>CM074858.1:107790000-110190000 GCA_037501455.1 Lantana camara
CATACCAGCTCGTGACCTCAGAGCGTGGCCACATCTTATGGTCACGTGGCTCGAAAAAATGCTCATCCAGAAATTCAGCTCGTGTAGGCTTTGAATCTGCAAATTTTCCTCCTCCCTTGAAGGTATAACTCAGATTATCCAAAAATTTCTTGAGTTCCTCAATCGGTGCCTGCAAAACGAAAGAATTTAGTTTAGCTAAGTCATTGAATAATTTCAAATTTGAAGCCTTTATACTCAGAGGTCTAACATGCTCTAATGGAATAACCATATCATAGATATCATCATGCAAACCAACATGTTTCGGCTTACTCTCAAAATTTTCTACTACCAAATTTTGAAAAGATTCAAAACTTAGCTTGTCCACCTTGTTAAGCTCAAAAGTTTCATTACTTGAGTTCTCAGTCATATCACTGCTAAAAACACTAGATAATTCATTAGGACATTTTTTTGACTCATAAACATTAAATTTTGCAATATCACCATCAAATTCAAGAGTTAATAATCCATCATGAACATCCATTTTAGCCTTAGCAGTACTGAGAAAAGGTCGCCCAAGTAAAATATCAGAAGGCTTAGAGGATTTATCATCCTCCATATCTAGCACGAAAAAGTCAGCAGGAAAGATTAATCCATCAACTTGCACAAGTACGTCCTCTAATACTCCATCTGGATACACAATAGATCGATCAACTATCTGAATTATGATACCTGTATCTTTCAAAGGACCAGGTTCAGTGATGAATAAACAGATAGAGGCATAATATTAATGGGCGCATCCAAATCACAAATTGCTTTCTTAATCTCAGTCTTGCCAATTTTACATGGAATGGAAAACATACCTTGGTCTCCGCACTTAGGAGGTAATTTCTTTTGTAAAACAGCGGAGACATTCTCTCCAACACTCAGGGTTTCATTACCTTTTAGCTTCCTTTTGTTGGTGCAGAGTTCCTTAAGATATTTCGCATGTCGTGGGATTTGTTGAATAGCATCCAACAAAGGAATGTTGGCTTCAACCTTCCGAAAGGTCTCAAATATACTTTGCTCCTCCTTCTCTTTTCTCGCTTGGATCAGGCGCTCTGGAAACGGAGGTGGTTCCACCCATGGCTTAGGTTGGACTTTAATTTCTGTCTCTATTTCGTGACTGGAGCCTAAGGCGTGGTCACACTTAATGGTCAAGTCGTCTGTCTGATCAGTTTCAGCTCTGTTCTGACGAGTTTTGGTATTCTCCACAACTGGAGGAAGTTCTTTATCGCTTGGGATCGTGATTGCACTCATGTTTCGCCTCTGATCCTCCGTTTGTGATTGAAGTTTCCGTTGATTCTCTAATCTGCTCAATGAGGCTGCAATTTGACCCAATTGATTTTCCAAATTTTTAAAGGAGGTTTCCAAGTTATTAAATTGGATATCTTGTGGGTTGAAAGGTGGGTATGGTTGAGAAATTGGTAGTTGGGGTTGTGGAGGTGTAGGTACGAAGTTTTGGAAGTTTGGTGGATTCGGTGCATAACTCATACTTGGGTGATCATACCATCCGGGATTGTACATGTTGGAGTATGGATTGTACATAGGGGGCTGATATCCGAATGGGTCCACATTTTCGAAAGGGCATTCTTGAAGGGATGGACAGGAGTCGATGGGATGCAACGTACTCGCACACAATTGACAGACCTTCGCTACTTGGGGTACACCTACACCAAGGTTAGAAGCCAAAGCATTTATCATATTCTTAATTTCATCAAAAGGTGAAGAGTTGACCTCGTTAACCTGTTGTGGAATGTTTACATAATTGTTGAACTGTTGTGCATTCGCAAACATTGTTGGATGATCGTCCTTTTCGGGAATGCTCCTGTTCATGAAAAGAAATAAAATCGATTAAAAACACAGTCCCCGGCAACGGCGCCAAAATTTGACAGGTGTCGAATCGGTCAAAAATAATTAAAATACCTATTTAACGACTAAACACAGAGTATAGTGCAAACAGGGTCGATCCACAGAGACTGGTTGATTTATTTCTAACAATTACAAAGAATTCACGAAAAGCAATAATTAAAAGGGGGGTTTTTGAGTTATTCTAACCTAAGTATGCGATTAAAATAAATAACAAGAATTAAAAAGCTAACTAAAACTAAACAAGTAAGATCACGTAGGATTAAATCAATCAGAGGGAAAATTACCTAGCAAGGGATATTCGATTCGAATTGTTATACCGATCATCGACTCAAGGATAAATTCAAGTTATTCAGACAGATTGGCTATAGTTGATAGAGACACTCGACTCAACCTTGTTTTTACTTAATTAATCGGATAACCTAGAGACACTCGACAGTTATCTTCCCTAACAAATTCACAACCCCTAGAGACACTCGACATGATTTAATGAATTTGCAGCATTAAGAACCATAAAAACACCAATCCTAATTAACCAAGTCGTGACACACGCAAGATTTAAATTAGATTATCAAATCCCTTAGTGAACGAGGAATTTTATCGCTAAAACCCTGTCACTAATTTACCACCTTGTATCAATCAACTTTACTACACTTCAAGCATCAAGAATGGCTATATGCAAATTAAACAACCTAGAGATCGTGCACTATCCCGAAATTGCCTAATCACAATAAACACGAAACACGGAGATAAGATAAATGCCTAAATAAACTTAAATTAATAAAAACGTTTAGGTCTCACAATATCCAATATCGAATCTTAATCCCTAGCTAGATAATTAAAAACTTAGCTACTAAAATCCATCAAAATAAATAAAGAATTCTTTAACATAAATAAACTAAAAACAAAACGAAAGAATTAAACTAAGAACGAAGAACTCGTGATGAAGTCTTGCTCCTCGATATTGCTCGTCAAGGCTCCGAACTGCTGCTCCCCAAAGTGTTACGTGATTCCTGTCCTTTCGCGCAGCTGCTGTCCCATATAAATACACGTCCCCAGCTTTCTCTCCAATTCAGAATACTAATCCTCATGCAATCAGGACTTCAATCTTGCATTCCAAGTTCCACCATAAACTGGGCCCAATCCAATTTAATTCTAAAGACAAACGCAACCCACTAGTGGAAATCCAAGTCCAAAAGCAATTTAGCAATTCCAATCCATCTCCAACTGACCCGATGTCAATAAACAACCACCAACCCAATTAACTCCCAACATATTGAATACGTGCAGCCCACTATGAATTCCAAGAGATGCAGCCCATAATTCACTAAAAACAATTCAGCCATCTAAAGACATGCTAAGCCCACCTCAATTAAATTCTAATGCCTCAATTAATGCATCCAACAGCCTTCATTAAAATAATTCCCATCAATTGCATGAATGCATGAATTTCTTTCCAACTCCATCAGAAATCCTCACGCTGCCAGTCAGTAACACTGTAAGTCCAGCCATGATTCGTCTCTCCCTGAAAATCTTGTCATAAAACGGTCCAATTAGCACCAACTTCACCTCTAAGCCCCGAATCTACAAAATAAACAACAAAGCATCAATTCCTTTCAAGATAATATCAATTCAAGCGTAATTAGAGGGTATAATCCAATCATAAAGATGACCAATTAGCGAGTTATCAATATTTAAAATATATTTTTTAATGAAAATATATAAATCATATCTATGTATATTTTTATTTATTAATAGTATTTTAAAAATAATTATTCATTTATATCTATATTTTAATATATATTTAAAACTATTAAAAATGATTTTTAATATTTATATTTTTTTATATTTTAATATAATATGCATATATTAAATATGTATATTTTAAAAATAATATAATTATAATATTTTTATTCTTAATATATTAAATATTTATATTTTTAATATATAAAATATGGGTATTTTAGGGTTAAAAGGTTTAATAGTTGACCAAATGGAATAAGGGGGCAGTGTGCAAAAAATAAAATAACATAAGGTTTTTTGAACTAATTTCTATAACATAGGGTTTTTTCTGCAAATTGGAAAAAACACAGGGGGTTTGGTGCAGTTAACTCATCAAAAGGTACATATTCAATGCATCTGAGTACAAGGAGTTAAAATGGAGGACCGAATAAAATGAATTTCTCCAGATTATTCAATCCACAAGAACAAAGATTGATGCAGCAGTTTGGTAAAACTATCCAAAATAAACTGAAATTGAGTCAACTTTTCGGCACATCATTGAACAATCGCAATCATCTGCATAACCAGCAAATACAACTACGCCATGAATGTAGAAGCAATTCTGGGTAGACAATTTACAGAAAAATCAATTCACACCTGAAGTGCAAACAAAATACAGTCACACATGCAAACAATAATAGAATTTCTCACAAATATTAGCAGAAGAAACAAAGTTATGACTATATAATCGACAATAATCATTATGAGTTTCAATATTACTATAGGGGGGCATTTGATTTGAGGGAGAGATTTGGAGAGAAGGATTTCAAATGAATCGACATTAGGTCATTTGAAGTCTACCACACTTAGTCAAAACGTAACGCAAGTGGGAGTTTAAGAAATTTTTTAATCCATTACACGATAAAACTATCCAGATAAGTTCTCAATTTGTAAAAAACTAATAATTAATGTGAGTTAAACTCAAAAATGTTTTGCATTCATCGCAGTGAACAAAACCTGTGCGTATTCTTACGGATTTGTCGAGATTCTATCCCCTCATCACCCTCATTAATACTGCACCATCTATAGACCCGCATAGAGCTGACTAATGTAAGGACATCTCTCAAAACACTCAACCCCAAGTAGTCAATGATAACTGCTCTAGGAAAGTAAGGTGGAAATAAATCAGGAACAAACAAATAATTTCAAGAGATATGTAAAAATGGTTGAATGTCCAGGCTCTTGTAGATCCTGAAGTCGTCTAGATAATGCTTAGATAACAACTGGCACATTCAAATAGTAATCCATCCCTGAACAGTAATAGTAAAACTAATCAAAACTGGATATCAAAATCCATTTTACGACGTTAATCATCAGAAGTTTGGTGGACAACATATGATCCTAATTCCTAACTAACATATGGAAAATGAACGTATGACAAGTAGCATATTCATCCCATCAAATAATTCAAACGAAATAGAGCATAAAGTAAGACATGCAGATTACAAAATGGTCATCATCACCAATAAGAACTAGTAATTCAAACTAGTAATTCAAGATAGAATGTAAAAAAAAAAAAAAAGAATCACCAGAAAAACCCCTCGTTGAGAGCAGATTTGTTAGCTTTAGTATAACTCATGGTTTGGGAAAGAATTAATCTTTTATTTCTGTGTAAACAACTACTAGGTACAAGCACAAATAAATACAACATAGGGCTATGCTAAGAAAGGAAATAAGAGCCATCACAGCTAATTACAAGATCCTCTAATATATACTTTCCTAATGTCTACACTCCCTCTCAAGTTGTAAAGCCGGATCACCGATTTGTAACTTGCCTAAGACTTCATCAAATATCCTTTCATTTACTGCCTTGGTCAATATGTCGGCGAGCTGATCTTCTGACCTCACATATGGTACCTCAATGACTCCCTCCTCAATCTTTTCTTTGATGAAATGTTTGTCTACCTCAACATGTTTCGTGCGATCATGCTGCACGGGATTCTCAGATATGCTTATCGCCGCCCGATTGTCGCACATGAGTCTACACTTTCTGGTAGGAGGAATGCCAATCTCTGTGAGCAATTTCCTAAGCCAAAGAACTTTTGCTACTCCGCGTGTAACTCCTCGGAATTCTGCTTCTGCGCTCGAGAGAGCTACCACCTTCTGTTTCTTACTTTTCCATGTCACGACATTACCCCCGACCAACGTAAAATAACTAGTGGTCGACCTTCGATCATTCGGACTCCCTGCCCAGTCTGTATCTGTATTGGCCTCAATTTCCAAGTGCTCGCTCTTCTGAAAGACGACCCCTCTCCCTGGACATCCTTTCAAATACATACACACTCTGAGAGCCGCTTCCATATGTTCTTTCTGTGGCCTATGCATGAACTGACTCAACACTCCCACTGCGTAAGCAATGTCTGGCCTGGTGTGGGATAGGTATATCAACTTTCCCACCAAATGTTGGTATTGTGACCTTTCTACCTCTTCTGCTTCTTCTTCAATTCTCAAACCGTGATTGACAACCATAGGAGTATCTGCTGGCTTACATTCCAATAACCCCGTCTCAGCTAGCAAATCCAGAACATACTTCCTTTATGAGATGTAAATCCCCTTCTTAGAGCGTAATACTTCTATCCCGAGAAAGTACTTCAGTGGCCCTAAATCCTTCATCTCGAATTCTTGAAACAAATTCCCTCTGAGCTGTGTAATTTCCTCCTGATCATCCCCTATGATAATCATATCGTCGACATAAATAATCAAACACGTTACCAGATCTCCTCGTCTCTTGATGAATAACGTATGATCTGAATTGCTCTGGTGATAGTCGTACTTTTTCATAACTGCTGAGAATCTCCCAAACCATGCTCGAGGTGACTGTTTCAACCCATACAATGACTTCTTCAACTTACACACTTCCCTACTGCTAAACTTCCTCGGTAAGCCCAGGAGGTGGATCCATATATACTTCCTCCTGAAGATCTTCGTGCAGAAAGACATTATTAACATCGAACTGATGGAGATGCCAATCTATTTTTGCTGCTACGGAGAAAAAAACCTTGATGGTGTCTATCTTTGCTAGGGGTGAAAAAGTTCCTGAGTAATCAACCCCGTACGTTTGAGTATACCCTTTCGCCACTAGCCTCGCCTTGTACCTTTCAGTACTACCATCTGCCCGATGTTTCACTGTAAACACCCAGCGGCAACCAACAGTTCACTTCCCCTCAGGTATGTTACACTTTTCCCATGTTTCACTCTTTTCTAATGCCTCTATTTCTACCTCCATTGCCTTGACCCACTTCTCATCCCTAAGTGCCTCTTCCACTCTGCTGGGAATTCTGACGGACTGAATGGCACTTGTATGAGCAAGAGCTTGTGGGCTCACATTCTTCTTGACCATGTTGGCTACAGGGTATCGCGAGGTTCGACCAACATGGTCTGGCTCATATCTTTTTGGAGGAATGCCTCTCGTGGAACGTGGAGGCAACATATATCTCTCTGTACCCCTGTCTGCATTATCCCCATCACCTTCGTTCTCCCCCGGTTCCTCACTACTCCCTGCACTGTTATCATCATAGGGAATAACAGAAACCGAACTACGAACTGTCTTACTTACCTTAGGAGTATTCTCCGGATGGATGATGGAGTTATCAGGGCTCGTGGATTGTACCATGGGAGGTGGTGACTCGGTCGTCCCACCTACTTGCTCTATTAGAACTATGTCAGGCCAATGAAGTGGTGGTACCCCACTTAGTGGATCCTGCTGCTGATGCTGCTGACTCTTCCCCTGACCACTGAGTGGGGTGGTAAAGTAGTACTCTATCTCAACAAAACCGAACTACGAACTGTCTTACTTACCTTAGGAGTATTCGCCGGATGGATGATGGAGTTATCAGGGCTCGTGGATTGTACCATGGGAGGTGGTGACTCGGTCGTCCCACCTACTTGCTCTATTAGAACTATGTCAGGCCAATGAAGTGGTGGTACCCCACTTAGTGAATCCTGCTGCTGATGCTGCTGACTCTTCCCCTGACGACTGAGTGGGGTGGTAAAGTAGTACTCTATCTCAACAAAATCACAGTCCATGGTGGTGTAAAGCTGACGGGAGGTAGGATTGAAACACCTGTACCCTTTCTCATGAACCCCATAACCCACAAAAACACATTTGACTGAACAAGGGTCTAGTTTGGTACGAGTACTCTTAGAAAGATGAACAAAGACAGAACACCCAAATACCCGAGGAGATAGGGTTAGAACGGAGGGTATCCTAACTTGTTTGGCAAGACACTATAAGGGTGTTTCAAAGTTTAGTGGTTTGGAAGGGAGACGGTTAACTAAGTAAATAGAGGATGCTACTACTTCTGGCCAGAGGTATTGAGGACAATGGGACTCAATGAGAAGGGCTCTGTGCTGGGAGGTGGACCCAGAACAGTAGCAGTCCGGGACCACATTTTAAAATTTTACTTTAATATACAGGTATCAAAATATTTCTTAAAATATTTAAATACAAACAGCGGAAGACTAGCCGGAACTACTCAAGTATATACATGCAATTGATAATAAATTTTAAATCACAAAGCAGATAAATAAAGCATGCAATTAACACTTAAGAGCACCTAATTCATCATGCTTAAATTAAAAAAAAACAATATAAAATACCTTTCACCGAAGATGGCTACTGCACCCGGAGCTCGCCTCCCGAGAACCCGATTCCCGATCTCCTCGCGAAACCGGCAGAGCTTCCCTGCAATTACCCCAAGGACACCCTCGGAGTGTGGGCTCCGAAAGTATTTCTCTAAATACTTAGAGAAAATAAAACTTTAAACTAAAAACCCTTTTCAGGGTTTATTCTCCCGAAATCAGGAGTTTATATATAAACACCTAATTAAAATTAATTCCAAAATAAATCGGAATTAACTAGGAGAATGGGATATGGTTTCAAAGCTTAAAATCAGCCAAAACCACCTCCCAAAGTTGGATGGAAAAAATGAAATGCCAAGGCCCCTATTTATAGGGGAAAAACCGAGGGCAAAATAGTAATTTCACCCCCCACTTGCGTGTGCAACTTGGGCACGCAAACCAAGGTGACTACGTCGTAGATCTCTCAGCCACGAGTCCAACGCCGCCGGCCGTTCGCCGATCGGAGATCTCACGCGCCCACACGCGCGGCCACAAGGCGGCGCGTGTGATCACTTGCGGTTTAGGGTTTCCGGTGACGTGGCCTCTTCTGGAGCTGCCACGTGTCCGGGTCTGGTCCGACCCGGAACCGGACCCGATCCGACCTTATCCGTGAACCGACCCGTTGACCCGGCCCTGACCCGTTTGACCGACCTGGTCCGGATCAAATCTGGACCGTTGATTCACGATGACGTGGTACGATCTGGGCCGTCCACGTGTCGCACACGTGGCGTGCCACGCGGCTGCCCAGTCAGCGCCACCTGGGCCCACTTGCTGACGTGGCGTGACACGTCAGTGCCACGTCAGCATTTTTTTTTTTTTTTAATAAAAAAAATTTAAAATTTTATTTTCTCCAAAATAAAATTCCGGGCATTTCCAACTTTTTTGGAATTACAATTTATTTTCTTAAAATAAATTTCTTGGCTATTTTCAAACACTTTGAAAATTTATTTCTTTCATTCCTTTTAATGTTTTATCTTCGGGTTTTCGATTGGGGCTTGCAGGGGGACCTGCAGGACTAATTAATTTTAGCTCCAAACGGGTTAATATATTATCATCCCATGATAATAATTAATTACCGTTTAACAATATTTAATTGCACTAAATAAATATTGTTGCACTCTAAAATTAATTAAATTACTCACGAATTTTTCGATCTAGAATAATTTTGCATTTTACTCCTCCGTGTAGATATCCATGAAAAATAAATTAATACTACTATCATTTATTTTTCACTTTTAATCTGAAATCTCCTGATTTGCCTTAAGTTCAAATTTCTTGTACGTGAAACACATTCAACATACAACTTCAGTGACGCATCACACGAAGTACTTTGGCCAAAGTTTTAATTTGAACTTTGCAAATCTATTTCAGGAACATCTTTTAACTTTCCAGCAAAGCCACAGATTCCTCGATCAATATTTCTCTTTAGCACATTTCATGTAATCACTGAACGCACAAAGGTTTCGGTCATTCGATATCGAGACCTCACTTATGAGTAAGTTACAATGATTAACACTACATGCCTAAAGTCGAAATACTACCAGGATTAAGAGTTCAATGCTCCATAAGATTTGTTTATTTTAGATAGTAGTTTAAAATGAACTATCTTAGTGGTCCAGTTCAATGTTTCCAAATCTATTGAAAATCATCAATGTGTTATAACTGGAAACTTCATTTCCCTATGACGAAAGACTAATCATCTTATATAACACATTATAGTCTGAATAAGAACTTATTCTTATCATATCGACTAGAACTTTAATAACACGTGATTTCGACATCCAAAGTCCTTTCCTATGAAACACATTTCATATAAGAATATCATCACACGTTATTAATTATGTTAATATACTCATAACTTGCGATAATTTCACTTTTATTAATCCAACAAAATACGAAGTATTTACAAAGAAATTGGATTTTCAGGGCACTAATCCCAACAATCTCCCACTTGCCCTAAATCCAATTGGCTACACATCTAAGCCCCATCCCTTCTACATGAGTATTAAAACTCTTTTGCGCCAAAGTCTTAGTGAAGGGATCTGCCAGATTGTTTACCGAGTCAATCTTTACTACTGCCACTTCTCCACGTTCCACATAATCTCGAATAATGTGGAACTTTCTCTCGATGTGCTTTGCACGCTTATGACTTCGAGGTTCCTTGGAGTTGGCCACCACTCCAGCATTGTCACAGTACAATGTGATTGGTGTAAGTCCATCTTTGATAACTTCTAAATCTATCAGGAAATTTCTAAACCAATACGCTTCTTTGGCTGCTTCCGAAGCTGCCACGTATTCGGCTTCCATGGTGGAGTCAGCAATGCAACTTTGCTTAATACTCCTCCAACTTACGGCTGCTCCTTCCAGAGTAAACACGTATCCAGACGTCGAACGTCTAGAATCTAAGTCAGATTGAAAGTCTGAATCTGTGTACCCTATAGGAATGAGCTCATCACTGCGATAAATAAGCATATAATCCCGAGTTCTTCTCAAGTACTTCAATATATGCTTTACAGCTATCCAGTGTTGAGGTCCAGGGTTTGACTGATATCTGCTGACCATACCCACAGCATAACAGATATCTGGCCTTGTACATAACATGGCATACATGAGGCTTCCGACTGCCCAAGCATACGGAACATTTTTCATTTCCTCTGTCTCCTCAGCTGTCTTGGGACACTGATCTCGAGACAGATGAACTCCATGTCGGAAAGGTAATGAACCTTTCTTAGAGTCAGCCATATTGTACCTTGCCAGCATCTTATCTATATATGCTGCTTGTGATAAACCAATCATTTTATTCTTACGATCACGACAAAGTCTGATCCCTAAAATATAACTGGCCTGACCTAGGTCTTTCATGTCAAACTGATTTGACAACCAAATCTTGACTGCTGACAATACTCCTGTGTCATTCCCAATGAGCAAAATATCGTCTACGTATAAAACTAAAAATGTTACAACACTACTCTGATGCCTTTTGTACACACATGGTTCATCAGGCTACTGTATAAATCCAAAGGATTTAATTGCTTCATTAAATCCGATGTTCCATGATCTAGACGCTTGCTTAAGACCATAGATTGATCTATTAAGTTTGCATACCATATGCTCCTGATTTCTGGCTATAAAGCCCTCAGGTTGAGCCATGTATATCTCTTCTTGAAGGTGCCCGTTCAAGAAGGCAGTCTTTACATCCATTTGCCAGATTTCATAATCATAATAAGCGGCAATGGAGAGAAGAATCCTTATGGACTTAAGCATAATCGATACCTTCTTTCTGAGTATAACCCTTTGCCACAAGCCTTGCTTTAAAGGTTTCTACCTTTCCGTCCACTCCTCTTTTTCGCTTGTAAACCCATTTGCATCCAATAGGTTTAATGCCCTCAGGTGCCTTTACAAGTTCCCAGACTTTATTAGAATACATTGAATCTAACTCAGATTCCATGGCTTTGACCCAACGGTCAGCGTCTATATCTCTTATAGCTTCATCATATGTGATAGGATCAGATACGTCACATTCAACCACTTGGGTTAATCCTAAGTATCTGTCAGGTGCCCTGACAATCCTCCCACTACGACGGGGTTGTAGTGTACTTGTCCTTACATCATATGTCGTATCTGGTACATCATATGTATCCATCACATTTTCAGTTGTTATGGGTTCTTGGAGTTCAGTATCTGATACTGTCATTTCTTCTAGCACTAATTTACATCTACCCTTGTGGTCATTTACGAAATCGTCTTCGAGATATTTAGCATTAGTGCTTACAAACACTTTGTGATCTCTCGGATCGTAAAATATCCCACCTCTTGTTCCTTTAGGATAACCTATGAACAAACAAACCTCTGTTCTTGATTCCATCTTGTCAGGATCCTTTCTTAACACATGGGCTGGGCTTCCCCATATCCGAAGATAGGAGATACTAGGCTTCCGCCCTCGCCACAGTTCCATCGGTGTTTTAGGAACTGACTTGGATGGAACATGGTTTATTATGTGAGCTGCTGTTTCGAGAGCAAAGCCCCAAAACGAACTCGGTAGGGTAGCATGACTCATCATGGATCTTACCATTTCCATTAGAGTTCTATTTCTCCTTTCTGCGACACCATTCTGTTGGGGTGTACCCGGTGCAGATAACTGAGATTTAATCCCATTTTCAGTGAGAAATTCTAGAAACTCTGTAGATAAATATTCTCCACCATGATCCGATCGAAGTGCCTTTATACGTTTTCCAATTTGATTCTCGACTTCAGCCTTATATTCTTTGAACTTTTCAAAAGCTTCAGACTTATGTCTCATCAAATAGACGTATCCATATCTTGAATAATCATCCGTAAAAGTGATGAAATACTCAAAACCTCCTCTTGCTTGAACACTCATAGGACCACATACATCCGTATGAATTAATTCAAGCAACTCTATGGCTCGATTACCTTTAGTCTTGAAAGACCTCTTGGTCATTTTTCCTTCTAAACAGGATTCGCAGACTGGAAGTTCTGTCAAGTCTAAAGGACTCAATAGTCCATCCGAAATTAGTCTTTAGATCCTATTCGAATTAATATGACCAAGTCGTAGGTGCCACTTATAAGCCTCGTTAGGCATAGGAGTTTTTCTCTTGGATGGTAAGTCAAGTTTAGTAGTGTTAAGTTCGGAATTAGGGTTTTTATCAGGGTATAATAAGAAAAGACTATCGCTTACTGTACCAGAGCAAATAAACCTTTTATTATGCTTAATGGTTAAACATTGTTCAAAATAAACACTAAAACCATTATTCATTAAACAACTAATAGAAATCAGATTTCTGCGTATAGACGGTACATATAAAGTGTCTTTCAAAATCAAAACCCTACTGCCAAAATATAGTTCTACAGTCCCTACTGCTAATACAGATATACTAGTATTATTTCCGAGCAGTAGCTGCATATCGCCGTCTTCAAGCTTCCTCGTTAGCTTTAATCCCTGCAATGAATTGCAGATATGATTAGTTGAACCTGAGTCCACACACCAGGAATCTGGTGGACTTCCAACTAAACATACTTCTAATAAACAAGACATCATCATACCTTGTGCAGACGACTTAGCAGGAAGACTGGCTAAGTATTTTGGGCAATTCCTTTTCCAGTGCCCATTACCTCCACAATGGAAACATTTTCCTTTGCTTGGCTTAGCTTTCTTCTTCTGAACCTTACCTTTAGGATGGGAAACTTTTCCCTTTCCTTTCTTCCACTTATTGGCTTTTGGAGCCGTGGAGGTCGATGCCTGTGCCAGGAGAACCGTTCCCTTAGCTTTCATTACCCCTTCTGTCACCTTGAGTTCATTCATTAGTTCAGGCAAAGTAAAATCCAACTTATTCATAGAATAGTTCTGCCTGAACGTATCGAATGATTTTGGCAGAGAGCACAGGATCATGTCCTGTTTGCTGAGATTATCCATCTTAGCACCGAGGCTCTCAATTTCGTTCAGATAAGCCATCATGTTCATAACATGAACCTGAACAGGTGATCCTTCAGACATCTTAGTTACCACCAACCTTCTCATCAGCTCGTGCCTACGTGCACGATTCTGTCCACCGAACATCTGATGAAGATGTTCCATCATGTTCTTAGCAGTAGGCATTTCATGCATTTGATGCTTAAGAACATTTGAGACAGATGCCAGGATGTAAGACATAGCCAGATCATTGTGCTTGATCCACTTGGCATAGTTGTCTTTCAAAGCCTGGGTGGCTGTGGTTTCTGGTACTCCTGGACAAGGTTCAGTGAGCACATATTTCAAACCCTCGTGTCCAAACACGATATCAAGATTCATTTTCCAATCAGCATAGTTTGAACCTTCAAGCCTATTTTCCTTAATAATCGATTGAAGTGGGCTAGCGGACGTCATTGTTTTAAAACTGAAATATTTAAACTATGCGCAAGTTACGAATCTGTATATTATTTCTTCAGCGTCTAACCATTAAATGAAATCCACAGAATGCATTTTGGTTTACGCAATGATAACTTGACTAACCGCAGTTAGCTCCCCGGAAGCGAGGTCGAAAACTACTTAGAAAAGCAAGAACTATTCTTAATTAACATGTTATCCAGGCAACTCTTACCAAACTATGTTAATCCATCACGTCAACCTTTGGTCTCTAAGTGAGTGTAACAGAGCTCCGAAGGGAGGTTAATACATCACTTAGTCAAGTGTACACCATTACCTAGAAATTCATATTAGTAGGTCAAGACACTCCACGAAAGCGTGGTCGTGCTTGACTTTTCCCGTATTTCATTCTATCCGGTGAAGTCTAATCTTGTATACCGCCAACACATACCCGTCGAAGGGAGTAGTACGTATCCGCTATACTATAGACGGGCAATGGAGACCGTAAGAATCCATCTATTTCATCTTGCTCCCACTTGAATTTTTTAGAGTTTGTGGATTATCTTTGATTATCACATAATCTATTTGCCGTCTTATAATCGGAAGTGATTAATCTAATTAATATGCTTCCACTTGGATTAATAAATTGTATTTATAATCCTAATAATATTTTTAAGTCTATTTAATAACTCTTTATTAATTAGGCCAAAAAATATTAATCCAATTATGCATCTTGTTCAATCTCTATTAAACATTATTTATCTAATCATATCAAATAAAAAATGCATAATTGAAAATAGAAAAATATCTCATATTATCATGATCATGCCATAAATTAAAACAATTAATTAAGCATGCTTTCACATAATTATCACATAATTATTATGCTTAAAATAAATGGCATAAAGTAAACATGTTATAAATAAATTATCTTATAATTTAAATCATGTTTACTGATCCGATAATTAACCAGGAAGATTATTGAAATCGATTCCCGAAAAAATTACCATTCCACGTAAATTTCCAGGAAACACTGGAGGGGTCACAACGGTCCCACTTAAAAAACAGCCTCCTTTGACAGAATTTACGTGCACAGTAGCAGATTTAAAATTATGCATCGCATGCATCATATCAATGCATGTATATATCTAGAGCACGGCTCTGATACCAGTTGCTGGGAGGTGGACCCAGAACAGTAGCAGTCCGGGACCACATTTTAAAATTTTACTTTAATATACAGGTATCAAAATATTTCTTAAAATATTTAAATACAAACAGCGGAAGACTAGCCGGAACTACTCAAGTATATACATGCAATTGATAATAAATGTTAAATCACAAAGCAGATAAATAAAGCATGCAATTAACACTTAAGAGCACCTAATTCATCATGCTTAAATTAAAAAAAACAATATAAAATACCTTTCACCGAAGATGGCTACTGCACCCGGAGCTCGCCTCCCGAGAACCCGATTCCCGATCTCCTCGCGAAACCGGCAGAGCTTCCCTGCAATTACCCCAGGGACACCCTCGGAGTGTGGGCTCCGAAAGTATTTCTCTAAATACTTAGAGAAAATAAAACTTTAAACTAAAAACCCTTTTCAGGGTTTATTCTCCCGAAATCAGGCGTTTATATATAAACACCTAATTAAAATTAATTCCAAAATAAATCGGAATTAACTAGGAGAATAGGATATGGTTTCAAAGCTTAAACTCAGCCAAAACCACCTCCCAAAGTTGGATGGAAAAAATGAAATGCCAAGGCCCCTATTTATAGGGGAAAAACCGAGGGCAAAATAGTAATTTCACCCTCCACTTGCGTGTGCAACTTGGGCACGCAAACCAAGGTGACTACGTCGTAGATCTCTCAGCCACGAGTCCAACGCCGCCGGCCGTTCGCCGATCGGAGATCTCACGCGCCCACACGCGCGGCCACAAGGCGGCGCGTGTGATCACTTGCGGTTTAGGGTTTCCGATGACGTGGCCTCTTCTGGAGCTGCCATGTGTCCGGGTCTGGTCCGACCCGGAACCGGACCCGATCCGATCCTATCCGCGAGCCGACCCGTTGACCCGGCCCTGACCCGTTTGACGGACCCGGTCCGGATCAAATCTGGACCGTTGATTCACGATGACGTGGTACGATCTGGGCCGTCCACGTGTCGCACACGTGGCTTGCCCAGTCAGCGCCACCTGGGCCCACTTGCTGACGTGGCGTGACACGTCAGTGCCACGTCAGCATTTTTTTTTTTTTTTTAATAAAAAAAATTTTAAAATTTTATTTTCTCCAAAATAAAATTCCGGGCATTTCCAACTTTTTTGGAATTACAATTTATTTTCTTAAAATAAATTTCTTGGCTATTTTCAAACACTTTGAAAATTTATTTCTTTCATTCCTTTTAACGTTTTATCTTCGGGTTTTCGATTGGGGCTTGCAGGGGGACCTGCAGGACTAATTAATTTTAGCTCCAAACGGGTTAATATATTATCATCCCATGATAATAATTAATTACCGTTTAACAATATTTAATTCCACTAAATAAATATTGTTGCACTCTAAAATTAATTAAATTACTCACGAATTTTTCGATCTAGAATAATTTTGCATTTTACTCCTCCGTGTAGATATCCATGAAAAATAAATTAATACTACTATCATTTATTTTTCACTTTTAATCTGAAATCTCCTGATTTGCCTTAAGTTCAAATTTCTTGTACGTGAAACACATTCAACATACAACTTCAGTGACGCATCACACGAAGTACTTTGGCCAAAGTTTTAATTTGAACTTTGCAAATCCATTTCAAGAACATCTTTTAACTTTCCAGCAAAGCCACAGATTCCTCGATCAATATTTCTCTTTAGCACATTTCATGTAATCACTGAACGCACAAAGGTTTCGGTCATTCGATATCGAGACCTCACTTATGAGTAAGTTACAATGATTAACACTACATGCCTAAAGTCGAAATACTACCAGGATTAAGAGTTCAATGCTCCATAAGATTTGTTTATTTTAGATATTAGTTTAAAATGAACTATCTTAGTGGTCCAGTTCAATGTTTCCAAATCTATTGAAAATCATCAATGTGTTATAACTGGAAACTTCATTTCCCTATGACGAAAGACTAATCATCTTATATAACACATTATAGTCTGAATAAGAACTTATTCTTATCATATCGACTAGAACTTTAATAACACGTGATTTCGACATCCAAAGTCCTTTCCTATGAAACACATTTCATATAAGAATATCATCACACGTTATTAATTATGTTAATATACTCATAACTTGCGATAATTTCACTTTTATTAATCCAACAAAATACGAAGTATTTACAAAGAAATTGGATTTTCAGGGCACTAATCCCAACACTCTGGACATTTCTAAGAGTTGGCGGTTACGCCGTTCAACTACCCCGTTTTGTTGAGGGGTATGAGAACAAGATGTCTGATGAATTATCCCATGATCACCAAAGAACTGCTTAAGAGTAGAGTTTACATACTCCCCCTCATTATCAGACCGGAGTACTTGGATGTGGGTTTTAAACTGAGTCCGCACCATATGATAAAAATCAGTGAATTTAGATGAAACTTCAGCTTAATTTTTCAAGAAATAAACCCAGGTCATCCGGGAACAATAATCAATGAACAAAACAAAATACTTGAAGCCATGAGTTGATGTAATGTTCGGAGCAGGACCCCATTCATAGGGGTGAGTGGTTAATGATTTTTAATTTTTTCGATTTCGGTAAAAACCGAATGGTTTTTGGTTTTTACCGAAAAACCGAACCTAGGTTTATAAGTGAGTAATGTTTCTAAAATTGGGGCTGCATTCTGGACTTCTATTTTCATCACTTACGTTGGCACTCCAAAGTTTTGATCGGCCTCCTCCAGATCTCCTTCAACAGCACGGGTAGAGAAGAATAAAAGGAGTTGTAACTTTGTGAGATTGGCCCATGGAGCACGACACATTCCTTTTTCTTTTGAATTTTACCTTTCCACTTTCCTCTCTATTTACTGCTATTGGTATAGCTCCAAATTTTGTAGTGATCGGCTTGGATTCTGTTAGAAATTATATCCTTTGTTTGTTTTTTCTCACTTACAGAAGCTAGAAGGAGCTTTAGCACTAAGTTTTTTTTTTTTTTTTTTTTTTTTCGGTGTTTCGATTTTTTACCTAAACCGAACCAAAATAAATCGATTTTTACCGAATCGAAACCAAACCTTTTTGGTTCGGTAAATGGTTAGCATTTTAGCTAACTGAAAATTCGGTTAACTGAAACCGAAAAATCGAATTTTCAGTTTTTTACCGATTGCTCACCCCTACCCATATATCAGAATGAACTAGCGAAAAAACAGTACTCGACCTAGAACTTGACACTGGATACGACTGTTTATGACTCTTAGCTAACACACAAGTTTCAAAATTAAATTGACAATCTTTCGGAAAAAACTTAGAAAACAACAACTGAAGGTACCCTGACGAGGCATGTCCTAACCGACGGTGCCACAACCACTGTTGACGGTTCACTGTTCCGTGAGCAAGCGCTGCAGTTCTGTGTTGAGTCACCTCGTCAACATAGTACAATCCACGTTCCTCAGTACCACGCCCAATCACCTTCCCCGAACAAATATCCTGCAAAAGGCAAAAGGAAGGGAACACCAGCAACATGCAGTTTAATTGCTTTGTGACTTGACTTATTAAAAGCAATTTGTAGGATAAACTTGGAACATAGAGATAGTTTTTCAATCTCAAATTCGGAGCCACATTAACTGTTCCTGCTCCCTGTACATCCAAAACACCGCCACTGGCATTCACGATGCTATCTCTAGATGAATTCGTATAATCGGTTAAATCTGACTGATCATAGGTCATCGTGTAACGCCCCGACTTTTCGGACGTAAAGGTACGACGTATGTGTTTACCAATTTGCGCGAATTAATTATTTTACGTGTTTTATATTTAATTTTATTATAATTGTTATTATTTTATTTTATTTTAATTTATTATTATTTTAATTATATTTCGTATTTAAATATATATATATACATATGTTTATTTATTTTATTATTAATTTAATGATTATGCTAATTAAATGTTATGTTAATTAATCATGCTTTAATTAATTAATTACGTTGACCTCTAATTTATTTTATTTAATATTAGATTTAATTCATTTATTTATTTAAATTTTTTCATGGAATTTATTATATGTGCATGGATTTTTATTGAAATATGCATGAATTGCATGACACTACAAAAAAATTGATGATTACCTACAGAGAAAACCGTAAATAATCTGTAGATAAACTACGGATTTTCGATGAATTATCTACGGAATAGATTTAGTCGGAAAAGGCCCCGTAGAAAATTATACCTACAGATTATCTACAATTTTATCGACGGTATTTTCTCACAACCAAGTTCCGTAGAAAAATCGTAGAAACTTTGTAAAAAAAGGTCGTCAACTTGATTTAATAATTGTTGACCGTTTCCTACAGAATTTTTACAGAATTTCAGTGAAAAATATTATTTTATTTATTTTTAAATATTTAATGTTTCTAAAGATTTTTGATGGAATTTCGGTAGAAAATATCATTTTATTTATTTTTAAATATGTAATATTTCTACAGATTTTTGACGCAATTTTGGTGGAAAATATTATTCTATTTATTTTTTAAATATTTAATGTTTCTACAGATTTTTGATGAATTTCTTTACGATAATTAGTGAAAAATATTTTTAATTTATCTTTTTTATGATACTTATTTGAGAATTTTTAGTAGAAAATTTGTCAATAATTTATTAATTTATTATTTTATTTTTCCTAAAAAATGCATTAATAATATATTTAATTTATTTATTTATTTATGAATTTATTCATTTGTTTGAATATAAAATAAATTCCTACAAATAAATAAATTAAAAAAATGTTAAAAATTGAAAATGTCTATTAAAAACTCCAAAAATAAACAAATGTCATACACATTTAATTAAAATCTACTACTAAGAATACGTGAAACACATAGTTCTAGCAATTAAAAAAATAAAAGGAAACTACTAAGATTCATCATGCTCCATATCCTGATCTTCTGCATCATTATCAGGTGATATCGGCATTTCCCTTCCATTCATCATTATTGTCATCATCCGCTCCATCATCGTGGTCACCTGTTGTTGTTGAGAAGTCACTTGATCCATCACGCGCTCCACCTTTTGACTAAGAGTGTCGAGTTGTAGCTGAACGGCAGGATCGGTGTATTGAGTAGTATCAAATGTGCAATTGGTATTTGACCGTACGTAGTGTATCCCGTAATCAATTCCTTTTTTATTAGGACCTCCAAGAGCCTCTCTCCAACCTTGAAGCTCCGCCTCTTCGGTCTGTTCAATGTCAGCTGGTTGAGAATCAATGATCTCATGGACTGCCTTCTGCAAGTTAATCATCATATATTATTACGTGATCTAAATGGAAGTGAAAATTTTTTTACTAAAAATATCTCAAACTCACCGATGTTCGTTCAGAACGTGCATCCACAAATCACCCATCAGGCATTTTGTGCATGCCATCAAAGAACTCAATATATTTAGGCTTCCTACCAGTCTTTTTGGCCTGCAATACAATATATAATATATAATATACTAGAATATCAAGTATATAAATAACATTCATTTATAAAAAAATATATATATTAATTATGCCCAAACAACGGAAGCCAAAGCAAGCAATTGAACAATATGCTATACATATTAAATCAGCCTAAGGAAGCAATTAAACAACATTCCATACAACAAAATCATGTACATGTATATCATCAGTACAACAGAACATTTCTTTCTAGGTCCCAACTTTCAAGTATGCATCAAACAATCAAATCTCCTAGACTCCGTAGACAACAAAGGAAGAAATAGATGATTGATTTAGGAAGATAAACAAAAACTATACTTGTAAATGGACAGACGTTGTGGAAATCCCAATGATAGAGTATGAATCATTTTAACTTTTAACAATCCCAATAATGCAACGTAAATCAGCAAAATTAAGAAATTGAATAACACACGATAAATCATGTATATATCATCACTACAACAACAAAACATTTCCTTTTAGGTTCCAACTATCAAGCATGTATCAGGTAATCAAATTTTAAAGAATCCATACACAACAAAAGGAAAAGATAAATGACTGAGGAAGATAAACATAAAAGTATTGAAGAAACTAGTAAGATATACTTACTATTCTCATTATATGTGTACCGGCTGATATAGAACCCATTCTATGAAGTGCACCTCCAATTTCAGATGCCCGATTTTGTTTAGCTATGCTTCTCTTTTTCTTTTAAGATGGAGTATTCCATGTCCTCTTCGCTTTGGTCCAAATTTCCATGTCGATAAAATCTGGCTTCCGGTCGTTCTTTCTGGCATTGTACCATATGTGTCTCAGATGTGATCCCGCCTTAAAATTAAAGGCTTTCTTCATGTGTCCCTCATAGCATGGATTGTAGTACACTTCTTTCTGAAAATTATAATATAGAATACACAAAATTATTGCAATCAAAGTATACATAACTTGTTATATAAAACTTTAACATACATGCATATTACCTTCCATTCATTAAACCAGATTTCCCTTTCATGGAAAGGAACTTCGAGGTAAGACTGCCACTTACCACCTTGCAATCTCCTTTTGATAATATCAGTGATTAACCTTGAAGCCTTATTTGACGGGAAGAATCTAGGGGAAAGGAGACAAAAAATTTAAGAAAATGAACTATTGATTACACTGAAATAATATTTTTAGAAAATTTACTATGATTATATAAGAAAATTAACTATTGATTATAGTAAAATAATTATTTACCCATTTTGACCTTCTGGGAGGAGAATTTCATCAGGATTTATATCCGAGGGGAGTGGTTGAACTCCACTGCCAGATGCATCAGTCTGTTGTGAAAGATCCTCTGAGGTATTCGGTTCTAGAATAGGATCTGGTGTGTGTTGCAAAGTGAAATTTGGTGTAGTTGTCGGATGATTAGATTGAGAAGGAGGAACATCTAAGTTCCTTGCATGAGAACTTTCAGGACTTGTAGTAGATGATGGACCAACCAACCCGTGCATAGAAGGTGTAGAGTCACGGGGCGACACAAAACTAGAGCTACGCCTAAAAGGAAGTGATTGGCGGACCCCTCTATATTTTCCCCGGCCTCTAGAAGGATCCATATATATTCTGCAAATATCAAATCATTATATAACATATGTAAAAACAGTTATGTCACATGGAAAAACCAAAACCACAAAGCAAGCATAATTTTCAAAAAAAATGCAATAATAGATACAAGTATTGTAATTTTTAAATAAATTGCTTAGTTAGAGGTTAGCCTTTCTATTGATTTTCTGTTAGGATTAACAGAAGTAATCACAAAATTTATTAGTCTAGCTTTGTATATAAGTGTATGACGAGCAAAAATAAGTTCCATAAGCTCAAAATTAGTCTAATCCGGTTAGAAAAAGCTGCTTATAGATTTCTTACCAGGCAAAACTATCTTATCTCAGTTCCCTTTACTTGTTCAATCAATATAATCAGCCTATATCAATAAATATATTGACATCCTTCAAAATCCAATCAAGAAAATGAATCCAACTAAAACTAAATAGTTATCAAACAAAGGTTCATTTCAAGAGAACTAAAGTAATAAAGAGTTTCTTCAGGTCTCTGACTATGCCTCAACAAAGACATCCCAAAATTCTGAAGAAATGAAATTAGAGGGACGTTTAATATGATGTATTTGAAATTGAAGTTCATATTTCGAGGATCATTAGCAAATTCAGGATATAATCGATCAAAATTTTTCCAAGCATTTCCATCTGAGGGATGAGACATGATACCTTCTGCTCTAGAATTCTCTACGTGCCATCTCATGTGTGGTGCTGAACTCATTGATCCATACAACCTTTTCAATCTGGGAATCAAGGGTAAATAATACATTCTTCTCACTGGAATCGGTTTTTTTTCGGATAGGAAATTTATATCTTGGACTCCCACAAAACTTGCATTGTGTTTGATCTGCATCATCTTTCCAGTATAGCATACATCCATTTACACAACAGTCAATTTTCGTTGATTTCAAACCAAGCGTTGCCATTATCTTTTTAGCCTCATAAAAGTTTTTGGGAATAGAGTGTTCTGATGGACATAATTCAGACATCAATTGTACGATCTCATCCATGGCATCTTGTGGAACATTCCAATCACTTTTGATGCTCATCAACCTCGCCGCAATAGATAATGGAGAGTGATTTTGGCATCCTGGCCACAACGATTGGTTGTATTTATCCAAGAAATCAAAAAAAGTTCTAGCTTCTTCATTAGGTTCCTCTTCGTTACTCTGTTGAGAAAAAACATCTTCATGCTCATACCCAGAAAATATTGCTCCATGTTCTTCCCTAGCTGCATCATGCACCATCTCTTCACATGCATTCAATGGATTCCCTTGACTGGTGCTAGCTCCACCATAGTCAATAATTGGTTCATTAGGATTTACAGCTTCGACCTCACCATGATAGGTCCAACACAAGTAGTTCCTTTTGAAACCCTTTCTAAGTAAATGATATTTAACATCATCAGGTGGAAGCGAATAAATTAATTTGCAATTTTTGCAAGGACATATAATTTTTCCATCCCTCTGATATTCTGGTAAACTCTTAGCATGATTTATAAACTCATCAACACCTTTTCTAAATTCTGGTCTATAACCCCGACGATCGGGATACGTCATGTTGTACATCCAAGATCTATCTTGAGGATCCATCTATAAAAATATTTTAATAATGGATGAATTATTGTAACATTCTAAATTAAAAATAAAATAAAATTATAATAACCAGGAACTCTAAAACCTTTAATTATTTTCTTTTTCTCTGATAATAATAATAATTATATATATATAAACAAAAATTTAGAATAATAATGACAAATTTAGGAAATATACATAGGATATGACTGTATTCCGAGTCACTAACACTCCGATTTCTGCTCCTACTTAGATAAAGATAATACCTATATAAACGTTTAGCTAACTCATTCCCTACCTTCACTACTCTCACCACAAGGCCGTGTCTGCCCTCATGTCAAACGTTATTATTTTTGTTTTATCATTTTCCTTTTGAAAATATATATTATGTTATGCCTAATATAATGACAGATGTTATTACGGAACTAAGAATTAAATAGAATAATCTGGTCAACATTGAGATATGGTGACCAGATTATTTTAGATTATACGACTTAATAATATGAGATGAGAAATCTTTTGTCCATACATATATAATATCAACAGAAAATCTAAATTCAAATTCAGAAGATTTAATCTCATCACATATTTTGGATTGTCTCTTTCTTCCAACCATTTTATTTGTTAAATATCGTACTTTAATATAACAATCAAATATATATATTTCTGAAAACTCTGTAAACTTATGCCATTTATATATAAAAAAAAAAATGTAAACTTAGGCCATTAAACAATTGTTCTTTTATTATTTTTTAAATTTAAATAATTCATGTTTGTTCGACATCTTTAAAATTAGTTATAGAAAATAAATATATTGAAGGAAACACATACCTTAAGAAGACGATCAGTTGCTGAAGATTCGAGAGCCACCAACAGCCGAGTGAGTCAATCCTCAATCCTATTCCAATAAATCATATGTATTCACAGGAAAAAAAACAAAAAAAACAAAAACATACCTAAGACAATTGATTGGTGAAAACTCCAAGAACACAACAATTAAAATCGTGATAATCTATTGTTCTTGATTTAAAGAATGAGAGCTTGCCAAATAAGTAATTTAACTGTTGATTACTAATTTTACCTAATATAAGGAATAAATTCAAAAAATCGAACAAAATACCGAGAGAGAAGCAGAGAGTCTAAAATAATTAGAAACCAAAATCGATGAAAAAACTAAAAAAACCGTTAGAATACAAAAAAAGAAATAATAAATCAAAGGAGTTTTAGTAGATATAGGAATCTTTTACACTAACAAAATCCTATACATGTGGAACATATTTTTCTAAAAATCTACTTGATAAGATTATCGGGAAATTCCCGAAAAATCCCCACATGAGAACTCAAATTTGCTTTAACTCCCCATTTTTAAAAAAGTTCCTCTTTGCTCCCTAGATGACAGGCCAAGTTTGCTTTAACTCCCCATGGTTGTATAAAAACTCAAGAATCTCGTACCCGAACCCCGAAATCACGTACTTAAATGCCCAAATGATGTATTTGCCCCGTCGAGTTCTATGCGTGTCGTGTAAACCGTATTAGCCTAGAAAAAAAGTATTTTACGATATAATACTGAAGTATTAGTATTTATAGATATTAGAAGAGAATTAGAGTTAGAATAGATATAAGAATAATTAGGAATTACGAAAGATATAGGAATAATTAGACTTTGATTAAGTATTTTAATATATAATATTGAAGTATTAGGATAAATCCAATGTTTATAGAGATGAGAAGAGGATTAGAGTTAGAATAGATATAGGAATAATCTAAGTCACATAATTCGTTCACCTTAACATGCGAACCCGCGCTCAAATCTCGAATTTACGAATTGAGTGCCCGTGCGGCACTTTAAACCGCATTAAAATATTTAGTGCGCGAATTAGTCAAGACCCATTAATGCGTCAGTGTTTATAGAATGTTAATTCATTTAGTTGAGTTTTTGGGTTTCTGTGGGACTCTTAATTCAAACTCAACCTAATGTACTGCTTAAACCAATAAATTAGAATCTCAATATTATTATCTCACCCTTTAAAAAGTATGCAATTCTTTTATTAAAATATTGTTTTTATCTTATTTTGATGATTTACTTAAATTAATATGATTAAAGAAAACACTTAAAATCTCAAGTCAACTAAAATTATCTCCTATCATCTAGAAAATAGATTGAGTTTTAATGTTAATCGCAAATTGTGTGATATAATTGAGATTGATTCTTTCGTAAATTTATTTTTAAATATTTTCTATTCAAAATACTTTTTATTGAATAGAAATAAATAAATATATTATAAATAAAATAATTAAATATTATTTTTAATTAAACGTTTTAAGGCGCTCTCGCACTCAAAATTTTTTAATTTTTATGCATTTACGCACCCACACCCGCACTCGCACTCGCTTTATGTGATCTAGGGAATAATTAAGAGTTAGAATAAATATATGAATGTCGACCAAAAAAAAAAAGAATAGATATATGAATAATTAGAATTATAGATAAACTAGGGGAAAATGTAATTTTCATCTTTTTAATTTTCTTAAAATATACCGACAAAAGATATCTATTGGTAATTCGTCAGGAAAAATTTTAGTTAAATACATAATAACATAATTTTATCATCGACGGAACATTTTGTAGGCAATTTGCAGAGATTGTTTTACTTTTGTTATTTTTGATTTTTTATAATTTACCGATAGAGACATGCGTCAATAATCCGTCAATAAATTTTATCGACTATACTTTTTGTAGGTAATCTGTCGATAATAATGTTGACTTTATTTGTAAATAAGTCGTCGGAATTCCGTAGCTAATTATTGGAAATTACCTACGGAGAATTTTCGTAGAAAATATCCGTAGGTAATCATCAGTTTTTTTGTAGTGTGATAATGTGCATGTTGTTTATTTTGTGCTTCGTTCTTATATGAAATGATATCGAAATGCCATGAATTTGTAGTATGTTGTAAATATATGTGTTATGAACATGCTTATATGCTCGGTTTATGTTTTCGAATTTATTTGGTATGTTAACGAATTTAATTTGATTCGAGGAACCAAATTGGGGGCTAACGAGCACTTAGCGTACCCTTGGTTCCGAATTTAATATCTTGAGCTCGGGAACTCGGATTCGAGTTCCGTCAACTCCGCTGAACTCGTAACAAAAATTCGAGTTTAGTAAACTTAACCTTATATTTTTCCTAAGTCATTTGAACCTCCGAAATTTAACCGAAAAACGAATCGGCGACCAAACTGACCTTGCTGTACAAAAATAGGCATATCTCATCCAAACTATAACCAAATTAACCATGGTTTGATTCTATTGATCCCTAACTCAAACACCTATCCTAACATATCATGCCCTAACCAAACTAATCCTCACACAATCCCCAAAACTCAGCCAAAGTTACTGCCTTTCAGTTCAGTCCCGTAACCCTTCATTCCTTAGAGATTTTGGAGCTCAAATCTCATCCAAACTTCATCCAATCAACAAGGTAAGCTTAGGGTTGTAATATATGTTCATTTCTGTTCATTTCCATCCTTTCATTCACGAATTTGAGCATGGTTTCATGATTTCTGGGCTGTTTTTCTGAAAATGGAGAGTTTTGGGCATTTAGTTGATTTCATTCGATTTTTCATGGTTTTGATTGATTCCAAGCTTGAGAATGATTATTTTGACATCCTAATATCATTTATGATCATTGATTTCTTGGCGGTTGAAGTATTAATGAGTTACCATTTATGGCACTTTGAGAAATTTCCTTGATATGTCACGTACGACTGCTGTCACGGTTGAGCTCTTTTAGGAACTGATATATATGTTGAATTTGTGTTTCTTGGATGAGTATTTGTTGGCCTAAACTGATATGAATAGATGGAGATGAAGAGAATCCTTCCTGCCCTGTTTTGCGTGACCCTTTGCTCTGTTTTTCAACTGTTTTTGTTGCTGTCAAAGGCCGTGATTCCTCTTTGCTTGTTGCTGTTAATTTCATGGCATTGTGGGATCATTCTAGATGAGTTCTTGCTGCATTTTATACCTTGTAATGTTGCTTATGTTGCTTGCATTTCTTACTGGAATGGCTGCCCTTTTCTGCGCGATTTTGCTGTCTGAAAACAGGGGCTGCTGCTGCGAGACACGGGGGTGTCGTTTTGCTCTTTCGAGCGCGGAACGGGGGTGCATTCTTGGCCTGAGTTGCTGTACCGAGACACGGGGGTGTCTCGGTCTGGGTTTGGGAGGTGACACGGGGGTGTCACCCCGTTTTTTCCTGAACTCTTTGCCTGCGTTTTCTTTTTTTCCTGCGATGCATATGTGTGGTTACTGCTGTATATCTGTGCAGTGTGTGTGTTATTGTGCATGCATGGCTGTGTAATTATATATATATATGCATGGTTTGTGTGTGTGCGTGCATGCATGGGTTATATATATATATATATGTAGAATATATGAATTTATGCATGCATGTGTGAATACGTATATGTATATATATATTATATACACTTATGTATTTATATAATTATTATATATTTATTATATTATATATGTTTATTATATATTATATATATTTATTATATATTTTAAATATTATTTGATTTAATTCAATTTTTGAAATTAATTGATTTCTAGCGTATTTAATTTACCGACTATTGATTGAACGTTTTATTTCTTTTATTCCTAAATGTGAATATGAATATTGTGTGTTATGGTTATTAAATGAATTTTAGATTAATTGATATGCATTATGAATGTTATGAATTTATGAATTTATGAAATTGAATGAAATATATGAACGAATGATTTGATTATATGTTTTAAATTTCTTAATAGTGCACATGAACATTTTATGATATAACATGATCATTTATGCATTCATGTCATATTCACTTCATTGCCGAGCGTCATATGTGGTCATTGAGTCTCATACCTTTTCTTTTGCACAGATTCGGGTTTGGTCGGAGACGGGGGCGAGCCTTGAGACGCTTGTGCCTTTCTTTTGCTTTGAAAAAGCTAGGTTTTTCTTCTACTAGTTAAAACAACCCTATATATCCCTTATGTGAAAGGTTTTAAGCCAAAATAGTATATTTATATATATATCGAGTCATTTTGGGTAAATGATTTCAAACGTATGACCCCTTTTATTTATGAAACCCTACCTTATGTTTGGCGAGATATATTTATGATTTATGATTGCACGGGCCCCGGGACTTAGTATATGTGGCTAACCGAGGAAGCAAGGGCTGACGGGGATCCCATATACTAGTCCCAAACAAACTACGGCGATACGGGCCCTCGCTAGGAGTTTTAGCGAGGAATGGGAGCTGAGTGCCCTTGGGGGATTCATGTACCCCCATTGGCCTATGTATGAACCGGTGCCCGGGTCTTGCAAGCCCGTCCACCACCCGGAGGAAGAAGGTGTATATGAATGATTATGATCATGTTATTTATGAGCACAAAAGATATATGTATGTTAATGAATGATTGAATAATTGATTATGATTACACGAGGAGTAGGTTGGAGATTGTGCACGCCCACTCGCCGGGCCATAAACCCTTATGATCAATTATGAATGAATATGAACGTCGTAATCCCGTTGATGTTTTCTTTTGTTTTAACCACTTGGTAAATTCTTATCAAACTTCACACGGGATTAGGGCTTGCATGTATGTGTTTAATTTATGCGATATTATATCTTATGCCCCATTTTTATACCCATCAGTCTCTTTTAGACTGAACCCGGTTGTTTTCAGTTGTTTTGTGCAGGTATAGGAGTGTTAGGCGGGAATACAAGTCGTCTAGGTCTTGCATTTATGTTTAGCACTTCTTTCCAGTCTCATATGTTCATACTCTTATTGGTACTTTGTATATGATCATAGTATAGCTTGGAGCGTTATGATTTGTAGGCCGTGAGTGCCGTTGAACTTGAATGCTTTTGTATATCTATTTTTGGAGCTTGGTGGCTTATTGTATATATGTTATGTCGTTCTTGCTTCCGCGTTTTATTTTAACTCTGATTTTATATTATCTTGAGTTGATTGGTTTAAGGGTTAGTCCCGCCTAGCCTAGCGTGTGTGTTGTGTCCCCGTTCACCATGGATTCGGCACGTGTATGGACTTTCATTTCATATACGGGCCGGGTCTCAGTGCGGGGGATGTGGTACCTCACGCTCGGGTGCTACATCCTTATGTGGTATCAGAGCTTAGGGTTGCAAAACCCGGGCTCTAGTGTCGTGTTGAGTCAATTAAGTCGTTCGGCTTTAGGAACAACTTGTCAATGTGTTGCATATGCATTGTTTACGTGCTTGTGTGCTTTAAATTTTGAATTTAGATCGAATTAATTGCACTTGCATGCATGGTCTAAAAATAGCATGCATTTCAGTATTTCTTGAACAGGATGCCTCCACGTAGACACCGTGAGAGATCTCCAGGACACCGCCGTCATCATGATCGATCCCCTACGCCTCCACCCCAACCACAAGCACCACCAATGGATATGGGAAATTTTATGGAAGCGGTTTTCAATTATGTAGAGCATCGGAGGGCTCAAGCTCCCCCACCACAACAAGCAGAACAACAAGCTCCTCCACCAAACCATAATAATAGAGACCCTCATGAGGTGTTTCTGAGCTACAACCCCCCTCGATTTTCCGGTTCTATTGATGATGCGGTCTCGGAGGGTTGGTTGATTCGATTAGAGAGGATATTTGGAGTCCGACAGTTTACTGCGCAAGAGAAGGCTCAATTTGCTATATCCAACTTGATGGAGATAAGTATGAATGGTGGGAAAGAACAAGGGAGAAACTCGAAGTGGATGGAGAGGAAGTGACTTGGGAGGTTTTCAAGAGAGAATTCCGGGAATGCTTTGTACCGGAAGTGGTAAGAGAGAGGAAGGAGCAGGAGTTCATGGAGTTAAAGCAAGGTGCGCGTACGGTGACTCAATATCTTGCCGTATTTAATAGACTTGGGAAATATGCTCCTCATGTCACCCGGGATGAGAAGAGAAAATCAAGGAAGTTCATTGCGGGGTTAAGACAGGACTTGAGACACGGTCAGGCGGGTCACAACTTCGAGTCATTTGCCGACACCGTGCAAAGGGCTTTGGTTCAAGAGGAAGAATTCAAGAAGAAGGATCCGATGTTTAGAGCTCCAATGGGAAGAGGTTCCGGATCGAATTCGGGAAAGAGGCCGATGATTCAAGCTAGTCCACCTCCTAAGGGTCCGTTTAAGAAGCCTCGGTTTGGAGGACAAGGTTCTCAGGCCGCACCGACTCGACCAAAGGCTCTACCTATGGCACCGGCATCTACAAATTCACGCCCGGATGTACCTCCATGTACTTATTGCGGGGGACCGACCCATACCTACAATAATTGTCGAAGAAGGTTGAATTTGTGCCTCATATGTGGAAAAGGCGACCATATGGCGGAGACATGTCCCTACAAGAACCCCGGCTTTCAGAAAGGAGTTCAAAGGCCAATGATTCAGGCTCGTGCTTATGCCCTCGAGGGTGAGGAGCAAGATGCAGAGATCGATCCCACAGCTGTGGTAGAAGGTACCCTATGCATACATAACATGAGCATTCATGCACTCTTTGATCCGGGTGCCACGCATTCCTTTATTTCTTGTGACTTAGTTACTACTCTGTGCTTGCCTGTTATTTGTCTTTCTTCTTGTTATTTGGTGAGTTCGCCACTTGGTGGTAGTCTTCAGACAGATCAGTTGGTTCGGGAGTGTTCAGTTTTGATTGAAGGGAAAGAATATCCGGCTGATTTAATTGTTATGCCTATGAAGAGGTATGGAGTTATTTTGGGTATGGACTGGTTGTCCAGGCATCGGGCCAATGTTGATTGTTTTGCGAAGAAGGTGATTTTGGGTAATGAATTGGTGATTGGTAGTGGATCAAGAACGGTATCTCTCTTGTCTTATATGGAAGCTCACAAGTTGATGAGGGAATGAGCGACGGGATTTATTGCTTACCTTCTTAATAGGCCGAAAGATCAAGTTAAGTTGGAGGATACCGTGGTTGTTAAGGATTTTTCCGATGTGTTTCCGGAAAATTTGAGTTCTTTACCACCAGATCGTGAGATCGAATTTGTTATTGACTTATATCCAGGATCCACACCGTATTCTAAGACTCCGTATCGGATGGCACCGGCCGAGTTAAAAGAGTTAAAGATTCAATTAGAGGAATTACTCAAAGTTGGATATATACGGCCAAGTTCGTCGCCTTGGGGTGCTCCGGTTCTCTTTGTTAAGAAAAATGATGGAACCTTAAGAATGTGTATAGATTACCGGGAGCTTAATCGGATGACTGTAAAGAATAAGTATCCTTTGCCCCATACTGAAGATTTATTCGACATGTTACAAGGTTCGGGGGTTTACTCAAAATTGGACTTGAGACAAGGATACTATCAATTGAAGATCCGGGAAAAGGACATTCCGAAGACGGGATTTAACACCCGGTATGGACACTACGAGTTCGTAGTGATGCCTTTTGGATTGACTAATGCTCCGGCTGCTTTTATGGATATGATGCATCGAATTTTCCGGCCCTATTTGGATAAGTTTGTGGTAATATTCATCGATGACATCTTGGTTTATTCGAGAACTCCGGAGGATCATGCCAGGCACCTCAGAATTGTGTTGGACACCTTAAGGGAACATCGGTTGTATGCTAAGTTTAGCAAATGCGAGTTCTAGATTGATCGGGTAGCATTTCTCGGTCATATTATCTCAAGGAAAGGTTTGGAAGTAGACCCTTCTAAGATTGAGACGGTTATTCAATGGCAAAGCTCGAAAAATGCTTCAGAAGTAAGGAGTTTCTTGGGTTTGGCAGGCTACTATCGGAGATTCGTTCAGGATTTCTCAAAGATTGCGGCTCCTTTAACCCGATTGACTAAGAAGGCGGTTAAGTTTGAGTGGGACGAGGCATGTGAGGCTAGCTTTCAACTTTTAAAGGAAAAGTTGACCACCGCTCCTGTATTAGCGCTTCCCGAAGGTACAGAAGGATATACAGTTTATACGGACGCCTCAAAGGAAGGTTTGGGATGTGTGTTGATGCAGAATGGAAGAGTAATCGCCTATGCCTCAAGGAAATTGAAAGAGCATGAACAGAACTACCCCACTCACGATTTGGAGTTAGCGGCAGTGATCTTTGCTTTGGGTAAGTGGAGACACTATCTTTATGGAATTTCGTTCGAGGTCTTTTCCGATCATAAGAGTCTCCAATACTTATTCTCACAAAAGGAATTGAACAAGAGACAACGGCGTTGGATGGAACTGTTGGCGGATTATGAGTGTACAATCCGATACCATCCCGGCAAAGCCAATTTGGTCGCGGATGCGCTTAGTCGGAAAGCTAGCGTGTCCAATGTGAAAGTGGAAATTGGAGATGAGAATGAGTTGTTCAGACTGAGGCCTAGTATCCGGAATATTACAGTTCAACCAGATCTTAAACAGAGATTATTTGATGCTCAGAGGATTGATCCCGAGGTTCAGAATTTAGCTGAGAAAGCTCGAGCTGATTCAGAGTGTCCGTTTGGGTTTGATGATACGGGACTTCTAAGATTCAAGAATAGAGTTGTTGTCCCGGAAGAGTTAAAAAGGATTATTCTTGAGGAAGCCCATCGGTCAGGGTATTCGATACATCCCGGAGGGAACAAAATGTATAAGGATCTTAAGCAATTCTATTGGTGGAATGGATTGAAACGGGATGTTATCAACTTCGTGAAACACTGTATGACTTGTCAAGTGGTAAAAACAGAACATCAAAAGCCATCGGGGCTACTTCGACCATTGCCTATCCCGGAGTGGAAGTGGGAACAAATAGCCATGGATTTTGTTTCGGGATTACCAAAAGTGAGAGGAGGTTTCGATGGAATTTGGGTTATCGTGGACAGATTGACAAAATCAGCTCATTTTCTTGCTATCAGAATGTCCGATAAAGTGAGTAAGTTGGCTAAGAGATACAATGATGAGATTGTCAGGCTTCATGGTGTACCTGTTAGTATTGTCTCGGATCGGGATCCCAGATTTACTTCAAGGTTATGGCAAGAATTACAGAAGTGTTTGGGAACAAGGCTTCAATTCAGCACAGCTTTCCATCCTCAGACCGACGGACAATCAGAAAGGTTGATTAAGTATCTGGAGGACCTGTTGAGAGCATGTGCATTGGACTTTCAAAGCTCTTGGAATGAACAGTTGCCGTTAATCGAGTTCGCTTATAACAATAGCTATCAAGCCTCGATTGAAATGGCCCCTTATGAAGCTCTTTACGGACGTAAATGTCGATCACCGTTGTACTTTGACTTGGAGGAATGGAATTGGACCAAGCTAGAAGGGATTAAAAGAGGGGAAAAGAAGGAAAAACCCTCTAAGGCTGTACAAGAGGCTATTGACAAGGTCCAGATAATTAGGCAACGGATGAAGGCCGCTCAGGATCGACAAAAGAGTTATGCAGACCTTCGGAGAAAGAATTTAGAGTTTGAGATTGGAGATAGGGTTTTCTTAAAGGCTTCTCCACGAAAAGGGTTCTCAAGGATTGGACAAGGAGGAAAATTAAACCCTCGGTATATGGGACCATATGAGATTTTGGAGAAAATTGGGGATACGGCTTATCGATTGGACTTGCCTCCGAGTTTGACTGGAATTCATAACGTATTTCATGTTTCACAGCTCCGAAAATATTATCGAGACGAGTCCGAGGTACTACCGGTTGAAGAAGTGGAATTAGAAACGGATCTCACCTTCGTTCAGAAGCCGATTAAGATATTGGATCGAAAATTTCAGGAACTTCGAAATCGGCGTATTCCACTAGTCAAGGTTCTTTGGAGAAGTGATAAAACCGAAGAGGCTACGTGGGAGACGGAGGAAAAGATGAAAAGATTTCACCCCGAGTTGTTTCCGAGCGAGCAGTGAATCCGAGGACGGATTCTTTTAAGGGGGAGAGATTGTAACGCCCCGACTTTTCGGACGTAAAGGTACGACGTATGTGTTTACCAATTTGCGCGAATTAATTGTTTTACGTGTTTTATATTTAATTTTATTATAATTGTTATATTTTTATTTTATTATATTATATTTTAATTTATTATTATTTTAATTATATTTCGTATTTAAATATATATATATATATATACATATGTTTATTTATTTTATTATTAATTTAATGATTATGCTAATTAAATGTTATGTTAATTAATCATGCTTTAATTAATTAATTACGTTGACCTCTAATTTATTTTATTTAATATTAGATTTAATTCATTTATTTATTTAAATTTTTGCATGGAATTTATTATATGTGCATGGATTTTTATTGAAATATGCATGAATTGCATGATAATGTGCATGTTGTTTATTTTGTGCTTCGTTCTTATATGAAATGATATCGAAATGCCATGAATTTGTAGTATGTTGTAAATATATGTGTTATGAACATGCTTATATGCTCGGTTTATGTTTTCGAATTTAATTGGTATGTTAACGAATTTAATTTGATTCGAGGAACCAAATTGGGGGCTAACGAGCACTTAGCGTACCCTTGGTTCCGAATTTAATATCTTGAGCTCGGGAACTCGGATTCGAGTTCCGTCAACTCCGCTGAACTCGTAACGAAAATTCGAGTTTAGTAAACTTAACCTTATATTTTTCCTAAGTCATTTGAACCTCCGAAATTTAACCGAAAAACGAATCAGCGACCAAACTGACCTTACTGTACAAAAATAGTCATATCTCATCCAAACTATAACCAAATTAACCATGGTTTGATTCTATTGATCCCTAACTCAACCACCTATCCTAACATATCATGCCCTAACCAAACTAATCCTCACACAATCCCCAAAACTCAGCCAAAGTTACTGCCTTTCAGTTCAGTCCCGTAACCCTTCATTCCTTAGAGAATTTGGAGCTCAAATCTCATCCAAACTTCATCCAATCAACAAGGTAAGCTTAGGGTTGTAATATATGTTCATTTCTGTTCATTTCCATCCTTTCATTCACGAATTTGAGCATGGTTTCATGATTTCTGGGCTGTTTTTCCGAAAATGGAGAGTTTTGGGCATTTAGTTGATTTCATTCGATTTTTCATGGTTTTGATTGATTCCAAGCTTGAGAATGATTATTTTGACATCCTAATATCATTTATGATCATTGATTTCTTGGCGGTTGAAGTATTAATGAGTTACCATTTATGACACTTTGAGAAATTTCCTTGATATATCACGTACGACTGCTGTCACGGTTGAGCTCTTTTAGGAACTGATATATATGTTGAATTTGTGTTTCTTGGATGAGTATTTGTTGGCCTAAACTGATATGAATAGATGGAGATGAAGAGAATCCTTCCTGCCCTGTTTTGCGTGACCCTTTGCTCTGTTTTTCAACTGTTTTTGTTGCTGTCAAAGGCCGTGATTCCTCTTTGCTTGTTGCTGTTAATTTCATGGCATTGTGGGATCATTCTAGATGAGTTCTTGCTGCATTTTATACCTTGTAATGTTGCTTATGTTGCTTGCATTTCTTGTTGGAATGGCTGCCCTTTTCTGCGCGATTTTGTTGTCTGAAAACAGGGTCTGCTGCTGCGAGACACGGGGGTGTCGTTTTGCTCTTTCCAGCGCGGAACGGGGGTGCATTCTTGGCCTGAGTTGCTGTACCGAGACACGGGGGTGTCTCGGTCTGGGCTTGGGAGGTGACACGGGGGTGTCACCCCGTTTTTTCCTAAACTCTTTGCCTGCGTTTTCTTTTTTTCCTGCGATGCATATGTGTGGTTACTGCTGTATATCTGTGCAGTGTGTGTGTTATTGTGCATGCATGGCTGTGTAATTATATATCTATATGCATGGTTTGTGTGTGTGCGTGCATGCATGGGTTATATATATATATATGTAGAATATATGAATTTATGCATGCATGTGTGAGTACGTATATGTATATATATATTATATACACTTATGTATTTATATAATTATTATATATTTATTATATTATATATGTTTATTATATATTATATATATTTATTATATATTTTAAATATTATTTGATTTAATTCAATTTTTGAAATTAATTGATTTCTATTTCACGTATTTAATTTACCGACTATTGATTGAACGTTTTATTTCTTTTATTCCTAAATGTGAATATGAATATTGTGTGTTATGGTTATTAAATGAATTTTAGATTAATTGATATGCATTATGAATGTTATGAATTTATGAATTTATGAAATTGAATGAAATATATGAACGAATGATTTGATTATATGTTTTAAATTTCTTAATAGTGCACATGAACATTTTATGATATAACATGATCATTTATGCATTCATGTCATATTCACTTCATTGCCGAGCGTCATATGTGGTCATTGAGTCTCATACCTTTTCTTTTGCACAGATTCGGGTTTGGTCGGAGACGGGGGCGAGCCTTGAGACGCTTGTGCCTTTCTTTTGCTTTGAAAAAGCTGGGTTTTTCTTCTACTAGTTAAAACAACCCTATATATCCCTTATATGAAAGGTTTTAAGCCAAAATAGTATATTTATATATATATCGAGTCATTTTGGGTAAATGATTTCAAACGTATGACCCCTTTTATTTATGAAACCCTACCTTATGTTTGGCGAGACATATTTATGATTTATGATTGCACGGGCCCAGGGACTTAGTATATGTGGCTAACCGAGGAAGCAAGGGCTGACGGGGATCCCATATACTAGTCCCAACCAAACTACGGCGATACCGGCCCTCGCTAGGAGTTTTAACGAGGAATGGGAGCTGAGTGCCCTTGGGGGATTCATGTACCCCCATTGGCCTATGTATGAACCGGTGCCCGGGTCTTGCAAGCCCGTCCACCACCCGGAGGAAGAAGGTGTATATGAATGATTATGATCATGTTATTTATGAGCACAAAAGATATATGTATGTTAATGAATGATTGAATAATTGATTATGATTACACGAGGAGTAGGTTGGAGATTGTGCACGCCCACTCGCCGGGCCATAAACCCTTATGATCAATTATGAATGAATATGAACGTCGTAATCCTGTTGATGTTTTCTTTTGTTTTAACCACTTGGTAAATTCTTATCAAACTTCACACGGGATTAGGGCTTGCATGTATGTGTTTAATTTATGCGATATTATATCTTATGGCCCATTTTTATACCCACCAGTCTCTTTTAGACTGAACCCGGTTGTTTTCAGTTGTTTTGTACAGGTATAGGAGTGCTAGGCGGGAATACAAGTCGTCTAGGTCTTGCATTTATGTTTAGCACTTCTTTCCAGTCTCATATGTTCATACTCTTATTGGTACTTTGTATATGATCATAGTATAGCTTGGAGCGTTATGATTTGTAGGCCGTGAGTGCCGTTGAACTTGAATGCTTTTGTATATCTATTTTTGGAGCTTGGTGGCTCATTGTATATATGCTATGTCGTTCTTGCTTCCGCATTTTATTTTAACTCTGATTTTATATTATCTTGAGTTGATTGGTTTAAGGGTTAGTCCCGCCTAGCATAGCGTGTGTGTTGTGTCCCCGTTCGCCGTGGATTCGGCACGTGTATGGACTTTCATTTCATATACGGGCCGGGTCTCGGTGCGGGGGATGTGGTACCTCACGCTCGGGTGCTACACATCGTGTCTATGGCCCCGCTGTCGAAAATCCATCGAGACCCCTGTGACTTCGGGTAGGCGGTTGCCTGAAGTGCTGTACCTGTCTGATCTACATTTAAAGTGGGGTCCTTTTTACAATTAAAAGAATTAAAGGACCCATTGCTACTAATCATAACTTTAGGGGCAGAATTAAAAGACTCAGAAAGTATAGGGGCATTATTGCAAATTGGGGCAGAATGTAGAGAATAACTTGTGGGGGGGGGGGGGGGGGGGGCGTAGGATAGTAAAATCCATCCTTGCCCTATACCTAAAAAAGCCGCCCCTTTCTTCTGTGAGCCATCCGCCGCTGAATCTGCTTCTTTTCCCTTTCTGTTTTCGGGCGAGACTTCTCCTTCGCTGCCAGCGGTGATTTACGCCGCCCCATAGACTGGTGGCATGTGGCGCGCGGTCGCGGCGGCGGCTCCTCCACCCTTCTGGCCATCCGATAATTTCGTAACACCCATCCACGGTATGGCCGATTCTCCTGCACTTGTTGCACTTTGGCGGTCCCTCGGTGGCAGAGAGGTTGGTGCTGCCGCCGCTGGTGGTGGTGCTCCACTTTGGATTTGTCATTGTTGGCCTTGGCGGCCCGGTGGATCGCGTCTCTGGTTTTCTGCCTCGACCGACCCCTATTCTCCCTTGTCCCTGTTTGCCGGCAAGCAATCCGGCTCCGATGCCCGTGTCCGACGCCGATGATGAGATCCGGCCGATGATGAGATCCGGCCCACTAATATTTCTCTCCGGTTTCCTTCTTGCCGTATGGTGGCATAGGCTTTCTCGATCGAGGGTAACGGATCTTCTTTCAATAGATCTCGTCTATCTGGTTCATACCTATCGTCCATCCCGGCGAGGAATTGGAATAATTGGGTTTCGGATCTGAGGCGGTTGAAGGCTGTGATGTCCCGTTCACACGTCATCGGATTTGGTTGTCTTACTTATATTTCTCTCCAAATCCGTTGAAGGTTACCATAGTATTTTTCGATGCTCTCGGTTGCTTGTCTCATGTTATTTGCTCGAACCGTAAGATCGATAATCTGGAAACTATCGTTGCTTTGACTGTATGTTGCACTAAGTCCGTCCCATAGGGTCTTGGCTGAGGGATATTTGGCAAACACAGTAACTAATTCTGGCTCCATGTTGTGCAAGAACCATGTGCAAACAATAAGATCTAACTGCTCCCACTTCGTGTATGCCGGGGAATCAATGGCTGGTGGCGGTGGATTTCCGATGAGATGGCTTAATTTTCCTCTTCCGCCAATCTCCATACGCATCAGCCGTGACCATAAGGAATAGTTAAATTGGTTTAGCTTGATATTGATTGATATGGATTGAGGCATGTGATGAGTTTGGTTTATTTCTGACTGTGGTGTTTGAATTTGTAGGCTGCTGAGTATGCTGGCTAGTTGGTTGGCTAGGGAGTCACCGGGCTGTTGCGGTCCCTTGCCGGTACTGCTGCTGCTATCGTCGGCCATGGCCGGGAAAGGTGTGGGGTACGTGATGAGCAAGGTTCAGATCCAATTATTGGATCGTCACCCGCTCTGATACCATGTTAGCTTTAGGATAACTCATGGTTTGGGGAAGAATTAATCTTTTATTTCTGTGTAAACAACTACTAGGTACAAGCACAAATAAATACAACATAGGGCTATGCTAAGAAAGGAAATAAGAGCAAACAGCTAATTACAAGATCCTCTAATATATACTTTCCTAATGTCTACAAGATTTTCATAGCTTATGAAATACATTCAAAAGTGGCATATTTGTTCCATCAAATTATTACAAAACAGAGCAAAGAGTTACATAACCACACAATAAAATGCTTTTCATATTGAATGATTCATTCCTCACAATACAAACAATAGCTAAGTAGTTAACTACATCAAATCCTGATAAAGACACTACATTTCACAAAATTCATACCTCATATCCTGGTACAAGAAGTATCAAAGTCATCAGGAGCCACTCTCGCAATCCAAATGCTAAGAGTCTTCTTTGTATCCGCATGATTCACATAAGCCAATTCATACATGCTGCACAAGTTCACCACAACTGTCTCATTCAACGCCACAGTTGGAACCCTCTCCAATGCACTCTCCAGAACCTTAATCAAACCCGACAAATCCCTCAAATACATCAAACAAAGAGCTTTATTATTAATTGCCACAACATCTGATCCATCTCTCTCTATACATTCTTCATACTCCCTCACAGAAGAAACATAATCTTTCCCAACCAAATACATCAATGCTTTATTCCTACTCACCAATTTTTCTATATGATAACCTCTTTAGCATTTATAAATTATTTTAATAATTATTTTTGCTTGCTTCCTCGTCAAAAAAAAAAAAATTTTATTTTTGCTTCTAAAATTTTGTATTTTGTTAAAAAAAAAAGGGTAAATCTTACTTTGCACCCCAACCTTTGGGGTGTATTGCACTTTAGTACCCAACCTTTGAAATGTTGCACTTTAGTACCCAACCTTTGAATTTTATACACTTTTAGTGCCCCGACCAATGAGAAAATGCCACGTGGTACCAACCATTGGGGTACACGTCTGCACTTGGGCACTAAAGTGCAACAAAATTCAAAAGTTGGGTACTAAAGTACAACGTTTCAAAGGTTGGGTACTAAAGTGCAATACACCTCAAAGGTTGGAGTGCAAAGTAAGATTTACCCAAAAAAAAATGTAATATTTATATATATTAGCAACGGTAATTTTTAATAGGGTAAATTACAGCAACCCCCCTGTCCTTTGGCACGTTTTGCACTTTCCCCCCTAACCTTTGATTTTGCGCGATTTCCCCCCTCACCTTTGTAAAACGTATCATTGTCCTCCTTTTGGACGGAATCTTGGGGAATATTCCGTTAAATTTTTTGAAAAAAATTTTGGCGTGATTTCTAAGGTCAAATCTATTCAAATAAGATGTCAAATGTGTTAATATTATACATAAAATTAAAGATCTCGACACAAGGAACGCAATGGTGGCCTTGAAACCAAAATTTGACAATCGGAGAAAGTGGAATTACCGGTCAAAGATGGCACACGGATGACAGAGCGTTGCAGGCGAATTCCGGCATCTTCCGACGATCAATAGGTTCGAATGGTGTAGGGTTTTTGTTCACCTTAGAGAGAAGGACACGATGGCGGTGGTCTTGACTCTTGGGTCATCGTGACGGAGGAGAAATCTACGATCAAAATTCACCTTGTATAAATTCGAACGGAATATTCTAGGAATATTCCGTCGGAATCGTGCAAAAGGAGTAACGTGCAAAAAAATTCAAAGGTGAGGGGGAAAATCACGCAAAATCAAAGGTTAAGGGGGAAAGTGCAAAACGTGCCAAAGGACAGGGGGGTTGCCGTAATTTACCCTTTTCAATATCTATATACTATTGAAATTATAATATTAATTTTGTCAATTGTTATTAAATTAAACTTTAAATTAATTTTTTAATTTTCATGTATAGCACCACCATACGCTAGTACAAATTTAAGAGAGGGATGAAAACATGGACAAACTTAATGGAAGTATAAAAATATTTTCTTAAGGGAAAATATCCATTAGGAGAAGCAGGAAAAAAAATTAAGATATTGAAAGTAATAAAAAAGAAAAAAGACCAACGAATTCCCATTGAGCAATAGAAAAAACCGATTAAAAAAAAGTACATGTTTTTAATTCCAATGTTCAAATAAATATATAAAATATTTTTATTTTTAGAGAAAATAAAGAATGATAATAGAGTTGCAAATTCAAAGAACATGTCTAAACAGTTAAAATATGATAATATATTATACTTAAACGAAAAAAAGCAAAACAGTAAAAACAAATACCAACAAACAAAAAATTAATAAAACTAAATTTTGCACAAGAAAAATAGAAATAATCAGGAATTCAGGATAATTCGTGTGTGACGCATGCGTAATAAAATGCTAATTGTATCTAAATTATAATTATTCCTAATTAATTGATGCCAACTTATCGATGAATTAGACTAATAATTAAGTTACGGATCAATATGCGAGAAAAAGAAAATTGTGGGTGCAAAATGTAAATAACATGAAGAGTTTGGTTTAAGCCATAATTAATCAACAAAATCATTAACCCTTAAACCCACACATATTCTCTCAAAATCCACTCGCCGGAGTCTTCCCAATGTTCCACCTGAAGCTTCATTTCCGCCGCAGAGAGGATGGCGCCGCCGTGTCGGAGAATAGTGTGTCCGCGGTGGAGACGAGTTTAATAACTGCCGGAAACAGCCGGACCTTGCGGAGGCGATTAGGGCTTTGGCTTCGGTTATTGGATCGAGTCAAGGTACGACTGTGATGGAGCCCCAAATTGAGCTTAAGAAAGCCTCCGATTCACTGAAATTACGTGAGGATCTTGGTTACTTGGAGCTATTCTCTTCTATTTTTCAGCTTATTTATAAATTTTCAGAATTGAGCTCGTGAAGTCCGAATTGGTGAAAAATGTATGAAGTTAAGTTCTTTTAAGGCTTGCTACTTTGAATATTCAAGAAATACATAGTTTTTAAGTTCTTTGAATATGAAGTTATGTTCTTTTAAGGAGTTGACGAAGTTAGAATATTCAAGAAATACATAGTTTTCTAACGGACTTTTATGCAGCAGAATGTTATTGAAAAGCCAAAGATGCAATCTTTCGTGTTGATTTGCATTTCTTCAAATCATAATGTTGATGATATTATCAATCAACTTCTTCAGATAAGGATGCATAAATAGTAAATCAGTTAATGTGATGAATATCTGCAATTTTTTATGCAGTCATGGGACACTAGCTACCTCCATTTCTTCAACAGCTCGAGGTGTTCTGTTCACGGGACATCTGCTTTAGACTATGAGGACTTCAATTCAGCAAAATCTCAACTTCTTGACCGTTATGCATTTGCCAATGTTGGATGGCAGTATTTCCTTTTCTTTTCTTTAGTGCTATTGTTTAATAATAATTTAATGGGAAAAAAAAAAAAAGAAAAAACCATAAGAAATTCATTCGCTGATGCTTTTCACCATTCTCAAGTCTTCTCTCTCCGTGTCTCAAACACTCACTCAAAGCATATTCCCCAATCCTTCTCTTCCCTGTTCCTTCTCACATGAAGTCTTTTCATGTGATATGTGTTGCTATGAAAACCATCTCTGTAACATTACCTTCTTTTATGTTATTTTTCTAATGAGATGCTGAGGATTTAGAAGTTAGCTATTCTCACTTCTCCTGCCCAAACCATATTTTAAGATGAGGATGTATATAAGCGTGACATCTCTCTTTGTGATTCTGTCACCATTAAACTGAATATTTTGGAATTTGGTATTATATTTATAGTTGTCAAGTCTGAAACACTAAAAAAAAAAAAAAAAGAAAAGTCTGAAACACTAGAATATTTTTTTTCTAAAGATCTTTGAATTTTATTTATTTGTAGGAGACAGGTGTGGATACAACTGATCTCATCATTCTTGCTGGAATTCAGCTTTCATGTAATTGGCAAGGTATTAGGTTCGGATTGTTTTTACTTGGTATTGGTCTAACTGGATAAATTTCGTGAATGTTTTCATCTTCACAAGGTTTTGATTTTACCTGATTTTTCAACTGATAAGTTAGTCATGCCATCCAGAATTAAATAGAGAAGCAGTTTTTACCTAAGCATGCCAATGAAGAAATGTTTTTATCTTTTGTAGGCATATAACTTGAACACTTTGTTTGATTAAAGGAGTATAGTAAAGGATCTTGTTGATTTGGGTTTAGTTAAGGTCCAGCAGGTTCAAGCTTCTGTTTCTCAGCTAATATTTTTTACTGTTCACAACTTTCATCTTGTACTAATCACTGGTTATCTGATTTAACAGTCAGGAAAGAGGGTTAGTTTATTCCTACTAAATTAGCTACCAATCTCTCCATTAGCTTAGCAGATACTAGGAAACGGATATCTAAAGTTACATTGGGCACTGTGCAACGTTGTGCGCGTATGTTGCGCACGACGCGCAGGCTTGGTGTCTTGCTAGCGTGAGGGTAAGTTGTTGCAAGGTGGGCTGCATGTGTTGCGAGCGTGAGGGTAAGTTGTTGCAAGGTGGGCTGCATGTGTTGCGCGCATGTGGGAAGTTGCTACGAGATGGTGCGCATGTTGGGCAAAATATATAATGGAATGTTGGCTAAGGCGTTACGCACATATGCTGTGCATCGGGGCAAATCTGCGCAAGGCAGCTGGTGCGCGTGCAGGGCTAGCGCAGGCACGCAAGTCTGAGAGCTGGCGTGCAAGTAAGGCAAACAACACACGTTTGTGGGAACGGTTACAAAGGTGGGAATGGTTAGCAAGCTGTTAGTCTTTGGGCGCTATAAATATCCAGAAACGTGCAATGCCAAAGGCTGGGCTGGAATAACCGTCTAGAAAGTGGGTGGTTACCGCTAATGCAAGCGGCAGTTTTGTGCCATTGGGCAAAAACTGATGAATTTTTGTCAAAATTCTAGATAGTCCGATTTTGCCTAGCTGATTGGGATGTAATCAGCATGTAAAAACGTTGGACTTTGACTTGCACGAATTTAGTGTGAGTTTTGTGTGCAAGCTCAGTCAATTCCTTGTACTATTGAGTTGCAAAGTAATATAAGGTTGAGAAAATTCGGAACTTTCCCATATATTGTGGTGCCTTTCAATACAACAACTGTGGGTGTGTTCACGCTTGTTGCATCAAGGGCTGAACACAGTGGCAACTCCAGGACCGCAAGGGAGTGGGGTCAGGAAAATTTAATTTTAAATAAAATATATTATTAAAAATAATACTTTATTTAAAAAGAATATTTTTATAATTATTTTCTATGATTTTTCATATTTTAAAATTGTACCATAATTTTATAATTGCTTTTTTTTTTTTTTTTTTGGTCGCAATAATTTTATAATTACTAATTGTACTAAATACAATATTCTCAATATATGTGTTTAATGTATTGATAAACTACTACATGAATATTTGTCAAATTTTGTAGATTGGTACGACACCTTTTGTATAAATCATTTTCGTATCTAATATTGATCATTTTGAAGATAATCTATCATTTTTTTATGCAATTCAGGATCTGTTGAAAATTTTTCAAATTTGATCAATTCCTAATTGCGATTCAAATAATATTGATTACTTTTTTCGACTTCTCCAGAAATTGTGATTTTCTTTTGAAATATTTTTCAATATCTAACAATATTTTTTGAAATTGAAAAAAAAAAACAACGAAGAATATTTTTTTAGAATATTTTAATATTTAAGATATTATTAAATAGATTTTTTTTAGGCCGTGTATTTTATTTTTTTTTTTTAATTTTCCACACAACTTAAAGGGGTTAATACAATTTTCACCTTATTTATGTGGGGTCAAAAAACTATTTTAAAGTCACAAACTAAAAATTACATAAAATATATATGAATATATATAACCAAATTGTTTGTTTAGTGGGGTCAATTGACCCCACTTTAAACAACATGGCGTCGCCCTTGGCTGAACATAAACCTACGTCGCCCTCACAACCCACCAAACGAACCAAGCCGCCCGTGATCCATTGATTTTTTAATTTTAATTTTTTTTCTAACAATTTAAAAAATTAAAGCCCACAAAATTTGGTCCGGTGATGGGTGTTAAAGATTAAACTCGCCACACACCCGCATGCCAGCTACCTATACATATATTATTATTATTATTATTATTAATATTAATTAGGTCTTCAGGCAAAAGCTAGAAAGGGTGCAGCATCCCTTAATCAAGTTTTTAATTAAATATTAATTAAGCTAAATAGGGTTTGTTTTTGCTGTCTATACTATAACTTACCAAACAATTGAAATTCAAAAACAATTACCGAATTCCCGAGGATTGCACTTCCTAATTTCTTTAAAGAGAGAATATGAATATATTGCAAATTTCATACTTATTAAAACCAAATCAATCGCAAAACTAGTGTTTTCTTGGAGGTTTAAGTTATACATTAGTCCTTAATTTTTCGGTGAATGATGACAACTACCAAGGTTAGTAGTTAGGAGTTCATTTTTTATTTTGTTTTTTGTTTCTTCTCTCTTATTTTTATACAAGAATCAAAAACATTGAATGCGTGCGGTGTTCAAATTTTATATGGCTTTTTGGTTGGTTGATTAGTTTTTGAAATTGCAACTTGCAAGACTCTTGATGTAATATCAAAAATTTTGATGTAGAGAATTTGTATTGTCTAAGTAATATTTTATATATTTTGATTTAGAATAAGAAATTTGATTAAGTGTCAATCCGCCAAACTAACCGTTAAATTTTCAAAATCGATCAATCTAAATCGCTTGATTGACAATAAAATTTAAACCGCACCAGTTTAAATTATTAGGAACCGACTTAAAATAGGTCGGGTAGATTTTATGCAACTAAACCGATCAAAACCGACTGTGCACACCCCTAGTTGCACTATCTATATATCTTATAAAAGCACGAATAGTTTCTTATAAAATACGGATCGCCTAAAATATCCTCACAACAATTACTTCAATAATTATTAGTCAAGGATAATGATGTAAATACATGTTATAGATTATTAGTTAATTATATTTAAAAAGCACATATTAACATAAAATAGGACTCTTTGTAGAAGTAAAATTTCTCCAACTTACCTAGAAAAGATATATAGTTCAACAAGAATTGTTTTAATATTACTATATTAATTAATTGTATTCAAATTTTATATTATAAGTTGTCTATTTTTTTAATTTTAAGGCCTATAATTTAAAATGTTATAATAAGATATATCTAATGAATTGAAAAACAACAAATTGATTCACTTTATTTTAATAAATTTTTGTAATTATGTAAAATAAAATATTATTTAGATAAGTTACATAAAATAATTTTCAATAAATCAAGCATAATGTAAGTCTAATTATATAAGTCCATAGTTCTATTTATCTAAATCAATAAACTTTCTTAAAATATAATCATATTATAATTCTATAAATTTATCTAATTAACAAAATAATATAATTTAATGATTTATATAAAATATTTTTCAATAAATTAATTAATCGTAATGTAATATTTTTAATTAACTAATACTAATATAATTTTAATTATTTAAATCTAATTAACCATATAATCTTCCTTTAGTTTATATGATAAAATATAAACTAAATACTTCAAAGCGCGAATAGCGTTTTTGGTTTCTTAATTCTATAATTTTAATTAATTGTATTCAAATTTTATAACATAAGTTGCCTGTTTTTTAATTTTGAGGCCTATAATTTAAAATGTTATAATAAGATATATCTAATGAATTGAAAAACAACAAATTGATTCACTTTATAAAATTTTGTAATTATGTAAAATAAAATATTATTTAAATAAGTTACGTAGAATAACTTTCAATAAATCAATCATAATGTAAGTCTAATTATATAAGTCCATAGTTCTAATTATCTAAATCCATATCTTAAATTATAATCATATTATAATTCTATAAACTTATCTAATTAACAAAATAATATAATTTATGATTTACATAAAATATTTTTCAATAAATTAATTAATCCTAATGTAATAATTTTTATAACTAATACTAATATAATTTTAATTTTCTAAATCCAACTATCCATATAATCTTCCTTTAGTTTATATGATAAAATATAAACTAAATACTTCAAAAGATGAATAGTTTTTTTGGTTTCTTAATTCTACAATTTAGAATTGTAGGTTCTCAGACCAAAGTTACTTTAAATTAAGAATACTAAGAAAACTCAATATGTGTGCATATAAAAATAAGATATAAACTAATTTTATACATAATTTTTACAATATTCGATTAAACATTTATATAAATATACTCTTTTAATTATTTCTACTATATATATAAAATCAATTATAAAAAAAATAAACATAAATCTGAAATAATACTCACTAGAAAATTACAAATAAAAAAATAGAATGCAAGATCAAATGACAAAGAGAATATAAAAAAGAGATAAATTAAATAAAAACGAAATAAAGAATAGTTGGTTTAAAAAAAGAATTACTTGATTTTAATGTATATGCACATGCATACCAAAATTAAGAACGACTTGAAATATCTTTACAAATATATGCGAGAATTAATATAGCGTAATGGTAACAAAATTTCGAAGATTAGATTAAAAATTTCAAGATGTTAGATTGGGTGTCAGTTCAAGAAAGATATGAGATTTTTTTTTAATTTAAACTAAATGAGATTGATCCAATAGTTATCAATTTATTTTTACATTCTCCAAAGTAGCAATATACAACTTATTGGCCGAATGATTAGATTAAAAATTTCAAGATATTAGATTGGGTGTCAGTTCAAGAAAGATATGAAATTTTTTTTAATTTAAACTAAATGAGATTGATCCAATAGTTATCAATTTATTTTTACATTCTCCAAAGTAGCAATATACAACTTATTGGCCGAATCTAAACTTGAAGGACATTTTGAATTGGGATCATTACTCAGAAATAATGGTTCTTGAACAGTTTTCAATGTGCTCGAAAAGCAAAAAAATAAAACAAAAATACAAAGAGTTTCTAAAGCATTATGCATGAGACAAACAAGGTAAATATTCAAATGATTTGGAGGAAGAATTGAGGGCAGAATATAACAAATTATGGCAACAAAAAGAGATTATTTGGCTTTAAGAGTTGAGAATTAATTGGCTCAAATTTAGGGATAAACAAACAAGTTTCTTTTATCTGTCAGCCATAATGAGAAGAAGAAGGAATCAGATGAATGCTCTGAAAATAGACAATAAATAAGCAACCAACAAAGATTATCAGGTGTGTATTTGTCTAATTTCAAAAATTAACACTCTACAAAAAAAAAAAAAAAAACGAGTTTTAGCCCATTACATTGTGCAACATATTGCTCAAATTAATACTTACTAGAAGAATACAAATAAAAAAATAGAATGCAAGATCAAATGACAAAGAGATTATAAAAAAGAGATAAATTAAATAAAAAAGAGATAAATAATAGTTGGTTAAAAAAAAGAATCACTTGATTTTAATGTATATGCACATGCATACCAAAATTAAGAACGACAGTGAAATATCTTTACAAATATATGTGAATAAAGCGTAATGGTAACAAAATTTTGAAGATTAGATTAAAAATTTCAAAATGTTAGATTTGGTGTGAGTTCAAGAAACGATATGCAAATTTTTTTAATTTAATCTAAATGAGATTGATCCAATAGTTATCAATTTATTTTTACATTCTCCAAAGTAGCAATATACAACTTATTGACCGAATCAAAATTTGAAGGACATTTTGACTTGGGATCATTGCCCAGAAACAATGGTTCTTGAATAGTTTTCAATGTGCTCGAAAAGCAAAAAAAAAAAATAAAACAAAAATACAAAGAATTTCTAAAGCATTATGCATGATACACACAAGGTAAATATTCAAATGATTTGGAGGAAGAATTGAGGGCAGAATATAATAAACTATTGCGACAAAAAGAGATTATTTGGTTTAAGAGTTGAGAATTAATTGGCTCAAATTTAGTGATAAACAAATAAGTTTCTTTCATCTGTCAGCCATAATGAGAAGAAGAAGGAATCAGATGAATGCTCTGAAAATAGACAATGAATGAGCAACCAACAAAGATTATCGGGTGTTTATTTGTCTAATTTCAAAAATTAATGCTCGACAAAAATAAACGAGTTTTAGCCAATTACGTTGTGCAGCATATTGCTCAAAATAATCACCAAGATGATTATACTTCGTTCAAACCGTATATTAAAAAAATTGCGGGATCGAACTAGAATAGCTTCATTCCCGACCAAGGCACCTATTACAATATTTTGATGTCTGAATAAGTGTTACGAATGCTACATCACTCCAACGATAAAAAAGGGGCATGGTGCTGAAATTGAATATTGAAACAGCGTACGAAAAAACCCAGTGTAATTTCTAAAAAGACTTTTTAACTTTCTTCAAATTCCCGACGAAAATCATCAATATCATTATGAGCAGAATGTAGTGGATACAATCGGAGATTCTATAGAATGGTGAACCAACGGAGGTTGTACGGATGTGTGGCATTAGATAAGGTAATCACGTTCGTTTTATTTGTTTGTAATATGCATGGAACAACATACATATATAATTGAAGAGACCATTTCGGCCGGACCTGGAAGCCAATTATGGTATATTAGAGAAGCTCATACATGATCTCACACTTGCCTTTTGCGGACGACTTAATATTGGGAGTCAAACCTATCGTGGATGGATCAAACTGCATTAAAAGTGTGGTTGAGACGTTTTGCAAGGAGTTGGGCCTCAAATTAAACTTATACAAATCACATGTGTTGTTTGCACCTTATATGACAAACGATTTAAAGCAGTAGGTTAGTAGAATTCTGGGCATGGAAAATACAGACAACTTAAGGAACTATTTGGGGGGTGCAAATGAACTTTAGTTGTAATTATAATGAGCATTTCCCGATTGTGATTAATAGAGTCGAAAAGCATCTCTTGGGATAGAAAGCCAAAATGAAAAATATTTATTGACGAATGACACTTATTAAGTCCATCACGATCTCGATCTCCATCAACCATATGCACACAAATTGGCTCCCTAATCAGATGTACGATAAACTTGATCCACTCAAGCACAACTTTCTTTAGGCAATTAATATAACAAGGAACGAACCCATCTTGTAGAGTGAAAGAAGGTGACTGCAAAGAAGTAAGAATGTGGATTGGGTTTTAGAGAAGCCCAAAAGAAAATATAGTGATGCTAACTAAAACGGGATGAAGAATGATTAACAAGGAGATGGCGTTATACATCAAAAAAATATTTAAAAAGGGATAACATTCTTGATCGAATATAAGCCTCGACTTATGGGTTTCCCGAGCATGGAAGGGGATAGTTAAAAACACTTGGATGGTGGAACCATTTTATAAATGGAGGATTGGGAACGGTGAAGGGACATCTTTACGGAATGATAGATGGTTATCACAAGGTAAGCTGACGGACATCTTTGGAGATGACATTCATGAGGAGGATAAAGATCTTATGGAATGTAATCTCATTGGAAAAGATAAAAATTGAAACCTAAATAAGTTGAAAACATCACCGTCCAAAGAGGTGGTGAATGAGGTACTTAGTGTCCTAACGCGCTGCATGATAATGGAGATAAGAGAGAATGAATTGTGTCAACTAAAGATAAATTCTCCTATAAAATGACTATACTCTACTTATGGCGTCGGATGAGACATGCAAGAAAAAACTTGAAATGAATTTGAAAATTACCTTACCCAAAAAATTCAAGATTTTCCTATGGCTTTGCCAATATGATAGCTTGCTTACAAATGTATTGGAGTATGATAGAAAATTTAGGGAAAACTTGCGAGTGTCGGATGGGCTCAAAGAGAGCTTTAGTAGCAAAATACTGAATAATATGTTCCTAAAATATCCTGGGTGGGTTGTGTTGATCTTGACGCTCTAAAATTTTTGGAAAACATGGAACCGATGGAGCTATCAAAATGTTATGAAGCTTAGAAATGTTGTCATTCGCCACATAAAAGAGTTATCTACGACCTTAGTAATAATCAATAAGGACACAACACAGGCAAAAGAAAATCTGCACTTAGTTGTCGTGAAATAAATTCGAGAAGTGATGGGTAAAACTAAAATCAGATTGAAGCTTTTATAACTACACCAAATGGGGCGTAATTTGAGATGGAAATTGGAGATGAATGCTAGGATATGTTATGAATCTTGGTATAGTTTCAATAATGTAGCAAAGTTATTGAACTTACCTAAAGGATTAAAACTAACTTTGGAGAGATACTTTTCAAAAATTAATGTGGAGATTGATTTGGAGACGGTCGTTAAATGAATAACAATGAAGGATACTCAAAAACAACTAATGAGAATTGTAATATTTGATTGGCGAAGGTTACTCCAAAGATTTTGAGCAACTTTGATTAAATAAATCTCGAGAGAAAGACACATGATGATGGATAAATTGGCGAGGATAGGTCATAAGGTTCAAGATGGTTATTGCTGCTAGGATGTTCTCATTCTTGAACATAAGCTTCCACTTATGGCTTCCTGAGCATGCAAGGGGATAGTTAGAACCAGTTGAATGGACGTCTCTATGGAATGATAGATGGTTATCACAAGCAAACTAGCGGACATCTTTGGAGATAAGATTCATGAGAATGATAAAGATCTGATGGTATGTAATCCATTGCACAAATAAAAACTGAAACTTACATAAGTTGAAAACGTTATTGCCTAAGGAGGTGGTGGATGAGATACTTAATGTCCTAATTGCATTTCATGATAACGGAGATAAGAGAGTTTTGATTGGGTCAACTAACGACAAATTGTCCTATAAATCGGTTATAGTCTACTTATGGTGTCGGATGAGACATGGGAGAAAAATTGGAAATGAATTTGAAAATTGCTTTGTCCCCAAAAGTTTAAGATTTTCTTGTGGCTTGCTAACATGATAGCTTGCTCATGAATGTACTGAAATATGATAGAAAATTTAGAAAAAGTGATGTATGTACACGCTGCTATATAGGACTAGGGGTGTGCTCTGAGCCAAGCTGGCTTGTGAGCCGCACAAGCCAAGCTCAAGCTGGCTTGACTCGAACTCGAACGATGTCAAGCTCAAGCCAAGCTTAATCGAAATCGACTTATGTGTCAAGCCAAGCTCAAGCCTGTTTCTTTGAGGCTCGAGGCTTGCAAGCCGACTCGCAAGCTAGTATATATATATATATATATATATATATATATATATATATATATTATAATGTTTAATAATTTATATAAATAAATATGCAGTAAATTAATCTACATTTATATGATTTAGTAATACTAAATATATGATATATTATATATTTTTATCTACTTATTTTGATAATAAATATGATTTAATAATATCGCAATTCAAATAATTACAACAACATATCATTCTATACAATACTACTAACATATTACTATGATAATATATAATATTTATCCAAACAAATAATTTAATAAAAAATAGATTCAATCTACTATAATAAACAATTAATTATATAAGTATATATCTTAATAAAATATTAGTTAATAATTTATTTGGTATAATTACAAGATATATAACATAATTTATTACTATATTATATATTATCTATAATATATGTATGATCCTTACTAAATATTGTATCATAATATGTCTTAATAATATATTATTTTACAATGACACATTAGACCATATAATATTATTAATACAAAAATATATTCATAAAATATTCACTCCAATATTTAATATAATAAAATAATAAATATCATATGCCTTAATAACTAAATAATAACATAAGTATATATTTTGATAAAATAATAGTTAATAATTTTTATTGTGTAATTACATAATTTATAGTTTATTCTAATATAATTAATAATACTCGTACATAATCTAAAATATCAAGTATATATTAATGATTATAATTTATTAATAATGATACAAAAAACTTAGAAATATTAATATACTATATATATTTTATATCTTAATATCTTTGTTATTGTTTAATATTATTATTGAATGAGAATTAAAAAATATCCAACAAATCTCTTGGCTCGTCAAGTCGAATCGAGTTCGGCTCGAATTTTCGGCAAGCCAAGCTCAAGCCCTGAAAAACTAAGCTTGACAAGCTCAAGCTCAATCTCAAGCCATGCAAATAATTTTCAAGCTCAAGCTCAAGCTAAATTTTTTTGGCCAAACTCGACTCGACTCGGCTCGAAACGCACCCCTATATAGGACATGAATATGTGGACCACATGCTCAGAAGTTGTCCATTCGCACTCCGGGTGTCAGACAAGATTATTGATGCACAAACTGAACGAAATTTCCATGGCATGCGAGTGTCGAACGGTCTCAAAGAGAGCTTTTATAATAAAATTCAGAGTAATATGTTATCTGATTATCATACGTGGATTGTCTTGATCTTGACGCTTTAAAATCTTTGAAAAATATGGAACCGATGGAGCTATCAAAATGTTATGAAACTTAGAAGTTCCACTCTTCGCCACATAAAAGAGTTAATGAAACCTCAACACTAATCAGTGTGGACAAAAAATACAGATAAAAGAAAAATATGCACTAAGTTATCGTGGAATAAACCCGAGAAAGGATTGGTGAAACTAAACTCTGAGGTGAGCTTTTATAACCAGGGGAATCATTGAGATGACAGGGGCGTCATTCTACATGACAGCTGAATATGGGTGTTAGGATACGCTATGTATCTTAGTAGACTTTAAATAATATAGTGGAGTTATTGAGCTTACGCGGAGTATTAACACTAACTTGGGAAAGACACTTTTCGATGACTAAAGTGGGTATTGACTCGAAGAGGTCATGAAATGGATAACAATGAAGGATATTGAAATGGAACAAATGAGAAATGTAATTTAATTGATAAAGTTTACTCCAAAGGCCATACGAAACTTGAATTAAATAAATCTCTAGAAAAAGAAATATGATGACCGATAAACTGATGAGAATAGGTCATAAGTTTCAAGATGATTACTACATTTAGGATGCTCCACCGGCAAAATTGGGTGATCTTTTAGGTTTTGTTCTATAATTTTTACATGTCTTTTCATTTTATTAAATATATTTGAAAGTTATGAACTATTACTTATGCTTAAAAGCGAGAATTATTTGGCCAAATTACTATACACTTAAATATATATTTTTTTATATAATAACAAAATCTCAAACATTTTTATTGCTTATTTATTTGGATGTTCTCTACTTCGAATTTCTACTTATCGTAGATGATTTGAAAGAGAAATTTCATATAAATATTTTTGTATGTGTATATTTATTTAATCAAAATAAATATTTTTAATCTCTTAATTTGTTCAATAAATATAATAACTAAATTTATTTAAAAAAATTAAATGATAAACGTGCAACGCACGTTCACCTCACTAGTTAACAAAAACATGTGAATGGCTTGAACAAATTCCCCCAAACTCAAATAAAGCAAATACGAATGGGGGAAATTAAAGAAAACATAAATAATTTGTGAGATCGGAGAAAAGATTGAGGGATTTGAGAGAAATCTTGCTATACCGAAATTTTTTTAAAAAGAGCGAAAAAGTATACAATCTAAAATCCGCCCAGCATAGTATCGTAGTACCGACTGCCGAATACCGAACAGCAATTTCAAATTCGCAATTCAGCGTGGGTGGATTTTACAAAATTGCACATTGCACACCCCCATAAAACTCCAGAGGCTCATCAAAATCCTGGCCTAGTGAAAGGAATTCGGCCTTTAAATATTACACTATTATCGTGGCATCAGGCATGGATCTCGAAATTTAAGTAAGACAACATAATATGGATCCCAACAAAAAAATATTATATTTATAATTTAATTCTATAAAATTATAAGATTCATCGACTTTTTACTTTTTTAGCGCTTCAATTAATTGACCGGTCAGATTATCAGTCTTGGGTACCCTGTCGTCACGTGTTTTTGTTAAGGTAACGAAGCAACTTTTGGGCATGTTAATTCGTATTAACAGGCTGAAGGTACTAATTATTTCGCTTATGGAAAATTAAATGAAATATGTATATCACTGCTTTTCACACTGAAAAGCCCCTACCTAAGATTTGGCTTTTGAGTTGTGGTATTATGTAACGTTAACTAGCTACTCGATTCACAATATATATATAATTAATTATTTATTCATATCCAAAATAATAAAGATCTCATTTGATTAACTCAAAAGTTTGGAAGAATGGTGAAGATGAGATCTAAATGAAAGTGTTTAATGGAGTTTTGAAGAATGGTGAAGATGAGATCTAAATGAAAGTGTTTAATGGTTTTATAATCATGGTTAAACTATTGTTTAATAAGATCATAGGAAAGTAGCTTATGCTTTTGACCCTTCTCAACTCAGCTCATCTTCACCAATCACCATTCACAACTGAGCAAAAGATTCTCTCTCATTTAGATCAATATCCAATCAAAGAATCTCTCACGCACTCCTTCTTAAATCATTAATATCTGAGCAAAATAATCTCTCTCGTACACTCTCTTCGTCTATCCAAATATATCTCTGAAAGAATGGGGGACGTGGTCGGATCTATTGCTGGTTCCGCCGTTGAAGTTCTGCTTCAAAATCTCATCTCACTTTGCAAGGAAGAGATCAGCCTCATTCGGAATTTCAAGAAAGATTTGGATGAACTCAAGAAATCACTGGAAATGATTCGAGATTTCCTGGACGATGCCGAGAAGAAACAGTTGACTCACAAAGCTGTCAAACATTGGCTGATCAATCTGGAAGCTGTGGCTTTCGATGCCGACAACGTTCTTGATGAGCTCAACTACGAAGTTCATCGCAGGAAAATGGAGCCCAACAACAAACTGAAGAAAAAGGTACGAGCCTACTTCTCAACTCGTAAAATGGGTCTTGAAATTAGGAGTATCAATCAGAAGCTGAAATCAATTAATCAAGAGGCGAGTGAATTCGGCCTTCAAGGACAGTTGAGTTCTCATGTTCCTAGTGTTGGATTAAGTCTTCCTCCTATAGAAAGGGAAACTGGAGAGAATTAGGTCCCAAGGGACGCCCAATCTTTTTTTAGGGATATAACCCTCAATTTCTTTTCCCTTTTTCTTTCCCCAATATTTTCTGACGTGACATCTTTATATACTAATCAAGTTGCAATTAACTCGTTTTGTAAAAGGAAGAAATTTTAGGGGTCCTTCTGCAAATAAAATAAATTTATAAGTTATAACAAAACGAAAACAAAAGCCCTAAATCTAACATAATTTCTCCATTTTTCCTTCCTTTCCTCTTCCGCACTTATCCCGTTCTTCTTCTTCGGCTACATCCCCCAGATCTGTCCCTTTGTTCGCATATCATATCAGCATCACCATCATGTATTTGAAGTTGACCCAAACCACAGGTTTTAGGGCTTGAAGTCGAGAATCTAAGGACTGGGCTTCATGAACAATGAACAACTATTAAGAACATGAACCCCAATCCTTAGAAGCTAACTCCAAGCTCCAAAACGGTGATTTGTTTTCGCGTTCGTCTGCCTCTATTGAAGAAGAAGAAGAAAGAAGGGGAGAGAGAAAGCAGCTAGGGTTTTGCTTGAAGTAAGGTGTGAGGATGACAAGTGATAATTGGAATATTTATGGAAGAATTAGGTGCACATGCATTCAATTAAATTACCATGCATTCAATACTATGACGGTTGGTTGTTGAGGAATAAATAAATAAAGAATGGGATTTAATAAATAAATCGCACAAGCGATTTAATGAATCGCGCAATCGATTCTTCATATAGAGCTAGTTTTTTATTTGTTTTAAATATTTATTTGATTTATTTTTTACCCTAAACCCTAAAAGTTTGATATAGTTGAATGCATCTGCAAACTACGAACCGAATAATATTGAATGCATGTAGGCCTAATAAATCGCTCAAGCGATTTAATTAATCGCTCACGCGATTCTTCATCAACATCTAGTCCTTTATTTTATTTAAATATTATTTATTTATTTTCTTTATTTTATCGCCTCAGCGATTAAATATTAAAAATAAATATTTCTATTTATCTGATTAAATTCTAGTTAGCTGATGAATCTAGTGCGCGATTCATCAAATCGCGTGAGCGATTCTGGTTAATCGCTCACGCGATTCAATGAAGAATAGTAAAACCATTAAAACTGTAAAATACAGCATACTAGATATATAAAAATAGAACAACATTCAGTCTGCTTTCATTACAAAACCAGTAAAATACATTACAATCAAACTAAATATTTTACGGGGGAGGAGGAAACTGATTAACCTCCTCCGAATCATATTGAGGGATAATGGAATTAACACTCCCCTCAGAGGACTCAAGGTAAACAACGTCGTAAAAGGACTCGGGGTCTGAGTCCCTATCACTTATGTGGAAAGCGTGGAGGTGCTCCTCTTCGCCCTCCAAAAGGTGTGCCTACCGCACTTTGAAGATATACCTTAGGTCGTCGTAATAACGGCATCCAAATACTCTGGCGTCGAAATCCCGCCGAATAACCTATGCAATATTAAACATTGAAAAATGAACAAACAAAGATTAAAAAAAATGCCACTGATGAATTCGACTTACCTCAGTGTTATTCGCATCATAATATTCTAGGGGATCAAGTTCGGCACTAATACGATTAGCAGCCAATTTAACTCCAGGACACGCCAAGAATCTACGGAATTCGTAAAATTTTATCCGCAGTCCTTTCACTGCTGCTACAACATCTCGTGCCCAGAATCTGGTATTGAATCGCTGAGTCAAATCAAGCGACACATTAGCTAGCACTGTGTCGAAGACTTCTAGCCGATCGATTTCGTTTTCTCCGGCATATATCCGAAGACGTTCAACCATGTACTCTTTCACCCATGCTAGAATATTTCTTGGAGGGTTATTCATGACTTTATTTGTCAAGGATTGAGATACGGGAGAGAGAGAGAGAAGCAAGGAGGCTTCTTGCAGGTGATGAAAATTTTGCAGAAATCTGAGCATAGAGCAAACTTGAGGATACTAATAAAGGTGATTGGGCCTTTAACCAACCAACAGTCGCACCCCTGGCCGCATTGTAAAGGCGACGGTCAAAATTCCGGGAAAGAGTGCAGGCAGCTTTTCATTAAATTCAAGCATCTCATCGAGAACATCTGTCAGACGCGGGAAGAAGACAATGGACATCTATGTCCCTTCTTCAAATAAAATAAAGGACTAGACGTTGATGAAGAATCACGTGAGCGATTAACCGAATCGAGTCCGCGATCCAATGAAAATACAACAAATTATTTATAATATCTAATATTTAGAACAAGAATGAATCGCGCGCGATTCATTAAATCGCTTGCGCGATTAAATAAAGAAAATAAATAATTCTATTTAGCTGAAGAATCCTGTACGCGATTCATCAAATCAAGTGCGCGATTCAATTAAAACATAAATAATTTGATATAGCTGAAGAATTTCGTGCGCGATTCATCAAATCAAGTGAGCGATTAAATTAGGAAAAATTAATATTTTGATTTTTTTACAGAATCGCGTGAGCGATTAAATAATAAAAATAAATATTTCTATTTATCTGATTAAATTCTAGTTAGTTGATGAATCTAGTGCGCGATTCATCAAATCAAGTGAACGATTAAATTAAAAAAATTAATATTTCGAAACACATAAATACAAATTTCAATATTTCTAGTTAGCATTCAATATTATTCGGTTCAACATGCATTCAATTAGTTGATTGGTACATGAATTAAACACATAAATACAAATTTCAATATTTTTGTCCGTATTTTTTTTTTAGTACTGATCATCAGCTTCACCATCAGACGTTTCTGAAGTTGAACCACACCACAGGATTGGGGCTTGAAGTTGAGCTGATAGGGATTGGGCTTCATGAGCAAGAATGAATGATGATACATTCATTAACAACAATAAGGTACTTCCTTCCTTATTGAGCTTCATGAACCCCAACCCCTATCAGCTAACTCCAAGATCCAAACCGGTGGTCTGTTTTCGTTCGGCTACCTCTGTTGAAGAAGAAGAAGAAAGAAGGGGAAAGAGAAAGCGGCTAGGGTTTTGCTTGAAGGTGTGAGGAGGATGCTTGGTGGTAATTGGAGTATTTATAGGAAAATTTAGGGCTACACACTTTTATTAATTTAAATAAAATAAATCGACGTGCGATTCATTAAATCGATTGCGCGATTAAATAAAGAAAATAAATAAATAATATTTAAATAAAATAAATAAATAGATGTTGATGAAGAATCGCGTGAGCGATTAATTAAATCGCTTGCGCGATTTATTAGGGAATTGTACATTTTGTAGGAAAGAAATTAGGTCTACATGCATTCAATATTATTCGGTTCGTAGTTTGCAGATGCATTCGACTATATCAAATTTTTAGTGTTTAGGGTAAAAAATAAATCAAATAAATATTTAAAACAAATAAAAAAACTAGCTCTTTATGAAGAATCGCTCGCGCGATTTATTAAAGAATTAGACATAAATATTATGAATACATACTGTGTAACTTAAATATTGTATTTATCAACTCCAAAAAATATTTCGGATGCTAAACGTAACCTTAAAAAAGAGGTATTATCGTCATCCAGAATATCCAGTGGTTCCCCACGCATGAGAAACTCAATGTAATATAAGGAATAGAGTCCACAATCGCCACTGAAAAAAAAAAATAGAAATTAAATAAAAATATAATAAAAAATTTTAGAGTTAGTAAATTTTAAATGTACCTTCGTTTATTTTTTGGACACGGAGCAAGTTGCAGCTTCCACATGTGCTTGAGGCTGTCACCTAATTGACTGAACTTTCCTGTGTGGGCCAACAATTTGGGAAAGAAAACACACAGATGGTTCAAAGCAATTTGGTAATTCCTGTGGTCAAGGGAACCACCACCGCTGTCGTAAACTTTGATGACTCCCTCTTGGGGCAAAATCTCGATGGCTACCCAATGGGAATTTCCTGAGTTGACAATGCCATAAAATTTTGTAGCTCCTTCCCATGCACGGCCATGCAAAAATGGTAGAGAACCAGTTGTATACGGCAGAACAGTGTCCTCCTTCCATTTGATGGGATCATTCCAGATCCTTCGCATCACATCAAATGAATGCGAGGCAGTCCGGATGTCTTCTTTGGGTTCATTCACAGGCCTCACACCCTTGGCACTCTTGGCACCAACCCTAACTCCATCTTTGGCACCCCTCGGAGCATTGGCAGCAGTATCTGGCTTATTTGTAATAACGAGATTGCCATCTTCACCTGTGCAAACTGAATCTTCCTCTGTAATGAGACCCCTTGATAGATAATAATTCGTTTTAAGATGTTGGAAGAAAGTCTCATCGAGGACCAAACAATCCTGAGCATATTGATCTGGGAGCCTTTTTTGTTTAAGCCTTATATTGGCCAAACACTCTTCCAAATGCTGCAACGAGTGAACCAAAAAAAAAACAATAAAGATCAACTATGCATCATACAGGTATTGACTAACATAAACTATATAGGAAGTTTACCTCGGATACCAACCATTTCTCATTTCTGAGGATGGTTAGGAAGAATTCCGCGTCGAAATCCGCAGTTTGTCCAGGAATTCGGTCTTTCGGCCCTGCACTAAGAACCTAGTTGTACAAGTAGCTAGAACCAGATTTGTCCGTATTTTTGGATAACCATCTGTTGTGAGATTGAGAGATGGTTTCTGCGGTTTGCGGACAAGGCAGTTGGGGCTGAGCCGTTAAGGCAGGTGTTGCTTCTTTAGCCTTGACTCTAGCTCTGGCTGTAGCTGTGCAAAGCCTCTTAAGTTGCAGCGTATAAGGTGACAGGAGGTAGGCGGGCCTTCTTTTATTTCTCTTTGGTCTTTGACGTTTAGACCCTTCAACCTCCTGCACCATTACACTACGGCCTGCTTGGTGTTCTTTTTCCTTCTCCAAATGCTGCCATATCTTCTCAACAGTTGCCTTCACATATTCAGAATGAGCTTCAGCTTGGTCTTCTTTCTCCTTCTCCAAATGCAGCCATATTTTCTCAACAGTTGCATTCAAAGATTCAGAATTAGCTTCCGCTTTCTGGATAAACTGTTGAATTTCAAAAGGGATTTGCACTGCAGCAGCTGGTGCAGGTGATGGTGATGTGTCAGGTGCTGTGGAAGTTGGGGGTGCGGTGCCCCAATCAATTCCTGCGGTAGGTGGTGCTGTAGTTGGATGTGATGGTGAGGGGAACCAATCCATGTTAGAATTCATGAGATTATCATCTTCTTGGACTGGATGGGGCAATTCATCCCCAATGATCAAAAGGGTGCACCCTTTCAAACACTGATGTAGATAATCAATGGGTGCATCCTCTTCTTCTGAACTTGTTTGTTCATGAAGGTCCCTGATGTAACTCACATTCTTTTCAATGCTGGAGGGCAACAAAAATGGACGTACCTGATCCTGTTACATCAAAAAATAATAGATGTTAAAGGTATTCGGTGATCCATGGCAAAGAAAATAATATAAATTTTGTTCTAACCTCAGGTCCATGGTTATTTAACTTTTGCCGCAATTCTTCAATATCGATTGGGTTCCCTCTACTGTGCATCCATCTGAACATCCTGGGGAGTGGTAGTTTGGACATGTGGGAATCATCATGTTCTAGGCCGCCTCCATAAGAACTTGCTATCGTTGGACACATTTCGTAAGCCCACGCCTACAAGGAACAAACAAAAAAAAAGGTGTATTATAGATTTTGTTTCAATTAAATCGCGTGAGCGATTCAACAAGTCGCGTGAGCGATTCATTAAATCGCTTGAGCGATTCAACAAGTCGCGTGAGCGATTCATAAATTCGCGTAAGCGATTAAGCTGAATAAGAGAAATATGATGATCATAATCACCTGCAAGGCCCATGGAAAACCTGAAACATGATAGGTCTTCGGTTTAGAGTCAGATTCTGTAGGGGGCAGCCATTTAGCAATATCCTTTTCCCTTTTTTTTATTGAATCCATTGTCGCCTTGAATGACACTAGTCCCCAAGGATATGAATAAAAAAAATCCAAGTCACTTGCAAAACAAAGATGATCCCTATTTACAACTCTCCCCTTTTCAATACCCAGCAACATGTTTTGTACAAAAAGCACATGTGCTATCTTCAAACGGTCTTCCACCGCAATCTTTTTATTGAATAATAAAATTTCCAAATCAGTGTCCTTCACTTTTGATTTCCATTTATTTCGGAGGATCCTCTTAAGAAAATCCTCGGCATTATTTATAACACTCAACTCATCAGCTCTATCGGGCATCTTACCTCCTCCACAATAAAGCCCAGTGACAAGAGCAAACTCCCTTAAGCCAAACCTAACTGGCTTTTGGCCTATCAAGACCCACAACTCATTCTCTTTCTTGGTGGGTAGGGAGTACATCATAAGATAATGAAGGAGGCTGCCTGAAAACCGCTTCCAACCAGAAGGCAGCTCTTCGGTATATTTTCTAAATACTCCTCCGAAATTTATTTCGTTCTCCTGAAGGAATTCTTTTACTGGGGAAAGACGCTCCCATGATGACCGGACTGTGATCCTCACAGTTGAAGAGAAGAAGTACCTTTCCCAGAAAGGGCGCATGTTGAATTTTGAAAAATCAATGCTCCGGGTGACCTCTTCTTCATACACTTCCTGTAACTCATCGTCATCATCCTCCGCCTCATCAAATAACCCAATCATACCCATATTGTTCGAATGCCTTCGCTTACTCCTATTTTCCCTTATGTACCAGTCCCCTTGCGCAGTTTCTTCATCTCCGGTGTGTTCATCATCTCTGAACTCCTGAGATATATAGGATCAAAATACCATTTGTCAATATAAAAGATTTGAAATACACAAAAGGCGTCATTTTGATCGCGTACGCGACTCAATCAATCGATTAAGCGAGTACTAGATACTTTCGGTATAAACAACCCAAAAAACACAGTATATAAACAAGAGAATATAGTATCAACTCCAGAACGAAAGTTGAAAACAAAAAACAAAGAACCATTACGTTGTAATCGGCCTCTTGGGATATCTACATGGGATCAATAGTGCCTTCTCCTTCCCTTACTGGGCTTTGGTTTGCTCCCGCTGATGACATCTTGTTTGGTTGATCGTAAAAATGTGATAATAATCTGAATATAGGAGAGAGAAAATGGATGAAAACCCTAGTTTTTTTGCTTGTGAGGAAGATGAAGAAGAAGAAGAAGAACAGTCCTTTACTTTACTTTCCTTTTTACCTTTCTCCTCTTTCTCGCTAAAAGTTTGCTTATAACTGTTATCAAATTAATTAATGATGTGATTGGTTTGACTCTTGTGGTGATATATATATTAAATATAAATAACTGTCAGACAAAAAATGAAAAATTTTAATATAATATACACAATGGTTGCCGCCTTATCGGACATGTATATTACAAGAGGTTTAATTTTAGAGAATTTGATTGCGAACTACCTTAAGAATCGCGTGGGCGATTCATGAAGTCGCTCACGTGATTTAATACGTTTTGTGGCCAAAATCAAGATCACCTTATGAGAATTGAGTCAAATTTGTAATGGGATCATTTTATTGTTGGTTATAGCGAAGCTTGATTTGAATGTACCCATCACAATGTTTTCTACATGGTATCAAAGATGATGTTAGGATTTGTTTGGGATTATGACTAATGTTTGCAATACATCGTAGTACACAGATAAGAATCGCTATGGGGCTCATATCAAACACGAAAGAAACATGCTGGGGGACTAGCAAAGTAATATAAACCTATATTAAGTGCGAAATAAATTAAGAATCGCGTGGGCGATTCATGAAGTCGCCCACGCGATTTAATACGTTTTGTGGCCAAAATCAAGATCACCTTATGAGAATTGAGTCAAATTTGTAATGGGATCATTTTATTGTTGGTTATAGCGAAGCTTGATTTGAATGTACCAATCACAATGTTTTCTACATGGTATCAAAGATGATGTTAGGATTTGTTTGGGATTATGACTAAGGTTTGCAATACATCGTAGCACACAGATAAGAATCGCTATGGGGCTCATATCAAACGCGAAAGAAACATGCTGGGGGACTAGCCAAGTACTATAAACCTATATTAAGTGCGAACTACCTTAAGAATCGCGTGGGCGATTCATGAAGTCGCCCACGCGATTTAACACGTTTTGTGGCCAAAATCAAGATCACCTTATGAGAATTGAGTCAAATTTGTAATGGGATCATTTTATTGTTGGTTATAGCGAAGCTTGATTTGAATGCACCAATCACAATGTTTTCTACATGGTATCAAAGATGATGTTAGGATTTGTTTGGGATTATGACTAATGTTTGCAATACATCGTAGCACACTGATAAGAATCGCTATGGGGCTCATATCAAACGCGAAAGAAACATGCTGGGGGACTAGCAAAGTACTATAAACCTATATTAAGTGCGAACTACCTTAAGAATCGCGTGGGCGATTCATGAAGTCGCCCACGCGATTTAACACGTTTTGTGGCCAAAATCAAGATCACCTTATGAGAATTGAGTCAAATTTGTAATGGGATCATTTTATTGTTGGTTATAGCGAAGCTTGATTTGAATGCACCAATCACAATGTTTTCTACATGGTATCAAAGATGATGTTAGGATTTGTTTGGGATTATGACTAATGTTTGCAATACATCGTAGCACACTGATAAGAATCGCTATGGGGCTCATATCAAACGCGAAAGAAACATGCTGGGGGACTAGCAAAGTACTATAAACCTATATTAAGTGCGAACTACCTTAAGAATCGCGTGGGCGATTCATGAAGTCGCCCACGCGATTTAACACGTTTTGTGGCCAAAATCAAGATCACCTTATGAGAATTGAGTCAAATTTGTAATGGGATCATTTTATTGTTGGTTATAGCGAAGCTTGATTTGAATGCACCAATCACAATGTTTTCTACATGGTATCAAAGATGATGTTAGGATTTGTTTGGGATTATGACTAAGGTTTGCAATACATCGTAGCACACTGATAAGAATCGCTATGGGGCTCATATCAAACGCGAAAGAAACATGCTGGGGGACTAGCAAAGTACTATAAACCTATATTAAGTGCGAACTACCTTAAGAATCGCGTGGGCGATTCATGAAGTCGCCCACGCGATTTAACAGGTTTTGTGGCCACAATCAAGATTTCTAAATACAAATCATTAAGACAAGTTACATTATGGATTTCAAGATACAAATCAATAAAAATACTACTAAAAACAACAAATTGACTATTATCAACTTGTTCACAATATTTTGTTCTCTTCCTTCTGGAATGAGTGGTGTCCTCCTGCTTGAGACTTCACCTTCATCGTTCTGTGGCTCTTCTATTGGATTACACCATTGAGAAAAGCCATGCAAATTGCAACAATAAAATAATCTTCCCCTGTTGGAATTATCTGCTCTATCGACCACCTTGATTGTAGCCCACTGATCGCAATCCCTGCATTTCTCCTTTCTATATCTAAGAGAACTTTTGCGTGTAAAAGCTGAGCTATTTGAGCTTGCCATGATCTTTAAATTCCTTAATGATAATCAGAAGAATTATATAGTGATCCCCACCAACGGCTATAATTAGGATATAAACAGTGTATAACTGCCATATTATAACGGCTATAATATTTTGTAATATTATCATCATCCAGGGGCTCTTTTGCAAACTCACAAATTTACGCACTGCCCCTCCTAATCGAATATAAAATAAATTTGTTTTGTTTCCTTTGGCCAAACCCTAATTCTCTCCTTTTTTATCTATCTTCTTCCATCCTCTTACGTTGAATATCTCCGCCGCCGCCCTCTCCAATCCACAGGAACAACAATCCTTCGCAGAACTGTAAGAGTCTGCCCTATTAGTTTGAATTGCTCTTGAAAATTATCATGTTTGCTGTATGATTTCCGCCATACAGTAGGAATCAATAGGTGTTTCTTTATTTGGTCCATGTAGTGTTTACTCATTGTAGATGAACTATGCGATGTGCAATACAGGAGATAGTTTTGAGATGCTTCGTGCAACCTTTGCATAACAATGGAAAGAAACCGTGGAAAATGCAATTGAATCTTTATTATAGATTTACAAAGGTTGCACGAAGCATCTCAAAACTATCTCTTGTATTGCACATTGCATAGTTCTTCTACAATGTCTAACGATCTATTGCAAGGCCAAACAAAGAAATCTATTGATTGTTACTGTTTGGCAACAAGTCCTACGGAAATGACGATTTTCATGAACATTTCAATCAAATACGGCAGATTTTGTGATTAAGGAGGAAGACAGATAGATCTGTTAATATCCATAATGTTAATAAACCCCATTGGCTGAAGAATCGCATGCGCGATTCATTAAATCTTGTGAGCGATTCACTAAATCATGAGCCCGATTATTTTAAAAATAGATTAATGGATTAGGCTGAGTGTTTTTTAAAGTGTCATATATCGAATTAAATTCCAAATTTTATTATATTATAATATATTAATTGAATCTTGGGCGCGATTAATTAAGAAGAGTTAGCGATTCAGTAAATCTTGGGCGCGATTAATTAAAAAAAGAGAAATATGCCCAATTGTCTGAAGAATCGCTTGAGCGATTGATAAAGTCGAGTACGCGATCCATAAAATCGCATAAGAGATTCATTAAATCGTCTGCGCGATTAATTAAAAATCGAAGCTGTATTATACAATTTATTTATCTAAATGACATTCTGTTATTTATCTAAATCACATTATGATAACATGAACATGTAGTCTTTTTGTGACTTTTTCTTGTGCGCGATTAACAAAAGAGAAATATGCCACTTGGCTGAAGAGAAATATGCCCAATTGCCTGAAGAATCGCTTGCGCGATTGATTAAGTCGAGTACGCGATCCATAAAATCGCGTAAGAGATTCATTAAATCGGCTGCGCGATTAATTAAAAATCAAAGCTGTATTATACAATTTATTTATCTAAATGACATTCTGATCACATGTAGTCTTTTTGCGACTTTTTCTTGTGCGCGATTAACTCAAAAGAGAAAGATGCCACTTGGCTGAAGAATCGCTTGCGCGCTTGATTAAGTCGAGTGCGCGATCCATAAAATCGCGTAAGAGATTCATTAAATCGTCTGCGCGATTAATTAAAAAATAAAGCTGTATTATACAATTTATTACACAATTATTTATCTAAATGACATTCTGATCACATGTAGTCTTTTTGTGACCTTTTCCTCCACACTTTGAACAGGTATTGTACCTTTTTCTTCCCTCAGAAGGTGCCCGGAATCTAGTTATCCTCTTTCTTCCAACACGCACCTTCAGTGGAGGTGGCAGTACTTGTTTTATACCTATATCTTCAGGCAATTCCCACTGTAACTCTGGAGGTGTAGGAAAAATTATCTCAGAATATGCAAGTATGTAGTACTCAACAGTGTAAAATTGGAAGCATAGGGAATATATCCTTTGTCCAAACCCTATTGGGTTTTGCTCCCTTAACGCCGATAATGCATGGGGGCAGGGGATCTTATCCATCTGGAAGACACCACATGTGCATGTCATATTGTTCAAGTCAACCATAACCTCTGCTCCAATTCCACGAACAGAAAATTCATGAGCATTGAACTGTTGTGCAAGGCATCCTTTGGATTTCTCCAGATTACTCCGGAGAAGTTTCTCTTTGGATGGCACCAGGACTGTACTGCAGTTGATCATGTCCGTTCTCCGGGTGTGGAACCAATCAGCCAATATTCTTATGATAGACTCAAACAGAGCAGGGATAGGATACTCCCTTTCAAATCGAATCCTAGAATTAACAGACTCGGCGATGTTGCTAGTCAGAACATCATACCTGTTTGTTTTAGAATGCACCCTGCTCCATAACTCAAAACCAACTTCATCCTTCAAGTACTCTGCAGCACGTTTGTGAATACGTTCGATCTCTTTGTAGTGCTCCATGAAATCTTCGACGGTGTATGCTTTAACTGCCCTAAAAAATGGCTCAAGGATTGCACTTTTTTTAAAACGTTGTCTCAAGTTCTCCGATAAGTGCTTCGAACAAAATCCATGATGAGCCTTAGGATAAATCTTAGCAACCGCATTTTTAATGGAGAGATGTCTATCCGATATTATACAGAGATCATCACTATCCGGTGCTATCCTTTTTAAATTTATAAAAAACCACTCCCATGATGCATTATTTTCGGAATCAACCACTGCCCATGCAATCGGATAGGTATGGTTCTCACTATCTTGTGCAGTAGCCAATAAAAGAGTACCATCGTATTTACCGGTTAAGAAACAACCATCAACGGCTAACACCTTGCGCATGTACGTAAAACCCCGTATGCATGGTCCGAATGCAACAAAAAAATGAAGAAACCTGTTTTCGTTGGCAAGAACCAATTCAGTGACGCTCCTTGATTCTTAACAGTTAGCATATAACGATATGCATCTATAATTGCATATCCATGATCAGGTGATCCCCTGACAATATTTTTTGCATGTATTCTGCCCATCCAACATTTCCAGTAACTAACCTTGGCCCCCAATTCAGCTTCGACGTACTTTTTAATTTCGCCTGGTGTGGGACCTTTCTTGTCAAAAAACAATGGCTTCACTAAGTCCCCAATCAATTTTGCGGTAGCCTGTTGATGAGTGGTACTTGCTTCTTCCAACCCACAAGTGTGCATCCGGTTATACTTTCTGAGGATAAATCTGTCAGAATTAACATATTTAACACACCGAAACCACCATTTGCAATCCTGCGAATAACATCCCAGAACAAGAAGGGACTTTGTAGATTTTATCGTTCGTAATTGGAAGCTTCGCTTACATGCAACAAGGTTGATCTTCATGATGGCATCTTCTTTGTTTATAAACTCTTCATCCTCATTAAAACCTGAGCCATCATCCCATGTATGACTTTCAATCCTGGTCTCTGGATTATCATAACATATAATGGCTTCCTCCTCATTAATACATTGATCGGGCACTTCTTCCTCGATCACATTTTCAGAAGGATTTTGAAGATCTTCATTACAACGATCTACCATTTCTTCGTTTATAGAAAGGGTGTTATTGGGAAGATTGAATTCTTGATCGTTGATATCAGGGAGACTGAAGTCTTCATACTGATGCTGGTATTGATCTTCACCCTGAGAAGTAAACCCGCTTGTACCAACATGTTCGGATTCTGTTCGACTCTCCTTCCTATCCAAGGAAACCTTCAAAACGGGCCTCCAACCTTGAGGAGAGATATCGGCAAAATAAACTTGTAGGTCGTGATCAGTCTTTATTTCAGTTGGATAACAGGTTGGAGGTGCACTTGTAAGAGAATATTTCACGCGCACATCATCATGGGAGCAAGTAAGTCGTCCTGATTGTTCTATAATATCACTTATCAACATTTGGAATGTAGTCTGGTTGCTCACAAGAATAGCAGAAGTTTGCTTGCTCTCCGCAACCCAATTCAAACACGTGGTTTCTTCTTCCCACACTCCAAATTGAAATCCAATAACAAATTTTGACATAACCCAGTCGCCGTTCCTTTACAACATTAAAAAAAAAAAAAAAAAAAAAAATTTAACCATGCATGCAGTACAAAACTGAGAAACAAAAAATTTGATCGCGTGATCGATTGATAAAATCGCGTGCGCGATTAATCAAATTCGCGTGTGCGATTAACTAATCGCGTGAGCGATTTTGAGAAATCGGGCAAGCGATTAATAAAATCTAGTGCGCGATCACGCTGTATTGTCGTTATATTGGCGTCCAAAATAGGTTAGGGAATGTACTGCATTAAACCCAGATAGATGGGGTTCAGAAGAAACTCAGTTAAATCATTCAGTGAAAACGAAGTTCAACAAATAGGTTTGAGAAAAAATTTAAATGAATCGCGTGAGCGATTTATAGAAATCGCTCAAACGATTGATAAAATCGAGTGCGTGATCACTTTGTATTGGCGTTATATTGGCGTCCAAAACAGGTTAGGGAATGTACTGCATTAAACCCAGATAGATGGGATTCAGAAAAAACTCAGTTCAATCATTCAGTGAAAACGCAGTTCAAAAATTAGGGTTCAGAAAAAATTCAAACGAACCGAAACCTTTCAATACCTTTGATTGTTGTTGTTTGCCATTGTACCTGTAATCAGAGAAAGTTTTTGAAGAATCAAACGAACACTGCACAGCACTGCAATCGGAGAAGAAATATCAGAAAAATAGGGTTTTCGTCGCATACAGGAAGGAGAGAGAAATTGAGAGAATTGGTTGAATGTGATTTGGGGCCAGATTCTAATTTTGTATAAATTTTGGGGCCAAAAAGAGTCTGCAAAATCCTGACGTGGCAACTATTTAATTAAGCTGAGTAATTAATTAAGAGCTAATCAAGCAAAGGGTTATATAACCAATTCTTTTGAAACTAGGGGTTACATAACTAAAAAAAGACTTGGACGTCCCTTTTAACCGAATGCCCCGGGAAACTGGAGGGAATTAGGTCCCAAGGGACGCCCAAGTTTTTTTTAAGTTATGTAACCCTCAATTTCTTTTTCTTTTATTTTTTTTCAGTGAATTTGATGTGGCTTTTTTTATTTGTATTTTTTTATTTTTCCCTCTTATATTATCTCAAAAATTTCCCACATGATTTTAAATTTCAAACTCCCACCCATATCAAATTCTCTTTTTCTCTCTTTCTTTTCTCTACTTCTCTCTCTTCTTTAACGATGAATTCATTCATCAGTCTTTCTTCTTCAACAACGATGAATCAAGATGAATCTCTATAACCATGACAAAGATAATCGGATGAATTACAGAAATCATGGATAATATTTTTTTCTTCTCCTCTTTTTTTTTTTTTTCTCAATCTGCATAAATCTATGAAGATCGAGTGAATTCTTTGAAGATCGATTCACGCGATCTTCAAAAGAATTCACGCGACTTCATAGAATTATGAAGTCGCGTGCTCGACTATCATAATCGCGCACGCGACTTCATAATTCTATGAAGTCGCGTGAATTCTTTTGAAGATCGCGTGACTCGATCTTCAAAGAAATCACGCGACTTCATAGAATTATGAAATCGCGTGCGCGATTATGATAGTCGAGCACGCGACTTCATAATTCTATGAAGTCGCGTGGATTCTTTTGAAGATCGCGTGACTCGATCTTCAAAAGAAATCACGCGACTTCATAGAATTATGAAGTCGCGTGCGCGATTATGATAGTCGATCACGCGATTTCATAATTCTATGAAGTCGCGTGATTTCTTTTGAAGATCGCGTGACTCGATCTTCAAAAGAAATCACGCGATCTTCAAAAGAGATGAATAAAAATAATAAAAAAAAAGAAAAAAAAAAAAGAAAATTTGAAGAAGAATAAAAATAATTAAAGAAAATAAAGAGAATAAAAGAAAATAAAAGAAAAAAAAAAGAAAAGAAAAAAATCGAGTGCGCGATTTCTGAGATCGCTCACTCGATTTTGTACACATGGAAAATAATTATATTTACTATTTATTTTATTAGACAAAATTCAAGAAAAGGTTATATAACTAAAACTTAAAAACTTGGGGTTACATAACAAAAAAAAGACTTACGTGTCCCTTATAACGCAATGCCCCGGGAAACTGCTTCAAATCTGGATCCAGTTGTTGTCGGAAGAAAAAATTATGTGTCAAGTATCGTGGAGAAATTAACTCAAGATGATCAACAAGAAGTTTTCTCTGTCCTTCCCATAGTCGGTATGGGTGGACTAGGGAAGACGACATTAGCAAAATTAGTATTCCATGATAAGAAAATAGAGGCCCATTTTCAAAAGCTTATTTGGGTTTATGTTTCAGAAATTTTTGATGAAATGACTCTTTTGAAAAAGATTCTTGAATCACTCGCGGGATCTTCAAAAGATGATTCTAAAACTAAAGATTCTCTCGTAAGAAAGCTTCGAGAAAGTTTGAAAGCTAAAAAGTATCTACTGGTTCTCGATGATGTTTGGATGGAAGAGACGAAAAAGTGGGATGATTTTGTAGATACCTTATTGAGCATTACTTCTACAAAGGAGAATGGTATTATTGTTACCACTCGAAGTGAAACGGTTGCTTCAATTGTGGGAACAATTCGTATTGAGAAATTGGAGGGGTTACCGCATGAGGATTGTTGGTCCATAATCAAAGAAAAAACTTTCAGAAATGTTATTCCATTGGAGTTTGAGGCCATCGGGAGAAAGATTGCCAACAAATGTCGAGGTCTACCATTAGCCGCGAAAGTAGTGGGGGGCTTATTGCGTGGGAAATCGAAAGAGGAGTGGTACTCAATTGAAAAGACCGAGTTTTCAAAATTGGGGGAAGATGGCAACACTATGAGGAAGATTTTAAAATTGAGTTTTGATAATTTGCCATCGCAATCACTTAAGAAATGTTTTGCATTTTGTGCAATTTTTCCCAAGGGTTATTTGATCGAGAGGAGCATGCTGATTCACCTTTGGATGGCGGAAGCATTAGTCCAAAATGATGATATGGAAACTTTAGGCGACAAATATTTTGACTTTCTTCTACACAACTCCTTACTACAAGTTGGGCGGCAAGATAACGGTGGCCGTATATTATATTACGCCATGCACGACCTCGTGTATGATCTAGCATTCTCAATTTTGAATGACTCCAGTCCAGTTAGGTGCATTTATTTGAAATCCATTACAGATATTCCAAAAGAGAGAGCTAGAAGTGTGCGTTCATTAATCTTTGAAGGTCAAATTTCTGATGATAACATGTTGTCGGACTTCAAATATCTTCGGGGTTTAGTTTTATCTGGAAGTGGTAATACACAACTACCAAAGATTGAGCATTTAATACATTTGAGATATCTTGAAATCTTTAACAGCTTTCGTGCATCAACTGGATGTTCACCAAAGTTGATCAGCAATCTCTACCTCCTACAGGCATTCAGAGCAAAAGTCGCTCCCAATAAGTTTCCAGAAGCATTAAACAAGTTAATAAACTTGAGGCATGCGAAGGTTAGAGGTGAGGAAAGGAGAGCTGAAAGTCGTGAAGTGGTTGCTTCTTCATGCCTTGACAATCTGCAGCTCCTACGCAGTCAAAAACCGACCAGTGCTATGAGTCGTTTCCCAAACCTGAAAAAATTGAACATCTATGAAATGCATAGCAGCTCGCATTTGGAAAATCTCTTGGTCAACATAACCTCACTTACAAAGCTCAAGTTTCAGCTTTTAGGAGGACTGGTCTGCCTCCCTGACATGTTCTTCCATAACAATCAAAATCTCACCTATTTGAAAATATCTGGTTGTATGGACTTAACGCATCTGCCTCCACGCTTTGGAGTTTCTCTTAGAAAGGTTGAGAACTTGAGATAGAAGACTGCCCGGAACTGGAAGGATTACCAGAGAATCCGCACAGCCTTGACAAATTGATTCTAGAGTTTTGCCCGAATATCAAGTCCATACCATATAATCCAAGTGGCGGTTACCCTTGTCTTCGTAAACTGACAATCTCCGATTGTGATGGTCTGACTGAATTGCCAATCGAACTTCTAGAGTCGTGTTCATTGTCGCTTGAATCTTTGTGTTTGTGTGGATTAGAAAGTCTAACGAATATGGGCATGGTAATTGCTTGTCTTCATAAAATGCCTTGTCTCACATCTTTGACAGTTGATCTTAAACATCTGGCTAATTATGATTTCCCCATAGAGATTGTTGTTGGCTCTTTTAATAGCTTGCGTGAGTTAGGGATTAGTTGTGGGATGGAGATATGGCAGCGTCTTGAAAATCTTCTTCAACATCTCAATGCTCTAAGGACATTGGGGTTACACACTGTAGAAATGGAAGCAGTGCCGGAATGGCTGGGGAAATTGCCATCCCTCCGGGAATTAGAGTTATCCTGGTGCAAGGAATTAAGGAGTCTGCCCTCTAAAGAAGCCCTCAAACACCTAACCAGATTAAAGGTTAATGCTTGTCCGCTAATGAATCTGCGAAGAGATGATGATAATTCTGAGTGGCACAAGGTTTCGCATATTCCTGATCTCGATCTATTTTGGGCTCATAATGAGGTTCGTGATTTCTGTTTATTGAATTTCGATTTTTTTATTTGTTGGAAATTGAAATCTCTCATCTTCACTTATTTGGCGAATTAGTTTGATTCCCGAGTGGGGTTCTGTGTGTGATTCTGACACCTTTCAAAGCAGGATTGCAAAATCGATCAGATTAGTGGTCGAGAAATTGGTGAAGTTTCTCACAACATTTGATAACTTTCATGAGATTTGGAGAACTAAATTTTAAGAGGAAAAGAAAAACAAAGAGAACTTTCTCTACGTCAGATTCAAACATATAATTTTCTCTACATCATCATATCTTTCAACATAATGAATTAATCTCTCTCTTCCTTTCTTGCTCCTAGATGTAACAAAATTGGTGAACTACGTAATTTCCGTTACTATTATTTTTACTTTTTTTATTGCGTTGATTTTCGTAGGAATGTATAATCTTATTTCATATAGAAAACAAGTAGTATATTTAATATTGCTAATAGTTGAAACCTTTAATTTTAAACGGATTGCAGCTTAAATCCAAAGAGACGAGGGATAAATTCTTAACAACACTTAATTGTTTTTATCTCTAAAATAATTTTTAATTATTCATTGTCGAGTTATTTTACTCATTATATTCTTATTTTTTATTTCTTTTCAGTATTAGAGGGTGATGGGGTTGAGACCTGACACGGAAGACCATACCAATATATCATATTACTACCTTGGAGGATTCTTTTGATGCAATTATTTTGAACTTTTGTTGAACTTGTTTTATGTGACTTTTGAAACTTTTTGGTGATGGTAACAAGATTTTTTATGCTTTCATTTGAATATCAATGATTTGGAGAATTCGAACTTACGGTTAATTGTGATTTTTTTGGTTTAAATATGAATGTTTTGGGGTTCGTTGTGGTTAATGTAGACAAGGGTTACCGTAGGTTTCGGAGGACGACGATCAATTTGACAAAATTCTTTGAATTATTTTCCAGTGATGGAATTAGAGCATTGACATGAGTTAGTTTCCACGTTCCTCCCATGTACCTATGTTTAATTACACAAACTTCCCCTCTTGGTATTGAAAACTTGATCAAAACTTAAGGAATACTGTAAGAAACTAGAAAAGGCCCATATTTGAAGAAGAGCAGATTGGGAAGTATGTTAAATTTGGCGAATGAATTCAGTAAGATTTTAATTAGGTACAATGATTGACAGAAGGGGTTAAATTAACTATGAGTCATACACAAACTTCCTCTCATGGTTTTAAATCTGATGACTGCTGACAAAATATGTCTTGAATATGAGAACTCATCCATCTACAATCACACAAATTGGGAAGTTTATTCAAAATGAGAAGATTAAGTCATTCAACAAACTCTAGCCAAAAAAAACAAACAAACAAACAAACTCACTCTAGTAAATTGTAAATGAATATACATCATACAAATTCTTGCACATCTCTAATGTAGTTCAACACAATACATTTGTTTTGGTGGCAAGAAAAATCTTCTTGAATTCAGACAAGAAAACAAGATATCACCAACGAAATCACATCAAAAAGTACACATTCAATATATCTAAGTACAAGGAGTTAAAATGGAGGAACAAATAGAATGAATTTCTCCAGCTTATTCAATCCACAAGAACAAAGATCGATGCAGGGGTTTGGTAAAACTATCCTGATAAAAAGTAAGACATAATTTGCTTCGAAATTGCGTCAAGTTTTGGCCCCATCATTCAACAATTGCCATCATCTGCATAACCAGCAAATACCACTATGTCAGGAAGGTACAGCAATTCTTGTTGGACAATGTGCAGAAAAATCAATTCAGACACACAAACAGCATTCCTAGTTATCTTAGTTATAGTGACACATGCCAAAAATGATAGAATTTCTCAGAATTTTAGCTGAAGAAACAAACTTAGACTAATAAGTAATAACGATCTGTCAGAATAAAATTCAATACTACTGTACGAGGGCATTGATTTGAGGGAGAATTTTGTTGAGAAGGATTTCAAAGGAATCCACATCAGGTCATTTGAAGTCTACCTTAGCCAAAATGTAACACAAGTGGGAGTTTAAGAATTTTAACCCATTACATGATAAAACTATCTAGACAAGTTCTCAATTTGTAAAAGTTAATGTGAGTTAAACTCAAGAATGGTTTGCATTTGTCGCAGTGAAGACAACCTGTCTGTATTCTTAGGGATTTGTCAAGATTCTATCCCTTCATCACCCTTGTTAATACCACCATCTAGAGATCTGCATAGAGCTGAATAATGTAAGGACATCTCTCAAACACTCAACCTCAAGTAGTCCATTACAAACAAATAATATCAAGAGATATGTAAAAAGGTCGAACATCAAGGCTCTTGTAGATCCTGAAGTTGTCTAGATAATGCTTAGATAACAACAGGCGCATTCAATTAGTAATCCAGCCCTGAACAGTAACAGTAAAGCAAACCAAAACTGGATATCAAAATTCATGTTATGACATAAATAGCCAGAAGTCTGGTAGACAACATACGATCCTAATTCCTAACTAACATGGGACATTTTCGAATATCATAAATGAACATATGACAAGTAGCATATTTGTCACATCAAACTATTTAAACAAAATAGAGCATAAGGTATGGAGATTACAAAATGGTCATCATCACCAATAAGAACTAATAATTCAAGATAGAATGCAAAAAAAAAAATCACCAACAAAAACCCTCACTGAGAGCAAATTTTCATATCTTATGCCACATTCAAAAGTGGCATACTTTTGAATAGCAAAGGGTTAGATAATCACACAATAAAATGCTATTCATATCGCATGATTCATTTCTCACAATATAAACAATAGCTAAGTAGTTAACTTAACTATATGAAATCCGGAAAAAAAACCCTACATTTCAGAAAATTCATACCTCATATCCTGGTACAAGAAGTATCAAAGTCATCGGGAGCCACTCTCGCAATCCAAGTGCTAAGAGTCTTCTTTGTATCCGCATGATTCACATAAGCCAACTCATACATGCTGCACAAGTTCACCACAACAGTCTCATTCAACGCCACAGTTGGAACCCTCTCCAATGCACTCTCCAAAACCTTAATCGAATCGACAAATCCCTCAAATACATCAAACAAAGAGCTTTATTATTAATGGCCACAACATACGATCCATCTCTCTCTATGCATTCTTCATACTCCCTCACAGCAGAAACATAATCTTTCCCAACCAAAAACATCAACGCTTTATTCCTACTCAACAAATTCTTCAATCCCACATCACAATTCCCATCCGCAGTCATTTTCTTCTCCACCGTTTCAAAACTCCGCTTGGCACCATCTAAATCGCCATATTGCATTTGAATGTATCCTAACTTGGACAACAGCAATGGATCCTCATTCTTGCTTACCTCCGCCTTCCATAAAGTCAAGCATACCTTATACTCCTTCTGGCTCAAATGATGACCGATAATTGCATTGATCACGAATGTCTCGCGCTTCCTCCAAAGAGATAAAGAACTTCGCTGATCGGGTTTTGGTGCAATTTCTTATCGCGGATGAAATGCAGGAGCGTATAGAGGCGATCGAGCCCTAATTGACGGTCGCCTAGGGTGAAAGGCAAGTGAGCGTGCAACCACCGGAGATACGTTTCGAATAAATATTGCTTCGAATCGAGATCGTCGTCTAGAGACTGAAGCTCCTGCTGCGCCTCCGAGTAGCGGCGGAGCTTCACGTGGGAGAGGAGATTGAACGTGAGGTAAATTAGGTGCTCGTGTGGCTTGGTGAGGAGAGAGAGTGAGCGCGAACGCGCCACCTTCTCGAGAACCGTGCGCCACGCGCCGCGGCAAGCGAGATCCTGTAGGGTGGAGAGTTCAGAAACGTGTATGGGCTTGAGAGTGGATCGTCCGCCATACCTGCATCGGCGGCGGTTGCGGTGGTGGCGACGGCTGGTCCATGGCGGAGAAAAGCTATTCTTGGCCGTTGTATTATGGATGTACTGCAATATAGTTGGACCAAAAAGGCCGAAATATTGGGCTTTATGTTGGGCTAATTTATGGTATGAATTATGAGATAATTTCATAATTCATAGTAGTTGAAATACGCTAATTTGTTTAAATATTGACTAGCATCTAGTGCACGCAGGGAAATAATTTCTCCTGTAAATTATTTCTTTCTATATATCCTAGTTTAATTGAGTGAAACATATTTTTATACTTATTTTTTATTTACTATTTATCTGAATAAAAAATATTCAACACTAAAATAATAAATTCTAGAAGCTGATTGAATTATCCCTAAATTAGTATAATCCGAAGCAGTATGTACGACCGCTTAACATTTGCTTGCAAAAAAAAAAAAAAAAAAAGTGAACTATTAAATTATTCTGACCACAACATCTTAATAATAATTTAAATTAACAAACTTAAAAGAAAATACATAATTGATGGGCACAAATGAATCACAAAATAGATGAGAAATTTATGTGATATTCATATTGCCACTTAGTTTACAATATCATTTTGATTGTTTAGATGTTAAAAAATAAGTCTCTATTCCAACAACCTGTTCCGTAAGTTAGAAACAATAATAAAAATAGAAAGCAAAAGTCACCACAAAAATAATGACATATTCCAAAATATTAAAAATATGAGGTAGATACATATGATGGGGTCAAAATACGCTCGTCCCACGTTTGGACACGTGGCAACTCAAGATAACGACACCTGTCCTCTTATGATTAAGGTAATTATTCACGAGCGTCAAAAGTCCCACATGGACACGTGTCATCCCTGCTACGCGCATGAGCCATCAACGCTGCCGTTCTCTGACGAGCGCACTCCGCCGTACCAGGCTAAGCTCCACTCTATCAAGGAAACTCTCTCCGAGCGCTACTTTCCCTCATTGTATGAGCCTTGACCTTGATCCCTTAGCGGATTCCTTGGTCTCCAAGGCTCTTGGTTGACACGAGCGTGCTCTTAGCCCTCGTTACTAACCCCCTAAAACGGCTCTCTGACACCCCGTACATGCCCGCGCACCTACCATTGTTGTCAACACTGACTTTCACCAGCTTTTGCAGAAGATTCCTCCTAGGTTTCTCTCACAACGCCACGTGTTAGGGCAACATTCGGTCAGGACCACACGGTGCAAATGACCAAAGGGTCCCTGACCCTCAACTATAAATAGACAAGTTCATCTTCTCTACAGTAAGCAACCTCCATTACTGCACTTTCGCAACTTCTTTACTTTCTCTTTCAGATCATTATCTGACTTGAGCGTCGGAGAGCCAAACTGGGAATCACCCCCAGTTCCCCCAGCTTGGCCTTCTGACTTTGCTCTGGTGTTTGTCCTAGCAGGTAGAACCCCCCATCTTTTCCGGCGATCATCAATTGGTTTCCTTACCCAAACAAATTGTAAAGTGATTGGACTCTGTACCCCAAATTCAGACCCATCATTTTTGGCGCCGTCTGTGGGAAACCCATTCACAGTTCATCTTTATCTCTCTTTTTGCTAGTCGAGAAACAAACACCCATCACCTTCGTAACCATGGTAACTACAAGATCAGGAGCTGCGGGAGGAGGAGAGGATCTTCCCCATGATGCCAATACCACCACCATCCCATCCGCCATCATTGGTGGAGCGCCGCCGGTCGGAGGAGTGCTTCCGCCGACAGATCCTATGGTTCCGCCTCCAGTGCCACTAGCACCACCCGTTTCTAGCACCATTGGAGGTGCTCCCCACCCCACTCTTCCACCCCCCTGCCCGAACCAGTAGGTTCATTCTCATGTGAATCCAGGAGGGCAACCCTATATGATGCCGCCTCCAGGATATATGCTCACCCCCTCCATCACGATGCCGGCGATTCAATCATACCTCGCCTGGCAAATCCAGCTCCCGATGGTGATCCGAGGGAGATTGAAGGGGTGGAGTTGCCCCCTTTAACCCCTCAACAGCTGAGGGCTCTTTACGCCGAGTGTGAGGTTCAGGTGGCCCAGGGTGCATGGGAGAGATTTCATTCCATGTATTTCCCCTCTGGGCAGGCCACTCAAGCTGCCCCTCCTTTGGGTGGATTGCAGACATATCCTCTTAGGGAGGCTCAGGCCGTCCTAAGGGCTCAACCACCGCCCCCGCCCGCCAGTGAGACGCCTAACCAAGGCAAAAACAAGCTTCCCCATACGGACAAGGGCAGAGAGCCCACGGAAAGAATCAACGATGATGAGGAGGTTCATTCTCGTGCCTCAAAGTGAAGGCAACAAGCCTCCCAACGAGGGAGCCAGATGAAGAAGGGAAATCCCGATGTCCTCGCAGCTGTGCAAGACCAGCTGCAGGAGTTGCAGAATATGGTGGGACAGCTCTCAGGAGTGCGATCCCAAGCCCCCCACGCTGGGGACGAGCGTGAAAAAGCCAAGGACGCTCGACGCAATGTCCGCCAACCGTACGCTCCCCACCATGTTGAGCAGGAGGAAAATTTTGGATGTTACAACCATCATCCGCTCGCAAAAGGGTCTCCCCTTATGGAAGAAGTCTTGGTAGCCCAAGCTGGTATGGGCAAGGTCCCGACATCCGTCAACCGCTACGACGGGACCACCGACCCCACAGAGCATCTGGACCATTTTTTGCATTTGATGCACTTGTATGAGCACTCTAGCCATTACTGGGCAAAAGTATTTGTTACCTCCCTCGTTGGAATGACCCAAGAGTGGTACAAGCGTCTGCCGCCGGGTTCGATCCACTCATACGGCTAGCTCACCGACGCCTTCCTGAACCACTTTAATTCCTTGAAGGCACTCGTCACTGCGCCCACGACACTGTACAATATAGTGCAGGGCAAGAATGAAACTCTTCGCTCGTTCTTCGCCCGTTTTAACAAAGAAGTTTGCAGGTGGAGAGACTCTCCATGGATTTCTTGATCCCAGTGCTCTTTAAGGCTGTGGACCACAAGCAATACGTGAGCAAAAAGTTTGCCGACGCCATCGTGGAAAGAAGGCCAGGAACCCTCATGGCCTTAAAAGAAGTTGCCGAGCCGTTCTTCGCGCTCGAAGATATGTATAGGACTAATGGGCCCCGACACCCTAGCCCGGTAAGACATGAGCGACATCTGGAGCGGGGGCGGGAAGAGGCTAGCAGGAAAGAGCGCCGAAAATCTCCTCCCGCCCCCCTTCGTTTTGAGCGCATCCCCCTTACAAGGCCGAACTCGGAGGTTTACGCCTTGTCAGACAAGAAACTCTTCAAAAAGCCCACGAAGATTAAGGAAACTGAGGCTTTGAGACGCTCAAACAAATACTGTGCTTTCCATAAACAAAGGGGGCATGATACAGATGAATGCCGCCAGCTGGAGGTTGAAACTCAAAGGCTCATCGCTGGGGGCCACTTGAAGGAGTTCGTTAAAATGTTGGAGCGCTATGACGAGCGGTGTCATGATCGTTAAAGAGAGAGGAGGAGGAGCCCGTCGCGTTCAAGGAGCCCGCGAGGGAGAGGCACTCCTGAGAGCAGCCATCGCAACAAAGGAAAGGCACCGAAGCAAGAAAATACCCCTTTTGCAGTTATCAACATGATAGCAGGAGGTTCCGCTGGGGGAGATTCTAATGCTGCCCGGCGGCGGTATATCCATAGTTACGATCAGCGCCCCGCGACAGCCAAATCAGTTTACTCTATTCAAGAGGCAAAAAATCAGCGCTCGAAAGAAAATGATGTAATAGGATTTACTGATAGTGATTTGGAACATATTGTAACACCCCATGGGGTCAGTGAAACCTCTGACTGCCCCATGGTGGTTAGCTTGGATGTCCACAATCACATTGTAAAGAGGGTGTTAGTGTTGGAAAACACGAATCAGAAAGCAGCGGAATTTAAAAAATTTTCCCAACAAAAGGATCTTGAACTCGCAATCGTGTAACCAAATTCGTAAAGATAGAAAACTTACTTTTCTTTTGTTCTTTCTTGAAGCGTTTCAAGCTACCCAAGAACGCTCTTCTCGCGGCTTGACCCCTCTCCTTGGTAAAGCTCGAATCTTCAAACTTCTAACTTGAAGTCTCTAGAGAAAGTCCACCAACTTGATCACAATCTAACTAGTAAGGATGCTAGTTCTCTAGTTAGTGTTTAGGCTTAACCTAGGGTTTAATTTAATCTTGGAGAAAGGAAGGTGTTCAACACATGAACCAAAAGAATTGCCAATTAGCTCTAAAGGGGAGCATGAGCTCCCCTATATATAGGAAAGAGGAGGGGCGGCCGAAATCCTTGTCCTCATAGGCAAGGGTTTTGGTTCCTCTCTCCTATTACTTGATCTTCAAGTAATTTCCAACTTTGACTTTGAATTCTAATTCAAGTCAACTTTTAAGAGAGCTAAAAATATCCAAACTATTTTTGGATAATTTTATACTTTATTTATTATAAAATAAATAACTTATTTTTATCTAATTAATTAATTCGTAATTAATTAACTAGATTATTTTCTCCAAAATAAGACTTTCTTTTTAATTCAAAATTAAACCAAAGTCTATTAAATAATTAACACCTTTAATTATTTAATACATATATATATATATATATATATATTCACACGTGTGTGACACGTGTCACAGTGACACGTGTCACTCACGTGAGCCACACGTGTGATTTCACACGTGTGGAACCCTCTTGGCCCGATTAACTCGTTTAATCATTTTCAAGCCTCAACTCATGTAACCAAGTTGTTGTGTGTGACCCTCTAGGTTCTCAATTCAATTAGCAGTGACCCCAATTAATTAATTCACTAATTAATTAATCAGTCCACAGATTAAACGACCATAGTCTAGCAACAGGTGTTTAACCCCTAGCTGAATTGGAATGTTCGGATTCGACAGAACCTTTAAGTCATTGATTCATGTGAGATACAATCCTCCTACTTACTATCTCTCAACCAAGATCTAGGGCAAGGGAATAATCAGAACCCTAATAATCCGGTCTTAAAGCTAAGTGCATTTCATATCCATTTGATCTCAATCCAAGAAACCCTTTTCTTGATGTCTTGATCTACTGCCTTGTCCAAGGACTCCATATGGCATATGAATGACTTACACAATAAGAGATCACCTTGCAAATGCAAGTGTAGGTCCTATCTTGATTCTCATTCACTTTCATGAGTCACTTGTGCAGCCCCAGCATAAGCCTTGAATCAGTTGTCTAAGGCGACACCCTTTAAAGCTTATACCTAAGACTACAGAGTTAACTCATAAAGTGACAAGGAACCTCAAGTCTAAGGATCAATTAATCACATCAATGACTCGTGAGATATTTCCTAATCTGGAAGTTTCCATTTCTTGAAATAGAAACTTCCTTTCCCATTTAGGAATGTTCTCACACGGGGCACCTCAGTGAACTTACTTATTAAAGTAAGCACCCTCATGTATCACGCACGTATCAACTATACACTTTCCACCTCCATGAAACAAGGTGGTCCTTCTTAAGGGCGTGATCCCACAAGCAAGCCTTAGAGGAGTCAGGTTGACACTCCCACTGTCAGTAGGACTCATCGGCTTGGAGTATTTTACTAATCATGACTAATGCGATATAGGGCTCGTTTCATGAACCATTTCACCTAAATGGTAGAGTCCTAAAGTCATCAGGATTAGGGGAGTTCTCATACATGCACAGCTAAAGTAAACGCATACCAAACAAGAGCATATAAAGAAGTGTTGCCTTAATTCGTTATTTCATTCAAAGATTGTCTGTGATTACAATAAGGAAAAGCACAAAGCGGATATACAATCGGCTTTCTAGGGCACTATTCCTAACAGTTAGTGGATAGTGGAAGCTCTATTAACGTTTTACCCTACACCACGTTCCAAAAGATGAATGTTACCAACACCCCGCTCGAACCACTCAAAACAGCTCTCATTGACTTTGGGGGTTCTGAGGTGGTCCCACGAGGGCAAATTCGGGTGGCCATTTCATTTGGCCGAGCCCCACAGCGCAAAACGCTCATGGTCACCTACCCGGTGGTGGAAATTGAAATCCCTTATAACATCATAATCGGGCGACCGGCCCTCGTGGATTTCAAAGCTATTATCTCCACTTACCATCAGAAAATTAAGTTCCCCACCCCCGAGGGCGTTGGAGAAGTTTTGTGCAACGTACGAGAAGCCTGGGAATGCTACATACTATCCTTCAGGAAGCCTAAAACAGAAAAAACATTTCAAATCGGGTCCACCAAGAAATCCGTTGATTTTCCCAATTTGGACGAGGATGGTCCCTTGCGAAAGAGGGCCAAACTGAACAAGAAAAAGAACAAGAAGAAAGATCCCAACAACAAAGATACCCGCGAAGCTACCCCGCCAGGGACGGTTGGAGAGTCTTCCTCTGAGGAAAACGAGCGTGGGCAAGAGGAGCCTAGGGATGATGGCCATCTGACAGGAAAGAAAAGGGCACTTGAGCTCCCCCGTCCAGAAATGAGGATTGAGCCCTCATAAAAGTTCCTTACTATTGAGCTAGAGCCCAGGAACAAGGATAAAACTACCCAGATTGGGTCCAACCTCTCTGGACCCTCGCAGATCATGATGATAGACTTCTTCAGAAAAAACATTGATGTCTTTGGATGGAAAGCCTCGAAACTTACCGGGATTGACCCGAGCGTCATAGTCCATAGTCTCAATGTTGACCCATCCTTTAAGCCAATTAAACAGAAGAAGCGGGATGTGCACGGCTTTCAGAAGAAAGTTATTGAGGAGGAAGTTAACAAGCTTCTTGAAGCTCAGTATATCGAGCCCATACTGTATCCGGAGTGGTTGTGTAACGTGGTACTGGTGCCCAAGAGCGCAAATAAGTGGCGCATGTGCAATGACTTCACGGATCTTAACAAGGCTTGCCCTAAAGATCCATACCCATTGCCCCGCATAGACCAACTGGTAGACTCAACCGCAGGATGTGAACTCATGAGTATGATGGATGCCTTCCAAGGGTACTATCAAATCTTTTGGGCTCCGGAGGACCGCCCCAAAACCTCGTTTGTTGTTCACTTGGGTGTATATTGCTTCTTGGTCATGCCTTTTGGACTGAAGAACGTTGGGGCCACTTATCAACGCCTCGTCGACAGGATGTTTGAGAAAGAAATTGGAAGATCCATGGAAGTGTATGTCGACGATCTGATTGTTAAGAGCGAGCGTCAGGGCTCGCACTTGAAGGATCTCAAGCGTGCTTTTGCCATTCTGCGCCAGTTTGGGATGAAATTGAATACTTCAAAATGTACTTTTGGAGTGCGAGAAGGAAAGTTCTTGGGCTACATGGTCAGCCAGAGGGGAATTGAGGCCAATCCGAAAAAAATCAAGGCTATTTTGGACATCCCATCCCCTTGTAATGTAACGCCCCATTTTCAATTTACACATTATGTGAAGATTTATCTACATTTCATAATATTATATGTATTATAAGTTCATGCTTTATATGAATTATCCTTAATGTGAAATTTGTGAATTAAGTGATAATGTGCTTAAGTGTCTTATGTGACTTTAATTGAACATTTCATTAAATTTATGGACTTAATTGCATTTCATGAACAGGGAGTAAATGTCTAATTGTTAGAGATGATACTTGATTGCATTCATTTAAATAACATAGGGACTTGTTTGCAAATTGGGTGCATTTGTTATGTTAGTGGATGATATTATATATCATATATGCATCTCTTCCATCACTTGCTCATAGATACATTTTCATACAAGAGAACACACACACACCTAGTGAGGATCGATATTTACACCTCAAGAGAAGGAGAAGAATTCATCTCATCATCCAAGTTATTTTGAGGAACTTTGAAGCTAGAAGCATCAACATCTTCATCTCTTCATCCTCATCTCATTCTTTTTTCATTTCAAGGTATAACATGAGAATGGATTGAATCTATTGATTGACTATATGAGTAGGGTTTGATGTTAGCTTGATGCTTTCATGTGTGTTCATGATTAGAAGCATGTTTAGCTCATATTCCCTTCATTTCTTGCATAAAACATGAAGTTATGTGAAGTTTGGAAAGCATGTATATTTTTGGGGTTTTCATGAGGAATTCTTGATGCTTAGATGTTTATTTCTTGTATGAAATGATGAATACTTGAAGTATGATGTATATATGAGGTGTTTCAACATTTGTTATGGTTGGAGTTTGGATTATGTTGGTTTGGAGTTGGTTTGTGCATGGAAACCCCTGTTTTTGCCCTGTTTTTCTGTCACGCACAGATGACACGGGCGTGTCATCTTTGCTTTGTGTTGGGTGACACGGGGGTGCATGTTGGAGAGTTGGGATTTTCTGTACCGTGACACGGGGGTGTCACGGTTTGCCTTGAATTGGTGACACGGGCGTGTCACTTTCCTGTATTTTGTCCAACTTAGGACGAACGCCATTTTCACCTCGGTTTGAATTAGAAAACGTGCCATATAGCGTTGGAAAGGTCTATGTGTCTACTTTCATATCCAACAAACAAAACTCAATTCCCACTTCTAGAATTTAAGATATTCCAGTTTTCCCACAACATGTACATTTCCAAAAATTGTCGGTTTTGGCCAAACTTCACCAAAACCTTTCTTATTGCATTTCTTTCACTTCCTTGGCTCCTATATGTGAATTATGTGATATATATACTTGCTTAATTGATAATCATGCTCCTATTTGACACTCCTTGATTGTTGTTGCATAATATCTTGATTATGACTTCGTCGTGCGTCTCAATTGGTTCATTCGAGTTGAGTCTTATGTACACTTATCCTTGTTGCACAGATCTTGGTCCCGGAGACGAGGAGCACGGTCCGTAGGGTGCTTCCTTGCTTCTTTTGGTTGGTAGAGGTGAGGTTTAATTACTAGATATATATAGAACCCTTACAACCCTACGTGATGTTTTCAGCCAAAATGTATATATATATATGTATATATCTTTCCCACAATCTCTACCGATTGCAAATGATTTCGTGATCTAATGAATAATCGTGTTATCGTGATTGATCTGGTTTTGGTGAGTAAGCATATCGTGTTCACATGGGCCCGAGGGTAGTGTATTGAGCCAACCGGGAAAGCAAGGGCTGACGGGTAACTCTTGCACTATCCTCACCAATTTTTGGGATCACCTCTGAATCCACCAGGAGGTTTGGTGGAGGAAGAAATCCCGTGCGTGGGAGTCATGTTCCCGACGTACACCGTTCATGGATGGTTGGGCCTTGCAATCCCACCATCACCGGAGGAAGAAGGAGTTCGTGAAAATGCTAAGTGTGCACTAATGATTGTATGATAATTATTGAAATAAAACCTAAAGATGGTATTGTTCACTAATTGGAGCAAGGTTGGAGATTGCCCTCACTCGCCGGGCCACTGAGTGAATTGAATTGAACTGATAAGGTTTATATTGATTGAATGGATTAGTTGTAATCTCGGGCGAGATCTATCTTAATATTGAACTTATATTGTCTCTATTTTATAAACCCTTACCCGAGATTATGGCTTGCATGGTAATTGCGCTATTATTTATTTATAAACCCCTCGCTCAGTCCATGTTAGACTGACACCTCAACTTTTCAGTTTTTGCAGGTTCGTGCTAGGCGGGAATTAGAGTCTCGTGTCTTTTATTCGGGTCTAGCACTTCACCTTCATACTTTGTTCTTGTATTGATACTAGTTATTTTGTAGCATGTTTTGGATTCATACTTGGAGATGATATTGTATTGATATATATAAATGTTGGTATCTATAAATAAATATGTAAATATGGTACCTAAAAGTATTGATTGCTATTGCTTCCACTTTTATTGCTCTGAATTGTTTTTTTTGTAGTATTTGAGGGTACCCGCCTAGCTTTTGAGTTTTGTTGTCACCCGTTCGCCATGAGTCCGGTTCATATATGGACTACCCATTTCATGTGTGAGCTAGACTTATGGTGCGGGGGTGTGGCATCTCGGCGTTCCGGGTGCTACATGTAATCTCCGGGAAGTGCAGGTGCTGGTATGAAAAATCATTTCCTTAAACAGGTTTATCTCTCGCTCGGCGGATAGAAACCTCCCTTTCTTCAAAATTCTACGTAACGCTCGGAATTTTGCTTGGACTGAGGAGTGTGAGAAGGCATTGCAGGACATGAAGGCTTACCTTTCGATCGCTCCGCTCCTGACCAAACCAGTTGAGGGTGAGAAGCTATTCATGTACCTCTCCGTTTCAACCGAGGCAACGAGCGCAGTACTAGTAGCTGTACGAGAACGTAAGCACTTGCCTGTTTATTATTTGAGCAAAACATTACAAGGGGCCGAGAGGAAGTATCTGGAAATCGAAAAATTTGCATTCACCCTCATCAACGCGTCAAGACGGCTGAGTCCTTACTTCCAGGCACACTCAATAACTGTCCTCACTGATCAGCCTCTGAAGCAAGTGCTGTCCAAACCAGATGTGTCAGGAAGGTTGATAAAATGGGCCATTGAGTTGAGCCAGTTTGACTTAAGTTTCGAGCCCAGAGCTGCTATACAAGCGCAGATTGTAGCGGACTTGCTGGTTGAACGCTTCGGTTTAGAGCCTGTTGTTCTAAAGAACGATGGTCTATGGGTCCTGCACACGGATGGTTCCTCAACCTCTCAAGGGGGAAGAGCAGGGGCAACCCTTAGAGACCCCAACGGAATTGAGTTAGACTTTGCAATCAGGTTGGATTTTCAGGTCACCAATAACGAGGCAGAGTATGAAGCCCTTGTGCAAGGATTGAAAATTGCTTTTCAAAATGGAGCCTCCAGGATCACCGCTTATGTTGATTCACAGTTAATTGCGAGCCAGATTGAAGGACTTATGAGGCTCGAGAAACCACCATGGTGCAGTATTTGAGCAAAGCCAGGGAAATTATTGGGAAGTTCAAAGAATTCTATCTACTTCAGGTCCCACGGGCAGAAAACGAGCTCGCTGACGCTCTATCAAAATTTGCCTCGGCCTTGGAAGGTACCTCCGAGCGTTCTGTCACGTTTCTTAGAACAGAAGAGCCTTTGATTAAGGAGAGAAACGCCAAGCGGATGGTCGCTATGATTGATCCGCATGAGCCTTGCTGGCTTGACGATATTATCAGATTTCTTAAAGATGGCATTTGTCCCACTGACAAGGTGGAGGCTTGGAAAATCAGAAACAAAGCCCCTCGGTTTTCTTTGGATTCTGAGGGAAGGTTATTTAAAAAGTCATTTCAAGGACCCCCGATGAGGTGTCTAAGGCCCTCGCAAGCTAAAGAAACGCTCGAGCTTATTCACAATGGAAGCTGTGGAAACCATTCAGGAGGGCGTATCCTAGCTAAGAAAATTCTGAGGAGTGGGTTTTATTGGCCCACGGTTCTCCAAGACGCCATTGAGTTTTCCAGGAAATGCCCCAAGTGCCAGTTTCATTCTAACTTCCCTCAACTGCCAGCTGCCCAGATGATCCCTATAGATGTCTCATGGCCCTTTGATCAATGGGGGACCGACATTGTGGGTCCCTTGCCCATCACGGTCGGACAGAAGAAGTTTGTCATTTTGGCTGTGGATTATTTTACCAAATGGGCCGAGGCTGAGGCAGTTGCAAAGATTACATTCGGGGTAGTGAGGGACTTCATTTGGAAAAACATTATCTGTAGATATGGCATACCAAGGGTGCTCATTTCAGACAATGGATCCCAGTTCATAGCAGCTGACACGCGGGAATGGTGCTCAGAGTTGGGTGTTGAGCAACGTTTCACTTCTGTAGGTCATCCCCAAGCCAATGGACAGTCAGAAGTCACCAACAGGATCATTTTGCAGCATCTGAAAACCATGCTAGAAAGCAAGAAAAGTGAGTGGACTGAAGAGCTACAAGGATGTTAGGAATAGTGCCCTAGAAAGCCGATTGTATATCCGCTTTGTGCTTTTCCTTATTGTAATCACAGACAATCTTTGAATGAAATAACGAATTAAGGCAACACTTCTTTATATGCTCTTGTTTGGTATACGTTTACTTTAGCTGTGCATGTATGAGAACTCCCCTAATCCTGATGACTTTAGGACTCTACCATTTAGGAGAAATGGTTCATGAAACGAGCCCTATATCACATAAGTCATGATTAGTAAAATACTCCAAGCCGATGAGTCCTACCGAAAGTGGGAGTGTCAACCTGACTCCTCTAAGGCTTGCTTGTGGGATCACGCCCTTAAAAAGGACCACCTTGTTTCATGGAGGTGCAAAGTGTATAGTTGATACGTGCGTGATACATGAGGGTGCTTACTTCCATAAGTAAGTTCACTGAGGTGCCCCGTGTGAGAACATTCCTAAATGGGAAAGGAAGTTTCTATTTCAGGAAATGGAAACTTCCAGATTAGGAAATATCTCACGAGTCATTGAAGTGATTAATTGATCCTTAGACTTGAGGTTCCATGTCACTTTATGAGTTAACTCTGTAGTCTTAGGTATAAGCTTTAAAGGGTGTCGCCTTAGACAACTGATTCAAGGGTTATGCTGGGGCTGCACAAGTGATTCATGAAAGTGAATGAGAATCAAGAAAGGACCTACACTTGCATTTGCAAGGTGATCTCTTATTGTGTAAGACATTCATATGCCATATGGAGTCCTTGGCCAAGGCAGTAGATCAAGACATCAAGAAAAGGGTTTCTTGGATTGAGATCAAATGGATATGAAATGCACTTTGCTTTAAGACCGGATTATTAGGGTTCTGATTATTCCCTTACCCTAGATCATGGTTGAGAGATAGTACGTAGGAGGATTGTATCTCACAATGAATCAATGACTTAAAGGTTCTGTCGAATCCGAACATTCCAATTCAGCTAGGGGTTAAACACCTGTTGCTAGACTATGGTCGTTTAATCTGTGGACTGATTAATTAATTAGTGAATTAATTAATTGGGGTCACTGCTAATTGAATTGAGAACCTAGAGGGTCATACACAACAACTTGGTTACATGAGTTGAGGCTTTAAAATGATTAAACGAGTTAATCGGGCCAAGAGGGTTCCACACATGTGAACCACACGTGAGTGACACGTGTCCTTGTGACACGTGTCTCACACGTGTGTAAATATATGTGTATATTTATTTATGTGTTAAATAATTAATGTGATTAATTATTTAATAGACTTTGGTTTAATTTTGAATTAAAAAGAAAGTCTTATTTTGGAGAAAAAATAATCTAGTTAATTAATTACGAATTAATTAATTAGAGAAAATAAGTTATTTATTTTAAATTAATAAAGTATAAAATTATCCAAAATAGTTTGGATATTTTAGCTCTCTTGAAAGTTGATTTGAATTTGAATTCAAAGTCAAAGTCAAAATTACTTGATGATCAAATAATAGGAGAGAGGGACCAAATCCTTAGTCCATAAGGACTAGGAATTTCGGCCACTCCCCTCCTATATATAGGGGAGCTCGAGCCCCCCTTAGAGGGTAATCGAGAATTCTTTTGGTTCATGTGTTGAACACCATCCTTTCTCCAAGATAAATTAAATCTTAGGTTAAGCCTACACACTAACTAGAGAACTAGCATGCTTACTAGTTAGATTATAGTCAAGTTGGTGGACCATCTCTAGAGAGCTTCAAGTTAGAAGTTTTGAAGATTCGAGATTTACCAAGGAGAGGGGATCAAGCCGCAAGAAGAGCGTTCTTGGGTGGCTTGAAACGCTTCAAGAAAGATTATTGAAAAGTAAGTTTCTAATCTCTACGAACTTGGATACACGATTGCGAGTCCAAGATCCTTTTGTTGGAAAATTTTTAAATTTCCGCTGCTTTTCTGATTCCGTTTTCCAACAAAGGAGCCCTATGGGCGTATCGTACAACTCCACGAGCGTCAACTGGAGAGACGCCATTTGCCCTCGTGTATGGAATCAAGGATATCATATACTCAGCTCCAATCCAAGAATTACATCTAAGAAAGGAAAGAATTCATCAAATATTTCATAACCCTTACTATTCATGTATATCCTCAAATCTTCATGAATATGAGCTTAAAATTAGGGATGCTTAGCTTAAAATGAACCTTAATGAATGTGTATTACAACCCTAAGCTCACCTTGTGGATTAGTTGAAGGATGGAAGAGATTTGAGCTAGAAATCTCCAAGTAGGGGATGGTGATGGGATAAAACTGGGAGCAGGGGTTTTGGACTGGTTTTTCTCTTGTTTGCTGAGTATGGTTCGGTGTGGGGCTGGTATGGGGAGTTTGTGGCCTTAACTAGGGTTCCATAGGTGATAACTCGTTAATTCGTTATCTTTATGATTGAATTATGCCGCGAATTGTGCTTGATTTGATATTATTTTGAGAAAGAATTGATGCTTGGTTGTTTATATTGTAGAGTTGGGGCTTAAAGGTGAAATTGAAGCTAACTTGGTCGTTTTGAGAAGAAAAATCGATGCATGTGAGAAGGAGCTGGAATAATCAGAAATTGGGCATGGTTGTGGTGGACTTGCTGCATGAAGACTGATTATTGGATGAATTTTGGAAAGCATGCATGCACGTTAATGTTGGGGATTATAAAGGCTGTTGGATGCATTATACATGCATTGGAATATAATTGAGGTGGGCTTAGTTGACTTATGGCTCATGTAATTAATTGCATGAGGCTGCGTACATTGAGAATGTTGGAGAAACAATTTGCTTTGACTTGGGCTGCACGTTGTGGGTTTAGTATTGAATTTAATGTTAGTGGGCCGCGCCTACCATTGGAATTTATTATAGAAGCCCATTTGCTTGGAATTATTTGTAAGAGGTCCATGTGTGATGATTGCTTGGAGGACAAGTCCAATTTCTATTACATGAAGATTTAGGAATCCGTGGGGGTTAAGGAGACTTGGAGCGTGTATTTATATCTTGGAATAGCAGCTTTAGGAAGGAAGTAACACAGTTAGGAGCAGCAATTCGACACTTCTGGGAGCAACACGTCGAGATCACCGTTCTTCATACTTAGTTTATTTATTCCGCTTTTTAGTTTATTTTTGTTAAAGAATTCTTTATTTATTTTGATGGATTTTAGTAGCTAAGTTTTTAATTATCTAGTTAGGGATTATAGATTCGATTTGGATATTGTGAGACCTAAACGTTTTTATTAATTCATGTTTACTCAGGCATTTATCTTATCTCCGTGTTTCGTGTTTATTGTGATTAGGCAATTTCGGGATAGTGCACGATCTCTAGGTTGTTTAATTTGCATAGTGCCATTCATGATACTTGAAGTGTAGTAGAGTTTGATTGATAAATTGTGGTAAATTAGTAACAGGGTTTTAGCGATAGAATTCCTCGTTCACTAAGGGATTTGATAATCTAATTTAAATCTTGCGTGTATCACGACTTGGTTAATTAGGATTGGTGTTTTTATGGTTCTTAATGCTGCGAATTCATTAAATCCTGTCGAGTGTCCCTAGGGGTTGTGAATTTGTTAGGAAAGATAACTGTCGTGTGTCTCTAGGTTATCCGATTAATTAAGTAAAAACGAGGTTGAGTCGAGTGTCTCTATCAACTATAGCCAATATGTCTGAATAACTTGAATTTATCCTTGAGTCAATGATCAATATAACAATTTGAATCGAATATCCCTGGCTAGGTAATTTTCCCTCTGATTGATTTAATCCTACGTGATTTTGCTTGATAATTTTAGTTAGTTTTTAATTCTTGTTATTTATTTTAATCGCAAATAATTCTAAAACCTCCCATTTTAATTTTTACTTCTCGTGAATAACTTGGAATTGTTAGAAATAAATCAACCAGTCTCTGTGGATCAACCCTGTTTGCACTATACTATGTGTTTAGTCGTTAAATAGGTATTTTCATTATTTTTGACGGATTCGACACCTGTCAAATTTTGGCGCTGTTGCCGGGGACTGTGTTTTTAATCGATTTTATTTCTTTTCATGAATAGGAGCATTCCCGGAAAGGACGATCATCCAACAATGTTTGCGAATACACAACAGTTCAACAATTATGCAAATATTCCACAACAGGTTAACGAGGTCAACTCTTCACCTTTTGATGAAATTAAGAATATGATAAGTGCTTTGGCTTCTAACTTTGGTGTAGGTGTACCCCAAGTAGCGAAGGTCTATCAATTGTGTGCGAGCACGTTGCATCCTACCGACGAGTGTCCATCCCTTCAAATCCCCTTTCGAAAATGTGGACCCATTTGGATATCAACCTCCGATGTACAATCCATACTCCAACATGTACAATCCCGGATGGTATGATAAACACAACACGAGTTATGCACCAGATCCACCAAACTTCCAAAACTTCGTACCTAGACCGCCACAACCCCAACAACCGAATCAACCCAATCAAACCCTCAATCCCCAAGACATCCGAATCAATATTTTGGAAAATCAAGTCAAGAATTTGGAAACTCAGTTGGGACAGATTGCAACGGTTTTGAGCAGGATTGAGAATCAGGGAAAATTGCCCTCACAAACAGAAGACCCCAGGAAGAACGTGAGTGCGATTACGCTCAGGAGTGGTAAGGAACTGTCTCCACCTATGGAGAATATCAAAACTCGCCAGAACAGGGCTGAAACTGATCAGAAAGACGACTTGCCTGTTAAGCGTGACCACGCCTTAGGCTCCAGTCGCAACAGAGAGGCAGAAATTAAAGTCCAGCCTAAGCCATGGGTGGAACCACCTCCATTCCCAGAGCGCCTGATCCAAGCAAGAAAAGAGAAAGAGGAGCAAGGTGTACTTGAAACTTTTTGAAAAGTTGAAGTCAACATTCCTTTGTTGGATGCTATTCAACAAATCCCACGACATGCGAAATATCTTAAGGAACTCTGCACCAACAAACGGAAACTCAAAGGTAATGAAATCCTGAGTGTTGGAGAGAATATCTCCGCTGTTTTACAAAAGAAATTACCTCCTAAGTACGGAGACCAAGGTATGTTTTCCATTCCATGTAAAATTGGCAAGGCTGAGATTAAGAAAACAATGTGTGATTTGAGTGCGCCCATTAATATTATGCCGCTATCTGTTTATTCATCACTGAATCTTGGTCCTTTGAAAGATACAGGTATCATAATTCAGATGGTTGATCAATCTATTGTGTATCCAGATGGAGTATTAGAGGACGTACTTGTGCAAGTTGATGGATTAGTCTTTCCTGCTGATTTTTATGTGATTTATATGGAGGATGAAAGTTCTTTGAGTACTTCTGACATTTTACTTTGGTGACCTTTTCTCAATACTGCTAATGCTAAAATAGATGTTCAAGAAGGTTTATTGACTCTAGAATTTGATGGTGATATTGCAAAATTTAATGTTTATGAGTCAAAAAAATGTCCTAATGAATTATCTAGTGTTTTTAGCATTGATATGACTGAGAACTCAAGTAATGAAACTTTCTTGCCTAACAATGTGGAAAAGCTAAGTTTTGAATCCCTTCAAAATTTGGTAGTTGAAAATTTTGAGAGTAAGCCTAAACATGTTGGTTTGCATGATGATATCTATGATATGGTGATACCATTAGAGCATGTTAGACCTCCCAATATAAAGGCTTCGAATTTGAAACTACTTGATGGCTTGGCTAAATTAAAGTCTTTCGTTTTGCAAGCACCTACTGTGGGGCTTAAGAAGTTTTTAGATAATCTAATTTATACCTTCAAGGGTGGAGGAAAATTTTCAGATTCAAAGTCTACCCGAGCTGATTTGCTGGATGAGCAGTTTTTCAAGATACGTGACCATAAGATGTGGTCACGCTCTGAGGTCACGCGCTGGTATGCTGATATTATTGATTATTTAACTACTACCTTTCTCAGATCTCATATCTTTTTCGAGTTCAGGAATCTTAGTGATCGGGGTAAATATTTTTACAAACGGTTGATGAAGTCTTTGATGAGGAAGTATCAAGTCATATTGCGAACCTCTACGACTTACCATCCCCAAACTAGAGGCCGTAACGGACTAGAAGATTCATCTCCACATAGTCGAGGGGATTTGTATGGACGGTGTACCTCTATTTGAGTAGCACTTTAACAAGTCTTGTCGAGCCTAAGACATAAAACAAGGGTGCTATTGGGAGGCAACCCAAGTTTTGGCGGTTTAGGCGCCTTTTTCTTCCCTCAGTTTCTTTTTCTTTTGGTTTTTTTGGTTCTCGTGGTGTTTGTGTTGATTTTCTGCCCTTTTCTGTCTTGCAGAAGCGTGTAACTTGGTCTAGATAATGCTGATAACTGCTGTTAAATTTCTGCTAATGTAACCCTTAAGCGTGACCATGCCTAACACCCACGCTATGTCCAGAATTTCAAATTAAATGGGAAATTTACGTGCCCAGACGCCCTACCTACCCAACCTGAACTTCAAAGAAGTCCTCCTTACTCTAGATCTTGATTTTTCTTATGCCTTGAGGACAATGTATGATTTAAGTGTGGGGGGGTCCACTAGTGCTAGAACTGAAATAAAGTTTTTGAAATTTTTGTTTTGTGGCTGAACTTGTGATATTGCTTAGAACTTGAGGATGTTGATAGTTGTGGAAATATCCTCCCCTTTTGAATACTTTCTATTAGGTTTGATTGTTGAATCTTGCTAGAACGAGTTAGGCTTATTAAATGCATGAAATTTGTGTGAAATTTGATGAATTAGTATAATCTTATAGCCTCATTTTTCGCGCACCATTGAAAGAATTAATGTGTTTTGCTTAGATAGAGAAGTTCATGATTTTCAGTTGGGTCTAAAAGTTGATTAGAATGCATCTTAGCTCCCTTCGAGGCGAAATTTTTAGTTAATGATTGATTTGGGAAGTGACTTAGGCGATCGTTGTCGGTGGTAAGCCTTTTCTTGATATTTTCACAATTAAAATTATCCCATTTGACCCCGCTGAGCCTGAATATTGTGCCAAATTTCTTTTTAGCCACGTTACAAGTCGAGGCACAACATTATTATCCCTACCCTTATTTGAATCACACCTTACTTGCTCATTTTGGGTTTGAATTTAAATGTCTTGGGCTCCTTTCTATTACCTCTTATGTTGAGTTGAAAAAAAATTGAGCAATGTTGAAAATAAAAGAAAAAGAGATGCTATGAAAGAAAAAGGGAAAAAGAAGTCAAGAAAGGAAAATATAAGCAAAAATAAAAATAAAAAAATAATAAAGAAAATAAGAAAGTGAGAGTGTGTTTGATATGAAAAGGGGGAAAATTAGTGTTTAAAGCAAAGTAAGGGAGTCCGGTAGATGAAAAGGGGAATACCACGGGTTTTATTATAAAATGTGTAAGTTTTGTGTGTTAGCCACTAGTTTCAAAAATTTCCTAACCTTTACCCCAAGCTTTACATTACAAGCTCGAAAGACCTATCGATCTCGAGTCATGAGTTAACTACATTAGTGGAGATTAGAGTGAAGGATGCATTCGAAGTTAATAATTGGAACTTAGGCGAAAATCATAGACTAATCAATCTAGTCTTTGTACATTCTTCAGTTCAATTCACACTACATTACACGAGGGTATGTTATTTATACTAATTTGTTGAGTTTTGTGTAATTGAGTAGTGTGTGGATGAGTTAGACTTGTTAGGCGAGAATTCGATGATTGCCTTTGTGATTGTGTTTGATGGGTGATATTGTTTCCATTTGATTTTCATGATTCCTCGAGGACGAGTAATGAGCTAGTGTGGGGGGATTTGATAACTCATTAATTCGTTATCTTTATGATTGAATTATGCCGCGAATTGTGCTTGATTTGATATTATTTTGAGAAGGACTTGATGCTTGGTTGTTTATATTGTAGAGTTGGGGCTTAAAGGTGAAATTGAAGCTAACTTGGTCGTTTTGAGAAGAAAAATCGATGCATGCGAGAAGGAGCTGGAATAATTAGAAATTGGGCATGGTTGTGGCGGACTTGCTGCATGAAGACTGATTATTGGATGAATTTTGGAAAGCATGCATGCACGTTAGTGTTGGGGATTATGAAGGCCGTTGGATGCATTATATACGCATTGGAATATAATTGAGGTGGGCTTAGTTGACTTATGGCTCATGTAATTAATTGCATGGGGCTGCGTACATTGAGAATGTTGGAGAAACAATTTGCTTTGACTTGGGCTGCACGTTGTGGGTTTAGTATTGAATTTAATGTTAGTGGGCCGCGCCTACCATTGGAATTTTTTATAGAAGCCCAATTGCTTGGAATTATTTGTAAGGGGTCCATGTGTGATGATTGCTTGGAGGACAAGTCCAATTTCTATTACATGAAGATTTAGGAATCCGTGGGGGTTAAGGAGACTTGGAGCGTGTATTTATATCTTGGAATAGCAGCTTTAGGAAGGAAGTAACATAGTTAGGAGCAGCAATTCGACACTTCTGGGAGCAACACTTCGAGATCACCATTCTTCATACTTAGTTTATTTATTCCGCTTTTTAGTTTATTTTTGTTAAAGAATTCTTTATTTATTTTGATGGATTTTAGTAGCTAAGTTTTTAATTATCTAGTTAGGGATTATAGATTCGATTTGGATATTGTGAGACCTAAACGTTTTTATTAATTCATCTTTATTCAGGCATTTATCTTATCTCCGTGTTTCGTGTTTATTGTAATTAGACAATTTCGGGATAGTGCACAATCTCTAGGTTGTTTAATTTGCATAGTGCCATTCATGCTACTTGAAGTGTAGTAGAGTTTGATTGATAAATTGTGGTAAATTAGTGACAGGGTTTTAGCGATAGAATTCTTCGTTCACTAAGGGATTTGATAATCTAATTTAAATCTTGCGTGTATCACGACTTGGCTAATTAGGATTGGTGTTTTTATGGTTCTTAATGCTGCGAATTCATTAAATCCTGTCGAGTGTCTCTAGGGGTTGTGAATTTGTTAGGGAAGATAACTGTCGAGTGTCTCTAGGTTATCCGATTAATTAAGTAAAAACGAGGCTGAGTCGAGTGTCTCTATCAACTATAGCCAATCTGTCTGAATAACTTAATGATCAATATAACAATTCGAATCGAATATCCCTGGCTAGGTAATTTTCCCTCTGATTAATTTAATCCTACGTGATTTTGCTTGATAATTTTAGTTAGTTTTTAATTCTTGTTATTTATTTTAATCGCATACTTAGGTTAGAATAATTCTAAAACCCCCCATTTTAATTGTTACTTCTCGTGAATAACTTGGAATTGTTAGAAATAAATCAACCAGTCTCTGTGGATCGACCCTGTTTGCACTATACTCTATGTTTAGTCGTTAAATAGGCATTTTAATTATTTTTGATGGATTCGACACCTGTCAAATTTTGGTCTAGCAATATCCAAATCGTTTAGGTCTCACAATATCCAAATCGAATCTATAATCCCTAACTAGATAATTAAAAACTTAGCTACTAAAATCCATCAAAATAAATAAAGAATTCTTTGACAAAAATAAACTAAAAAGCAGAATAAATAAACTTAATGATAGTTTATTACAACCCTAAGCTCACCTTGTGGATTGGTTGAAGGATGGAAGAGATTTGAGCTAGAAATCTCCAAGTAGGGCATGGTGATGGGATGAAACTGGGAGCAGGGGTTTTGGACTGGTTTTTCTCTTGTTGCTGAGTATGGTTCGGTGTGGGGCTGGTATGGGGAGTTTGTGGCCTTAACTAGGGTTCCATAGGATCCAACCATGGTTAATTTGGTCAAGGTTTGAATGAGATATGGCTCTTTTAGTAAAAGGTGGCAGATTTGGCTTCCGTTGCATGTTTCGGTTGAATTTCGGGGGTACAAATGGTCATAGAAAAATATGAGGCTAAGTTCATTGAACTCGAATTTTTGTTACGAGTTCAACGAAGTTGACGGAACTCGATTTCGAGTTCCTGAGCTCAAGATATCACATACAGAACCAAGGGTGCACTAAGTGCTCGTTAGCCTCCGGTTTGGTTCCAATCATACCAAATAAACTTGAAACACAATCAAACGAATCCAAAAATGTAAAACGAGCATATATACATGTTCATGACACACATAACTCCAACATATTAAATTTTCACAAAATTTCGAATTCAATTCATATAGTAACGGCACGCAACTTGTCACGTAAATGCATATCGTTCAAGAATTCATATAATTTCAAAATTCAAAAGAAATTTAAGAATCCATTTTAAATATTTATTAAAAATTATAACGAATTATATATTATTAAAAGATTAATGAAAATACAAATAGCAATTATAATAAACGATTAATTAGGCAATTAAATAATTTAAACGCGTAATTAAGATCAATTCCAATTCAAATATTGCATATATTTCAATTAATCACATATTTAACAATTAAATAATGAAATTTAAATATAGAAAACACTTATAGCCCATTAATTTGCGCAAATTAGTAAACACATATGTCATTTTAGAATACGGAAAAGTTGGGGCGTTACACAGTCAATCCTTTCTGTTCGTCTTCTGGGTATTTTGACTCAGTGCTGGATTCTTCAGATTGGACCAGATTGGAACTTTCCGCTAAGTTCGTGCGTTTCTTAGCTTGTTTCCTTAACGATTTCCCTATTTTTTTGATCTTGGGATCGAAAATTGGCTCGTCAACTTCGCGAATGCTCCTGTTCATAAAAAGGAATTAAATTCGATTAGCACCAATCCCCGGCAACGGCGCCAAAATTTGACAAGTGTCGTAATTGTCAAAATAATTAATATCCGATTCACAGCTAAAACTACGTATAGTGCAAACGGGTCGAATCCATAGAGATTGGCTGAAAATAATTCTAATTAATCACAAAAGAATTCACTAAAATTAACGAGTAGAACTCGGGGGGTTTTGAGTTTTACTAAACTAACTAATTAACTAAATAGACTAAAGGAAAAACAATAAATCACTTAGAAGTTGGGTTTTGATAAATCAATGGGGAAATTAATAACTAGCTAGGAATTACAATTCAGTTTAGGACATCGATCATAGCCACAAAAATAAATTCAGTTATTCAAATAGACTAGCTATAGCCAATGTTTTCAAAACCGGACTGGAGGATGAATCGGCAGCCTTACTGGTTACCGGTCGAACCGGTATGACGTCATAAATAAAATATTATTTTTATTAAATTTATATAATATTATAAAACTATAAAACATATTTAAAATTAAAATATTATTAAGTTTTTCCACATAATAGCTAATTAAATTCTTGAAATTAAAAAACAAATAAAAGAATATAATGTATAAAGAATATAATATATATTAAATGGAGGGGAAAAAAATGAAAAAAAAGGGGAAAAAGAATCATAAAAGATAAACGGTGAACAAATCCCAAGAATACCGCCACTTCCATTCTTTCTCTCCTTCTTCTTCGCCACTATCGTTTCAGTTTCCATTTTTCTTCTCCTTCTTCAATTTCTTCTTTACAATTTTTCTTAGTTTTCTTTCTTCGCCACTATTGTTTCAGTTTCCATTCTTTTTCTTCTTATTCAATTTCTTCTTCACAATTATTTTTTAGTTTCCTTTCTTTTTTCTCCTCCTCAGTCAATTACGTCTCCTCCTTCTACCACCGTACCGCCCCGCCTCTGCTATTCTTATCGGATCTCATCTCTTGGCTCAACAATCCAGCGATCGACAAACAGAGGATGGCGGCCCACGAAGAGAAAGTGAAAAAAAAAATTGCAGTTTTCCAAGAATAGGCGATCCGGTCTGATTTTTTGGCTCGTCTGGTCCGAACACCATTCGTTTTATAGGGTTGACCGGACCGGACATGGCAATGGTCACCGGTTGAACCGGTCGAACCGGCCGGTCCGGTCCGATTTTCAAAACACTGGCTATAGCAGATAGAGACACTTGACACCGCCTCGTTTTCTCGTACATAATAGAATAACTTAGAGACACTCGACAGTTATTCCCTAATCAACTCACAACCCCTAGAGACACTCGACAGGATTTAATGAGTCAACAGCATTAAGAATTAAGAAAACACTAGCCCAAATTAACCTAGTCACGACACGTGCAAGATTCAAATTCGATTATTAACTCCCTTAGTAAATCAGATTCGACTTTACGACTTCCTATCAATAATGCACCACTAATTATCTATCAAGCACTACGTATACTTCATGCAATCAAGAATGGCAATACGCTGTGTTTTGAAACCCGGATCGGACCGGTTCAACCGGTGACCGGCCGCTTATCCGGTCCGATTAGGCCCTTAAAACCAGTTCATATCTGAACCAGTTTGAACCGTTGAAAACCGGTTAAAAACCGGTGAAATGATTGAACCGAACCGCTTAACGGCCCGGTTAGCCCGGTTTCTGCCTTTCAAAAATTGGAAAAAACACATTTTATGTGGAATGCAGGGGTTCGAACCTGCACCCACTGTCCACTGAGATAACATGTGAAGCACCAACCAACAGGGACACATCAATTTTATGATATAAAATGCAAATTCAATATTAATACTATTATGAAAGAGTTCTTATTAGTTTTTCATAAAGACAATATTAGTCTTTTTTAACGGGTAGTTTATTAAAAAAAATAGCTCCATAAAAAATAAACTAATGAAATCTTTAAATTATGTTTAAAAATTGAATTTTAAGAAAAAATAATTATGATTAGTTTGTTAAATAAAAGTATGATATTTGTCAAATCAATTTTTTATTATATTGTTAATTTTCTAGATATTAATTTGCTATTTAGTTAGATAGTTTATTTACATGCTTGTAAATTTATAATTTATAATTTTATTATTAGGGGTGTAATTGAAAATTAAGAAATAATTGTTAGTAATTTAAATTATATTTAATTTTTAATATTATTTAGCTTATTCAATTTTTTAATTAATATTTATAATATTTTATAAATATATATAATTAAATATAATTATTATGTAATTATAACATCATACCGGTTCGACCGGTGGTCCGACCGGTCGAACCAGTAAAACCAGTAACCAGTAAGGGGTCCCGGTTCGATGTCCGGTCCGGGTTTCAAAACATAGGCAATATGCAATAACCTACTTAGATAATCCGGCCGTAATCACTTAAGCAAATAAATCACAATAAACATGACACTCGCAGAATTAATAAATACTTGAATTAAAACTGAATTATAAACTCCAATTAGGTCTCACGATGTCAAAAACATAAATTGTAAATTCCTAACTAGGTACTACGGAAATTAGTTACTCATAAACATGGTGTTCAAAAGCAAGAAATAAAATAAAAGTATCCAACTAAAATAAAAAGAAAGGAAAGATTTCTGCTCTTGTGTCGCCCTTCAAGCTGCTGCTACGTGTAGTGTATGAAAGATTCCCCCAAATTGCTGCTAAGAACATGAATAAATAGCCAGAGATCACCACCAAATCCTTGTCCAAATCGGACTCCAATCCACACGCCAAACTTGGCACCCAAGACTTTTCTTACAATTTGTTTTCTAAGTCAAGTCACACGCCTGGGCCCAAGACTCAATTAATTAGCACCAAAGCTTGGACTTCAATCATTCCAAGTTCAGCCTACTCACAAATTCTAGTCTAAAAAGGACTATTATTCCACATCTAAATTGGACCTCTTCTCCACGTAAAGTTACTGCATGAATTTCACCCCAACTGGGTTTTCAAACCAAGGTAAGTCCACGGCAAAAACATAGCCCAAGATGCCCAAGCCCAATTCCAATTACAAACAATTTGGCCACTTTGATTAAACTCCAAGTCCAGTAGCTTCTTCCTTCCCACGCATACATGTTATCAATTATAGCTCCAGATTTTCCAAATTAAACTCTCGCCCTATTAAGCAACAATTAGTCCAAAATTTCCTTCAAGGCCCACTGCACTTCTTAAACATGAAACTCATCAAATGCATCATTATACATACAAATTAAGCTCTAAAGTGCAGTCCAAAGTATACGAAAAATAGGAAATTTAGCCTGTTATCAGTTGGGCGCGTTCTCGGCGGCGTTGGACTCGTGGTAATGAGATCTACGACGTGGTCACCTCGATTTTCATGTCCAAGTTGTACACGCAAGTGGGGTGTGAAATTACCATTTTACCCTCGGTTTTTCCCCTGTAAATAGGGGTCTTGGCCCTTCATTTTTCATTCACAATTTTGGGAGAGGTTTTGGCTGAGCTCTCGGCTTTAAAACCATATCTCTTTTCTCCTAGTTAATTCTGATTCATTTTGGAATTAATTTTAATTAGGTGTTTATACATAAAATGCCTATTTTCGGGAGATTAAACCCTGAAAAGGGTTTTCTAGTTTAAAGTTTTATTTTCTCTAAGTATTTAGAGAAATACTTTCGGAGCCCACACTCCGAGGGTTTCTCTGGGGTTATTGTAGGGAAGCTCTGCCGGTTTCACGAGGAGATCGGGTATCGGGTTCTTGGGAGGTGAATTCCGGAGCTGAAAAAATGCCCTTAGATAGCCATATTTGGAGTAAGGTAATATTTTACAGTTGTATTATTTTAAGCATGGTAAATTATATGCTCTTAAGTGTTAATTGCATGTTAGATATTTATCTGCTTAAGTGATTTAAAATTTATTATCAATTGCATGTATATACTTGAGTAGATCCGGCTAGTCTTCCGCTATTGTATTAAAATGTTTTAGAAATATTTTAATACTTGTATTATAATAAAAATTTTAAAATGTGGTCCTGGACCGCTATTGTTCTGGGCCCTTCACCCAGCACCCATATGGAAGCTGAATCATGGATTAGCTTGAAGAAAGATAAAGATATTGAGAGCATGGTCTCAATGTATCGACTAGGAAAAATCACATTGCAAATTTGAGAGCTTTTAGCCCCCTTCAAGTTCATCGCAGAGAAGGTAGTCTAGTTTAATTTCTCTGCCTTCTTTTTTTTGTGTTCGTTATATGTTTATGTCGTATTCGTGTGTTGTATTTGAAAAGGGATGACCAGGGAATGATATCAACCAGTCAAGCCCTAGTTGTTCAATCTTCCAACAACAATGAATCACAGAGTCGTTGCATCCTTCGAGCTGGCCAAGTCTTTAAAGATGCTAATGACTGCATGGTTCATTTGAAAAATTACCATATTGCCTTGAATCGAAAGTTTAAATATGTAACATCCCAACTTTTCGGCCTTTCAGGTACGACGTCACGAGTGTGCTAAGTGCGTATTAATTAATGAATTATGCGATTATGTGATTTATTTGAAGATTTGAATATTCGTTATATGGTTTACGTTTAAGTTTTAAACGTTTTTTAACCTTTTCAACTCGTTTTTAATCCATTTAATCCCGTTTTCAATTCTAAGTTTCGTGATAACTTGCCATACGTGAATTATATGATTTAAAACTTATTTATATGCTCGTTTATTATTTTAGAGTTCGTTTAGTACGGTTTTGATACCGTTTTATTTGTTAGGGACTCGAGGGCCCAACTTGTTTTAGACGCCTTGGGTTCCGGAGGCCATAGCTTGAGCTCGGAAATTCGGATTTGAATTCCGAAAGATATGTCGGACTCGCAACGAAGAAAGGAAACTAAGGAACCTAACTTTGTATTTTTCTAAGCCTTTTGATCCTCCGAATTTTGCCCGAATCGAACCCCGTGTGACAGATTTGCCACCTTTGACTAAAATAACCATAACTTTTTCATTTCAACTCCTTTTTGACCAATTCTTGGCCCCACACTCCACTCACTCACCCCTCTATCCCCCACCATCAGCCCCATTTCGATCAGACCCCAAGGGGAAGAGGAAATAGCAGCTGGAGCAAGAAAAGAGAAAGAATCCCGTCACTATTCATCATCTCCAAATTTTGAGCTCAAAACTTGTCCAAACTTCATTCAATTCAAGAGATAAGTGTCCTTTTATGTGTCCTATCCTTATGTGCTTCATGTCATCCATGAATTTCTGATTATGGGCTAGATTTGATATAGATTTGGCATATGACATGAATAGTAAGGGTTTGAAGCTCTTTTAGGAATCATGCATGAATCCTTGAGTTTTATTTTGATTTGGTACATCTTATATGTTTCTAAGACATCATTTATTACTTCCATGGACTTACTTTGAGTGGTAGTTGAAGATTCATGAGCTTACCTTTGATGAACATTGAAGTAATTGCTTGGGTATGAACTTGTATGAATTTCTTGCACTTGTATCATGTTGTGACTCGATTTTATTGTATATATTTATGGTATATTTGCTTCATTTCATGTATTTATGTTGTTGCTTTGGTTTGGGTTGAGTTTTTGGGGAGTTTGCAAGCTTTTCTTCAAGTTTTTGGCCTCTGACCCAAACCCACCGGGATGGATTTTCCCTTTGAAAATAATCCACCGGGGTGGATTTGAGGCAGGCCCTCTTTGAAAATTTTCTGACCTGAATCCATCGAGGTGGATTTTCCCTTTGAAAATAATCCACCGGGGTGGATTTAAGGCAGTAGCTCCCTTTGCTCCGAACTTTGTTTTCTTGGTACTCTTCACTTTTATTTGATTTCTCCCACCCCAATTATGATCCTAACGTGTTAATAAGTGATTATGTGTAATGTTTTCTTATTTATTCTAATTTTATGACTTCGTTTGATAAGTGCAAACGTGATTTGAATCGATATGCGTTTGAGTGGTTCGAATGATATCTCTTTGCATCTCTTACCTTGTTTACGTGATTTAAACTTGAATGTGCATGTGTTATGATCTAAAGTGATATATTATGTGATTATTTGACATGCTATGTGTTTGTTTTACGTGTCGTTTAGGCAATTTTGATGCCTTCATGCAAGATGCGAACTTGTATGCTTCATGTGTGATCTCTTGTTGCTTCCTTATGTGTTTTAACTTTGTATATGCTCTTGATATGCTATTATATTATGTCTTATGAGTTTGATTTATGTGTTATTAACATGATAATGTGGTATTTGATTTGATGTGTTTGACTTTGAATGATTATGACTTGCATTGCATCATTCGCATTCATACGCATTTGTCGAGCGTCTATATAGTTCATTATGAGTCTAAGTATGTCTTTGATGTTTGTCTTGATCAGAGGAGTATTCCGTTGGTGACGAGATTTCTCCGTAGGCGTCGGTTTATTCCTTTTGGCCTGTTTCGTCGGTGTAAGGTGAGGTTAGGCTATAGTTACACCCTAAAGATATGTGACCGATATGTATGCATGTGATTATAAGCCTTAAGTATATGTAAATACGTGTGCGATATGAATATGTGTGATTATGTTATATGTTGTGGAATAAGATATACTATGTGTAAGTCTACGTATGATGTGTGTATGTACGTATGTGTGTGAGTATGTATGATATGTGTGTGTAAGTGTGGGTGTGTGGGTGTACATATGTGTATGCATGATATGTATGTATGTGTGTATGTATGATACTTATGCATGTGATAAGTATGTAAGTGTGTATGTTTGATAAGTGTGCATGTGGTAAGTATGTACGGGTGTGTAGTATGGTTTGTATGCAGGTGATAGGAACATGTGATGTGGGTTATGGTAAATGTCTTGGGTTTGTATATTCCGGTTAAGTATGATTCTGATTCTGATTCTGATTCTGAATATATCTGAGCGTGTGTGTGTTCTGAATCCGGGATGACTCATTTTAGGTCGACGGAATGTGTGTGTGATACGTTTGGTTGGGTATGTGTTATGTTTGATTTCTATTATGTTAGTCTATTAAGAATTAGTTCGTGAAACGGGAGTGGATTCTTAATTAATAAAATTTGGTTGTTTTGGCCTTCGGCCTAACTCTTTTATTCCCTATATCTAGTATCACGTGTGAAAATGGCTTAGAATGTAAAAACCACGCCCCGGTTCATGAACTCCCTTAAGTGATATGTGTTATGTTGTCTATACGTATGTACTCGTGCGTGTGCAGCCCCTCACTCAGTCAGTGTGACTGACCCCTCCCTCTTTATGTTTTTAGTTTGCAGGTACCGGTCTGTCGTTTCGAGCTAGGCGGTTTGCTGTCGGTCGGAGTCTTGTCAGTCTAGTTGAGTCTGCATTTCCATATTTAGTTCACTCTGCATTTGTACTTTTGAAGTTTGTATTTTGAGAGTTGATTTTGTATTTGTAACTTTTGGTACCGTTTTGTTAAGTTTGTAAATAATCCGGTTGAAGTGTTTCGTAACCTTGACAATACAACTTGTTTAAGTTCGTTTAATGCTTCCGCTTTTGTATGTTTGCTTTTTGCATGCTCTGTTTGAGGGTTTAAACCACCTAGATTAGGAAGGTCTTTTGTTTGTCACCCGTTCGCTAGTGCTTGGTGCGTGTACGGATTCTCTATTTCGTTACACGTGTCGGGTTCTAGTGCGGAGAATGTGGCGCCTTGCGCTCGGGGTGCTACAAAATATTCGAAGAATGATAGTGATAAGATTATAGTTGTGTGCCCGGATGAGAACTGCAAATGGAGGTTATATGCTTCTTACTGTTGGAGAGATGGTGATTTTTCCATAAGAAAGTTAATTCTTGAACATGTCTGTGGTTTGGAAACTGTTATGAATAGAAAGTCACACCCCAACGCTGATTCAAATTGGGTTGCCGGAGTAATGAAGGCTCATATCATGGCAAATCCTAAATACAAACCGAAAGATATAGTTTCTTATATCCGGAACGAGCACAAGGTGGAAATTTCATACCATACCATGTGGACGGGGAAGGAGATAGCACTGCATGTGTAACGCCCGAGCGCGAGACGCCACATCCCCCGCACCATGACCCGGCCCGTATATGAAATGGATTTCCATACACGTGCCAAATCAGAGCGAACGGAGACATACACACTCGCTAAGCCAGGCGGGACTAGCCTATAACTTAAACCCCAACAACAACAACAATCAGAGCAATGGAAACGCGGAAGCAATAATTCATATATCGTATACTGAGCTAATGCTCTAGGTACCAACATGTATTCCATATAAGTTGAGCTATACGCTCTATGTACCAATATTTCATGTAAGATACATATAGGTACCATATACATGTACGCTCGTAATCATATACAACATTCCAAAAGTATCATAAAGTAAACATGTGCGTGTAAAGAAAAGAAGGCTAGACACGATGCAAGACTCTTCCTGACTGGTATCCCGCCTAGCATCCCTTCCTGCAAAAATAACTGAAACAACTCCGGGTTCAGTTTTAGACAGACTGGTGGGTATAAAAAGATAGGCATAATATCATAATATTGCGGAATTTAAACACATACATGCAAGTTATAATCCTTATTCGAGGTTTAGAAGCATTTTTCCCAAGTGGGAAATAAAATACAACGAATAAGATTATAACAATTCATTTCATTCATTAGGTCATTAGTGGCCCGGCGAGAGGGCGTGCATTATCTCCAACCACCACCTCGTGTAATTCATTAATCATTCATTCATTCATTCGTTCATGCATTCATTCTTTCGTGCACATTCATTAGATCATTCATATACTCCTTTTTCCTCCGGTTAGGGAACGGGTTTGCAAGGCCCGAACCCTCATTCATTAATGCTAGAGGGGTACATGAATCCCCAAAAGCGCGGGTCCCCTTTCATTCACTAATCTCCTAGTGAAATCCAGGTTGCCGAAATTGTTGGAACTAGTATAAATGGATTCCCGTCAGCCCATGCTTCCACGGTTCACCACTACACTAAGTCCTGGGCCCCCATTCATTGTGATCACTCATTCATTACTCGCCAAACTTTTGGTAGGATATTCAAGAAAAAGGCTTTCGTTTAAAATATTTGTTCGTTGAAAACTCGCTATAAATACATATATAGGGTTTTGGCCAAAATCTTACACATTAGGTGTTCGGGGTCATATTGTTATCTAATAGAAGAAAAACCCACCTGGTAGACAAAAAGAACCCGACAAAGCTCTCACTGCCCGACCTCGTCACCTACTGGATCAAGATCTGTGTGACAAAGGTAGTGTGAGACTCAATCATGACCACATTAGACGCTCGGCTATAAAATGACATGCTATGGAATGCTTGAAACATAAAACATGTTCAAATATGCTCATGAATATCATAGAATTAAATTAAACATTTAATTCACCAAGTTTCGTTCAATATACGGTAAAACCGTATTCATTCCCGTTCATATCGTTCATACTTTCATACTTGCATTCATAAGGTTATCAATATCATAAATCAATCATAAAACATAGCTTTAATATAATCACGTTACATATAATTCACAAATATGAGTAATAAAAGCAAAACAAGCAATAAAAGAGTTACCCCAAAGTTGTCACTTCAAATGACACGGCCGTGTTGGGTTTTCAAAGGAAACGGACACGGCCGTGTCCGAGGTTTAAAATCCAAAAATTCAAAGTCGAGAGCTTGACACGGCCGTGTTGAGTTTTCAAAGGAATTGGACACGGCCGTGTCCGAGGTTAAATTCAGAAAAAAAAACAAAGTCGAGAGCCCAACACGGCCGTGTCCATTTTCAGTTCAAAGCTGACACGATCGTTTTGCCAAGAAAACAGAGCAAAAGCTCTGTTTCGCGAGGGAAAAGCTTTGGAAAGCAAGGGCAGCAATAAGGAAGCTCTTTTACCATCCTTAGACAAGAATTTAATCCATATAATTCACATATAACATGCTATTCATTCATATATAAAAAAATTCATGCATAAGATTGGCAAAAGATCACTCACAACCAAGTTTTCATCCATGGAAGCTTCAAGCTTCATTAATGGCACATCATGCTATAATCAACCAACACAAAATCCTAGCATATATAAATGATAAGGAAGCTACAAACAACACATTCTATGCATCAACTCTCACTTTAAACCAAGGAAAGACATGGAACCAAGAATTCATACCATTTGAACCATTTTCAAGCTTTTCTCAAAACATATGATTCCCCAACTCATACCAAGATATAATCGGAAGAAAATGGAGAGGAGAATGAGGGAAAAACAATCCATACCTTACCTTGGAAGAAGATTGGATGAAAGTTGATCTTGAGCTTAGGGTTTGGATGATCAAATGAGGGGTTTCCTTGGAGCTTTCTCTTGTCTCTTGAGATGATGAATTGATCGATCAAAATGGGGAGCAAGGAGATAGGAAATGCTGATATTTAGTGATAAAATGGGTAGAATACGGGTCGGTTCAAGTCCGGTTCGTTTAGTAAACGGCTCAAACAAGTTATAAGGTCGAGGTTGAGGAGAAGATTCGTTGTCGGAGGTTCAAACGGTATCGAAAAAGTATAAGGTCAAGTTTAATGGATAGGTATCGTCGAAACAAATTCAATGCCGGTTACGGATCTTGATTTCGAGGTCCGGAGCTCAAGATATCGCGAAAACCGTTCGGGGTTGCCTAATATTCAATTAGGTCCCTAAACTTTCAAAAAGTGGCAATTAAGCCCAAACTCAATTTCCAATTGAGTCCAAAACATTCAAATAAGTTACAATCAAGTCCACGGATTACACGAAACATGTAATTTCATTCAAACAACACCGAATTCATGAAATTCACATTCTCACAAATTCATTCATACATTCATAGCACACATTGGAATTCATATAAAATTTAAACAATTAAGTCAAATTAGAAACGAATTCGATTAATAAAACAAGATATGAAATCATATAATTAAATGTAAATGCGCACGTAACTCTTACCTACACGTGTGAAAACTTGGGGCGTTACAACCTCTCCCCTTAAAGAGAATCCGTCCTCGGATTCATTGCTCGTTCGGAAACAATTCGGGGTAGAACTTCTTCATTTTCTCTTCCGTTTCCCACGTGGCTTCTTCCGTCTTATCACTTCGCCATAACACTTTCACCAAAGGAAACCGTCTGTTCCGAAGTTCCTGAAATTTCCGATCCAGAATCTTAACTGGTTTCTGAACAAAAGTGAGATTCGGTTCAAGCTCAGCCTCTTCAACCGGTAGTACCACTGATTCATCGGGATAGTACTTCCGAAGTTGTGATATGTGGAAGACATTGTGAATACCCGTTAAACTTGGAGGCAAATCCAATCTGTAAGCTGTATCTCCGATTCTCTCCAAAATCTCATAAGGTCCCAAATATCGGGGATTCAGCTTTCCTCCTTTTCCAATTCGGGTAAATCCATTCCGGGGTGAAGCTTTCAGGAATACCCTATCCCCAACTTCAAATTCAAGATCTTTCCTTCGCTTATCTGCATAGCTTTTCTGTCGATCTTGAGCTGCTTTCATCCGTTGTCGAATAATCTGAACTTTTTCAATAGCATCTTGAATAGCTTTGGAAGGTTTATCTTTCCTTTCACCTCTTTGTACCCCTTCTTGCTTACTCCACTTCCATTCCTCCAAATCGAAAAACAACGGGGATCGGCACTTCCTTCCGTAAAGAAACTCATACGGTGTCATTTCTATGGAAGCTTGATAACTGTTATTGTAGGCAAATTCAATCAAGGGCAGTTGTTCATTCCATGAACTTGAGAAATCCAACGCACACGCTCTTAACATATCCGCAAGATATCTGATTAACCTTTCAGATTGCCCGTCAGTCTGTGGATGAAAAGTTGTACTGAATTGGAGCTTAGTCCCCAGACACTTCTGTAACTCCTGCCAAAACTTGGAAGTGAATCTCGAATCCCTGTCTGAAACAATACTAGCTGGCACTCCATGTAACCGAACAATCTCATCACAATACCTCTTAGCCAACTTACCTAACTTATCTGACATCCGAACTGCAAGAAAATGCGCTGACTTGGTTAATCTGTCCACAATTACCCAAATTCCATCGAATCCACCCTTCACTCTAGGTAAACCCGATACAAAATCCATTGCTATCTGTTCCCATTTCCATTCGGGAATAGGTAATGGCTGTAATAATCCTGACGGCTTCTGATGCTCAGCTTTCACTAACTGACAAGTCAGACAATGCTTCACATAATTTACTACATCTCTTTTCAACCCATTCCACCAGGATGTACCGAATACACAGTTTTATGAGCTTCATCCAAAATAGCTCTTCTCAATTCTGTTGGAACTACCACTCTGTTCTTGAATCGAAAGATTCCCGTATCATCGAATCCAAACGGATACTCAGAGTCTGATCGAGCCTTTTCAATCAACTTCTGAATCTCAACATCCATCCGTTGTGCCTCAAATATCTGTTGCCTTAACTCTGGACGTACTGAGATGCTACCAATACGAGCTTTTATCTTAACCAACTCCATTGGTTGTCCAATATTTATCTTCAAATTGGATACACTAGCCTTCCTGCTCAATGCATCCGCGACCACGTTAGCTTTGCCTGGGTGATACTTAATCACACAATCATAATCCTCGAGAGTCTCCATCCACCTTCGTTGCCTTCTATTCAAATCCTTTTAAGAAAACAAATACTGAAGACTCTTATGATCGGTGAAAATCTCAAAAGAAGTTCCATACAAATAATGTCTCCACTTCCCTAAGGCAAAAATCACCGCAGCAAGTTCAAGGTCGTGAGTGGGGTAATTTTTCTCATGCTCTTTCAATTTCCTAGAGGCATAAGCAATTACTCTTCCGTTTTGCATCAAAACACAACCTAAGCCTTCATGGGAAGCATCTGTATACACCATAAACCCTTCAATACCATTCGGAAGTGCAAGTATCGGTGCAGAAAGTTAACTTATCCTTCAAGAGCCGAAAACTAACTTCACACTTCTCATCCCATTTAAACTGAACCTCCTTCTTGGTTAATCGGGTCAATGGAGCCGCAATCTTAGAAAAATCCTTAACAAATCTTCGGTAATAACCGGCTAAACCTAAGAAACTTCGGATCTCAGAAATATTCTTAGGACTCTGCCACTTAGAAACTGCCTCTACTTTCGAAGAATCCACTTCTAACCCTTTGCTCGAAATGATATGTCCCAAGAAGCTCACCCTGTCAATCCAAAACTCGCATTTACTGAACTTTGCATAGAGCTGGTTATCTCTTAAAGTTTCCAATACCAATCTCAAATGCCGAGCATGATCCTCTTCCGATCTCGAATACACCAAAATATCATCGATGAAGATCACAACAAACTTATCCAAATACGGGCGGAAAATTCGGTGCATCATGTCCATAAAAGCTGCCAGTGCATTAGTTAATCCAAATGGCATCACCACGAATTCATAATGTCCATACCGGGTATTAAATCCTGTCTTAGGAATATCTTCCTCCTTAATCTTTAACTGATAATATCCCTGCCTTAAATCGAGCTTGGAATACACTCTTGACCCTTGTAGCATATCAAACAAATCCTCTATATTAGGCAATGGATATTTATTCTTTACAGTCATCCGATTCAACTCCCGGTAGTCAATACACATCCTTAAAGTTCCATCTTTCTTCTTAACAAAGAGAACCGGCGCGCCCCACGGTGATGAACTCGGTCGAATATATCCATTCTTAAGAAGTTCTTCCTGCTGAGCTTTTAACTCCTGCAACTCTGCCGGTGCCATCCGGTAAGAAGTCTTAGAATAAGGTCCAGATCCCGGATATAAGTCTATTACAAATTCGATCTCTCAATCCGGAGGCAAAGAACCTAAAATTTTGGGAAACACCTCAAGATACTCCTTTACCACTTCAGTTTCTTCCAACTTGGCCTGATCTTTCGGCTTATTCAAAATATAAGCAACATATCCCATAGCTCCGTTCCTTATCAACTTGTGAGCTTCAGTGAGCGACAAAAGAGTAGCAATCCCTGATTCTTTCCCTACTACCACTTCTTCTCCCAACTTAACTGTCTTGGTCAAACAATCAACCGTGGCGTGATACCGGAACAACCAATCCATTCCCAGAATCACCCCATATCTGTTCATCGGCATTACCACCAAATCTGCTCGATATTCTCTGCCTTCAAACCCAAACACACAATCTCTGACCACCCGATCCGTCTCAAGACTTCCACCCAACGGCGAACTCACCACATAACAAGCATTCAAACACATAACAGGCAAACACAAAGTATCAACTAATTTGCAAGATATAAAAGAATGAGTAGCGCCAGGGTCAAATAATGCATGTATGATCGTGTTATGGATGCATATCGTACCTTCCACCATAGCATTGGATTGGCTTCCACATTTTGCTCTTCACCCGCAAGAGCATACGCACGAGCTGGAATCATCGGCCTCTGAGCTCCCGGTTGATAGCCTGGAGTCTTATCCGGACAAGTATTAGCCATATGCGTCGTTTTCCCACAAATCAAACACTGTCCCAACCTCCTTCTGCAAGTGTTGTAGGTGTGAGTCGGGCCTCCACAATATAAACATGGTAACCTATCATGCCGAGGATCAGAAGTAGCTGGAGGTACTTGTGGCTTCGGCGGTGCAGCTCCTGTAGGTCGAAACCTCTTGTTTTGCCCTTGAAATGGCTGAGGAGGAGATACCATAGGCCTTTTCCCCTTTCCAAACCCCGATCCTTATCCTATTTGCATTCGAGGAATAGGATCCTTTTTCTTGTACTCCTCTTCCAACACCAGTGCCATTTGTACAGTGTCAGCAAAAGATTCAAAGTTATGGCCCGCGTGCCCATGCCTCAGATCCTGCCTCAATCCTGCGATGAACTTCTTTGCCTTTCTCTTTTCATCCCGTGTAATGTGAGGTGCGTACTTCCCAAGCCTGTTGAAAAGAGAAAGGTATTGAGCCACCGTTCGAGTCCCTTGCTTCAGATCCATAAATTCTTGTTCTTTCCTTTCTCGAACGACCTCGGGCACAAAAGCCTCTCGAAACTCCCTTACAAAGACTTCCCAAGTAACCTCTTCCCCTTCCACTTCCAGCTTCTCTCTAGTACGTTCCCACCAATCATAGGCCTCCCCGTCCAACTGAAAAATAGCAAACTGGGCCTTCTCCTGAGAGGTAAATTGTCGAACATTAAAAATCCTCTCAATCCTTGTGAGCCATCCTTCCGATATTGCATCATCAACATAACCCGAAAACCTTGGAGGATTATAACTCAAAAACAACCCATGATGATCTCTCGGGTTATTATGAGGAGGGGCTTGATGTTCAGCCTGCGGTTGCACTGGAGGACCCTGAGCCCTTCTATGTTCCACGTAATTATATACCGCCTCCATAAAGTGCTCCATATTCATAGGCGGTTGTGGAGGATTAGGAGAACGATCTCTATGATGATGATGGCCCGGAGACCTTTCCCGATGTCTTCTCGGAGGCATCCTATCAATTCAAACACTAACACGCATGTCATATTTAGCTCATGCGTGACAATGCAATAAATTCATTCAATCATTCAAGTCAAGAATCCAAGCACATTGTCATAAAAAATGCAACTGCTCCAAATTAACAAGTAATTCCTACACCCGAACGACCTACTGACTCAACACGACACTAGAACCCTGGTTTTGCAACCTTGGGCTCTGATACCACTCAAAGGATGTAACGCCCGAGCGCGAGACGCCACATCCCCCGCACCATGACCCGGCCCGTATATGAAATGGATTTCCATACACGTGCCAAATCATAGCGAACGGAGACATACACACTCGCTAAGCCAGGCGGGACTAGCCTATAACTTAAACCCCAACAACAACAACAATCAGAGCAATGGAAACGCGGAAGCAATAATTCATATATCGTATACTGAGCTAATGCTCTAGGTACCAACATGTATTCCATATAAGTTGAGCTATACGCTCTATGTACCAATATTTCATGTAAGATACATATAGGTACCATATACATGTACGCTCGTAATCATATACAACATTCCAAAAGTATCATAAAGTAAACATGTGCGTGTAAAGAAAAGAAGGCTAGACACGATGCAAGACTCTCCCTGACTGGTATCCCGCCTAGCATCCCTTCCTGCAAAAATAACTGAAACAACTCCGGGTTCAGTCTTAGACAGACTGGTGGGTATAAAAAGATAGGCATAATATCATAATATTGTGGAATTTAAACACATACATGCAAGTTATAATCCTTATTCGAGGTTTAGAAGCATTTTTCCCAAGTGGGAAATAAAATACAACGAATAAGATTATAACAATTCATTTCATTCATTAGGTCATTAGTGGCCCGGCGAGAGGGCGTGCATTATCTCCAACCACCACCTCGTGTAATTCATTAATCATTCATTCATTCATTCGTTCATGCATTCATTCTTTCGTGCACATTCATTAGATCATTCATATACTCTTTTTTCCTCCGGTTAGGGAACGGGTTTGCAAGGCCCGAACCCTCATTCATTAATGCTAGAGGGGTACATGAATCCCCAAAAGCGCGGGTCCCCTTTCATTCACTAATCTCCTAGTGAAATCCAGGTTGCCGAAATTGTTGGAACTAGTATAAATGGATTCCCGTCAGCCCATGCTTCCACGGTTCACCACTACACTAAGTCCTGGGCCCCCATTCATTGTGATCACTCATTCATTACTCGCCAAACTTTTGGTAGGATATTCAAGAAAAAGGCTTTCGTTTAAAACATTTGTTCGTTGAAAACTCGCTATAAATACATATATAGGGTTTTGGCCAAAATCTTACACATTAGGTGTTCGGGGTCATATTGTTATCTAATAGAAGAAAAACCCACCTGGTAGACAAAAAGAACCCGACAAAGCTCTCACTGCCCGACCTCGTCACCTACTGGATCAAGATCTGTGTGACAAAGGTAGTGTGAGACTCAATCATGACCACATTAGACGCTCGGCTATAAAATGACATGCTATGGAATGCTTGAAACATAAAACATGTTCAAATATGCTCATGAATATCATAGAATTAAATTAAACATTTAATTCACCAAGTTTCGTTCAATATACGGTAAAACCGTATTCATTCCCGTTCATATCGTTCATACTTTCATACTTGCATTCATAAGGTTATCAATATCATAAATCAATCATAAAACATAGCTTTAATATAATCACGTTACATATAATCCACAAATACGAGTAATAAACGCAAAACAAGCAATAAAAGAGTTACCCCAAAGTTGCCACTTCAAATGACACGGCCGTGTTGGGTTTTCAAAGGAAACGGACACGGCCGTGTACGAGGTTTAAAATCCAAAAATTCAAAGTCGAGAGCTTGACACGGCCGTGTTGAGTTTTCAAAGGAATTGGACACGGCCGTGTCCGAGGTTAAATTCAGAAAAAAAAAACAAAGTCGAGAGCCCAACACGGCCGTGTCCATTTTCAGTTCAAAGCTGACACGGCCGTGTCAGCTCATCGTTTTGCCAAGAAAACAGAGCAAAAGCTCTGTTTCGCGAGGGAAAAGCTTTGGAAAGCAAGGGCAGCAATAAGGAAGCTCTTTTACCATCCTTAGACAAGAATTTAATCCATATAATTCACATATAACATGCAATTCATTCATATATAAAAAAATTCATGCATAAGATTGGCAAAAGATCACTCACAACCAAGTTTTCATCCATGGAAGCTTCAAGCTTCATTAATGGCACATCATGCTATAATCAACCAACACAAAATCCTAGCATATAGAAATGATAAGGAAGCTACAAACAACACATTCTATGCATCAACTCTCACTTTAAACCAAGGAAAGACATGGAACCAAGAATTCATACCATTTGAACCATTTTCAAGCTTTTCTCAAAACACATGATTCCCCAACTCATACCAAGATATAATCGGAAGAAAATGGAGAGGAGAATGAGGGAAAAACAATCCATACCTTACCTTGGAAGAAGATTGGATGAAAGTTGATCTTGAGCTTAGGGTTTGGATGATCAAATGAGGGGTTTCCTTGGAGCTTTCTCTTGTCTCTTGAGATGATGAATTGATCGATCAAAATGGGGAGCAAGGAGATAGGAAATGCTGATATTTAGTGATAAAATGGGTAGAATACGGGTCGGTTCAAGTCCGGTTCGTTTAGTAAACGGCTCAAACAAGTTATAAGGTCGAGGTTGAGGAGAAGATTCATTGTCGGAGGTTCAAACGGTATCGAAAAAGTATAAGGTCAAGTTTAATGGATAGGTATCGTCGAAACAAATTCAACGCCGGTTACGGATCTCGATTTCGAGGTCCGGAGCTCAAGATATCGCGAAAACCGTTCGGGGTTGCCTAATATTCAATTAGGTCCCTAAACTTTCAAAAAGTGGCAATTAAGCCCAAACTCAATTTCCAATTGAGTCCAAAACATTCAAATAAGTTACAATCAAGTCCACGGATTACACGAAACATGTAATTTCATTCAAACAACACCGAATTCATGAAATTCACATTCTCACAAATTCATTCATACATTCATAGCACACATTGGAATTCATATAAAATTTAAACAATTAAGTCAAATTAGAAACGAATTCGATTAATAAAACAAGATATGAAATCATATAATTAAATGTAAATGCGCACGTAACTCTTACCTGCACGTGTGAAAACTTGGGGCGTTACAGCATGAAATCCATGATTCTGATGTTAGGCTTTACAATCTACTCTATTGGTATATGGAGGCTGTGAAACGCTTGAATCCCGGTAGCTTCTGTGATTTGGAGACAAAACAACCAGATAATAGGTTTTATTGATTGTTTATGGCTATGCATGCCTGTTTGCTAGGATTTGTTTGAGGATGCAGGAAAATAATTTTCCTTGATGGCACTCATATTAAGAGCAAATTCAAAGATCACTTGCTTTGTGCGACAGCCAAGGATGGGAACAATCAATTGTTTATAATTGCATACGCTGTCGTTGAATCGGAGAATGATCAGAATTGGGAATGATTTTGCCAGAAATTAAGATATGCACTTGAACGCCAGCTTGTATTGTGTGACTTTAGACAGTACACATTCTTCTCTGACAGGCACCCGGGCCTTGTTACACATGTGCCAAGAGTATTTCCAGGCTTCCAACATGCCTTCTGTCTAAGACATTTGGTGGATAACTTCAGGACGCAGGTATTTGTTTACTCATTAAGTTGATAAATTTGAATTTATATCTACTCTTATTTGTGGTATTAAACTGGTTGTTTTCTGATATGGTTTCAGGTTCTTATAAAGCATTATCCCAAACTGAATATATGAATGGAATACTCAATCTGATTACCGATGAGCTCCGCCAATTCTGTGTTTTTCCGATTTGGGGGAATGCCATGAATATGAACGTGGTAATCGTATTTGTCCAGCCTCATAGACGCAGGATCATCCTCTCCGGTTATTGTATTTAGAATCACTGGATATTTTTCGAAGCTCCAGGGGGTACTTTCCATGGTTTGTTGGAGATCCAACTTGTGATTAAACCTGAACAGGAAGCGATCTGCATTCAGTTTTGTGATCTCTAGGCCTTTGACAGGATTCAAGACTTTAAACATAGTCGTCCGGAAATAATCAAAGTGAACAGTGCGGCGCGTAAAGACTTTCCCCACAAGAGATAGAGAGTGATCGATAACTGCAGAAGACCACGAACTGAAGGGGACATCGACCAGAGTGGACTCTTTCTCGGATAAGGTTAGGGTTTGGATGAGGTTGGCAAGGTCTTGATCTGTTGTTCCCTTCAACTCAGGATGGCGAGAACTGGGGGATGCCATGAGATCGATGATGATATAGTTAGGCAAGACACCCTCCGCATACACCTTTTGACGATAACCTGAGCCCTGTAACATAAAAAAGTCAGTCAGAGAAAAATCTATACAAGAAATTTTCGCGAGGTAAAGAAGGGAAAGGGAAATCCACTAAGAAAAAGTTGAGGAACTGAGGAAAGCCCCGGCGAACGACAACGAATTGAGGGGCGAACGTCGATGCAGGATCCGGCAAAACTACGGTAGACGGTGGTGAAAAAGATTCTAGGGTTTTGGAGAAGAGTGGTGGCTCTCATACGAGGAGGAGAAACTCTCATACGAGGAGTAATAAAAATTCAAACTCTCAATTAATCTCAATTGTATCTAAATTATAATTCCTAATTGATGCCAACTTATTGATGAATCAGACTAATAATTAAGAGACGGATCAATATGCGAGAAAGAGAAAATTGTGGGTGCGAAATGTAAATAACATAAAGAGTTTTGTTTAAGCCATAATTAACAAAATCATTAAACCTCAAACCCACACATGTTCTCTCAAAATCCACTCACCGGAGTCTTCCCAATATTCCACCTGAAGCTTCATTTCCGCCGCAGAGAGGATGGCGCCGCCGTGTCGGAGAATAGTGTGTCCGCCGTGGAGGACGAGTTTAATAACTGCCGGTAACAGTCGGACCTTGCGGAGGCTGTGGTGGAGATTAGGGCTTTGGCTTCGGTTATTGGATCGAGTCAAGCTACGACTGTGATGAAGCCCCAAATTGAGCTTAAGAAAGCCTCCGACTCATATAAAGTACGTGAGGGTTTTGGTTTCTTGGATTGGAGCTACTCTGTTCTATTTACAGCTTATTTACATATTTTCAGAATTGAGCTCGTGAAGTTTGAATTGGTGAAAAATGTGATAAATTTGAAGTATGAAGTTGTTTAGGAAGTTAGAATATTCAAGAAATACATTGTCTTCTGACTGACTTTTATGCAGCAGAACGTTATTGAAAAGCCAAAGATGCAATCTTTTGAGTTGATTTTCATTTCTTTGAATCATTATGTTGATGACATATCAGTCAACAACTTCAGGTAAGGATGCATAAATAGTAAATCAGCTAATTTGATGAATATCTGCAAATTTTTACGCAGTCATGGGACACTGCCTCCATTTCTTTAACAGCTCGATGTGATCTATTCATGCGGTATGTGACATCTGCTTTAGAATATGACATTAGTTCAGCAAGATCTCGACTTCTTGAGCGTGCTGAGAAGTTTGCGACATATCATTTTTTTTTTTTTTTTTTTTTGAACAGCAAAGGCGCCCAAGGTAGAAGGCGCCACCAACAGACAAACAACCAACAGAGAAAAGAAGCCCCACGGGCAGCAACAACAAACTAAGACCCAAAACCGGAGATCAGCACACTAGATCATCAATCAAAAGTCTATGAGCAGCAGCTGGGAGGTAAACCACACCTCCATGATGAGAAGAAGCATTACGGGCGAGCCAGTGTGCGACCCTATTACCCGACCGACGGATGTACAAAAGAGAAGAAGAGGGGATCCGTGCAAGTAGATTACGAATGTCTGCAACAATGTTCCCGGTCTCCGAGCAATCATCGCCGGGCTCCAAGATCTTGTTAATAATGTTGAGGCAATCCCCTTCCAACGAAACCGAGATCCAACCAAACCTGACTGCTAGTTCAGCAGCGGCACGGGCAGCCAGTCCTTCCACAACCTCGGCACTAAAACGACCCTGAATCCGAGTAGAAAGCCAGCCCACACAAACACCAAAAGAATCGCGGGCAACCACTCCGATTCCAACTTCTCCTGAGTCAGCAAACGTCGCACCATCAAAGTTAATCTTGTACGTACCTAGGAGCGGGGGAGTCCAGCGAGAAGGGGCATCAGAAGGCTGTTGGACAAATTGAAGATGATTACCAGCAAGGAAGGTAGAGCAAAAGTTACGTGCGAACAAAACAGTATCACCGGGGAGAAAAAGCTTTCCTTCAAAAATTTTTGCATTGCACGACCACCAAATTGACCACAACAAGGTGAAGAACAAGGCAACCCCCTCAGCATCAAGGGACGAGGAGACCGAAGAGATCCAACTAAATAAGTCACCGCCACGAAAAGAGATGCTAGAACTAGGCAGATTTGAAAGAGCCCAAGCTTGGCGAACAAAATCACAAAAGAAGAACAAGTGAGAAGGATCTTCGGTAGAGCAATCACAAAAAGGGCACACCTGAGGCAAAGAGCAGCCACGACGGAGGAGGTTCGAAGAGGTGGCGAGTGCATTGGAACACAACCGCCAAATAAAAACCTTAACCTTGGGAGCCACTTTAGCCGACCAAATGAAGGTCCAATCAACCCGAGATGAGGGGCCGGCAGCGAGACTTCTCTGCGAGAGCAAAGATAGGGCAACTTGATATGCACTCTTGACTGAGAAGATCCCAGATTTGTTAAAGTGCCAAACAATTCGATCTTGCTGTGAGGAGCTGCCTGGAGGAATAGAAAGAATGTGGTCGCAGTCAATCGGGAGAAAATTTTTCTGAACAAGCTCAAGATTCCAAGCTCCCGTATTGGGTTCCAGAAGATCCTTCACAAAAGTGATTGTGCTATCTGCAGGGCGAGGGGAGAGCGGTTTAAATGAGCCAGCTCGGGGAATCCAATGATCTTGCCAAATACGAATAGAAGCACCATTTCCAACCCGCCATCTAAAGCCTGCTAAGAAGACCGGACGTGCAGCAAGAAGACTTCTCCAAGTGAACGAAGGATTGTGACCAAGCGAGGCATTTTGAAAATCAGTATGAGCAAAATAGCGAGCTTTCAGAAGTTGTACAAGGAGGCAATCCGGGTTCGTAGAAACTCTCCAACATTGTTTAGCAAGGAGGGCTAAGTTGAAAGCTTTAAGATCGCGAAAGCCAATCCCTCCTGTTTTCTTACTCTCACAGACACGTTGCCAATTAATCCAATGAATATTATCCTTCTTACCATTATTCCACCAGAAATCACGAATCATTCTCTCAATGTCAGAGATGAGAGAGTCCGGCAAACGAAAGCAACTCATAGCGTAAGTTGGGATGGCTTGCAAAATTGCCTTAATAAGAATTTCTCTCCCAGCTTGAGATAAAAACTTCTCAGACCAGCCTTGAATCTTGGACCAGACGCGATCACGAATGTTGTCGAAAACTTCCTTTTTCTTTAAACCCAACACAGAAGGCAATCCCAAGTATTTGTCGTGTTTAAGAACCTCGATTACCCCGAGAAGATGCAGAATTCTCTCACGAGCCTCCCTTGTGACATTCGGACTGAAAACAACAGACGATTTCTGATAATTTACCAACTGGCCAGAAACTTTCTCATACGTACTAATAGTATCCCGAATTCCATCCACCGAGTCAGAGTTTGCTTTTGTGAATATCATAGTGTCATCAGCGAACAGAAGATGAGAGATACGGGGGGGCCGTCTACAAATAGCCACTCCCTGGATCCGGTGATCCTTATCGAGAAGATGGCTAAAGACCTCTGCACAGAAAAGGAACAGATAAGGAGAGAGGGGGTCCCCTTGTCGGAGACCCCGAGTAGGGGTGAAATGACCAAAAAGTGAACCGTTAAGGACAAAAGAATAAGAAACGGAAGAAACACAACGCATAATTAAATCAACAAAAGAAGAACAAAATCCTAACCTCAAGAGAACCCGCTCCAAAAAAGTCCATTCCACGCGGTCATACGCCTTACTCATGTCGAGTTTAAGGGCTAGATAACCATCTTTGCCAGCCTTCCTGTGCTTAATAAAATGGTTTAACTCGAAAGCAACAAGAACGTTGTCAGAGATAAGTCGGCTCGGGACAAAAGCACTTCGAGAAAAAGAGATAATGTGATGCATGAATGGTTTAAGCCTATTTGTGATGGCTTTAGAAGCCAACTTGTAAATGACAGTACACAAGCTAATCGGACGAAGCTGGGACATCGACTCCGGAGCCTTACATTTAGGAATCAAAGCAATATGGGTATGATGCAAGTGACTAGAGGAACGACCATTATTTAAAAAATCAAGTGTGCATGCAATGACATCAGTACGGATGAGAGACCAATATTTCTGGAAGAAAATTGGTGGCATGCCGTCCGGCCCAGGAGATTTAAGGGGGGCCATTTGGGAGAGGGCCTTATCAATCTCAACAGCAGTAAACGGAGCGCTCAAGCTGGAGTTCATAGTCGGGGACACTCGACGTTCCAGACAATCAACAGTGATATCTATCTCCTCTTGGAAAGGCTGAGTTGAAGTGAAAATTTTTGTGAAATACCTTTCCACCACTCCTCTGATCTCCTCTTCAGAGTCCCTCCAAATGTCATCTTCATCCTTTAGCCTCGTGATTTTATTTTTGTTATGCCTGCTAGAAGCCCGGGCATGAAAGTAGGCAGTATTTCGGTCTCCTTCAGTTAGCCAGTGTGATTTCGCCCTTTGCTTCCACTTTAATTCCTCACGAGCATGGCATTCTTCAATGTCTGCTTTTATTCTCCTCTCTTCTTGTTTTGTATAATCAGTGATAAGACCATTACGGAGGTCGATCAGCCTTGATTCCAATTCTTCAATGTGTTTCCTGGGATCCGTGAATTCTGCTTTCTTCCAACGAGCGAGAGCAGAGCGGCATTTGAACAGTTTTTTCCAGCAAGATCCGGCGCCACCTGGGGCAGGAGAAGAATCCCAGCTATTGGTAACAATGTCGTCACAGCTATTGTGCCGAAGCCACATGGCCTCGAACTTAAACTTGCGCTTTCCAACCGAATTGCAACGAATCTGAGGAGCACAAAGAGAAACAAGAATGGGAACGTGGTCAGAATTAGCAGCTGCCAGGTGTGAAACGTGGGCATCAGGGAAGGAGGCAATCCACGTTTGGTTGGCGAAACATCTATCCAAACGCTCACGAATAGTATTAGGGAACTTCTTATTATTTGACCACGTGAACGGAGATCCATCAAAGCCAAGATCAGTAAGGCTACAGTTAGAGATGCAATGGCGAAAGGAATTAATGATGCCAGGTTGCCTGGGTTCACCTCCACTTTTCTCAGAATTGGACAATATCTCATTAAAGTCCCCTCCACACAGCCAGGGCATATTGTACTGGTTACTTAGGTGACACAGGACCTTCCACGAACTGTGACGATTAGAGTGATCTGGATTTCCATAAAACCCGGTGAAGCGCCAACAGGGTTGATTTGGATAAACAATGACAGCAACATCAATGTGATTACGGCTAAAACTGAGCAGTGTGACATCGGTATCTTTCTGCCATAACAGCGCAAGACCTCCACTTCGACCCACAGCATCCACACCAACACCGAACATGTTAAACTTGGACTTTAGGTATTCAATTCTACGGTAACTGCACTTTGTCTCTGAGATGAAAATAATAACGGGAGAGTGGGTATTAATGAGAGCCTCAAGCTCTTGAACTGTGCGAGGTCCTCCCAAACCTCGACAGTTCCAAAATAGGAGACTCATTGGGAAGGGCGGGGCTGTCTCGCAGCCTCCGCCGGATCAGAAAGGAATTGGATGGAAGTAGAATCCAAATCAACTAGTCGCTTTTTCTGCAAATGGGGGGAAGAAGTGTCGATCGGATCAGTAAGAGACTTTCTCTTCTCTGCGATTTTCAGTGAAGTTCGGGTTACCAGGGATTCGGAAGAAGGAGAAGGTCGTGACTTGGGCTGAATTGATTTGAGTTTCTTTAAGGGGAGTGTTTGAGTCGGTGGATTAATTGCAACAAACAAGGAAGCAGAGGTATGATGATCGACCATGAGGGGAACATTAACCAAATTATCGGAGTTGAAGAGAAAAGTATCCTTGGGGTGGGAGCGAGAAGTATTTTCTCTTGAGAGACCATCTTTGGTGGGAGAGGTGATAGACGAATTTTGTGTGTTGGAGGGATTTGGGTTTTTAATTTCTGTAGTTGAAGAAGACGAAGCCTTATTCAGGTTGAGAGGGGAGGATTTGGTCAGATATGGAGATTTTGGGATAAAGGGAGGAATTATCGATTCAGGATTTTTGGTAAGAGACTGTTCTTGAGTATGGGTATTGGGGTCTGGGTCACACGCAGGGAAGGGTTGCTGGTCCAAGTTTAGAGCTTGGGCTGATTTATTGGGCTTGGAATCAATCACCATAGGAGCAGTAGTTGCACGGATTGGGCTTTGAGGCTTATCATGGTTTACTGAAATTGAGGTAAGCGGGATGGGTTGTTGGGAATTTAATTCAAAGGGTTTGAGGGTTGTATTTAGAGGGAAGTCATGGCCCAACCCAATAGAGATTGGATATGGGCCCAAAATCGAGGTAGATAAATTAGAGTTTGGGGTAGCAATTGTTTTCTCAAGTGTTCCAGGGGAGGCGGACTGCAAATCAGAAAAGGGAGAGGGGTGGTCAACTGTAGTAGCAGTAGTACGATGAAAGTAGGGAAAATTATGGAGTTGTTGTGGAAAAGTGTCCGCTTCAGCATCACTAGATGAATGAAGAGTGGGCTCTGATTGTGTGCTGCAGGATGTAGAGCACAGGGTATGGTGTGCGACTTCAGAGGAAAGCTGGGGTAAGGTGTGGGTTAGGAAAGCAGGCTTTTTCGCAGAGGAGATTTGAATTTCTGACAGGTCACTGTTCTTGGAGTTGTTCTGATTTGCCTTGGGAACCGTGAAAATAGGACGAAGAGATGTGGATGGCCGACCAGCGGTGTCTTCCTTCCATCCGGAGCCGGTTGACGATGGCGTCGCCCTGAGCCAGGCGCCAAAAGGATAATCTGGGTAAGGGTCCGTGAAACCATCTTCACAAAGATTGGGGCATGTTTGTGCGAGATGATCTAATTTTCCACAAATATAACAAAAATTGGGCAGCTTCTCGAATGTGAAAGTGACTAAAATCTCTTCATTGCCTTCCTGATTTCTGATCTTCATGGCTCTGCAGAGTGGTTTTGTAACATCCAATCCCACGCGAATCCGAAGAGCTGAAGAGAAACAGTAGCCTTTCTTAGTGTTATTGTCCAGTTCTTTGAAGATCCCAATTTTGTTGCCAATATATTTTGCCATGGATGGATTGCGCTTAGCTAATGGGAGACCATGCACCAAGACATGAAAATCACACTGGGTCAGATTTGCTAAGAGAGGGTCTTCATTAGTCTCAACGGATCTGCAAACTATGAGATTTTTTTCAAAAGTCCAAGGCATCCCATTTAGGAGCCTTCTTCTATCGACCTCATGATGGAAGATAATGAGGAATCGGCCATTGTCAAGCTTATTCAGAGCCATGCCTTTTATGGGATTGAAGGCGTTGAGCAGAGTAGTTCTAACTGTTTCAAACTTGAAAGTTTTCTGAGATAGGATTCTCCCGACCACCCAGAACTGATTTTTAGGATGTTCACCTATCCATGCTTCATCTGGGGCTATCCACCCCTGCTCCTCTTCAGAAGTGAGAGATAGGGCTCTGTTAACCCAGGACAAGTTGTCTTCCATGGGGAGAGAGATATCACTGTCGTTAATCGGAGTCGGAGTCAAGGAGAAAAGAGTCCAGCTGCGTCCGTTTGCTGCAACACAGAGAGAGAGAAAATAATTTGAGAAGAGGCAGACCACAAAAAAACAGAACAAAAGAAAGGAAGAAACAGAGAGAGAGAGCCAGGGAGGCCGGCGACAAGTCTTGAGATGAAGGCGGATGACCGTGCGTAGGGTTCTTCCGGATGAGCCTCTGAGAACTAGCTAATCAATTTTGAGTGAAGTCCCTCATGCGAGAGAAAAGAAGTCTCTCATGCGAGAGAAAAGAATTTTCATATGCATTGAAACAATTTTGAAACGGGACTCCCACATATCTTGCGACATATCATATGAGGTATACATTTGCCAATGTTGGATAACATTATATAACTATGTTTTCAAACCCGGACCGGACCGGCCGGTCGGACCGGTTCAACCGGTGACCGGTCGCCTATCCGGTCCGGGCAACCCCCTAAAACCAGTGCATACCCAAACCGGTGCTGACCGGTAAGAACCGGTCGAAAACCGGTTAAAACACCGACACGGACCGCTTCACGGACCGTTTGACCCGGTTTTCAGTTATTTTTTCCTTTTTTTTTTCCGAAAAATTGTAAAAATCAATTTTATTGAGGATGTGGGGGTTCGAACCCACCACCTCAATCATACAAGGAGAGTAGTGAAACCATTTAGGCTAACTAGATTGTTGATATTCGTTGGCAAACAATTTATATGAATGCTAAGAAATAATAAAACTCACCACGCACACCATTTTCATTTTTCTGCATGCTTTGTTTTCAAAAAAAATTATGATTATAAATAATTATAATACATTCTAAGAATTCAATTTAAACATAGGCACAATAACTTGAAATATTTTATTTGTTATAATATATATTTGTAAAAATATAAATGCATGTGTTATTTTTTTTCACAATATTTATATTTATTAAATTAATTTTTTATCTATATTATTAATTTGGTTGACTATTTAGTTAGCTATTTTATCAATATGTTTATACATTTATAGTTTGAAATTTTATTATTAGAGATATTATTTAAAATTTAATGAGTAGTTGAAAGTGATTTAAAATTATATCTTTTTTCTATATTATTTAATTTATTTGATTATTTTTAGTTTATAATTATATATAATTAAATATACTTAATATTTATATTATTATATATATTTATATAATTAAATAATTATTACATAATTATGATGTCATATCGGTTCAACCAATGGTCCAACCGGTCGAACCAGTAAAACCAGTAACCAGTAAAGGCTCCGGTTCGACATCTGATCCGGGTTTTAAAACATAGATTATATTTTGTTCTGTAGTGCCTATTGCAAATGTATAATAATAATTTAATAAAAAAAGAAAAAGAAGAAAACAAAAGAAAGAAACAAAGTCGATTATGCTTTTCACCATTTTGAACAAGTCTTCTCTTCCGTTTCTTATTCACCACTGAAGGCTTCTCTTCATCTTCCCTCTCAGATCAAGGCAAAATCTTCTCTCTCTCACACGCACTCTTAGATCCTTAATATTTCAGCGAACGAATCTCTCTCATACACTCTCTTTGTTTAATTAATATCTCAGAAAGAATGGGGGAAGTGGTCGGATCTATTGCTGGTTCCGCCATTGAAGTTCTGCTTCAAAATCTGATCACACTTTGCGCGGAAGAAATCAATCTCATTCAGAATTTCAAGAAAGACTTGGATAAACTCAAGAAATCACTAGAAATGATTCAAGCTTTCTTAAATGATGCCGAGAAGAAACAAGTGACCGACGAAGCTGTAAAACGTTGGCTGATCAATCTGGAAGCTGTGACTTTCGATGCCGACAATGTTCTTGGTGAGCTCAACTATGAAGTTTATCGCAGGAAAACTGGAGCCGGAAACAAACTGAAGAAAAAGGTACAAACCCTCTTCTCAACTCAAAAAATGGGTCTTGAAATGAGGAGTATAAACGAGAAGCTGAAATCAATTAACCAGGAGGCAACAGAATTCGGCCTTCAAAGACAGTTGAGTGCCCATGTTCCTAGTGTTGGATCACATCATAGTTGTACACAGAGGGAAACTGCTTCAAACCCGGATCCAGTTGTTGTCGGAAGAGAGAATAATGTGTCGAGTATCGTCGAGATATTAACTTGTACTTGCCCAACTCATGATGAGCCACAAGAAGGTTTCTTTGTCCTTCCGATTGTAGGTATGGGTGGACTAGGGAAGACAACATTAGCAAAATTAGTCTTCAATGATAAGAAAATAGAGGCTCATTTTGAAAAGCGAATCTGGGTTTATGTATCAGAAAATTTTGATGAAATCACTCTTTTGAAGAAGATTCTTGAATCACTCATAGGATCTTCAAAAGATGATTTTAATACTAAAGATGCTCTCTTGAGAAAGCTTCGAGAAAATTTGGGAGCTAAAAAGTATCTACTTGTCCTCGATGATGTTTGGACGGAAGAGACAAAGAAGTGGGATGATTTTGTAGATACCTTATCGGGCATTACTTCCGTAAAGGGGAATGGTATTATTGTTACCACTCGAAGTGAAACCGTTGCTTCAATTGTGGGAACAACTCGTATCGAGAAATTGAAGGAGTTACCAGATGAGGATTGTTGGTCCATAATCAAGGAAAAAGCTTTCAGAAATGTTATCCCATTAGAGTTTGAGGCCATTGGTAGAAAGATTGCAAACAAATGTCAAGGTTTGCCATTAGCTGCGAAAGTAGTGGGGGGCTTGTTGCGTGCGAAGTCGAAAGAGGAGTGGTACTCAATTGAAAAGGCAACGCTTTCAAACTTAGGAGAAGATGGAAACACTATGAGGAAGATCTTAAAGTTGAGCTTTGATAATTTGCCGTCGCAATCACTTAAGAAATGCTTTGCATTTTGTGCAATTTTTCCCAAAGGTTATTGGATCCAGAGGAGCATGCTGATTCACCTTTGGATGGCAGAAGGATTTCTCCAAAGTGATGATATGGAGACTCTGGGCGACAAATATTTTGATTTCCTTCTGCACAACTCCTTACTACAAGTTGGGATGCGTTTTGACGATGACAGTATAGTATATTATACCATGCATGACCTTGTGTGTGATCTAGCATTCTCAATTTTGAATGAATCCGGTCCAGTTCGGTGCATTTACTTGAAATCTATTACAGATATTCCAAAAGGGAAGGCTAGAAATGTTCGTTCATTAATTTTTGAAGGTGAAATTTCTGATGATAACATGTTGTCGGACTTCAAATATCTTCGTGGTTTAGTTTTAATTGGAGATGATAATGAGCAACTACCAAAGATTGAGCATTTAATATATTTGAAATATCTTGACATCTTAGACACATCCATTGGATGTTCACCAAAGTTGATAGGCAATCTCTGTCTCCTACAGGCATTTAGAGCAAACGTTGCTTCCAACGAGTTGCCAGAAGCATTAAAGAAGTTGATAAACTTGAGGCATGTGTACATTAAAAGTATTGAAGAAATGAGAGCTGAAACTGGACTCGGCCGTGAAGTGGTTGCATCTCCATGCCTCAAGTACCTGGAGCTCCTGCACTTTCAAAACCCAACAAGTGCTACGAGTCATTTCCCAAACCTCAAAACATTGTACATCAATGGAATGCATAGCAGCTCGCTTCTGGAAAATCTCTTGGTCAGCGTAACATCATTGAAGGAGCTCCAGTTGGAGCATTTACCAGGACTGGTCTGCCTCCCTGACGTGTTCTTCCATAAAAACCAAAACCTCACCTATTTGAGAATATTTTATTGTGGGGACTTAAGACATCTGCCTCCACGCTTTGGAGTTTCTCTTAGAGAGGTTAAGATAATTGGGTGCTTGGAACTGGAGCGATTACCAGAGATTCCACACTGCCTTGACAAATTGATTCTAGATTTTTGCTCGAATATCAAGTCCATACCATATAATCCAAGCGGCGGTTTCGCTTCTCTTCGTGAACTGACAATCACCGATTGTGTTGGTCTGACTGAATTGCCAATTGGACTTTTAGAGTCATGTAAATCGTCGCTCGAATCTGTGCGTTTGAAGGGCATAGCAAGTCTAACGAATATGAGCATGGTATTTGCTTGTCTTCAGAAAATGCCTTATCTCACATCATTGACAGTTGATTTTAGACAACTGGCTAGTGATGATTTCCCCATAGAGATTGTTGGCTCTTTTGATAGTTTGGGTGATTTATGGATTACTTGTGAGATGGAGATTTGGCACCGTCTTCAAGATCTTCTTCAACAGCTCAATGCTCTAAGGAAATTAACTCTGTTCGCTATTGAAATGGAAACAGTGCCGGAGTGGTTGGGGAAATTGCCATCCCTCCGGGAATTACAACTTACCTATTGCCGGGAACTAAGGAGTCTGCCCTCTAAAGAAGCCCTCAAACACCTAACCAGATTAACGGTTGTTTATTGCCCGCTATTGAAGTTGGGAAGAGATGATGATAATTCTGAGTGGCACAAGGTGTCCCATATCGCTAATGTCCGTCAACATCAGGTTCAGTGATTTCTGTTTATTGGATTCCTATCTTTATATTTGTTAGAAATTGAAATCTCTCATCTTCACTTATATGGCGAATTAGTTTGATTCTCCAAAAGCCAATTTTTTAGGGTGCAGTTCAGTGTGTGATTCTGACAAACTGGTGAAGTTTCTCACAAAATATGAAAACCTTCATGGAGATAGTTTTACTCAAATTAGTTTTCTAATCCATTTAAAACTTCTCTCAGTGTGCAGTTAAAAACTAACTTTTTTAAGAGTGAAAAAAAAAGGGGATAATTTTCTCTGCATCAGATTCACATCAGATAATTTTCTCTACATTACCACCTCCTTCAAAATAGCAAATTAATCTCTCTTTCTTGCCTGTAGATGTAACCAAAATGGTGAACTACGTAATTTTCGTGTCTATTTATTTTTACTTTTGTTTATTGTGTTGATTTTCGTAGGGATGTATAATATTATTTCACTTAGAGAACAATTAATATGTTTAATATTGCTAATAGTTGAAACCTTAATTTTACACCGATTGCAGCTTAAATCCAAAGAGAAGTGATAAATTCTTAACGCCACTGGCGGTAAGTACTGCTTTCTATGCGTGAAATGATTTTCAGTTCATTTATAGTTGAGTTATTTTACTTATTATTTTCTTATTTTTCCTTTTAGAGCTAGAGACTGATGGGATTGAGACAGAGGAACATACCATACTACTACCTTGGGGGATTCTTTTGATGCAGTTATTTAAAACTTCTATTGAACTTATTTTATTTGGCATTCAATAATTTCTAGTGATAGTAATCAGATCTTTTATGTTTTCATCTGGATATCAATGATTTGGAGAATTTGAAGTTATTGTTAGTTTGTGATTTTTTGGTTTAAATGTGATGTTTTGGGGTTCGTCGTGGTTAATATAGACAAGGGTTCCCGTAGGTTAATATAGTCAACTTACACTTCCTAGTTTCCTCCCCTGTACCTACGTATAATTACACAAACCTCCCCTCTTGGTATTAAAATTTGTTCAACACTTGAAGAAATACGGTAACAAACTAGACAAGGTCCATAATTGAAGAAGAGCAGATTGGAAGGTATGTTAAATTTGGCGGATGAATTCAATAAGATTTTAGTTAGGTATAAAGATTTACAGAAGCGGTTAACTTAACTATGAGTCGTACACAAACTTCCTCTCATGGTTGTAAATTTGACGAGAGCTGACAAAATATGTCAGGATACTATGAGAACTCATCCATCTACAAACACAGAAATTGGGAAATTTAAGATTAAATCATTTAACAAACTCTAGTAAATTGTAAATGAATATAAATCATACAAATTCTTGCACACCTCTAATGTAGTTCAGCACAACACAATTGTTTGGTGGCAAGAAAAGTCTTCCTGAATGCAGACAATAAAACAAGAGATCACCCACGCAATCACATCAAAAAGTACATATTCAATACATCTAAGTACGAGGAGTTAAATGGAGGAACAAATCAAATGAATTTCTCCAGATTAGTCAATCCACAAGAACAAAGATCGATGCAGGGGTGTGGTAAAACTATCCTAAATAAAATGAAATTGCGTCAATTTTTCAGCACATCATTGAACAATCGGATACAATTATCAACTATGTGATGAATGTAGAAGCAATTCTGGTCACACTTGAAGTGCAAACAAAATATAGTCACACATGCCAACAATAACAGAATTTCTCACAGAAATTAGCTGAAGAAACAAACTTTTGACTAATAATCAACACTAATCACCATGAGTTTCTCAGTAGACACTAATCTAAAGTCTCCACCAAAGACTTCTATTCGCATGAACGATACCTGTCTCCTTCCTTATTCTAAAATGATCCGTCAGAAGAAACTTCAATAGTACTGCAAGAAGGATTTTGATTTGAGGGATAGATTTGAAGAGAAGGATTTTAAGTGAATCCACATTAGGTCATTCGGAGTCCACTAAACCTCGTCAAAATTTAGCACAAAGTGGGAGTTTAAGAATTTTTAATCAATGACAAGATAATTAAAACTATCCAGAAAAGTTCTAATTTTTAATAATGAATGTGAGTTGAACTCAAGAATGGTTTGCATACGTTGCAGTGAACACAACCTGTTAGTATTCTTAGGGATTTGCCAAGATTCTATCCTTTCATCACCCTCGTTAATACTACCATCTAGACATAGGCCTAGAGCTGAAAATCTCTCAAACACTGAAACCCCAAGTAGTCAATGATAACTGCTTTAGGAAAATAAGGTGGAAATAAATCAGGAACAATTAAATATTTCCAAGAGATATGTAAGACCTCTTTGTTGGAGCGCTTGCAAGACACACTGATGAGTTCAAGAAGTTCGCAGAAGAAGTCCCCCATCACAGACTAGCGTGATTCGTGTGCATATCGTCCACTGCATATTAAAATATGGCTGTTGTTCATGAGTTTGTAATGTACAATGTTTTTAAAAGTTATTTGTTTGATCATTATGGCCCCCTTAAAGGTGAGGAAGCCAAATTTAATTAGAATACAGGTGAAAATTACAATTTGAGAAACTAGAGTTTATGTAATGTAACATCACTAGTGGGTGGTGGAAAGTACAAATTAGGTGAATAATTTGATGACAATATATCTTTGTGAAGAAAATATTTGAGAAAAATGAGTTAAATGTTCTTTTTCCCTTTTTTAAACACATACTCTCAATGGTCAGAGGGATTCGAACTTATGTCATATATTGCTCTGAAAAAGGAATACTTTAACCTCTTGAACTCAACTTCTATTGGCAGAAAAATGAGCTAAATGTTGAGACCATCTAAAAGAAATAAGAAAATGAACAATAACTTTTTCACCTAAGTTGCACTTAATGAAAAAAATGCATTTTCCGTCCATATACATTATTTGACGGATGAGACCAGAATTATAACTTTTTAAAAATAATGGGACTAAATGTGTCTAATTTCAAAGACATGAGACTAAAATTATAAAAGGTCGAATTCTATGGGACCAAAAAAACATAATTTGCTCTACAAAATCTCATAGTTCAATGGTGATGGGGTCAAAATACGATCGTCCCTCGTTAAGACACGTGGCGTCACCAAGATAATGACATCTGTCTCCCCAAGGCTGCACCCATCGGCGAACGAGCACTAAGCGCAACGAGCGCAATCCTTCTCCATGAAGTTAATTCCAATGAGCGCTCACTCTCACGAGCGCCCCTCATACTGTGTGTTTGGCACGTCCATATGCCGAGGGAGCCCTCTTCGAGCGTCACACTCCCTCAGAGTAGTCTCCCCTCTCGGCCCGTCACTTGAACTGAAGCCTCCATTCCCCTTAGCGGATATCCTGGCTCCCAATACTCTAGGTTGTCACGAGCGCGCTCTCAAGCCCTCGTTACCAACCACCCAAATGGCTCTCTGAAATAACGTACATGCCCGCGCACCTGCCACTGTTGCCAGCACCAACTTTTGGCCGCTTTTGCAGAAGATTCCTCCTAGGTTTCTCTCTTACGCCGCCACGTGTTAGGGCAACATTCGGCCAGGACCACTTGAGGCAAAAGACCAAAGGGCCCTTGACCCTCAACTATAAATAGCCAAAGTCATCTTCTACATTGGTAAGCTTTTCTTCATCACGGAAACTGTGACTGAACTTACATTCTTCCTTCATACCTTGAACTGACTTGAGCGTCGGAGAGCCAAACTGGGTATCACCCCCAGTTCCCCCAGCTTGGCCATCTGACTTTTGTGCTTGTCCCAACAGGTAGAACCCACCTCCTCTTTTCCGGCGAAGCTCCGGTGGTTTCCTCCACTATTACAAATTGTAAAGTGATCGGATTCGGACCCATACGTTTCTGAACCCATCATTTTTGGCGCCGTCTGTGGGAAACCAGTCCTCCACCCCCACTCTTACTTTTTGTTGGTAGAAAAGCAAGCACTCTCTTACCCTTGACAGTCATGGTTGCTACAAGATCTGGAGTTGTGGGAGGAGGAGATAATGCCTCCCAGGATGCCAATATCATTGTTCCCTCCACCACTACTGGTGGAGCCCCGCCTCCTTCCGTCACAGCTGGTGGAGCGCCTCCCGCCGCAGGAGTGACCCCGCAGGCAGAGTCTTCAATACCTCCACCTACACCGCCAGCACTGCCCGTCCCCGCCGCCGCTGGAGGAGTCTCTCTCTCTGCTCCTCCGCAGTCTGCTCAGAACCCCTGGGTCCATCCCCAGGTGAATCTTGGAGTACAGGGCTATATGATGCCTCCACCTGGGTATACCCTCACTCCGGCCGTTATGATGCCGCCGGTCCAGCCGTATCATGCTGGCCAGCTCCAGCTCCCGGTGGTGGTCCCTAGGGAGATTGAAGGGGTGGAGTTACCTCCACTGACCACCCAACAGTTGAGGGCTCTCTATGCCCAATGCGAGGTTCAGGCGGCTCAGGGGGCATGGGAAAGGTTCCATTCCATGTACTTCCCCTCTGGGCAGGCCACTCAAGTTGCAGCCCCTTTGGGCGGACAACAAAACTTCCCCCTCAGAGAAGCCCAGGCTGTCCTGAGGGCACAACCGCCACCACCACCAGTCGAAGAAGTGCCCCTGCAGGAGGGCAACGAGCGGCCCCCCATGGGCAGGAATAAAGAGCCCACGGAGCGAGTGAACGAAGATGAAGGGGACTCTCATGTCTCCAGGCGGGGCTCACGAGCCCCCAGGCAAGGAGACAAGCAAGGGGACGTAAATCCTGACATCCTCGCGGCTGTGCAAGACCAGCTGCAGGGTCTAAAGGATATGGTGGGACAGCTCTCACGAGGGCGTTCAACTCAGATCTCCCCTAGTCGGGATGAACGGGTTGACGCCAGAAGCACCCATACCAAGGACCCTCCACCAAAGGTCCCCCGCCGCAAGGAGCCGGAGGAGAACTTCGGCACGTATGAGTACCACCCATTGGCGAGGGGTTCACCCCTCGTGGAGGAAGTTCTGATGGCCCAAGCAGGCATGGCCAAAATCCCCACTTCCATCAACCGTTACGACGGGACAACTGATCCAGCTGAACACTTGGATCACTTTTTACATCTTATGCACCTTTACGAACACTCCAGCAACTATTGGGCGAAGGTTTTCGTCACCTCCTTGGTAGGAATGGCTCAGGAGTGGTACAAACGACTGCCGCCGCGCTCGATTCACTCATATGAAGAATTGGCTCATGCTTTCCTCAACCACTTCAATTCTTTGAAGGCGCCAGTCACCGCACCTACTGCCCTGTACAACGTGGTGCAAGGCAAGAGCGAATCTCTGCGCTCGTTCTTTGCCCGCTTCAACAAGGAGATCCTACAGGTGGAGAGGCCTTCTATGGATTTCTTGATCCCAGTGCTCTTTCAAGCTGTGGATCACAAGCAATATGTGAGCAAGAAATTTGCTGATGTCATTGTGGAAAGGAGGCCAGGGACCCTCATGGCCTTGCGAGAGGTTGCCGAGCCGTTCTTCGCGCTCGAAGACATGTATGGGACGAATGGTCCCCGGCATCACAGTCCGGCCAGGAACGAGCGACCTCAGCACGAGCGGGGGCGGGATGTGGCCATCAAGAAGGAGCGCCCTCAAGAGCGCAGAAGGTCGCCACCACCCCCTCGTCGATTCGAGCGAATCCCGCTCACCAGGCCGAATTCAGAAGTCTACAACCTCTCCGATAAGAAGCTCTTTAAGAGACCCATTAAGATGAGGGAAACAGACTCGCTCAGGTGCTCGAGCAAATACTGCGCCTTCCACAAGCAGAGAGGGCACGACACGGACGAGTGCCGGCAGTTGGAAGCTGAGATTCAGAGGCTCGTTGCAGGGGGCCACCTGAAGGAATTCGTCCGAGTACTCGAGCGTTACGATGAACGCTGTAACGAGCGCAATGAAGGAAGGAGGAGGAGTCCGTCCCGGTCAAAGAGTCCAAGGGGTAGGGGACCCCCCGAGACCAGCAGTCGCCGGGGCAATAAAGGAAAAGCCCCTGTGCAAGAAAACGAACCTTTTGCAGTTATAAATATGATCGCAGGAGGCTCGTCAGGAGGGGATTCCAACGCCTCCCGACGGAGCTACAACCAACGCCCAACAATGCCTAAACCTATCTATGCCATCCAGAGTCCAAGCGCTCAACGGCCAAGAGAGAATGATGTAATAGGCTTTGATGATAGGGATTTAGAACACATTGTAACACCCCGTGGGGAGGGTATAACCTCTGATTGCCCCATGGTGGTTAGTGTAGATGTGCACAATCATGTTGTAAAAAGGGTATTGGTGGATAGTGGAAGCTCTGTTAATGTTTTGCCTTATTCTACGTTTTTAAAGATGAAAGCTGACCTTCCGCTCGAGCCTCTCAAAACGGCCCTCATTGGCTTTGGAGGCTCGGAAGTTGTCCCACGAGGGCAGATTCGTTTAGCTACTTCATTCGGCCGAGCCCCTCAGCGCAAAACACTCTTGGTAACATACGCGGTGGTGGAGATAGACATTCCATATAACATCATTATTGGGCGCCCGGCCCTCGTGGACTTCAAAGCTATCATCTCCACCTACCACCAAAAGATTAAATTTCCTACATCCGAGGGTGTGGGAGAAGTACTGTGCAATGTGCAAGAGGCTTGGGAATGTTACATGTTGTCCCTTAGAAAGCCTAAAACGGAGAAAACCTTCCAAATTGGTTCCACAAAAAAGTCAGTGGACTTCCCCAACCTAGAGGAGGACAGCCCAGCATGGAAAAGGGCGAAATTGAACAAGAAAAAGAACAAAAAGAAGAGGGGAAACAACGAGAATCCCCTCGAAAGTGCACCACCAGGAACCGTTGGGGGATCGTCCTCAGAAGAAGACGAGCCGGGAGAGGGTGAGCCAGCACCCGGTGACCGTTTGGTAGGAAAGAAGAGGGCGCTCGAACTTCCTCGCCCTGAGATAAGGATCGAACCCTCGGAGAAGTTCCTTACCATTGAGCTGGAGCCCGGAAACAAGGACAAGACTACACAGATAGGATCAAACCTCTCGGGGCCTTCTCAGATTATGATGATTGACTTCCTCAGGGAAAACAATGACGTATTTGCATGGAAAGCCTCCGACCTCACAGGGATTGACCCGAGCGTCATTGTCCATAGGCTTAATGTGGATCCATCTTTCAAACCCGTCAAGCAGAAAAAGCGGGATGTACACGGCTTTCGAAAGAAAGTCATTGAAGAAGAAGTCAATAAACTCCTAGAGGCTCAGTATATCGAGCCCATCTTGTATCCGGAGTGGTTGTGCAACGTCGTTCTGGTGCCCAAGAGCGCAAATAAGTGGCGCATGTGCAACGATTTCACTGATCTCAACAAAGCCTGCCCTAAAGATCCTTACCCGTTGCCCCGAATTGACCAATTAGTGGATTCGACCGCTGGTTGCGAGCTTATGAGCATGATGGACGCATTCCAGGGATACTATCAGATCTTTATGGCCCCAGAAGACCGCCCTAAAACCTCGTTTGTTGTCCATCTGGGGGTATACTGTTTCTTGGTCATGCCATTCGGACTTAAGAATGCTGGAGCTACGTATCAACGGCTCGTCAACAAGATGTTTGAGAAAGAAATTGGGAGATCCATGGAGGTTTACGTGGATGATATGATTGTCAAAAGCGAGCGCCAGGACTCCCACTTGGAAGATCTCAAGCGTACTTTTTCAATCCTGCGTCAGTATGGGATGAAGTTGAACCCATCGAAGTGCACCTTTGGGGTACAAGGGGGAAAGTTCTTAGGGTACATGGTCAGTCAGAGGCGAATTGAGGCCAATCCAGAGAAGATCAAGGCCATTTTGGAAATTCCCTCCCCTCGAAACTTGCGGGAAGTACAAGTACTAGTGGGCAAAATCATCTCGCTGAACAGATTTATTTCACGATCAGCGGACAGGAACCTTCCCTTCTTCAAAATTTTGAGGAACGCACGTAACTTTGCTTGGACGGAGGAATGTGAAAGGGCGCTGCAAGATATGAAGGCTTACTTATCGAGCGCCCCATTGCTGACTAAGCCTGTCGAAGGCGAGGGATTATTTATGTATCTTTCCGTTTCTTCCGAAGCCACGAGCGCGGTTCTAATCTCCGTACGTGAGCGAAAACACTTGCCTGTCTATTATCTGAGCAAAACATTGCAAGGAGCCGCAAAGAAGTATTTGGAGATTGAGAAATTCGCGTTTGCTCTTATTAACGCCTCAAGAAGGTTAAGGCCTTATTTTCAAGCGCACTCCATAACAGTTCTCACCGACCAACCCTTGAAGCAAGTGCTGTCCAAACCAGATGTGTCTGGGAGATTAATCAAGTGGGCCATCGAATTGAGCCAGTTCGACTTATGTTTCGAGCCCAGGACCGCGGTACAGGCACAGGTTGTAGCTGATTTACTGGTCGAACGCTTTGGTTTAGAGCCCACCGTTGCGGAGAATGAAGGGTTATGGGTACTGCACGCAGATGGTTCCTCAACCTCTCAAGGGGGAGGAATAGGAGTAGCCCTCAGAAACCCCGATGGGATTGAGCTGGATTTTGCAATCAAGCTGGATTTCCAAGTCACTAATAACGAAGCAGAATATGAGGCCCTCGTGCAAGGATTGAATATTGCTTTTCAGAATGGAGCCTCCAGAATCACCGCTTATGTGGATTCGCAGTTAATAGCGAGCCAGATTGAAGGAACTTATGAGGCTCGAGAAACCACCATGGTGCAGTACTTAAATAAAGCCAGAGAAATCATTGGGAAATTCAAGGAATTTCATCTACTTCAAGTGCCCCGAGGAGAAAACGAGCGCGCGGACGCTCTGTCAAAGTTTGCATCAGCTTTAGAAGGCACTTCTGAACGATCTGTCACGTTCCTCAGAACTGAGGAACCTTTAATCAAGGAAAGAGTCGCCACCAAGATAATCGCCATGATTGACCCAAACGAGCCCTGTTGGCTTGACGACGTCGTCATTTTCCTTAGGGATGGAATTCCTCCCACTGACAAGGTGGAAGCTAGGAAAGTCCGGAGTAAGGCCCCTCGTTTCGCTTTAGATCCCGAAGGGAGGTTATTCAAGAAATCATTTCAAGGACCCCCAATGAGATGCCTGAGGCCCTCACAAGCGAAGGAGACGCTCGAACTCATCCACAATGGAAGTTGTGGGAATCATTCCGGAGGGCGTATCTTGGCAAAAAAGGTTCTGAAAAGTGGGTTTTATTGGCCTACGGTTCTTCAAGATGCCATTGAATTCTCGAGGAAGTGCCCCAAATGCCAATTTCATTCAAATCTCCCTCAATTGCCAGCCGCACAGATGATCCCCATAGACGTCTCTTGGCCTTTTGATCAGTGGGGAATAGACATCGTGGGCCCCTTGCCCATGGCTGCGGGACAAAAGAAGTTTGTCATTTTAGCCGTCGACTACTTCACCAAGTGGGCCGAGGCCGAAGCCGTTGCAAAAATTACTTTCAGGGTTGTGAGGGACTTCATTTGGAAAAACATCATCTGTAGGTACGGCATACCGAGGGTGCTTATCTCTGACAATGGATCCCAGTTCATAGCAGCCGACACGCGAGAATGGTGTTCTGAGTTGGGGATCGAGCAGCGATTTACCTCTGTAGGACACCCTCAAGCCAATGGGCAAGCAGAAGTTACCAATAGGATCATCTTGCAACACCTGAAAACCATGCTTGAGAGCAAGAAAAGTGAGTGGGCTGAGGAGCTGCAAGGAGCGCTTTGGGCTTATCGCACCACCCCACGAGCGGCCACTGGAGAAACACCTTACGCGCTCGTCTATGGATCAGAAGCGATGATACCAGCGGAGATAGTAAATGAATCCGCTCGTGTCGGCTATTTCGAGCCTCAGCTCAACGATGGCAACAGAAGCTTGGAGTTGGATTTGCTGGATGAAAGGAGAGACAAAGCCTGGGCTAAGATCCATCATTATAAAGCCTCTGTGGCCCAACAGTACAACAAGCGTGTAAAGGAAAGAACTTTCCAGTGGGGAGACTTGGTTTTGAAGAAAGTGGAAGTATCCAAGCACGTGGGGAAATTGGACCCCAATTGGGAAGGCCCATTCAAGGTCGTACAACTCAGAGCTAACAACACTTACATCCTGGAGACACTTCAAGGTGAGCGCTTGCCTCGTCCTTGGAACGCATGTAACCTCCGGCGGTTTTATGTTTAAAGGCCCTTTGCAAACCCTGATGTAACAACCCTCTTTAACGGGTGCTATGTAATTCCAATCACAAGTAAGCAATCACATAGTCTTTTTTATTTTTCTCTAATATTCCTGTTTCTGTGGTTGCTTGAATGGATAAGTCCCACGGCCCTCGTCTTCGCGAGCGTGGTTGGCAACCCATTCCAATGAGTATGCTGTTATCTCGTATGGGTTACGCTTGCCAGTACTCTACTCCGCACGAGGGGACGCCCTCGTAAGGATAGACTGGTTACGCTCACAACCAATTAAGCGAGTGGGAAGAAGATTATGAAGAAAATCCTAGTAGGCCTTGGCCGTTTCTTAAAACGCCTTGCGCTCGAAAACAGGATCTCCTACAAGAACAAATCCTAGTAGCCCTTGGCCGTTTCTTAAAACGCCTTGCGCTCGAAAACAGGATCTCCTACAAGAACAAATCCTAGTAGGCCTTGGCCGTTTCTTATAACGCCTTGCGCTCGAAAACGGGATTTCCTGTAGAGCCAGAAATGCGACAAGAGCCAGAGCGCTCGACCGAATGCCTCAGAATCAAGAAGGTTTTGTACAAGTCATGAGCGGGGGTCAATCTCACAATAAGACCCTCACGATCGCTCATGACTTAGACAAATTTTCAAGAAAAATTTATACAAGTCATGAGCGGGGGGCAGTCTCACAATAAGACCCTCACGATCGCTCATAACTTAGACAAATTTTCAAGAAAAATTTATACAAGTCATGAGCGGGGGGCAGTCTCACAATAAGACCCTCACGATCGCTCATGACTTTGACAAATTTTCAAGAAAAATTTATACAAGTCATGAGCGGGGGGGCAATCACACAATAAGACCCTCACGATCGCTCATGACTTAGACAAATTTTCATTGCATCAGAGAAATAAAATATCCACAGAGTATGCTACACATAGTCTTATTATTACAAGATTTGTTCCAGCAAGCTTTAAATATAAGTTCTGATTCATAAGTAAACAAAAGGATAAAGTCATGAAAAATGAGATATATATTCATTGCAAGAGAGAAATATTACAAAGATAAGGGCTCAAAGGCCACTGAACATTGTTTCAAAAGAAAGGAAAAAGACAGAAAAACAGGAAGGAATATTGGAACAGGAGAGGCTTCAAGCGGCCGGAGCAATGTCTTCATCAACGATCACCAGAATGTTCTGAGCCACGGGGCCATGAACTGGGCCCTCAGGCTCTTGCGGTTGAGCTTGGGGATCGTCGGGCTCGTTGGCACCCTGGACGGGGGCGTTAGCGCCCTCAGCAGCTGGGACGGGGACATTCTCCTCGAGAGGCGCTTGCGGCTCGTCTTCAGGCGGATCATTTTGAGCGGAGGAAGCAGCATTACCCGCCGGATGAGCATCCATGTACTCATCTTGGAGGAGTTTGACTAGAAAGTCATATTCCACCTCAGCGATGGTGTCGGCGGGGTCTTCTTGGTCTTCGTCATCCTCCTCACAACGCTCATTGAACATGAGCCCTGTGCCCTCCGCCTCCCTCATCGCCGGATTGGTGAGCCCCTTGTGGATACCCTGCTCGACGGCAAGGTTGAAGGCCTTTTGAGCCTCGTCCAGGCAGTGCAGAGAGGCCACAAAGCCGAAGGCCTTTGAGTGACAAAATTTGATAAGGGCCTCCTTGTTTGCACGCTCCAGACTCCGAGGCCACTCGTTTACGGCGTCGTTGAAATTCCGCTCGGCCTCCATAGCCCTCGCCTTCCAACTTTCGCGCTCGGCCTCTGCCTTCCTGCAGCGCTCATTAGCCTGAGCCAACTGGCCGCTCAAGCCGCTCCGAGCACTCTCCACCGCCTGAAAATCCTCCTTTAGTTTTCCCAGCTCCCCCTCCGTTTTATTGTACAAATCCTTGAGGGATTCATACTTGGCGATTTCTGTGTCCAGCTCCAATTGGATATGAGCCGGATCATTTGAGCGGGCCATCTTCTTGTACTTGGCCTTGCGCTCGGCGTAAGTGGAGGCTCGCATTTGCACATTTCGGAGCCGGGGAAGAACTTGCTGCATAAGTGGGAGGAAAGGAAGGTGTTAAAAAAAAAAAAAAAATATATATATATATATATATATATATATATATAAAAAGATGTTAACTTACAGAAATCAACAAAGATAGCAAGGAGTGAAGACTTACGGAGATTAGAGCGTGGGCCGCATCAAAGGTCACTTGCTCCACAGACTCGCTGAAGAGATGCCGATGGTCCGCCGAGAATTGGGCCCTGCTGTAAAGGTTCTGGGCGACAGTCTGAGATAGCGTGCCAGGCCTCAGCAGAATTGGCCCCCCGTCCGTGGCACCTGTGCAGTCCTTGTCCCCTCGTCGAGAGAACTCCCATACATGTTCCTCCTCTGAAGAGGAAGTGTCCCCCTCGCCCTTGGGGCCCTCGACTACCTGTTTTCCTTTGCCAAGGATTGCAGTAGTATCGGGCAACCTCTTCCTCTTGCGGGAAGGCCTGCTGGCACTCGGTGGGGCCTCTGTTATGGCCAGTGCGGTTATCGGCCTCGTTGGCTCCGCGGTCGTAGGGGGTTGAACACCTCCCGCTCGTTCTGCGGCCAACCGCCCCCTGGACTCTCTGTTGGCCAGCCTATTCTCCCCCCGGCCACGAGGAGGTTGAACCTCTGGATTAGCGCTCGAACTGGCGCCTTGACTGCCGCTACGAGCGTCTCCCCGATTGCCACGATTGCGAGGGCGCTGCTGCTCGCGCTGTTGGTCCCCTTGCGGGGCTTGGTTCCTGTTGGCATGGGCGAAGCGGGCGGCTTGTCTGATTCCTCCTGCCATCTCTAATATAAAGGCTCCTGCAAAAATGAGAATTTCGAGGGTTAGAAATCCTCAAACCATCTGCTCAGATTGCAAGTTACAAGTACAGAGAAGAAGTTAGTATTTATTCCTATCTAAAGTTAGTGCCCTAAGAATCTAACCATCTCTCTCTATGTCACGAGCCGGAGGGTTGTCAAGGTAATAAGGGTCGTTTGAGAGACCACACAAGAACATGAGTTCTGCATCGTCTATCCAGTCTTTCGCTTGAATGAGGTGGCCCTCGTCCCTCAGAGTAGCTGCCAGGCTTTTGGCCCAATCTTTGGGGAGTGCGGGTGGCAAGCGGCTCTTTGAAAATGAGCCCCATTCCGTGGGTACCCCAAAGCCCTCTTCTGTTGGAGCCTTGACAAAAATAAACTTCTCCTTCCAGTCAGGGCCATAAGTGCTCGAGGGCGAGTTGATCAATTTCATATGTGCCTTCGCCTGGACATAGTAAAAAACAGCCTCGGGAGACGAACGAGAGGAGCTGACCACTTGAAAAAGGGCGTTGAAGTTCCGCAAGAAGGGCTCGTAGCCCATGCTCCTCATCAGAATCACAAAGCAGGTCAACAGAGCCAAACCGTTGGGCACGATTTGTGATGGGCAGAGACCCAGATCATTCAACAGGTGAGCCATCGAGATCGAGATGGGGAATCTCAAGCCTCCTGAACTCACCGTATCCACGTATACGGCCATCTCCCCAGGAGGCGGATTATTAGCACGCTCGTGGTTCTATGGGATTCTCCACCTATACCGCTCGTCCCAGTAAATGGGCGCCATCATCGTTTTCACGTCTCCCACGGTAACTGTGCTGGGAGTCTCATCGGGCGTGCGCTCGGTAGCCTGGTAACCCGATCCTTCACCCTCGTTATGTCCTTTGGGTTTCTGGGATCTCTTGTTTTTTCCTTTATCACGGGCTCTTCTTGAAGGCCCGGTTACGGCTTCAGCCACTGGAAGCGGGTTCGCGACGGCCACCGTCACGATATGGCGGTGGGGGTGAGTGGCGCTCTGAGTTATGGGAAGAACAACCCCCTGCCTCTCTGCCTCCATCACCAGGTTCATCTCCTCAAAGAGAGGATCCACTCCGCCAGGATTCCTGTCCTCCATGGCCATCACTGCCGCCCCCAACTCCTCATCTCTAGGGGAATCAGGTGAAGAGGAACTCTCAGTTGCCATTTCATTAATTTCACGGGCAAATTCTTCAATATGTTGGTCAGCCATGGCAAAAGCTGAGATTTGGGAGAAATTCAGTCTCGGTTAGACAATGGGGTTTTCTTGGAAAGAGATTAGGGTTTCCTCAAGGAGATGAGTCTAGGAGGTTATGAAATCCTAAAGTCTGAATCTAAAGTTAGCAAGGTTAGAAATATACGCTGGAAAGTTTACCTTGAAAGTTTCTGAGAAAATCTGGGAGAAGGGTTGAAGATGCTCTAAGAACTGGAGTGCGAGAAAGTTCTCTTTGCAAAGGATGCTTGGAAGTTCTGAATGCGTAAAGAGTAGCAAGATTTCAGAATCCCGTATTTATAGGGAGGGGAGTTGGTACCTTTTTCGGTAATGAATTCAAAATGGTAATCATTTCCCGCCTAGGAAACCACCCACTTTGTGGAACCGTCAGACGCTTCCCAATGCTCACGCGCCCCACGCGCGCCCGCATTTAATGCTCTGACGTTTCGGATACTCAAGAATAGTACAGAGCTCAGTGTGGAAAACATTACGAGCGGACGGTTGAAAAGACTGCATTAATGGCACAATCAGAGGAAAATTGCTCAACACGCCAAGTCCTATACGAGCGCTGCATGCGAAAGATCGAGCGTGTCAAAATTCTACAGTCCTTATCACTAAGGACTACAGAATTGGGGGGCAAAAATGATGGGGTCAAAATACGATCGTCCCTCGTTAAGACACGTGGCGTCACCAAGATAATGACATCTGTCTCCCCAAGGCTGCACCCATCGGCGAACGAGCACTAAGCGCAACGAGCGCAATCCTTCTCCATGAAGTTAAGTCCAATGAGCGCTCACTCTCACGAGCACCCCTCATACTGTGTGTTTGGCACGTCCATATGCCGAGGGAGCCCTCTTCGAGCGTCACACTCCCTCAGAGTAGTCTCCCCTCTCGGCCCGTCACTTGAACTGAAGCCTCCATTCCCCTTAGCGGATATCCTGGCTCCCAATACTCTAGGTTGTCACGAGCGCGCTCTCAAGCCCTCGTTACCAACCACCCAAATGGCTCTCTGACACAACGTACATGCCCGCGCACCTGCCACTGTTGCCAGCACCAACTTTTGGCCGCTTTTGCAGAAGATTCCTCCTAGGTTTCTCTCTTACGCCGCCACGTGTTAGGGCAACATTCGGCCAGGACCACTTGAGGCAAAAGACCAAAGGGCCCTTGACCCTCAACTATAAATAGCCAAAGTCATCTTCTACATTGGTAAGCTTTTCTTCATCACGGAAACTGTGACTGAACTTACATTCTTCCTTCATACCTTGAACTGACTTGAGCGTCGGAGAGCCAAACTGGGTATCACCCCCAGTTCCCCCAGCTTGGCCATCTGACTTTTGTACTTGTCCCAACAGGTAGAACCCACCTCCTCTTTTCCGGCGAAGCTCCGGTGGTTTCCTCCACTATTACAAATCGTAAAGTGATCGGATTCGGACCCATACGTTTCTGAACCCATCAAATGGTACAAATATTTATCATTAAAAGAATATATCCAACAAAATTCAAGAAGACATTGGAAAAAACTAAGCTATTGAAAATAAAATTCTCACTTGACAATAGGAAAATCAGAAGTGAATTTTCTCAAGTTTAAAGCTCAAATAAATGTACAAAATATTTTTATTTTGGAGAAAATAAAGAATAACACTAAAATTGGCAATTCAAGTATCGAGAAATATTTTTCAAATAATTAAAATGTAATAAAAATAGAGAATTTATAATTAAATGAAAAACAACAAAACCATAAAGACAAATAATGCAAACAAAAATTAACAAAATTAAATTTTTTACAAGAAAAATATGAACAAATGGAATAGCACGTGGGATGCTTGTATAATAAAATCCTAATTGTATCTAAGTTATAATTCCAAATTGATGGTAACTTATCGATGAATTTTAAGCTAAATCAACACTAAGAGCATCCGAAACAAATAAAGAAAAATCAGAAGAACCAACGCAGGTATAAACCAAGCCACATTACAAGCAAGCGTGTGGGTTACAATATTAACGCCACGATGACAAAAAAAAATTAAAAGCGAATCTCCTCGAAGCATCTACAAATGAGCTTGATGTCTTCAAAATAAGGATCAATTTGCGACGAAGAGAAACTTGCGGGTGCAAAAGGCAAATAACATAAAGTGTTTGGTAATTAACAAAATCATAAAACCTTAAACCCACAAATATTCTCTCAAAATCCGCTCACCGGAGTCTTCCCAATATTCCACCTGAAGCTTCATTTCCGCCGCAGAGAGGATGGCGCCGCCGTGGAGGACGAGTTTAATAACTGCCGGAAACAGCCGGACCTTGCGGAGGCTGTTGTGGCGATCAGGGCTTTGGCTTCGGTTATCGGATCGAGTGAAGCTACGACTGTGATTGAGCCCCAAATTGAGCTTAAGAAAGCCTCCGATTCACTGAAAGTACGTGAGGATTTTGGTTTCTTCTATTCTATTTACTGCTTATTTACATATTTTCAGAATTGAGCTCGTGAAGTCTGAATTGGTGAAAATGTGATAAATTTGAAGTATGAAGAAAGTTCTTTTAAGGCTTACTTTGAAGAAGTTGAGGAAGTTAGAATATTCAAGAAATACATAGTTTTCCGATTGATTTTTATGCAGCAGAATGTTATTGAAAAGCAAAAGATACAATCTTTGGGGTTGATTTGCATTTCTTCAAATCATAATGTTGATGATATATCAATCAACAACTTCAGGTAAGGATGCATAAATCTGCAAATTTTTTTGCGGTCATGGGATACTAACACTACCTCCATTTCTTTAACAGTTGGATGTGATCTGTTAACATCTGCTTTAGAATATGAGGACTTCATTCTCAATAATTATTCTTTCCGTGTCTCAAACAATTATTCTTTTCGTGTCTCAAAACATTCACTCAGCTCATATTCGATCCCCATTCACCACTGCAAGTTTTCTCTTCATGTTCCCTCTCAAATCAAGGCAAAACATTCTCTCTCACACGCACTCTCTTAGATCATTAATATCTCGGCAAAAGAATTTCTCTCATATACTCTCTTTGTTTAATTAATATCCCCTTAAAAAAAACCTCTCTCACATCAATATCTCTGAAAAAATGGGGGACGTTGTCGGATCTATTGCTGGTTCCGCCATTGAAGTTCTGCTTCAAAATCTGATCTCACTCTGCGCGGAAGAGATCAGCTTAATTCGGAATTTCAAGAAAGACTTGGATAAACTCAAGGAATCACTAGAAATGATTCAAGCTTTCCTTAATGATGCCGAGAAGAAACAAGTGGCCAGTGAAGCTGTAAAACGTTGGCTGATCAATCTGGAAGCTGTGGCTTTCGATGCCGACAACATTCTCGATGAGCTCAACTACGAAGTTCATTGCAGGAAAATGGAGCCCAGAAACACACTGAAGAAAAAGTTACGAGCCCTCTTCTCAACCCGAAAAATGGGTCTTGAAATCAGAAGTATCAATGAGAAGCTGAAATCAATTAACCGAGAGGCCACGGAATTCGGCCTTCAAGGACGGTTGAGTGCTCATGTTCCCAGTGTTGGATTAAGTCGTCCTCCTATAGAAAGGGAAACTGCTTCAAACCTGGATCCAGTTGTTGTTGGAAGAGAAAGTTATGTGTCGAGTATCGTGGAGATATTAACTAGTCATGATGAACAAGAAGTTTTCTCTGTCCTTCCCATCGTCGGTATGGGTGGATTAGGGAAGACAACTGTAGCAAAGTTAGTATTCCATGATAAGAAAATAGAGGCCCATTTTGAAAAGCGAATTTGGGTTTATGTTTCAGAAAGTTTTGATGAAATGACTCTTTTGAAGAAGATTCTTGAATCACTCACAGGATCTTCAAAAGATGATTCTAAAATTACTAAAGATACTCTCTTGAGAAACCTTCGAGAAAATTTGGAAGCTAAGAAGTATCTACTCATCCTCGATGATGTTTGGACAGAAGAGACGAAAAAGTGGGATGATTTTTTAGATACCTTATTGAGCATTACTTCTACTAAGGGGAATGGTATTATTGTTACAACTCGAAGTGAAACGGTTGCTTCAATTGTGGGAACAATTCGTATTGAGAAATTGGAGGGGTTACCGGATGATGAATGTTGGTCCATAATCAAAGAAAAAGCTTTCGGAAAAGGATGTTTTGTTCCATTAGAGTTTGAAGCTATTGGGAGAAAGATTGCAAATAAATGTCAAGGTCTGCCATTAGCTGCGAAAGTAATGGGTGGCTTGTTGCGTGGGAAGTCGAAAGAGGAGTGGTCCTCAATTGAAAAGACCGAGCTTTCAAACTTAGGGGAAGATGGAAACACTATGAGGAAGATCTTGAAATTGAGCTTCGATAATTTACCTTCACAATCACTTAAGAAATGTTTTGCATTTTGTGCAATTTTTCCCAAGGGTTATTGGATCAAGAGGAGTATGCTGATTCACCTTTGGATGGCAGAAGGATTTCTCCAAAGTGATCAAGGAGATGATTTGGAGACTCTCGGTGACAAATATTTTGATCTTCTTCTACATAACTCTTTACTACAAGTCGGGCTGCGATTTTATGATGGCAGTATAGCATATTACACCATGCACGACCTCGTGTGTGATCTAGCATTCTCAGTTTTGAATGAATCCGGTCCTGTTCGGTGTATTTATTTGAAATCCATTACAGATTTTCCAAAGGAGAAAGCTAGAAATGTGCGTTCGTTAATCTTTCAAGGTGAAATTTTTGATGATAACATGTTGTCGGACTTCAAATATCTTCGTGGTTTAGTTTTTATTGGAGATGCTAATCAACAACTACCAAAGATTGAGCATTTAATACATTTGAGATATTTTGACATCTTTCTCACATCAATTGATTGTTCAACAAAGTTGATCGACAATCTCTACCTCCTACAGACATTCAGAGCAAAAGTCGCTTCCAACGAGTTGCCAGAAGCATTAAACAAATTAATAAACTTGAGGCATGTGGTCATTGAAGGTGAAGCAAGGAGAGCTGAAAGTCGTGAAGTGGTTGCATCTCCATGCCTTGACTATTTGCAGCTCCTATGCAGTCAAAAACCGACGAGTGCTACGAGTGGTTTCCCAAATCTCAAAAAATTGTACATCCATGGAATGCATAGCAGCTCGCTTCTGGAAAATCTCTTGGTTAGCATAAGCTCACTTACTGAGCTCCAGTTTGAGAAATTAGAAGGATTGATCTGCCTCACTGACATGTTCTTCCATAACAATCAAAATCTCAAGTATTTGAGAATATTTGGTTGTGGGAACTTAACGCATCTGCCTCCACGCTTTGGAGTTTCTCTTAGAAATGTTGTGATAGAAGACTGCTTTGAACTGGAAGGATTGCCAGAGAATCTGCACTGCCTTGACAAATTGTTTCTACGTAATTGCCCGAATATCAAGTCCATACCGTATAATCCAAGTGTCAGTTTACCTTGCCTTCGTAAACTGACAATCTCCGATTGTGGTGTTCTGACTGAATTGCCGATCGAACTTCTAGAGTTGTGTTCATCGTCGCTAAAATCTTTGCATTTGTGGGGATTGCCAAGTCTAACAAATATGGGCATGGTAATTGCTTGTCTTCCGAAAATGCCTCATCTCACTTCATTGAGAGTTGATTTTAGACAAGTGGCTAATGATGATTTCCCTATAGAGATTGTTGGCTCTTTTGATAGTTTGTGTGATTTATGGATTAGTTGTGGGATGAAGATTTGGCAGCATCTTGAAGATCTTCTTCAAAATCTCAATGCTCTAAGGAAATTAACTTTATTCGCTATTGAAATGGAAGCAGTGCCGGAGTGGCTGGGGAAATTGCCATCCCTCCGGGAATTACAAGTAATCAGTTGCGAGAAATTAAGGAGTCTGCCCTCAAAAGAAGCCCTCAAACACCTGACCATATTATTTATCTTTGGTTCCCCGCTACTGAACCTGCGAAGAGATGATGATAATTCTGAGTGGCAAAAGGTTTCCCATATCCCTGGTGTCATTCAGGTTCAGTGATTTCTATTAATTGAATTTCAATTTTAATATTTGTTGCAAATTGAAATCTCTCATTTTCACTTATATTATTCCCATTTTTTAGTGTGTGGTTCTGTGTGTGATTCTACAACTTTCAAATCAAGATTGCGAAATTGATCAGATTAGTGGTAGAGAAATTGGTGAAGTTTCTCACAACATTTTAGAACTTTCATGGAGAACTAACTTTTAAGAGGAAAAAAAAAAAAAAAAAAAAAAAAAAAAAAAAAAAAAAAAGGGAGAGAGAGATAAGTTTCTCTACATTAGATTCGAACTATATGCACCCACAACCCTGTGTTTTATGAAATGAGCCAAAAAAACCCTGTAAAAAAAAAATTAGTAAAATAAACCCTGTATTTTTTATTTTTTGCAAACCGCCCCTTTACACCATTTAGTCAAAGAACCAACGTGTTTTGTCAAAATTGCCCTTCTTTCATTACAATACATTCTTAAAGAACTATATGCACCCACAACCCTGTGTTTAATGAAATGAGCCAAAAAAACCCTGTAAAAAATTAAATAGTCCAAAAATTATAAATAGTGTACAATACATATATATTTTCATTATAATATTATATATATTTATTTATAAGATTTTTAATAAATATATAATATAATTTATATATTTATATACATTATATATATACATATTAAATATTATTTATATGTATTGTAAAATAATTATAATTATATATATATGTATATTAAATAAATTTATAAATAATATTTAATACATATAGTACATTAGTAATTTTAAGATTTTATACATATGCATGTATATATATAATATATTATATAATACATACATATAAAAGAAATTTCAAAAGGAAAAAAAAGACATTACATATATACATATTAAATATTATTTATATGTATAGTACAATAATTATATATATATATATATATATATATATATATATATATTAAATATTATTTATAAATTTATTTTTTTTTTTTTTTGTAGAATTTGTAAATTTATTGAATATACATACAATATAAATTTATTTATTTTTTTTTTTGTAGAATTTGTAAATTTATTGAACATACATACATATATATATATATATATATATATATGTATGTATGTTCAATAAATTTACAAATTCTACCAAAAATAAATAAATATATTTATAAATAATATTTAATACATATAGTACATTAGTAATTTTATACATATACATGTATATATATAATATACTATATAATACATACATATATATACATATAAAAGAAATTTCAAAAAAAAAAAAAAAAAAAAGTTGATAGGATTTCTTCCGCCGAAATTTCAAAAACGCGCCTCAGGGTTTTTTCTGCAAAAATTTGAAAACATAGGGTTTTATATGATAATTTTTTTTTTTCACGTGGATTTTTATCATTTCACATGACACAAGGGGTTTCCTTGCAAAAAACCCCATTAGATTCACACATAATTTTCTCTACATCACCCCATCTTTCAACATAGTGAATTAATATATCTCTCTCTTTCTTTCTCGCCCCTAAATGTAACAAAACTGGTGAACTACGTAATTTTGTGTCTATTTATTTTTACTTTTGTTTATTGTGTTGATTTTCGTAGGAATGTACAATCTTATTTCATGTAGAAAACAACTAGTATATTTATATCTGAAACCTTTAATTTTAAACGGATTACAGCTAAAATCCAAAGAGACAAGGGATAAATTCTTAACAACACTTAAATTGCCTTTTATATCCGAAATTACTTCCAATTATTTATAGTCAAGTTATTTTACTCATTATTTTCTTTCTTTTCAGAGGTAGAGGGTGATGGGGTTGAGATTTGAGACAGGGGACCATACCACCATACTAATGCTACTACCTTGGAGGATTCTTTTGATGCAATTGTTAAAATCTTTTGTTGAACTTGTTTTATGTGACTTTCTGGTGATAGTAACTAGATTTTTTATATTGTCATCTGAATATCAATGATTTGGAGAATTTAAACTTATGATTAGTTGTGTTTTTTTTGGTTTAAATGTGATGTTTTGGGGTTCGTTGTGGTTAATGTACACAAGGGTTCCCGTAGGTTTCAGAGGACGAATTACATCCCGTAGGTTTCAGAGGACGAATTAGATCGGATCAATCTGACAATTCTCTGAATTATTTTCCATTGATGGAATTAGAGCACTGCCATGGTCAGTTTACACTTTCCTCCCTTGTACCTATGTATAATTACACATATTTCACCTCCGTATTTGAAGAAGATCAGATTGGGTAGTATGTAAAATTTGGCGGATGAATTCAGTAATATATTAATTAGGTATAATGATTGACAGAAGGGGTTGAATTAACTATGAGTCATACACAAACTTCCTCTCATGGTTTTAAATTTGATGACATCTGACAAAATATGTCAAGATAATATGAGAACTCATCCATCTACAAACACAGAAATTGGAAAGTTCATTTAAAATGAGAAGATTAAATCATTTAACAAACTCTATTAAATTGTAAATGATTATACATCATACAAATTCTTGCACATCTCTAATGTAGTTCAGCACAATACAATTGCTTTGTCTTCCTGAATGCAGACAAGAAAACAAGGGATCACCTACGAAATCACATCAAAAATACATCTGAATACAAGGAGTTAAAATGGAGGAACAAATAAAAAGAGTTTCTCCAGATTATTCAATCCACAAGAACAAAGATTGACGCAGGGGGTAAAACTATCCTGATAAAAAGGAAGGTAAAATTTGCTCCGAAATTGCATCAGGGGCACGTCATTGAATGATGGCAATCATCTGCATAACTATGTCAGGAATGTAGAAGCAATTCTGGGTGGACAATGTGCAGAAAAGATCAATTCACACACACAAACAACAAGCCTAGTTATCTTAGTTATGATATTTTGAGAAATTAGGGGAGAGATGAATAGATAAAAGGAAAATGTTCGATGAAGAAATACACGGTGATGAGTGGTCAAAGATTCAACCCTGTCTGTGGTGGAGAAGCACAATAATCTACCACTTCTTAGTGAATCTTGCCGACGACGATTTTAGGACAGGGATGAACGAAGAAGATGGAATACCGATTAAAGGGGAGTTCGCCGGCCATAAGGAGGTGTGAATTGTCTGTGGAAGAAGCCGAAAATGTGTAGCTGTAGCAAAAAAATAAGGATAAATCGGACTTTTAAGGGCTTTGAAAATTTAAAAAAAAAAAAAAGAAGTATGAGAATAAGGTAAGAGTAACATATTTGGAATTTAAAAAAAAAAAAAGTTAAAATTAGGTGGTCCTTAAAATAAGTTTTACTTTGGATTTTGCAAAATTGTGCACATCGCACACCACCACCTATGTTTTAAAACCCGGATCGGACCGGTGACCGGAGGCCTATCCGATCTGGTTGACCCCTTTCGACCGGTGACAAGCGGCCTATCCGGTCTGGTTGACCCCTAAAAACCAATCCTTCCATGGACCAGTTCAACCTACTCAGAACCGGCTAAAAACCGATCAGAAACTCGAATCAGACCGTTTGGGCCGTTTTTTTTTTTTTTTCTTTCCAAAATTTTAATCCAAAATATGTGATTCTGTTGAGATTAGAACCCTTGACCAACAAATATGCTCAAACCAACTGCTCCGCCCACTTCTTTGACAAATTTTTGGTTAATAAATATATAACCTGTTCGAAAAATAAACTCTCACAGTTAATAAATTATATTTAAAAATTGAGTGTTAATAAAATGTTAATTACAATTACAAATATTATAAGGAGTATGAACTAAATTTAAATACAGATGAAATAATGTGAAATATTTTATTTTTTATAATATATATCTATAGAGATATAAATATATGTGGGATTTTTTTTTTATTTCTTTCCCATAATAAATAGTATGATATTTGTTAAATCAATTTTGATCTAACTTGTTGGTAGATTTTTAATTTGAAAATTTATTATTGGGGAATGTCATTTCAAAATTAATGAGTAGTTGTAAGTGATTTAAAATTATATTTATTTTTTCGTGTCATTTAACTTATTTTATTATTTTTAATTAATATTTATAATATTATATAAATAATATTAGTAAGTGATATTTGCCAAAAATTGACCAAATATCAACACGATTTGTATTTGGGAAATTCGGGGATTTAATCAAGCTGTAAACAGAAAAATGGACAATAAGATGAATATTAACGTAAACTGCAGAAAAGAAAATAAGAAATAAGAATAATGGTAAATGATAATAAAATATGAAATCGATGATAATCGTCTGTCTCTTGAATCTTCCAAGTACAATAAAATTCTGAATGATATAATCTCGATGCTAACACAACGACGGAAATTGTAGTAAAAGAACAGTGGGAAGAGAAGACTAAAAATATGACTGCTAGAGATTTCTGTAGAAGTTGCAGAATGACGATCCTTTTTTTTTGACTAATCTTTTAGAGAAAATATATCAAGTCTAGGTTTCTTTCAGATTCAATGTATCTGGTCTTCCCCCCTTTTCTCTCTCCTCCTAAAGTCTTGGCACGTTCTCCCCACGTTCTCCCATTTGAAAACCACGTAGTAACTGCTGACTTCTTCTCACGATATCTTCTCAACTTCTTTTCTCTTTTCTTCCAATAATATCAACAATCCTATTATTGAATATTTAATTCAATCATAAGATAATATACAAAATCAGCCCACATCATCACTCCCCCCTACTCTTACAGTCGAACAGTATGGACGACTGTGAGAGTAGTAAATTTTGGAGAACAACTCTAGCCATTGAACGTGTTAAACTGGCTGAACTCCCTTCTTAGGTACGGTGATTGCCTCGTTAAAAACCTCACTCGGGAAAACCACGTGGGACAAAACCCTCATGAGTAAAAAGAGTGCAACCGTTGCGTCCCGTACCCAAGGTTTACTTTCGGTTCTGCATCGGCGATTGGCTCAACATTCTACTTTTTGGAGCCCCCTTGACTTTCTGCTTAGTATCTTTATTCTTTCAGCTTGCTGCTCCTACCAGCTTGATTGACTTTCAGCTTAATTGATTTTCACCTGCTCCTTTCTGCTTGTGTCCCTTCTACTTTTCTTTCCTTTCTCCTTTCCTCCCGTTCCCTTCTGCTTTTATTTCCTGCCACCCCAACTATAAGTATTTCTTCTTTTCCAAAGTTTAACGGGAATATAACTTGTGAAAAAATATTTTCCAAGATATGATAGTTCTTTAGATATGATCTTATCTTAAACCATCAAGATAATTGGTTTATATTTTCATGATAAATCTTTCAAGATGAAAAATATAAATCCCAAATGCACGAGATAAGCCTTCTTAAATTTAGGAAATTGCTGAAACAATTCTCAAAAGTAATTCTGATACGCTTAATCTCAAATATTATCCTGCAATTAAACTAACAACGGAAGGAAAAAATAAAGTGAGAGCAAGGAAAGATATCACCAAATTCACATAATTCTTATAGAATAGACTCCCTTTTCCTTGATCTTGTTAGAAGAAAACTTCACTTCCTTTGCACATTTGGTGAAACGGCTGTTTTGATTACACCCTGTAATACTTGTACACCTAAGTTTCCCAAGATACCGGCAAATATCTCAATTTTCCCAAAATTTGATGATAATAGAACTTCTACAAAACATTACTCAAGATGTAATATATTCTAAAATACGATCATCTCTTAAATCATGTAGATAATCACTCATTTTTTATTTTTATTTTTGATATGAATCATCAAAGAGAATAGACCGACCCCTAACACAAACGGGATAGTTCCTTGAAAATTAAAAATCAAAGTTGCTAAGATAGTTAATCTATATTTTCTTGACAAATTACCCAAAATAATAAACCCACTTCCGACGTAAATGAAGTAATTCTATGAGGGTCTGAAAATCGAAATTCTTAAGATAACAAACAAAGTTGCTCAAATATGCTTGCTAGCTCAGGCTTATTTCGACAAATCGAAATTAAATGCAACTTAGGGTAAAGGAAAAACATCACCAGGATTAAGAAGTCATTATAGCAGGCTTGGTCTCCCTTGACTTATTCAAAATTGACATTTCCTTTTGCACATTAGCCAAGGCAGCACTATCTCTTGCATCAGGTAAAAGAATGAAAGGTTGGCTCTTTCTCTCTTTCCCTTTGGTAAGGAACCAGAGAACTTTGGCCCTCTTTTGTGCACTCCGCCGCCATTCCCAGCGGCGTGCCACCACCGTGTCGGCCGTGAGCTTCCCTTCCTCCTCTATCTCTTTTTTTGAAAGATGATGAAGCCTCTCATCTGTTTGCAGGCTTGCTGCGTTTTGCCGCCATCACTTCGCCCTCTCGCCACCGCGTTTCCGCCAGCTCCGTCGTCGGTCGCCGCCGTACAGGTAAGGGTGTTGGGAGACCCTTCTTCTCTTCTCGTTTTTTGGTGATTTTTCTGGCGAATCGGGGCTTGGAGGTTGTGGATCTGAGCTCTCTCGTATTCTCGTAGCTCCGCCGTTCACCGCCGCGAGTCCGACGCGTAGCAGCTGCCGACCTCGCCACCCCTGCAAGAAGGTAATGTCTCGCTTTCTCCTTCGTTTTTCTTCTTCCCCTTTTCGTCTTTGCACCGTCGGATCTGGAGAGTAGGGGCTCTCGCGGCGGACTTGCTCTCAGCCAGCCATCCAATCAAGCTTTCTCAACCGCTTGTCGCGGCCGCGTTTGGGTGGCGGCGTTGCTATGCGAGCCGTGGCTCCGTTCTTGGCGGTCGCGCTTGGGTGGTGCACGTGTGTCTAGAGTTTTTGGCTTAGATCCAGCCACGTCACCACCGCTCCCAACGCCGATCGCCGCCGCGTCGCGGGTTGCGCCACCACTGGGTCCGCGGTGCATCATCTTGATCTTGGCTATTTCTCCATTTTTTGAGATTTTCGCAGCATTCCCTGTTCGATTCATATGGTTACTGCTAAAAGGAATTTGCTTGATGCTTGCAGATTTGGATCGAGAACAGGTTCGTCGCCAGTTATTCCAGTCGCAATCTCCTCCATTGAGTAGAACTCCCTCTCAGGTGAGCATTTTGTGCACTATGACGGACTGAACTTGCTTTGCCAATCTGCTAGATGCATTCCTTTGTTGGAAGAAAATTAATTCTTGAAATTCTTGTTGAAAAGAATCTGAAATTCGGCTTTCTTGCTTGCTCAGTGATGCGTTGATGTCGCTGCTCGTGGCTGAATCGATGGAGTTGATGGGGTTTGTCGGTGTGTGATACACTTCCAGCTCCTTGAAGATGAAGATTGCTGTTTTTTCTGCTGTATCTCGAGCATGTATACGTTGAATTTGTTGGATTGTTGCCTTGTTGTAATAAAGACCACTTCTTGTTTTCTTCTTGCAATAAAAATATGTTGGAATTGGTTTTGCGAACTTTGTTGTGTTGTCCCTCTGGCTTACTTGTTTGCTTCCTTCTACTATGCTTGGACATTCTTTCACCTTTCCTAAGGTAGAGATTTTGATGTATCTTTGTAATTGTCTCTTCTTGTGTTGGGTTCCTGCTTCGCACTTCCTGCTTTAGCTGCTGCTTTAATTGAAATAAGTTTCAATTTCTTCTTTCTAGCTTGTTGCCTTGCATCCTGCTGATGATTTGGGTTGAATTTTAGTGACACGTTGAAAAGTGATTGTTGTCTTTCCTTCCAGCATCAGCAGGATGTTGAGATCAGCCACTCATCAGCAGGATGTTGAGATCAGCAACTCAGCAGCCGGAGGTTGAAATCAACAGCAGGAATTGCCTCCTGCTGATCTTCTTGTGAAACTTCTAGCCAATGTCCGCATGTACCCTTCAGGTGGAGGTTTCCACGTTCAGCAGCAAGCATTGCAGCTAGGTTGGGCAGCTGCAGGGATAAAGCTGGACAGCTGTAAGCAGAAGGTTCGACTCCCCCCTGCTGGTACTTTTTCTGCTAGCACTCCTTTCCGTCTGTCGGAGCAGCTAATTTTCCAGCGAAATCAGTGATGTAAGGGAGGTTTAAGCTCCTTTGAATTTCCTGAACCTGCAAAGACTTTAAAATTTTCTCTAGCGTTTGTTTTTAAATTTAGTTTAATAGGTTGAGTTCGGTTTCTTTGAGCTGCCCATTGAATATTCGTTTTTGCTCATTTTCATCGAGCATGCACCTGAACTTTCTCTTTCCTGGTTGCCCGGAACATTTGAGGGCTTTTTGAATGGAATATATAGTTGAACACTTGATTTTGTTGTTTTGGCACATGTTTGTTGTATTGAATGGGCATCTGGCTGCGTTAGCTTTTCTCTTCTTTCATTTTCTTTTCAACCTACTGGCAGGGAGCAGACAGCCCAAGGAGAAGGTTTTAATACGGTTCTGGTGTGGGCCTTCTCCTTGTTCTACTTGCTGCTTTTCTGTTCATTTGAGAATTTGTCCCTCCTGTCAGGTTTTCACGGTACAAGGCTGCCAGAGCCGTTCGTGCTGAGGGTATTCTCTCCGACCCTAGCAACAGCTGCCTCCTTCCAGCTAGGTGGCCAACCCGACTGGTGGTGGCAGGTGGAGAATCACTCCCAAGAGCCTTTGTTCCAGCTCTTCCCAAGGCGTATGCGTAATCAACGCGCCTTCCCAAGAGGGACTTATTTGTGTGCCCCCTTCATCCCGGGTAATCATTCATCGAAAATATTCAGATTTTCGGTAATATAGCCGCGGAGGCTTTGCATGTGCCTGTCTCAAGTGTCAGATTAATAATAATACGGTGCACTCAGAGCATAACCCAACATAAGTCTTTTTTTCTTCCTCCCAACGTGCATGCGTCGAGGGCACAGCACGAGCTGGTTCTCTTTCTCATCATCATGCATTCTCACAAATCCCATAAAGTCAGTTATTCAAATAAACATAAGCATGAAACATAATCTTTTTCATTCGCATGAATCAAAATGCATGAAATTCTATGTAAATAACCATCAAAAGCACAAACAGTAACTTTGGAACCTGGAAATTCTGATAACCCGTTCCTCCTTGTGCTCTCCTTCCAGGTATGTAGGCTGCGTGTCTGCTTAACAGAAAAAACCCCTTCAGGTTTTGATTGGAAACTGGCAGTTCTGATAATACGTTCCTCCTTCTGCTCTCCTTCCAGGCGCGGGCTGCGCGCCTGCTTAGCAGAAGAACCTTTTTAGGTTTTGCACGTTCCAGGGTCGTGATAGCTTCTTTCCGTTAGCATCCTCCAGCTCATAAGCTCCTCGACCCACGATCTTTACGACTTTGTAAGGCCCTTCCCAGCTGGGCCCCAATTTACCAACAGGTTTTAAGGCATCTGCCCTCCTAAGCACCAAGTCCCCCACCTGGAAGTCGCGCGCTTTCACCTTCCTATTGTAAGCTGCCACCATTTGGTTTTTATACCTCGCCATTCGTATAAGTGCTCGATCCCTTGCCTCTTCTATAGTATCCAAGCTTTCCCTCATTAATGCTTCGTTCTCTTCTTCATTGTAGGCTTCCACTCGTGGCGAGGGCATGCCTATCTCAGCAGGAATGACCGCCTCAGCACCGTATACCAGGTTGAAAGGTGTCTCTCCCGTGGTCACACTGCGAGTGGTTCGGTGAGCCCACAGGACTGCGGGTAGCTCGGTAGCCCATTTTCCTCTAGCTCCTTCTTCGGGACCAGGACTACATTTGAGAGCCACTCAGGAAACTGAATTTCCTTGATGTGACCAGCAGCTAGCAGCATGTCCACCTGGTCTTGTATGATCTTATCCCTTTCAGGTCCGTGTGTCCTCTTCTTCTGCTTCACCGAACGGATCTTTGGATCTACGTTCAGCCTGTGAACCGCCACAGAAGGGTCAATCCCCTCCAGCTGATCATCTGTCCATGCGAAAACATCCACATTCTTCCTGAGGAAACCTGTCAGCTCCTCCTTCAAGTTGGGGCCCAGCTGCGATCCTATCCTTGTTGTCTTTTCGGGATCTCCGGGGACCAGCTCGATGCTCAATAGCTCTTCAGCGGGTTCTATTTTAGGGTGAGGTCCTTCCTGCTTATCTTCCTGCTCGGTTTCTTCCAGCTTTCTTTTTTTATCACTTCGACCTCTCTTCTCTCCCTCCTTCTTAGCTTCCTTCCTGTCTGCTTGCTGGACAGCTTTGACATAGCACTTCCTTGAGGAATGCTGGTCCGCCGATACCTCTCCAGCTCCCTCCGGCATTGGGAACTTTATCTTCATATGGTAAGTGGAGATAACTGCCTGGAAAGAGTTCATAGCTGGTCTCCCGAGTATGGCTTTGTAAGCTGAAGGTTTGTCCACCACCAGGAACCTCACCATCCGGGTCCTCGTCCTAGGCTTGGTGCCCAACGCAACCGGTAGGGAAATCATCCCCATAGGCCGTACCACCTCTCCCCCAAATCCGAACAAGGCGGTCTTCACGGGTTCAAGCTCAATCTTTCCTAGGTCCATCTGTTCATATGCCTCTCGGTAGAGGATGTCTGCTGAACTCCCGCTGTCTATAAAGACTCTTCCCATGCCATAGCTAGCAATGCTGGCTGTTATGACCAGAGCGTCATTATGAGGAGCCTGAATTCCCTCCAGGTCTTCTGGTCCAAACTGAAGCGTGGGTTGCGGTCCTGCCTGATCGACCTTCATGATGAACGATCCTGCCTGCGTGTGTGCTCTCCGAGCCCGATGGGAGTCCCCATCCGCCGGCCCTCCTATTATCATATGAATGAAGCCTTTCTGCTGTGGAGCTTCCTCCTGCTCGCGCCTTCCTGCTCTTGCCGCTTCTGCTGGGGGTGCCTCAATCAATGGCCTATGAGGTGAGAGGTGCCTTCTTTGCTCCCCTCCTCTTGGTTGGTGATCTCTTCTGCCGTAGTTCTACCTGGGAGGATTCCCTCCTGGTATCCTCCTTCCTGGTGTACCCCTTCCAGGTCCGTTCCTTCCAGGTGGATTTCTTGCAGGTTGACTCCCTCCTGCTACATTCCTCTTTGGGAACATCTCCCAGCCTTTTGCCCGATCTCGGCATATCAGTTCCTGCAAGTAGCCTTCCTGAATTAATCTCTCAATTTCATCACGCAGGTGGCGACATTCATCCGTATCATGTCCATAGTCGTTGTGAAACCGACAAAACCTCTCTGAGGGGGGCTTGAGGGGCCCATTTTCCGCATTCCGGGGCCAATTCAAGAGGCCCGTTCCTTGGATCTGCATAAGAGTTTGAGCGGGTGTCGTACGCAGTGGGGTATATCGGTCATACCGGGGCCCAAGGCTCAAAAGGTGCTCTCCCCTTTCAGGTATTCTGATCCTTTTAGCTGGAGCGGGCAGCCGCCCGTCCTCCTTTCTTTCCCTCCTCCTGTCAGCTGCTATTGCTTCGTCCTTCCCCGCTTCTGCTTCTTCCGAATTGATGTACTTTTCCGCCCTGGTTAGGAGATCATCCCAGCTGGTGGGCGGCTTCTTGGAGAGCGAGGTGAAGAATGCTCCTTTCCTCAAGCCCTCTTGGAAGGCACTAGCACGCACTTCCGCAGTAGCAGAAGGGACTTCCAACACGGCTTTGGTGAACCTGTTGATGTAGCTCCTTAAAGACTCCCCCTCTCTCTGCCTTACCGCGAAAAGAGCATTTGGAGTTTTCTGGTAGCCCCTGCTGCTAGCGAACTGATGTAAAAACAGTGCAGCAAACTGGTCAAAGGAATGTATAGACCCGGGCTCAAGCTGCCGAGCCCATTCTTGCGCATTGTCCGTAAACGTGGTCAAGAATACTCTGCATTTCACCCCTTCACTGTACTGGTACAGGAGGGCCAAGTTCTCGAACCGATCCAAATGCTTTTGGGGATCCGTTGCACCATTATACTCCGGCAGCCCGGATGTCTTGCAACCTGGCAGGAGTTCGTCAGCCAGGACCCTTTGGCTGAAGGGTCCGCCTCTCCTGGTCACCCTAGCAGGTCTTGCTCTCATTTGCCTCTCCATCTTTTCTAGCCTCTGCTGTAACCTGGCAGCCCAGTCGGGCTGCTCAGGGAGGCCTGGTTCTCTTATTCCCATCTGGTAATTTACGGGTGGCGGTGGCGCCATTGGCTGCCGTGCAGCTCTGCCTGCTGCCCCGTTTCCTATCCCGCCTGCTCCTGGCAGCACCAAGGGGTCTCCAACTGGAGGTAAACCTTCTCCAGCTGAAGGGGGTATCATTCTTCTCATGTTCGGTTCTGTTTCATGCGGCGGCGGGGCAGTTCCGCGCCCCTGGGTCAAAGGCTGGTTTGGCTGCACCGAAGCAGCAGCTACAGCTGCGTTAATCCATTGCTGGAACTCCCTAGCTGTAAGGTGAATGGGCGCATCTGGCGGTAAAAAACCACCTCCTGATCCACCAGACCCGTCAACTGCTCGCTTAGCTTGGAACTGGGCAGCAGCGGTACTGCTTCCTGACGTCGCCTCTCCAGGTATGTTAGTTACTTTAACGGTCTGCTGGGGGTTGAATGTTTGGCTCAGCAATGCCTCCAGCTCTTCTGTAGACGGCTCGTAGCCCGTCTGCCTATCTGCTCCTGCGGGCAGGTTCAGCCCCTCAGGCAGGGACGTCCTTCCAGGTGAGGAGCCCCCTGTACCTGGAGGGGTCAGCAGGTCTACATCCCTAATTTCAAGGTTCTCGCTTCGCTGATTCTTCAAACCTCCTGTCAAGCTGGATTCTGGGAGATCTGCGTTGTCCTTGGTTAGTGGTGTGCCTCCCGTTACCGTAACGATGGTGGAATCGGTTAATACGGGGATACTTCCGATGAAGAGCGGATTCGAAGCACTTCCAATAGCATTTTCAGCACCCGTCGTTGCCGGAGTAGATGGGTTGGCTGAAGTTGATACACCGCTAGATCCGGTCTTGGATGCCATGGGAAATCGCAAAAACTCACGCCTTTTGCTCGATTTAATCGCCTTCCCACAGACGGCGCCAGATGATATTTGCCAAAAATTGACCAAATATCAACACGATTTGTATTTGGGAAATTCGGGGATTTAATCAAGCTGTAAACAGAAAAATGGACAATAAGATGAATATTAACGTAAACTGCAGAAAAGAAAATAAGAAATAAGAATAATGGTAAATGATAATAAAATATGAAATCGATGATAATCGTCTGTCTCTTGAATCTTCCAAGTACAATAAAATTCTGAATGATATAATCTCGATGCTAACACAACGACGGAAATTGTAGTAAAAGAACAGTGGGAAGAGAAGACTAAAAATATGATTGCTAGAGATTTCTGTAGAAGTTGCAGAATGACGATCCTTTTTTTTTTGACTAATCTTTTAGAGAAAATATATCAAGTCTAGGTTTCTTTCAGATTCAATGTATCTGGTCTTCCCCCCTTTTCTCTCTCCTCCTAAAGTCTTGGCACGTTCTCCCCACGTTCTCCCATTTGAAAACCACGTAGTAACTGCTGACTTCTTCTCACGATATCTTCTCAACTTCTTTTCTCTTTTCTTCCAATAATATCAACAATCCTATTATTGAATATTTAATTCAATCATAAGATAATATACAAAATCAGCCCACATCAGTAAGACTTCCGGTTCGACGTCCGGTCCGGGTTTTAAATCAAGCCACCGACTCATCAAAATCCTGGCCTAGTGAAAGGAATTCGGCCTTCAAATATTACACTGTTATCGTGGCATGGATCTCGAAATTTAAGTAAGACAATATGAAGTGGATCGCAAAAAAACAAAAAAAAGTATTATATTTATAATTTAATTCTAGGATTAACTACACCTAACCCCCATATTAGATGGTATAATTACAATTCACTACCATTTTTAGATTAAATTATAAACACCACCCTTCTAGAAAATTTTAATTACACCAAGCCCCCAAAATTTTAAAGTTATGTTAGAAAAGTGATTACATCAGCAAATTTTTTTATAAAAATCCGAAAATACCCCCCTTAACTATAGTCAACTTGTTTATTCCCAAATTGCCTATTGGAGGTTAAATGTAATTATTGTATTATTTTAGGGGTCATGTGTAATTTTTTATACCAAATATTGCAATTTTATTTTTTGGTAAAAACTAACCAATTACTAAGAATAAATACTAAAATAAATAAAATAAATATAATTTTTTTTGAAGAAAAGAATATATATTCAATATCAACAATAATAGAATGAATTTCATTTTAAGGGTCAAACAATATAACTCAAAGTAGGGATCTTTAATCACATATTGTTATTCCTAGATACAAATATGCTATAACAGGCTAGAATCTGATTGCTACAAAATTAAATTTCAAAACTAATAACGTTGCGTTTTTTTAGCTCACATGTTAGAACATAGTGTTACAACAACCTAAAAATTACAAAAAAAACTTCGTCCGAACACTGTCCTCTTTTTGTCTGTTCTCATTTTTGCTCCTCTTGTTGCCCTTGCTCTGCATCTTCCTCAACTGCTGCGTCCGAACACTGTGATCTGCATCTAAGAAGACAAGAAACAGAGTGATCTCATGACATACCTCAAGTAAACACCCCTTATAACGCAAGAAGATGAGAAACAAAGTGATTTGAAACCAAACCAAAGGCTGATTTTGATATATCTTTCTACATAACTAAGTCATTTATAATATCCTCAATCGCATCCAGATTGGTCATCTCTCCGTTAACCGCTCCTAATTCTCAACACCATAAATCCAAAGTTCAATAAAAACACCACTAATAAAACATGCTAAGAAAATCAGGCAGCAAATATGCAGGTTAACCTGCAATGACAATCAGTTATAAGTTTTCTCTCGATGTAAGATCAACTTGTAACTCAATTTTCGTGTTAATTAAATAATTAAACACAAGAAAAATAATCACAAATGAATTTTATTGATTTATTTGAACTTGCGGGTACAATCTCTAATTTATTCCTCTGATTCTTCCTACAAGAATTTGTCGAAGTTCGGAAGGTTGTGTTCCCTCAATGTTGTAAGGTGCTTTGACCAATGGATATGGAGTTCTTCTGAACGGTAGAAGGCAAGTTGATAAGTTCAGGGTCTTGTCTTGATTAGACGTATAGTTGCTATCTGGCTGGGGTTAGAGAGATTGAGATAGTAGCCGTGGGAATAGATCTATTTATGGTAAAGGGCGCCTCCCTCGGCTTCCCATTGTAAAAAATGAAGTTCGCTGCTAGAAGACAGCGATCGTAATGCCAAGCAAGGAAGTCCTCATCTACTCTGTTGCTTAAAGGCAAGCTCAATATCATCTCTGCATATTTTTTGAATTTAATAAAGCAGTCTCTGATCAATTCCTCGTTCCAAGTTCCGGTATGATGCTTTTTTAGTTCCCATCCAAAATGGTTCTTCGTAAATATTGTTGCTTCTTGGTGTGACACCCTTCATGTTCCAAGAGATAGGCAACCAAGGGTCATCCCCTATTTTCACCGACAAGCCGCTCTCCTACAAGAATTTGTCGAAGTTCGGAAGGTTTGAAACGCCTTGTTGACTTTGGAACTTCGATCTTCCGTTGGATTTGATTTGCTTCTGAAAACGTTAATCGCGGGTCTTTCGACTTAATCGCGAATTAAACGCCTTGATTTGATGAACACCGAAGAACACGCCGATGAACACCTTTGATGTTGATTTGAATTTATTGAGGAGCAACGTCGAAATCTAGATTTGATGCCTTGATTGCGGATTGAGCTTCTCGAAGAACGCCGAAGAACACACTTGGAGCACCTTCGAATTTGATTTGAGAAGAATGCCGGATTCGTGGACTTGACGCCTTGTTGTGGATCGGTGGCTTCGATTTGGTTGGTTTCCCCGAAGAACGCGAAGAACGCCTTGAATCTCGCTCCGATCTTCGAGGAGAGCAACGCCAAAACACCACTTCGATGCCTTGACGCCGGATTAAACGCTGTTGATGCAGACTTTTGTGAAAAACGCCGTTGAAGATGCCGAAGAACACACTTGGATGCTGATGAACACCTGAGAGCTTCTTTCTCCTTGCTTTGTGGCTTGCTCCTTCGTATCTCCAAGTTGTGTGTGAGTTGTTTATAGAATGCCTCTATTTATAGGCGTAGGGTGGATTTTTGTGATAATTATCCCTTAATTAATTAATTTATTTATTTATTAAAGGGATAATATCAAACTTATTTATTTATTTATCACTTTAATATAAATTTATATTACAGAAAAATAAATAAACCACATGTCTTGACTTGATTGGTCCACGTATTGAAACATGCCACGTGTCATCATTTAATTGGTCATAACCAACTGAACTACAAGGCTTGATTTGATTCGCCAGAACACTTCAATTTTGACAAGTGTCGATAGTTGATTTGATTACAAAATAAATATTAAAATTATCAATTAAATCAACTATTTAGATATTTTATGGATTTTGACAATATTTATCCAAAAAATATAAAAATAGAAAGAATTAAATTTGATAATTAATATTTAATTATAAGTGTCGCATTTTAATTTGACGAAAATAATTCGTCTACAAATGCCTCCACTTCAAAGCTCGATGAAAGACGTGCCAAGCATCGTGTCGGCAAAATTTGAAGTAATTAATTTGGCACCCCAAACTTAGAGGTACCACCTTCACTTTTAAACTTGGATTTGAATATCACATGATTAACATGAGACTTTGACAATTGAGTAGCCAAATTGATTGGGGCAAAAGTAACGGCCCATCAGGCAACTAATTGCCCAACTCTTTGGACTTAAATAATCTTCATGTTTGTTCAAGAAATCACGGCTCAGTTCGGGATAATTACAGTTTTGGTCATCCAACTATGCCACTTATTCTCTTTTGGTCCCCCACTTTTCAATTTTACAAGAATGGTCACTGAACTACCATTTTTTTACACGTTTGGTCCCGCCGTCAGCCTTGTCGTTAAATGTAACGGAAATTACAGTTTCAGACCAATTTTGGCGCCGTTTTCTGCGTTTTCCCTCATTTCTTCCCCTTGTTGCGACTGTGAAGTTCTCCAAGGTGAGTATGTCAAGCGGATCCACTGCATGGAGTACACAAAGGCAAAATTTCCCCATTGAGCGAGTTTTTTGCAAATGTGGCTCCGAACCAGCACCCAATGAGGTTCATAAGTCCAACAGTGATGGAAACGGACGTGGCCGAAACACCCTTATCCGGGAAAAGGTCAGTTGACAGCTTACAAACAGCTATAACAGAGTTGACGATTGATAAAGGCAGCTGTGGGATAGTTCCCTTGATGACTCCTTCTTTCCATGCATGTTAGGAGATTTTGATGGTTTCGATTGACTCCGGCCCGAATCGGAAACCTTTGACAGCATTAGGCCCTCTTATGATGGCTACAACCAATCCCACCAAAAAGACTATGAAAGCAGAGGGAAGTGAGCAGATCACTTTCTTGGCTTTCCTCCATTTTTGATCCCTCATCTCTAAATCATCAACCTCATAGTTAGCTTCGTTTTCGACTTCTTCTTGCTCCGGCCCGTTTACTATTATGATGAAATGGGCACAAATGAGGGCCAAAATCAATCCATCCGATCCGAGCTATGGCCTCTCTCCTAAAGATTTCAACATTGAGAAATTTTGAACCTTTCTGATGTACTTAACAACCGTCATTGCGAAATTCAAGCCCTGGGCAAGCTGAATGCCTATAACAACGGATAATGGAATCAATTTAAGCCGTCATTGCGAAATTCAAGCCCTGAGCAAGCTGAATGCCTTTGAGAAATTAGGCATTGCTCCGAACCAACACCCAATGAGGTTCATAAGTCCAACAGTGATGGAAACGGACGTGGCCGAAATATCCTTATGCGGGAAAAGGTCAGTTGACACCTTGGAGAACTTCACAGTCGCAACAAGGGCAAGAAAACGCGGAAAACGCAGAAAACGGTGCCAAAATTGGCCTGAAACTGTAATTTCCGTTAAATTTAACGCCAAAGTTGACGGCGGGACCAAATGTGCAAAAAAAGTGGTATTTCAGTGACCATTCTTGTAAAATTGAAAAGTGGGGGACCAAAAGAGAATAAGTCGCATAGTTGGATGACCAAAACTGTAATTATCCCGCTCAGTTCATTAGTAATAAATGAACCAACTTTTTCTTTTCCAAAACAAATTAAGACCTAATTCATTTCGTCCTTTTTGAGGCAAGTCATGCCTTCTATTTCCAGGTTCCAAGTCCCTTGACGATACAGAGTATCCCATCAGCTTAAGAACTCTGCTTCACTTCCTTTTCTTGTTTTTTTTTTTTTTTTAATTACTTCAATAACTTAAAAGAATTTGAATTGGGCTCGGAATTTGAAACTCCTACAACACAACAGGCTACATATACCGAATCCTACTCGCAATCAAACTCTGATTTCTAAGAATCTTCCTTGAGCAGCCGATTTTCACATATCTTTGATTAAGATTCACTCTAATCCTAAATCAAAGTTTGATTAGTGGAGTCCTAATCGGACTAGATTTCCTTGATGCACATGGACTCCAAGAGATAACCTTTGCAAACCAATTGGATATAGTTTACAGACTTCTAATCAAATAAGGATTCATGCCTTTAAATATCACGTTAGTTTCAGTCATGCTCAAGCAAATTCGAGAAGCTGATCGTGGTGAGCTACATCTTCTACACGTTGCTTCTTCCCTTCCATCCTTGTCAGGCTCCATCTTGTGATGGAATGGATAAATAAAGGCTCCAAAATCCATTTGAATTTAGACCCTTGGATCTGCTGTTATCATGACCGTCGGATGGGGTTAAAATTCAGGTATCGAAACGACGACGCAGCAACTTATGTACCAAGCATCAGGGCCGTTGATGAACACGCCTCATATGTTGCATATTCGTTGCATAATTGAGCTTAAGTTGTGATATTTGGGCCTATAATTTAGCTTCATGATGGACTATTCATTGGTTTAATGTTTCCTTGTAGGAAATCACTTATTGCATGAATTTGTGGAAAATTGGGCTCAATTGTGGGAAATTGGGCTCAATTGTGTTACAACTCCTTCAGCTGCAAATCAAGCCCACGACCCCTCATCTGGAAGCCCGCAAAAACCATATTTTGGTGGATGGCTTGAACCCCAATCTCATATTGGAAGGCCACGTTTAGGAAAAGCCCACAAGATCAACCCTTATGCCACGACCCCTCATCTGGAAGCCCGCAAAAACCATATTTTGGTGGATGGCTTGAACCCCAATCTCATATTGGAAGGCCACGTTTAGGAAAAGCCCACAAGATCAACCCTTATGCCGATTCGCCGGTATAACGCCTTGGAAAGGTTTTTAGCCTTTCTTGAACTTGTAGAGAGGTTTTTAGCCTTTCTTGAATTTGTAGAGAGGTTTTTAGCCTCTTGCACTTGTAGAGAGGTTTTTAGCCTCTCTTGAATTCGTGTTGTGTGTTGAATGAACTACACATGACCCCTTTATATAGGTGTAGGATCCAAGACTTGTTGTTCAAGTTAAAGTTTATTTAATAATTATCTCTTTATTTTTTTTTTTTTTAAAGAGATAATATCAAATAAGACTTGAATTTGATTGGTCGGTGTGATGCAATACGCCACGTGTAGCCATATGATTTGTCTTGACTTTCTTTGACTGCAAGATTTGATTTGATTGGTCAAAACATGTCACTTTGACACGTGTCATCACTTGATTTGTTGATAAAATAAACATTATAATATCAATTCAAATTTAACTATTTAACTTTGAAATTAAATTTAGGATAATTTCAAAATATGAAATAACAAATTAAATTAATAATCTAAAGTTTATTTATCCGTCTACATAGTAATTTTGCATGTTTACAACTTATTCAAACCATTATACAACAAAAAAGAGAACATGTGCAAAATATAGTATCCAAATCAAGGCACAATTTCCTCACAATATTAATTAAACCTTTTGACTAAACGAATTGAAAGTTTTATCTGCATTTAATGTGTGTAATATAAATATGTACATTTTGACTTGTAGAGATTGATAACAAAGGCTATTAATATGATTGGTTACAGTGTTGGTCCTATTGAAAGGCTCAGAAAACAAAATAATAATGCACGATAATAAGATGTGCCTGCACGTCAGCTGTTGTTTGTTATTGTGTGAAGAATAAAGGCCAAGGATGAATCTCTATACATATATAGTTAATCTCGATCGCCCTTGATGATTGATTTGAATAAAAATAGTGCTCGGGAGCAGCGGTGGCTGTTTCTTCCGAGCACTTCATTGGTGTGTGATTGTGAACAAAGACACTTTACTCTTCCTTTGTGAAATAATATTATGTGGTGCTTTTCCTTGTATGTCTTGGGTAAACTATTGGTCACGCATACAGGCTATTTTCTGTCATCTGCCAACTTCAAAGTACGAAAACCATGTTGTGCTTCACTCAAGTATGAACATTTTGGATGAGTGGTAAAAACAGTTGCTTTCTAAAGTCTATGTTTTACATGTATTTTTCGAAATCGCCTACTTCTAATGCCAAATGCATATTTTAACTTCATCTGAACTAAATGATAGTTATGATAACTGAAATTAACAGCTTGTTACACCTGATGAAGAGGGAACAACCTCCAGATGTAAAATGGCACTTGAAGCCTGAAGGTCAGATCAACTATTGTGAATGTTACATGTGCGCCATTGATTGACACTTGATTTCAGTTCATTAGGGAGAGTAGCAGACCAGGCAGTCAAATCTGGCAAAGATCCAGTAAGAGCAAGATAGTTTTCACCTGCACTCTTCGGCATCTTTTTCCAGTTTACCTGACATAGAATATTATGATCTTAGACCAACCCCAGAGTAAGCAATCATTATGTACCTATTTTCTTTATATGGTCTTAAGCCCAGGGGTTATAATGTCTTTCCAATTCACATTTTACTTTTAACTCTATTTACATTGTATCTGTTTTAGCTTGATTCCTCGTAGCATATCCGTTTTATGTGCACCCCTGTACCGTATTAGCTTGAACATATATTAGCTAATATACGTTGAGCATAAGAAGCACCAACCTGTCCAGGAAATGCTTCGCATAGGGCCCTGATGGTAGCATTTAGTTTCCAAGTGCCATCAGTTGATGAAGCATCTTCACCAGCACCGCAGTTCACCATGAAGCGACCGTTAGCCATCAACTTGTCGTAGAGTTCCAACCAAGTAGCTGCCTAGTAATCCAGATGGAAAAGCATAACAAAAAAGTATAACCATGCAGTAAATTTACAAACTTTTCCACTGCAAACAATAGTACCTCTTCTAACCGTGGCAAAACTTTTCCCTCTGCAAACAAATCAACTATAATTCCTGCAATTATTGAATACGGATAAGTTAGCATTGGAATGATTGCGGAAGTACCAAAGATATGGTTTTGTTCGTAATGGGCAGTCATCCAAATATCTAATGGGATAATAACAAGTATATCAACCTTAAGTCTTACTCTTACCAGCATATCCTCCAGAAATAGCAGCATCCGGAGAAAAAACATCGCCAATGTGAATATTAAGAACTCCACCCTCATTAGTGTGCTCCTCGAGAACCGACAGTCCAAAGTAGTCTCTTGATTTATCTATCAACTAGGATCAAGTGAAATCATCACTAAAAGCAAATGTAAATTCAAATGTGCACTCATAGAGGACTATTTTTCCAGTATGAACAACAAGAAGCTGCTTCCAGTACTTTTTTTTTATTTTGCTAAACCTCAAGCATCTACCAGATGCAGCAATATCTTCAATGCTATTTATTTGGACAAGTAATTAGGATCCTTACGATCTGGTCAATCTCCCAGCCTTCCAGCTGCAGGGAAGGCCATAAATGCAGCATCAAATGCGCAGCCGTTCCTCCACCCTGAAAATTTCCCCATGTTACTGCCTAATAAACCAATTGTTGGAGGGAATTTTGTATATTGACCTATCACATGAGAAGCGAACACAAAAACAAAAAGATTCACCTTAAAAATTAGAGCAAAAACAGTTGTATTACCAAGCCAAAGATTGCAATAGGACCTCTTGGAAGCAGTGGCGGCAGTGCAGCGAACTCATCCTGCACAAGTAATCCAAGATACTCATCAATGAAGAGAGACCAAATAAATAAATTGTATAGTATTAGAATGCAATAGAGTGGTAAATAGACATACCCAGTATGAAGCAGTCCATTTAGTTTCTTTATTAAGCATGCTGTGAACGCTATCTGCAGCGCAGCAGCAAGAAAATAATGAAAGGCGTGTGGTTGCCTTTATGTGAAAAAACAGAAGAGCGGAAAGGAGAATATATACGCACGAGTAGGGTCGAGAAGCAGAAGCCTAGACTTGGGGGAATCCAGGATAACAATGTGGTTGTAACTGCTTTGAATGGCGGTGAGAACTTGGAATTCTTCTTCTTCATCTTCTTGTTTCTCAGGTTGAGATTGCTGGACCACAGCTTTGACCTCTTTGCGACATCTGCAAATACTCCATTTCTTGTGCAGAGCAGATGGATATGTCGCAGTTGGGCGTGAAAAGAGTAAAAAGGAGGAATCCCAATGGGTGGTGGTGGGAGGCGGCAGCGTTGAGCAGCCAATCAAGATCATGCTAATTTTGCTATGTGATGATGAATCCGGGAATTTCGGTGGTGGATAACGGAAGAAATTGGCGGAGCTTAATGGATCCATGAAATTGGGCCTACTCCTCAACCCATAGAAAGTAGATCCAGCCCATCTGGCATTGTATCCATTATTCAATGTTGACTTGTATTCATGAGTCAGGACTTCACCACCAAATATCTTCAACTCCTACCTGCCCACCTTTACTCGCTCTTTCACGTCTGATTCCAGAGGAACAAGTGTCAAAGTCTAGAGAGTTTTTTTCCTGAAATATATGCTGAAACGTGTCCACAATTACTTTTTATCTGTCTCTCCCGCTTAATAAAATAGTATAAGAGAGTGTTTGATAGGTCAGATTAGTTTTTCTGAGTTAATTTGAATTAATTTAATTTGGGTTTTTTTAACTCAAATTAAGCACGATTAGGTTATCTTAATTTACCATTTGATATATGCAATTAGCTAGAAATTAATTCAGTAATAGAAGCATAATTTTCTGATTGATACGATATATTAATGTGTCCTTGAGACATTTTTATATTTTTGTCCATTTACTATAATTACAATTTTTATTCAATTTAAAAAGTAATATATATATATACCATTCAATCGAAATATAAAATAAAAAATTTATCATAACACTGATTTGTTCATAGTGAAGGATAACACATTATCTTTAGAGAGAGAAGGAAGAATCTCACCACAGAAAAATCTTAGAATGGAGAATTCTGAAAAATCTCACCATAGAAAATTTTAGATATAAAGAAATAATACCTGAAAACAAGGAATTGTTTATGATAAAGAGCAAATAGTGAGAATAAAATTGAGAAATAAAAATGAGAATAATGTGTTAAAATACTAATCTCTGTTAATCGCACCCCCTTGTCGCGATTAAAAAATGAACTTAATCCGTGAAAAAGAGGGGCTACGAGCGGGCCAGAGATTCACGTGCTTAGCCCGAAATCTGCCCGAAATCTATAATCTTTTATAACTAAAAGAAAATTAAGTGATATTAAAAACGATAAAATAGTCTAACCTCACCTATCTAACACTTTCTAAAAGTATAGATAAACAGGTAGTATTGAAGAAATATAAGTGCTTTGGTTGGGATAAATAAATAAAGGGTTTCTTCTATGTAAATTTGAAAATGCCTTAATACTTGATAGTTGTCTTTCATATATTATCAGTTATCAATCGTCGTCATCACAATTTTCCATTTTCCAGTTCCAGTTCCACAGTCCAACTCCATATGGATAACCAAACCCACTCCCACAATGAGCAGCAGCAGCAGTTGGTGCTCCCCTTGAAGACGCGCGTATCTCTCTTCTTCCTCAATTCCGTTACCACTGCCTCTCTTCGCCCCGACGGTACCGTCAATCGCCGTATTTTCCGTTCAATCGACTATTTAGGCTTCAAAAAGCCTCCCACAACCACAACCACTACCCGTGTCAAAACCTCCGACATCACCGTAGATCCCTTTCGCAACCTCTGGTTTCGTATCTTCGTCCCTCCTCGTCTTTCTGAATCTGAATCTGAATCTCGCCTACCCATCGTTGTATTCTTCCACGGCGGTGGCTTCGTTTTTCTCTCCCCCGATTTCAAGGCCTATGACGATGTCTGCCGCCGTTTTGCACGCAAGCTACCTGCCGTGGTTGTCTCCGTCAACTATCGCCTTGCCCCGGAGCACCGCTACCCGGCTCAATTCGACGACGGATTCGACGTCCTCAAGTTCCTGGACCAGCAAACTCATATCCTGCCGCCCAATGCTGATGTCTCGCGTTGTTTTCTTGCTGGAGATAGTGCCGGAGGGAACATAGCCCACCATGTGGCTAAACGAGTTTGTCAGTCCAACTCAAAATTTACTCGCCTCAAGGCAAGTCAAGTCATCGATTGATTAATTATCTAATACTTGACCAGTTTACTGTATTTAATTTCTGAAATTATTGATGGTTGAATACAGGTAATTGGAGTGGTGGCGATACAGCCGTTTTTCGGCGGAGAGGAACGCACCAAGTCGGAGATAGAATTAGCGGGTGTGGATCCAATCGTGTCGATGAGCAGAACCGATTGGATGTGGAAAGCACTGTTGCCGGAGGCAGTAACTGTCCGCGACCATGAGGTGATCAATGTTAGCGGCCCCAGAGCGGCGGAGATATCCAAATTGGATTTTCCGGCAACAATGGTGGTGGTGGCTGGCTTCGACTCACTCAAAGACTGGCAAATCAGATATTATGATTGGCTCAAAAACTCTGGCAAAGAGGCCTATCTGCTACAATACCCAAACATGATTCACGCTTTCTATATTTTTCCTGAACTTGCCGACTCTGGTCACCTCGTTTCTGAGATCAAAAACTTCATCCACAAACAGTGCCTCAAATATACTAATAGTGTTGCCATTTAATGAATCTTCAACTCCAATTTCACTCTATTATAAAAGTTTAATTTGTTTGTTCATTCCTAATCCTAGGTCAATTTATTTGTTCAAACGTTTTCATTTGGGGACAATTTTACTTTGTCCAAATTTCTTGATCTGCAGACACTGATCCCATTCTTTTATCATGCCATTTTTAAATTCCACCTGCATTTGTTAAATTATCATGCCATTTTTAAATTCCACATGCATTTGTTAAAGATTGACCTGTTCGTCAGCATATTTCTTTTGTCTGTTTTTTATTCCATTTCACTTGATATAAATACATAAGCAAATAAAAATATAACCAGTAACGACTGGATTGATGATGGAAATAGTTATAGAATTGAATTTTGCCGAGTATTTTACTGCAACAATTTATCCAATTGGAAACTGTACAAAAAAAAAAAAAAGAAGAGCGGGAATAATGAAATGTAGTCTGTAGTTCTCCGCCGCGCGCAAAATATATCCTAAACTAAGAATGTAAGGCTCTCTGTGCATGCTGCTGGTCCAAGTACGCTTCGCTTCGCTATTCATTTCCGTTAACCAGCATATTTCAGTCTTAGAGTTTGAACAAATTACAAATGTAGACTCAAAACTGAATAGAATAACGGGTTTTACCTACTCTTGGTGCAAAACCTAATACATTCATTGTCCATACAATGTTGGAATCATCAGATTTCCTGGATCTTGCAGAGGTTGGAGGTGCCATGTGCTTACAATTCGCTCATCCACTAGGGTTGAGAAAACTAAAGCACCAGAGAGAGATGAGAAAAAAGAGTTTGAATTTGTGAGTTGTGAATTGATGATGGAGAAGTTTGTGAATTCTGATGTTTGTTCTATTAATGCCTTAATGCCAAGGTCAGCAGCCAGTAGGTGTATCATGTATTTTCCACCCTCCCTCCCAATGTTTTCAAAAGCGGACCGGAGGTCAAAGCGGCAGCCTTACTGGTCACCGGTCGGACCGGTTCGACCGGTTCAACCACCGGTCGAACCGGTATGACGTAATAAATAAAAATATTATTTTTAATAATATATATATATAATAATATGCTAAAATTAAAAATATAATATATAATATAGTTCAATTTTAGAATAAAAGAGTCATATTCAAGTGTTTAACGTCTAATTTGAGGCCTGTGATTTTAAATTTGGGATTTGGGAATTGTAAGTGTGTAAAAAATATTTTTTAAAACTCAAAAAAGGTTAAAGGATGTGAGAATTTTAAGTTTTTTCAAAAAAAAAAAAATTGAAAATTGAGTGAACCACCGGTCCGGTCCGGTTCACGGGGCCAAAACCGGCGGTTAACCGGCCGGTTTTTACTGTTCGGTACCGGTCCGGTTCGCACTGGTTTTGCATGGTGGTTCGGACCGGACCAGGCACCGGTCACCGGTCGAACCGGTCGAACCGGCCGGTCCGGTCCGGTTTTGAAAACATTGCAGTCCCTCCCTCCCTGCAGTCCACAAGAATAAAACATGCAATAAAAAAATGACAAATAATTCTAAGAGCAAATTACACTTTTTTCCATAAAATTAGATTTTTATAATTTTAGTCTCATATTTTTTAAATTAGAAATATTTAGTTCCATTTAAAAAATTTGCAATTCTGGTCCCATTCATCAAATAATTGAGGGAAAATGGAAATTTTTTCTATTAAGTTTAATTTGTGGAAAAAAAATTACTGTTCATCAGGTTATTTTTTGTGGAGTTTGCTTATTAATATCCAATTATTTTACGGATGAGACCAAAATTATAACTTTTTAAAAATAATAAAACAAAATATATTTAATTTTAGATAAATAGAATTAAAATTGCAGAAAGTATAATCTTATAAAACAAAAAATGTAATTTGGTCTAATCCTAATATATATTCTTAATTAAAAAAAGACGCCATCGTAATCCTAATATATAAAACAAAAAATGTTGTTTATTCAACCTTATTCACTCCCACCTCACCTCTACACCGCCGGCCCGCAGTCCGTCACCATCTACAAGCGCCACAACCATTTCCCAGTCGCAGTGCCTCTTAAATTCCGAGGTAATCTCCAAATAATGCTACTTTATTCGATTATTCTCCTGTATTTGACATTTTATTATCAATATGCGGTATTGAATCGTCTATTATTATCTTCAGAAATTCATTATTTGAAACATGGTTTTTAAATTTGGAGGGGGGTGGCGATCAAAAGGCAAACCATCTACAATCTTTTATTTCCCCTTTTAATACCCTTTACTTACTTTTCCTCATTGTCCTCACTTGTTTGTATTATTTATGTGTAATCATGTATTATTATAATCTCACATATATATATAGGGACAAAACCTTCCAAATCTCCACTGGATAGATATTATACAAGGGCTTTACGTTTTAAGTTGCTAGATTACAACAAAAGAGCAACACATTTTAGTAGTCAAAGAATCAAAGTAGTTATGAACAAGTGAAATAGTTTAAGGATTGTGGGATCAACATCCTTTCACTATTGTAGTATTGTTCAAGCTGGCATTTTGTTAACATTCAAAACATAATAAAGAAGTTTGAGAGTTAATTATTCATTGCCAACACAAAGCTTAACCTCAAGAAACAGAGCATCAATGGAGGATGTTTCAGCTGTGAAGACAAATGACTTGGGTTGGCAGATCCAACCTAATAATATATGAAATGGTTTTGTGAAGATGGGATTTGAGCTTTGTATGTGCACCAAACAGTTCAGATTATATCGCACATTTAATATATATTTTTTTAAAAGAATATAAATACACGAAATGTTGTTTAGTCTGGTTGTTTTGACTATACGTGACACGATACACTGTGTTCATTTAAGGGTTTTTCATAATATGAAATATTTTTGTATATATCTGAGATATTCTTGTGCAGTTATCTGTGTTTGGATCTTCTATTTCTCTTATATGCACACTTCACGTGTATAGATTGACCGCTTAACGTGCGTGTGACTGAAATAGGAAATAAAATACATAATTGGAACAGAAACCGAGCATCATTCAAATTGCTGCACAAATGGAGATCCGAAACTCGAAATTATAATTCAGTACTTGTCAAATCTTCAGGCCTTAACATCTAAAAATGGCAACATTTATAGAGCAAGTTCTTAAAGCAAAATAAGTAAACAAGCCATTCAGGCAGCAGATGATAGACCTGGAAAAGCAATACAACTGGGAATATTAACAAAATATGAAAAAAATCACAAGAACTGCATATGTCTTCGATGTTCGAATATGAAGATCAAATCATACATAAAAAAAAAGTCTGATATATATTATACAACCAAAATTGAGGAATTACATATATCTCTACGAAAGAGATTCGCGACTACGTACAACAGAAACGCGAGTGTTCTAAGGATATATAAAAGAAGTGCTAACAGAACCCTATTTGTCACCACCTGAATTCAAAAACTCTAAAAAATAAGAGAGGATGGTGACAAGAGGAAGGGAAAAAAAAATGGCAAGACTATTAACCTAGGAATCAGAATTTACACGTAAACTACAGTAAAAAGGTTTAGATTAAGAAATTTTACGAGATGTGGGACATGAGCAGCAACACGAACAAGATTGCCAAACACGACGGGCATTTGGTTGACGATTTGGAAGGTGTTCTTCCGGCAACTGCAGGAGGAACTGCATGACCGTTAGGAGCATTTTGCTGCTCTGTGGTGGGTAGTGCATTAGGAGAGTTGCTATTACCTGATTGGTTTACTGGCAATGGAAGATCCTCACCTGAAATAATTCAGATATTCGGATTAACCACGTGCAATATAGAGAAAAATGATATTCGGGGTGGGGATGTGTGTGCAAATTAAAACATGAATATTCTTTAATTACATGCTTATATAGAATTCATCATGTTAAAATATATTTTAAATTATTTCTAAAAGGCGCCAAACAATTGTATAAACGTTGGAAGAGCAAACTGAGACAACATATTCATCAACATGAGGTTTCCACATAAACCAAAATAGGCATCTGAAAGAATTAATGCAGGAATATAGGCTATAAAGGTTTCAGATACTCACATTTCGAACGCGACCAGCCCAGTTTGAACTTTTCCCTATCAAATACAATCTGGTATCCCGTCATGAAGTTCTCTGCAAAGAACAATCATTTCATAGAAACAGGGCATTCTTTAGATGGCTGATGGCTGTTAAATGGAAAAATGCAATTAAATAGTCATGGTATAATAGTTAAATCCTAATATGGTCTTAGTGTCTTACGTCCAATTGTCCCAATGTCTCCATCTGCTGTAGGCTGTACTGCTAAACAAAATCCAACAGCACCCTGTAGCAGAAGGAGAACATCAGATGTTTTGCATATTTTGTGTTCTATGTTTCATCATTCATACACAAACAATTTAAATCTTCCATCACTGCAGGGGAAAAGAATTATACATGCTTTTAAATCCATATAACCTAATATTTTTCTTAAATTAGTCAGGTATCTGCCTAGCTATTCTGAAAACTGAATATGCATTACCACTTACCACAATCAGCATAGGTGTTTGTTCATCAACATATATCATCCCGTGATAGTTAAGTTCCAATTGTGTTCTAGACTCAGATCATACTATATTCATATCTTGTAAACGTTTCTGCAGAGATCAGATTCTGTGCAGCTGAACATGTGAAATAAGTAAGATTACTGACCTAACTTATGGATTCTGTAACCTTGATACCTGAACAAGATCATCTATCGTTGCAAAGCATTTCAAGGAGCATTGTCAGGCAACTTTTCCAAGTTAGAAATATTTTTATCTAGTCACCCTAATAATCCACCTCACTGTTTGATTATGTTATAAAGATCTAAAGATATTTTAGATGCTGATTTATACAAAGTCAAATGCAAATCCATGGAAAATAACAAACTAAAATCTCCACAGACATGCATTTTGATAAACGAAAGATATAACAAGGCATAGAAAATTTGAGATTCTTTTTAATCTTTTCAAATATATTGTAGATGAAACCATCATCATCTGGAATAACTGAATCTCACATAAATTTATTCAAATAAATTTGTCAGAACACAAAATGCAGCAGGAGCATCAAATGACTGCAGACAAGATGTAGAAAATAAGCAGGTATGCAAAACAAGTAGGGTTTACAATCAGCAACCTGAGTCCCGTAGATCACAAAAACAGGATTGTTGACTACAAAATTATTGGATGTTGCAAACTTCAGGGTCAAAGAAGGAACAGTATGCACCCCTTGAGAACTGCAAAACATAAATAATCATTGTTATTTGATTTTGTATTTAGTTCAAAGTATTTTGGGAAGTTGTTACTTCTACTTTCCCGCTTTTGTTTCCTGTTCACAGAAACAGTTAGTGCAGCTGTATGTGAGAGCCAGGATCTTGACCCGTGTGTGGCTAGGATCCAATTAGTTAGATATTTATTAGCTTAGAGTTTACAGCTTTGGGTTTTTGTATATAAAGTCAGTGTACGTCACTACCAGAAACATGCCTTATAGCAACTGATTTAGCAACGGATTTTGGCCCTATTAACAACGGATTTCGTCTTAGCAACGGATTTAGCAACGAAAATTTTTCGTTGCTATAACCCTCGTGACTAATCTGTAGCAACGGATTTAGCAACGAATTATTAGCAACGGATATTAGCAACGAACTTATAGCAACGGATTACTACCCACGAAAATTAGCAATGGTTTTAGCAACGGTTTTTTTAGCAACGGATTTTCTGTTGCAAACCAACCAATAATTAATTGATTTTGTGTCTTTTTGACACGGAATTTCCGTTGCAAACTCCGTCGCAAAAACTAATAATTCAAATTAATAAATTAAAAATTCATTTGTGGGGCCCGGATCACCCCAACCGAGCCCACACGAGCCGGATCGAGCCCCAACCGAGCCCACGCGAGCCAACACAATAATTCCAACGGTTTTAGCAACGATTTTTTTAGCATCCGTCGCAAAAACTAATAATTCAAATTAATAAATTAAAAATTCATTTGTGGGGCCCAGATCACCCCAACCGAGCCCGCACGAGCCGGATCGAGCCCCAATCGAGCCAACACAATAATTCCACATATTCGCGTTGAATAGGAATCGAACCCTGGTCCCAAGTGAAGAAGGTTGAACCCCAAACCAGTTGGGCTAATTCCATTGTTGTTATTATTATGTCATTTTTTATATTTAACCACTGTCAATTATTCATATACTAATTTAAATAATTAAATACTTGTTATCATATAGTTTAAATAAAAATATTTTTAAATATATAATTATTTATATTGTAATACATATTCCGTTAAAAATTTAAATGTTTATTAATTAACTACATATCTCAAGTTTTAGTTATGAGATAAAAATATAATGTATATGAACTTAAGTATAACTTTTTATGACATACAAAAAAAAGGATCAAAGTTTTACATAACTAAATAATTAGATTTAGTTGGTTGTTGAATAAAGAACTTTTATGCTATATGAAGTATTCACTTATACATTTGTATTATTTAGCAATCGTAGTTGAATAACTTAATGAAGAATTATTTTATTAATATGAAACATTTATATTTGAATTTGTAGAATTATATCTAAATATTGAAGAATTATTGTGTTATGTAGCCGTTAGATGTTAAATGAAGGATTTTTCTTTTAATATATAGTAGTACTTATATTTAACTTTGTAGAACTATATCTAAATAATAAGAAATTATTGTGTTATGCAACTGTTAGAGGTTAAATGAAAAACTTTTCTCTTAATATGAAGTATTTACATTTGAATTTGGAGCACTATATATGAATTTTAAGGAATTATTGTGCTACGCAACTGTTAGTTACGTTATTAAATAAAAAACTTTTCTTTGAATAATATTATGTAATTGTATTAAGCATTGTTAGATATACACTTCTGTGTTTTAATTATAATGTATGTACTTTAAGTAATAAATATATCATACCACTAAATAAATATGACATGTTTTAATGATTTATATTGTAATGACAATCAAATATTCATACTAAGTTGAATTACTTATTTAAGTATTTGTTATTTGTTAAAATATAAATATACTTAAATATGATTATTTGTATTAAATATAATAAATAATTTAATTAAATACTATTTATTATTCTGTTTAATTAAATAATATATATTTAACATTGTATTATACAGTATTAATTAAATAGATAATAGAGCTCGCATATTATACAGTATTAAATTCTACATAAACCCCAAGCATACATATGTATATATAATACTAATGTATATCAACTTAATTATAAGTTTTTGTGACATATAAAAAAAAGATGAAAGTTTACATAATTAAATAATTAAATTTAGTTGGTAGTTGAATAAAGAACTAATTTTATGTCAATATGAAGTATTCACTTATACATCTGTAGAATAATATCTGCATTTTGAGGAACTATTGTATTATTTAGCAATCGTAGTTGAATAACTTAATATAAAGAATTATTTTCTTAATATGAAAAATTTATATTTGAATTTATAGAATTATATCTATATACTGAGGAATTATTGTGTTACGCAACCGTTAGATGTTAAATTAAGAAATTTTCTTTTAATATAATGAATTTATATTTAAATTTGTAGAATTATATCTAAAAATTAAGAAATTATTGGGTTATTCAACCGTTACATGTTAAATGAAAAACTTTTCTCTTAATATTGAAGTATTTACATGTGAATTTCGAGCGTTATATATGTGTATTTTAAGGAATTATTGTGTTATGCACATCTTTTAATGATTTATTTTATATATTATACCTTATAATATATAAATAATACAAATTTTCTATCAAATAAAAATATTCAAGGCTTTTATATATGTAAGGTTATTTTATACAAACATGAATTCTATATAATCCCCGAACATATGATCATATAATCCCCGAACATATGAATTCTATTAAATTTTTAATCAACTATTTATAGCAATGAATTTTTCGTTGCTAAATTATAAGTATTCTATTATTTTTTAATTAAATATTTATAGCAACGGATTTTTCGTTGCTAAATAATAAATATATTATTAATTTTTTAATCATATGTTTATAGCAACGGATTTTCCGTTGCTAATCTTTTTTATATTTATTTATTTTTATTTCTTTTTTTTTTTACTTCCTTATAGCAACGGATTTTCCGTTGTTAATATTTTTCATATTTATTTATTTTTATTTCTTTTTTGTCTTCCATATAGCAACGGATTTTCCGTTGCTAAGATTTTTTATATTTATTTATTTATTTTTCTTTCATATAGCAACGAAAAATCCGTTGCTAAATACCAACAGATTTTTCGTTGCTAAAATAGCAACGGATTTTTCGTTGCAAATATTTATAAACATTATATTATTTTTTATTAGGTTTTTATTTTAATAGCAACGGAATTTCCGTCGCTATATATACCAATTTATTTATTTTTTGTATTATTTAATTTTAGCAACGAAAAATCCGTTGCTATTTTTTTTCATGTATAGCAACGGTTTTAGTAACGAAAATTCCGTTGCTAAAGCATTTTGCCACAAATTTTTTTTTCGTTGCTACATCCATTGCTAAATAGCAACGAATAATTTCCGTTGCTATATGACAAATTTCTAGTAGTGCGTGTACTCTGTTCTTTGAGAAAGGAAAATATGTTGAAAATCTCCATTTATTTTGTGTTGCTTCACTTTTAAGATGGTATCAGTTGTGCTTTGCTTCCGCTTTCTGTGACACCCTGACTTACAGTCGGTACAGGTAAATTATGTGAATTAATATTATTTGCGTTTTAGATTAATTGTATATGACTTATATGAATTATTTGAATTTATATGAATTACTTGAGCTAATTGCGTATGTGAATTATGTGAGTTGGCCTTATTTGAACCCGTAATTGTTGAACCGAACCAACTTGAACCAGAACACCTTGAACCGAACCGTGAACCGAACCGGTCCAGCCTTAAAGGCTGGACCATTTTTCCCTTTCCTTCATTACGTGAAACAGCAGCAGCTCTTGTCCAAGGAAGCCAAAAACCCCAAGTTGATCATCCAACCTTCTCAAGCCAAGATCTCCCTCGTTTCTTCGTCTTTCCTCGAGCTCAAGTATGTTTTGGAATCCTCTCATCGTGCTTGTCATTTCTATGGTTTAATTTCTGAGTTTGGAGTGAGTTTTATGTGCTTTGGCTTCCCTACGTGAATAGTAAGGGTTTGGTTTAAAACTTGAATATGTGCTCCTAGCTTATTATTCTTGAATCCTAGCTTCTTATATGAGTTGTATATGTTGTAAATGTCACATTTATTGCATTTAATCCATGGGTAGTTGAGCATTTATTGATGATCATGATTTTGGCTTGATTATTGCATCAATGGATCATGCCTTTAATTTCCGTTTTTCTTAAGTTATTTGAGTGTTTTTATGTCAAGCTTGATTTATATGATTTATGTGTGCAATTTGGGAAGTTGTGGCAACTTTTAGGTGCTTGATTTTGGCCATTTTGGCACAAAAACGAAGCTCCCCTGCTTCTGTAATGTCTGATTCTGCTTCAGTTTTTCGAACCAGGCCGGAACGGCCGTTCCCGTCCCAGTTATAAACTGGGAACGGCCATTCCGGGCCATTTACTGTTCATCGTCGAGAGTGGGAACGGCCGTTCCCAGTTTGCACTGGGAATGGGAAGGGCCGTTCCCATGGCCAAAGTCGGTTTTTAGTTCAACATTACAGACGCGCGGGGAGAGTTCGGGATTTTCTGGGAACGGCCTTTCCCGTCCCCAGTACAAACTGGGAACGGCCGTTCCCATCCTCCAGAAACTTTTTTGCGAGGGCAGGAACGGTCGTTCCCTACAATGAAAGGGCCGTTCCCACCCCTTCCCGAGACCTGGGAGCTGCCACTGCTTCTTTTTACTTCAATTATGCATTTGTATGACTTTAATTGCTATTCTTTTGCATGTTAATTGTTATAGCTTGATTTTTATTGCATAATGAATTATAAATAATTATGTTGTGCTATAATTTGTGAATTATATGACCTAAGTGTAATATTTTATATGTGATCTTGAATCATGCATTTTGCCGTGTAACACCCGGAACGCCAGGCGCCACATCCCCCGCACTATAGCCTCAATCCACGTATGAAACGGGGCAATCCATACATGAACCGAAACTATAGCGAACGGGAGACAATAAAACTCAAAAGCTAGGCGGGTACCCTCAATTAATACCACTAAACAATTGTATCAATAAAAGCGGAAGCAATAACATTCAATACTTATAGGTACCATATTTACATATTTATTAATAGATACCAACATTTCATACAATACAATATCACCTCCAATATTCAGTAAGGCATGAAACAAAATGTAAGAAGTATCAATACATGAGCTACAAAATGAAGGTGAAGTGCTAGACCCGAATTAAAGACAAACTAGACTCTAATTCCCGCCTAGCACGAACCTGCAAAAGCTGAAAAGTTGAGGTGTCAGTCCAAAACAGACTGAGCGAGGGGGTATAAATAAGTATATGCGCAATTACCATGCAATTTATAACCTCGGGTAAGATTTTATAAGGAAAACGAAATAAGTTTAAAAATAACAAGAGATACCCGCCCGAGATTATAACAATTCCAATTTACAGTTAACGAACAATTCAATCAATCAGTGGCCCGGCGAGTGAGGGCAAATCTCCAACCTTTCTCCGACAGTGTACAATATTTCAAGTTAATTAATGAATTAGGTGATCACACAAACAGTTCTGTGCACAATTAGCAATTTCAATCAATAATCCTTCTTCCTCCGGGTGATGGCGGGCTTGCAAGACCCAGCCATCCAATCATGGTGTACGTCGGGAACATGACTCCCACGCACGGGATTTCTTCCTCCACCAAACCTCCTGGTGGATTCAGAGGTGATCCCACAATGGTGAGGATAGTGCAAGAGTTACCCGTCAGCCCTTGCTTTCCCGGTTGGCTCAGTACACTACCCTCGGGCCCAACGTGAACAATAGTTACTCGCCAAAACCATCAATTCGTCAATCAATCAATCAATCAATCCATTTTCGTGAAATCATTTGAAGATCATAAGGTTAGAAAACTATAGATATATATAGATACGTTTTGGCCGAAAATCACATAAGGGTTGTAAAGGCTCTATATATTTAGAATTTAAACCTCACCTTAACCAACCAAAAGGAACAAAGAAACACTCTATGGAGCGTGCTCCTCGTCTCCGGGACCGAGATCTGTGCAACAAGGACAAGTATGAAATAAGACTCGACTCGAATGAACCAATTATGACGAACGGCAATGATATGTAACCTCAATCATGAATTTATAACCAATGAGTGTCAAATAGGAGCATACTTATCAATAAAGTGAGCATATAGTTCATATAAGTCATATATGGAAGCCAAAAATGAAAAGAATGCAATATGAAAGGTTTTGGTGAAGTTTAGGAAAACTTGACAATTTTGGGAAAATGTACATGTTGTGGGAAAACTGGAATATCTTAAATTCTAGATGTGGGAATTGAGTTTTGCTTGTTGGGAATGAAATTAGACACATAGACCTTTCCAACGCTATATGGCACGCTTTCTAATTCAAACCGAGGTGAAAATGGCGTTCGTCCGAAGTTGGGTAAAATGTAGGAAAGTGACACGCCCGTGTCGCCAATACAAGGCAAACCGTGACACCCCCGTGTCACGGTACAGAAAATAAAAAAAACATGCACCCCCGTGTCGCCAGCCCAAAGCAACGTTGACACCCCCGTGTCAGCTGTGCGTGACCGAAAAAACAGGGGAGAAACAGGGGTTTTCATGCAAAACCAACCCCAAACCACAATATACCAAACTCCAACCATAACTTATGCTTCAAACACCTCATATATGCATCATACTTCCAATATTCATCAATTCAACCAAGAAATAAACATCCCAACATCAAGAATTTCTCATGAAAACCCCATATTATACACATGCTTCCAACCTTCAATAATTCCAAGATTTTCATGCAATCCTTACTCCTTAAGATCAAGATCATGCTCTCAACTTCAATCATGCAAGAATTCAACAACAAATCCCTAAACTCATACTTGATCACATATTCAAGAATTTTACAAAACCATCAAGTTCTACCTTGAATCAAAGAGATGGTGGATGAGATGATAATATGTTGTTGATGATGATTCTAACTCTTCAATTCCTCAACTTTAGCTTGAATTTGAGATGAAATTTCCTTCCCTACTTGTGGTGTAAATATCGGTATTTACTAGGTGTAAATGTATGTGTTCTTTTTGCTCTTGGAATGTAGAAGAATGAAGGGAATAATGTGGAAAAATCATGATATATCCTAAGTCTTGTATAGAAATATGTGATTCAACCTTATTTGCATAAAAGTCCCTCATTTATTTAAACTGATGCACATAAGTATAATCTCTAACTATTGATGCAATTAACTTCAAGTCATGATATATAATTACATCCAAGAATTTACACAAGGGAGCAATTAAGGACATTTAATTCATTTAGGTCACTTAGTTCATATAATTCATATAAATGACGATTCACATAAATGCGTAGAAATGTTATGCATATATAATATAACGAAAGGCAATTAATTGAATGAAATACTTAAATTTAACCCTCCAGACTCCCGAAGACCCGCTCGTGGCGTGCTTACCTGAACTTCCGGAATTTGGGGCGTTACAACTCTCCCCCCCTTAGAAGAATCTGGTCCCCAGATTCACTGATCGGAAATAAACAATTCTGGATGGAACTTTTTCATCTTCTCCTCCGGTTCCCAAGTCATTTCTTCAGATTTATCACTTCTCCATAACACCTTGACCATAGGAATCCGTCGATTTCTTAATTCTTGATACTTTCTATCCAACACCTTAACCGGCTGCTGAACAAAAGAGAGATTTGGTTCTAACTCAACTTCTTCAACGGGGAGAATTTCTGTTTCACCTGGATAATATTTTCTGAGCTGAGAGACATGGAATACATTATGAATCCCGGTAAGATTAGGAGGTAGGTCCAGTCTGTAAGCCACTTCCCCAATTCTCTCAAGAATCTCGAATGGACCCAAATAGCGAGGGTTAAGCTTTCCTCCCTTTCCAATACGAGAAAACCCCTTTCTTGGAGATACTTTCAAGAAAACCCGATCTCCAACTTCAAACTTAAGATCCCTTCTACGGATATCGGCGTAGCTTTTCTGTCTATCTTGTGCAGCTTTCATCCGTTGTTGTATTAACTGAACCTTTTCAATCATAGCTTCCACGGCTTTAGAAGGTTTCTCCAGTTTTCTTTCCTTCTTTACTCCCTCTTGTTTTGTCCACTTCCATTCCTCTAGATCAAAATATAACGGGGACCGACATTTTCGTCCATAAAGTAATTCATACGGAGCTATGCCGATAGAGGATTGATAGCTGTTGTTATAAGCAAATTCAATCAAGGGGAGTTGGTCACACCATGAATTTGAAAAATCCAAAGCACACGACCGGAGCAAATCTTCCAAATATCTTATCACCCTCTCGGATTGACCGTCGGTTTGGGGATGAAAAGCCGTGCTAAACTGAAGTTTTGTTCCCAATATATCTTGCAATTCTCGCCACAACTTAGAAGTAAAGCGGGGATCTCTATCCGAAACAATGCTCACCGGAATTCCATGAAGGCGAATAATCTCTCTATTATAAATCTCGGCCAATTTCTTAATCTTGAAGGACATACGGACCGGTAAGAAATGAGCAGACTTAGTTAATCGGTCCACAATCACCCAAATACCGTCATACCCTCCTTTCACCTTTGGTAACCCGGTTATAAAATCCATTGTCACCTGTTCCCACTTCCACTCGGGGATAGGCAACGGCTGTAAAAGACCTCCGGGCTTTTGATGTTCAGCTTTAACTTGTTGACATGTCAAACAACATTTTACAAACTCAGCCACATCCTTCTTGAGTCCACGCCACCAATAAAATTGTTTTAAGTCTCTATACATTTTGTTTCCTCCCGGATGTACCGAATAGGCCGATTTATGAGCTTCCTCCAACAATACCCTTTTCAATTCCTCGGGTACCACTACTCGGTTCTTGAAGCGAAGAAAACCGGCTTCATCAAACCCAAATGGACTTTCCGGATCCTCTCTTGCTTTAGCAACTAACTTTTGAACTTCCGGATCTTTACCTTGAGCCTCAAACAATCTAAATTTCAATTCCGGTTGAATGGTGATATTGAATACTCGGGCTTTTATCACAATAGGCTCGATCTTACCACTTTCTCCAACATCTAAATTCGAAACACCCACTTTCCGGCTTAGAGCATCGGCAACTACATTAGCTTTCTCGGGATGATACTTGATCACACAATCATAATCTTCTAGTCGTTCCATCCATCTCCATTGCCTCAAATTAAGATCTTTCTGTGTGAATAAATATTGAAGACTCTTATGATCCGTGAAAATCTCAAATGTCACTCCATACAAATAATGTCTCCATTTCCCAAGTGCGAATATTATCGCGGCGAGCTCTAAGTCATGTGTCGGATAGTTCTTCTCATAATCCTTCAACTTCCGGGAAGCATAAGCAATAACTTTACCATTTTGAGTCAAAACACACCCCAAACCATCTCTAGAGGCATCCGTGTAGACTGCATATCCTTCTAAACCATCCGGAAGAGTTAGAACCGGGGCTGAAACCAATCTTTTCTTCAATTCATTGAAACTTTTCTCACACTCGTCATCCCAATCGTACTTAACATCTTTCTTTGTTAACCGAGTCAAAGAAGCGGCAATCTTAGAGAAATCTTGCACGAACCTCCTATAATAACCCGCCAATCCCAAGAAACTTTTAATCTCAGAGGCATTCTTCGGCCTCTCCCACTTCGTTACCGCCTCAATTTTGGAAGGATCAACTTCTAATCCATTCCCCGAAATAATATGGCCCAAGAAGGAAACCCGGTCAATCCAAAACTCGCATTTGCTAAACTTGGCAAATAATTGGTGTTCCTTTAAAGTTCTCAACACAAGCTCAAGATGCCTTGCATGTTCCTCAACCGACTTGGAGAAAACCAAAATATCATCGATAAAGATCACAACAAACTTGTCAAGAAATGGCCGAAAAATTCTATGCATCATATCCATGAAAGCGGCGGGAGCATTCGTCAAACCAAAAGGCATAACCACGAATTCATAATGCCCATATCTCGTATTAAAGCCCGTCTTTGGAATATCCTCGGCTCGGATCCGTAGTTGATAATACCCTTGTCTTAAGTCAAGCTTCGAATACACTTTTGATCCTTGGAGTATATCAAATAACTCCTCGATATGTGGAAGAGGATATTTATTCTTAATTGTCATCCGATTCAATTCCCGATAATCAATACACATCCTCAACGTACCATCTTTCTTCTTTACAAATAAAACCGGAGCACCCCACGGCGATGAACTTGGCCTAATATACCCGACTTTTAAAAGACCCTCAAGTTGCACCTTTAACTCCTTCAACTCCGCCGGAGCCATCCGATATGGAGTTTTAGAATATGGCTCGGCATTTGGATACAAATCAATCACAAACTCTATCTCCCTTTCCGGTGGTAAAGAATTTAAATTTTCCGGAAACACTTCGGGAAACCCTTTAACAACCTCCGTTTCTTCTAACTTCATCTGATCCTTGGGTCGATTAAGAATGTAAGCTATGAATCCCGTAGCCCCTTCACAAACCAATTTTCGAGCTTCCGAGAAGGATAATAAAGGCACGATCTTAGAACTTCGACCTGTTACAATCTCTGAACCCAACTGGACTCTCTTAGCCCGACAATCGACAGTAGCACAGTGCTTGTAAAGCCAATCCATACCCAAGATAGATCCATACCGAGACATAGATAATTCAATGAAATCCGTGGAAAAGACCCGACCCTCAATACTCACCGGCACCTCTCTAAAAACCCGGTTAATTTTTACACTACCACCAAAAGGAGTACTCACAACATAATAAGCAGGGGAAAAAGTAACACAAAGAGGCAATTTCATAGAAATATCACAAGAGATAAAAGAGTGGGTAGCCCCCGGATCAAATAAAGTATGTATGTTTGTGCCATGAATGCAAATAGTACCTTCTACCACTGCTGCGGGGTCCACTTCAGCATCTAGTTCCTCTCCTTCCAAGGCATAAGCACGGGCTCGGATAAGTGGCCTCTGACCCCCAGGCGGTGGATCCCGTTTATCCGGACACGTATCCACTTTATGATCGGCCTTCCCACAAATCAGACAAAGATTTAGGCGACGCCGGCAATTCTCATAGGTATGGTTAGGCCACCCACAATAAGAACATCCCGGTTTCCCGGTAGATGGTGGTGCGACAGGAGTAACCCGGGGAGCTTTCTGAACCGGCACTTGTGGCACTTGAGGCTTGAATTTCTTCATCGGGCCCTTAGACTGCGGTGGGGAAACATCATAAGTGATTGGCCTCTTCCCGGGATTATAATTCGACCTCGATCCCGAGCCGGAACCCTGACTCGATCTATAAGTAGATCTCCGAGCATTTACCGAATCTTCCACTTTTAAGGCCTTTTGAGTAGCTTTCTTCCAAGTGCTAGTATTAACAGCTTCTATTGCGGCTTGGATGTCCGGCCTTAAACCTTGCACGAATTGCATAGCCTTATGGAAATCATCACCGGCGATATTGGGTGCATATTTAGACAATCTCTCGAACTCGGCTATATATTCGGCAACCGATCTATTCTCTTGCTTGAGCTCCGTGAATTCCCTAAGCCTTCTAGTGCGAGAGGAGGGAGGAATGAACTTGTTCTTGAATTCCCTTATGAAAACCTCCCATGTAACTTCTTCTTCAGCTGCATCCAGAACAATCTTGGTGCTTTCCCACCAAGAATAAGCTTCTCCTTGGATCAAAGTAAGGGTACACCTAGCCTTTTCTCGAGTCTCGCAAGGGATAAGCTCCCAAATTCGATCAATTTCTTTGAGCCACTGTTCAGCTATCATATCGCTCCCTTTAAAGAATCTGGGTGGATGTTGATTTTGAAATTCCCTCAAAATTGCTGAAATTGGGGCCGGTGGCGCTGGAGGAGGAGCTGGTGGTGCAGGAGGCACATAATCTCTTAGTCTTTGATCAATAAGTTGTACCATAGAGTTTAAGAAATCTTGAGGTTGCGCTTGACGGGGTGGAGGTGGAGTTCGATCACGACGATGATGCCCATGACCGGGAGAATGCTCTCTGCGAGGCCTTCCACGAGGCATCCTGAAATTCCAACACTGTACATGCATGGTCGATTAACAAGTATGAATAAATGTAATTAATGTCCATAGAACACGTAAGTCACATAATTCAAATAAGGCCAGATAGTTTCAAATACGATGCAAGAATCTCAAGTAATCAAGTAATCCTATGCCGTACGACTTAGACTCACAAGACACGACACTAGAACCTCGGTTTTGCAACCGGGCTCTGATACCACCTTAGGATGTAACACCCGGAACGCCAGGCGCCACATCCCCCGCACTATAGCCTCAATCCACGTATGAAACGGGGTAATCCATACATGAACCGAAACTATAGCGAACGGGAGACAATAAAACTCAAAAGCTAGGCGGGTACCCTCAATTAATACCACTAAACAATTGTATCAATAAAAGCGGAAGCAATAACATTCAATACTTATAGGTACCATATTTACATATTTATTAATAGATACCAACATTTCATACAATACAATATCACCTCCAATATTCAGTAAGGCATGAAACAAAATGTAAGAAGTATCAATACATGAGCTACAAAATGAAGGTGAAGTGCTAGACCCGAATTAAAGACAAACTAGACTCTAATTCCCGCCTAGCACGAACCTGCAAAAGCTGAAAAGTTGAGGTGTCAGTCCAAAACAGACTGAGCGAGGGGGTATAAATAAGTATATGCGCAATTACCATGCAATTTATAACCTCGGGTAAGATTTTATAAGGAAAACGAAATAAGTTTAAAAATAACAAGAGATACCCGCCCGAGATTATAACAATTCCAATTTACAGTTAACGAACAATTCAATCAATCAGTGGCCCGGCGAGTGAGGGCAAATCTCCAACCTTTCTCCGACAGTGTACAATATTTCAAGTTAATTAATGAATTAGGTGATCACACAAACAGTTCTGTGCACAATTAGCAATTTCAATCAATAATCCTTCTTCCTCCGGGTGATGGCGGGCTTGCAAGACCCAGCCATCCAATCATGGTGTACGTCGGGAACATGACTCCCACGCACGGGATTTCTTCCTCCACCAAACCTCCTGGTGGATTCAGAGGTGATCCCACAATGGTGAGGATAGTGCAAGAGTTACCCGTCAGCCCTTGCTTTCCCGGTTGGCTCAGTACACTACCCTCGGGCCCAACGTGAACAATAGTTACTCGCCAAAACCATCAATTCGTCAATCAATCAATCAATCAATCCATTTTCGTGAAATCATTTGAAGATCATAAGGTTAGAAAACTATAGATATATATAGATACGTTTTGGCCGAAAATCACATAAGGGTTGTAAAGGCTCTATATATTTAGAATTTAAACCTCACCTTAACCAACCAAAAGGAACAAAGAAACACTCTATGGAGCGTGCTCCTCGTCTCCGGGACCGAGATCTGTGCAACAAGGACAAGTATGAAATAAGACTCGACTCGAATGAACCAATTATGACGAACGGCAATGATATGTAACCTCAATCATGAATTTATAACCAATGAGTGTCAAATAGGAGCATACTTATCAATAAAGTGAGCATATAGTTCATATAAGTCATATATGGAAGCCAAAAATGAAAAGAATGCAATATGAAAGGTTTTGGTGAAGTTTAGGAAAACTTGACAATTTTGGGAAAATGTACATGTTGTGGGAAAACTGGAATATCTTAAATTCTAGAAGTGGGAATTGAGTTTTGCTTGTTGGGAATGAAAGTAGACACATAGACCTTTCCAACGCTATATGGCACGCTTTCTAATTCAAACCGAGGTGAAAATGGCGTTCGTCCGAAGTTGGGTAAAATGTAGGAAAGTGACACGCCCGTGTCGCCAATACAAGGCAAACCGTGACACCCCCGTGTCACGGTACAGAAAATAAAAAAAACATGCACCCCCGTGTCGCCAGCCCAAAGCAACGTTGACACCCCCGTGTCAGCTGTGCGTGACCGAAAAAACAGGGGAGAAACAGGGGTTTTCATGCAAAACCAACCCCAAACCACAATATACCAAACTCCAACCATAACTTATGCTTCAAACACCTCATATATGCATCATACTTCCAATATTCATCAATTCAACCAAGAAATAAACATCCCAACATCAAGAATTTCTCATGAAAACCCCATATTATACACATGCTTCCAACCTTCAATAATTCCAAGATTTTCATGCAATCCTTACTCCTTAAGATCAAGATCATGCTCTCAACTTCAATCATGCAAGAATTCAACAACAAATCCCTAAACTCATACTTGATCACATATTCAAGAATTTTACAAAACCATCAAGTTCTACCTTGAATCAAAGAGATGGTGGATGAGATGATAATATGTTGTTGATGATGATTCTAACTCTTCAATTCCTCAACTTTAGCTTGAATTTGAGATGAAATTTCCTTCCCTACTTGTGGTGTAAATATCGGTATTTACTAGGTGTAAATGTATGTGTTCTTTTTGCTCTTGGAATGTAGAAGAATGAAGGGAATAATGTGGAAAAATCATGATATATCCTAAGTCTTGTATAGAAATATGTGATTCAACCTTATTTGCATAAAAGTCCCTCATTTATTTAAACTGATGCACATAAGTATAATCTCTAACTATTGATGCAATTAACTTCAAGTCATGATATATAATTACATCCAAGAATTTACACAAGGGAGCAATTAAGGACATTTAATTCATTTAGGTCACTTAGTTCATATAATTCATATAAATGACGATTCACATAAATGCGTAGAAATGTTATGCATATATAATATAACGAAAGGCAATTAATTGAATGAAATACTTAAATTTAACCCTCCAGACTCCCGAAGACCCGCTCGTGGCGTGCTTACCTGAACTTCCGGAATTTGGGGCGTTACATGCCGGGCGTCTTCTTTGGTTCATATAGAGTCTAAGTCTTGGGCTTTCGTGTTTTCTTTTCAGAGGAGGTTCCAGTTGACGAGCCCGAGGCGTAGGTCGTTCACGTCTGCTCGCTTTTTGTCACGCACAAGGTGAGGTTTAGGACTTTTGTTAGTTAAGTGACCTAAAGCCTTATGTGATGTTTTCATGCCGCGCATGTGACTATATATTATATATATAGCTATGTATGTGTTGATTAGAATATGTTTATGACCTTGTGAACATTCTTGTTTTAGAAAGATACTACATAAGCATATGTAAGCTAAGTTTTGGAAAAAGTCTTTACAATTCAAGTTAGCGAGATTGCCATGAAAGATTTGTCATATGATATGATTTGTGTTTGTGGATCCAAGGAGCTACGGGTAAAGAACCCTCGGGACGGTTTGGGCCGTCGAGATTCGACCTGTGCGTAGTCTCCATCCGATATATCACAAGCGACTCCGGGAGCTGGGGAAGGTGTGATATTTCGATGCCTTCGGCGTAAAAACCGGGGAGGGCACGATGTGGGTTCGCTACCCCTCATGAGTCTGTGTATGTATGGATGGTTAGGGCCGCCGGTGGCTCTTCCATCAATGGAGTAGAGGTGGATGTGTTATGATTTCTGTTTTGTTTGTTCTGAGGAGTAAAGGTTGGAAGCTCGTTCTCGCCGAGCATTATGTCTTGTTGTGTTATGTCGGGAAGTATGAATCGGGATAGTATTTTTGAAATGTTTTAAATTATATGTATTTGTTTTGAAAAGTTTTAGTTTGTAAAACCTATTCCGGTTCATATCTCCACCCCTTTTCTTTGTGCTTTACTTTATATATATAGGGTGTGGGTGTGCGTTAGCCCCCTCACTCAGTCAGTTGACTGACCCTCGTTTACTCTTTTAGTTGCAGGTTTTGGAGCGTGAGCTAGGCGGAGAAGTGTGTCTCCTTTATGCACTTGTCAGTCTAGGTCTCGTTAGGTGCATTTACATACTTGCACTTTATTGTCTTGTACTTGTATAGATATGGTTTGTAAATACTTGGTTACCTTTTTGCTCGAGCCGTGATGGCTTTTGTACAGGATTTGGTGTTGGTACCTATATGTAAATACTATATGGATAGGTGTGGGTTGGTACCTATACGTATATATATGATGATCTTTGCTTGTTGCTTTTATTATTCGCTTCCGCATACTCTGATTTGGTATTGTTTAGCTCCGCCTAGCCTAGAGTGTGTGTTTGGTCTCCCGTTCGCTATGATTCGGATTCGGGTACGGACTTTCCATTTCCTATTCGGGTTTGGATTATAGTGCGGGGGATGTGGCTCTACGTGTGGGTGCTACACTTTCACCTTCTATTCACGTCTGCTGCGTGATTCTCCTTTCTTGATTTGTGTTTTTGTGTGATCCGCCATGAATTCCGGCGGCCAATTGCCGCACTCTGAGCATCTCAATACATAGCTGGTTTCTCTGCAGCTCACAGGCGATAACTATACGACCTGGAGCAGATCGATGTTAATCGCACTCTCCGCGAAGAATAAACAAGGATTTGTGGATGGTTCTCTCACTCCGCCGGCGGCAACTGAGTCTGAATCTCGCCGGAATGCCACGCAATAATCACATCGTTATTTCATGGATCCTTCATTCCGTTTCCAGAGAGATCGGTGCTAGCATATTATTTTCTGACATGGCGCGCGAAGTGTGGCTTGATCTTCGTAAGCGTTTTCAGCAGGCTAACAGACCTCGCATCTTTCAGTTTCGTCATGCTTTGCTCTCAACACGTCAGGAAAATACCTCTGTGAGTGTGTATTTCATGAAATTGAAAGCAATTTGGGAAGAGTTGACGAATTATAGGCCTGTATGCACCTGTAATAGATGTAATTGCAACGGTGTTCGTGATCTGTGTGCCTACTACCAGTCTGAGTACGTGATGGCTTTTCTGATGGGATTGAACAAGTCCTATGCATCCATTCGGAGTCAGATCCTGATGATGGATCCACTTTCTACTATGAGCAGAGCCTTCACTCTGGTTACACAGGAGGAGAGGCAGCGCGGTTTGGGAACAACCTCTGCATCTCAATCTTCTCCTCCCATGGCGTTTGCTGTGCGCAATTCGCCTCGTTTTTCCTCTGTCAATGGCCGTTCCGGTGGTGTCGGACATGGTGGTAATTTTTCAGGTCGCGGTCGTGGCCGTATTGAGTGTTCTCACTGTCGTGGTGCTAGCCACACTGTGGAGCGATGTTACAAGTTGTATGGCTATCCTCCAGGACATCCTTTGGGACAGAGGCCACCATTTCCTCAATCTATTCATCAACCTAGCTGTTCACCATCTGTTAATCATGTGGATGCTGTACCACTAAACAATTCTACCAACTCTGCAACAGTCAACTCCGTGGAATCATCTTTGAATTCCAATTCTAACACTCACAGTTCCACTTCCTCCTCAGGTCATTGAATGATCAGTTGTAACAGCCCGGATTTCGAGGTCAGGATAGCATGGGTAAGTAAAGGATTCAGAGGAAAGCGTTTATAGCCTTAGTCCATTACATATTCCATTTTACGTGAATTATGTGCATTTATGTTCTGATTTATGATTCGTGCCTTGTTGAGAGAGCCTTATCACTATTCATTCACCGAACCCTAGATCTTTACCTAAACCTTAAGAAACCTTAGAAAGTTGGTTTCCACATTTTCCAAATTCATATCATAGCTTTCATTATCCCGAAATACGTTTTGAAAATTGTTTGTCAAAAATTCCATTTAAGTCCCTAGTTACTATTCACCCTTAATTGTAGAAATTTTCGAAACACTTTTACCTATCCAATATTGGGTTCGATAGAATCCTTGCGAAATTTTATGAATTATGGTATGATTCTCAAACCCAATTCTTAACGTAGCTTTCGTAGAAATCAAAACCGGCCGAAAAACCCTAGTTTTGCCCTAAATTAGAAATTTTCGAATTTCAACGTTTTTCCTATACAATATTATAGCCATTATGATCCTCGGATTATTTTATGAATTCTAAGATCTTTTCCAAACCCTAGTTCAAACCCTAGCTTGTTTTATAAATTTTTCCTATTTTCCCAAAGTACTATTTACGCCGTAAAAACTAACTTTCAATCCGTACAACATTTGGTATCCAATATTACAGTCAAAATAATCCTTAAATTATTTTAAGAATCATGAACACTTTCTCAGAAATCAATTCTCATTCTAGCTTCGTTTATGAATTTTATCATATTTTTCAAAATTCCCAAACGCCTACTACTTTAAATGTAGACGTTTAAAGGTTAAGTGTTTATAACCATTAGAAAGCTCTTTCGATTCTCTTTCTTTTGCAATTTCTCTCATTTCAGACTAAAACTTAGACGTTCTTCTACGATTTTATTATCATTTTCATCCTATTTTAGAATTATTTTTATTTTGTCATAATTACTAGATAAATTAAATATATATCAAATATACACCTAAGTATACACCTAAATCCCCTAATAAATGAACCTAACTTATTCACCACCATGACTCACCTAACTAAGTCTTCAAAATTGCAACATAAGCCCCCAAGACATACCTATAAATACCCTAGAGATTACAACAAAAAATTCACACCAAAATCTCCCAACATCTCTCTCTCTCCCTCTCTCTCACTAAGGTGCATTTTTATTTTATTATTTCATGCTTTATATTATGTTTTTAATATAGTACTATTAGTAGCATGCTTAGGATTAATTAAATTATGCTTTAGGAATTTTATTTTATGAAATATATGCATAATTGTTAGTTTTAAATACAATGTGTCTACATTATGGAATTTTATTTAATTAAATGCATGAATTATGATATGATATAATATGAATATATATTTAAATAATTATGTTCTTGTTTAATTAAGTTTATGCTTAGAATAATTTATTTAGATTTAATTTTATAATTAAAGTGTTACATTTAAATTTACTTGTATGCTATGAATTTAAAATTTATTAAATATGATCCTAAATTAGTATGAACATCTTCATAAGCTTAAGAACACATTCATAATGTTCTTGAATTAAATCATGTGCACGTGTCACTATAAGAAAACAGGCGAATTCCGAGGGAATTCCGAGGGATTTTCCCTCGGAATATATTTAGATAATTTTTTCATTTTTCCGAGGGAATTCCCTCGGAATTTTCAAAATAAAATGTATTATATTTTTTATTTTTATTAATTATTATACCTGTACAAAATATACATTTATTTTACAATATATAACCAAATGTCAATTGATCCAAACATCCAAACATATATATATATATATATATATATATATATATATAATATCAAAGTCTTAACATTACTCATCCAATTCATACAAGTCTTCAAACATTACTCACACTAAATTCAAGTCATACTACAGAAATTATGTAGAAAACACAAACATAAGAATCTTACAAATTCATAATCCAACCTACTTATACAAAACCATAAAGTTGAATCCCGGTTCACTACTCCAGGAGTTCTCTTTTTCCCAACACCCAATATCAGAAGCTTTCCTCCTGAAATACAACAAACTCAATTAAACCACATATAATCATCTTAGACCGTGTTTAGTTGTTGACTTTTAACAAGCTAATCTATAATCTTAACTGCAAATAACAATATGTAACATAAAAATAATAAAGGTATAATAATACTTACTTTCTCTTGCACAAAGTCTTTCTAGAACCGTAGCTGGGATTCTATTATCAGGTGGGATTTTAGTTAGAACCTTCCTTCATCATTGGATCTGCTAGTGCTTCCAAAACCTGATAATTCATTGATAGTGATAATATCAGGTTTAAATCATCTTTTTGTTGTATGGGTGAACATAATTGGTTCGCAATTCTGGGTGCATTAAAGCAATAATAATATATATCTATAATAGAACAATAAAACATGGTGCTTAACATATAGCAGCAGTTGTAATCAGCATGCTGCACAAGATTATGATCACAAACATTAGCAGACTCAAATTCTTAATATAGCATGCAGTTAATTGAACACCAATTTGTTATAGAAGATAATGGTATTTAAATTGATCCCCATCCATTTTTTCTTCAAATCAGCTGTGACTAATACAGCTGGTGTTTACTCTTTCTTCCTTACAACCCTCGACACTACATTGATCGACCTTGCAAACTGCTACCTTAACGTGACCGTGCCGCCTACTTCCTGCATCTTTAGTGTCCCAGGTGGGCTTTAATACATGGATCCAAGACTCATAAAGAATAATCAATCCAATCAACAATAATAATAAGATAATTGCATTGGTGGGGAAAAAAAGGAATCAGAATTTGGATGGTATAAGCAGTATGTAACGCCCCGATTCCGGATGAACAGGTAAGCACGCCACGTGTGAGTTTGAGCGTAGGTTTTATTTGATTTCTTTAAATTCTAGGGACTTAATTGCATAATCTTCTAAGGACCTAATTGATCATTTTCAAAACCTTATATCCTTAATTGCATAACTTCCTAAGTTGAAGGATTAATTGGCAAATTAGCAATTTCACATAAATCAAGGATGATGAATTACGTATAGTTTCTTCTCCCACATTCCATGATCATTTTTCATCAACAAACCACCAACATCTTCATCCTCTCACTCTCGGTTCCAAGGAAAGAAAAGGGAAGAAGTAATTTTTCATTCAATCATCAAGATTTCAAGAAATCATCCAAATTTTGGCAAATTGATCATCATCTTCATCCATCTTCTTTATATTTTCATCTTCAAAGGTTGGTTTGCATGAGTTGAGGATTTTGATCATAATTGATTGAGCTAGGGTTTGAGTTTGAGATGCTAGATGAGTTAGGTGTTGTGCAAGGCATGATTATGTGATCATTTCATGATTTATGGCATGAGTTATAGCATGAATTCTTGAATATTTGGCATGAATGATCAACTTTTGATCATGGGCATAAATCATGAATTCTTGATGATATATTGTGTTTTAAGTGTTCAAGTGTTAGTTTATCATCCTTTGAGTGTATATGAATCATATTCCCAGAAAACTTTTGTTTGGATGATCAAAAATGGAATTTTGTGGCCTTGTTGCTTCTTTGCCGAGAGCCTCTCCTGTTTCTGCTCTGTTCTTCAAATTTGCAGAAACTGGGAACGACCGTTCCCAGCCTCAAGGCATTGTGGGAACGGGCGTTCCCACCTTTTCAAATGGAACTAGGCGGCCGAGCATGGGAACGGCCGTTCCAATTTTGGCCTTGGTGCCGGAAGGGCCGTTCCCAGCTAAAAGGCGCGCTTTTACTTTTAAAGTCGCTGGCGCGTTTTGGGGAGCTCATGGGAACGACCGTTCCCATTTTTTAAAGGGGACTGGAACGGTCTTTCCTACCTGGATTGCAGAACAAAAGTTTCTACATAAAATTACGAAAATGACCCCTCGATCCAACGACTTTTTTGACCCCGAATTGCTATAATATGTGCTAATATGAAGTGAAATAACATGTTATCATGCCACATTTTATTTTCATGGTCGTCTCGATACATTTCCGCCGTTCGTCATATTTTGTTCATTTTAGTGCATGTCTCACGTATAAACGTCGTGTTTGCACAGGTCACGAGGGCGTGGACGAGGAGCAGGCTCCTTAGAACACTTCCTTATTTTATTTTGCAAGAAAACGTGAGGTTTATGTTATGTGTATAGAACCCTACCACCCTTATGTGCTATTTTCGGCCAAAACCTATTATAATTATAAACGTTTTCAAAATTATAAATATTTCAAGCAAGAAAGTATTGATTGTCATGATTTTCAAACAAGTTTGGCGAGTACATGATTGCACGTGGGCCCGAGGGTAATTCTTGAGCCAACCGGGAAAGCAAGGGCTGACGGGTAACTCCTGAATTATCCTCACATTGTTGGGATCACCCCTGAAGCCACTAGGAGATTAGTGGTGGAAGGAGTTCCGTGTCTAGAGGGTCATGTCCTCTACACACACCATGTCGTGGATAGTCGAGCCTTGCAAACTCGCTATCACCCGAAGGAAGAAGGAGACTGGGGATTAATCCGGCATGTCGGGTTATCCTCGGGTTATATCATGATTTCAAGCATGAAATTGTCTATGTGAGCACTAAATGGAATTGCATGATCATGTATTGAAGTAATTAAGCAAGCACGTATTGTCACGTTTGGTGTAAAGGTTGGAGATTCGCCCCTGCTCGCCGGGGTCACATGTTCATGAAATGATCAAGTTAAACTGTTAAAATGATTAGTTGTAATCTCGGGCAAAGAACGAGTTTCTTAAACTATATGATTATATTGTTTCCAAAGTCTTCACCCGAGACTACAACTTGCATGTGATGTGTGTTATATATATAATTATTGCCCTCACTCAGTCTTCGGTAGACTGATACTTCACTTTTCAGGTACTTGAGCGCTGGTCGTGCTAGGCGGGAGTCCGGTCAAGTCTTGCATTGCACGAGTCTAGTCTTGTACCTTCATGTATAGCACTTTTGGTATATCATGTTATGACAGTCACTAGTACATTTCGGATACCTGATTATGTATATTATTAAAAGATGATAATGTATTGATAGTTAAGTTGGTATCTATACGTATCTATCCGGTAAATATGGTACCTATATGTATGAATGATATTATTGCTTCTGCTTTCGTTATCATGTTTGGTTTGTTTGTTTGGGGAGAGTGTCCCGCCTAGCCCGTTTATTTTTATTGTCACCCGTTCGCTATAGTTTTGGTTTATGTATGGATTTTCCATTTCATACGTGGATCGAGACTATAGTGTGGGGATGTAGTGCTCTGGGGTTTAGGGTGCTACACAGTAAGTTCCAGAAACTCCAAATTAAGAGAGATCACAACATCACTAACTCCTCAATGAGTGAGGATGAAATATTACCTTCACAGCACGCCAAATGATCCAGACACTCCCTGTGAACGTATTTGGATGTCCCTTTGCACTTGCAAGGAGCAATAAAATCTCTTCCTGATCAAGAACCAAGGCTGAAAGTATAAGCCACATTATCTTTCACATAAATCGACTGCAACTTCCGTACGCAAAAGACAGGTGAGATTATCACTATATTCAGCCAATTTAACACAAAAAAGGACAACTACATTAATTAAAAAGTACAGAAAGTCGGAAGGTATAGGCCAGTGGCTTCTACACGTTACAATTTTCCCATATAAATTACATAAAAGTAGTTCAGAAAAGAACAAAATAAGAGGAGAAAAGAAAGGACGAGCAATCAATTCGTGACGTATATAGCAATTTAAGCCACAAAGCACCATAATTCACAAGCAAGCCAACACCTTTCCACTAAAACCACCACTAATAGCCAAAAATCAAAGCCCCAAAACTGAAAATCACGCAAAAGATAAGTATAAAACTAGTGCTATCTTAATGATTACTTAAGAAATACATGGTTCCTTCTTCTTTTTCATGTCCTTTTCTGGAATTGGGAACCTCATCTCTTTGTAAGCATGTTCAACTAATGTTCATGTATAATAAACGAATAATTCTAGCCCAAAACATCGGATAATCTGACTTTGTTCTTTAATATAGCCCAAAACAAAATTCATCATTTGTGTAGGCTAAAAAGGATGCTTCTAAAAACATAGCATAAATTAATTCAAATTCTTACGGAGCAACATGCTTGATAGTTGATATCTCTCCCACAATCTGGGACACATTTAAAATTTTAAGCCTCACCCTCTTACTTAACCAAAGCACATCAACATATACCACCAACATTCTGCAATTATACATAATAATTCCCTTTCTATTTCAATCAATTGGACACCAACCAAAGAGGCTAAGTTTCTGAGATTGGCCAAAGTTACCGGCATCGATTTACAAGGAAACTGGAAACTACATTCCATCACTAACCAAAATAGTAAATAAACAAACGCATTGCAGAAACTTGCAGCAGTTCAAAAAGAAAGAGAAGTCATAGTCCAAAACGGAGATACTTTTGGTTGAAACCAAGTTTACCTCGGCAAAAGTGGGGGATATAGCAACGAGGAATTCCCTCGGTTATGGCCGACGGCAAGATAGGCGGCGAGTGGGTAGCAAGACGACTGCACTATGGATCTGAAGAGAGTCAAAGAGCCGAGCCGAGTTCGGTCGGCGTGCAGCGCGGCGCTCACTTCTTTGTAAACTCCCGGCAACAATGATTCGTCGGCGCGGCAATAGCGGGGAATCTAGAGCAGCGGCAATAGCGGAGGAAAAAGAAGAAGGCTACGTGCAGGGGCAACGGCGCGAGGTAAATCTAGGGCTTTTCAATGGACTTCTGAAATTTTGGGACTTTTCTCTATTTGTATGGCTAAAAGAAGAGATTTCCCTCTGAGTCTCCAACTTTTTCTTTTGGCTTCAAATAACGTAATTTGCTTTTCATCTTGCTGAATACCCTTTTTTTTTTTTTTCAATTTATTAACACAAAGTTGAAAGTACTATTTTAATAAAAGGGATTGTCATGGATTGGAAATATGTTCATAAATATATTATATAATCTTTAATTTTGAAAAATCTAAATATTAAAATAAAACGAATGTGCTTAACGTTATGATATTGTTTAAAATAAACAAATTATTATGTAGTGTTTAATTTTAAAAAATATATATTGCAAATTTCGAGGGAATTTCGAGGGATTTCCGAGGCCTCGGAATTTCGAAAAATAACTAAGTATTAAAAAAAGAGAAAAAATTGTTTTTAAATATTAAATGTAATAACATGATATTTTCTTTGTTAGTTAACTAAATAAGAAAAAATTCTCTTTCAAAAATATGTGAAAACGAAATTTGATTTCAATTTAAAATAAAACGAATGTCCTTAACGTTATGATATCGTTCGAAATACCTACCGAATGTTTGATTACATAAGTATAATCATCAATTCAATCATTTAATAACTCAAATTGTCTTACTTTATTCACTAATTATACATATAATTGTAATGGGTTGTATTTAAAATAAACAAATTATTATGTAGTGTTTAATTTTAAAAAATATATATTGCTAATTCCCTCGGAATTTCGAAAAATAACTAAATATTAAAAAAAGAGAAAAATTTGTTTTTAAATATTAAATGTAATAACATGATATTTTCTTTGTTAGTTAACTAAATAAGAAAAAATTCTCTTTCAAAAATATGTGAAAACGAAATTCGGTTTCAATTTAAAATAAAACGAATGTCCTTAACGTTATGATATCGTTCGAAATACCTACCGAATGTTTGATTACATAAGTATAATCATCAATTCACTCATTTAATAACTAAAATTGTCTTACTTTATTCACTAATTATACATATAATTGTCATGGGTTGTATTTAAAATAAACAAATTATTATGTAGTGTTTAATTTTTAAAAATAATTATTGCAAATTCCGAGGGATTTCCGAGGGAATTTAGGAAATTAGGAAAAAATAAAATTAAAAAAAAAAGAAATGAGAGAAAATCGTTCTTTTAAAAATTCAATTGAATAACACAATGTTTGGTTTATAAATGAATTAAATAAGAAAAAATTGATATCGTTCAAATATTTGAATACGAAATTCGATTGCAACTTAAACGAACACGAACATTTACAATGATATCGTTGGAAATACTTATCGAAAGTTTGGTCACATATGTATAACTAGCAATTACTAATTTAATACCTATCATTACCTTATTTAATTCACTAATAATACATATAATTATCATTGACTATAGTTAAAATTAATAAACTATAATAATTCTTTAATTTTAAAAATAATTATGGTTATTTCTGAGGGAATTCCGAGGGAATTTCCACTTTCCCTCAGAAATCCCTCGGAAATTAGGATAAAATAAAATAAAATAAAAAAGAAATGAGAGAAAATCGTTCTTTTAAATATTCAATTGAATAGCACAATGTTTGGTTTATAAATGAATTAAATAAGAAAAAATTGATGTCACTCAAATATTTGAATACGGAATTCGATTGCAACTTAAACGAACACGAACATCTACAATGATATCGTTGGAAATACTTATCGAAAGTTTGATCACATATGTATAACTAGCAATTACTAATTTAATACCTATCATTACCTTATTTAATTCACTAATAATACATATAATTATCATTGACTATAGTTAAAATTAATAAACTATAATAATTCTTTAATTTTAAAAATAATTATGGCAATTTCCGAGGGAATTCTGAGGGATCTCCGAGGGAATTTTCACTTTCCCTCGGAAATCCCTCGGAATTCCCTCGGAAATTAGGATAAAATAAAAATAAAAAAAAAAGAAATGAGAGAAAATCGTTCTTTTAAAAATTCAATTGAATAGCACAATGTTTGGTTTATAAAAGAATTAAATAAGAAAAAATTGATGTCGCTCAAATATTTGAATACGGAATTCGATTGCAACTTAAACGAACACGAACATCTACAATGATATCGTTGGAAATACTTATCGAAAGTTTGATCACATATGTATAACTAGCAATTACTAATTTAATACCTATCATTACCTTATTTAATTCACTAGTAATACATATAATTATCATTGACTATAGTTAAAATTAATAAACTATAACAATTCTTTAATTTTAAAAATAATTATGGCAATTTCCGAGGGAATTCCGAGGGATTTCCGAGGGAATTTCCACTTTCCCTCGGAAATCCCTCGGAAATTAGGATAAAATAAAATTAAAAAAAAAAGAAATGAGAGAAAATCATTCTTTTAAAAATTCAATTGAATAGCACAATGTTTGGTTTATAAATGAATTAAATAAGAAAAAATTGATGTCGCTCAAATATTTGAATACGGAATTCAATTGCAACTTAAACGAACACGAACATCTACAATGATATCGTTGGAAATACTTATCGAAATTTTGATCACATATGTATAACTAGCAATTACTAATTTAATACCTATCATTACCTTATTTAATTCACTAATAATACATATAATTATCATTGAGTATAGTTAAAATTAATAAACTATAATAATTCTTTAATTTTAAAAATAATTATGGCAATTTTCGAGGGAATTCCGAGGGAAAGTCCTTTCCCTCGGAAATCCCTCGGAAATTAGGATAAAATAAAATTAAAAAAAAAAAGAAATTAGAGAAAATCGTTCTTTTAAAAATTCAATTGAATAGCACAATGTTTGGTTTATAAATGAATTAAATAATAACCCAATCGTTCTTTGAAAAATTAATTTTAGTTTAAAAATTAATAATTTTTTATTTTCCGAGGGAATTTTCCCTCGGAAAATTCAAGATTTAATATTAGAACATTTCCGAGGGAATAATTCCCTCGTAAATCCCTCGAAAACTAGTTTTAATTTAAAAATTATTTATGTATTAATTTTCCGAGGGAAGAAAATTCAAGATTTAACATATTTGAAGATTTCCGAGGGAATTATTCCCTCGGAAATCCCTCGGAAATGAATTTTAGTTTAAAAATTAAAATTTTTTTATTTTCCGAGGGAGAAATTCCCTCGGAAAATTCAAGATTTAATATTAGAACATTATTCCTTCGGAAACTAGTTTTAATTTGAAAATTATTTATGTATTAATTTTCCGAGGGAAATTCCCTCGGAAAATTCAAGATTTAAAATATGTGAAGATTTTCGAGGGAATTATTCCCTCGGAAATCCCTCGGAAACTAATTTTAGTTTAAAAATTAATAATTTTTTATTTTCCGAGGGAAAAGTCCCTCGGAAATCCCTCGGAAACTAGTTTTAATTTAAAAATTAATTAAGTTTTAATTTTCCGAGGGAATTTTCCCTCGGAAATCCCTCGGAAAACTTGGCGGCTAACCTTGGCGCTAACATTTCCGAGGGACTTCCGAGGGAATTCCGAGGGAATTCGCCAAATTAATTTCCGAGGAAATATTCCCTCAGAAATCCCTCGGAATTTCCGAGGGATTTCCGAGGGAATATTTCCCTCGAAAATTTCCCTCGGAATTCGCCTGTTTTCCTGTAGTGTGTGATAGTGTGTGTGTATGTGTTCAATTTTATGTTATAAAGTGTTTAATTCATAAGAAATTGAATAGTAAATGTTTTCAATAGTAATTTTGACTTTTTGATCAACAATTAACCAGTTAATTTTGAAATTAATTTAAAATTAATTATAAAATAGGATTTTGGAATTTTAAATAAAGATTTTTCCAAATTAATTAAAAAATTAATAAAATTATAAAATAATTTTAAAATCAACCTACATTGTTAAATTAAATTCTAAGTTTAATTCCTAATACTCTAATTAAGGTCACAACATGATTAATAAATATTTAAGTGGTTAAAGAATTCATGAAACCTAATTAATTAATTAAATTTTCTTTAACAATTAAAACTAAATTTTACCGGGAAAATCTCTAAATGTTATAAGAATTCTTTAATATGTTATATTTCTTAAACCTTATATGATTATTTGATTAGAATAATAAGAACCTAGTTCTAAGTCAGTAGTAATTACTTTCAGTCGACAATTGCACTGAATAGTGGGATCCGTTCCAACCTGTTTAAATACCGATACTAGGTGAGGGTTAAAACCTTTTCAACTGGAATCATGTTTATACCTATATCTAATTATAAAACGATTTCCAATCCTACCTATTATTTGATTTCCTATCTATACATACTAATATATTACAATATTCCTCTTTATGAGGAAAATACCATTAAGTCGGAATCAGGATCTTATCCGGACATTATATATTTCAGTCCTATTAATACCAAGAACTGATTCCTGACTAAGCAAGTCAATTATTATTATTTATCAAAATGGGCCCGGCGCGCAGCTGTGTCGAGCAGTACTCGGAAGGCATCGGGTCGAGGGTATTGATGGTGCCACAGAACGCCACCAACTCTTGGTAGTGGTTTAGCTGGAGGTTAGTTACTCTACACCAAGAGCCTTACAAGGGAGAATAACCTCCCTGGGAGAGATAGCTTCCTCCCACATATTACATATCGTCGGTAGGGTTTGCTCCCCTACTGACACTACGGTGTTGAGGAGTTATTATCATACTTAGTTTTATTAAGGTATCGGTTCCTTGATCAGCCCGGTACTATTTTACAAACATTTTAAGGAGATTGGAGGAAGACGCCTTACTTGCGGGCGGTACAAATCTTTTATCAGACGGTTCATGACTTATAAAATAATTGCCAAGTACCCCTATCCCTGTTTCGAACTTATGAACCGTATCATATCTGTTATATCCTATTGCTACCATTTTATATATATATATCTACATATATCTATAACTGATCTTCCTTCACTTAGTCACTTTGACTAATTCCTCGCCTGTTTCAAATACATGATTTCAGGGAGCGAGGACAACAACACCTAGAGGTATCTTGAAGCTATAGGTGTCAAACATATTAGATCAGGTTTAGATTAAAGATCATTTAATCCTGATCATGTATATACTGCTAATAAATTGCTCTTATACATTAACTCCGTACACCACGCTATCATATTACCCCTCTTACAATATCACATACTATTTGGTGTGTTACTATGTTGCTTGTTGCAAGTTTTAAATTTCTCTATCTTCCGCTGCATTTTATCCTACGCTCTACTTAAGTACCGTCTATACCGTTCGCTGTAGTATTTCTCGAGTGCTAGGTCTCACATCCACTCGAGGGTAGTACAGTGCGAGAGTTGTAGTATTAGGGGGTGTTACAGCTTAAGGTGGTATCAGAGCATCAGGTTAGGTTAAGGAGAGACTTAACCTATAAATGCTGGGAGAATGCTCATTTTGTACTTTAACTTTAGAATTCACTCTAAGTGTTTCTTTATATAGCAATGGAGAATCAGGAACATGGGAATCCACATTACACCTGGCTTGAGGAATACAAAGCCCTGTATACTATAGCAGTATCTCGTCGCGAGAACCCTACTCGCTATTACACTTGGCAACGTGTGAGGCATGTAGTTCATGGAGGTAGGGGAGGTAGAGTAGGGTACGCTTATCCGAACCATTTAGTGCACATACTTGAGTCAGAGCGAGATGCATATTATATGGAGGCTCAGATGACGCGTGAGTATCAGTTGGAGTCTACTAGGCATTATGAGTTAGCTGTTGGAAAACACGAATCAGAAAGCAACGGAATTTAAAAAAAATTTCCCTACAAAAGGATCTTGAACTCGCAATTGTGTATCCAAATTCGTAAAGATAGAAAACTTACTTTTCTTTTATTCTTTCTTGAAGCGTTTCAAGCCACCCAAGAACGCTCTTCTCGCGGCTTGATCCCCTCTCCTTGGTAAAGCTCGAATCTTCAAACTTCTAACTTGAAGTCTCTAGATATAGTCCACCAACTTGATCACAATCTAACTAGTAAGGATGCTAGTTCTCTAGTTAGTGTTTAGGCTTAACCTGGGGCTTTGTTTATCTTGGAGAAAGGAAGGTGTTCAACACATGAACCAAGAATTGTCAATTAGCTCTAAAGGGGAGCATGAGCACCCCTATATATAGGAAAGGGGAGGGGCGGCCGAAATCCTTGTTCTCATAGGCAAGGGTTTTGGTTCCTCTCTCCTATTACTTGATCTTCAAGTAATTTCCAACTTTGACTTTGAATTCAAATTCAAATCAACTTTCAAGAGAGCTAAAAATATCCAAACTATTTTTGGATAATTTTATATTTTATTTATTATAAAATAAATAACTTATTTTTATCTAATTAATTAATTCGTAATTAATTAACTAGATTATTTTCTCCAAAATAAGACTTTCTTTTTAATTCAAAAATTAAACCAAAGTCTATTAAATAATTAACACATTTAATTATTTAATACATATATATAATATATATATATTCACACGTGTGATTTCACACGTGTGGAACCCTCTTGGTCCGATTAACTCGTTTAATCATTTTAAAGCCTCAACTCATGTAACCAAGTTGTTGTGTGTGACCCTCTAGGTTCTCAATTCAATTAGCAGTGACCCTAATTAATTAATTCACTAATTAATTAATCAGTCCACAGATTAAACGACCATAGTCTAGCAACAGGTGTTTAACCCCTAGCTGAATTGGAATGTTCGGATTCGACAGAACCTTTAAGTCATTGATTCATGTAAGAAACAATCCTCCTACTTACTATCTCTCAACCAAGATCTAGGGCAAGGGAATAATCAGAACCCTAATAATCCGGTCTTAAAGCTAAGTGCATTTCATATCCATTTGATCTCAATCCAAGAAACCCTTTTCTTGATGTCTTGATCTACTGCCTTGGCCAAGGACTCCATATGGCATATGAATGACTTACACAATAAGAGATCACCTTGCAAATGCAAGTGTAGGTCCTTTCTTGATTCTCATTCACTTTCATGAATCACTTGTGCAGCCCCAGCATAAGCCTTGAATCAGTTGTCTAAGGCGACACCCTTTAAAGCTTATACCTAAGACTACAGAGTTAACTCATAAAGTGACAAGGAACCTCAAGTCTAAGGATCAATTAATCACATCAATGACTCGTGAGATATTTCCTAATCTGGAAGTTTCCATTTCCTGAAATAGAAACTTCCTTTCCCATTTAGGAATGTTCTCACACGGGGCACCTCACTGAACTTACTTATTAAAGTAAGCACCCTCATGTATCACGCACGTATCAACTATACACTTTGCACCTCCATGAAACAAGGTGGTCCTTCTTAAGGGCGTGATCCCACAAGCAAGCCTTAGAGGAGTCAAGTTGACACTCCCACTGTCTGTAGGACTCATCGGCTTGGAGTATTTTACTAATCATGACTTATGTGATATAGGGCTCGTTTCATGAACCATTTCACCTAAATGGTAGAGTCCTAAAGTCATCAGGATTAGGGGAGTTCTCATACATGCACAGCTAAAGTAAACGCATACCAAACAAGAGCATATAAAGAAGTGTTGCCTCAATTCGTTATTTCATTCAAAGATTGTCTGTGATTACAATAAGGAAAAGCACAAAGCGGATATACAATCGGCTTTCTAGGGCACTATTCCTAACATTGAGAAAGGTAGTTTTCACATCCATTTGCCATATCTCATAGTCATAATATGCAGCGATGGCAAGCATGATCCGAATAGACTTTTGCATTGCAACTGGTGAAAAAGTTTCATCAAAGTCCACGTCGGGTCTTTGAGTGAATCCTTTTGCAACCAGTCTCGCTTTGTAGGCTGCAATGCTTCCATCAACTCCAAGCTTTCTCTTAAAGATCCATTTGCAACCTATGGGTTTGACCCCATCAGGCAAATCTACCAAGGTCCAAACTTGGTTGGAGTTCATGGAATCCATTTCGAATTTCATGGCTCCTATCCACTGTTCAGAGTCAGAATCTGAAAGTGCCTCCTCATATGTTAGAGGATCATTATCCTTTTGAGAGATCTCATGGAAGAATCCATACCATCTCTCCGGCTGTCTAGGAGTGCATTCAGAACGCCTTAGAGGAGGATTTACGTATGTATCGAAGTTCGTGATTGGTTGTGGTTGATCAGAAGGGGACATTTCTTCAGTGGGTGGCGTGGGGTCACTTTGTACTTCCTCTAATTCTATGATCTTGCCTTTCTTTTCTTTAAGGAACGGTTCCTCAAGAAAAGTAGCATTTCTGGAAACAAACACCTTTTACTCAGATTGATCATAGAAATAGTATCCTATGGATTCCTTAGGATAACCTACAAAGTAGCATAAGTTAGAATGAGATTCTAACTTATCTCCCACTGTCCTCTTCACATAAGCAGGACAACCCCAAATTCTTAAGTAAGAATAACTAGGGATTTTACCATGCCACATTTCATAGGGCGTTTTAGGGACTAACTTAGAGGGAACTAGATTCAAAATCTTTGTTGCACTTTCTAGGGCATAACCCAAGAAAGAAGGTGGTAAGTCAGTGAAACTCATCATGGAACAAACCATATCTAGTAGAGTTCGATTCCTTCTCTCAGAAACTCCATTGAGTTGAGGAGTTCCCGGAGGAGTCCACTGAGAGATAATCCCATTATCTTTGAGATGCTTAAGGAACTCTTCACTAAGATACTCGTCTCCTCGATCAGATCGAAGTGCTTTGATCTTGTGACCAGTTTGGTTCTCAACCTCCTTTTGAAATTCTAGGAATTTCTCAAAAGCTTCAGATTTATACTTCATTAAGTATACATAACCATACCGACTAAAGTCATCGGTAAAGGTTATGAAATATTGATGATTGTTTCTTGTGCTTACACTAAGCGGTCCACAAACATCAAAATGGATCAAATCCAAGACCTTAGTGGCACGTTCCACAGTTTCTTTAAAAGGAACTTTGGACATCTTTCCTTTGAGACAGGACTCGCAAGAAGTTAACTCTTTGAGATCATTTTTAGAGAATGATCCTAAAGTGTTTATCTTGCTAATTCTGTTCTTGGAAATGTGTCCTAATCTAGCGTACCATAAGGGAGCTGAAACTTTGTCACCTCTCTTACGTTTAGTTTCTCGTTGTATATTCATAATATTAATATTTTGAGTTAGATAAAGTCCATTACTTAGAGTACCGATGTGAACGGAAGAGTTGTTCCGTTTGATAAAATATTTACCATTCTTAATATAAGTTTCATAACCTTCACAATCTAAAATTGGAACTGAAATTATATTACGAATAATGTTCGATACATAAAGGACTTTATTTAAAACTAACTCAAAACTACCTAAATCTAATCTAATTGTGCCTAAAGCTCGAGCTTCAACTTTTGAGCCATCGCCGATCTTCAAGACATATACTCCTTCTCTGAGTTGTTGAACTTCATTTAGCATCTGTACATCATTACAGATATGAGCTCCACAACCGGTATCAAGTACCCAAGAACTAGAATTAATAGAAAGATTTACTTCAACGAGAAACATACCTTTCTTTAGAGTAGCCTTGTACTCTGGGCAGTTTCTCCTCCAATGTCCCGCTTTGCCACAATGGAAGCAAACATCCTCTTTCTGATCATGCTTCTTCTTTTGGGCCTTTCCCTTCGAAATGCCACCAGTGGGCCTAAGGGGTTTCTTCTTCTTCTTTTGGGCTTTCTTGCCCTTACCTTTAGAAGGCCCGGAAGAGGAAGATGGAGCATTCACCATCAGAACCTTATTGTCCTTCTTGATCGTGCTTTCAGCAGTCACAAGCTGACTAATCAGCTCAGCTACAGTAACACCAGCATGATTCATGTTGAAGTTAAGGACAAATGGGTTGAATGATGGTGGGAGCGAGGCTAGCAACAAGTCCACAGAAAGCTCATCTTTCAGTGGCATGTCCATGGAAGCAAGTTTCTCAGTAAGGGCGAGAAACTTGAGTCCATATTCATGGACACTTGAACCTTCCCTCATTCTCAAATGGAACAATTCCTTTGAAGTGTTATACCTTGTAACATGTTCATGGGGGCGGTAAAGTTGCTCTAAGTGGTCGTAAATCTCCCAAGCAAATTCCATGGCCTCATGCTGCCTTTGCAAGTCCGGAGACATGTTAGCCAACATAAGGCAACGAGCTTGGAGATTATCATCCTTCCACTTCTGGATCGCATCCCGCTCGGCCCGAGTGGGAGCGTCCCCTTCGGGACTAGGCTCCCTTCGGGACTAGGCTCCCTTCGAAGAGAACATAAGTTCTCTTCTCAGAATCTAAAATGATTTTCAGATTCCTCAGCCAATCAGAATAGTTGGGACCAGTCAACTTGTTTGACTCGAGGATCGATACAAGAGGGTTTTTGGTTGCCATTTCTAAACACGTAGAGAATAACAGAATCTACGACCTAAATGGTAAAACAGAGAACTAGTGAGCATACTGAATTATAACGATATACAAAAGATAAGGTCTTTAATCTAATGTAGCTCCCACTGTTTTTGAAAGATCTATAATTCCCAAAGATCTAAGAGGAACACGTTTCCCAATGGGTACTAAGATCCTAAGCATTTTACCTCGAACCCACGACTCGCAGACATTCTAAGTAAAACCTTAGGTAGGTACAACTTACCAATTCTAACACCTTTAGAACTCTTAGTAATTGTTTTTGCATCACCCATCTTTCAATATGGACCCACGAGTCGTGCGACATCCATATTTACTTAGGCATTAAGCTAGACCCATCAATCATAAAATCATGATCAAAACTTAGTTCGAACGACCCACGACTCGCGGACATCGCCCTTGCCAAAATTGACCACGAAATATTGATTATTTAAAGTGATCAATTAGGTAACTAAGAACTAATAAGCTCCATTAGCTATCCCACGACTCGCGGACAATAACTAGCTTCACTTACTAAACTTAAAACCTATTGATGGAATGCTAGGAATTTAATTCAAAATTTGCATCTCGAATTAAACACCTATTGTTCGAAATTAGCTTAATATTTAATGGGAATTTTCGAATCAACCGGAGAGTTGTCCGGTTCGACCTCACCAACATATATGTTATCCAATTTTATTAGTCTTGATTAATGCAAGTACAATTTAAATGCATTTCAAACAAGCACATAAACAGATAATATGTCCTAGCATGATACTAACATGAGATGATAATGGGTTCTACCTATCTTATGCGTGATATGTGGGAGCCACTCCACAATCACAAGTTCTAACATACATGCCACATAAACAGTTTAAATCACATAAGGGAAAGCAGTAACAAAATACGAGTACTATCTCTATTACATTTTCAATTGAGATTCCCCTCCCTAACATTTTGAGGGGTCTTCACTTATGGCCTCCTTGTTACTTGAATGTGGTCCATCTTACTCCATGGGTGCATTGTCTCCAAAATGAAAATAAAACCTCACCACCTATTGTACTCTCAAAAAAAAATAAAAATAAAAAAGTACTGAAAAGTAATAAGGCTCAATCTTTATATTGGCCTTAGACAAATACACAGGGCATACCCCGACCTCAAAACAGTAATATGGAAAGCCACATGGTAAATCACATAACAGTACGCACATAAGTGAGGCTCCAACCTCAATTGAAAAACGCAACTATAGGGCTCCAACCCCAATTTAAACCATCCATGTGCATAAATTAAAACCATACATAAGTCTAAACCCATGATCACCTAACATGCTTCTTGCGAGAATTTAAACTTAGCCAATAAATTAAAATTCCCTTTTCAAGTCCTAATGACTTGGAACACGACTTGATGCGAGTCTTATTTATAAAAGTTTTCAATAAATCCCAAATTACTAAAACAAATAAAATTCCAATTAATTTTTGAAAATTAATAATTTTATTAAAGGTGCAATTTCCCAAATTATAAACCGTTCCTATTTCTCAAAAATCCAAAATTTAACTTTTATTCAAAAATAAATTAATTTAATTTCCCAAATTGGGACTGGATTGCACGAGATACGAAAATGGATTACGAGGGAAAACGGGGCCCGTACGCTAAGAGGGCTATGCGCATCGCAGGCGCGCGCGCACGCTGCGCCTGCTACGCGTGGCCCTCTCGGCCTCTTGCAGGTGATTTCAGCAGCCATGGTGGGCCCGAAACGCCTCCCCCGCGGTTACGGGAGGGAGTAGGAGCAAGGCCTGCGCACACCTAGGCCAGGCGGGCGGCGGCGCGCGAAGCCCTCAAGCATGACGCCTTCGCCCGCAGGGTTTCGCGTGTTCATCATAATCCGGGTTTTCGTTTCGTGTTTTTCGTTCAAAAGCAAAACCAATCCAAGAAATCCAAAAACAGTTTATACAGTTTCAAATCTAAAACAGTTTTCAAAAACAAAAATTTTTACAAAACAGTTTTCAGAAACTTTCAGGAAAAATACAGTTTCGTAATTCAGGCTTTCTAAAACAGTTACAAATACTCAATCGCATCAAGCCTAGGAATTTCTACCAAATTCAGTTAAATGGAGATGAATCAGAAACACGATTAACGAGGTGGCTCTGATACCACTTGTTGGAAAAACAGAATCAGAAAGCAGCGGAAATTTAAAAATTTTTCAACAAAAGGATCGAAAACTCGAAATCATGAATCCAAATTCGTAAGGTAAAGAAACTTACTTTTCAATTATCTTTCTTGTAGCGTTTCAAGCCACCCAAGAACGCTCTTCTCGTGGCTTGATCCCCTCTCCTTGGTAAAGCTCGAATCTTTAAAAACTTCTAACTTGAAGCTCTCTAGAGATAGTCCACCAACTTGATTACAATCTAACTAGTAAGGATGCTAGTTCTCTAGTTAGTGTTTAGGCTTAACCTAGGGTCTATTTGATCTTGGAGAAAGGATGGTGTTCAACACATGAACCAAGAAAAACTATCTATTACTCTCTAAGGGGAGCTCGAGCTCCCCTATATATAATATAGAGAGGGGCGGCCGAACCTAGTCCTTATCGACTAAGGATTTGGTCCCTCTCTCTCTTATTACTTGAACATCAAGTAATTCCAAACTTTGACTTTGAATTCTAATTCAAATCAACTTTTAAGAGAGCTAAAATATCCAAACTCCTTTTGGATAATATTATACTTTATTTATTAATAAATAAATAACTTATTTATCTAATTAATTAATTCATAATTAATTAAATAGATTAATTTCTCCAAAATAAGACTTTCATTTTAATTCAAAATTAAACCAAAGTCTATTAAATAATTAACACATTAATTATTTAATACATAAATAAACATACATGCACAGTGCACACGTGTCCATATAGGACACGTGTCACGCACGTGACCCACACGTGTGGAACCCTTTTGGCTCGATTAACTCGTTTAATCATTTCAAAGCCCCAACTCATGTAACCAAGTTGTTGTGTGTGACCCTCTAGGTTCTCAATTCAATTAGCAGTGACCCTAATTAATTAATTCACTAATTAATTAAGCAGTCCACAGATTAAACGACCATAGTCTAGCAACAGGTGTTTAACCCCTAGCTGAATTGGAATGTCTCGATTCGACAGAACCTTTAAGTCATTGATTCATGTGAGATACAATCCTCCTACTTACTATCTCTCAACCAAGATCTAGGGTAAGGGAATAATCAGAACCCTAATAATCTGGTCTTAAAGCTAAGTGCATTTCATATCCATTTGATCTCAATCCAAGAAACCCTTTTCTTGATGTCTTGATCTACTGCCTTGGCCAAGGACTCCATATGGCATATGAATGACTTACACAATAAGATATCACCTTGCAATTGCAAATGTAGGTCCTTTCTTGATTCTCATTCACTTTCATGAATCACTTGTGCAGCCCCAGAATAAGCCTTGAATCAGTTGTCTAAGGCAACACCCTTTAAAGCTTATACCTAAGACTACAGAGTTAACTCATAAAGTGACATGGAACCTCAAGTCTGAGGATCAATTAATCACATCAATGACTCGTGAGATATTTCCTAATCTGGAAGTTTCCATTTCTTGAAATAGAAACTTCCTTTCCCATCTAGGAATCTTCTCACACGGGGCACCTCAGTGAACTTACTTATGGAAGTAAGCACCCTCATGTATCACGAACGTATCAACTATACACTTTGCACCTCCACGAAACAAGGTGGTCCTTCTTAAGGCGTGATCCCACAAGCAAGCCTTAAAGGAGTCAGGTTGACACTCCCACTGTCTGTAGGACTCATAAGTTTGGAGAATTTTACTAATCATGATTTATGTGATATAGGGCTCGTTTCATGAACCATTTCACCTAAATGGTAGGGTCCTAAAGTCATCAGGATTAGGGAAGTTCTCATACATGCACAGCTAAAGTAAACGCATACCAAACAAGAGCATATAAAGAAGTGTTGCCTTAATTCGTTACTTTATTCAAAGATTGTCTGTGATTACAATAAGGAAAAGTACAAAGCGGATATATAATAGGCTTTCTGGGGCACTATTCCTAACAAATCGTTCAAGTGGAAAATTGAAATGCGCACATAATTGAGATGCAATAAATGAAGGCGTGGCGCCAGGATCATATAAGGCAGTAACTGGCGTGTTTAGGATGTGTACCGTACCATCAACGACCTTGGTTAGGTCCGGATCCTCATCACCCTCTATAGCATAAGCACGTCCTTTAACCACGGGTCTCCCAGGAGTCTTAGCTGGAACCTTTCTTCTACCCCACTGTCTTGGTCCCTTTGGACATTCTGGATATTGATGATCAAGGCTTCCACACCATGTACACACTCCAGCTTTCCTACGACAGTCCTTCTCAGTATGTCCACGCCTCTGACAATATTCACAGACAATTTTCTATTGGGTTTTTGAGGACGTCTGTTGAGGTCGGGACCAGGATTGCATCGGTCTCTTTCTTGGATTTGGTTTTGCTGGTCCAGCCGGCCTCTTGGATCCTTGAGATGATTTATAGAAAGATCCGGGACGATTAGTAGCTACACGGATTTCTTTCTGAGTCACCTCAGTTTTCATAGCCTTTTCCAAAGCTGCAGTATATATCTCTAGTTCGAATGGAGCCAATGCCCACCTAAGATCAACCTTAAGTCCATTGATGAATCGCTGGGTTTTTCGGCGTTCATCATGAAGAATGTGTGGGGCATATTGAATCAATTGGATGAACTTAGCTTCGTACTCAACTACCGACATATTGCCTTGTACTAACTCCATAAATTCTGCCTCTCGAGCATCCCTGATTACTTGAGGGATATATTTGTTTTGAAACACTTTGACAAAGTCTACCCACCTATAATTAACTTGATTTTCTGCCCAGACACGCTTGATATAATTCCACCAGCTTAATGCTGCCCCTTCTAACATAAAGACTGCAAACTGGATCCTTTCTGGTTCTTCTGGAGAAATACCCATGGCTTCGAAAATCTTTTCTATACTAGCTATCCAATTCTCAGCTTTTACATCACTGGGCTTTCCAAAGAACTTCGGCGGGTTCATACGCAGAAATTTCTCCACAGTCTTTTCATTATTCCCCTTCATTCCATTAACACAAGTTTGCACTATCTCTTTAAGAGCATCTACTAATTCAGAGTTTCCTCCTGCCGAGGATGCACCTTCTCTAGGGGGAGTGATATCTTGGGCAGCTCTTCGAGGAGACATATTGATTTGCATTCGCTTTATAAGGAATATAATGCATGGTGGTTAAGAATGGGTTGCATATAATCACATAAATACATGTTTCAGATAATATCAGGCAGTAGATATCATATTACACAGGTTTAGCAAGGTAAAACACAAAATTGAACATAGTGAAGCAAGTAAAAGTGAAAGATAGTAAAGTACTCACTCACGGTCCTGCTAGTATCTTGAAGCAATTCTAACTCATAATGCAATAAATATGAAAGCAATAAATGTGAGACAAGAATATATCTGCAAAAGTGGGTTATATATATGCATCAAGTTTGAGAGCTATAACTACAACTACAAAAGCAAAATGGGGTGGACCTGATCTATGTCAAGTTACACCCTACAAAGCTCTCAACTCACTCATATCCGTCAGACTAGCTGCGTCAATTGCTACGTCAAAAGGAGAGGTCCTCTACTGACTGATCTGTGCAACCTCCCGCTGATATTACTCCTATATAAATCTAACTCTATAATAATCTATGTCTAATCGTGTCGATCACCATCTACAACCTCGCCCCGAATAGGACTCCATCCGTCACCCTGCTGCTCCTCCTCGGAACCCTGCTCCTCCTCTGCATCACCTCCGGGCTCCTCCTCCTCAGGCTCAGCTGCTGCAGCCTCCTCCTGATCCTCTATCTCCTCAACAGCCTATGCACCGGTCAGATGATAGGCACTGGAAAGGCAGTCCCGAATACAAGAGCGGTAGCGCTGATATAAAGTCTGAGCAGCATTCCTAGTAAGAGTCATAGAAGCCAGGTCCTGCTGTAAGGCTGCCACCTGTGCCACCAGATCGGCGTTCTCCTGCTCCAAGGTAGAGGTCTACTGCTGGGCAAATGTCATACTCACGGCATTCTGTAATGCTAATGTTAGGAATAGTGCCCTAGAAAGCCGATTGTATATCCGCTTTGTGCTTTTCCTTATTGTAATCACAGACAATCTTTGAATGAAATAACGAATTGAGGCAACACTTCTTTATATGCTCTTGTTTGGTATGCGTTTACTTTAGCTGTGCATGTATGAGAACTCCCCTAATCCTGATGACTTTAGGACTCTACCATTTAGGTGAAATGGTTCATGAAACGAGCCCTATATCACATAAGTCATGATTAGTAAAATACTCCAAGCCGATGAGTCCTACAGACAGTGGGAGTGTCAACCTGACTCCTCTAACGCTTGCTTGTGGGATCACGCCCTTAAGAAGGACCACCTTGTTTCATGGAGGTGCAAAGTGTATAGTTGATACGTGCGTGATACATGAGGGTGCTTACTTTAATAAGTAAGTTCAGTGAGGTGCCCCGTGTGAGAACATTCCTAAATGGGAAAGAAAGTTTCTATTTCAGGAAATGGAAACTTCCAGATTAGGAAATATCTCACGAGTCATTGATGTGATTAATTGATCCTTAGACTTGAGGTTCCTTGTCACTTTATGAGTTAACTCTGTAGTCTTAGGTATAAGCTTTAAAGGGTGTCGCCTTAGACAACTGATTCAAGGCTTATGCTGGGGCTGCACAAGTGATTCATGAAAGTGAATGAGAATCAAGAAAGGACCTACACTTGCATTTGCAAGGTGATCTCTTATTGTGTAAGTCATTCATATGCCATATGGAGTCCTTGGCCAAGGCAGTAGATCAAGACATCAAGAAAAGGGTTTCTTGGATTGAGATCAAATGGATATGAAATGCACTTAGCTTTAAGATCGGATTATTAGGGTTCTGATTATTCCCTTGCCCTAGATCTTGGTTGATAGATAGTAAGTAGGAGGATTGTATCTCACATGAATCAATGACTTAAAGGTTCTGTCGAATCTGAACATTCCAATTCAGGTAGGGGTTAAACACCAGTTGCTAGACTATGGTCGTTTAATCTGTGGACTGATTAATTAATTAGTGAATTAATTAATTAGGGTCACTGCTAATTGAATTGAGAACCTAAAGGGTCACACACAACAACTTGGTTACATGAGTTGAGGCTTTAAAATGATTAAATGAGTTAATCAGGCCAAGAGGGTTCCACACGTGTGAAATCACACGTGTGGCTCACGTGAGTGACACGTGTCACTGTGACACGTGTCACTGTGACACGTGTCACACACGTGTGAATATATATATATATATATATATATATATATTATATATATGTATTAAATAATTAAATGTGTTAATTATTTAATAGACTTTGGTTTAATTTTTGAATTAAAAAGAAAGTCTTATTTTGGAGAAAATAATCTAGTTAATTAATTACGAATTAATTAATTAGATAAAAATAAGTTATTTATTTTATAATAAATAAAGTATAAAATTATCCAAAAATAGTTTGGATAATTTTAGCTCTCTTAAAAGTTGACTTGAATTAGAATTCAAAGTCAAAGTTGGAAAATACTTGATGATCAAGTAATAGGAGAGAGAGGAACCAAATCCTTGCCCAACAAGGACTAGGATCGGCGCCCCTCTCCCTTTCCTATATATAGGGGAGCTCATGCTCCCCTTTAGAGCGAATTGACAATTCTTGGTTCATGTGTTGAACACCTTCCTTTCTCCAAGATTAAATAAAGCCCTAGGTTAAGCCTAAACACTAACTAGAGAACTAGCATCCTTACTAGTTAGATTGTGATCAAGTTGGTGGACTATCTCTAGAGACTTCAAGTTAGAAGTTTGAAGATTCGAGCTTTACCAAGGAGAGGGGATCAAGCCGCGAGAAGAGCGTTCTTGGGTGGCTTGAAACGCTTCAAGAAAGAATAAAAGAAAAGTAAGTTTTCTATCTTTACGAATTTGGATACACGATTGCGAGTTCAAGATCCTTTTGTTGGGAAATTTTTTTTAAATTCCGCTGCTTTCTGATTCGTGTTTTCCAACAAGTGGTATCAGAGCCACCTCGTTAATCGTGTTTCTGATTCGTCTCAATTAATCTGAATTTGGTAGAAATTCTTAGGCTTAGATGCGAATTAGGTATTCATGAGTTCTTTTAGAAAGCCTGAAATACGAAACTGTAATTTTTCTTGAATTTCTGAAACTGTTTTCTTAAATTGTGTTTTTGAAAACCATTTTGATTAAATTATATTTAAATCGTGTTTTTCTAATTTTGGATTGAACCGGGTTTTGGAGAAACCCAAAATACGAAGCGGAACACGAAAGGGACGAGCCTAGGCGTGCTAGCACGTCGCACGCCCAGCCCTCCCGCAACCTCGCGGGAGGCCCTCCCGCCCGCTCGCCTGTCCCGTAACCGCGCGGGACAGCCGCCCGCATGCTCCCGCAACCGCGCGGGAGCACCCGCCCGGCATCGCCCGCACGCGAGCAGCAGCAAGCTGCGCACGTTGCGCGAGCTGCCGGCACCGTGCGATACTGGCGCGCGCGACGCTGCGCGGCGAGCAGGTGCTCGTTCCGGGCCCGATTTTCGTGTTTTCGTGTTTTCGGTCCTTGAAATCCCGATTAAATTTTTCTGTAAAATTTTATTTATTAAATTTGAATTATTTTTGAAATAATTGTTTAAATTGGGATTTTAGAAATTTAAGCGATTTAAACTTTAAAAAAAAAAATTACAATCTTTATTTTCTGAAAATATTGAAAGAATAAAATTATTAATTTTCAGAAATTAATTGGAATTTTATTAGTTCATTGTTTTTCGGGTTTTATAGAAAAGGCTCTTGAACAAGAATTGCATCTATGTCGTGTTTTAAGCTATTAGAGCTTAAAGCGAGAATTTTAATTTATTGTTTAAATTTAAATTCTTGCAAAAGCATGTTAGGTGATCATGGGTTTAGATCTATGTATGGTTTTAATTTATGCACATGGATGGTTTAAATTGGGGTTGGAGCCCTATAGTTGCGTTTTTCAATTGAGGTTGGAGCCTCACTTATGTGCGTACTGTTATGTGATTTATTATGTGGCTTTCCATATTACTGTTTTTGAGGCCGGGGTATGCCCCGTGTAATTGTCTAAGGCCAATATGAAGATTGAGCCTTATTACTTTATGTCTTTTTCCTTTTTATTGTAATTTGAGAGTAGAGATAGGTGGTGAGGTTTTTTATTTTCATTTTGGAGACAATGTACCCATGGAGTAAGATGGACCACATTCAAGTAACAAGGAGGTCATAAGTGAAGACCCCTCAAAATGTTAGGGAGGGGAATCTCAATTGTTAAATGTAATAGAGATAGGGCTCGTATTTTGTTACCGCTTTCCCTTATGTGATTTAAACTGTTTATGTGGCATGTATGTTAGAACTTGTGATTGTGGAGTGGCTCCCACATATCACGCATAAGATAGGTAGAACCCATGATCATTACATGTTAGTATCATGCTAGGACATGTTATCTGTTTATGTGCTTGTTTGAAATGCATTTAAGTGTACTTGCATTAATCAAGACTAATAAAATTGGATAACATATATGTTGGTGAGGTCGAACCGGACAACTCTCCGGTTGATTCGAAACTTTCCATTAAATATTAAGGTAATTTCGAACAAATAGGTGTTTAATTCGAGATGCAAATTTTGAATTAAATTCCTAGCATTCCATCAATAGGTTTTAAGTTTAGTAAGTGAAGCTAGTTATTGTCCGCGAGTCGTGGGATAGCTAGTGGAGCTTATTAGTTCTTAGTTACCTAATTGATCATTTTAAATGATCAATATTTCATGATCGATTTTAGCAAGGACGATGTCCGCGAGTCGTGGGTCGTTCGAACTAAGTTTCGGTCATGATCTTATGATTGATGGGTCTAGCTTAACGCCTAAGTAAATATGGACGTCGCACGAGTCGTGGGTCCATATTGAAAGATAGGTGATGCAAAAACAATTACTAAGAGTTCTAAAGGTGTTAGAATTGGTAAGTTGTACCTACCTAGGGTTCTTACTTAGAATGTCCGCGAGTCGTGGGTTCGAGGTAAAATGCCTAGGATCTTAGTACCCATTGGGAAACGTGTTCCTCTTAGATCTTTGGGAATTCTAGATCTTTGAAAAACAGTGGGAGCTACATTAGATTAAAGACCTTATCTTTTGTATATCGTTATAATTCAGCATGCTCACTAGTTCTCTGTTTTACCATTTAGGTCGTAGATTCTGTGATTCTCTACGTGTTTTGAAATGGCAACCAAAAACCCTCTTGTATCGATCCTCGAGTCAAACAAGTTGAATGGTCCCAACTATCCTGATTGGCTGAGGAATCTAAAAATCATTTTAGATTCTGAGAAGAGAACTTATGTTCTCTTCGAAGGGGAGCCCAGTCCCGAAGGGGAGGCTCCCACTCGGGCCTAGCGGGATGCGATTCAGAAGTGGAAGGATGATAATCTCCAAGCCCGTTGCCTTATGTTGGCTAACATGTCTCCGGACTTGCAAAGGCAACATGAGGCCATGGAATTCGCTTGGGAGATTTACGACCACTTAGAGCAACTTTACCGCCCTCATGAACGTGTTACAAGGTATAACACTTCAAAGGAATTGTTCCATTTGAGAATGAGGGAAGGTTCAAGTGTCCATGAATATGGACTCAAGTTTTTTGCCCTTACTGAGAAACTTGCCTCCATGGACATGCCACTGAAAGATGAGCTTTCAGTGGATTTGTTGCTAGCTTCGCTCCCACCATCATTCAACCCATTTGTCCTTAACTTCAACATGAATCATGCTGGTGCTACTGTAGCTGAGCTGATTAGTCAGCTTGTGACTGCTGAAAGCACGATCAAGAAGGACAATAAGGTTTTGATGGTGAATGCTCCATCTTCATCTTCTGGGCCTTCTAAAGGTAAGGGCAAGAAAGCCCAAAAGAAGAAGAAGAAACCCCTTAGGCCCACTAGTGGCATTTCGAAGGGGAAAGCCCAAAAGAAGAAGCGTGATCAGAAAGAGGATGTTTGCTTCCATTGTGGCAAAGCGGGACATTGGAGGAGAAACTGCCCAGAGTACAAGGCTACTCTAAAGAAAGGTATCTTTCTCATTGAAGTAAATCTTTCTATTAATTCTAGTTCTTGGGTACTTGATACCGGTTGTGGAACTCATATCTGTAATGAATTACAGATGTTAAGTGAAGTCCAACAACTCAAAGAAGGAGAATGTGTCTTGAAGATCGGTGATGGCTCAAACGTTGAAGCTCGAGCTTTAGGCACAATTAGATTAGATTTAGGTAGTTTTGAGTTAGTCTTAAATAAAGTCCTTTATGTACCGAGCATTATTCGTAATATAATTTCAGTTCCAATATTAGATTGTGAAGGTTATGAAACTTATATTAAGAATGGTAAATATTTTATCAAATGGAACAACTCTTCCGTTCACATCGGTACTCTAAGTAATGGACTTTATCTAACTCAGAATATCAATATTATGAATATACAACAAGAAACGAAGCGTAAGAGAGATGACAAAGTTTCACTCCCTTATGGCACGCTAGATTAGGACACATTTCCAAGAACAGAATTAGCAAGATAAACACTTTAGGATCATTCTCTGAAAATGATCTTAAGGAGTTAACTTCTTGCGAATCCTGTCTCAAAGGAAAAATGTCCAAAGTTCCTTTTAAAGGAACTGTGGAACGTGCCACTAAGGTATTGGATTTGATCCATACTGATGTTTGTGGACCGCTTAGTGTAAGCACTAGAAACAATCATCAGTATTTCATAACCTTTACTGATGACTTTAGTCGGTATGGTTATGTGTACTTAATGAAGTATAAATCTGAAGCTTTTGAGAAATTCTTAGAATTTCAAAAGGAGGTTGAGAACCAAACTGGTCACAAGATCAAAGCACTTCGATCTGATAATGGGATTCCTTAATCATCTCAAAGATAATGGGATTATCTCTCAGTGGACTCCTCCGGGAACTCCTCAGCTTAATGGAGTTTCTGAGAGAAGGAATCGAACCCTACTTGATATGGTTCGTTCCATGATGAGTTTCACTGACTTACCACCTTCTTTCTGGGGTTATGCCCTAGAAAGTGCAGCAAAGATTCTGAATCTAGTTCCCTCTAAGTCAGTCCCTAAAACGCCCTATGAAATGTGGCATGGTAAAATCCCTAGTTATTCTTACTTAAGAATTTGGGATTGTCCTGCTTACGTGAAGAGGACAGTGGGAGATAAGTTAGAATCTCGTTCTAACTTATGCTACTTTGTAGGTTATCCTAAGGAATCCATAGGATACTACTTCTATGATCAATCTGAGCAAAAGGTGTTTGTTTCCAGAAATGCCACTTTTCTTGAGGAACCGTTCCTTAAAGAAAAGAAAGGCAAGATCATAGAATTAGAAGAAGTACAAAGTGATCCCACACCACCCACTGAAGAAACGTCCCCTTTTGATCAACCACAACCAATCACGAATTTCGATACACACGAAAATCCTCCTCTAAGGCGTTCTGACTGCACTCCTAGACAGCCTGAGAGATGGTATGGATTCTTCCATGAAATCTCTCAAAAGGATAATGATCCTTTAACATATGAGGAGGCACTTTCAGATTCTGACTCTGAACAGTGGATAGAAGCCATGAAATCCGAAATGGACTCCATGAACTCCAACCAAGTTTGGACGTAGATTTGCCTGATGGGGTCAAACCCATAGGTTGCAAATGGATCTTTAAGAGAAAGCTTGGAGTTGATGGAAGCATTGCAGCCTACAAAGCAAGACTGGTTGCAAAAGGATTCACTCAAAGACCCGGCGTGGACTTTGACGAAACCTTTTCACCAGTTGCAATGCAAAAGTCCATTCGAATCATGCTTGCCATTGCTGCATATTATGACTATGAGATATGGCAAATGGATGTGAAAACTGCCTTTCTCAATGGTGACATTGACAAAGACATTTATATGGAGCAACCCATAGGTTTCACATTCAGTGGGAGTGAGCAAAAGGTTTGCAAACTCCAAAGATCAATCTATGGATTGAAACAGGCTTCTAGGAATTGGAACATTCGATTTGATGAATCGGTCAAAGCGTTTGGCTTCATCCAAATTTCGAATGAATCATGTGTGTATAGAAAGGAATTGGAGACCTCAGTGAAATTCTTAGTACTTTATGTTGATGACATCCTTCTTATTGGGAATTCAAAGGATGACATGAAAGTGACTAAGTTATGGTTATCGAACCAATTCGAGATGAAAGATCTTGGTGATGCGTCCTATATCCTTGGAATTAAAATCTATAGAGATAGATCTAGAAGGTTAATAGGACTATCACAGTCGATGTACATTGACAAAGTATTGAAGAGATTCGATATGGAGTCAGCAAAGGTTAAGAACCTTCCTATGAGTGTAGGAACATGTCTTTCAAAGAAGATGTGTCCTAAGACTAACCTTGAGAAGGAAAGAATGACTCATACACCTTATGCGTCAGCAATAGGTAGCATAATGTATACAATGTTATGTACTCGACCGGATGTGGCTTATGCACTTAGTGTGACAAGTCGTTTCCAATCTGACCCTGGAGATGGTCACTGGGCTGCCGTGAAGAATATTCTTAAGTACTTGAAAAGTACCAAAGATTTATTCTTAGTTTACGGAGGTCAGAAAGATCTTACTGTCGAAGGATACTGCGATGCAAGCTTTGCATCTGACTTAGATGATTTTAAGTCAATGTCAGGATACATTTTCTGCCTAAACGGCGGAGCCGTGAGTTGGAAGAGTTCCAAGTAAACAACCACTGCAGATTCGACCACTGAGGCCGAATACTTAGCTGCAAATGATGCAGCTAAGGAAGGTGTTTGGATTAGAAACTTCATTCAAGAGTTGAATGTTGTTCCTAGCATGAAAGACCCCATTACTGTGTTTTGTGACAACACTGGGCGGTTGCTCAAGCAAGAGAACCAAGATCTCACCAACGGACCAAGCACATTATGAGGAAGTATCACCTAATCCGTGATATTATCAAAAGAGGAGATGTGCAAATTGAGAGAGTCACATCAGCAGAGAACGTGGTAGATCCACTTACTAAACCCCTTAGTCGAGAAGCTTTCCAAGGTCATCTTCAGAAGATGGGACTTAGAATAGCTTTAGAATGGCTTTGACGGGCAAGTGGGAGATTGTTAGGAATAGTGCCCTAGAAAGCCGATTGTATATCCGCTTTGTGCTTTTCCTTATTGTAATCACAGACAATCTTTGAATGAAATAACGAATTGAGGCAACACTTCTTTATATGCTCTTGTTTGGTATGCGTTTACTTTAGCTGTGCATGTATGAGAACTCCCCTAATCCTGATGACTTTAGGACTCTACCATTTAGGTGAAATGGTTCATGAAACGAGCCCTATATCACATAAGTCATGATTAGTAAAATACTCCAAGCCGATGAGTCCTACAGACAGTGGGAGTGTCAACCTGACTCCTCTAAGGCTTGCTTGTGGGATCACGCCCTTAAGAAGGACCACCTTGTTTCATGGAGGTGCAAAGTGTATAGTTGATACGTGCGTGATACATGAGGGTGCTTACTTTAATAAGTAAGTTCACTGAGGTGCCCCGTGTGAGAACATTCCTAAATGGGAAAGGAAGTTTCTATTTCAGGAAATGGAAACTTCCAGATTAGGAAATATCTCACGAGTCATTGATGTGATTAATTGATCCTTAGACTTGAGGTTCCTTTTCACTTTATGAGTTAACTCTGTAGTCTTAGGTATAAGCTTTAAAGGGTGTCGCCTTAGACAACTGATTCAAGGCTTATGCTGGGGCTGCACAAGTGATTCATGAAAGTGAATGAGAATCAAGAAAGGACCTACACTTGCATTTGCAAGGTGATCTCTTATTGTGTAAGTCATTCATATGCCATATGGAGTCCTTGGCCAAGGCAGTAGATCAAGACATCAAGAAAAGGGTTTCTTGGATTGAGATCAAATGGATATGAAATGCACTTAGCTTTAAGACCGGATTATTAGGGTTCTGATTATTCCCTTGCCCTAGATCTTGGTTGAGAGATAGTAAGTAGGAGGATTGTATCTCACATGAATCATTGACTTAAAGGTTCTGTCGAATCCGAACATTCCAATTCAGCTAGGGGTTAAACACCTGTTGCTAGACTATGGTCGTTTAATTTGTGGACTGATTAATTAATTAGTGAATTAATTAATTAGGGTCACTGCTAATTGAATTGAGAACCTAGAGGGTCACACACAACAACTTGGTTACATGAGTTGAGGCTTTAAAATGATTAAACGAGTTAATCGGGCCAAGAGGGTTCCACACGTGTGAAATCACACGTGTGGCTCAGTGAGTGACACGTGTCACACACGTGTGAATATATATATATTATATATATGTATTAAATAATTAAATGTGTTAATTATTTAATAGACTTTGGTTTAATTTTTGAATTAAAAAGAAAGTCTTATTTTGGAGAAAATAATCTAGTTAATTAATTACGAATTAATTAATTAGATAAAAATAAGTTATTTATTTTATAATAAATAAAGTATAAAATTATCCAAAAATAGTTTGGATATTTTTAGCTCTCTTGAAAGTTGATTTGAATTTGAATTCAAAGTCAAAGTTGGAAATTACTTGAAGATCAAGTAATAGGAGAGAGGAACCAAAACCCTTGCCTATGAGAACAAGGATTTCGGCCGCCCCTCCCCTTTCCTATATATAGGGGAGCTCATGCTCCCCTTTAGAGCTAATTGACAATTCTTGGTTCATGTGTTGAACACCTTCCTTTCTCCAAGATAAACAAAGCCCTAGGTTAAGCCTAAACACTAACTAGAGAACTAGCATCCTTACTAGTTAGATTGTGATCAAGTTGGTGGACTATCTCTAGAGACTTCAAGTTAGAAGTTTGAAGATTCGAGCTTTACCAAGGATAGGGGATCAAGCCGCGAGAAGAGCGTTCTTGGGTGGCTTGAAACGCTTCAAGAAAGAATAAAAGAAAAGTAAGTTTTCTATCTTTACGAATTTGGATACACGATTGCGAGTTCAAGATCCTTTTGTTGGGAAATTTTTTTTTTAAATTCCGCTGCTTTCTGATTCGTGTTTTCCAACACCGTGCGTGTATGTTTATTTATGTATTAAATAATTAATGTGTTAACTATTTAATAGACTTTGGTTTAATTTTTGAATTAAAATGAAAGTCTTATATTGGAGAAATTAATCTATTTAATTAATTATGAATTAATTAATTAGATAAATAAGTTATTTATTTATTAATAAATAAAGTATAATATTATCCAAAAGGAGTTTGGATGTTTTAGCTCTCTTAAAAGTTGATTTGAATTAGAATTCAAAGTCAAAGTTTGGAATTACTTGATGATCAAGTAATAAGAGAGAGAGGGACCAAGTCCTTTGTCGATAAGGACTAGGTTCGGCCGCCCCTCTCTACATTATATATAGGGGAGCTTGAGCTCCCCTTAGAGAGTAATAGATCGCTTTTCTTGGTTCATGTGTTGAACACCATCCTTTCTCCAAGATCAAATAAACCCTAGGTTAAGCCTAAATACTAACTGGAGAACTAGCATCCTTACTAGTTAGATTGTAATCAAGTTAGTGGACTATCTTTAGAGAGCTTCAAGTTAGAAGTTTTTAAAAATTTGAGCTTTACCAAGGAGAGGGGATTAAGCCGCGAGAAGAGCGTTCTTGGGTGGCTTGAAACGCTTCAAGAAAGATAACTGAAAAGTAAGTTTCTTTACCTTACGAATTTGGATTCATGATTGCGAGTTTTCGATCCTTTTGTTGGAAAAATTTTTAAATTTCCGCTGCTTTCTGATTCCATTTTTCCAACACGATTACCTTATATGCTCAAAGTAAATTCTCCTTTTGGGATCTTGTTTTACCACGAATAGAGGATATAAACACTGTCCTATACGAATTAGTACCCAATACTACCCGATAGATCTTGTAGAATTACCAATGTCAAGATATGGAATTATTTTGGGAATGGATTGGCTCAGTAAGTATCATGCTAAGCTGGATTGTTTTAAGAAAAGGGTCACCCCAGGAACAGGTAACAGTCTTGGATCAGAAAGTAAGATAGAACCGGTATCATTGGTTACAGCAGCAGAAGCTAAGAGGTTAGTAGGTAATGGAGCTACCAGATTCATTGCCTATCTGTTGAATAGGCCCAAAGATCAGCTCAAGATTGAGGAGGTAGAGGTATTAAAAGAATTCAATGATGTCTTTCCTGAACATCTGAATTCATTACCTCCTAACAGAGAACTAGAATTTGTAATCGACTTAGTTCCTGGAGCTGAGCCATTCTCTAAAACACCTTACCGAATGGCTCCAGCCAAGCTCCAAGAATTGAGAAAACAACTTGATGAGTTGTTAGATTCAGGATATATCCGTCCTAGCACATCCCCATGGGGAGCGCCTGTGCTATTTGTCAAGAAGAAAGATGGATCATTACGATTGTGTATCGATTATCGAGAACTCAATCGTATGATCATCAAGAATAAATACCCTCTTCCCCATATTTAGGAGTTGTTCGATATCCTTCAAGGATCACGAGTGTACTCCAAGTTGGATTTAAGACAAGGGTATTATCAACTGAGGATTAAAAAGGAGGATATTTCGAAGACTGCTATTAATAGCAGCTACGGTCACTTCGAATTTGTAGTAATGCCTTTTGGGTTAACCAATGCCCCGGCTGCATTCATGGAATTAATGCACCGAATATTTTGACCATATTTGGACCAGTTCGTGGTCATCTTTATTGATGACATTCTGGTATTCTCAAGGACCCCGGAGGAACATGCTGAACACCTCCGTAAAGTGTTAAGAACCTTACGAGACAACAAGTTGTACGCGAAATTCAGCAAGTGCGAATTTTGGTTGGAAAGAGTGTCCTTCCTTGGGCATATAATATCCGGTTCTGGAATAGAAGTAGACCCTTAAAAGGTTGAAACTGTGATGAATTGGCAAATGCCAAAGAATCAGTCAGAAGTAAGAAGTTTTCTAGGACTTGCCGGATATTACAGGAGATTTGTAAAAGATTTCTCCAAGATAGCAGCACCTCTTACCCAGTTAACTAAGAAGGAAGGAAAATTCGAATGGATAGAAAAGTGTGAATGAAGTTTTCAAGAATTGAAGCAAAGATTAACGTCTGCCCCGGTAGTAGCCTTACCCGAAGGAAAAGAAGGTTAAGTAGTTTATACGGATGCATCCAAAGAAGGATTAGGGTGTGTCCTAATGCAAAATGGTAAGGTTATAGTGTTAGGAATAGTGCCCTAGAAAGCCAATTGTATATCCGCTTTGTGCTTTTCCTTATTATAATCACAGACAATCTTTGAATGAAATAACGAATTGAGGCAACACTTCTTTATATGCTCTTGTTTGGTATGCGTTTACTTTAGCTGTGCATGTATGAGAACTCCACTAATCCTGATGAATTTAGGACTCTACCATTTAGGTGAAATGGTTCATGAAACGAGCCCTATATCACATAAGTCATGATTAGTAAAATACTCCAAGCCGATGAGTCCTACAGACAGTGGGAGTGTCAACCTGACTCCTCTAAGGCTTGCTTATGGGATCACGCCCTTAAGAAGGACCACCTTGTTTCATGGAGGTGCAAAGTGTATAGTTGATACGTGCGTGATACATGAGGGTGCTTACTTTAATAAGTAAGTTCACTGAGGTGCCCCGTGTGAGAACATTCCTAAATGGGAAAGGAAGATTCTATTTCAGGAAATAGAAACTTCCAGATTAGGAAATATCTCACGAGTCATTGATGTGATTAATTGATCCTTAAGACTTGAGGTTCCTTGTCACTTTATGAGTTAACTCTGTAGTCTTAGGTATAAGCTTTAAAGGGTGTCGCCTTAGACAACTGATTCAAGGCTTATGCTGGGGCTGCACAAGTGATTCATGAAAGTGAATGAGAATCAAGAAAGGACCTACACTTGCATTTGCAAGGTGATCTCTTATTGTATAAGTCATTCATATGCCATATGGAGTCCTTGGCCAAGGCAGTAGATCAAGACATCAAGAAAAGGGTTTCTTGGATTGAGATCAAATGGATATGAAATGCACTTAGCTTTAAGACCGGATTATTAGGGTTCTGATTATTCCCTTGCCCTAGATCTTGGTTGAGAGATAGTAAGTAGGAGGATTGTATCTCACATGAATCAATGACTTAAAGGTTCTGTCGAATCCGAACATTCCAATTCAGCTAGGGGTTAAACACCTGTTGCTAGACTATAGTCGTTTAATCTGTGGACTGATTAATTAATTAGTGAATTAATTAATTAGGGTCACTGCTAATTGAATTGAGAACCTAGAGGGTCACACACAACAACTTGGTTACATGAGTTGAGGCTTAAAAATGATTAAACGAGTTAATCGGGCCGAGAGGGTTCCACACGTGTGAAATCACACGTGTGGCTCACGTGAGTGATACGTGTCACTGTGACACGTGTCACACACGTGTGAATATATATATATATATATATATATATATATATATATATATATATATATTATATATATGTATTAAATAATTAAATGTGTTAATTATTTAATAGACTTTGGTTTAATTTTTGAATTAAAAAGAAAGTCTTATTTTGGAGAAAATAATCTAGTTAATTAATTACGAATTAATTAATTGGATAAAAATAAGTTATTTATTTTATAATAAATAAAGTATAAAGTTATCCAAAAATAGTTTGGATAATTTTAGCTCTCTTAAAAGTTGACTTGAATTAGAATTCAAAGTCAAAGTTGGAAAATACTTGATGATCAAGTAATAGGAGAGAGAGGAACCAAATCCTTGCCCAACAAGGACTAGGATCGGCGCCCCTCTCCCTTTCCTATATATAGGGGAGCTCATGCTCCTCTTTAGAGCGAATTGACAATTCTTGGTTCATGTGTTGAACACCTTCCTTTCTCCAAGATTAAATAAAGCCCTAGGTTAAGCCTAAACACTAACTAGAGAACTAGCATCCTTACTAGTTAGATTGTGATCAAGTTGGTGGACTTTCTCTAGAGACTTCAAGTTAGAAGTTTGAAGATTCGAGCTTTACCAAGGAGAGGGGATCAAGCCACGAGAAGAGCGTTCTTGGGTGGCTTGAAACGCTTCAAGAAAGAATAAAAGAAAAGTAAGTTTTCTATCTTTACGAATTTGGATACACGATTGCGAGTTCAAGATCCTTTTTGTTGGGAAAATTTTTAAATTCCGCTGCTTTCTGATTCGTGTTTTCCAACATATAGTCTATGCCTTAAGGAAACTTAAACCTTATGAAGAGAATTACCCCACACACGATTTGGAATTAGCTGCGATTGTATTTACCTTAGCTAAATGGAGACACTACCTATACGGGGTAACTTTTGAAGTCTTCACTGACCATAAAAGTTTGAAATATTTATTCACTCAAAAAGAGTTTAATATGAGACAGAGAAGATGGATGAAATTTCTGGAAGACTACAACTGTAAAATACAGTACCATCCCGGAAAAGCCAACGTAGTGGCAGACGCCCTAAGCCGAAAATCCAGTTTATCAGCATTAGACGGAAGAAGCAAACCTGTAAGTGTCATTTCAAAATCCCGACTGGCCAATATAGTGATATCCTCGCCATTAAAAGAAAGACTTAGGGAAGCCCAAGCACAGGATGAGTGGATCAAGAAATGTCTCAATTCTAAGGAAAAGGATATTGAGACCAAATTCACAACAGATGAACACGGGATCTTGAGATATAAAGGCCGAGTTTGTGTACCTCCTGTAGTTCGAAAAGAAATTTTGGATGAGGCACATAAAACTCGATATACAATACATCCAAGAGGAACAAAGATGTATCACGATCTCAAGAAACATTTCTGGTGGAATGGAATGAAAGGAGATATTGCTAGCTATGTTAAAAAGTGTTTGACTTGCCAACGAGTCAAAACAGACCACCAGAAACCTGGAGGGAAGTTACAGCCACTACCCGTTCCTACTTGGAAATGGGAACAAGTCACCATGGACTTTATCATGGGATTGCCAAAAGTTAAAGGAGGATATGATAGTATATGGGTTATCATTGATCGGTTGACTAAGTCGGCACATTTCTTGCCGGTCAAGAGTACTGACAAGGTCGGTTCTCTAGCAAAGCTGTATCAGAAAGAGATTATAAGGTTAGATGGTGTACCCACTAGTATAGTCCCCGATAGGGACCCGAAATTCACTTCACAATTATGGCAAAGTCTTCAAGAAATAATAGGAACTAAGTTGCATTTCAGTTCAGCCGCACATCCTCAGACCGATGGTCAATCAGAAATGACGATCAAATATTTAGAGGATATGTTGCGAGCTTGTGCCTTAGATTTTTAAGAGGACTGGAAGGAATGTTTGCCTCTTGTGGAATTTGCGTACAACAATAGTTATCAAGCATTGATCAAGGCAACACCTTATGAAGCTTTATATGGGAGGAAATGTAGATCTCCGTTATGTTGGGATATAGAGGAGACTAAAGCAACTGAAAGATGAGATACAAAGAAAACCATTAGAAAATGGATAGCAGAGTCTACAGAAAAGATTGAAATTATCCGGCAAAGAATGAAAGCAGCTCAAGATAGGCAAAAGAGTTATGCCGATACCCGAAGAAAGGATATAGAATTTGCAGTAGGTGACAAAGTGTTTTTAAAAGCATCACCAAGGAAAGGTTTCACACGCGTTGGTAAAGGTGGAAAACTGAATCCCAAGTACCTAGGACCTTTTGAAATCATAGAGCGTGTTGGACCAGTAGCCTATCACCTAGATTTACCAACAAACCTCACTGGAATACATAACGTATTCCATGTATCTCAGCTCCGTAAATACTTTGCGGATGAATCCCACATTCTGCCAATAGAAGAAATACCTCTAGAACCCAACCTGACCTACGAAGTAAAACCGACCGAAATCTTTGATAGGAAATTTCAAGAATTAAGGAATCGGAAAATTCCCCTTGTTAAAGTATTGTGGAAAGGACCTGGAATAGAAGAACAGACCTGGGAAACTGAGGAAAAGATGCAGAAAAATTACCCAGAGTTGTTTCGAAATAGGAATAGAATCTGAGGACAGATTCTCTTTAAGGGGGGAGGATTGTAACAGCCCGGATTTTGAGGTCAGGATAGCACGGGTAAGTAAAGGATTAAGAGAAAAGCGTTTATAGCCTTAGTCCATTATCTATTCCATTTTACGTGAATTATGTGCATTTATGTTCTGATTTATGATTCGTGCCTTATTGAGAGAACCTTATCACTATTCATTCACCGAACCCTAGATCTTTACCTAAACCTTAAGAAACCTTAGAAAGTTGGTTTCCATATTTTCCAAATTCATATCATAGCTTTCATTATCCCGAAATACGTTTTGAAAATTGTTTGCCAAAAATTCCATTTAAGTCCCTAGTTACTATTCACCCTTAATTGTAGAAATTTTCAAAACACTTTTACCTATCCAATATTGGATTAGATAGAATCCTTACGAAATTTTATGAATTATGGTATGATTCCCAAACCCTAATTCTTAACGTAGCTTCCGTAGAAATCAAAACTGGTCGAAAAACCCTAGTTTTGCCCTAAATTAGAAATTTTCGAATTTCAACGTTTTTCCTATACAATATTATAACCATTATGATCCTCGGATTATTTTATGAATTCTAAAATCTTTTCCAAACCCTAATTCAAACCCTAGCTTGTTTTATAAATTTTTCCTATTTTCCCAAAGTACTATTTACGCCGTAAAAACTAACTTTCAATCCGTACAACATTTGGTATCCAATATTACAGTCAAAATAATCCTTAAATTATTTTAAGAATCATGAACAGTTTCTCAGAAATCAATTCTCATTCTAGCTTCGTTTATGAATTTTATCATATTTTTCAAAATTTCCAAACGCCGACTACTTTAAATGTAGACGTTTAAACGTTAAGTGTTTATAACCATTAGAAAGCTCTTTCGATCCTCTTTCTTTTGCAATTTCTCTCATTTCAAACTAAAACTTAGACGTTCTTCTATGATTTTATTATCATTTTCATCCTATTTTAGAATTATTTTTATTTTATCATAATTACTAGATAAATTAAATATATATCAAATATACACCTAAGTATACACCTAAATCCCCTAATAAATGAACCTAGCTTATTCACTACCATGACTTACCTAACTAAGTCTTCAGAATTGCAACATAAGCCCCCAAGACATACCTATAAATACTCTAGAGATTACAACATAAAATTCATACCAAAATCTCCCAACATCTCTCTCTCCCTCTCGTGACTCTCCCTTTCTCTCAATAAGGTGCATTTTTATTTTATTATTTCATGCTTTATATTATGTTTTTAATATAGTACTATTAGTAGCATGCTTAGGATTAATTAAATTATGCTTTAGGAATTTTATTTTATGAAATATATGTATAATTGTTAGTTTTAAATACAATGTGTCTACATTATGGAATTGTATTTAATTAAATGCATGAATTATGATATGATATAATGTGAATATGTATTTAAATAATTATGTTCTTGTTTAATTAAGTTTATGCTTAGAATAATTTATTTAGATTTAATTTTATAATTAAAGTGTTACATTTAAATTTACTTGTATGCTATGAATTTACAATTTATTAAATATGATCTTAAATTAGTATGAACATCTTCATAAGCTTAAGAACACATTCATAATGTTCTTGAATTAAATCATGTGCACGTGTGATAGTGTGTGCATGTGTGTGTGTGTGTGTTCTATTTTATAAAGTGTTTAATTCATAAGAAATTGAATAGTAAATGTTTTCAATAGTAATTTTGACTTTTTGGTCAACAATTAACCAATTAATTTAAAATTAATTATAAAATAGGATTTTGGAATTTTAAATAAAGATTTTTCCAAATTAATTCAAAAATTAATAAAATTATAAAATAATTTCAAAATCAACCTACATTGTTAAATTAAATTCTAAGTTTAATTCCTAATACTCTAATTAAGGTCACAACATGATTAATAAATATTTAAGTTGTTAAAGAATTCATGAAATCTAATTAATTAATTAAATTTCCTTAAACAATTAAAACTAAATTTTACCAGGAAAATCTCTAAATGTTATAAGAATTCTTTAATATGTTATATTTCCTAAATCTTATATGATTATTTGATTAGAATAATAAGAACCTAGTTCTAAGCCAATAGTAATTACTTTCAGGCAACAATTGCACTAAACAGTGGGATCCGTTCCAACCTGTTTAAATACCAATACTAGGTGAGGGTTAAAACATTTTCAACTGGAATCATGTTTATACCTATATCTAATTATAAAACGATTTCCAATCCTACCTATTATTTGATTTCCTATCTATACATACTAATATATTACAATATTCCTCTTTATGAGGAAAATACCATTAAGTCGGAATCAGGATCTTATCCGGACATTATATATTTCAGTCCTATTAATACTAAGAACTGATTCCCGACTAAGCAAGTCAATTATTATTATTTATCAAAATGGGCCCGGCGCGTAGGCGGTAGTGGTTTAGCTGGAGCTTAGTTACTCCATACCAAGAGCCTTACAAGGGAGAATAACCTCCCTGGGAGAGATAGCTTCCTCCCACATATTACATATTGTCTGTAGGGTTTGATCCCCTACTGACACTACGGTGTTGAGGAGTTATTATCATACTTAGTTTTATTAAGGTATCGGTGCCTTGATCAGCCCGGTACTATTTTACAAACATTTTAAGGAGATTGGAGGAAGACGCCTTACTTGCGGGCGGTACAAATCTTTTATCAAACGGTTCATGACTTATAAAATAATCTCCAAGTACCCCTATCCCTGTTTCAAACTTATGAACCGTATCATATCTGTTATATCCTATTGCTACCATTTTATATATATATATATATATATAACTGATCTTTCTTCACTTAGTCACTTTGACTAATTCCTCGCCTGTTTCAAATACATGATTTCAGGGAGCGAGGAAAACGACACCTAGAGGTATCTTGAAGCTATAGGTGTTAAACATATTAGATCAGGTTTAGATTAAAGAGCATTTAATCCTGATCATGTATATACTGCTAATAAATTGCTCTTATACATTAACTCCGTACACCACGCTATCATATTACCCCCCTTACAATATCACATACTATTTGGTGTGTTACTGTGTTGCTTGTTGCAAGTTTTAAATTTCTCTATCTTCCGCTGCATTTTATCCTACGCTCTACTTAAGTACCGTCTATACCGTTCGCCGTAGTATTTCTCGAGTGCCAGGTCTCACATCCACTCGAGGGTAGTACGGTGCGGGAGTTGTTGTGTTAGGGGGCGCTACATCAGCAGTATCAAGCTCTAATTTCCATGCTTGCTTCTCAAATGCACACATCAGAGGCAGGCTCATCTGCTACACATACCTCTACTACAGGTATATCTTTGTCTACTATTTCATATTCCAGCATTGGTAAAACAAAGTGGATTCTGGGGCCAGTAGACATATAGCATGTGATCAGTCTAATTTTACCACTTCTGAGCCTATTACCAACACTGTGGTTGTTCTTCCTAATGGTACTTCGATTGATGTGCATTTTAAGGGATTAGTAAGACTACATGATTGTCTCACTTTGCATGATGTGCTCTTGGTTCCTCAGTTTAAGTTCAGCCTGCTATCTTTAAGTTGTTTATTGAGGTCAGCTTCCATTTCAGCTTCTTTCTTGGCTAATGACTGTATCATTCAGGATTCGATGCAGAAGGTGATGATTGGTAGGGCTAAGCTGCTCAATGGGCTATATGTTTTGGAACATCAGTTAGTTCACCTTCTTCCACTCATTTGGCTTCAAAGTATCTGTACATACTTGGCATAGTAGATTAGGCCATGTACCTCCTTTCATTCTTGAACAATTGAAAGATGTTATAGGATGTGATACTGTTTTGAAAGATGCACATTGTGATGTTTGCCCTTTGGCAAAGCAAAAATGATTGTCTTTTCTAGCAAGAAATAATAAATCTGCTCATGCCTTTGATCTTATACATGCTGATATATGGGGACCATTTAATCATGCACCTGCTAATCCTTTTAAGTATTTCTTGACATTGGTTGATGATCAAACTCGTTTTACTTGGATATTCTTGTTGAAAGCTAAGTCTGATGTGGTTAGCATTGTCCCTCAGTTCTTTAAGATGGTGTAGACACAATTTCAAGTAACCATTAAAGGCTTTAGGTCTGATAATGCCCCAGAGTTGTCTTTCACTGAGTTCTTTAAAGAGAATGGGGTTCTGCATCAGTATTCAAGTGTAGAAACACCTCAGCAAAATTCTGTTGCTGAAAGAAAACACAAACATTTATTGAATGTGGCTAGGGCTTTATATTTCCAATCAGGGATTCTTTTGTAATATTGGATAGATTGCATTATGACTGCTACTTACCTGATCAATAGGACACCTTCTACACATTTGGAGTCTAAATCACCCTTTCGGTTGCTGTTTGGATCAGTTTTTGAGTACACATCTCTCAGAACATTTGGTTGTCTAGCATATGCTTCCACTTGGTGCCTCAAAGGCATAAGTTTACTCCAAGAGCACGAGCATGTGTATTTCTGGGATACCCACTAGGTGTTAAAGGATACAAACTGTTAGATCTTGAGTCTAAGTATATGTTCATCTCCAGGGATGTTATCTTCCATGAAGGTGTTTTCCCTTTCAAGACTCCCTCATCCACATGTGTTATTGATCATGCCTTAGATCCTTTCTCCCACATCAGCTTACCAATACCTGTTGAAGATGTATCTGTTGATGCACCTACAACCCCTCATCAACCTGACATGCCTCCCAGAAGGTCTTCTAGAACCATACACAAACCTTCTTACTTGCAGCACTATCACTGCAATCTTCTTCATGATGTTCCACCTCCTCACACATCTAGTTTGTATCCTCTGTCAGCTCACTTGTCTTATGACAAATTATCTCATGCCTATAAATATTATACTCTCAATGTCTCTAGTGTTCCAGAACCCCAGTCCTACAAAGAAGTAGCCCAGTTTCCAGAGTGGCAACAGGCCATTCAAGCAGAGCTTCAGGCCATGGACTCCAACAATACATGGACAATGATGCCTTTACCTATTGGATCTCATTCCATAGGTTACAGGTGGGTGTTTAAAACCAAGTTTAAGTCAGATGGCAGTGTGGAAATACATAAGGCCAGGTTGGTTGCTAAGGGTTACAGTCAGTTAAAAGGGATAGATTTTCTTGACACTTATTCACCTATGGCCAAATTGGTGACTGTCAAAACTTTGTTGGCTCTAGCAAGTGCACATCACTGGCATCTTGCTCAATTGGATGTTAATAATGCTTTCCTTAATGGTTCATTGTTTGAAGAGGTTTATATGGACTTACCACCAGGTTATTCACCTTCTATTACTCCGGATTCCATTCCCTGCCCAGGGAAATTGGTTTGTAAGCTAAACAAGTCCATTTATGGTTTAAAACAAGCTTCCCAGTCATGGTATGCTAAATTTTCATCATCTTTGGTTCAGTATGGATTCATTCAATCCAAGGCTGATTATTCTTTGTTTACAAAGGGTTCTGGATCTTCATTTCTTGCCCTGCTTGTGTATGTGGATGATATTATCCTCACAGGGCCCAATTCAGCTCTTATTAGCGATTTAAAGCACTTTTTAAATACTCAATTCAAGCTTAAAGACCTTGGAGATTTAAAATACTTCCTTGGATTGGAGATTGCTTGATCACAAGATGGTATTGTACTATGTCAACGCAAGTATACTCTTCAATTACTTGAAGAAACAGGCTTTCTTAGGTGCAAGCCAGTATGTACCCCTATGGATCCCACTGTCAAGTTAAATTCCTTTGATGGAGTCCCTATCCAAGATATTGCCATGTATAGAAAGTTGATTGGCAAATTATTATACCTTACACTTTCAAGACCTGATATAAGTTTTACAGTCAATAAACTTAGTCAATTTGTAGCTCAATCACGTACAGGACATCTTGATGCAGTGCACCATCTACTCAGGTATCTCAAAGGAACTCCTGGTCAAGGGATATTCTTTTCATCAAGTAATGACATGCGTTTAAGTGCTTTTGCTGACACAGACTGGGCTTCATGCCAAGATACACGACGTTCAACCTCGGGTTTTTGCATTTTCTTGGGAAATGCTCTGATTTCGTGGAAATCAAAGAAGCAGTCAATTGTATCTCATTCATCCGCTGAAGCTGAGTATAGAGCCTTAGCTGTAACCACAAGTGAATTAGTCTGGTTGAAACAACTGCTGCAAGATTTTCAGATATCACTTTCAGGTCCTATTATACTGTTTTGTGATAATCTTGTTGCCATACACCTTGCTAAAAATCCATTACTTCACGAGCACACTGAACACGTTGAAGTTGATTGTCATTTCGTTAGAGATAAAGTTGCTACTGGATTGATTAAACTCCTGCCTGTGCGTACTTCACAACAACTTGCTGATGCCTTTACAAAAGCTCTGCCTGCTCCACGTTTACGAATGCTGTTGGACAAGATGGCATTGAAAGATATATTCAAGCCACCTTGAGGGGGGTGTTTTGTATTTAGTTCAAAGTATTTTGTGAATTTGTTACTTCTACTTTCCCGCTTTTGTTTCCTGTTCACAGAAACAGTTAGTGCAGCTGTCTGTGAGAGCTAGGATCTTGACACGTGTGTTGCTAGGATCCAATTAGTTAGATATTTATTAGCTTAGAGTTTACATCTTTGGGTTTTTGTATATAAAGTCAGTGTACGTGTACTCTGTTCTTTGAGAAAGGAAAATATGTTGAAAATCTCCATTTATTTTGTGTTTCTTCACTTTTAAGATTTGATAAATAGATGATAAAGTTGGTTTAAAACACAAAAAAGAATTAAATAAATTCTAAATCTCAAAACTCACATGTGTGGAGCGCGTACCTGAATTGCCGGGAAAAATGGGGTGTCACAGAACTATACTAGAACCTACAAGTTTATTTATTAAGATTAACTGCTTAAAAGAAAGGGTTAGATACAAAATTCACTTCGCGAATACTAAAAATTGAAAATAAGTGACACGTATCGACAAACATTTTCTTGGTACAAGTAAGAGTTATATTAGACTTCATATGAGTTGAAAATTCAATTTCGTTAGTTTTTCAACGTCCGTTAGCATTTGGGACCACATTGGTTGAGAATTTTAGAATTTGGGATTAAATTGAATTATTCCAAAAGTACGGGACTAAATGGACGAGGACCAATCCTGTGGGTCTAAATTGACAATTTAGCCTATAAAATATGTATTATACGTATTATAATATATATATATATATACACATATATTTTGTATATATACACATATATGATACATGTAATACATATATAATACATACATATACGTATGTATATATATAAGATATATATATATAACTTGTAACATCCCGATCGTCCGGCCGTACAGGTACGCTGTATTGAGTGTGTTAATTGCGCGTTTAATTATTTATTTTATTGTTAAATGACTTTCTTAATTAATTTGAATTATTTGTTAAATAATAAGATTTAATAATTATTTGTTTTTAAGCTTTTAAACTTGTTTTTAATTCGTTTGAGTTCCAACTTGTTTCGAAATTTCGTGAAAATTTAATTTGCATGAGTTTTACGTGTTATGGATTTTCCTATATGCTCGTTTTTCATTTTCGGACTTGTTTGATATGGTAACGCACCATATTTTATTTGTTGGGGACTCGAGGGCCTAACTAGTTTTAGCTCGCCTAGTGTTCCGGGATTTATATCTTGAGCTAGGGAATTCGGATTCGAATTCCGGAAGTGACGCTGGACTCGTAACGAAATTTGAGAGCTTTGGAACCTAGCCTTATATTTTTCTAAACCCGTTTGATCCTCCGAATTTCGCCCGAAAAGTGGACTTCGCGCAGATTCGCTACCTTTTACGGTTTTGGCCATAACTTATTCGTTTCTTGACCAAATGACCCGATTCTTGAACCTATGTGACCCTAACTCAAAACCCTATCTCCCACTTGCTCATTTCAGTCCCAGACCTCAGGAGAACCGAGAGAGAGAAGGAGAAAGGGAAGAGAAAGGGGATTTCGGGCTCGTTCGATTTTGGGCTCGTTCGACCTCCATTCTTCATGAAATCGAAGAGGTAACTGTACTTTCTTGTTGTCCACACCTTGGTACATCTTTTAAGCCTTGAATTTCTGATTTTGAGCATGATTTGGATGAGTTTTGGGCATGGTCATGAATAGTTACGGGTTTGTGGATTTTTGATGATATCTTGCTCGTTTTTAATTCGATTCTTGATCCGTGAAGTGCTATGTGACCCTTGATGTATCCTTGTTCTATTCCTATGCTTGAATCTGAATTTTGTGAAGTGTGGAGTGATCCACCATTGTTGAAACCTTGAGTTTTTGAAGCTTTTATGGTTGGATATTGAGCTCCTTGTTTTGCCGGTTTGTTGTGTGATATATGTGGCCTTTCTTGCTGAAATCTTGTGCCTTAAATTGTGGTTTTGCTGCTGTTCTTTGCCTTGTGTTGCTGCTGCTGCCCCCCTGTTCGTGAACTGCTGCTGCACTTCGTTCTTTTGGAGAAGACAAGGCGACACGGCCGTGTCCGTTTTGCATTGTTTTATGACACGGCCGTGTTGATGCGACGTTAACATCAAAATATTTATGAAAAATTGGACTCGGCGGTGTCTGATTTGAACTGAAAACCAACACGGCCGTGTCCTACTTTCGAAATTGGATTTTTATTTTCAAATTTTCAGCTGTTGCAGCAGTGCATGGAATGGGGATTACATGCTCACGTAAATGCCTTCATAAATGTTTCATGCATTAGTGTAGTGGTGTGATTAAGATGCATGCATACTTAATATATATGAAATGTTTGTTTTTGAATTGTATTTTAATTCATGTATGCATGCTGTGTATATATGTATTAAATATATGCTGCGTGTATATATATGATGTATCATAGTGTGAGTGCATGTGTTTAATATATATACATTAGTGCATGCATGTGTGTTAGTGTAGTACGTAAATATATTTATATGGTGTGTGTGTGCATGTTTTAGAAATTAAGAGTTATAATTGTTTGAATTAAATTCAAGATTGATGAGCATGAATTTTAAATATTTTAGATGGATGATATTGTATATATGATATTCATGTATTTAATTTAATTGTTTCCAATTTCTAAACATTCGATATGCTATATTATATGTCATATTTTAGTATTTAGTTTTATGTGAATAAGTTGAATTATATGTTAAGTATCTTGAATTAATTTTACGAATTCATTTGATACAAGTTTTACTCGAATTTATCTTGAACGCTTGATTATGCTCTCTCTTGTGGTTTCATTTGCATCACTTGCATTCATACGCATTTGCCGAGCGTCTAATTGGTTCATTTTGAGTCTAAGTTTGTCTTTCGATCTTTGTTTTGTTCTTAGGTTCGTTTCGTGGTTGACGAGGTGGTCTCTTAGAAGGGTTTGAGTTCGTTTCGTCGGTTTGGTCGGCAAGGTGAGGTTTCTTTCTTTTAGTTATTACGACCTACAACCCTAAATGTGTTTTAAGCCCGCATGTGACCTATATATCTATATATATATATAGATATGTGTTCGATAAGTATTTTGTGGGAATTGGCCCTTTTGTTATGAAACGTTTGAAAAACGCTTTTATGTATAAGTAAACAATATTTTCGTTCTTTTGTTTTGAAAAGGGTTGGCGTGTGTAAGTGATATGTTTTGGCGAGAAAAACTTTGTGCTATGCTCTGTTTGTTTGTATATGTTTGGGCCCCGGAGTTGTGTAATGGGAGACCCGGGACGGCCATGGGGTCGCCGGGTGTAACCTTGTGCACCTCTCCATTTTGATAAGATCAACCCAAAACCCACTCGGAGGGAGGTGGGGGACGGAGTCCTAGGGACGTGAGTGTCATGAAACTCACGTCCCTGACATATATGCGTATTTGCTATTATGTAAGTGCGGGGGTTAAGGGAGCGCTCTCTCTTCCCCAAAACGGAGTTAAGGTGGGATTGATTTATGTTTGGCTTTATTATGTTTCGCTTTGCTATGGAGTAAGTGGGTTGGAGCTCGTACTCGTCGAGTTGATTATGTTTTGCTTTCATTTAAGGTTTGTGAATCGGTAGTGGATTTCTAACTTCTAAAACTTGGTGAATTTTGGCCTTCGGCCTTAAACCTTTCTTTTATATATATATATATAATAACACGGGTCAAAAGGCTTTAGAATGCAAAAACCACACCCCGATTCATGAACACCCTTTTTTTTAATATGCTATGCTCTATATTTATGTACGGTTGCGTGTGTTAGCCTCCTCACCAATCTTTAGGACTGACCCCTCTCCGTTGTTTCTTTTTTTCCCTTTTTCTTCTTGAGTTTGCAGGTGCAGGTCTTCGGTTCGTGCTAGGCGGTGGTCTTTTATTTTGAGTCATTCAAGTTTGTTAGTGGAGTCTTTTGCATCCTTGCATCTTTATTTCCTGTTTTGGTACTATGTATAAGCTTTATATGAAATTTTATTCGGAGTTAAACTTGAATTTGTATGATTCCTTGGCCTTGGATGGGCACAATATGTATATATGTAGCACCCCGAAGGTACCACAACCCCGCACCATCATACCTCTCGAGTGAATAGGAGCCTACCACCCAAAAGGCACGCCGGCGAACGGACTATACATTATAGGATCAGAGTACTAAAAGAAAACATTGCAGCAGAAATATGGGAAATTTAAAACTTTTGGAAACAATAATAAGGATTCAAGAGGCTAAGCTGATTAAGGCCTAACGGAACAATATAATAACAGCAAGTGAGTGGAATTCAACATGGTTCAAAAGAACCTGACCGAAAGAGTACAACAGAAGATTTCCTATGCTTCAAAGTACCAACCAACCAGCAAACGCAGAACCTGAAACCATGAGGTTAGAAAACGGGGCAGAGGTATTAGTCAAAGGGACTAAGTGAAGCATAACTTTGAAACAAGATAAATACTTAAAACTTTAGGCTTTTCAGGAAAGGTTTTACTTCAAAAGGGTACTTTAATACTGAATTTCAAAACTTTACTTTAACACTTTATTTCAGAATGGAACTCCAAAACATTACTTTGGAACAGGATTTCCAAGAAAGCACACACATCCGCACACATCAGAGTTTTCGGTTCATATATACTTTACAAAACGGGAATAAGGTATTGGGTATATTTTTTCAAAGTATGAACCAGTCTTTAAAAACAAAATTTGCCCGCAAGCTAGGCGTTCTCCAACCTTTACTCCCAGAAAACATTTAACAGAATTGGTATCGAGACTGGTTAGGATCCCGACACCCATAATCACATGCACCATCCTTCTTCCTCCAGTTGTCGCGCCCAGGGAGCTACCCCGCGGTGACGTAAACAGGAATGGGAGGAATTACATCCACCTCTCCCGACCTTCGATGTGGAATAACCAACCTCCGATTAAACCATCATCAAGGTCTGTACGACGGCCAGTATCATATAAGCCATTGGCGCACGCCTCCCGGTCTACTACTCAATCATACTATCAGGGCCCAACAGAACAGTATATCCAAAACTTGTTGGAAAACACGAATCAGAAAGCAGCGGAATTTAAAAAAAAATTCCCAACAAAAGGATCTTGAACTCGCAATCGTGTATCCAAATTCGTAAAGATAGAAAACTTACTTCTCTTTTATTCTTTCTTGAAGCGTTTCAAGCCACCCAAGAACGCTCTTCTCGCGGCTTGATCCCCTCTCCTTGGTAAACTCGAATCTTCAAACTTCTAACTTGAAGTCTCTAGAGATAGTCCACCAACTTGATCACAATCTAACTAGTAAGGATGCTAGTTCTCTAGTTAGTGTTTAGGCTTAACCTAGGGCTTTGTTTATCTTGGAGAAAGGAAGGTGTTCAACACATGAACCAAGAATTGTCAATTAGCTCTAAAGGGGAGCATGAGCTCCCCTATATATAGGAAAGGGGAGGGGCGGCCGAAATCCTTGTTCTCATAGGCAAGGGTTTTGGTTCCTCTCTCCTATTACTTGATCTTCAAGTAATTTCCAACTTTGACTTTGAATTCAAATTCAAATCAACTTTCAAGAGAGCTAAAAATATCCAAACTATTTTTGGATAATTTTATACTTTATTTATTATAAAATAAATAACTTATTTTTATCTAATTAATTAATTCGTAATTAATTAGCTAGATTATTTTCTCCAAAATAAGACTTTCTTTTTAATTCAAAAATTAAACCAAAGTCTATTAAATAATTAACACATTTAATTATTTAATACATATATATAATATATATATATTCACACGTGTGTGACACGTGTCACTCACGTGAGCCATACGTGTGATTTCACACGTGTGGAACCCTCTTGGCCCGATTAACTCGTTTAATCATTTTAAAGCCTCAACTCATGTAACCAAGTTGTTGTGTGTGACCCTCTAGGTTCTCAATTCAATTAGCAGTGACACTAATTAATTAATTCACTAATTAATTAATCAGTCCACAGATTAAACGACCATAGTCTAGCAACAGGTGTTTAACCCCTAGCTGAATTGGAATGTTCGGATTCGACAGAACCTTTAAGTCAATGATTCATGTGAGATACAATCCCCCTACTTACTATCTCTCAACCAAGATCTAGGGCAAGGGAATAATCAGAACCCTAATAATCCGGTCTTAAAGCTAAGTGCATTTCATATCCATTTGATCTCAATCCAAGAAACCCTTTTCTTGATGTCTTGATCTACTGCCTTGGCCAAGGACTCCATATGGCATATGAATGACTTACACAATAAGAGATCACCTTGCAAATGCAAGTGTAGGTCCTTTCTTGATTCTCATTCACTTTCATGAATCACTTGTGCAGCCCCAGCATAAGCCTTGAATCAGTTGTTTAAGGCGACACCCTTTAAAGCTTATACCTAAGACTACAGAGTTAACTCATAAAGTGAAAAGGAACCTCAAGTCTAAGGATCAATTAATCACATCAATGTCTCGTGAGATATTTCCTAATCTGGAAGTTTCCATTTCCTGAAATAGAAACTTCATTTCCCATTTAGGAATGTTCTCACACGGGGTACCTCAGTGAACTTACTTATTAAAGTAAGCACCCTCATGTATCACGCACGTATCACCTATACACTTTGCACCTCCATGAAACAAGGTGGTCATTCTTAAGGGCGTGATCCCACAAGCAAGCCTTAGAGGAGTCAGGTTGACACTCCCACTGTCTGTAGGACTCATCGGCTTGGAGTATTTTACTAATCATGACTTATGTGATATAAGGCTCGTTTCATGAACCATTTCACCTAAATGGTAGAGTCCAAAAGTCATCAGGATTAGGGGAGTTATCATACATGCACAACTAAAGTAAACGCATACCAAACAAGAGCATATAAAGAAGTGTTGCCTCAATTCGTTATTTCATTCAAAGATTGTCTGTGACTACAATAAGGAAAAGCACAAAGCGGATATACAATCGGCTTTCTAGGGCACTATTCCTAACAAAACTTGCATTGTCCAAAATTTCAGAAGTGTGTAAAGCACACAAAATCCAGAAACTAAACGTTGATCAGAACAAAACTCTAAAACATTACTCATTGCTCGTTAATCAAAACAGTACCACTTTAAACAAATGGAATACTAGAAAACATTATCTTTAAACAAAACAGAGTATCTTTAAAATGAAACAGTGCCCTAAGAAGGGAAACGTTTATCTTTGAAAATAAGGATCTTTAAGACCTTTAGGGATGGTTTTCAAACATTTGGCATATATACATATTTTCATGGTACCAGTTGAAAATAGATTTAAACCTCACCTACAGAAAATGGTATTATGCAATAACACCGGAGCCTCAGTATCTCCAAACTTCACCTGTAAGTGGTGAATAACTATAAGTTTCTATCCTCAAACCATATAGCCACAGAAGCACGTTCAAACCACCTCAAAACATTCAATAGCACATAATGATATCATATGATCAGGACGAAACTTTATCGAAGCATGTCATAACATGTAACGAAATCTCATGGTAAAATTTGATAATCATTAATATCATAATACATCATGAAAGCATGATCGAGTTCAAGTAATAAATCACATAATTGATAAGAAAAAACATTGCTCAAGAAGGATCACCCTTATCAGAAAAAGAATTCAGGCAAATGATTAATCTTACACGAAAGATTATAACGTACAATCAAATATCACGCTTAGGATTCTGAAACAACTTCAATTGAGTAAGAGTTTGGTTTGAAAAGCTTAATTTTGATTCCCGATTTTGAAAATTTGTGAAAAAGGCTTTTCCTGTTGAATCCGTCTCGTCAAAACGAGTCCGTTGATATAAAGTAAAAGTCAATGGTCAAAGTTACTATTTCGGTCAAAGTTACTGTTCACTCATACGGTATTTATACGGTATTTGTACGAAGGCACATATAGTATTAATATGAAAATACATTTGGTACTTATACGAAAATACTTTAAGTATTTATACTAAAATACATTTGGTATTTATACAAAAATACATACCGTATTATACGTAGGAAAACTAATATGTATACGTATTTTATACATACTAACATAACATATATCAATTGGTTAAGGTAACATTAACTAAACATGTAACAATTAAAACTATATATTATAAACATGTAACATTAAACATGTAACACTATTTAATTATATCATAAGTCATGTAATAGATTTAAATTACTATGATCATATTGTAATTGTAACATAACATGTAACATGTAATACAATTTAAATCATGTATCATATTAAATTACCTAAGTAGGAACAAATTATAATTAAATGTAACATATATCATGTCATAATAGTTATCACATAATTAAATTGTAGCCTAATTAAATCATGTAATATTTAATTTATAAACTATAATTTATAAAACATAAATCATGTAATTCATTAATTTAAAATATAATTTTAAATACATAATTCATGCATAAAATAAATTATAAAATAATCTAAAACAAAACATAAATTAAAATCTAAAACTAAATATAAAGAAAACATAAATTAAAAAAAAACGAAACAAACCAAAAAATGAAAAAGGAAACTCGCCTTTAAAGAGGATTTCGGCAGCTAACTGGGGCAAAGGAAAATGACTGCCAAATTTACTTATTTATAGGAGTAATTAGGGATTTGGGTGAAATTAATAATTGCTCCAAGGACTTAGACGGGGTAGCTTGTATAATTATAGAAATAATTAGATTTTTCCTCCAAAATTAAATATAAAATGATAGAAAAAGGGTATTTAGGTCATTTCACCTTCAAACGAGCAGCTACGAGAATGGAAAAAGTTTTCAAAATTCGGGAAATAAAATTTCCTTCGAAACGACTATTCATACGTCAAAATCGGACGTACGGTTTAAAAGTTCTAATTCGCGAAATGAATAGTAACTTATTCGTTAAACGTTTTCGTTTATTACTCGAGCTAGGGTCGGAATTAGAATTTGAAAAACATATCAAAATTCATGAAATAATCCAAAGGTCATTTTAAGTATAATATTGAGGGGTAAACGGTGTATCGATCAAAAGTTCATTTCGACGATGAATAGTAATTTTAAAAGAAAATCCTAAATTGCTTCAAAAATTCGTAAAAGGTTCTCGGGACTTGGAAACAAGTTTGAGTGATTAAAAATCATGAGTTTTGATCCTTTAAAATTTTATTGACAAAACGGAGCAGTAGTGGTTCGGGAAATGAATAGTACTTTAGGGTTTTTGTGCCGAATTTCCCTCGAAATAACATAATATCACAAAAGGACACGTATTTCACTTAAAGATGCAATGCATGAAGTATTTTAAATTTGGATCAAGTTTTATAAACGCTCTTACGATACCCTTAGCTTACCGTTTACGACTAGGCCCCAATCCGGGCTATTACAATCTCCCCTCTTTAAGAAGAATCTGTCCTCAGATTCTTTTCTCGATCTGTGAATAACTCGGGTAGTGCTTCTGCATCTTTTCTTCAGTTTCCCATGTGGCTTCCTCAGTACCATGTTCTTTTGATAACACCTTAACCAGCAAAATCTTCATATTTCTTAACTCTTGGAATTTCCTATCCAAGATCCTTGTTGGTTTCAAACATAGGTTAGATTAGGTTCTAACGGGAGTTCCTCCACTGGTACCACTGGTGTCTCATCAGCAAAGTGTTTGCGAAGTTGGGATACATGGAATACATTGTGGATTCCTGTTAAGCTTGCTGGTAACTCCAAACGATACGTTGCTGGACCCACAAGTTCCAGTATCTCAAAGGGTCCTATGTATCTAGGGTTCAATTTTCCACCTTTTCCAATTCTTGTGAACCCTTTCCTTGGCGATGCCTTTAAAAACGCTTTTTCACCAACATCAAACTCCCAATCCCTTCTCCTTTTGTCTACGTAAATCTTCTGTTTATCTTGAGCAGCCTTCACTCTTTACTGAATAATCTTAAACTTTTCAGTAGCTTTCTCTATCCACTCAATGACTTTTGGTCGTTTGGTTTTCTCAGGGGTCCATCTTGCTTCGTCCAAATCCCAATATAATGGAGATCTACATTTCCTCCCATATAAAGTTTCATATAGAGCAGCTTGAATCGAAGCTTGATAACTGTTGTTGTATGCAAACTCCATAAGTGGCAAATAGTCCTTCTAATTATCTGGGGAATCCAACGTGCACTTGCTTAACAGATCCTCCAGGTACTTAATCAATCTTTCTGACTACCCATTTGTCTGACGATGTGTTGTTGTGCTGAAGTTTAACTTTGTTCCCATCAACCCTTGAATACTCCGCCAAAGTTGCGATGTAAACTTTGGATCTATATCAGATACTATGCTAGCTGGTATCCAATGTAATCTTACAATCTCCTGATGGTATAACTTCGCTAAGGTGTTAACCTCATCGTGGTCTTTACCGGTAGAAAATGCACTGACTTAGTCAATCTATTGACTATGACCCAAATGTTGTCTTGTCCTCCTTTAACCCTAGATAACCCAGTGACAAAATCCATGGCTATCTGCTCCCATTTCCATGTAGGAATTGGCAATGGTTGTAATTTCCTCCTGGCTTTTGATGTTATGCCTCAACCATTTGACAAGTTAAGCATTTCTTGACATATTTAGCGATGTCTCTTTTCATTCCATTCCACCAGAAATGCTCCTTGAGATCTTTATCCGTCTTTGTCCCTCCAGGATTTATCGTATATCGTGTTTTATGTGCCTCATCCAATATTTCCTTTCGAATTTCAGTTGGCACACAAACTCTACCTTTGTATCTCAAGATTCCGTCTTCATATTTTTTTGAATTTTGTTTTGTCATCTTTTTCCTCAGAATTCAAACATTTCTTAATCCAGTCGTCCGTAGCTTGTGTTTCTAGAACTTTCTCTTTTAGTGGTGACAGAATGACTATGTTAGCCAATCTAGCTCTCGATATCACTTGGACAGGTTCCCTTATGCTCTTTGCAAAATCTCCTGTGATCAGTGCTAAACTAGCCTTTCGACTTAGTGCATCCGTTACCACGTTAGCTTTTCCTGGATGGTACTGAATTATACAATCGTAGTCTTCAAGAAATTCCATCCATTTTCTTTGCCTCATATTTAGCTCCTTCTGAGTGAATAAGTAACGCAAACTCTTATGATCAGTAAAGACTTCAAAATTAACCCCGTACAGATAACGTCTCCACTTTACAAGGGCGAAAACAATTGCAACTAGCTCCAAATCATGCGTAGGGTAGCTAACCTCGTGTGGTTTAAGCTTTCTTGATGCATATGCTATTACTTTTCCATGTTGCATTAAAACACACCCCAATCCTTCTTTCGAGGCATCAGTATAAACGGTGTACCCTTCCTTTCCTTCCGGTAACGCTAGTACTGGCGCTGTCGTCAACCTCTTCTTTAATTCCTGGAAACTCTGTTTGCACTTTTCTGTCCATTCGAATTTCCCTTTTTTTTTTTTTTTTTTTTGAAAGTGGTGCAGCTATCTTAGAAAAGTCTTGCACGAATCTCCTATAGTAGCCGGCGAGCCCCAAAAAAAAAAAAACTTCTCACTTATGAAGGATTCCTTGGTTGTTTCTAGTCCATAATCATTTCAATCTTCGAGGGATCAACCTCGACCTCTGAACCCGATATGATATGCCCCAAGAATGTAACTTTCTCTAAACAAACTCACATTTGCTGAATTTTACGTATAGCTTGTGATCCAGCAAAGTGCCTAGCACCAATCGAAGATGCTCTGCATGTTTCTCTGGTGTCTTGGAAAAGACTAGAATATCATCTATGAAGATTACGAAAAACTTGTCGAGAAATGGTCGAAAAATCTGATGCATCATGTCCATAAATACAGCTAGGGCATTCGTCCATCCAAATGGCATCACCATAAACTCAAAATGTCCGTAGCGACGATTAAAACTGTTTTGGGAATATCTTTCGCTTTCACCTTCAACTGATAGTATCCTTGTCTTAACTCTATCTTAGAGTATACTCGAGATCCTTGAAGTATGTCGAATAACTTCTCAATATGAGGAAGAGGATACTTGTTATTTACAGTTATTTTGTTGAGCTACCGATAGTCGACACAAAGTCATAGGGATCGGTCCTTATTCTTAACAAATAATACAGGTGCTCTCCAAGGTGATGTACTCGGTCGAATATAACCTACTCCTATCAACTCGTCAAGTTACCCTCTTAATTCTTGAAGTTCAGCAGGTGCCATCCGATATGGTGTCTTGGAAAATGGTTCGGCTCCCGGAACTGTCTCAATTACGAACTCCAATTCACGATCTAGTGGTAACGAATCCAGGTGTTCAGGAAACACCTCTAAGAACTCATTAACAATCTCAACTTCTTCCAATTTAAGTTGATCTTTTGGTCTGTTTAAGAGATAGGCAACGAACCCTGTGGCTCCTTTTTGAATCATCCTCCTCGCCTCTATTATAGAAACCATCGATGACTGTTTTTTTTCCCCTTTCCATCTGATATCCAACTTTCATCTTTTCCTAAGATGACTTCCTTTTTAAAACAGTCCAATTTAGCATGGTATTTGTAGAGCCAATCTATACACAGTATGATTCCGTATCTCTTCATTAGATGTGTGATAAGATCCGTCGGATAAAATTGATTACCAACTCTTATAGGGTAGCGTTTATATACCAATTGCGTAATAAAGCAAATCCCAAAAGAGATTTTACCACGATGTTTACATGACCAAGTACTCAACAAGAACAAGTATGCACACATCAAACTTTGATGAAATGAATGCATGGCGCCAGGGTTGTAGAACCTTAACTGGCGTGTTAAGAGCGTGTACCGTTCTTCTGGTCATGTCAATGAAATCCGAGTTCCCACTTTATTCCAAGGAATGTACTTTTTGAAGTTAAGAACCTCAATTAAAATGTAATGCATGTAGGTCAAGAATGGTTCACAGAATATTACAGAGGCAATATTCATGAAGCAAGTATACATATCACTGAGCAATTAATAACAAATAACAAGTACTTATCAATGTAGGGAACAACAACCAATCAGTATTGAGTATAGCAATATTCAGGCAACAAGTGTATTCCATTGATCATCAACTAACAATTAGTTAGTACAGGTTAAAACATTGAATCAACAATTCAACAATATTTAGTATTTAAATAATCAGCCTCCGATTATGTACATAAAACACGTAATATATCGGCCTTGTTGGTATCTTGAAGTGACTCTAAGACTTGAGACATGAACAGACTAGAAAAAGTAAGTAAAGAATTTTCAAAAGTAGGGAGAGTGAGTAAAAGAAGGAATGAGATATCAATCTAAAAACCGTAACCACTAATGAATCGAAAATTTTCAAGAAATACTAAAAGACCCTATGAAACTTGAAATTGATGTTGATCAAAACTAGATTGTTAACTCAATTAAGTAAGGGTTTCAGTACTACAATTATAACAAATCACATGCTGGTCAGCCGCCCCAAACAGTGATCGATCACAATTTAAGCACTAAAGACACGAGAATACCTATGAGACTCTATGAACCCCAGATTTCCGCAACCTGGGGCTCTGATACCACTTAAGCTGTAGCACCCCGAAGGTACCACAACCCCGCACCGTCATACCTCTCGAGTGAATAGGAGCCTAGCACCCAAAAGGCACGCCGGCGAACGGACTATACATTATAGGATCAGAGTACTAAAAGAAAACATTGCAGCAGAAATATGGGAAATTTAAAACTTTTGGAAACAATAACAAGGATTCAAGAGGCTAAGCTGATTAAGGCCTAACGGAACAATATAATAACAGCAAGTGAGTGGAATTCAACATGGTTCAAAAGAACCTGACCGAAAGAGTACAACAGAAGATTTCCTATGCTTCAAGGTACCAACCAACCAGGAAACGCAGAACCTGAAACCATGAGGTTAGAAAACGGGGCAGAGGTATTAGTCAAAGGGACTAAGTGAAGCATAACTTTGAAACAAGATAAATACTTAAAACTTTAGGCTTTTCAGGAAAGGTTTTACTTCAAAACCGTACTTTAATACTGAATTTCAAAACTTTACTTTAACACTTTATTTCAGAATGGAACTCCAAAACATTACTTTGGAACAGGATTTCCAAGAAAGCACACACATATGCACACATCAGAGTTTTCGGTTCATATATACTTTACAAAACGGGAATAAGGTATTGGGTATATTTTTTCAAAGTATGAACCAGTCTTTAAAAACAAAATTTGCCCGCAAGCTAGGCGTTCTCCAACCTTTACTCCCAGAAAACATTTAACAAAATTGGTATCGAGACTGGTTAGGATCCCGACACCCATAATCACATGCACCATCCTTCTTCCTCCAGTTGTCGCGCCCAGGGAGCTACCCCGCGGTGACGTAAACAGGAATGGGAGGAATTACATCCACCTCTCCCGACCTTCGATGTGGAATAACCAACCTCCGATTAAACCATCATCAAGGTCTGTACGACGGCCAGTATCATATAAGCCATTGGCGCACGCCTCCCGGTCTACTACTCAACCATACCGTCAGGGCCCAACAGAACAGTATATCCAAAACTTGCATTGTCCAAAATTTCAGAAGTGCGTAAAGCACACAAAATCCAGAAACTAAACGTTGATCAGAACAAAACTCTAAAACATTACTCATTGCTCGTTAATCAAAACAGTACCACTTTAAACAAATAGAATACTAGAAAACATTATCTTTAAACAAAACAGAGTATCTTTAAAATGAAACAGTGCCCTAAGAAGGGAAACGTTTATCTTTGGAAATAAGGATCTTTAAGACCTTTAGGGATGGTTTTCAAACATTTGGCATACATACATATTTTCATGGTTCCAGTTGAAAATAGATTTAAACCTCACCTACAGAAAATGGTATTATGCAATAATACCGGAGCCTCAGTATCTCCAAACTTCACCTGTAAGTGGTGAATAACTATAAGTTTCTATCCTCAAACCATATAGCCACAGAAGCACGTTCAAACCACCTCAAAACATTCAATAGCACATAATGATATCATATGATCAGGACAAAACTTTATCGAAGCATGTCATAACATATAACGAAATCTCATGGTAAAATCTGATAATCATTAATATCATAATACATCATGAAAGCATGATCGAGTTCAAGTAATAAATCACATAATTGATAAGAAAAAACATTGCTCAAGAAGGATCACCCTTATCAGAAAAAGAATTCAGGCAAATGATTAATCTTACACGAAAGATTATAACGTACAATCAAATATCACGCTTAGGATTCTGGAACAACTTCAATTGAGTAAGAGTTTGGTTTGAAAAGCTTAATTTTGATTCCCGATTTTGAAAATTTGTGAAAAAGGCTTTTCCCGTTGAATCCGTCTCGTCAAAACGAGTCCGTTGATATAAAGTAAAAGTCAATGGTCAAAGTTACTATTTCGGTCAAAGTTACTGTTCACTCATACGGTATTTATACGAAATTTGTACGAAGGTACATATAGTATTAATATGAAAATACATTTGGTACTTATACGAAAATACTTTAAGTATTTATACTAAAATACATTTGGTATTTATACAAAAATACATACCGTATTATACGTAGGAAAACTAATATGTATACGTATTTTATACATACTAACATAACATATATCAATTGGTTAAGGTAACATTAACTAAACATGTAACATTAAACATGTAACACTATTTAATTATATCATAAGTCATGTAATAAATTTAAATTACTATGATCATATTGTAATTGTAACATAACATGTAACATGTAATACAATTTAAATCATGTATCATATTAAATTACCTAAGTAGGAACAAATTATAATTAAATGTGATGAGGCCTAAAATCACTCTCGAATCAAAGCCGTCCACGTGTCAGCATGCCGCTGGCTAAACCCCGGACGCTCGCCTCAATGGGCTCGCGGGCCTCCCCAGCCCACTCATTCGCAAGCTAGAATTGACCGTCAAGCCTCGGACGGCTATTTCGGTAAAAGCCCAGATCTGACTAGCCTGTCGCTCGCGTCTCGGCCCTCAGGGTTATCCTTCTCATGGAAGCGCCTGTATAGGGGTCCCCTGCTGACGCTCGGGATGTCGTCGCTCAAAGGCCATCTACCGTGGGGAGCCCATCAGTGGATTCCTCGAGCGTCATCAACGCTCAGGATGACTCTGCTTCTCGTACGGTGGATCCTGGCCTTCAGAAGAAGACGTTATTCCCTCATCCCACGCGGCCCTCGTCAACAACCTCTGACACAAAGGTACTGTGCACGGTGCACCTGACACGCCGTCTCCTTTTCTGGAATGTCATTCTCACCCCACCAAAGGCTGACGCGTGTTAGGGCAACACAGGTTTGGGACCACATGGTCAATTTACCCATTTACCCCCATCCCTAACATATAAATATAGGAGAACCCCTACATTCTCCCCCAAGTTATCTTCCTCATAAAACATACCGCATACTGAACTGGGCATCTCTTTCCTCTGTAACTTCTCCAAAGCTTCCTGTATCTCACCCTTTTCTGCATTCTCACTGCACGATTTCTTGGTGTTATCCTAGCTGGAAGAACCCACGCTCATTGGAAACCCAGTTCCTGAGGCTCCTGTGCCTGTGATGGTCTTCCTTCCTATCTACAAATTCTAAAGTGTTTGGTGTTTGAGTCCTCCACAAGTTTCTGCACCATCATTTTTGGCGCCGTCTGTGGGAAACCATCACCACCATCTTTGGTACTACCAGTTTCTTCCTTCAAAAGCTAGTTGAAGAGTGATACCCATGTCTTTAATCATGGTAACTGCGATGAGATCTGGAGCAATCAGAGAAAAGAGCGCTCTTCCCCCCCGTCAATGAGGAGGACGCGGAAGGCAACACCCCCGCCGGAGGAGCAAACCCCCCAGCCGCCGGAAATGGGGACGAAAACACGGAGCCAGCGGGGACAACCCTCCCACTAGGTGGTAACGTTGCAGGCGGACCCAGCTCCGTTGCTCCACCTGCAACTCATGCCGCCCCCGCTTCCTATCCTCACTCAGGGGTGTATCCCTGGCCATGCCCTCTCCGGGATACCCGTTTCTGCAGTCTGGAATGATGCCCGGGATGATGCCGGTGATCCAACCTTACCAGGTGGGGACTCTGAATCTCCCCACGTCATTACCAAGGGAAATACAGGGGGTGGAGATGCCCCAAGTTACCAGCCAGCAACTTCAGGCGCTGTATGCGCAGTGCGAAAGCCAGGCCGTTCAGAACGCCTGGGAGCATTTCATGGCAGCGTATTTCCCCTCGCAGGCTAGCGCTCGTCTGGCCCCCCCTCTTGGCGGGCTCCCGGCGCATCCCTTGACGATGGCCCAAAATGCGCTCAGGGCACAGCAACCTCCCCCACCGCCGAACCAAGGAAATGAAGCCCCCCCGAGGGTCCAGCAAGAACGACCAGTTGTAGGAGAAGAAAGGGCCCCTCGAAATGAGGCGGCCGGAGATAATGAAGAAATCCAATCGAGGGCCACAGGGAGGGCAAACCGCAGAAATGTTGGTGACCCTCAGCTGGCCGCGGTCCAAGACCAAATCAGAGGGCTCCAGAATGTGGTAGAGCAGCTCTCTCGAGCAAGGTCTCAAGTCCCCCGTGATGGGGACGAGAGGTCCAAGGCCAGAGACGCTCGTCGACCACGCAGCCCAATTTCCCGCCGAAGGAGAGAAGCCAGCTATGAAGATCCCGACGAACGAGACTACAGGATCATGACGGGCGATTCCCCCCTCATAGAGGAGGTCTTAATGACCCGCGCGGGGAAGGGTAAAATTCCTTCGTCCGTCAACAGATATGACGGAACCACAGACCCAGCCGAGCATCTGGACCATTTTGTGCACCTGATGCACCTGTATGACCATCCGAACAACTACTGGGCCAAAGTGTTTGTCACTTCCCTCACAGGAATGGCCCAAGAGTGGTACAAAAAGCTCCCCCCGCGCTCGATCCGAGGATACTATGACCTGACGGATGCCTTTGTCAACCACTTCAATTCGCTGAAAGCACCGGCCCCGGCTGCGACCGCTCTTTATAGCCTGGTCCAAGGGCCGAGCGAGACTCTCAGGTCCTTCATGGGGAGGTTCAATAAAGAGATCTTGTTGGTAGAAAAGCCCTCGATGGACTTTTTGAGGCACGTTCTGTTTGGGGCCATCAACATGAAGCATTACGTCAGCAAGGAGTTTGTGGAAGAAGTAGCCAAGAAGAAGCCGCGCTCGTTGATGGAAATTAGGGAGATTACCGATTCTTTCTTTACCCTCGAGGATATGTATATAGCGAGGGATCAGAAGATGGCCAATGCCCCTCGCCCCAACAGAACCCACGAGGACAAAGCGGATCCCCACCGGAGTCATCGCCGCAGCCCGATATCCGTTCGTCGACGTTCATCTCCTCCGCGGAGGCTGGAGCGTGTCCCTCTCAACCGCCCAATTGCCGAAGTTTATTCCCTGGCGGACCAGAAGCTGTTTAAGAGACCGCCCAAGCTGAGAGAAACCGAGGCTCAGAAGCGCTCGGGGAAATACTGCGCTTTCCATAAGCAGAAGAGGCATGATACTAATGAATGCCGCCACCTGGAGAAGGAAATTCAGCGGTTGATTGCCGGGGGGCACCTCAAAGAGTTTGTGAAAGTACTAGAGGGGTACGATGAACATTGCGCGGAACGAGCGCTCGGGAGGAGAAGAAGCCGCTCACGCTCCCGAAGTCCTCGCCGCCAGCACCCTGAGGGCAGCGAGAGTAACAAAGGGAAAGGGGTGGATATGGAAAATCAGCCCTTTGCGGTCATTCACATGATCGCGGGAGGGCCCTCAGGAGGCGACTCCAATGCTTCTCGCCGACGCCATGTACGGAGCTATAACCAAACAACGTCACTCCCTCGCCCAGTGCTCTCCGTGGACAGCTCATCGCGCTCGAAGGAGGATGATGTCATAGGGTTTACTGAGAAAGATCTTGAACATATTGTAACACCCCATGGGATGGGAAAAGCCTCTGACTGTCCCATGGTGGTTAGTTTAGACGTTCATAACCACACTGTAAAGAGGGTTTTATTTGATAGTGGAAGCTCTGTGAACGTTCTCCCGTACTCAACATTTCAACAACTGAACATAACAAACATCCCCCTCGAACCTCTCAGAACTGCCCTCGTAGGGTTTGGAGGTTCCGAGATCGTCCCTCGCGGACAGATTCGCTTGGCCACCTCTTTTGGTCGCGCCCCACAGCGGAAAACTTTGAGCGTCCTCTACACCGTCGTTGAAGTGAATCTTCCTTACAATATCATCATTGGGCGCCCAGCCCTCGTGGATTTCAAGGCCGTAATTTCCACCTATCATCAAAAGGTCAAGTTTCCAACCCCCGAGGGTACCGGAGAAATTCTGTGTAACGTCAAAGAAGCTTGGGAGTGTTACATACTTTCACTTCGCAGCCACAAGCCCAAGCAGTGCGCTCAACCCGGGTCTACTAAGAAGTCCGTGGACTTCCCTGAATTAAACGAAGATGGCCCCGAGCGCAAGAGAGCAAAGCTGTACCGAAAGAAGAATAAAAAGAGGACCCCTGGAGATGTTCAGTGTTCAGAGGATAGGCCACCGGGGGCCGTTGAGGGCTCATCTTCAGAAAGCGAGCGTGACGAGCCCAAGAGTATGCTCACCGGGAAAAAACGAGCGCTAGAGGCGCCAAGGCCGGAGGTTCGGATTGAGCCCACTGAGGAATTTTTGACCGTTGAATTGGAGCCTGGGAACCCGGATAAAACCACCCAGATTGGCTCGGGTCTGGATGGGCCCTCGCAAGTTTTGATGATCGACTTCCTGCGGGAGAACCTAGACGTTTTTGCGTGGAAAGCTTCTGATCTCACTGGAATAGATCCGAGCGTCATTGTCCACAGACTGAACGTGGATCCAACCTTCAAACCCATCAAACAGAAGAAGAGGGACGTTCATGGCTTTAGGAAACGGGTTATCGAAGAGGAGGTTAGTAAGTTGCTTGATTCTCAGTACATCGAGGAAATCTTGTACCCAGAGTGGCTTTGCAATGTGGTGCTCGTCCCAAAGAGCGCCAATAAGTGGCGTATGTGCAACGACTTCACGGACCTCAACAAAGCGTGCCCCAAAGACCATTACCCACTATCGAGGATCGATCAGTTGGTGGATTCTACAGCCGGGTGTGAACTCATGAGTATGATGGACGCCTTTCAGGGATATTATCAAATCTTTATGGCGCCCGAAGATCGCCCCAAAACTTCGTTTATTGTGCATTTGGGTGTTTACTGTTTCAAAGTCATGCCATTTGGGCTCAAAAACGCGGGAGCAACTTATCAGCGTCTAGTCAATAGAATGTTCGAGAGTGAAATTGGAAAATCTATGGAGGTATATGTAGACGACATGATAGTCAAAAGTGAGCGCCAACGCTCCCATCTGGAGGATCTCAAGCAGACTTTCGACATCCTTCGTCGCTACGGAATGAAGTTGAACCCATCAAAATGCACCTTTGGCGTTCGAGGCGGTAAATTCCTGGGATACATGGTCAGTCAACGTGGCATAGAGGCAAACCCCGAGAAGATTAGAGCAATCCTGGACATACCCTCCCCTCGCAATCTGAGAGAGGTCCAGGTGCTCGTGGGAAAGATCATTTCACTAAATAGGTTCATCTCCCGTTCAGCGGACAGGAATCCTTGTAGATAGGAAGGAAGACCATCACAGGCACAGGAGCCTCAGGAACTGGGTTTCCAATGAGCGTGGGTTCTTCCAGCTAGGATAACACCAAGAAATCGTGCAGTGAGAATGCAGAAAAGGGTGAGATACAGGAAGCTTTGGAGAAGTTGCAGAGGAAAGAGATGCCCAGTTCAGTATGCAGTATGTTTTATGAGGAAGATAACTTGGGGGAGAATGTAGGGGTTCTCCTATATTTATATGTTAGGGATGGGGGTAAATGGGTAAATTGACCATGTGGTCCCAAACCTGTGTTGCCCTAACACGCGTCAGCCTTTGGTGGGGTGAGAATGACATTCCAGAAAAGGAGACGGCGTGTCAGGTGCACCGTGCACAGTACCTTTGTGTCAGAGGTTGTTGACGAGGGCCGCGTGGGATGAGGGAATAACGTCTTCTTCTGAAGGCCAGGATCCACCGTACGAGAAGCAGAGTCATCCTGAGCGTTGATGACGCTCGAGGAATCCACGGATGGGCTCCCCACGGTAGATGGCCTTTGAGCGACGACATCCCGAGCGTCAGCAGGGGACCCCCATACAGGCGCTTCCATGAGAAGGATAACCCTGAGGGCCGAGACGCGAGCGACAGGCTAGTAAGATCTGGGCTTTTACCGAAATAGCCGTCCGAGGCTTGACGGTCAATTCTAGCTTGCGAATGAGTGGGCTGGGGAGGCCCGCGAGCCCATTGAGGCGAGCGTCCGGGGTTTAGCCAGCGGCATGCTGACACGTGGACGGCTTTGATTCGAGAGTGATTTTAGGCCTCATCATTTTGCCCCCCGAATTCTGTAGTATCGCTTCGAGCGTACTGTAGAATTTACAAAGAAGGAACTTTGAATTTCGAATATCCGAGGGCCAGGCCATTACCAGCGAGGAGACTGTTGGCCTTCTACAACGGACACAAACTGACACCATATTAAATGCTGTCAAGTCCGCATTTAATGCTGAGTGGGAACGTGGGCGCGTGTACTCCGGGAGGCGTGAGGCGGTTACCAAAAGTGGGGGGTTTCCTAGGCGGGAAATGATTGCGTTTTGAATTTTCAGCCCTAATTCATGTACAATCTTCCCTATAAATAGGGGTTTGCAGGGCTTTGGGACCTTTTTCACGCATTCAAACTCTTTCAAGCATATACACAGCGAGAAGTCTTTGCCAGTCCTACAGGCTCCGGCGAATTTCTACTCTTCCCATCTTAGGTAAAAAGTCCTTACCCTTCTTCTTATTTTCCCCGTGCTAACATTAGTTTTAGGTGGTGTGAGTGAAACCTTTGAGGAAAGAGCCACTGTCCACCATCGAATTTGTTTCAGGAATCTTATCCTCCCTTGAGCTTTCTGTTAGAAATCCCGTTTCCCAGAAATTGAAAACTGACCATGGCCGGAAATCAAGCTGATGATTATGTACGGGAGATTGAGGAGATGTCGGTGGGGAGTTCCTCCCCCCATGGCGATGTCCCCATAGCTGTTCCTTTGATTAGGGGGCACCCAGGTGAAGGTATTCCCATGGCGATGTCGGTGGCCCAAGCTCCGGTTGACGCCGGGGAGGAAGAGGTGAACGCTGTCGTTCAAGGGATGAACGAGCGTGTTCCCGGTGAGACGGACGATCTCTTTGAGGAGATGCACAATGTGATGGAGATGCAGAGACAAGGGGAGCGAGTATTTCCAGTTTTGAACAGCGCTGTGAGACCCCAAGATCACAGGATCACAGTGGCTATGGCGGCTCCCGAGGGTGAAGCGGGGCCATCCGGGCGTCAATTCGAGGCGGAACCTTCCAGAGGGCGTCAGAGGAGAGGCAAGGAGCCTGCCACTCGAGTAAGGCAAGACAACCGCCATCAGACTGACAGATCTCCGGACGAAATTGAGAGTATTCTGACCCTCGGTGATTTGGAGGAGTTGAGGGCGAAAGCGTATTGGGATGAAGTCGTGTTTCCCATGAGACTTCCTGAGGAAGGGGAGAGGGCCAATCGACCGCCGCCTGGGATGATGACGGTCTATTGGGACGCAGTTCTTGCTGGGGGTCTGAGGTTTCCCATCGCTCACGACGCCGTCATCATTTACCATCATCTAGGGCTTTGCCCTTCACAAATTCTACCCAATGGCATAGCCCTAATCAACACGTTCATCATAACAATGAGGGCCTTGGGCAAAGCGCCCTCGATAATCAACTTTGAAAGCTTGATACAAGTAGCCCGCTCGCCTCGCTCGTCGCCTACAGACGGATTTTACTACGCTCAGGCCAAATCAGGCTTTAAGATGATAGATTCTCCATCTTCCTCTTATGGCGAGCACTGGAAGGAAAAATACTTTTTCGTGGGGGCTCCTGGGGGGATTTTCGGAGTTCACCGGCAATGGATGATTCATGGCGAGGGTCCATTGATCAGGGAAAGGATGAGGAACAAGGATTTTGAGGAGTGGGCGATGGGGTTAGCCCTCGAGATGAGGGCTGAAAAGAAGTGGATTAAGGCGGAAACATTGGTGAAGAACGAAGGGGTGTTGTTCCGCTACGGATTATCTTGCCCCCCCGACATGATACTCAACCCCCCAGCTGACATCATGGCCCTCGACGGTTAGATTCTAGGAACTAACACCTCTAACTTTTAGAATAGTTCTCTGACTTACAGTTATCGTTGTTTTCCTGTTTATACGATTCAAACAACCAGTCTTCTGACGCTCGTTCCCCTTTACTTGCAGGCATCCAACTTCTATCCCAAGGTATGAATGCTGAAGCCCTCTCCCGCATGTTGGGTGCCCAAGGACCCGCAACCAATCCTCAACAGCAGCAACCGCAGCAGAACCGCCCTCCCAATGCTCCGAGGGTGAGAGTAAACCGCCGAGGAGCGGGCCGAGGGGAAGCCAATGCTCGAGGGGGCGCAGGGAATGAGGTTCCTCCCAGGGGCCCTGTCGAGGATCTAACACTGGAGGGTACCCACGAGGCCACCCCTCCGCCGGCGGCCCCCGTGGGCCCAATTTCACTCAGTTCAAGCGGGTCACGGAACCGCTCGGGGGAGCCTGTCCGTATCCATGAAATCCTCCGGGCCGACCGCCAGGGGAAAAGAAAAAGGATGCCGGACTACCTCCCTATTTCAGGCAAGGGAAAAGAGGTGGTCGTGGGCCACCGTGGCGAGGGCAGCGACACTTCATCTTCTGAAGATGAAGAATTTTGGAAGATAGGCTGTAAGGGCGACTCCCATTACAAGCGCCAGCGGACTGAAGGCCCGGTGCTCCTAAAAAAGAGCGCCTATTCCGCCAACCTTGTCTCTGACATCGTCGGGAAACTCCAATTTTCCGGCGACCATGATAAGCTGAACGAGCATGACGCCGCTCGGGTTGCTGACGATGCCTGTCGTGCTCTTCTGACGGTAAGTCCTTAGTATCCTTTTTGCAACACTCTCCCCTTCTTCCTTCCATGTTCGGATTGTGACCCTCGTTTATGGCTTCACAGGAGGTAATCCCGAGGCTGAAAAACTTGCAAGGGCGAGCGCAAGCCTATTCTGAGCATAAAGCCAAGTACAAGAAGCTGCTGCGCATTTCAGACCCTGTTCAACTGCAAGAGGATTACAACAACCTCCACGCTCAACTGTCCGCTGCCAACCGTGATGTGGATCAACTAAGGGAGAACCTTCGGAAGACGGACGAGGCCTATCTTACTCTTGACGAGCGCCACAGAGAGTTGAAGGTGGAACGTGACCAGTTGAGGGTACAAAACGGGGAGCTGGGCGAGCAGCTGGCGGAGAGCACTCGCCAAAACGAGGAGATTAGCAAGGCCCTTGAGGACTTGCAGGGCAAAGTACAGGGATTGGAGGCGAGGGTATCCTGGGAGGCCGTGAAGAAGTTCGTGCGCTCCAAAGCCTTCGTGTTCGTGGCCAACATCCACTGCTTCGACAATGCCCGGCGTTTCTTCCACAAGGCCATCGGGCAAATGGTGAAACTCGGATTGGCTCCTGAGAGCGCTCGAAATGACGCTCGCTTGCGTATGGACCTGGATGAGAATTGCGAGCCTATGCTCCCAGACGAGGATCCCAACGAGAGCCTGGCGGAACCAGAATATCAAGAATTGGTGGAAACACTCCAACGGGAATTCATAGCTGCCAACAGGGTAGATCCCGAGCCTCTCCTGATAGAAGACGAGGGCACCGTCATGGACGTAGCGGATGCCGAGGAACCTGGTGAGGCCCAAACTTCTGACGCTAACGTGTTGGCCCCGGTTCCCCTTGCAACTGCCCCTCCCGAGCCTGACGCTCCGGCCCAGTGAAGCTCCCGTGGCTACCAATCTCTTACCCTTGTCCGTTTAAATTCTTCTTTCCAATCATGAACACTTTTATGTCTGTACTTAATCTTCCATTATTTCTTTGAGTACTTTGGATCTTTTATGTTGTTTTTGCCATATAACTGAACTCCTTTTTGAATGCTTGAATGTCTGAATGCTTTCTTCCTTACTTTTGGATGGTGAAAGATGTTAATTTGTTGAGCTTTGCCACTTTTACATTGTCTCTCTCACTTGGACGTTTGCGATGAGCGTGTTTTTGCACGAGGGCGCTTCTTGCGAGGGTGCCCTGGCATTCATCACAATGCGCCATTAGTTCAAGAATTGGCAGCGTCCGACAATCCGAGGGGCGTGAATACGGGCGCGAGGGTGTTTCCCATGGATGTCCCCGAGCCGTATTCGCAATTAGGCTCGCATTTGAATTTAGGGAATCTTTAGGGATTTGCCTAAGTATTGGCCCAATAATGCGCACCCTCGTTCCGGACGTCTCAATGAGTCATACGCACTCTAGAAATCAACAGTAGGATTTGCCGAGTGTAAGAAAGAATAGAGCGTAACCATAGGGTTAGCGTTATTTCGAGGAGCCCATGGAGGGACTGGGTCAAAACCCATTATTTTATGAGTGTATTTTTACTCAATAAGTTGAGGGTCATTCGGGTTTCTGCGAGCGCAAGCTGGAGTGATTAGTACTCAGCTGGCTATAACTGAGCATTGCTCTCCCCGTTGTCTAACACGCTCATTCTTAGGACTTTATTTTACAAACCGTTCAAACTGTTATAGGTGGATGGTTATCAACACCTGGACAGTGTAGCTTTGGAGCGACTGAAGTTTCACGTAGGCTTTTCGACGTGGAGGATGCTCGACACGGAGTAGGCCCCTTGTCGCTCGAATCATTAGATCAAAATAACAAAGCAAGCAAATATCAAAAACAAAGAGTTAAATACTTACTGTTATATAAATGCATTTTCGGAAATGATTACAACGCGCTTTCCGTCAAAGGAAAGCCCTTCACGCCACAAACGGGCCACTACAAAGAAACTGATGTCTACACGTAGAACCTTCTGAGGTTACATGCATTCCATGGCCTAGGGAGCCGCTCGCCTTGCAAAGTTTCCAATAGGTAGGTGTTGTTTGCTCGTACCTGGATGACTTTGAAGGGGCCTTCCCAATTAGGGTCCAACTTACCTACGTGTTTGGAGACTTCAACTTTTTTGAGGACCAAGTCCCCTAGCTGGAAAGTCCTTTCCTTAACACGTTTATTATACTGGCGAGCAACGGTTGCTTTGTATTTGTGAATACGCGCCCAAGCAGCATTCCTCTTCTCATCCAGCAGATCTAATTCGAGTGCCCGATTGGCCTCGTTGGCGGCAGGCTCGAAATAGGCAACGCGTGCGAATTCTTGAGCAATTTCCGCAGGTATCATGGCCTCGGAGCCGTACACGAGGGAATAAGGGGTTTCCCCCGTTGCCGCTCGCGGAGTAGTACGATACGCCCACAGGGCTCCCTGAAGTTCCTCAGCCCATTCTCCCTTCTTACTCTCGAGCATCGTTTTCAGATGCTGGAGTATGGTTCGGTTGGTCACTTCAGCTTGACCATTAGCTTGAGGATGACCCACGGAAGTGAATCGTTGTTCGATCCCTAATTCATAGCACCAATCCCGCGTGTCCGCAGCAATAAACTGGGAACCGTTATCCGAGATTAGCACCCTCGGGATGCCGTATCTGCAGATGATATTTTTCCAAATGAAATCCCTCACAACTTTGAACGTTATCTTAGCGACCGCTTCTGCCTCAGCCCACTTGGTGAAATAATCCACAGCAAGTATTACGAACTTCTTTTGCCCGACCGCCATTGGGAGAGGTCCCACAATATCAATGCCCCATTGATCAAAAGGCCAGGAAACATCAATAGGAATCATTTGAGCTGCCGGCAACTGAGGAGTGTTGGAGTGGTACTGGCACTTGGGACATTTCTTGGAATATTTAACGGCATCCTGCAATACCGAGGGCCAATAAAACCCACTCCTTAAGATTTTCTTTGCCAAGATTCGTCCGCCTGAGTGGTTTCCACAACTTCCACTGTGTACGTGCTCTAAAACTTCTTTAGCCTGCGAGGGTCTCAAACATCTCAACGGTGGTCCTAGGAAGGATCGCTTGAATAATCGACCCTCGGCATCCAATGAAAAGCGAGGAGCTTTGCTTTTGATCTTCCGAGCCTCAACTTTGTCGCTCGGACAGGTTCCGTCCTGGAGGAATCTGACAATTTCATCAAGCCAACAAGGCTCGGAGGGGTCAATCATGTGCACTTCTTTTGAAGGTTCGCCTCTACTTATCAGTGGCTCCTCCGTTCTCAGGAATGTAACAGAGCGCTCACTATGGCCATCCAGGGCGGACGCAAATTTTGAAAGAGCGTCAGTACGTTCGTTTTCTGCCCTCGGAATTTGCAAAAGACGGAATTCCTTGAACTTGGCTATCTCTTCCTTGGCGCTCGATAGGTACCGTGCCATGGTGGCTTCTCGAGCCTCATAACTACCATCGATTTGACTTGCGATCAACTGCGAATCAACGTACGCTGTGACACGAGTGGCTCCATTTTGGAGCGCAATCCTGAGCCCTTGGATGAGGGCCTCATACTCAGCTTCGTTGTTGGTGACTTGAAACGCCAGCTTGATTGCGTAGTCGACTTCTGCCCCAAGGGGATCCCTGAGGGTCACCCCGGCTCCTCCCCCATGTGAGGTCGAGGAGCCATCCGTATGCAAAAGCCATAAACCCTCGTCCGCCAATGGCACAGTCCCCAGATTGAAACGTTCAACCAACAAATCGGCCACTGCCTGAGCCTGTATGGCTGCACGGGGCTCGAAGGAGATATCAAACTGACTAAGCTCAATTGCCCATTTAATTAACCTTCCCGAAACATCCGGCTTAGACAGCACTTGTTTGAGTGGTTGATCTGTAAGCACTGTGATAGAGTGAGCCTGAAAATATGGCCTCAGCCTTCGGGATGCGTTAACGAGCGCAAAGGCGAATTTCTCAATTTCCATGTACCTTTTCTCTGCTCCCTGTAGAGTCTTGCTCAGGTAATACACTGGCATATGCTTACGCTCGCGGATTGCTACGAGGACAGCGCTCGTGGCTTCCAAAGAAACGGATAGATAGATAAACAAATTTTCGCCCGGGATTGGCTTGGTCAACAAAGGCGAGCTCGACAGATATTGTTTCATGTTCTGCAGGGCCTTTTCGCAATCCTCGTTCCAGGTAAAGTTGCGAGCGTTGCGCAAAATTTTAAAGAAGGGCAGATTCCTGTCCGCTGAACGGGAGATGAACCTATTTAGTGAAATGATCTTTCCCACGAGCACCTGGACCTCTCTCAGATTGCGAGGGGAGGGTATGTCCAGGATTGCTCTAATCTTCTTGGGGTTTGCCTCTATGCCACGTTGACTGACCATGTATCCCAGGAATTTACCGCCTCGAACGCCAAAGGTGCATTTTGATGGGTTCAACTTCATTCCGTAGCGACGAAGGATGTCGAAAGTCTGCTTGAGATCCTCCAGATGGGAGCGTTGGCGCTCACTTTTGACTATCATGTCGTCTACATATACCTCCATAGATTTTCCAATTTCACTCTCGAACATTCTATTGACTAGGCGCTGATAAGTTGCTCCCGCGTTTTTGAGCCCAAATGGCATGACTTTGAAACAGTAAACACCCAAATGCACAATAAACGAAGTTTTGGGGCGATCTTCGGGCGCCATAAAGATTTGATAATATCCCTGAAAGGCGTCCATCATACTCATGAGTTCACACCCGGCTGTAGAATCCACCAACTGATCGATCCTCGGTAGTGGGTAATGGTCTTTGGGGCACGCTTTGTTGAGGTCCGTGAAGTCGTTGCACATACGCCACTTATTGGCGCTCTTTGGGACGAGCACCACATTGCAAAGCCACTCTGGGTACAAGATTTCCTCGATGTACTGAGCATCAAACAACTTACTAACCTCCTCTTCGATAACCCGTTTCCTAAAGCCATGAACGTCCCTCTTCTTCTGTTTGATGGGTTTGAAGGTTGGATCCACGTTCAGTCTGTGGACAATGACGCTCGGATCTATTCCAGTGAGATCAGAAGCTTTCCACGCAAAAACGTCTAGGTTCTCCCGCAGGAAGTCGATCATCAAAACTTGCGAGGGCCCATCCAGACCCGAGCCAATCTGGGTGGTTTTATCCGGGTTCCCAGGCTCCAATTCAACGGTCAAAAATTCCTCAGTGGGCTCAATCCGAACCTCCGGCCTTGGCGCCTCTAGCGCTCGTTTTTTCCCGGTGAGCATACTCTTGGGCTCGTCACGCTCGCTTTCTGAAGATGAGCCCTCAACGGCCCCCGGTGGCCTATCCTCTGAACACTGAACATCTCCAGGGGTCCTCTTTTTATTCTTCTTTCGGTACAGCTTTGCTCTCTTGCGCTCGGGGCCATCTTCGTTTAATTCAGGGAAGTCCACGGACTTCTTAGTAGACCCGGGTTGAGCGCACTGCTTGGGCTTGTGGCTGCGAAGTGAAAGTATGTAACACTCCCAAGCTTCTTTGACGTTACACAGAATTTCTCCGGTACCCTCGGGGGTTGGAAACTTGACCTTTTGATGATAGGTGGAAATTACGGCCTTGAAATCCACGAGGGCTGGGCGCCCAATGATGATATTGTAAGGAAGATTCACTTCAACGACGGTGTAGAGGACGCTCAAAGTTTTCCGCTGTGGGGCGCGACCAAAAGAGGTGGCCAAGCGAATCTGTCCGCGAGGGACGATCTCGGAACCTCCAAACCCTACGAGGGCAGTTCTGAGAGGTTCGAGGGGGATGTTTGTTATGTTCAGTTGTTGAAATGTTGAGTACGGGAGAACGTTCACAGAGCTTCCACTATCAAATAAAACCCTCTTTACAGTGTGGTTATGAACGTCTAAACTAACCACCATGGGACAGTCAGAGGCTTTTCCCATCCCATGGGGTGTTACAATATGTTCAAGATCTTTCTCAGTAAACCCTATGACATCATCCTCCTTCGAGCGCGATGAGCTGTCCACGGAGAGCACTGGGCGAGGGAGTGACGTTGTTTGGTTATAGCTCCGTACATGGCGTCGGCGAGAAGCATTGGAGTCGCCTCCTGAGGGCCCTCCCGCGATCATGTGAATGACCGCAAAGGGCTGATTTTCCATATCCACCCCTTTCCCTTTGTTACTCTCGCTGCCCTCAGGGTGCTGGCGGCGAGGACTTCGGGAGCGTGAGCGGCTTCTTCTCCTCCCGAGCGCTCGTTCCGTGCAATGTTCATCGTACCCCTCTAGTACTTTCACAAACTCTTTGAGGTGCCCCCCGGCAATCAACCGCTGAATTTTCTTCTCCAGGTGGTGGCATTCATTAGTATCATGCCCCTTCTGCTTATGGAAAGCGCAGTATTTCCCCGAGCGCTTCTGAGCCTCGGTTTCTCTCAGCTTGGGCGGTCTCTTAAACAGCTTCTGGTCCGCCAGGGAATAAACTTCGGCAATTGGGCGGTTGAGAGGGACACGCTCGAGCCTCCGCGGAGGAGATGAACGTCGACGAGCGGATATCGGGCTGCGGCGATGACTCCGGTGGGGATCCGCTTTGTCCTCGTGGGTTCTGTTGGGGCGAGGGGCATTGGCCATCTTCTTATCCCTCGCTATATACATATCCTCGAGGGTAAAGAAAGAATCGGCAATCTCCCTAATTTCCATCAACGAGCGCGGCTTCTTCTTGGCTACTTCTTCCACAAACTCCTTGCTGACGTAATGCTTCATGTTGATGGCCCCAAACAGAACGTGCCTCAAAAAGTCCATCGAGGGCTTTTCTACCAACAAGATCTCTTTATTGAACCTCCCCATGAAGGACCTGAGAGTCTCGCTCGGCCCTTGGACCAGGCTATAAAGAGCGGTCGCAGCCGGGGCCGGTGCTTTCAGCGAATTGAAGTGGCTGACAAAGGCATCCGTCAGGTCATAGTATCCTCGGATCGAGCGCGGGGGGAGCTTTTTGTACCACTCTTGGGCCATTCCTGTGAGGGAAGTGACAAACACTTTGGCCCAGTAGTTGTTCGGATGGTCATACAGGTGCATCAGGTGCACAAAATGGTCCAGATGCTCGGCTGGGTCCGTGGTTCCGTCATATCTGTTGACGGACGAAGGAATTTTACCCTTCCCCGCGCGGGTCATTAAGACCTCCTCTATGAGGGGGGAATCGCCCGTCATGATCCTGTAGTCTCGTTCGTTGGGATCTTCATAGCTAGCTTCTCTCCTTCGGCGGAAAATTGGGCTGCGTGGTCGACGAGCGTCTCTGGCCTTGGACCTCTCGTCCCCATCACGGGGGACTTGAGACCTTGCTCGAGAGAGATGCTCTACGTCATTCTGGAGCCCTCTGATTTGGTCTTGGACCGCGGCCAGCTGAGGGTCACCAACATTTCTGCGGTTTGCCCTCCCTGTGGCCCTCGATTGGATTTCTTCATTATCTCCGGCCGCCTCATTTCGAGGGGCCCTTTCTTCTCCTACAGCTGGTCGTTCTTGCTGGACCCTCGGGGGGGCTTCATTTCCTTGGTTCGGCGGTGGGGGAGGTTGCTGTGCCCTGAGCGCATTTTGGGCCATCGTCAAGGGATGCGCCGGGAGCCCGCCAAGAGGGGGGGCCAGACGAGCGCTAGCCTGCGAGGGGAAATACGCTGCCATGAAATGCTCCCAGGCGTTCTGAACGGCCTGGCTTTCGCACTGCGCATACAGCGCCTGAAGTTGCTGGCTGGTAACTTGGGGCATCTCCACCCCCTGTATTTCCCTTGGTAATGACGTGGGGAGATTCAGAGTCCCCACCTGGTAAGGTTGGATCACCGGCATCATCCCGGGCATCATTCCAGACTGCAGAAACGGGTATCCCGGAGGGGGCATGGCCAGGGGATACACCCCTGAGTGAGGATAGGAAGCGGGGGCGGCATGAGTTGCAGGTGGAGCAACGGAGCTGGGTCCGCCTGCAACGTTACCACCTAGTGGGAGGGTTGTCCCCGCTGGCTCCGTGTTTTCGTCCCCATTTCCGGCAGCTGGGGGGTTTGCTCCTCCGGCGGGGGTGTTGCCTTCCGCGTCCTCCTCATTGACGGGGGGAAGAGCGCTCTTTTCTCTGATTGCTCCAGATCTCGTCGCAGTTACCATGATTAAAGACTTGGGTGTCACTCTTCAACTAGCTTTTGAAGGAAGAAACTGGTAGTACCAAAGATGGTGGTGATGGTTTCCCACAGACGGCGCCAAAAATGATGGTGCAGAAACTTGTGGAGGACTCAAACACCAAACACTTTAGAATTTGTAGATAGGAAGGAAGACCATCACAGGCACAGGAGCCTCAGGAACTGGGTTTCCAATGAGCGTGGGTTCTTCCAGCTAGGATAACACCAAGAAATCGTGCAGTGAGAATGCAGAAAAGGGTGAGATACAGGAAGCTTTGGAGAAGTTGCAGAGGAAAGAGATGCCCAGTTCAGTATGCGGTATGTTTTATGAGGAAGATAACTTGGGGGAGAATGTAGGGGTTCTCCTATATTTATATGTTAGGGATGGGGGTAAATGGGTAAATTGACCATGTGGTCCCAAACCTGTGTTGCCCTAACACGCGTCAGCCTTTGGTGGGGTGAGAATGACATTCCAGAAAAGGAGACGGCGTGTCAGGTGCACCGTGCACAGTACCTTTGTGTCAGAGGTTGTTGACGAGGGCCGCGTGGGATGAGGGAATAACGTCTTCTTCTGAAGGCCAGGATCCACCGTACGAGAAGCAGAGTCATCCTGAGCGTTGATGACGCTCGAGGAATCCACGGATGGGCTCCCCACGGTAGATGGCCTTTGAGCGACGACATCCCGAGCGTCAGCAGGGGACCCCCATACAGGCGCTTCCATGAGAAGGATAACCCTGAGGGCCGAGACGCGAGCGACAGGCTAGTCAGATCTGGGCTTTTACCGAAATAGCCGTCCGAGGCTTGACGGTCAATTCTAGCTTGCGAATGAGTGGGCTGGGGAGGCCCGCGAGCCCATTGAGGCGAGCGTCCGGGGTTTAGCCAGCGGCATGCTGACACGTGGACGACTTTGATTCGAGAGTGATTTTAGGCCTCATCAGTGATGGTCTTCCTTCCTATCTACAAATTCTAAAGTGTTTGGTGTTTGAGTCCTCCACAAGTTTCTGCACCATCAAAATGTAACATATATCATGTCATAATAGTTGTCACATAATTAAATTGTAGCCTAATTAAATCATGTAATATTTAATTTATAAACTATAATTTATAAAACATAAATCATGTAATTCATTAATTTAAAATATAATTTTAAATACATAATTCATGCAGAAAATAAATTATAAAATAATCTAAAACAAAACATAAATTAAAATCTAAAACTAAATATAAAGAAAACATAAATTAAAAAAAAAACGAAACAAACCAAAAAATGAAAAAGGAAACTTACCTTTAAAGAGGATTTCGGCAGCTAACTGGGGCAAAGGAAAATGACTGCCAAAGTTACTTATTTATAGGAGTAATTAGGGATTTGGGTGAAATTAATAATTGCTCCAAGGACTTAGACGGGGTAGCTTGTATAATTATAGAAATAATTAGATTTTTCCTCCAAAATTAAATATAAAATGATAGAAAAAGGGTATTTAGGTCATTTCACCTTCAAACGAGCAGCTATGAGAATGGAAAAAGTTTTCAAAATTTGGGAAATAAAATTTCCTTCGAAACGACTATTCATACGTCAAGATCGGACGTACGGTTTAATAGTTCTAATTCGCGAAATGAATAGTAACTTATTCGTTAAACGTTTTCGTTTATTACTCGAGCTAGGGTCGGAATTAGAATTTGAAAAGCATATCAAAATTCATGAAATAATCCAAAGGTCATTTTAAGTATAATATTGAGGGGTAAACGGTGTACCGATCAAAAGTTCATTTCGACGATGAATAGTAATTTTAAAAGAAAATCCTAAATTGCTTCAAAAATTCGTAAAAGGTTCTCGGGACTTGGAAACAAGTTTGAATGATTAAAAATCATGAGTTTTGATCCTTTAAAATTTTATTGACAAAACGGAGCAGTAGTGGTTCGGGAAATGAATAGTACTTTAGGGTTTTTTGTGTCGAATTTCCCTCGAAATAACATAATATCACAAAAGAACACGTATTTCACTTAAAGATGCAATGCATGAAGTATTTTAAATATGGATCAAGTTTTATAAACGCTCTTACGATACCCTTAGCTTACTGTTTACGACTAGGCCCCAATCCGGGCTATTACAATATATTTGTATTAATGTAGTATGCATGTTTGTATTTTGTAATCCTGGTTGATTCCGCATACGTTTTGTTTTGTTGCGCACTCTGAATGAGGGTCTAGACCGCCTAGCTAGTGTGTGGGTTTTTGTTTGTCACTCGTTCGCTGTAACTTGATGCGTGTGCGGAGTCTCCTATAACTAAATATATATGTATTATATATTTAGTGCGAGGGAATGTGGTACCCTTCGCTCCGGGGTGTTACATAACTAAATATAATATATAATACATATATATTATATATAATACATACATACACGTATGTATATATATAAGATATATATATATATAACTAAATATAATATATATTACATATGTATTATATATATATAAAATATACTTTGATAGTAAAAGTAATTTTTTTTAACCGAGTAAAAAGTAAGTTTTTTAAGAAAATAGGGTAAAAAGTAATTTTTTTAACGGTCAAAAAGTTATTATTTGACGGAAATGGATCAGTGGGACCAAAATTAAGACAAATGCCACTTTATGGGACTAAAAGTGAGACATTGCCCACTTTTGGGATGACACCTGTATATGACTTACTTTAGGGGACGATTTTGATAATTATATATATATATATATATATATATATATATAATTATATCACCTCGAGTTGAGTCAAGTCCGAGTTTGATACGAACCGGTCTCGAGCTACATAAGAGCGAGCTCGGTCTCGAGTTTGAGCTAAACTTCTATTTTTTTAGGTCGAGCCAGAAATTTTAGCCAAAGTTCCCCTTGACTCGACTCATTTGCAACCTAATAAGTAAGGACAAGATAATATTATTGGAAATGTAGGTTTATTAAAATATATTTTATTCGAATATAGTGGTAAAACTTTGTGAAGAAAACATTTGAGGAAAATGAGCTAAATATTGAAACCACCTAAAAGAAATAAGATAAGTCCACGTTTGTGTAGAATATAGAAATATATATGAAAAATTAAATTAGAGTATAAGTTTATTGAATAAAAAATAGCAACCCTCTTGGAATCTAAATACCTTACAATTAAGATAAGGATCAATATGCGAGAAAGAGAAACTTGTGGGCGGAAAATGTTAAAAGTTCTTTTAAGACTCGTTACTTTGAAGGAGTTGAGAAAGTTAGAATATAATATTCAGGAAATACGTAATTTTCTGACTGACTTCTATGCAGCAGAATGTTTCTGAAGCCAAAGATGCAATCTTTCATGTTGATTTGCATTTCTTCAAGTCATAATGTTGATGATATATCAATCAACAACCTCAGATATATAAGGATGCATAAATCTGCAAATGTTTATGCAGTCATGAGAGAGAGACTACCTCCATTTCTTTAACAATTATTCTTTCCGTGTCTCCAACTCCAACAATTATTCTTTGCGTGTCTCAAACACTCACTCAGCTCATATTCGAACCCCATTCACCACTGCAAGTTTTCTCTTCATGTTCCCTCTCAAATCAAGGCAAAACATTCTCTCTCAAACGCACTCCCTTAGATCACTAATATCTCAGCAAAAGAATTTCTCATACACTCTCTTTGTTTAATTAATATCCCGTTAAAAAACTAGTCTCACATCAATATCTCTGAAAGAATGGGGGACGTGGTCGGATCTATTGCTGGTTCCGCTGTTGAAGTTCTGCTTCAAAATCTGATCTCACTTTGCAGAGAAGAGATCAGCCTCATTCGGAATTTCAAGGATGACTTGGATAAACTCAAGATGTCACTGGAAATGATTCGAGATTTCCTGGAGGATGCTGAGAAGAGACAAGTGACTGACAAAGCTGTCAAACGTTGGCTGATCAATCTGGAAGCTGTGGCTTTCAATGCCGACAACATTCTCGATGAGCTCAACTATGAAGTTCATCGCAGGAAAATGAAGCCCGAAAACAAGCTGAAGAAAAAGGTACGAGCCCTCTTCTCAACTAGAAAAATGGGTCTTGAAATCAGGAGTATCAATCAGAAGCTGAAATCAATTAACCAAGAGGCAACGAATTCGGCCTTCAACGACAGTTCAGTGATCACGTTCCAGTTGTTGGAGGATCAAGTCTTACTCTTGCAGAAAGGGAAACTGCTTCAAACCCGGATCCAGTTGTTGTTGGAAGAGAAAATTATGTGTCAAGTATCGTGGAGAAATTAACTCATGATGATCAACAAGAAGTTTTCTCTGTCCTTCCCATCGTTGGTATGGGTGGACTAGGGAAGACAACATTAGGAAAGTTAGTATTCCATGATAAGAAAATAGAGGCCCATTTTGAAAAGCTTATCTGGGTTTATGTTTCTGAAAGTTTTGATGAAATGACTCTTTTGAAGAAGATTCTTGAATCACTCGCGGGATCTTCGAAAGATGATTTTAATACTAAAGATGTTCTCCTGAGAAAACTTCGAGAAAATTTGAAAGCTAAAAAGTATCTACTCGTCCTTGATGATGTTTGGACGGAAGAGACGAAAAAATGGAATGATTTTGTAGATACCTTATTGAGCAATACTTCTACAGAGGGAAATGGTATTATTGTTACCACTCGAAGTGAAACGGTTGCTTCAATTGTGGGAACAATTCGTAGAGAAATTGGAGGGGTTACCGGACGATGATTGTTGGTCCATAATTAAAGAAAAAGCTTTTGGAAAAGGATGTTTTGCTCCATTAGAGTTTGAAGGTATTGGGAGAAATATTGCAAATAAATATCAAGGTTTGCCATTAGCTGCGAAAGTAATGGGTGGCTTGTTGCGTGGGAAGTCAAAAGTGGAGTGGTACTCAATTGAAAAGGCCGAGCTTTCAAACTTGGGCGAAGACGGAAATACAATGAGGAAGATCTTGAAATTGAGCTTTGATAATTTGTCATCGCAATCACTTAAGAAATGCTTTGCATTTTGTGCAATTTTTCCCAAGGGATATCGGATCCAAAGGAGCATGTTGATTCACCTTTGGATGGCAGAAGGACTTCTCCAAAGTGATGATATGGAGACTCTGGGCGACAAATATTTTGACCTTCTTTTGCACAAGTCCTTATTACAAGTTGGGATGCGATTTGGCGATGTAAATTACACCATGCACGACCTCGTGTATGATCTAGCATTCTCAATTTTGAATGAATCCGATCCAGTTCGGTGCATTTATTTGAAATCCATTACAAATATTCCAAAAGAGAGAGCTAGAAATGTACGTTCGTTAATCTTTGAAGGTGAAATTTCTGATGATAACATGTTGTCATGTTTCAAATATCTTCGTGGTTTAGTTTTAATTGGAGTTGATAATAAACAACTACCAAAGATTGAGCATTTAATGCATTTGAGATATCTAGACATCTTTGACACATCAATTCGATTTTCACCCAAGTTGATCAGCAGTCTCTACCTCCTACAGACATTCAGAGCAAAAGTCGCTTCCAAGGAGTTGCCAGAAGCATTAAACAAGTTAATAAACTTGAGGCATGTGGAGGTTAATGGTGAAGTATGGAGAGCTGAAAGTCGTGAAGTGGTTGCATCTTCATGTCTGGAGTATCTGCAGCTCCTACGCAGTCAAAAACCGACGAGTTGTAGGAGTCATTTCCCAAACCTCAAAACATTGTACATCAATGAAATGCATAGCAGCTCGCTTCTGGAAAATCTCTTGGTCAGCATAACCTCACTTATGAAGCTCCAGTTTGTGCGAGTAGAAGGACTGGTCTGCCTCCCTGACGTGTTCTTCCATAACAATCAAAATCTCACGTATTTGACAATGTATGGTTGTAAGGACTTAGCGCATCTGCCTCCACGCTTTGGAGTTTCTCTTACACAGATTGAGATAATCTCTTGCATTAAACTGGAAGGATTACCAGAGATTCCGCACTGCCTTGACAAATTGATTCTAGATTATTGCCCGAATATCAAGTCCATACCACATAATCCAAGCAGCGGCCTCCTTTCTCTTCGTGAACTGACAATCATTTGGTGTAACGGTCTGACTGAATTGCCAGTTGGCCTTTTAGAGTCATCTATATCGTCGCTCGAATCTGTGAATTTGTGGGGATTAGAAAGCCTAAGAAATATGGGCATGGTAATTGCTTGTCTTCAGAAAATGCCTCGTCTCACATCATTGGAGGTTGATCTTAAACATCTGGCCACTGATGATTTCCCTATAGAGATTGTTGGCTCTTTTGATAGCTTGCGTGATTTAGAGATTACATGTGGGATGGAGATGTGGCAGCGTCTTCAAGATCTTCTTCAGCGCCTCAATGCTCTAAGGAAATTAAAGTTACGCAGTATAGAAATGGAAGCAGTGCCGGAATGGCTGGGGAAATTGCAATCACTCCGGGAATTACAACTATGGTATTGCCCAAGATTAAAGAGTCTGCCCTCTGAAGAAGCCCTCAAACATTTGGCCAGATTAGAGGTCTTTGATTGCCCGCTATTGAACCTGAGAAGAGATGATGATAATTCTGAGTGGCACAAGGTTTCCCATATCCCTCATGTCCGACATTGACTTCAATATCAGGTTTAGTGATTTCTGTTTATTGAATTTCGATTTTAATATTCCTTGGAAATTGAGACCTCTCATCTTCACTTATATTATATGGCCCAATTAGTTTGATTCCCAATCTCTTGGAGTGTGTGATTCTGACAACTTTCTAAGCAGGATTGCGAAATTGATCATATTACTGGTAAAGAAAATGGTGATAGTTTTACCCAAATTAGTTTTCTAATCCAATTAAAACAACTTTCGGAATTGGTGAATTATGTAATTTTTGTATCTATTTATTTTTACTTTCTTTTATTGTGTTGATTTTTGCAGGAATGTATAATTTTATTTCACGTAGAAAACAAGTAGTATATTTAATATTGCTAATAGTTGAAACCTTTAATTCTAAACGATTGCTGCTTAAATCCAAAGAGACTAGGGATAAATCCTTAACACCACTTAATTGCTTTTTATCCCTGAAATAATTTTCAATTATTCATAGTAGAGTTATTTTACTTATTATTTTCTTTCTTTTCAGAGCTATAGGGTGATGGGGTTGAGACTTGAGACAGAGCTCGAGGATTCTTTTGATGCAACTATTTAAATATTTTGTTGAACTTGTTTTATGTGGCTTTTGAAACTTTCTGGTGATAGTAATTAAATTTTATATGTTTTCATCTTTCATATCAATGATTTTGGAGAATTTGAACTTATGGTTGATTGTAATTTTTTGGTTTAAATGTGATGTTTTGGGGTTCGTTGTAGTTAATAACAAAGGTTCCCGTAAGTTTCAGAGGACGAATTAGATCCGATCAATCTGAGAAATTTCTGAGAAATCTGAGAAAAAAAAAATCTGAGAAATTTCTTTGAATTATTTACCATCGATGGAATTAGAGCACTGACATGAGTCAGTTTACACTTTCATCCCTTGTGCCTGTGTTTAATTACACAAACCTCCCCTCTTGGTATTGAAATCTGATCAGAACTTAAAAGGAGTACGGGAAAACACTAGAAAAGGTCCATATTTGAAGAGAGGATTGGGAAGTATGTTAAATTTGGCGGATGAATTCAGTAAGATTTTAATTAGGTATAATGATTGACAGAACTCAGAAGGGGTTAAATTAACTATGAGTCATACACGAACTTCCTCTCATGGTTTTAAATCTGATGACAGCTGACAAAATATGTATCGACTATGAGAACTCATCCATCTACAAACACAGAAGTTGGAAAGTTTATTCAAAATGAGAAAATTAAATCATTTAACAAACTCTACTAAATTGTAAATGAATATACATCATACAAATTCTTGCACATCTCTAATGTAGTTCAGCAGAATACAATTGCTTGGTGGAAAGGAAAGTCTTCCTGAATTCAAACAAGAAAACAAGAGATCACCTACGAAATCACATCAGAAAGTACAAGGAGTTAAAATGGAGGAACAAATAAAAAGAATTTCTCCAGAATATTCAATCCACAAGAACAAAAATTGATACAGGGGTTTGGCAAAACTATCCTGATCAAAATGAAGGCACAATTTGCTCCGAAATTTCGTCAAGTTTTGGGAACATCACTGAACAATGGCAATCATCTGCATAACCAGCAAATACCACTATGTCAGGAATGTAGAAGCAATTCTGGGTGGACAATGTGCAGAAAAATCAATTCACACAGACAAACAACAAGACTAGTTATCTTAGTTATGCTATTTTGGGCCTATTCATTTGAAGTGCAGAAAAAATATCGTCACACATGCCAACAATGATAGAATTTCTCACAAAAATTAGCTAAAGAAACAAAGTTATGACTATAGAATCGATGATAATCATTATGAGTTCCAATACTACTGTAGGGGGCATTTGTTTTGAGGGAGAGATTTGGAGAGAAGGATTTCAAATGAATCGACATTAGGTCATTTGAAGTCTACCACACTTGGTCAAAACGTAAAGCAAGTGGGAGTTTTAAGAGTTTTAGTCCATTACACGATAAAACTGTCCAGACAAGTTCTCAATTTGTAAAAATTAATGTGAGTTAAACTCAAGAATGGTTTGCATTCGTCGCAGTGAACAGAACCTGCGTGTATTCTTAGGGATTTGTTGAGATTCTATCACTTCATCACCCTTGTTAATACCACCTTCTAGAGATCCGCATAGCTGAATAATGTGAGGAAATCTCTCAAACACTCAACTCCAAGTAGTCGATGATAGCTGCTCTAGAAGAGTAAGGTGGGAATAAATCAGGAACAAACAAATCATTTCAGGAGATATGTAAATAGGGTTGAATGTCCAGGCTCTTGTAGATCCTTCGTTTAGACAATGCTTAGATAACAACAGGCACATTCAATTAGTAATCCAGCCCTGAACAGTAATAGTAAAACTAATCAAAACTGGATATCAAAATACATGTTACGACATTAATCACCAGAAGTTCGGTAGACAACATTGAACATATGATCCTAAGTTCCTAACTAACGTGGTACATTTTCGAATATCATAAATGAACATATGACAAATAGCATATTCGTCCCATCAAATAATTCAAATGAAATAGAGCATAAAGTAAGACATGCAGATTACAAAATGGTCATCACCACCAATAAGAACTAGTAATTCAAGATAGAATGCAAAAATAGAATCACCAAAAAAATAAAAAAAACCTTAACCGGGAGCAGATTCTATATCTTATGAAATACATTCAAAAGTGGCATACTTGTTCCACCAAATTATTACAAAACAGAGCAAAGAGTTAGATAATCACACAATAAAATGCTTTTCATATCGAATGATTCATTTCTCACAATACCAACAAAAGCTAAGTAGTTAACTTAACCACATGAAATCCTGATAAAGACCCTACATTTCAGCAAATTCATACCTCATATCCTGGTACAAGAAGTATCAAAGTTGTCGGGTGCCACTCTTGCAATCCAAGTGCTAAGAGTCTTCTTCGTATCCGCATGATTCACATAAGCCAACTCATACATGCTGCACAACTTCACCACAACTGTCTCATTCAACGCCACAGTTGGAACCCTCTCCAATGCAGTCTCCAAAACCTTAATGGAATCCGACAAATCCCTCAAATACATCAAACAAAGAGTTTTATAATTAATCGCCACAACATCCGATCCATCTCTCTCTATACATTCTTCATACTCCCTCACAGCAGAAACATAATCTTTCCCTACCAAATACATCAACACTTTATTCCTACCCACCAAATTCTTCAATCCCACATAGGAATCCACATCCTCGGCCATTTTCTTCTCCACCGTTTAAAACTCTGCTTCGCACCATCTAAATCACCATATTGCATTTGAATGTACCCTACTTTGGACACCAGCAATGGATCCTCGTTCTTGCTTATCTCCGCCTTCAATAAAGTTAAGCATGCCTTATACTCCTTCTGACTCAAATGATGACCGATAATTGCATTGATCACGAACGTCTCGCGCTTCCTCCAAAGAGATAAAGAAACTTCGCTGATCGAATTAGGATTTTGGTGCAATTTCTTATCGCGGATGAAATGCAGGAGTGTATAGAGGCGATCAAGCCCTAATTGACGATCCCCTAGGGTGAAAGGCAAGTGAGCGTGCAACCATCGGAGGGCGAAAGGCACCATGGAATCCCGGTTTATGATTCGGGTAATGATCCGGATACGTTTCGAACAAATACTGCTTCGAATCGAGGTCGCCGCCTAGGGATTGAAGCTCCTGCTGCGCCTCCGAGTAGCGGCGGAGCTTCACGAGGGAGAGGAGATTGAACGCGAGGTAAATTAGGTGCTCGTGCGGCTTGGAGAGGAGAGAGAGTGAGCGCGAACGCGGCAAGTGAGATCCTCTAGGGTGGAGAGATCATGTCAGTGAGAGTTCAGAGACGTGTTTGGGCTTGCGAGTGGGTCGTCCGCCATAACGGCGGCGGCGGTGGCGTTTTCTGGTTGCTGTGGTGGCGACGGCGTGTCCATGTCCGGAAAAAGCTGCTCGTCGCCGATGTATTATGGATGTAATATAGTTGGGCTATATTTTGGGCTTAGGATTATTAGTTGGACCATATAATTTCATTGTATTACTTGGGAAGAACCCATTCATGATTCATCCATGTCGCCCAATACGCATGTGACACGTTTAGACAATCACATATTCAACCTGCAGTTGCATCGACCTTTGATGAAAAACCATCCTTAATTCATATAAGTACCTGGTCACCAATCTCTAACTCAAGGCACTACACTCAGATAACACTTGTCGACCTTCCCTCGACTTTAAGTGGTGACGTGACCATCCACGGTTCCTAGAGGAAGTGACCTCACACGTTAAATGCACCCCTTAGTAGTAATAGTATTGCTATCAACTTTCGCGGCCTTATATCTTTCTCACTCCTCAAAAATTGGAGCGATAGGATCCTCCTCCACTCCTCCAACCTCGGAGGCTTCCGCTTTCTTGTCTTCGCCAAAAAGCTCCCAGGAGGAGGGATTATTATTCATAGCCCCTCTCATAATTATTTGAATCTTCCAACTCTCCCTCACAAAGCCACTCGACATTTTTTGTTAGCTGAAAGTGGTGATTTAGTGGTTTGTTTGAGTCAGATTCCTATAGCAAGTTAGTAAAGTTACAACAGAAAATGAGGGGAAAAAAAAAAAGGAAAATACCAAAAAATAGCTAAGGAAACTGATCGAGTAGCTGGAACACGGAACGCTCGAAGAAATGCTCGGACTCAATTTTTTCCAACTCTCTCTCACAAATTGATACTTGAATCTCAGAGAATTTCTGAGTGCTCAGAAGTGCAAAGTGAAGCATGAAAGGGACATGTCCTATTTATAGGGAGGGGTTGCGCTCACCTCAATCACCTTGCTACTTTTCTAAAACATCGCATACGTCCCTAAGCACGCATGTGGTCTTCTCAAACTTCACGCACACACGCCTACTGGCATTTAATGCGCCGCAATCAAGTGTCAACTTGCTTCAATCTAACAAGAAACTCTTGAATGTAACTTTAAAAGACTCCATAGACACTTCAACGTGACTATGGAATTGGGGGCAAATGATGTGGCTCCAACCTAAGCATGCCGCATCAATATCCCCGTGGCCACCCAAAGAACACCGCGTGGCAAACCGCTCCACGTGGATGGGCACCGTCCTGAACAAATTCAGAGAAACCTAAGTCTCCCCTCGAGAAGCGATACTAGAGAGATGGCTTCGCCTCCTTGGGGCCGTCCTGCTAAGGAGTCCTTTCTGAGGGAGCTACCGCCTTTGAGCCCCGAGGGACGCTAATCCTCGATTACTCCGTACTCTTCTAGCGCCCCATACTCCTCTGTAACCAAACTCTCACTACCTGTATACCTTAACTTAACTAGTCATGCATTAGCACCATCACATCGGTCCAGCTATTAGGGCTGACCTAATCCAATACCCCAATTGGTGGCAAACTACCTGGAAGTGCCCCTAACTCCTCCTACAAAAGCTATAGTAACTCGCCACATATGGTAAGCAATCTCAGCTACTTTTCCTCTCCAACTTACTTAAATCTTCATATAAAGTTAACTGACTTGAGAGTCAGAGAGCCAATACTAAACTAATCCTCCCTTCGTCCCAATTTGGTGCTCTGATCGTGTGTTCATCCTAGCGGGAAAGGACCCCGACCATTGGACCGTCAGATAGCCCCAAAAATACGTTAAGGACATGAGCCCAATGCTCATTTCTAGGGGTGGCAAAATGGGTTGAACCCAATTGGTCCAACCCATTATAGGTGGGTTGGGTTGGGTTGGGTTGGTTTTGATGAAATTTAAATTGGGTTGGTTTGGGTTGGGTCAATGATGGGTTAGGAAAGTAATGGGTTCTTCATGGGTTATGGTGGGTTGATATTGGGTTTGAGTTGGGTCTTTAATGGTTTAAGATTAATTATCCAATTTATATGTTTTATTACTATTTTACCCTCCCCATAAATTAAATATTATATTTTTATTCATAAATTTTTTAAACATAATTACACATTTTTTACACATACTAACACATATTTACACACACTAACACAATTTTACACATATTTTCACACAATAACATATTTTTTACACACATTTACACACTAACATAATTTTACACGTATTTTCACACACGAACACGATTTTTAACTCGTTTGCCAAATTTTCAACCAGCTCTATTTATTTTAGACTCGTTTGACCCATTTTGGATCAATTTCACCCATTTTTCAACCCGTTCAATCTATTTTGGACTCGTTTGATCCGTTTTTGACCATTTTAACCCGTTTTTCGACTTATTCGACCAATTTTGGACTCGTTTGACCAATTTTGGACCCGTTTCATCCATTTATCGACCTATTAGACCTGTTTTGGACTTATTTGGCCCATTTTGAGCTCGTTTCACCTGTTTTTCAACTTGTTCAACCTATTTTGGACTCGTTTGACCCATTTCGGACCATTTTAATCGGTTTTTCGACCTATTCGACCAATTTTGGACTCGTTTGACTAGTTTTGGACCTCTTTCACTCGTTTTTCAACCTATTCGATCTATTTTGGACTCGTTTAGCCCATTTTAGACCTATTTCACCGATTTTTTTGTGTGTTTGAATTATTTTAGACCCATTTGATCCGTTTTTTGACTTATTCAACCCATTTTGGGCTTGCTTCACCTATTTTTCAATATGTTTGATTTATTTTGAGCCTGTTTCACCCGTTTTTCGACTTATTCAACCTATTTTGGACCCGTTTGACCCATTTCAGACCATTTTTACCGGTTTTTCGCCCTATTCGACCAATTTTGGACTCGTTTGATCAGTTTTGGATCTCTTTCACTCGTTTTTCAACCTATTCGATCTATTTTGGACTCGTTTGGCCCATTTTAGACCTATTTCACCGATTTTTTTGTGTGTTTGAATTATTTTAGACCCATTTGATCCAAATGGGTAAAATGGATCCAAATGGGCTAAATGGATCCAAATGGGCTAAATGGATCCAAATGGGTAAAATGGATCCAAATGGGTAAAATGTGGGTTAAATGGATCCAACTGGGTAAAATGTGGATAAAATGGATCCAAAATGGGTAAAATGGATCCAAGTGGGTAAAATGGATCCAAATGGGTAAAATTGATCCAAATGGGTAATATTGATCCAAGTGGGTAAAATAGATCCAAAATGGGTAAAATGGATCCAAATGGGTAAAATGGATCCAACTATGTAAAATAGATCCAAACTGGGTTAAATGGATCAAAATGGGTAAAATGTGGGTTAAATGGATCTAAGTGGGTAAAATGGATCCAAATGGGTAAAATAGATCCAAAATGGGTAAAATGGATCCAACTGGGTAAAATAGATCAAAAATGGGTTAAATGGATCCAAATTGGTAAAATGTGGGTTAAATGGATCCAAGTGGATAAAATGTGGGTTAAATGGATCCAAGTGGGTAAAATGGATCCAAATGGGTAAAATAGATCCAAATGGGTAAAATGGATCCAAATGGGTAAAATGGATCCAACTGGGCTAAATGGATCCAAATGGGTAAAATGTGGGTTAAATGGATCCAACTGGGTAAAATGGATTCAAGTGGATAAAATGGATCCAACTGGGTAAAATGGATCCAAAATGGGTAAAATGGATCCAAGTGGGTAAAATGGATCCAAATTGGTAAAATTGATCCAAAATGGGTAAAATGGATCTAAGTGGGTAAAATGGATCCAAATGGGTAAAATAAATCCAAATGGGTAAAATATGGGTTAAATGGATCCAAATGGATAAAATATAGGTTAAATGGATCCAAGTGGGTAAAATGGATCCAAAATGGATCGAAATGGGTAAAATTGATCCAAGTGGGTAAAATGGATTCAAAATGGGTAAAATTAATACAAATGGGTAAAATAAATACAAATTGGTAAAATTGAATCGAAATAGGTAAAATGGTTCCAAATTGGTAAAATTTGGGTAAAATGGATCCAAATGGGTAAAATTGATCCAAGTGGGTAAAATGAATCCAAATGGGTAAAATGGATGCAAAATGAGTAAAATGGATACAAATGGGTAAAATAGATCTAAATGGATAAAATTGATCCAAAATGGGTAAAGTAGATCCAAAACGGGTGAAAAGGGCCCAAAACGAGTCGAACGATTCCAAAATAGGACAAATAGGTCAAAAAACAAGTTAAAAGAGAGTCCAAAATAGGTCAAGAGGTCAAAAAAGGGCCTAAAACAAGTAGAACAAATCGAAAATAGGTCTAACAGGTTGAAAAACGGGTGAGATGGGCTTCAAACGGTTCAAAACGAGTCTAAATAGATTTAACAGGTTCAAAAAAGGGTTAAAATAGCCCAAAATGGGCCAAACGAGTCAAAAATAGAATGAACATATCAAAAAACGGGCGAAATATGTTAAAAACGGGTCAAATTAGTCCAAAATAGGTCAAATAGGTCGAAATACGGGTTGAAATGGCAAAAAATGGGTCAAACGAGTCTTAAATAAGACAAACAAGTCGAAAAACGAGTGAAACGATCCCGAAATGGGTAAAATGATTCCAAAATAGGTCGAATAGGTCGAAAAACGGGTGAAAGGGGCCCAAAACGAGTTGAACGAGTCAAAAATAGGTCGAACAGGTTGAAAAATTGGTGAAATGGGTCCAAAATGGGTCAAACGAGTCCAAAATAGGTCGAACAGGTTGAAAATTGGGTGAAATGGGTCCAAAACGGATCAAATGATTACTAAAAAGGTCGAATAGGTCGAAAAACGGGTGAAAAAGGCCCAAAACGAGTCGAACGAGTCAGAAATAGGTCGAACAGATTGAAAATTGGGTGAAATGGGTCCAAAACGGGTCAAACGAGTCCAAAATAGGTCGAACATGTCGAAAAACGGGTGAAACAGACCAAAAATGGATTAAACGAGTCTAAAATAAAACGAACATGTCGAAAAACGAAAAAACGGACTCAAAATAGACCAAATGGGTTGAAAATATATTAATTGGGTCAAATAAATCCAAAATAAGTTAAATATATTAGTGAAGGGTATATTGGACATTTAAGTACTTGAGTTGGAACTCATTAATAACCCATTATTGAACCCACTAACAAACCATTAAAACCCACCACAACCCATCAAAAACCCATTAAGAACCCAACCCATTAAGAACCCATTAGTATATAACCCATTTTTGACCCAAACCATTTAGACTCAACCCATATGAACCCAACCCAAACCCAGCCCAACCCACCCATTTGCCACCCCTACTCATTTCTAATCCCACCTATTACAAATTCTGAATGACACTGACTTCATATTAGGCACGATTAACGTAAACGTCATAAATATCTAAATTAGGCAATATATTGTATAAATAGAAAATACAATAAAAGATCTAAAATCAATAATTGAAGAGGAAGGTATACCCCACCAATTAAGCATATTTAAGAAAACGAAAAATCATCAATCAACAAAAGTCCCCGGCCTCTTCTCGAATAATAATTATGCCATATCCATACTTGATACATATAATACACTGCTTCAAGCCAAACCAAACCAAAACCTAAGAAATCAGAACATGATGAGTCACAAGACATCATCAGCTTACTTCTAAATCCCTTAATTAGTAATAACTAATTAAGACCATTTTTATTTTTAAAAATCTTGATTATTACATGATGGAGCATCCATCTGGATTGTCATCACTGAACATGGCAGTGTAGGTCATGTACTTCTCATAAGCCTGAGGAGCATAAGTCTCAGGTACGAGGTTGTAAGGATCGTAAGACCATATTTCCGCCTTCTTTCCTGTTGACTTTACCGCCTTCAACACTTTGCTTTCCTCTATGTATCCTCTTACACTCACCTTCTGTTGGTTCCTATTTATCACCACTGAATCTGGTATCACTCCTGCAATTTTTTTTTTCCATAATTATTGTTAGTTAGAGTTGAAAAAACTAGAAATTTCATAAAAATGCACTCGTATTCCGGCAATTTCTAGCCCGAATCTAGCTCGGCAAAACTAGTGTAACAAGTGGGAGAGTATTTTACACTTATCGTATGATAGGTTTAAAGTTAGAAAAAATGATCAATCAAATAGCAAATGAAATACCATAGCCATATTATGAGTTTGAACGAATCGGTTTGAGTTAGAATTTTCCCGCAAATTATTAATTTGGATACTAAACATGACAACATAATGAGTCAGGATTTTGGACGAGGAAGACAGAATTTTCATCACTTCTATGAATCTCATGTATAAAAAGAAAAGATTATAAAAGCTATTAGAGAATATCAAAACATTTCATAAAAACTAAAAAAATAAATTAAGAAGGGAAATCACAAAATGAATGCAGATGCAGTTTCCCCCCTATACAAAAAACACTGTAATATTTTAAAGTTTAAGATTTCAAATGTTTTAAATTTTCTGGTTCTGCTCTTATTGTTCAAAGGGCTCATTGGGAATGTTGGATGGAAAAATATGTGGCATATTAACCCTGCATGACATGGTAATATGTTTAAAAAGGTAAAACATGGACAAAAAATAAGTATTATGGCCGGAAAATTTGTGCATGCGAGCCTCAGTTGACAATTTTTGACAGGAAAAGTTTTTACCAACCCAATTTATCCGTAAATCGCGAACAAATTATAAGTGTTGGATGACATTTGCATTTTTTGGAAAATGAATCTTTAAACCCCAAATTTTCAAAAGCTTTCAGATGAATTTTTAAATTTTCTACATGTGTGTGTGCGCGCGCTTGTGCACAGACAGACATACCATGTAAGTAAGAGAGAACTTTCTTGACTTTACGCTCAGATTTTTCACAAGTCATATCGACCTTAAGAGTAACTGTCTGCAACTGTTTCCGTCTCCTATTTGTCGTTGGCTCGGGTATGCATATAGATTCCTCCCATTTTATATGTGATTCAGGCCTTTGTGCGGGGGACATGGTATCCCACCGCTCGAAAAGTGCTACATAAACATGCCATCATATTTAGAGTTATGATCATCTTGTAAATGAAGACTGTTAGTATTTGGACATATTAAATTTTGAAGCAACTTCTAATGATTTATGTATAAATAATGAACATTGAATTAAATTTTAATAACTTCTCAATCGAATTTCTATAACTTCTAATCGTTGATTTTATTTTATTTTTTTATTTATACACATATTTATAATGGACTTTTGCAATAATTAATTAAAAAATAAGTAATCTGATATCTCAAAATTTATAATGAAAATTAGAAAATCGACATAGAAATGAAAAATAAAAGTATATTTATGTTATAAGGAGCTTTTGTTATGTTATGAGAATCTGAGACTTGTAACTTTCATTTCTAGATTGTTACTGCAGTACACTGTTTAGGAGTACTGTAAATAACAATTATTTACATAACATTTATTTTAGGTAGATTAAATGACTCTTATATCTACTCAAGGGTCTAATTCTATATAAATAAATATTTTTAATAACTATAATAATTTATGTATTTATATTAATATTTTTAAGTTGAGGCTATATATTTAAAGAAGGACAAAATATACTTTGCACTCCTTGAATTGTATTCATTTCCATATTTATTTCCCTACACTGTCAAACTTGTTACCGTCCTCAACAAAAATATCTGACCAAATTTTCTTACTTATGCATAAAAGACAACTAACCCCGAGATTATATGTATAAAGTTAAACTCAAGATCTTGAATATAAATATAAATATCCCCAAGATTCAAAAAAATTACATTCATACTACTTAAGGTTTGAAAATTAGTTATAGTTGGGTTCAATTTTAACATAATCAGATTATTATTTTTTTTTTTAACAAAAACTCGATTTACCGTTGTTCAAAAAAGTTCAACCCTCAATTTTATTTATTTATTTATTATTATTATTATTTTTTAATGTCTAAAGTATCTATTGGTTTTGAAGTTCGAAAAGCTATTTGAGGTATGCTTGTAAACATTACATCATTAAATTTTGTTATATGTTAAAATGCGTACTTTTCACATTATACAACTAATATAACTAGGGCTGTGCAGAAAAACCGAAAACCGAGCCGAAACCGACCGAGAACCGAACCAACCGAAGGGTTTCGGTTCGGTTTTCGGTTACCCTCATACAGGTTTTCGGTTTTTCGGTTTTTTCGGTTCGGTTTTTCGGTTAAACCGAAACCGACCGAAAACCGAAATGTTTCGGTTTTCGGTTCGGTTAACCGTAAACCGAACCGAACCGAACCTATATATGTATTTTAAAAATATATATGTATGTCTGTTGATGCTTGGAGGCTGGAAGCTTTCTTGTATTTCTTATGCATGTATCAATGACTCACCGTATGTGTGTTTGATAATGCATTAGTGTGTGGAGTTGGACATTAGAATTAGATTGTGGAAATTGGAAATGTTGATGCCTGATGTTATTTATTGCATTCCAGTAGGCAGGAAGTAATTTGCGCAGGGGTGTACTCTGTAAATTGCAAGCCTGTAAATTTTGTGCTGCAAATTTTTTGTTTTTTTAAATCATTATTGTTGTTCGGTTTTCGGTTTAAAACCGAAACCGAACCGAATTTTTTCGGTTAAAACCGAATCGAACCGTAAGAGGTACGGTTCGGTTTCGGTTTGGTTTTTCAAAACCGAATTTTTCGGTTAATCGAACCGAAAGTTCGGTTTCGGCCCAAATCGACCGAACGAACACCCCTAAATATAACTACTCTATCAATTATAATATTTCTTTTTTTATTTTTTTTGGTCAAACAACAAAAAAATTATATTATTTCTTTTACATTTTTTGTTGTTTAACATATCATTCCAATTTTTTGTATGAACTTAAGTTAAAATTTTTACAGTTTTTTTAATTTTGTCGAATATTGAAAATTACAAAATACTGTCGAGGATATTTTTAAGAATTAACAACCATAATGTGGATAGAGTACAATTAATATTTTTGAGATACTACACTATCAATTCTCTAACATAATTAGCTATATAAAACATGAAAGAAAATAAATACATATTCTAACAACCTTTTAAAATTTAAACATTTTATGCATAATTCATAAGCGCCATAATTTTGTAAGTAAAAGAGAAAAAGAATAAAATTTAGATAGAGAATAAAAGGTATATAGAAACTTTTAGTATTATATGTCTTAAACTCTTTAAAAAGTCCTAATAAATGTTTTATAATTTTGAGGCACTGAAAAACTTATATAACATATCAAGAAAATTGGTTTAAGTGGTTAAAAGATTCTTTTTGCAAGACAATGGCTCGAGTTCAAATCTCTCTATCCATATACGTAAAATAAATAAAATATAATAATGATAAAAACTCAGACAAAATCTTTTCTCTTCTTTTTTAAATAATAAATTAGCAAGAAAAAAACCCTTGTCTTATTTATCCTATTAAACTATCTACTTTATTAAATATTTATTAAGACTTTTACTGTTCAGCCTAATGAAATAATAAATATAGCCTCATTCCAGTGGTTAATGGTTTCATCCCAAGGTCCTGGGTTCGTACTTGAGTGTGTGTGTGAGTAAAAAAATAATAATAAATATAAATTCCTTTATTAATCTATACTATTATATCAAGTGAGAGACCCTTAAAATAACCGTTTTGGTCTTTTGGACTCTAAAATTATTTTCTTTTTCTATTTTTTTTATCATATTCTCAACGTCTTATTTTTTCTTTTCTCTTAACTTCTTTCTTCTCACTTTATTCCATTCTCTTTATTATATATTTCTTTTCTTTTTCCATATTTTTGAATTTCTATTTTGTATTATCTTTTAAGTTTATAATTAAATTAAAAATAATTGCAAAATAAATATTAGTATAGAAATTTTAATTTAATATATATTTAAATAATAATAATTTTATTATTTGCATACATATAGAGTGCGTAAAAATTACTAGTTATTATATTATTAGTTAAAATCGAATTAATCAAAATATCTAAAAATAATATAAATCACTCATATATTTAATATGAAATAGTTTTTAACTTACTGATGTGTTCAAAAAGTCGCGACACCAAATTTATTATGAAACTTAGAGCCTTTGGAATTCGAATACTCGTAGCAACGGTTATAAACGTGGGGATACCTGCAAAATAGAGATTAATCCTCCAGTAAATTAAATTAGCACTTGTTTAAGAGATTATACAATTCGTAAAAATGTGTGAAATTAAATTAGCACTTGTTTAAGAGATTATACAATTCGTAAAAATGTGTGAAATACGTAATAAAATAATAATAATGGCAACAAGAAATAGATTTCTGGAGATCAGCAATTTCTGTAGAGAATGATAATATTTTCGAGAGAGAACGAGCTGCTTTGTATATTGAAAAGGTGATCGGTACATTCTCAGATCAAACATCTTCTATCTTAAACGATAAATTTTGGTTAGGGTTTTTTTCTCTTTTTTAGGGATAGTAGAGTAGTTGAGAGGTTTTAATATTTTAACAAGACAAATACAATAGTCAATATATCAGATAAAATTGAATTGATTGGAGAGAAGAGAAGTGAGAAAACCCCTAAAATCACGGAGAAATTCTAGATGCATTCCTTAGGATTCCACCTGAGACATCTTCCTCAAGGTGCCATGCAAAGAGGCCTTCTCGTCTGACCATGATATATGAGTCGGACCAGTGCTTCAAGTTCGTATTCCCCCGTTTATTTGATGGGTCTAGAACATGAGCCACTATTCAAAGTGGTGCAAAATATGGTGCATCAGTTACTAATTAATTATGATTGTAATCATAAAATAAAGTTATCGTAAATTAATTGCTATTATTATTCAAAAATAATTGTACATCACTTTTATAACTCTATTTATTTAATAAAATGAATTGTTTGTTATACGTAAAAATTAGTGTACATGTTACACTAATCGATCTTTTATGTATAGATAAAAATAAAACTGGACCTGAGGCATTAAAACATATAAAAAAATACGCAAGTTTAAGTTGATGAAAGAATGCATATTCATTATTATATAGAAGATTATTTTTAACGGGCAATTTTTGAAAACTCCCCATGAGTTGAACAATTTTTAATTTGCTCCCCATTTTCAAAAATATTTCAGTTCACTTCCCAGATGTGCATATTTTGAGTTTACTTCCCATTTTTTGGGGCACTTACGACATATGGCCAAAAATATACTACATAACACGATCTAGATACGTGATTCTTGAGTTTTTATAAAACTAAAAATTGAGTCTACATTTGAGAATTTATCGCACATTTCCCCATAATATTACTCTTTTGGTATATCAAATGAGTTATATAGATAGCAAACTAAATAGAATTGACATACAATTGAATTAGATTTGGATTTAGATTATAGGCAAGTTCCTAACGTGGATAAAATTTAACTAGAATTAGACTTAGAATTTGGTTGGAATTAGGATCGTAATCAAATTTATATTTATTCTTAAGTAAGTTATTTGGTTGATTTTATACCTCTGTTTGAACATGCTTAATATTTTATAGTACGGATTTTATGACTTAATATATTATTTTTACTCTTATATTAGGTATATTTCATTCGGGGAAAGTTCTCGATAAAAACGGAACAAAAAACAGAGCTTTGGGCATCAAAATGGCAATCACATGATCAAGACCCACTACCTGCAAAAAGGCACGGCCGTGCTCACAATATTCGAAGACTTTCTGTAGTTAGAGGCACGGCCATGCCTCTTCATACGCCCTGGGGTAGTGCCTCACCTCAGATCGCGGTTTTACGCGAGGATAGATGCCCAATTCATTTGGGACTCATTTTCTTGGGGTGGGGCTCATCTGAGGCGCGATATAAAAGCCTATTCACGCAATTGAGACCAGCATATTTCATTCTTACAATTTGGAGTCTTCGTTGGAGATTTACGAGCAGATCAAGTATTGAAGATTCTTGTCAATTTCTTCCCGGAACAATTTGTCTTTCTTTCTTTAGTTTTATTGCTTTCAATTATGTAAAGTAATGTGTCTTAGCTTAGAATTTGAGGTTTTTTTTTTAGATTGATGGTTTTGTTACGGATGATTTGATTTAATTTTATGAGTATGAGTAATTTAGATTAAATTTAATTATAGGCTATGTATTCTATGCAATATCTCAACGAATTTTTATATTATGAAATTAGGGTTTACTACATGTTAGAGTTTAGCCAACTTTTGCATGAGTTGAATAATTTGCATATAAATCGAGAGTTGCATTTATATGAATTGGGAATTAATTTCATGATTTAGATTTGAAGAGATTTTTAGTGCAATCTTGAACAATTTTGTGATTAATTAATCATGCTGAGTTGTTAGTTAATTGCACTAATTTTATTTTATTGGTTTATGAGTTTGATATTGATTATGAGAGCGACAATACAAATTTCTTGAGCATATATTGATGGGGTTTTTGTCTGACGTGACAAGCTCCACCACTTATGATTTATATTGAGAGTGAGAAACACCGGGGAGATAGTGCTCCGGGAGGAAGGCGAATCGAAGTAAGAGAGGGTATGTTCTACCAGCTAGGCCAACACAGATTGAGAAGCTCAATAGTGAGTTGAGTGGTGTGTTGCTGAAGATGAAGATCTTTCTAAGGGAAGACAATTGCCTTATTTATAGTTGAGGGTGAAGACCCTTTTAGTAATTTTGAGGCAAGTGGTCCGGAATGAGATGTTTTCCTAGACACGTGACCCAATGAGAGTAATTGGTCAGGGGACACCCGTAGGTTTGCCATAAAGGTAGCCGTAAAGCAACAATAACAGGAGCACTGCCATGTATGGAGTGTCAGAAAGCATTTATGAAGTCGTTATCGAAGGGTTGGCGTGCTCGGTATGGTTACTGTTAGGAGTCCTCGGAATGGCAGCACCCCAGGGGATTAAAGGAGTTTGATTGTTCTATGATTGCTCAATACCTCTTAAGGCGCTCGGAGTTACCCCCCGTGGCTCTTAGTTCTGAGGGGTGGATTGAGCCTTTAAGAGCGATGCCGCTGGCTCGGAACCCGAGGAGAGTCTTGCAATTTCCCAACCATGAAGGTTCTGATCTCTCTTGAGTGATTGGTAAAGGTGGCTGAACTGGCCTTGACGTGCAGGTGGCAAAATTATGAAGGTTCAAGTGTCATGATGTGGCCTTGTTATATTTGGACTCCATCATTTGCCCCCTAATTCTATTGTTACAGTAATGTGGCGTGTAGAGTTTGGGTTCCTTTATTTTTAGTTAAGTAACCTACTACCCTAAATGCTCGTTTTCTAGCCCGCATGTGATTATATATTATATATATAGTTAAATATGTGTGATATATGATATGTTTATAATCTTGTGATCAAGTTTCAACTTTTGAAAGGGCTATATCTACGAGCATATATGAGCTCACGTTTTAATGAAAATTTAATGTTTATGAATGTAATGTTAATGGTTCGTAATGAGCGAGAATGGAATGTAAAGGTAATTAACGGTAAATTTTAGATCCATGGAGACTATGGGTTGGGACGCTCAGTACGGCAACGGGCCGTCGGATAAGCCTGGGTGTAGTTTCCATCTGAGGTATTACGCGTGACCCCAGGAGGTTGGGAAGACGTGAAGCTCTTGATGCCTTCGGTACGAAAGCTAGGGAGGACTCGTTGTGGGTTAGCTACCCTTCAAGGAATTTACCAATTTAATGGGGATTGAATGTGATTTGGTTTTATGTAATGAATGAGGAGTAATGGTGCATGCTCGTACTCGCCGAGCTTTGATGTAATGTTTGAATTATTGAACGAGAATAGAGTCTTTATGAACGTAATGTATATGTATAAGATATGTAATGTTTTAAGAAACATTTTGGTATGCAAAATCTATTCCCGAATCATAACCTTTCTCTTTTACGTGCTTTGCTCTATAAATGTGTAGTGTGTGGGTATGCGTTAGCCCCCCTCACTCAGTCGAGTTGTGACTGACCTCTCTCCTTTACCACTTTTAGTTTGCAAGTTTTGTGCACGAGCTAGGCGAAGAAGTGGGTCGTTCGAATCTCACTTTTGGGTTTAAGTCGTGCTAGGTGCATTGCATATGTTATTTTTGGGCTTGTAATTATTGATATGAAAATTGTTATGGAGATATGATTAGATATGGCTATGTATATTTTGGATACTTGATGTATATGGTTGATTTTGGATTTTATGTTTTTAGAACTCCTTGCTTCCGCTAATTGTTATTTGTTACGCGCTCTGAGTTTGTGTAGCTCCGCCTAGCCTAGCGAGTGTGTGGTCTCCTCCCGTTCGCTATGACTTGAGCTCCTGTATGGACTTCTCATTTCCTATGCGGGTTCGAGTCTTAGTTCGGGGGATATGGTGGCCCACGCTCTGGGCGCTACATCCGGCTTCGAGAGGACTTGTTTCAATGACTGGTCTATAAGCACTGTGATGGAATGAGCCTGAAAATATGACCTCAATTTCCGTGGTGCATTGACGAGGGTGAAGGCGAATTTCTGTATTTCCAAGTATTTCTTATCCGCCCCCTGAAGGGCTTTGCTCAGATAATAAACAGGCAAGTGCTTCTGATCTCTGATGGCTACGAGAACTGTGCTCGTCGCATCGCTTGATACCGAGAGATAAAGAAATAGGTTTTCACCATCAATCGGTTTGGCCAACAGTAGTGCGCACGAAAGATAAGACTTTATGTCTTGTAATGCTTTCTCACATTCCTCGGACCACGAAAAGTTTCGAGCATTGCGCAAAATTTTGAAGAAAGGCAAATTCCTATCAGCTGAGCGGGAAATGAATCTGTTGAGTGAGAAAATTTTCCCCACAAATACTTCGACCTCTCGAACATTTTTGGGTGAGGGGATCTCCATAATGGCTTTAATCGTCTCTGGATTAGCCTTGATTTGCCGTTGACTCACCACATATCCTAGGAACATTCCTCTTCGAACCCCAAATGTGTATTTGGACGGGGTTAAGCTTCATTCCATACTGCCTTAATATGTCGAAAGTTTGCCTCAGGTCTTCTAAGTGAGAATGTTGCTTCTCACTCTTGACGATATGTTGTTTACCTAGACCTCCATTGATTTTCCAATTTCAAGCTCGAACATTCTGTTGACTAAGCGCTAGTAAGTGGCACCAACTTTTTTCAATCCAAATGGCATAACCAAAAAGCAGTAAACCCCCTTATGAATAACAGACGAAGTTTTGGGGCGATCTTCTGGGGCCATGAAGATTTGATAGTAGCCCTGAAACGCGTCTATCATGCTTATTAATTCACACCCTACTGTGGAATCCACGAGCTGATCGATTCGAGGCAAGTGGTATGGATCCTTGAGACACGCTTTGTTGAGATCTGTAAAGTCATTACACATCCTCCATTTATTAGCGCTTTTGGGGACAAGGACCATGTTACATAGCCACTCTGGATAGAGAATCTCCTCTATGTATTGTGCCTCAAGCAATTTATTCACTTTATCCTCAATTATTTTCCTTCGAAATCGATTCGCATCCCTCTTCTTTTGCTTTATGGGCTTCAATGCTGGGTCCACATTGAGCCTATGAACCATAACGCTCGGGTCGATCCCTGTTAGATCCGAGGCCTTCCATGCAAACACGTCCTTATTTTTCCTCAGGAAATCTATCATCATGATCTGCAAGGGACCGTCCAGATCTAAAGTGATTCGTGTAATCTTCTCTTTGTTGCTAGGCTCGAGTTTCACAGTCAGAAACTACTCCGTGGGCTCGACTCTTACCTCCGATCGAAAGACTTCGAGCGCCCTTTTCTTCCCTGTGAGCCGCTCGGGCTTGCTTTCTTGCCCATTACCATCAATGTCTTCTCCTGAGGACGTGGCACCGACGGGCTTCAAAGGGCTATTTTTGGAGCCATCCGTCGTTGATGGATCAGCCTTTTTTGCATCCTTCTTTTTGTTCTTCTTTTTATTAATTCGAACGCACTTTCTGGACAGGCCATCTTCATTAAGGTTGGGAAAATCGACAGACTTCTTTGTAGAGCCTAACTGGAAGACTTTCTTAGGTTTAGGATTTTGCCAGTACCCGAGGGAGTGGGAAATTTGATCTTCTGATAGTGGGTGGAGATGATTGCCTTAAAATCAACCAGGGTGGTGCGCCAATTATGATGTTGTAGGGGATTTCGATCTTGACTATAGCATAGGTGACCATGAGAGTCTTCCGTTACGAGGCACGACTCATTGAGGTGGCTAGGTGGATTTGCCCTCGGGGGACTACCTCGGAGCCCCCAAAGCCGATAAGGGCTATTTTGAGGGGCTCGAAGGGTATTTTAGTAATATTTATCTTTTGAAAAGTGGAGTAAGGGAGAACATTCACAGAGCTTCCACTATCCACAAAGACCCTTTTTATAATATGATTATGAACATCTAAACTAACCGCCATGGGACAGTCAGAGGTTTCACCAATCCCATGGGGTGTTACAATGTGTTCAAGGTCCTTCTCACTAAATCCGATCGCCTCATTCTCCCTTGAATTGGGGACATCTCCTTCTTTGATAGAGTAAACGGGCTTGGGCATTAAGGGTTTCTGATCATAGCTTTGCACAAAACGACGACGAGATGCATTAGAATCCCCGAAATCATGTTAATTACAGCAAAGGGAGCATTCTCCATCTCAGGCACCTTTTACTTGCCCGGGCCCTTGCTTTCGGGGCGGTGCCCTCGTGGGCTCCTCGAGCACAAGGGACTCCTTCTTTTGTTCTGAGCCCGATTGTTGCAATGCTGACAAACTCCTTCAGGTGACCTCTTGTGATGGGCCTTTGGATTTCATTCTGCAACTAACGACACTCATCCGTATTGTGACCTTTCTGCTTGTGAAAAGCACAATATTTTCTCGAGCGCCTTTGAGCCTCGGTTTCCTCATCTTTGGGGGCCTCTTGAAAAGTTTCTTGTCAGACAAAGAGTATATCTCTGAGATGGGTCTGTTAAGGGGAATGCTCGTACTTGCGGACAGGGAGGAGGCCTTTCGTCGGTCCCTACCGCTCTCCTCTCGATTCTTATCTCCCTTTGACTGATTTGGAAGCCAAGGAGGGTTGGACTTGTACATATCTTCCGAGGTAAAGAGGGGCTCGGTGATTTCTCTTATTTCAACAAGGGATCGTGGCCTCTCCTTGACAATGGTTTCTACGAACTCATGGCATCGGCAACAGTGTTTTCCAGACGCATATTAGTGTTATCGGCGTCCTTGCGAGTAGGATTACCTTTGTCGCCAATGACACTAGATCTCGTTGACACCACCAAGGAGCTCTCTGTGTTGGTTTTACTTCTAGTAGAAAAGAAGGTGGAAGAAAAGGAATGGTTTCCCACAGATGGCGCCAAAATGATAGGGCTTTTGTCTGACGTGACAAGCTCCACACTTATGATTTATATTGAGAGTGAGAAACATTGGGGAGACAGTGCTCTGGTGGGAAAAGCGAATCGAAGTAAGAGAGGGTAGGTTCTACCAACTAGGCCAACACAGATTGAGAAGCTCAATAGTGAGTCAAGTGGTGTGTTGATGAAGAAGATGATCTTTGTGACACCCCGTTCCACAGTCGGTACAGGTAATTGTGTGATTTAATTATTATTTGCGCTTTACTTTGATTATATTTGAATTATATGAACTTATATGAATTTATTTGAATTTAATTGAATGGTGAATTTTTGGACCCAAACCTTTTAAACCGAACCAATTGAACCGAAAAACCTTGAACCGAACCCGTACCCCTGAACCGAACCGGTTCAGCCATAAAGGCTGAACCATCTTTCTCTTTTCCTCATTTACGTGATCAACATCAAAGCCAAGAGAAGAAAAGCTCCAAACCCTTCATTCTTGATCAATCTTTCCCAAGCCAATATCTCACTCGTTTCTCCACCAATTCGCGAGCTTGAGTAAGTTTCGGAAACCTCTTGATTTGCTCTTCGATTCTATGCCCAAAACTTGAACTCTTTTGGTGTACTTGTTGAGTTTGGCCAACCTATATGAATAGTAAGGGTTTTGCTAATTTTTGGAGATTTTGATCTTTGCATTTGTTTCTTTTGATATTTGACATCATTTATGAGTTCTACATGTTTCCTTAGTCATATTTATTACATGAACTTGGTTGGTGTGTGGATTAAATGCAAGATACCTTGGTTGAGCTTGAATTTCTTCATATGTGGGTTTGATTCAATATGATTTCGATTCTAGTTTTTCTCGAGTTTTAAGCATGCATATGTGATCCTTATGTGATATTCATGTTAATTTTCGAACTTGGTTTGATTTGGTTGGGTTTTGGCCAAGTTTTGGCCTTTTTGCTTTGTTTCCCTGTTTTTTTAGAACAGACCTGCGCTTCAGGCCATTTCGCCCCCTTTTGAAAAATGGAAACGACCGTTTCGGTTGGTGGGAGTTCAAGTCTGAGTCTTGGAAACGGCCGTTTGGGTTTTGAACTGAAGTTGGAAACGACCGTTTCGAGCTTCAGGGGAGAGTCTGTAGCTTTCAAAATGGGTGTTTGGTGTTTGTATTGTTTTTGCAAATGACCATTTCGGAGCTCTCGGGTTGAGGCAGTAGCTTTAGAAACGACAGTTTGGACTTTGAACTGAGGCCGGAAACGGCCATTTCGAGAGCCCCTGCCCATTTTGTGTTTTTTTTTTTACTTTTCCGGTTTGTTTTCGTTGCTTCTTAAATGCTCTTATATGTCTTATATGTTTGTTAATTCACTACTTTTGCGCTTGTAACTTGCCGTATAACTTGTCTATGCATGAGGTAGGGTTTTATGTGTTTATTTAGATTAATGAATGCATTTTGTTTAATAAGTGACTTGCATTGCATCTCATGCATACCTTATATTGGAAGTACGTTGTTTTTGGTCTATATAGAGTCTAAGTCTTGAGTTCTCGTGTTTTCTTCACAGACGAGGTAGCCGATGACGAGCCCGACACCTAACTTTGCTCATTCTCACTCCTTTCACATTCAAGCACAAGGTGAGGTTTAGGATTTTGTATAGCTATTGACCTAAAGCCTTTATGTGACGTTTTCGAGCCCCGCATGCGATTATATATATATATATATATATATATATAAATAAGTGTTGAATATGATATGTTTATGGTCTTATGAAACAAGTTTGTTTTGGAAAAGTTAATTATGAAGGCATAAGTAAGCTATTTTCCAAAGTTTTGATTTGTTCAAGTTATGGAAAGACTTAAGCCATGAAAGATTGGTATTTGATGTATATGTGAATGTGGATCCAAAGAGCTATGGGTAAGGAATCCCCGGGACGGTATTAGGCCATCGGAGCTCGGCCTGTGCATAGTTTCCATCCAAGGTATCACGCGCGACCCCGGGAGCTAGGGAAGGCGTAATATTTTGATGCCTTCGGTGTGAAAATTTTGGGGGGGGGGGGGACACTGTGGGTTAGCTACCCCGCGTGAGTTTGTAAAAGTTATGGATGGTTAGAGTTACGCACGTGGCTCTTCCACCATTGGAGTAGAGGCTGGAACCGTTTCTGATTTCTGTTTTATTTTGATATGAGAAGTAAAGGTTGGAAGCTCATTCTCGCCAAGCATATGTTATGATATGTTATGAGAATTATAAATTGGAATAGAGTCTTTGAAAATGGTTCTAAGTATGCCTGTTTGTTTTGAAATGTTTGGTTTGTAAGAACCTATTCCAGTTCATAAATCCACTTTTGTTATGTGCTATGCTTTATAATTATAGTGTGTGGGTGTGCGTTAGCCCCCTCAATCAGTCAGTTGACTGACCCCTCGTTTTATCGTTCAGTTTCAAGTGTTCTTTTGACCTTGAGCTAGGCGGAGAAGTGTGTCTGCACGTTACACTTGTCGGTCTAGGTCTTGTGGGATGCATTTTACATACACTTCTTATTATTATTTTGTATATGTATGACTTGGATAGTTGGGATTTGATTACTTTTGTTTGTTAGGCCTTGAGGGGCATTGTATATGATGTATATATGTGTTGGTACCTATAAGTATTTATTATATGCGTCTTCTTCTTCCCTTGGTTTTATTTTATTCGCTTCCGCGCATTCTGAGTTAGTTTAATTAGCTCCGCCTGGCTTAGTGAGTGAGTTGGTCTCCTGTTTGATAAGGTTTGGATTCGGGTATGGACTTTCCATTTCATGACCAGGTTTGGACCTTAGTGCGAGGGATGTGGTCCCTATGTTTGGGTGCTACAATCTTTCTAAGGGAGACACTTGGCTTATTTATAGTTGAGGGTGAGGACCCTTTTATAGTAATTTTGAGCCAATTGGTTCCGAATGAGATGTTGCCCTAGACACGTGGCCCAATGAGGGTAATTGGCCAGGGGGAACCTATCGGTCTGCCATAAAGGTAGCCGTAAAGAAGTAGTAACAGGAGCACCGCCATGTACGGAGTGTAAGAAAGCACTTATGAAGCCGTTACCAAGGGGCTGGCGGGCTCGGTATGGTGACAGTTAGGAGTCCTCGAGATGGCAGCACCCGAGGGGACTTAAAGGAATTTGACTGTTCTAGGATTGCTTAATACCTCTTACGGCGCTTGGAGTTACCCCCCGTGGCTCTTAGTTCCGAGGGGTAGATTGAGCCTCTAAGAGCGATGCCGCAGGCTCGGGGCCCAAGCGAAGTCTTGCAATTTCCCAACCATGAAGGTTCTGATCTCTCCTGAGTGATTCGTAAAGGTGGCTGAGCTAGCCTTGGCGTGCAGGCGGCGGAATTATGAAAGTCCACGTGTCATGAACCGTGGAAAGATTCTTTAATCTTAAAAATCCTGGGAAGAACTGTCAACACGGAGCTACTATCAGCGCGAATCAACAACATGTGGAGGTTACAGGGTGCTTATGAACTCATTGACTTAGGGCACAGCTGTTACATTCTTAAGCTTCACGACAAGGAGAAAGCGTCTTTCATCCTCACTGAAGGTCCTTGGGCAATTGCAGGACATTATTTGGTGGTACGTAAATGGCAGCCAAAATTCCAAGCTTCCAAAGACAAGGTGAGGACTGCTATCACATGGGTGCGCATCCCAGAATTATCTGTGGAATATTACCGTGAAGCCATGCTATACCACACAGCGGCAGGCCTGGGCATACCAATTAAGATCGATAAAAGAACATATCATGGAGAGAAGGGGAGATTCGCAAGAGTCTGTGTACAAATTGATCTTGACAAACCGCTCCAGCGAGGAGTAGAAGTGGATGGAAAACTTCTCCCAGTGATGTATGAAAAGCTACCGTCTATATGCTATACGTGTGGTAGGGTGGGACACCGAGAAAGTGAGTGTCGAGAAGCAGATAAGTCTGAAAAGAACGACCAACCAACAGAGAACCAAGAAGCTCCGATGGCCATGGGCGTTGCATATCCGGAAAAGGGTCAAGAGAAGGGCAAAAATCATGCTCAAGCGGAGGAGGCGGATCCGATACCGGAATACGGGCCGTGGATGCTAGCCATGAACCGTCGGTCGGCGAAGAAAGTGAGTGAAGGCGGGAGAGTCGGATTGCAGGATAACGGAAAGCCGAAATATCAGAACAAATTTGAATTGCTTTCAAGCGGTACTATCAGACAGGCAGAAGAGAAAGCGAACTCTACGCTTTCTGAGAGGAGCATTACAATAGGAGAGTCCTCAAAATCGGGGTTAAAGAGTACTCAACCAACCAAAGTCCACAAAGAGGTGAACTCTAATTTGAAATCTAAAGCTGCTTTCAAGAAAACCGCTAAACCGGGAACAAAACAGCAAAATATTCCCGAGTCAAGAATCCCTAAGCTACAAGGAGTTGTAGCCAAACCTAAACTCAAGGAAAGAAAGATTAGAACTCCAGTAACAAAAGTGAACGACAGGGAAAAAGTATTGGAGGAAGGAAGGTCAAGTTTACCTGAAACCAATGGACTTTTCCGATTCGGATGTGGAGATGTTGGAGGTAGACATGATCGAGGAGTATCTGGAGGAGGCGGGGATAACAGACAGATACGACTTGAACTTGGACTTCATCCGCGTAATGACGGTGAACCCTCTAATCTGGCAACTATCAGTGAAGGTAGAAGTCAGTTCGCATGGGAACCCGGCGCATCGAATGAGCTCGATGTCCTTGGATATACCGGCTCAGGAGATGAGGAGACAATACATGTTGACGACCTTGCTATGGCAGCAGATCCTACGGGACGTCTCGAGAAAGGGGATTAACAATCCAGTTACGATCCCTTTGCTGACAATTACTCCCATGAAGATATTATCATGGAATTGTAAAGGTACTGGGAATGCGGAGTTCAGGCGTAATTTTCTGGACATCACGCGTGAAAATCAACCTGACATAGTCTTTCTCTTGGAGACTAAAGTTGACGAGGCCAGAGCAGACAATATTGCAGCCAACTTAGGCTATCCTAACTCTTGCAAGGCTCCGACAATTGGTCGGGAAGGAGGCATATGGCTCTTGTGGGATAATGATAACATACAGGTCGAAATTCTCCAAGTTTCTCACCAAGTGATACATGTTATTATTGGGCCGAGAAGCAATGCAGAATGGTTATGCTCTGGAGTGTATGCTAGCCCAATTCTTAACCGACGTGAGGAACTTTGGAGGGAGCTCAAATCAGTTGGGGCGGACTGGAATCGACCATGGCTTTTGACGGGGGACTTCAATGATATTCTTGGACCCAGTGAAAAATATGGAGGTCGTGAGGTAAATTGGAACAGATGTCTGGAGTTCAAAGACCATATCGATAGCTGCAACGTGATGGATATAGGAGCCCTCGGTCCGAGATTCACTTGGAAGGGCACGGTTCGTGGTGGTGGAGTTGTGGAAGAACGACTAGACAGGGTACTAGTTAACCCGGATTGGAGATTGCAATTCCCAGAGGGTTCTGTGATGGTACTGCCACGTACTCACTTAGATCACAACCCAATTATGACATTCTGCCTTGGAATCGGAAGCCCACCCACGAATCGCCCGTTTCGCTTTGAAGCAGTTTGGGACGAACACCCGGGCTGCCGGGAACTTATCTCGACGAAATGGAATGGGAAAAATTCTGTGATGGAAAAGCTCTCAACTCTGTCTGATGATCTACGTGCGTGGAACCGGAGCACTTTTGGAAATATATTTCGAAGAAAAAGGCTTCTCAAGGCACGCATAAAGGGTATTCAAAAGTTACCCCGGAATAAATTACACGCTCATTTGATTCAGCTTGAGAAAAATTTGGTGTAAGAATTCAATGAGGTGCTTAGACAGGAAGAGATGATGTGGTATCAAAAATCCCGGGTTAATTGGCTCAAGTTTGGTGACAAGAATACCCGATTTTTCCATATATCAACTATTACAAGACGAAGACGGAATCGCATTAACACGCTTAAGATTGGTGATCGGTGGGAAACAGATGATGAACGACTTCGGAAGCACGCATGGGAGTTCTTCAATGGGGTTTTTAAGGCTGGTGATCCGGATGCTAGTATCCAGCTACCCCGAAGCCCAATTCAGCGCATACTCGCACCTGAGTGGAGAGAATCCATTATACAGCGAACAACAGAGAAGGAGGTCTTCCAAGTAGTGAAGTCTATGAGCCCCTTCAAAGCTCCGGGCCCTGACGGATTCCAGGCCGTTTTCTATCAGAAGTATTGGGACATCTTGGGTACCTCGGTGGTGGAGTTTGTCAATAATTGTTTAGACGAAGGAAGCTTACCGGATGGAATAGGACGCGCTTTCATCTGTCTTATTCCTAAGACCCAGCAGCCGGAATCCATCAGTCAGTTTCGGCCTATTACTCTATGTAATGTATTGATGAAAATTGTGACGAAATTGTTGGTGCTTCGAATCAAGCCTTATGTCTCTCGGATAGTTAGCCCGAATCAAAATAACTTTATACCAGGGAGAAGCACCCATGATAATATTCTTGTGCTACAGGAGGTTCTTCATACTTTGCATCGGTCTAAAGATCGAAGGGGAGGTATGATTCTCAAATTGGATTTAGAAAAAGCCTACGATAAAATACGTTGGGATTTTTTAAGAGAAACTTTGCTTTTCTTTGAGTTTTCCCTTGAAAGCTATTCAGCTCATTATGAAAGGCGTGGAATGTATCAAACCAGAAATACTTTGGAATGGGGCACCAATGGAGAAAATAAATCCATCGTGTGGGATTCGACAAGGAGACCCACTATCCCCATATTTGTTCGTCTTATGCATGGAACACCTGACTTATCTCATAGAGGAAGCGGTTACGAGGAGTGAGTGGAGGCCGATTAGAGCAAGTAAGAATGGAGTCGGAATTTCGCATCTTTTATTTGCGGATGACATCATTCTAGGGGCAAAGGCAGCTGCTTCGGACGCATGTTGCATAAAGAATGTAATCGACACTTTCTGTGAGGCATCGGGTTTGACTCTCAACCGAGGTAAATCCCAGATTTGGTTTAGCAAGTATGTTCCTGCTTCTGTACAGCAAGATATCTGTAACATCTTGGGTATAGCGAGCACAACACACTTGGGAAAATATTTGGGCGTTAAAATCCGTTTCGGGCCAAAACCAGAGGGAGATGTTTGGAACGGTTCTGGAGAAGGTAGAATCACGGCTTACAGGCTGGAAAGCTCGTAGTCTAAACCTGGCTGGGAGAGCTACACTCATCAAGTCGGTGATGAATGCAATCCCGGTGTACCAAATGCAAACTAATTGGTTCCCGAACCACATTTGTGAGAAACTTGATCGGATGAATCGCAGTTTCCTTTGGGCAACGGATACGACTAAGCGACGCACTCACTTAGTAAAATGGGATAAAGTGGTGAAGCGTAAAGAAGATGGGGGGCTTGGAATCAAAGAATCGAGAAAAATGAACATAGCTTTGCTGGCTAAAACGGGGTGGAGGATGATCCGCGGGGAGGAAAGTACGTGGGGTCGTATATTCCGAGGAAAATACCTCAAAGGGGATGATATGTTAGATCACGAACCCAAAACAACAGCTTCTAAAGCTTGGAGGGGGATCTGTCGAAGTGTTAAGGCTTTAGAACCTTTTTACCGTTGGCGTTTGGGTCAGGGGGATAATGTTTGGATGTGGGACGATCGTTGGCTCTCGAAGGAAACGCTACGAGATCGATTGGGGGACACAATCGAAATGGAGGATGAGAATCGGACTGTGGGAGACATAATTAGCAGTGAAAGAGGCTGGGACTTTAGTACCTTAAAAACTAAAATCCCAACACATATACAGCAGGAGATTCAGAAGCTGCCTATTACTGCTGGTGAGGAAGAAGATAGATTGATATGGACAGGCACTAGCAATGGGAGATTTACTGTGAATTCAGCATATCAGATGCTGCAACAAAGTGAGGGTGACAAGGATGCAACTTGGCGGAAAATCTGGAAGTTGCAATGTCCGGAAAAAATCCGGGTATTCTTATGGCTCTGCAAGCATAATGGCCTTTTAACCAATGCTCCTAAATCTGATAGAAAGTTCGGCGGATCAGATTGTTGCAACAGATGCCAAATGGGGAGGGAGGACATTACTCATATATTCAAAGAGTGTCCTGCTGCCGAAAAGGTATGGGAACTGTGTGTGGATCGTCAAGTTTACACTAAAATTAGAAATATGAGTGGTGAACGATGGCTGGAAGGTTTGCTTCATGCGAACTTCAACCATAAGCTTGCATTTGAGCTGCCATGGTATTTGGTTGTGTTATCCGTGGTGTGGAATCTGTGGAAAGCAAGGAACAAACATGCATATCAACAAGTGTCAGAACCTCGCAACGTGACATACAACAACATCGTACAATTTGCAGCAGATATGGTGGCATCCGACACTAATAAACTGGTGCAAAAAGCCACAGAGAGAGAGAAGGTGAAATGGCAGGCTCCGGATCCGGGTTGGGTTAAGTTAAACTCAGATGGGAGCTATTTTGAATACACGAAGCAGGCTGCAGCAGGGGGATTAATTAGAGACTCTGATGGCAGATGGATTGTTGGGTATTCTATGAAGTTGGGCAACGTGTCGATTAACCTCGCGGAGCTTCTGGGTCTCTGGAAGGGGCTGGAAATTGCTTGGGAACGTCGCTTCCCTAGAATTGAAATCGAATTGGATTCGGAGGTGGTGCTTAAATGGGTGACTTGCGAAGATATTGATGATCACCCATGGAGAAACATCATCAACGATTGTCGTAGGCTACTACATATGCCTTGGGAATCCAAGATTAAGCATATCTTCCGTGAGAAGAACGAGAGTGCAGATTTGCTTGCCAAAAAGGGTCACTCCATTGATGACGTTCTTATGATTTTGGACTCCCCACCTGAAGCATTTGGCTGAGGCGGTTTGGGGTTTTTTTTCTGGTGTTTTGTCTTCTCGTTTGCCCCTGTCTGGGCCTCCGCTTGACCAAAAAAAAAAAGATAGATGGATGGATAGATGGATGGATGGATAGATAGATAACTATAGGTAAACCTAGTGATGCTACCAAAAAAAATAAAAAAAAAAAATAAATAAGTACACTAAGTGAGGTATATAAATAAAAATTATATGAGGGAATATATGGATGGATGGATGGATGTATAAAATTATTTACTAATCACTATACTTACTATATTTCTTGATTATTGCATCCATGGATATTTCCTCCGCTAATTTCAGAAGCTATAATTTTTCGTCAATAAGATAAAATTATATACGGTTCATTATTCCTTCTTTTAATCCTAATATCACAAAGTGATCCCGTTATATTTGAAGTTTGAGAATTCTAAATTATAATTGTCGATGAAGATCTACGTAAAAATTCAATCCAAACCAACTAAAAGACATATGATATAACTCATTCTAAAGATCAATATAGTCTATTTTGTTCAAACGACCACAATCGATACGCTTAATCAGGAGTACCAATTTGAGTGCCTAGAGAATTATTATGTAAAAATATTGAAATTTGTTATGAAAATTCGATAGGTTTCGAAAGAGGGACGAGATTGTATATGTTCATAATCAGACTTTAAATGTGCAATCGAAAGCAAGATAACGTATAGATGTATCAAATCTACTGATGAAGCCCATACCAGATGCATCTCTAAGGGGAGAATCGAAACTTAAACGTGAGCTCAAATCAGCAGATGACGATGAACTGAGGCTGCTGAAGCTTGGGCAGAGAGCGATTTCCCTAAGATGTTGTTTCTTAAGAACGGCATCAGCCAACCTCTCCCAGTTATCATACACCCTCGACATTACTTGATCAAATCTCAGTTACTTTCCAAAACCAAAGCAAAAACAACGAAAGGGATTGAGAAACAAGTCATGAAGAGCTAATTAAATGGAGGACTTTTCGTGGAATTTGAGTTAAGGTGAAAACAGACGATATGATTATTATATATGCCGAGCATTGACTCGACATGAACATAAGGGCCGGGTGGTATGCTTCAAGGAAATTACATTTATATCCCAACTGTTAGGTCCTGGAACTTACCCGGAACTAAATACGTAATCGGTAATACTTTAATTTTGAATTTCTGACAAATTATTATGTGTTGTGCTGTCTTGCTTATGTGCCATCAGTTTCAAGATGTCATCATTTTCTTATTAAAATGAAGGTTTCACTTTCTCAAGCATTCAAGCTAAATAATTTTGAAGAACTTATCATACGTAGGGTTGAATTCACCTCATCGTCTTGATAGGTAACATATTAATTTTAGATAGATTCTTGACATATTCATCGTTTTTGTATTACTCTTTATGAAGTATTAATTTTTGTATATTACTTAGATAGTAGATTTGATGGGTCTGCATCTGAGGTATACAGAATCCGATCACTTTAAGATTTGTTTAATGTGGGGAAACAAGGGATGAAGCCAAATAATGTTCCCCGGAAAAGAGGGGGGTTCAACCTGCTAGGACAAACACCAAGAAAAGCAAACGGTCAGAAGGCCAAGTTGGAGGAACTGGGGGTGATGCCCAGTTTGGCTCTCCGACGCTCAAGTCAGATGATGATCTGAAGAAAATGAAGTAATTGCAGAGCTCAAAAATATGGAAGCTTGCTTACAGTGTAGGAGATGAACTTGCGTATATATAGGTGAGGGTCAGGCACCCTTTGGTAATTGACACCTTGTGGTTCTGGCTGAATGTTGCCCTAACACGTGGCATGATGAGGAGAAAGAAATCTTCTGCGAAAGCAAGTGAAAAGTTGGTGGCAGGCAACAGTGTCAGGTACGCGGGTATGTACCTTGTGTCAGAGAGCCGTTTTGGGTTGTTACCGAGGGCTAGACGCACGCTCGGGTTTAATATGGGCCATGGAGGCTCGCATGTCCGAGGGGCACCCGGGCCAATGCCATGGAACCCAAGAGGAGAGTCTATTCCTTTGTTCGCTCATGTGGGAAGGTTCCTCTCGTGGGTGAGTGTATGAGGGTATTGAGGGTCGCAGTACCTCACGCTTGGGAGTTAACTCCTTTGAAGGATTGGAACATCCTTGGGAACGAGGGCGAGACTCATTCCGAGGGTGGCCTATACGGGGCCCTGGCTTCCACGTGTTGCACGCTGATGATGCCACGTGTCAAAACGAGGGTCAAGCGTATTTTAGCCCCCATCATTTTGCCCCCCAATTCTGTAGCCTTCAGTAATGAGGGCTGTAGAATTCCTGATTTCAAACTTCCGAGGGTGACGCTCGTTTAAAGAGGTTGCGTGCTTGGAAATTTTCTTCTGAACAAGCAATTAATGATGTCCTTTCACATTGACCGCTTGAAACGTCAGGCATTAAATGCTACAGAGCAAGTGGGTGCGCCTTTTCAGGAAACGACGCGTGAATCTCAGGACGTGTGTGACGGTTCCCAAAAGTGGGCAGTTACCAAGGCGGGAATGATTGCATCTTTTAAATTAATTTGCCTGAATCCTACCAACTCTCTCCCTTATAAATATGGATGCGATTCATTCTCTTTTCTTCTTTACGCAATCAACTCCAGAGCACTTCAGAGAGTTCCAAACCACCTCCAGGTATTTCCAAACTTTAGGTAATTTCTTGCTTTTTCTTAAGTTTCTGATTTGCTAACCCTAGATTATTAGGTCTCCTTCCTCCCATTTTCCCATTTCTGCTTGTTCTACTGCCTTTAGACCACCATGTCCAAGAGAATCATAGAGGAAACTGTGAGGAAAATTGATGAAATGGCCAACTCAAGCTCTTCTTCTCATAACTCTACTCCTCGCCATCAAACGGTGGAGGAGATGTTCGGAGATGCCAGGGAGGAGGATTTGGATGCCTCCGTGTCCGCTATGGGTGAGAGAAACCCAGGCGGTGTTGACCATATCTTTGAGGAGGTGGAACTGGTGATAGGGGCAGAACGACAAGGGGTTACATTGCCATTGACGGAGAGTGCCACATACCCCCATCGTCATACTGTAAAAGTGGCCGTCCTGGGTCCCATTCAAGAAGACGTGGAGACTGGACCCTCGGAAGATCCCTCCGCTAAGCATAGGAAGAAGACGAGAAAATCCAAGAAGTCCAGCGAGGGTGAAGGTTCGGGTATGCAAGCCACTGAAAGGACACCCTACGAAACCCCCAGCACCATCACTATGGGGGATTTGGTTACAATGAGGGCTCCAAGGTATTGAGACGAGCGATTTACCGATAGGATTCCGACAGCGCACGAGAGGGCTAATAAGCCCCCTCCTAGGGAAATGGCGGTCTACAAGGACGCGGTTGAGGTAGGGGGCTTGAGACTCCCCATTTTCGTTCCCGTGGTGAGCATCCTAAATCTCTTGAATCTGATCCCTTCTCAGCTCGTCCCCAACGGCATAGCCCTCATCAACGCTTTCGTAGTCCTAATGAAATACACAGGGAACGAGCAGTCAATTCACAATTTCAACAGCCTCTTTCAAGTGGTTCGCTCACCAGGCTCATCCCCAACGGCGGGCTTTTACTAAATCCAAGCCAAGTCCAATTTGAGATTGATTGACTCGCCCTCAACGTCTTATGGGACTGATTAGAAGGAAAAATTCTTTTTTCGTGAGGGCCCCCGAGGGTGAAGATTTTGGTGTTCCCCAGGGGTGGGTTAGGCACGCCGGGGCGCGGGGGGGGGGGAGGGGGGGCCTCGTGAGATCCCATTTGGGTGTTTCAGTTCCCCTGTCTTGGCCTCAAGAATTGGCCCTCGCTTTTAGAAGCACTCGATGGCTTATTAAGGCCAAAGATTTGATGGATGATGAAAAAATCTTGTTCCTTTGTGGGCTCATGAATGACCCTGAAATGATCGCTAAACCACCCGCTCAAAATTTGGAGAGAGATGGTTAGATCCTAGGACACTAACTTTTAGATAGGACCACTAACTTTATTCGTCGCGAACTTTGATTCATGAAGGCTGACCCTTATTTCTTTTCCTTCTTCTCTCTTTTAATAGGCCCAAGTATACTGATGGCAGGAAGAGGGGGAATGCGCAATGTAGCGGCGCTCTTGGGCAATAGGGGGCAGCCTCAGAATCAACAACAATAACAACAGCAAGGACAGATCTAAGGCCGACAGGCCGGCCGATGAGATAACCGTGGGGGCCATCGTGAGTCCAGTTCAACACCTCCGATAGAGAGCGAGGGGACGGTCGCGAAGCCACCCAGGAAACACGTATTGTCCCAAGACGAGGGGATGGCTCGACCCCGAGGGGTGGAGATAGGCCCCAATCAACTCTCAAGATAATCAGCAGAGGCCGCGCTCGGGCATTGTAATAAGAGAGCCCCAAGGGGGCCATGTTCAGCCCTCAAGGATAAGGAAAAGAATGCCTAGTGCCATTCCTATAATCGGAAAAGGCAAGGAGGTGGCCTAGGGCGACCGCGGAGACTGGGAGACTTCTTCTTCTGACGAAGAACAATTGTGGAACTTGTTAGGAATAGTGCCCTAGAAAGCCGATTGTATATCCGCTTTGTGCTTTTCCTTATTGTAATCACAGACAATCTTTGAATGATATAACGAATAAAAGCAACACTTCTTTATATACTCTTGTTTGGTATGCGTTTACTTTATCTGTGCATGTATAAGAACTCCCCTAATCCTGATGACTTTAGGACTCTACCATTTAGGTGAAATGGTTCATGAAACGAGCCTTATATCACATAAGTCATGATTAGTAAAATACTCCAAGCCGATGAGTCCTACAGACAGTGGGAGTGTAAACCTGACTCCTCTAAGGCTTGCTTGTAGGATCACGCCCTTAAGAAAAACCACCTTGTTTCATGGAGGTGCAAAGTGTATAGTTGATACGTGCGTGATACATGAGGGTGCTTACTTTAATAAGTAAGTTCACTGAGGTGCCCCGTGTGAGAACATTCCTAAATGGGAAAGGAAGTTTCTATTTCAGGAAACGGAAACTTCCAGATTAGGAAATATCTCACGAGTCATTGATGTGATTAATTGATCCTTAAGACTTGAGGTTCCTTGTCACTTTATGAGTTAACTCTGTAGTCTTAGGTATAACCTTTAAAGGGTGTCGCCTTAGACAACTGATTCAAGGCTTATGCTAGGGCTGCACAAGTGATTCATGAAAGTGAATGAGAATCAAGAAAGGACCTACACTTGCATTTGCAAGGTGATCACTTATTGTGTAAGTCATTCATATGCCATATGGAGTCCTTGGCCAAGGCAGTAGATCAAGACATCAAGAAAAGGGTTTCTTGGATTGAGATCAAATGGATATGAAATGCACTTAGCTTTAAGACCGGATTATTAGGGTTCTGATTATTCCCTTACCCTAGATCTTAGTTGAGAGATAGTAAGTAGGAGGATTGTATCTCACATTAATCAATGACTTAAAGGTTCTGTCGAATCCGAACATTCCAATTCAGCTAGGGGTTAAACACCTGTTGCTAGACTATGGTCGTTTAATCTGTGGACTGATTAATTAATTAGTGAATTAATTAATTAGGGTCACTGCTAATTGAATTGAGAACCTAGAGGATCACACACAACAACTTGGTTACATGAGTTGAGGCTTTAAAATGATTAAAAGAGTTAATCAAGCCAAGAGGGTTCCACACGTGTGAAACCACACGTGTGGCTCACATGAGTGACACGTGTCCTTGTGACACGTGTCCCACACGTGTGTGTATATATATATTGTATATATATATTAAATAATTAAATGTGTTAATTATTTAATAGACTTTGGTTTAATTTTGAATTAAAAAGAAAGTCTAATTTTGGAGAAAAATAATCTAGTTAATTAATTAATTAGATAAAATAAGTTATTTATTTTAAATAAATAAAGTATAAAAATTATCCAAAAATAGTTTGGATATTTTTAGCTCTCTTGAAAGTTGATTTGAATTTGAATTCAAAGTCAAAGTCAAAATTACTTGATGATCAAGTAATAGGAGAGAGAGAGACCAAAATCCTAGCCCATAAAGGACTAGGAATTTCGGCACTCCCCTCTTATAAATAGGGAAGCTCGAGCTCCCCTTTAGAGCTAATTGGCAATTCTTTTGGTTCATGTGTTGAACACCATCCTTTCTCCAAGATATAATAAACCCTAGGTTAAGCCTAAACACTAACTAGAGAACTAGCATCCTTACTAGTTAGATTGTGATCAAGTTGGTGGACTATCTCTAGAGAGCTTCAAGTTAGAAGTTTGAAGATTCGAGCTTTACCAAGGAGAGGGGATCAAGCCGCGAGAAGAGCGTTCTTGGGTGGCTTGAAATGCTTCAAGAAAGAATAAAAGAAAAGTAAGTTTCTTATCTCTACGAATTTGGATACACGATTGTGAGTATTCGATCCTTTTGTTGGAAAATTTTTAAATTTCCGCTGCTTTTTGATTCCTGTTTTCCAACAAGTGGTATCAGAGCCACCTCGTTAATCGTGTTTCTGATTCGTCTCAATTATTCTGAATTTGGTAGAAATTCTTAGGCTTAGATGCGAATTAGGTATTCATGAGTTCCTTTAGAAAGCCTGAAATACGAAACTGTAATTTTTCCTGAATTTCTGAAACTGTTTTCTCAAATCGTGTTTTTGAAAATTGTTTTAGTTGAAATTTATCTAAATCGAATTTTTAATTGAAACAGGTTTTGGAAAAACCCAAAATACGAAACGAACACGAAATAGGACGAGCCTAGGCGTGCTAGCAAGTCGCACGCCCAGCCCGTCGCCGCCGCCCAGCCCTCCCGCAACCGTGCGGGAGGCCCTCCCGCCCGCGCCTAGGCGCGCCCGCTCGCCTGTCCCGCAACCGCGCGGGACGCCCTGGCCGAGACCGCCCGTCATCGGGGGGGCAATTGGGCGCGCGTGCGCGAGCCTGATGCCGCGCGGCGGTGCCCTCCCTTGGGCGGGTGGTTTCGGGCCAATCTTCGTGTTTCGCGTTTTCGGTCCTTGAAAATCCCGATTTAATTTTATTTTAATTTTATCTTTTCAAAACAGTTTTGCTAAAATAAAATTATTTTAAAATTTTGATTAAATTGGGATTTTTGAGAAATTAAAGCGATTTGGATTTTGGGAAAATTATGAACTTTATTTTCTGAAAATAATGAAAGAATAAAATTATTAATTTTGGAAATTAATTGGAATTTTATTGGTTTATTGTTTTTCGGGTTTTATTGAAAAGGCTCTTGAACAAGAATTGCATCTAAGTCGTGTTTTAAGTCATTAGGACTTGAAACGAGAATTTTAATTTATTGGCTAAATTTAAATTCTCGCAAGAGCATGCTAGGTGATCATGGGTTTAGATCTATGTATGGTTTTAATTTATGCACATGGATGGTTTAAATTGGGGTTGGAGCCCTATAGTTGCGTTTTTCAATGGAGGTTAGAGCCTCACTTATGTGCGTACTGTTATGTGATTTATTATGTGGCTTTCCATATTACTGTTTTGAGGCCGGGGTATGCCCCGTGTAATTGTCTAAGGCCAAAATGAAGATTGAGCCTTATTACTTTATGTCTTTTTCTTTTTATTGTAATTTGAGAGTAGAGATAGGTGGTGAGGTTTTATTTTCATTTTGGAGACAATGCACCCATGGAGTAAGATGGACCACATTCAAGTAACAAGGAGGCCATAAGTGAAGACCCCTCAAAATGTTAGGGAGGGGAATCTCAATTGTAAAAATATAATAGAGATAGGGCTCGTATTTTGTTACCGCTTTCCCTTATGTGATTTGAACTGTTTATGTGGCATGTATGTTAGAACTTGTGATTGTGGAGTGGCTCCCACATATCACGCATAAGATAGGTAGAACCCATGATCATTACATGTTAGTATCATGCTAGGACATGTTATCTGTTTATGTGCTTGTTTGAAATGCATTTAAGTGTACTTGCATTAATCAAGACTAATAAAATTGGATAACATATATGTTGGTGAGGTCGAACCGGGCAACTCTCCGGTTGATTCGAAAATTCCCATTAAATATTAAGCTAATTTCGAACAAATAGGTATTTAATTCGAGATGCAAATTTTGAATTAAATTCCTAGCATTCCATCAATAGGTTTTAAGTTTAGTAAGTAAAGCTAGTTATTATCCGCGAGTCGTGGGATAGCTAGTGGAGCTTATTAGTTCTTAGTTACCTAATTGATCATTTTAAATGATCAATATTTCATGATCAATTTTAGCAAGGACGATGTCCGCGAGTCGTGGGTCGTGGGTCGTTCGAACTAAGTTTTGATCATGATCTTATGACTGATGGCTCTAGCTTAACGCCTAAGTAAATATGGACGTCGCACGAGTCGTGGGTCCATATTGAAAGATAGGTGATGCAAAAACCAATTACTAAGAGTTCTAAAGGTGTTAGAATTGGTAAGTTGTACCTACCTAGGGTTCTTACTTAGAATGTCCGCGAGTCGTGGGTTTGAGGTAAAATGCCTAGGATCTTAGTACCCATTGGGAAACGTGTTCCTCTTAAATCTTTTGGAATTATGGATCTTTGAAAAACAGTGGGAGCTACATTAGATTAAAGACCGTATCTTTTGTATATCGTTATAATTCAGCATGCTCACTAGTTCTCTGTTTTACCATTTAGGTCGTAGATTCTGTGATTCTCTACGTGTTTTGAAATGGCAACCAAAAACCCTCTTGTATCGATCCTCGAGTCAAATAAGTTGATTGGTCCCAACTATTCTGATTGGCTGAGGAATCTAAAAATCATTTTAGATTCTGAGAAGAGAACTTATGTTCTCTTCGAAGGGGAGCCTAGTCCCGAAGGGGAGGCTCCCACTCGGGCCGAGCGGGACGCGATTCAGAAGTGGAAGGATGATAATCTCCAAGCCCGTTGCCTTATGTTGGCTAACATGTCTCCGGACTTGCAAAGGCAATATGAGGCCATGGAATTCGCTTGGGAGATTTACGACCACTTAGAGCAACTTTACCACCCTCATGAACGTGTTACAAGGTATAACACTTCAAAGGAATTGTTCCACTTGAGAATGAGGGAAGGTTCAAGTGTCCATGAATATGGACTCAAGTTTCTCGTCCTTACTGAGAAACTTGCTTCCATGGACATGCCACTGAAAGATGAGCTTTCAGTGGATTTGTTGCTAGCTTCGCTCCCACCATCTTTCAACCCATTTGTCCTGAACTTCAATATGAATCATGCTGGTGCTACTGTAGCTGAGCTGATTAGTTAGCTTGTGACTGCTGAAAGCACGATCAAGAAGGACAATAAGGTTTTGATGGTGAATGCTCCATCTTCCTCTTCTGGGATTTCTAAAGGTAAGGGCAAGAAAGCCCAAAAGAAGAAGAAGAAACCCCTTAGGCCCACTGGTAGCGTTTCGAAGGGGAAGGCCCAAAAGAAGAAGCGTGATCAGAAAGAGGATGTTTGCTTCCATTGTGGCAAAGCGGGACATTGGAGGAAAAACTGCCCAAAGTACAAGGCTACTCTAAAGAAAGGTATCTTTCTCGTTGAAATAAATCTTTCTATTAATTCTAGTTCTTGGGTACTTGATACCCGTTGTGGAACTCATATCTGTAATGATGTACAGATGCTAAGTGAAGTCCAACAACTCAAAGAAGGAGAATGTACCTTGAAGATCGGCGATGGCTCAAATGGTGAAGCTCAAGCTTTAGGCACAATTAGATTAGATTTAGGTAGTTTTGAGTTAGTCTTAAATAAAGTCCTTTATGAACCGACCATTATTCGTAATATAATTTCAGTTCCAATTTTAGATTGTGGAGGTTATAAAACTTATATTAAGAATGGTAAATACTTTATCAAACGGAACAACTCTTCCGTTCACATCGGTACTCTAAGTAATGGACTTTATCTAACTCAGAATATCAATATTATGAATATACAACGAGAAACGAAGCGTAAGAGAGATGACAAAGTTTCAGCTCCCTTATGGCACGCTAGATTAGGACACGTTTCCAAGAACAGAATTAGCAAGATAAACACTTTAGGATCATTCTATCAAAATGATCTTAAGGGGTTAACTTCTTGCGAATCCTGTCTCAAAGGAAAAATGTCCAAAGTCCCTTTTAAAGGAACTGTGGAACGTGCCACTAAGGTATTGGATTTAATCCATACTGATGTTTGTGGACCACTTAGTGTAAGTGCAAGAAACAATCATCGGTATTTTATAACCTTTACTGATGACTTTAGTCGGTATGGTTATGTGTACTTAATGAAGTATAAATCTAAAGCTTTTGAGAAATTCTTAGAATTTCAAAAGGAGGTTGAGAACCAAACTGGTCACAAGATTAAAGCACTTCGATCTGATCGAGGAGGCGAGTATCTTAGTGAAGAATTCCTTAATCATCTCAAAGATAATGGGATTATCTCTCAGTGGACTCCTCCGGGAACTCCTCAGCTTAATGGAGTTTCTGAGAGAAGGAATCGAACCCTACTTGATATGGTTCGTTCCATGATGAGTTTCACTGACTTACCACCTTCTTTCTGGGGTTATGCCCTAGAAAGTGCAGCAAAGATTTTGAATCTTGTTCCCTCTAAGTCAGTCCCTCAAACGCCCTATGAAATGTGGCATGGTAAAATCCCTAGTTATTCTTACTTAAGAATTTGGGGTTGTCCTACTTACGTGAAGAGGACAGTGGGAGATAAGTTAGAATCTCGTTCTAACTTATGCTACTTTGTAGGTTATCCTAAGGAATCCATAGGATACTACTTCTATGATCAATCTGAACAAAAGGTGTTTGTTTCCAGAAATACCACTTTTCTTGAGGAACCATTCCTTAAAGAAAAGAAAGGCAAGATCATAGAATTAGAAGAAGTACAAAGTGACCCCACACCACCCACTGAAGAAACGTCCCCTTCTGATCAACAACATCCAATCACGAATTTCGATACACACGAAAATCCTCCTCTAAGGCGTTCTGAACGCACTCCTAGACAGCCGGAGAGATGGTATGGATTCTTCCATGAAATCTCTCAAAAGGATATTGATCCTTTAACATATGAGGAGGCACTTTCAGATTCTGACTCTGAACAGTAGATAGAAGCCATGAAATCCGAAATGGATTCCATGAACTCCAACCAAGTTTGGACCTTGGTAGATTTGCCTGATGGGGTCAAACCCATAGGTTGCAAATGGATCTTTAAGAGAAAGCTTGGAGTTGATGGAAGCATTGCAGCTTACAAAGCGAGACTGGTTACAAAAGGATTCACTCAGAGACCCGGCGTGGATTTTGATGAAACCTTTTCACCAGTTGCAATGCAAAAGTCTATTCGGATCATGCTTGCCGTTGCTGTGTATTATGACTACGAGATATGGCAAATTGATGTGAAAACTGCCTTTCTCAATGGTGACATTGATAAAGACATTTATATGGAGCAACCCATAGGTTTCACATTCAGTGGGAGTGAGCAAAAGGTTTGCAAACTCCAAAGATCAATCTATGGATTGAAACAGGCTTCTAGGAATTGGAACATTCGATTTGATGAATCAGTCAAAGCGTTTGGCTTCATTCAAATTTCGAATGAATCATGTGTGTATAGAAAGGAATTGGAGACCTCAGTGCAATTCTTAGTACTTTATGTTGATGACATCCTTCTTATTGGGAATTCGAAGGATGACATGAAAGTGACTAAGTTATGGTTATCAAACCAATTCGAGATGAAAGATCTGGGTGATGCGTCCTATATCCTTGGAATTAAAATCTATAGAGATAGATCTAGAAGGTTAATAGGACTATCACAGTCGATGTACATTGACAAAGTATTGAAGAGATTCAATATGGAGTCCGCAAAGGTTAAGAACCTTCCTATGAGTGTAGGAACATGTCTTTCTAAGAAGATGTGTCCTAAGACTAACCTTAAGAAGGAAAGAATGACTCATACACCTTATGCATCAGCAATAGGTAGCATAATGTATGCAATGTTATGTACTCGACCGGATGTGGCTTATGCACTTAGTGTAACAAGTCGTTTCCAATCTGACCCTGGAGATGGTCACTGGGCTGCCGTGAAGAATATTCTTAAGTACTTGAAAAGTACTAAAGATTTATTCTTAGTTTACGGAGGTCAGAAAGATCTTACTGTCGAAGGATACTGTGATGCAAGCTTTGCATCTGACTTAGATGATTTTAAGTCAATGTCAGGATACATTTTCTGGCTAAACGGCGGTGCAGTGAGTTGGAAGAGTTCCAAGCAAACTACCACTGCAGATTCAACCACTGAGGCCGAATACTTAGCTGTAAATGATGCAGCTAAGGAAGGTGTTTGGATTAGAAACTTCATTCAAGAGTTGAATGTTGTTCCTAGCATGAAAGACCCCATTACTGTGTTTTGTGACAACACTGGGGCGGTTGCTCTAGCGAGAGAACCAAGATCTCACCAACGGACCAAGCACATTATGAGAAAGTATCACCTAATCCGTGATATTATCAAAAGAGGAGATGTGCAAATTGAGAGGGTCACATCAGCAAAGAACGTGGCAGATCCACTTACTAAACCCCTTAGTCGAGAAGCTTTCCAAGGTCATCTTCAGAAGATGGGACTTAGAGTAGCTTTAGAATGGCTTTGACGGGCAAGTGGGAGATTGTTAGGAATAGTGCCCTAGAAAGCCGATTGTATATCCGCTTTGTGCTTTTCCTTATTGTAATCACAGACAATCTTTGAATGATATAACGAATAAAGGCAACACTTCTTTATATGCTCTTGTTTGGTATGCGTTTACTTTATCTGTGCATGTATAAGAACTCCCCTAATCCTGATGACTTTAGGACTCTACCATTTAGGTGAAATGGTTCATGAAACGAGCCCTATATCACATAAGTCATGATTAGTAAAATACTCCAAGCCGATGAGTCCTACAGACAGTGGGAGTGTCAACCTGACTCCTCTAAGGCTTGCTTGTGGGATCATGCCCTTAAGAAGGACCGCCTTGTTTCATGGAGGTACAAAGTGTATAGTTGATACGTGCGTGATACATGAGGGTGCTTACTTTAATAAGTAAGTTCACTGAGGTGCCCCGTGTGAGAACATTCCTAAATGGGAAAGGAAGTTTCTATTTCAGGAAATGGAAACTTCCAGATTAGGAAATATCTCACGAGTCATTGATGTGATTAATTGATCCTTAAGACTTGAGGTTCCTTGTCACTTTATGAGTTAACTCTGTAGTCTTAGGTATAAGCTTTAAAGGGTGTCGCCTTAGACAACTGATTCAAGGCTTATGCTGGGGCTGCACAAGTGATTCATGAAAGTGAATGAGAATCAAGAAAGGACCTACACTTGCATTTGCAAGGTGATCTCTTATTGTGTAAGTCATTCATATGCCATATGGAGTCCTTGGCCAAGGCAGTAGATCAAGACATCAAGAAAAGGGTTTCTTGGATTGAGATCAAATGGATATAAAATGCACTTAGCTTTAAGACCGGATTATTAGGGTTCTGATTATTCCCTTATCCTAGATCTTGGTTGAGAGATAGTAAGTAGGAGGATTGTATCTCACATTAATCAATGACTTAAAGGTTTTGTCGAATCCGAACATTCCAATTCAGCTAGGGGTTAAACACATGTTGCTAGACTATGGTCATTTAATCTGTGGACTGATTAATTAATTAGTGAATTAATTAATTAGGGTCACTGCTAATTGAATTGAGAACCTAGAGGGTCACACACAACAACTTGGTTACATGATTTGAGGCTTTAAAATGATTAAACGAGTTAATCAAGCCAAGAGGGTTCCACACGTGTGAAACCACACGTGTGGCTCACGTGAGTGACACGTGTCCTTGTGACACGTGTGTGTATATATATATTGTATATATATATTAAATAATTAAATGTGTTAATTATTTAATAGACTTTGGTTTAATTTTGAATTAAAAAGAAAGTCTAATTTTGGAGAAAAATAATCTAGTTAATTAATTAATTAGATAAAATAAGTTATTTATTTTAAATAAATAAAGTATAAAAATTATCCAAAAATAGTTTGGATATTTTTAGCTCTCTTGAAAGTTGATTTGAATTTGAATTCAAAGTCAAAGTCAAAATTACTTGATGATCAAGTAATAGGAGAGAGAGAGAGACCAAAATCCTAGCCCATAAAGGACTAGGAATTTCGGCACTCCCCTCTTATAAATAGGGGAGCTCGAGTTCCCCTTTAGAGCTAATTGGCAATTCTTTTGGTTCATATATTGAACACCATCCTTTCTCCAAGATATAATAAACCCTAGGTTAAGCCTAAACACTAACTAGAGAACTAGCATCCTTACTAGTTAGATTGTGATCAAGTTGGTGGACTATGTCTAGAGAGCTTCAAGTTAGAAGTTTGAAGATTCGAGCTTTACCAAGGAGAGGGGATCAAGCCGCGAGAAGAGCGTTCTTGGGTGGCTTGAAACGCTTCAAGAAAGAATAAAAGAAAAGTAAGTTTCTTATCTCTACGAATTTGGATACACGATTGCGAGTATTCGATCCTTTTGTTGGAAAATTTTTAAATTTCCGCTACTTTCTGATTCCTGTTTTACAACAGAACTTCGAACGCACCGGCGACAAGGCGTTCCAGCATGACCCTAGCGAGGGCACCACCATGCTCAAGCCCGAAAAATTACTACGGGCTTTACCAAAGGGTCCAGTTCACAGGGGACCACAGACGGCTATTTTCCCAAAGCGCTGATCAGGTGGCCAAGGACCTCGCCCACGCGCTCATTTCCGTAAGCTCTTTACTTTCATTTTCTTCATTTCTTTTAAAAAAAATGCTAAGTGGTGGAAATATTTCTTAATGCAGCGAGTGCTCCCGAGGGTGAAAAATCTTCAATTGCGCTCCAGGAGGAAAACGACGTGCTGAGGGCCAAATTCGAGTCCCTTGAAACTGAACATGCCAAAATCAAGAAGGAGCTGGACAGAAGGGAGGAATCTCACAAGAATGCCCGTGCGGAGTTAACGAGGGTCAAAGAATCTAATGAGAAACTGGTCCGGGATTTGAATGAGAGGACCCTTCAACTCAATGCTGCTGAGAAGAAGTTCACCGAGGCCACCAGGAAGGCCTGTGAGGAAGAGTTCAATAGGCTGCTCCCCGAGCGGGTTGCTGAGGCCAACAAGGAGGCTTTGCTCAACTTTTACCATTCCAAGGCATTTGGTTTCGCCGCCAACTTACACTGTTTTGATGAGGCCCAAAAGGCATTCAATTTGGCGATTGAACAGCTCATTCACTTGGGCTTGGAAGAAGTCTCTTCCCGAGGGCATGCCAGCACGGGCCTTAGATTCGACGAACATTGTCAGATTCCTGAAGAGGACGGTGGGGACCCTGAGGCTAACTTGACTAAGCCTGAGTACAACGACTTAGTCGTTCTCCTGCAGGATGAGTTCATGAGGGCTCATGAGGATGATGCGGAGCCTGTCAGTGGAGGAAATAACGAGGGGGTCATTGAGGCTACATCAATCCCCGAGGGTCAAGCTGACAACACCGCTCCAGCCCAAGCTAGTGAGACTACTTCCGCTCTAGCGGTCGAGGCCACTGAGCCCCAAAGTGTCCCAGCTGCCAACATTCAAGACCAAATTGCTCCCAATGCCCAAGCGCCAACTGAAGTGGTGGATTTGGAAGATGGCCAAGCCCAGAATGCCTAATGTCTCTCCTCTCCTAAAGACTTAGAAATTTTTGCCTTATGAATTATGATAATTTTTCTATTGTGAATGAATTCCACGGGTCGGAATGCCCTACCAACGAAAGAATGTTTCCTTTTTCGGCCCAATTTATCTTTTATGCATTTACTTTGCGCTCATTTATTTAAATTCTAGCATAAGAATTTCTGGGTAGGGATCTAAGTAATCATGGCATAAAAACTTGTATAATTATACTAAGTCTCAGCAAACGCGAGGGTCCTGCTTCGAGGGTACCTTGGTTAAGACTTATGAAAACCTGTCTAAAAGTCTTTTATGAACATTAGATGCGAGGGGTCTGCCTATGGGGGCCCTGGTCACTTATAAACAATTATATAAAACTGTAATGCGCACGAGGGACCTTATTCCAAGGGTTCCCTAGCTACTTGCGAAATTTTCGTAAGAGATTGTAAAGCATGCGAGAGGGCCACTTTTGAGGGCACCCTGATTACTTAGAAAATTCCTTGCAGGTTTTGAAAGAACGCGAGGGACCCTTCTCCGAGGGTTCCCTAGTTAAGATTTGCATGGAGGATCTCCTCCCATTGATTTTGAACGCGAGGGGCATCCTCCGAGGGCACCTTGGTTGCTTGGGGTGATTCCCATGTAAACATTTTCAAGAAATTCTGGTAAGTGTTGGAATTATTCCAAGTGCGAGTTAGATGTGAGATCTACCTGGCTTTTTTGCGGCTTTGAGCGCTAACCAGAAGTGACATTTGGTTGGTCTTGCCTTTCGCTTTGGGACCAGTTTTTAACGTTATCAAGCTTTCCGATGAGGGCAAACCTCGATGCGGAATTTAGCGCTTGATAAGCATAATTCTCCCTTGGTAAAGGGGGATTCGCACACCTTGGGCCTTTGTGGCTATTGCCTAGGGTTCCAAGGGGGAATTTCTCATCAAATGCAAGAATACAAGAAAGCCTGTTATCTTGAAGAAAATCATTCCATTACTGTGCGCTTGTAAATAAGAAATACATCAAGGCCAAAACTGGGTTTTACAAAAATATTTCAGGAAGAGTTAAACATAGAACCGTCGAAGGTTACATGTATTCCAGGGACAAGGGAGACCCTCGCCTTGAAGCGTCTCGAGCGTGTAAGTGTTATTTGCTCTGACTTGGATGATTTTGAATGGTCCTTCACAATTTGGATCCAATTTTCCAAGTGTTTCGACACTTCCACTTTCTTTAAGACTAACTCTCCCATCTGGAATGCCCTTTATTTGACTCGCTTGTTGTACAGTCGAGACACAGATGCTTTGTACTTGTGAATACGAGCCAAAGCGTTGTTTTTTTTTCTTCCAACAGATCCAGCTCAAGCACCCTGTTCTCCTCATTAGTTGCGGGCTCGAAATATGCCACCCGTGCGGATTCATGTATGATCTCTGCGGGTATCATAGCCTCTGAACCATAAATGAGGGAGTAGGGGGGTTTCTCCAGTAGCCGCTCGGGGAGTTGTATGGTAAGCCCACAAAGATCCTTGTAACTCCTCAGCCTATTCACTTTTCTTACTTTCAAGCATGGTTTTTAAATGTTGCAAGATGATCCTGTTGGTCACTTCAGCTTGACCGTTTGCTTGGGGATGCCCCACGGACGTGAAGCGCTGTTCAATGCCTAATTCCGAACACCATTCTCAGGTATCTGCCGCAATGAATTGGGAACCATTGTCTGAAATTAGTACCCTCGGGATACCATATCTGTAAATAATTTTCTTCTAGATGAAGTCCCTCACTACCCGGAATGTGATTTTGGCCACGGCCTCGGCCTTGGCCTCAGCCACTTTGTGAAGTAATCCATAGCCAGGATGATAAACTTTTTTTGTCCAAGCGCCGTTGGCAATGGTCCCACAATGTTAATGCCCCATTGATCAAAAGGCCACGAGACGTCTATAGGGATCATCTGAGCTGCTGGTAGTTGTGGGATTTTAGAGTGGAACTGACACTTGGGGCATTTCTTAGAGAATGCTATGGCGTCTTGGAGGACCGTGGGCCATTAGAAGCCGCTCCTCAATATCTTTTTGGCGAGAATACGCCCCCCCAGTATGATTTTTGCAACTACCTCCATGGATATGCTCGAGGGTCTCTTTGGCTTGTGAGGTCATAAACATCTCATTTGGGGGGCCGTGATAAGACTTCTTGAAGAGTCTTCCCTCGTGATCTAATGAAAAACGAGGGGCCTTATTTCTTATCTTCCGTGCTTCCACTTTATCAGTGGGATAAACTCCATGCTTAAGAAGTCTGATGATGTCATCAAGCCAGCATGGTTCTCCGGGGTCAATCATGGCTACGTCTCGGGAAGAAACTCTTTCCTTTATCAAGGGCTCCTCCGTTCTCAAAAAGGTGATAGAATGCTCACGTAACCCCTCGAGAGCGGAAGCAAATCTGGAAAGGGCATCAGCGCGCTCATTCTCCACTCGAGGAACCTGAAGTAAATGAAATTCCTTGAACTTACCAATTATTTCTTTCTCCTTTCCCAAGTACTGCACCATGGTGGTTTCTCGAGCCTCATAAGTACCTTCAATCTGACTTGTAATCAATTGCGAATCCACATAAGTCGTGATCCTAGAAGCTCCATTTTGCAAAGCAATTTTCAGCCCCTGAATGAGAGCCTCGTACTCAGCTTCGTTGTTGGTTATTTGAAAATCCAATTTGATTGTAAAATCTATCTCGATTCTATTGGGGTCTCTGAGGTTTACCCCTGCTCCTCCCCTTTGAGAGGTCGAGGAACCATCTGTGTGTAGAACCCATAGACCGTCGTTTTCTGGAACGACGGGTTCCAATCCGAAGCGTTCAACCAACAGATCTACAACCACTTGTGCCTGTATGGCGGTTCTTGGCTCGAAACTGATGTCAAACTGGCTCAGTTCAATGGTCCACTTGATTAGCCTTCCAGAGACATCTGGCTTGGACAGCACCTGCTTTAGTGGTTGGTCTGTGAGGACAGTGATTGAATGCGCCTAAAAGTATAGTCTCAGCCTTCGTGACGCATTAATGAGGGCAAAAGCAAACTTTTCAATTTCCAGGTATTTTTTCCAGCGCTCTGCAACTTCTTGCTCAAATAGTAGATAGGTAGATGCTTGCGCTCATGTACGGCCACCAAAACCGCTTCCGCTGAATCTGAGAGATACACCAATAAGTTTCACTCTCAACCGGCTTTGTCAAAAGCGGGGCGCACGAGAGGTAAGCCTTCATATCCTGCAACCTTTTTCGCACTCTCCAATCCAAGCGAAATTTCGACCGTTGCACAAAATCTTGAAGAAAGGTAGATTTCTATCTGCAGAACGGGAGATGAACCTGTTCAAAGAGATGATCTTCCCCACTAATACTTGCGATTCCTTGACGTTAAGAGGGGCCGGAATATTCAAGATGGCCTTGATCTTCTCTGGGTTAGCTTCAATTCCACGCTGGCTAACCATATAGCCCAAGAATTTTCCCCCTCACACCCCAAACGTGCACTTAGTGGGATTTAATTTCATGTCGTATTGGCGCAATAGGACAAACGTGCACCTCAAGTCTTCCAGATGAGTCGACTGGCGCTCACTCTTAACTATCATATCATCTACATAGACCTCCATCGACCGTCCGATTTCCTTTTTAAACATCCGATTAACGAGGCGCTGGTACGTAGCACCTGCATTCCTGAGCCCAAAGGGCATGACCAGGAAGCAATAGACCCCCATGTGTACTACAAAAGAGGTTTTGGGCCGATCCTCAGGGGCCATGAATATTTGGTAGTACCCCTGAAATGCGTCCATCTTGCTCATGAGCTTGCAGCCAACTGTAGAATCTACCAGTTGGTCAATCCGAGGTAAGGGATATGGATCCTTGGGGCAAACCTTGTTGAGATCCGTAAAATCATTACACATCCTCCATTTGTTGGCACTCTTGGGTACTAGGATAACGTTGCAAAGCCATTCTGGGTATAATATGGGTTCAATATATTTGGCCTCGATGAGTTTGTTCACTTCCTCCTTAATAACCCTCTTTCGAAATCAGTGGATATCTCTCTTCTTCTGTTTCATTGGTTTGAAAGCGGGGTCCGCGTTGAGCCTGTGGACTATTATAATGGGGTCAATTCCAGTGAGGTCTGACACTTTCCAAGTGAAGACATCAATATTCTCTCTCAGAAAGTCGATTATCATGATCTGCGAGGGTCCCGAGAGGCTAGAGCCAATTTGGGTGGTTTTTTTCTTATTGCCAGGCTCTAGCTCAATGGTCAAGAATTTCTCGGTGGGCTCAATCCGTATTTTTGGACGAGGGATTTCTAGCGATCTTTTCTTTCCCGTTAATTGATTGTTTGTATCTTCCTTTTTACCCTTGTTTTCCTCTTCCTCTGAGGAAGATTCCCTAACTGCTCTAAGAAGGCCGCTCTCGGGATTGCATCCAGCCTTAGGATCTTTCTTTTTGTGTTTCTTTCTGTTCAGCCTGGTTCTTTTTCTCACAGGACCATCCTCATCTAGGTTAGGAAAATCTACCGCCTTCTTGGTGGACCCAATTTGGAATGTCTTTTCGGCCTTAGGCTTCTTGAGAGACAGCATGTAACATTCCCACGCCTCTTTGACGTTGCACAAAATTTCGCCGGTGCCCTCGAATTTGAACTTCTGGTGGTAGGTAGAAATGATCGCTTTGAAGTCAACGAGGGTCGGACGCCCAATAATGAAGTTATAAGGGATCTCGATTTATACCACCGCATAGGTAACCATAAGCGTCCATCGCTGTGGGATGCGACCAAAAGAGATGGCCAAGTGAATCTGTCCACGAGGGACAACCTCGGAGCCCCCAAAGCCAATGAGGGCTGTTTTGAGGGGCTCGAGGGGAATGTTGGTGATGTTCATTTTCTGGAAAGTGGTGTAAGGGAGAACATTAACGGAGCTTCCACTATCAACCAAGACCCTCTTTACAACGTGATTGTGGACATCTAGGCTAACCACCATGGGCAGTCAGAGGTTTCACTAGCCCCGTGGGGTCTTACAATATGCTCTAAATCCCTAACACTAAACCCTATCACTTCATTCCCTTTGGGATTGTTGGCGTTCGTTTCTTTGATAGCGTAAACTTGTTTAGGCACCGAGGGAAGTTGATCGTAGCTCCGTACATAGCGGCGGCGAGAGGCGTTGGAATCCCCTCCAGAGGAACCTCCAACGATCATGTGGATGACCGTAAATGGGGAATTCTCCTGCTCGGACGCTTTTTGCTTACCTCTGGAGTTGTTTTCTAGGCCATGACCTCGCGGGCTCCTCGAGCACGATGAACTCTTTTTTCTTTCCCGGGCCCACTCATTGCAGCGTTCGTCGTAACTCTCCAACACCTTCACAAACCCCTTCAAATTCCCCCCGGTAATGAGACTTTGAATCTCACTTTCCAGCTGGAAGCATTCATCAGTGTCATACCCCTTTTGCTTATTGAAGGCACAGTATTTTCCCGAGCGCTTTTGAGACCCTGTTTCTCTCAACTTTTGAGGCCTCTTGAAGAGCTTCTTATCCGAGAGGGAGTAGATCTCAAAAGTGGGCCTGTTGAGAGGAATGCGCTCGAATCTGCGAGGTGGAGAGGAAGACTTGTATCGCTCCTTGTGGGACTCATCTTGCCCGCGCTCGTTCTTCTGGTGGCCGGGCTATCTGGGGGCATTGGACCCATACATATCTTCGAGCGCAAAGTATGGCTCTAAAATTTCCTTCATAGCCATGAGGGATACTGGCCTCTTCTCCATAATGGCGCCCGCAAACTTCTTGCTCATATATTGTTTGTGATTGACAACTTTTAAGAGTACATGGATTAGAAAGTCCATTGAGGGCCTTTCCACTAGGAGCACCTGCTTGTTGAAGCGAGCGAAGAAAGATCGCAGGGACTCATGTTCGCCTTGGACCAAGTTATAGAAGCCAGTTGGCGCGGTGACTGGAGCCTTCATGGAGTTAAAATGATTCAGGAAGGAGTTGGTGAGATCCTCGTATGACCTTATCGAGCGTGGCGGTAGTTACTTGTACCATTCTTGGGCTATTCTCATGAGGGAATTGGCGAAAACTTTGGCCCAATAGTGGCTGGAGTGCTCATAAAGGTTCATCAAATGCAGAAAATGGTCTAAATATTCTGCAGGGTCAGTGGTTCCATCATAGCGATTGATGGAGGTTGGTACCTTACCCATTCCCGCTTGGGCCATTAATACTTCTTTGACGAGGGGAGAGCCCCTCACCAGGGGGTGGTAATATCCCTCCTCGTGGTCGTAATTCTCATAATTCTCCTTTTGTTCAAGGTTTCGAGGAGCATGGTTTCGACGGGCATGGGGGTGAGCATCTCTGGCAATGGTTCTTTCGCCCCCGGCTAGGGGGGCTTGAGACCGCGCTCGAGAGAGCTGTTCAACCATTTCTTGCAACCCCTGCAGCTGGTCTTACACAGCCGCGAGGAGGTTAGTGTCTTCTCCTCCTGCTTTGCTGCCTCGTTTTGACGCCTGGAAATGAACCTTGGCTTCAACAATCCTTCCTACAGGCTCTTTTCCCTTACCAGCCTGTGGGCGTTCTTATTCCTCCCTCAGGGGAGCTTCTTTTTCGTTGACCGGAGGCGGTGGCGGTCTGGCCTGCAACACAGCCTGTGCCTCCATGAGCGGATGAACTTGCCACCCTCCCATGAGAGGGGCGACCTGAGCGGCTTGCCCCGAGGGAAAATAGGTGGCAGTGAAGTTCTTCCAAGCGTTCTGGGCAGCTTGAACTTCACATTGAGTGTACACGGCCTGTAGCTACCTTTGTGTCATTGGGGGCATCTCCACCCCCTCAATCTCTCTAGGAATCACCATTGGGAGCTGCATCTGGCCAACATGGTAATGCTGGACCATGGGGAGCATGGCGGAGGGTGCCAGAGTGTAGCCTGGTGGCGGCATCATCAAAGGGCATCCTCCAGGGTGGACTTGGGCGGCATGATGTTGGTTTTGGGGAACATGAGTCCCAGACCCCCCCTTGGCACCGCCGTTCTGCGCCAATCCCCACAGAGGGAAAAACTTGCTCCGTTGTGAGGGGTGTCTCCTTAGCTGGTGGTGCGCTCCCAGTAGCAACTGTGAGTGGAGCGTTGTTGTTGTCGCCGAATGGAAGGTCATCGCCGCCTCCCACCGCTCCAGATCTGGTGGTGACCATGGTGAAAATTGTGTTTGTTTCTCAACTAGCAAAGAAGAAAAGAAAAGAGTTGTTTTCCACAGACGGCGCCAAAAATGATGGTTTTGAATCTGAGGTATACATAATCCGATCACTTTAAGATTTGTTTAATGTGGGGGAAACAAGGGATGAAGCCAAACAATGTTCTTCAAAAAAGAGAGGGGTTCAACCTGCTAGGACAAACACCAAGAAAAGCAAAGGGTGAGAAGGCCAAGCTAGGGGAACTGGGGGTGATGCCCAGTTTGGCTCTCCGACGCTCAAGTCAGATGATGATCTGAAGAAAATGAAGTAATTGCAGAGCTAAAAAATATGGAAGCTTGCTTACAATGTAGGAGATGAACTTGCGTATATATAGGTGAGGGTCAGGGATCCTTTGGTAATTAACAACTTGTGGTCCTGGCCGAATGTTGCCCTAACACCTGGCATGATGAGGAGAAACCTAGGAGGAATCTTCTGCGAAAGCGAGTGAAAAATTGGTAGCGGGCAACAGTGGCAGGTGCGCGGGTATGTACCTTGTGTCAGAGAGCCGTTTTGGGTTGTTACCGAGGGCTAGACGCACGCTCGGGTTTAATATGGGCCATGGAGGCTCGCAGGTTCGAGGGGCACCCGGGCCAATGCCATGGAACCGAAGAGGAGAGTTGATTCCTTTGTTCGCTCATGTGGGAAGGTTCCTCTCGCGGGTGAGTGTATGAGGGCACTGAGGGTCGCAGTACCTCACACTCGGGAGTTAAATCCTTTGAAGGATTGGAACATCCTTGGGAACGAGGGCGAGGCTCGTTTCGAGGGTGGCCTATGTGGGGCCCTGGCTTCCACGTATTGCACGCTGATGACGCCACGTGTCAAAATGAGGGTCAAGTGTGTTTTAGCCCCATCAAGATTAATCTCATGCACATTGAAATAGATAAAACCACTATAAGTCCTTGTGTCTAACAATTTTCTTTTCTTATCATGTTCTAAATATTTAATGTAAAACTTGTATTTTGGTTTACTTTGAAAGTTTAATGTAAATAATTAACAACTTCAATGTTAATTATTATTTTTTATTTATTAACATGAATTCCTTCATTTTTGTTATTTTTATTGATTTTTAAAATCCCTTCAAAAAATTTCGATTTTTTTGTATTTTTCCAACTTAGTTTTGGAGAGAAAGACAAATTAAAAATATATTAAGGTACAACAATACGGAGCAAATTTTTTTTAAGAGTGTTCGCCATACTAAATAAATTTAAATCAACTATCCTAATTGTTGGTAACTTTGTATTTGTTTTCGTCGGATTCTTTTATATTTAAGTTGTTTAGTTATAATATATTTTTTGTTGAATTATTAATATGTTATGAATTTAGTAAATTTGTTATTGACGTAATAATAACAAAAAAATAAAAATGTAGAGATGTTATCCATTTGTTTCTCATTTTGTATATATCTAGACAAATACTTTAATCTTTCAGCTATATTTAAAGTACTGTTTTTTATTCGTTTGTTTCTTCTAGATATATTTAAATAGTTTAAATACTTAGATCAAGAAAATTTTATGATTATGAGCAGGCTTTAAAATATTTGTATAGTTTGTTGAATTTGATTTGGATGATACAATTAGTTTCTAATATTTTGAAATAATTTGTTACAAATGTACAAATACTTATAAAAATATTAGTTTGTTATATCGTATTGTAACGTGTCGTGTTGGACATTTGTGTTGGATATCATATACAACATTGAGCTAAAGAATGCCTCCAATTCGCTGAAAGTACGTGAGGATTTTGGTTTCTTTGGATTGGAGCTACTCTGTTCTATTTACAGCTTATTTACATATTTTCAGAGTTGAGCGCGTGAAGTCTGAATTGGTGAAAAATATGATAAGCTTGAAGTATGAAGTTCTCTCGAGGCTTGTTTACTTGGAACTTGGAAGCAGTCGGGGAAGTTAGAATATTCAAGAAATACATTGTTTTCTGACTGACTTTTATGCAGCAGAATGTTATTGAAAAGTCAAAGATGCAATCTTTCGTGTTTATTTGCATTTCTTCGGATCAATATGTTGATGATATTATCAATCAACAACTTCAGATAAGGATGCATAAATAGTAAATCAGCTAATTTGATGAATATTTGCAGTTTTTTATGCAGTCATGGGACACTACCTCCATTTCTTGTTCTTTACTGCCTAATGTAAATGCTTAACAATAATAATTTAAGGGGGAAAAAACGACCATAAGAAAGTCGCTTATGCTTTTCAACATTCTCACCAACTCTTGTATTCCGGTGTCTCAAACAGTTGCTCAGCTTATCTTCACCATTCAAGTCTTATCTTCCTTTTCCCTCTGAGGCCTCGTATGTGATAATGCATGTCATGTTTATGTATGGCAGTGATATTAATCTAACCCACATTTACATTTCATGTCTAAGTTAAAACTTGCAATCATATTTTGTGATATATGGCTGTTTACTTTTTATGTTCCTTAGCATGTTAAGGGTAAAATACAGAAATGCAGGAAACCATGACAGAATGAATAAAACTATATTCTACGCCAAATAAATGTATCTGAATCACAAAGAATGCCTACCTTCTCCTCCTAATTGCCTGTCTCTAAACATGTTTTAAAAAGATACAGAAGATAACAAAAATGAGATAACAAAGTACTATCATCAAGACATCTCCATGCCATTTTTTTCTTCTATACTGAGTCCTATTAAAAATAAGGGAAAATTGCAAATTTGGGATAGTAACATACCCTCATTTGCATTTTTGGACTTTAATTTGGAATTTCTCATTTCAGGGACACTAACTCCTAAAAATTTGCATTCTTAGCCAAATACCCATTGGAACCCTAATTTTTGATCGGAAAACCGCACATGAAGTCACGTACCCACCGGAAATCTAATTTTTTATCGGAAAACCGCACATGAAGTCACGTGCAGGCCTGAAACAGTTTTAATTCATATGTGGCAAATCAGTCGTTCCACATAAGCAAAATAATGTCAACTCAAATAAAAACGATTTCAGCTAGCACGTGACCTCACTTGTAGTTTTGCGATCAAAAATTAGGATTCCGGTGGATATTTGGCCAAAAATGCAAAATTTTAAGAGTTAGTATCCCTGAAATGAGAAATTCCAAATTAAAGTCCGAAAATGCAAATGAGGGTATGTTACTATCCCAAATTTGCAATTTTCCCTAAAAATAAACTCATCATGGAAACTCGAAAGAACCTCCAATCTATGTACTCCTAGCAGGAGCGAAATTGCAACTCGAAGAAGAGAGATCATAACTGCAATAAGCCCAAACACACAAACACAATTGTCAGCGTTCTTCCTCTTCTTCCCATCAACCCTTTAAGCAAAGGGGTAAAGATGAGCCAAAACCCAGAAGCCGGCTCCATTGAGGAATTGCACTGTGTATCATCCAGCTAAAGCCAACTGCAATGGCAAACAAAGTTGGTTATCATTATCGTAATAGGTGGAATTATCAAAGACCTCCACTTAATGATTTACAAATCAGCAAACTCATAATCGTTCTCGTCTCCAGCAGATTTCAAAGTCAATGCGTATGAGATCTCGATTCCGGCCGCCACCTTCAGCAACCCTAACGAATCAACAAACTCATCATCGTTCTCTCTCTAACGATGTCAACAAAGAATTGCAGTTGATGTTGAACACATCGACCCGAATGAAGTCTAACAGTCTTGCTGTTCCTAACTCCTATACCATGTTACGCGAAATAGAGTAATCATTCTCTCAACTTCCTTTCTAGGTCTAATTTAAAACAACACATAAAATTATATGACAATCTTAGCCTGTTTTATTTCCTAAAACTGTATGAACAACCCTGCCACTAAAATCTGGTAAGTTTCAATGCTTTCCGACTTTTCTGCAGCTCATATGACATCAAGGCCCTCTAGCTTGCACCACAAAAATTGATGACATACATCTCAAGATTAAAATCATATTTACATTTATAATTTATTGATCAAACTTAGCATCCAACTGTCACCTACTCAAAAATAGATCCTCATTAACTTCTCAAAGGCATTTTTATTTTAGAATGGCACTGCAAAGTATTCTTCAGAATAACTCGAGATATTAGTTTTAATGGCCAACCTGAAAGTCTGCAGTGTTATCCAACTCGTACTGATATGACCCTCTTGCTTGAAGAAGCAGAAACGTCGTTCATCCGCTACGATTCCCTGAGGAAAGGGCATTCATCACATGATTCACCAAGGGAAAGTAAGCGAGGAGCCTCATCCAGCGGGGCCGCCGCGTCGCAGGGGAGGGGCTGAGCAGATCTGTCATTCACGACTTGGACATCAATTGTGGCGCAAGATGCAGATCTTGGCTGGATTGATGGTGGCGGGTGTTGGTGAGGGTGCGGCGGCGACGCCAGCGGCAGCAACAGTGGTGGCGTGAGTGAATTAAGAGAGTAATTTTGCCCCATTCCTTGCTTTAGCGAGGTTCGTCGTCGATTGACTGTAGCAATGGCATGCTTCAGTAAATATCAACAACAACTGGTTATATAAAAGTTAATATAAAAGTTGTGCCAAGAGATTTTCTCTCTCTAGGAAGAAATGCTCCTCCTTCTCTCTAGAGCTTGCACACTATTTTCACTCTTTCATCTCGTACCAAGGCCCAGATCTGACTATCAAACGAGGTAATCACTGTTTGATTTTCATATCTCTTTTGTGTTCAACTGTTTTATCTTGGATCTGTACTTCCCTTGTTTGTATTTTGGCATAATTCTGTTTCGGAACTCCACTAAGTCTTGGTGGGTCTCAACATTCATTGCCTTTCCCCAATTCTCTTAACAATCAGAGAATTTTCCACCTTTTCTTTTCAATCTCAGTGGGATTTGTGTTAAGGAACTATTAATTCATCCAGTGGGAGACTTTCGTTTCTGTTCATATTATATGCATGGTTAAAGGAAAATCTTCAGTTGCACAGTTCTACCTTCCGATAACCATCCATGGGGAAAAAAGGAAGAGTTAAGTTCAAGAAGTTGGAAGAAATTATGGGAAGTCAACCCATTCCACGAGAATCAAGACCATCTTCTCACAACTCTGAAAAATCATCATCAGTAGCGGTTAAATCCAAGGCTGCTAACTCCTCCTTGAAAACTGCGGGAACTTCGGACAACAGCTCTTGGAGCTCCACAAATGCTTTTGCACCACTTTCGCTCAGACAGCCCAACTTGAAGGTGAACATAGTTAAACAGCCTTGTGATGTGGCTGATGTCTCTAGTAATGACGATGATGTCTCTGTTAAAGCACCTCGATCTCCATCTCTGGAAATCGAAAAGGTTGAAGTTGAAGACTGCAACATTGACATGGAGGCTGATTCAGCTCGAAAGGTGGATGTGTCTGCTGATTCAGCTCAAAACAATGAGGTGGCGGAAGTCTCACTTCAACATTTAGAAAATTCAAACGTTGTGATGGCTGATGTGGAAGTCTGTGACCCAGCTGGTGCGGTCAACTCTTCAAACGGTCCAATTTTGAAAATCCAAGCTGAGGGCATGGGCAAGCTTAAGCAATCTGTCACAAAGAACAATGCATTAAATGTTGAGAGGCTCAACCGCTCAAGGCAACAGTTACCGAGGACGTGTTGAATATGGGGCTCACTACTGAAGATTTGTCTCAATTAAATAATCCCACCGCCTGTGAGAAAGTGGATTTGGCCACAAAAAAGCCAAATTCGGGAGCTTTGCAGAAGGGGAAGACAGTTGTATGCAAAGAAAATATTTTAAAAAATTTTCTTACCTTGGAAAAATCTCAAGCTTCTGACACGGCATTTATGGAGAAAGACAAGCTTGGATCAAATACAATTACAGAAGCATGTAAAACCCAATTTGCCCCTACTGAATTACCTACCAACTTTCAACAAACCAACAAAGATCATAGGGGTGTTTCCGTACAACAGCACACCCTTGAAGAATCCAGCATCGTCAAGAACAATCAAAGAGACAGAAATAACTCAAACTCTGTCTCCTCTACCCACCCTCCACCGAAGAACACCAACTCTGTTCCTACCACTCATCCTCAACCGAAAAAAACTTTTGCGGATCTGTTCCAAAACAAGAAAAACACCAGCTCTAATAGGAAGTATTCCATCAAAAAATTGGTGGTCAACCGCCATAGTCTCAGTTTAGAAGAGGAAGACCTCAAATCGGCAGACGAAACCTGGGGGCATTGTCTCATTGGGTGTTTCACAGGTAGGTTCCCGGGCATGCAACAAATTGAAACCTTTGTTAAATCTCTTGAGGTTCAGATCAAAATAATACCAAACCTAAGAGGATGGATCATCTTCAAATTCAATAGCCATGAAGACAGCGAGAAGATTCTACTTGGAGGGCCATATTCTTTTGGCAAAGTCTCGTTAATCCTGAAGAAAGCAGAAAAGGACTTCTCGTTTGACAAGAATGACTTCTTGAAGAGACCAGTTTGGATCAAGGTTGAGTACATCCCACCATCTCTGTGGCACGAGAGGGGCTTCAGTTTGATTGCTTCAACCCTTGGAAACCCAATCTGCACAGACGAGATAACCGATCATGGCGAGAGATATAGCTTTGCTCGTTTTTTGGTGGAAGTGGATGCATCAGAAGTTCCTCTCCATCATGTAAATTGCTTCTTACCTTGTGGTAAAAACTTGAAGTTGCCGGTAACATATGAGTCATACCCTTCTTACTGTTGCTTCTGTAAAACCCATGGCCATAATCCATGGCAATGCTTCAAGGAAGAAGATGGTAAATTGGCACCTCTAATGGTACGCCGTGTCCCACAAAAATCAGCTGTTCCACCTAAGCAAAAACCAGCAGAGCCAACAACTGGAATGCAGCGCACTTCGACAACAATCACAAAGGAGAAACCTCCTGCCCAACTGATGCCAAATCCTGCAAACACTCACACTAGGTATGATGATGCCGGTGGAACAATTAAGAGAATAAACAATGCTGAGAATACTCACATTTGGTTTGATGACGCTCTATCTCAATCGGATGAAGAAGAAACTCTGCCCCAAAGATCCAACATAGACAAGGAATGGACAGTGGTAGAGCAAAAGAAGAAAAGGAAGCAAGTTTTTAACTCTAACAACCAAAATACAGTAGGTGCAGGTACTTCTTATCAAACTGACTTGGCCTCCCAGTCTCCTGCTCCACAACCTATTAGAAATGGAAGCTTTGCTATTTGTTTGGCCCCAACTGAAGCGAATTTTGGAAGTTTGGCTATTCAATCGGACGATGAAGACAACCTCCTTAACGAACCACTGCAGCATCATGAGACAGGCCCAAAGGAGGCTGATATAAACCGAAAGAGTGGCGGAGGCACCAACACCTCCAACGTTATTAAATGAACATCCTCACTTGGAATGTAATGGGGCTAAGCCGTACCTCAAAGCAAAAAGCGGTGACTGATCTGATCCGGGAAAAAAAATGCAGCGTAAGTTGTCTAATTGAAACAAAATTATCCATTGATTCCTTGAATTTCTTTATGAATAGCAAATTACCAAACTGGAATTATGTCCATAACTTTGATTTGATTGCTAATGGTCTTTTAATGATTGCCTGGAATAATGCTTTTGTTGATTGTAATGTGCTTGAAGTTTCTGATCAATTCATACATGCCACTCTTAAATGCCGAATCTGACACATTGTTTTTCATGCTTCTTTTGTATATGGTCTTTACACTGTTGTGGAGAGGAGACGACTTTGGGAGAATTTACTCGACTTAAATGTGCCATCCTCTTCGCCTTGGATTATTATGGGTGACTTGAATTGTGTCTGTGATACAAGCAAAAGAGTTGGTGTAACACCGAGTGCCTACACAATGCATGATCTTGTCAATTTCCGCGCTTCAAAAGGTTTCCAAGATGCTCCTTACTCCGGGGAATTTTTCACATGGAACAGGAGCAACAAATTTGCAAAATTAGACAGAATCATGCTCAACCAAGAATGGGCAGCAACTGGAATTCATTGTCATGCCAATTTTCTGAAAAGAAACCCAGACTCTGATCATAGCCCCATAATAACGAACTGTTTTAAAACGGTGAGTTCTGGTTCCAAAATGTTTAAGTTCTTTGACATGTGGACAAAACATTCTGATTTCACTTCTATCGTAAAATATCACTGGATAAATGCCAGATTCTATGGCCGATATCAGTACATCTTTTGCAAGAAATTATTCTCGCTCAAGGAACCTCTTCGACAACTCAATAAAAACAAGTTCAGCCATATCTCGGCCAGGGTTAAAGCAGCAGTTCAGGACTTCCAAGAGGAGTATGCGAGACTGTCTACTGATCCCAACAACACAAGAATAGTAGACCAGGTTAACTCTCTAAGAAAAAAAGCCATCTATCTTCAAGAGGCGGAGCGCAATTTTTTACAGCAGAAGGCAAAGGCAAGACATATTACGGAAACAGACAGATCAACGGCTTATTTTCACTCAATCATTAAGAAAAACCAGACACGTAATGCCATCACTCATCTTGTAAAGTCTGATGGAAGTCCCACAAATTCAATCCAGGAGGTGGGGGAATGTTTTTCTGACTATTTCAAAAGCCTCTTTGGTTCACCCTCACCAACAGCCCCTTTGGACCCATCAGTTTTATCACAAGGCCATCTTATCACACCAACGCAAGCCCAGCTCCTCGTCTCTCCATTGTTGGACCAAGAAATTAAAGAAGCATTATTTTCTATTGGAAATGATAAAGCACCAGGGCCAGATGGATTCTTAGCTGGTTTTTTCAAAAAGAGCTGGGGGATCATTCAACAGGACTTCATCAAAGCCACCCGAGAATTCTTCGAAAATGGCAGCTTACTAAAACAGTTGAATCATACAGCTTTAATAGTTATTCCCAAAAAAGAAGGCGCCCACAATGTCAAAGACTTTAGGCCTATTTCATGCTTAAATGCCTCCTACAAAGTCATCTCAAAGATTCTTGCAAACCGGCTCAAACCAATTCTGAAAGACTTGATCAATCCAGCGCAAGCAGCATTTGTTCCGGGGCGGAAAATGAAAGATAATATTTTCCTTACCCAAGAACTCTTAAGAGGATACAATATCAAAAGGAGCACCCCTCGGGTCATGATGCAGCTTGATCTTACAAAAGCTTTTGATACGATATCATGGATCTTCCTTGATAGGCTGCTCAATCTCATGGGTTTCCCAACACAATTTCACCACTGGATCATGCAATGTGTCTCTACAGCCTCATTTTCCATCGCCTTGCAAGGACAGCTGTACGGAAAAATCGATGCAAAACGCGGGATTAGACAGGGAGATCCTCTCTCACCCTATCTCTTTATTTTATGCATAGAATATTTCTCTCGATTGCTCAAACTGAAAACACATAACACACACTTCAACTTTCATGCGAAATGCCACAAACTAGAAATTAACCACCTCGCATTTGCTGATGACCTTATGCTTTTTTGCAGAGGTGATACTATCTCGGTCCAGATCCTCTTGGATGCACTTAATGAGTTCCAAATGGTTTCGGGACTCACTGTAAATCCGGACAAATCTAGCATCACCATGGCTGGATTAAAATCTTGGGAAATGAACGATATTCTACAAATTGTCCCATTTAAACAGGGAGTTTTTCCTACTAGATACCTCGGTGTTCCTCTTGCACCACAAAGGATATCAGTTGCCCAATATCAGCCTTTACTTTCCTCTATTCATAACTACTTGAGCTCATGGAAAACTTCATCTTTGTCTTATGCAGGTAAACTTGAGCTCATCAAATCGGTTGTACAAGGAGTCCAATCCTTTTGGTTGCAAGCTTTTCCAATACCAAGCGCAATCATCGATAAGATTAATTCCCTCTGCCGAAACTTCTTTTGGAATGGAAAAAAGGCTAAAGTGGCCTGGACCGATATTTGCAAACCAATTGAAGAAGGAGGACTGGGTATAAAAAGTGCACAAAACTGGAATCTTGCTCTCCTTGCCGGAAATATTTGGGATTTCCATTCCAAAAAAGACTCACTCTGGGTCAGTTGGATTCACTCAATTTATTTGGAAAACGACACAATCTGATCCTGGAAGCCAAAAGTTAGAGAATCTCCACTCTTAAAAAAGCTTGCAGCCATCCGTGACAGTTTTGTGCAGAAATTTGGTGGTGTTGAACAAGCAATAAACGGTTTGGGCAGATTGAGAATGAATAATGATCTCTGTTCAAGTCGAGTTTATGAACTACTTAGAGAAACAGGTAACAAACTCCCTTGGATGCCATTGATATGGAAATCCTACATTCCACCGAAGCTAAGCCTTATATCTTGGCTCGCTTTCAAGAAACGGCTCCCTACGAAGGACAACCTGCTTTTCTTAGATATATCCCGCAACTGCCCTTTCTGCTACAGGCATGAAGAATCATCTGACCATCTCTTCTTTCTTTGTGATTTCACCAAAAAATCTGGAGTGAAATCAAAGCCTGGATGCTCGTTCCCTTTGCAATGACCACTTTAAGTAGCTCAGTTCGTGCTATCAAACGAAGATACTCTGGAGCAAGACCCAAGTCTAAGATCATTAGGCTCACTCTCTGTAGCGCCATTTTCGCCATTTGGGAAGGAAGAAACAAAATTGTGATGGATCAAGCAAGGATTGAGGCCCGGGATATAATTGCAAGAATAAAAAGACTTGTCTTCACGGTCCTTTATCAATTGTATCCAGTTGAATTTATCAACAATTATCCGAATAACAGTCTTCAAAATTAGCATCATCTTCGGACATCATCTCGCAGCAGACATCAACAAATAGGATACCACCATTGGGCACACTCTCTTCAGATCCTTTGCTAAGCAACATAATCACAAGACCTTCGTTTGCGAAATTTGGACCCCCCGGTCCCTTTTGGCTTTCTGTCTAGTTTTTGTTTATTAAATTCTTTTTGTTGGCCTTGTTTCGTTTTTGGGCTCTTTTCGTGTGCTTTGTTTTTGTATTGTACATTCTCACTTTTGTTTCTTTGGGAATAAAATTTTTACCTTTTCCCCAAAAAAAAAAAAAAAAAAAAAAAAAACTGGTTATATGGGTAATTTCGTAAGGCGTGTTATAAATCATGTTATCTTCACACTCCTCATTTGCGTGTGATACTAGGGATGCAAACAAGGCGAGCCAGCTCGCGAGCTGGCTCGATGAAAGTTCGGGCTTGGGTTCGATGCTGGCAAGCCGAGCCGAGCCATGGCTCGGCTCGCAGAATCTACGAGCCAAGCCCGAACCATATGTAATGTGACTCGTAGCTCGCGAGCTATGCTATAATTTTTTAAAAATATATATATTTATATGTATACACACGATTATTACTTTTTAAATATATATATATATATATAAACGGTTATATATATTTATATATACATACATACACTATATATTTATATATACATACATACACACACGATTATTAAATATGATCAAGAAAAAAACCTAGTCTATTCATTCCCACCTTCTACTCTCTCTCAGCCGCCCCCAAGTGAAAACCCCAGCCAGATCCACACCTCGCCTAACGCCAGAATATAGCACTCAGCAGCACAGAGCCACCGCCACCTCCAGCACAGAGCCGCCGCCACCACTCACCCCTTTCAACAGCTTGAAGGACGTCGCCATCCATTTGAGAGATTTGGAAATTCAAAGTTGAAGATTTTATTTTTCACCCAAGTTTTTGGTCCTGGATCTTCGTTTTCTGGGTCTGTGTTTTCCGCTTTGGCCATATGGAAAGAAATAAATCTTTGTTTTTCTTTGAATGTACGTGTTTTCTGCTTTGGTTAAACCTAAAAAAAATTAATCTGGTTTCGCTTTTGATGTATGTGAAGATAAAATCCCAGATGTGTTTTGCTTTGGATGTATATGAAGGAAAGATTTTAGATCTGTATATTTTTTTGGATGTATGTGAAGAAAATAATCCAGATCTTGTTTCCCTTTGAGTCTATGTGAATAGAAAATTCCAGATTTGCGTTTGCTTTGGATGTATTTGATGAAAAAACTCCAGATCTATGTGTTTTCTTTGGATGTATGTGGAGAAAAATTCCAGATCCAGACAAAGCGAAATTATTTTTAGGGTTTTTGCAATGGCTCGTGGGCTAGGCTCGGCTCGGCTCGGCCGAACCTAAGTACGAGCCAAGCCCGAACCACTTTCTACACGGCTCGCAGGCTCGCAAGCCGAACCCAAGCCACAAATTCTAGGGGTGAGCCCGAGCCCGAACCTTGAAAAAATGCCAAGGCATGTGGATCGATTCGAAATCGAGATAAGTATGTTTGGCCACTCCCCCGACGTGAGAGCTAAGATCTTCGCCACCACCCTGGTCGAGGCGGCCCAGGACTGGTTCTCAAGGCTGCCGCCAAGGTGCATTAGGACGTATGATGCCCTGATCGAGCGCTTTATTGCTCACTTCTCCTCTGTAAAAGGCGACAAGCTACCCACCACCTATCTCTATAACATAGTACAGAGGGAAGATGAGACCCTGCGTGACTTCTTCACCCGCTTCTCTTGAGCGGCTGTACAAGTCCAAGCGCCAAGCATGGACATGCTCATACCGACCCTCCACTCAGCCTTACGCGATAAGGAGTGCGATCGTTACATAATTAGGAAGAATCCCACCTCGATCTCCAAACTGTTGGATATCGCAGGAAAGTGGATGAGGGTAGAGGAGGTAGAAATGGCCTAAAGGGGTGGCCCGTCCGAGAAGATGGAGCCTTCCCGACCCCCGAGGATCGACTCGAGGAGGGACCCGAAAGGTCGAAATGACCAAGTCGTAGGGAGTAGCTCAAAGAAGCATTACACCCCACTCAACCGGACGATCGAGGAGATTTACAACATTTCCAACAAGAAGTTGTTCAAAAACTCGAAGCCGATCAAGGAGACCCAAAAGACCAGAGACTAGGGAAAGTACTGTCAGTTCCATCGGCAGACGGGCCATAACACTTCCGAGTGTTTTGCTCTGAGGGACGAGATAGAGAGGCTGATTCGGGGAGGAGAGCTGCAAGAATTCACCAAGAAGTTGGATGAGCTAGCCCTCCGCGCAGAGGATCGCAGCCCTGCTCGACATCGGGAGGCGAAACAGCCGACCGAAAGAAACGAACATAACCTCCCCTGTTTAGGTCGAATTGATATGATAGCAGGCGGGCCCACTGGAGGAGACACCAAGACGGCCCGAAAGAGAACGAGGAGAAAGGCCCAGAGAAATTACTACGGGCCTATAGCACCCCAATCGGAAGGCGCCATATAGCACCCTAACCCCCCAGGGCACCACATCCCCCGCACTATAGCCTCGATCCACGTATGAAATGGAAAGTCCATACGTAAACCAAAACTATAGCGAACGGGTGACAATAAAAATGACGAGCTAGGCGGGACACTCTCCCCAACAAGACCAGAGCAACAAGATAATGAAAGCGGAAGCAATAAAATCATTCATACATATAGGTACCGTATTTATTGAATAGATACGTATAGGTACCAACTTAACTATCAATACATTATCATCTCTTAATAATATACATAATCAAGTATTCCAAAAATACCAATAACGATCAATAACATGAAATGTCCCAAAAGTACTATACATGAAGGTACGGCGTTAGACTCGTGAAAATGCACAACTCGACCGGACACCCGCCTAGCACGACCCAGCGCTCAAGTACCTGAAAAGTGAAGTATCAGTCTACCGAAGACTGAGTGAGGGGCAATAATTATATATAACACACATCACATGCAAGGTGTAGCCTCGGGTGAAGGCTTTGGAAATGAAGAGGAATATACATATAGTTCAAGAAACTCAATCTTTGCCCGAGATTACAACCAATCACTTTAACATTTTAGCCTAAACATTTCATGAACATGTGACCCCGGCGAGTAGGGGCGAATCTCCAACCATAACACCAAACGTGACAATACGTGCTTGCTTTATCAATTCAGTACATGATCATGCAATTTCATTTAGTGCTCATATAGACAATTTCATGCTTGAAATCATGCGATAACCCGAGGATAACCCGACATGCCGGATTAATCCCCAGTCTCATTCTTCCTCCGGGTGATAGCGAGTTTGCAAGGCTCGACTATCCACGACATGGTGTGTGTAGAGGACATGACCCTCTAGACACGGAACTCCTTCCACCACTAATCTCCTAGCGGCTTCGGGGGTGATCCCAACAATGTGAGGATAATTCAGGAGTTACCCGTCAGCCCTTGCTTTCCCGGTTGGCTCAAGAACTACCCTCGGGCCCACGTGCAATCATGTACTCGCCAAACTTGCTTGAAATCATGACAATCAATACTTTCTTGCTTGAAATGTTTATAACTTTGAAAACGTTTATAATTATAATAGGTTTTGGCCGAAAATAGCACATAAGGGTGGTAGGGTTCTATATACATAACCTAAAACCTCACATTTCCTTGCAAAATACAATAATGTGGTGTTCTAAAGAGCTTGCTCCCCGTCCACGCCCTCGTTACCTGTGCAAATATAACGTTTACACGTGAGACATGACCTAAAATTACCAAAATATGACGAAAGGTGGAAATGCGTCGAGACGACCATGAAAATGCAATGTGGTATGATAACATGTCGTTTCACATCATATTAGCACATACTATAGCAATTCGGGGTCAAAGAAGTCGTCGGATCGAGGGGCTATTTTCGTAAATTTATGCAGTGAATTTTGTTCTGCATTCCAGGTGGGAACGGCCGTTTCGGTCCCCTTTGCAAAATGGGAACAGTCGTTCCCATGAGTTCCCCAAAACGCCAACGATTTTAAAAATAAAAGAGCGCCTTTTAGCTGGGAACGGCCCTTCCGGCAGCAAGGCCAAAGTGGGAACGGCCGTTCCCATGCTCGGCCGCCCAGTTCATTTGAAAAGGTGGGAACGCCCGTTCCCTCAATGCCTTGAGGCTGGGAACGGTCGTTCCCAGTTTCTGCAAATTTGAAGAACAGAGCAAAAATAGGGGATGCTCACGGGAATGATCAACAAAGCCACCAAATTCCATTTTACAATCAACAAAGTCATGATTTCTGGAAATATACATGTATACTTGCTCAAGAATTGATATCATAACATTCAAACACTCAAAGCATGCAATATTATCAAGAATTCATGGTTTCAAGTTCATGATCACACTTGATCATTCATGCCAAATTTTCAAGGATTCAAGCTATAACTCATGCCATAATTCATGAAATGATCTCATAATCATGCTTCTAATTCTAATTCATTCATCTAGCATATAATTTCCAAACCCTAACCACATTAAATACAATCAAGAATCATCACTTCCATGCAAACCAACTTGAAGATGCAAATATGGAGAAAATAGATGAAGATGATGATCAGTCTCCCAAAACTTGGATGGTTTCTTGAAATCTTGATGATTAGATGCAAAAGATCACTCTTCCCTTTTCCCCTTGAAGAACCGAGAGTAAGAGAGCAAGTTGTTGGGAAATTTTTAGATAGAAAAATGATCAAGAAAGAAGCTTGGAGATGCATTACGTAAAACCCATTTTTGAAATGTGTGAAATGTGCCAATTTGCCAATTAATCCTCTAATGCATGAGAGTATGCAATTGAATATACATAGTTTTAAAATATGATCAATTAGATCTTTGAAGGTTATGCAATTCTAGAACTTTAAAGAAATCTCTACTAGGGATAATTTGGTAATTTAAAACACTCCCGGCAATTGTTTCATGCAATAAATATTTTCCGTGTCGTGAAATAATATTTTCTATGATATGAAATCAAATAATTCACATAAAGGATGTTTCATGAATTTTATAAAATTATGAATGCCACGTAAGAATATATTAGAAATTAAAGAACGAAAATAAAATCCTACGCTCAAAACACAAGCGTGGCGTGCTTACCTGTTCATCCGGAACCGGGGCGTTACACGCCACATCCCCCGCACTATGAGCCCGATCCATGAATGAAATGGAAAATCCATACATGAACCTAGCTCACAGCGAACGGGGACTCACTCACTCCATAGGCTAGGCGGGAACTAAACTATCGCAACCAACTAAAGCAATTCAATAAATAAATGCAATTACAAACGTGGAACAAAATTCAAAAGATTAAATCAATCATGGAGACGGGCTCATGATGTAGTAATAATCTATACAAATCATACATTTTTTCAACTTAAACAATTTATGATTCAATATGCATATGAACCGACTCCGACTTGACCGACAGACTCAACAGACTTGACTTCCCGCCTAGCACTCCAAACCTGCAAGAAAACTGAAAAAAATCCGGGTTCAGTCTATAGGAGACTGGTGGGTATAAAATGGGGCATATTAGCTACCATTTCATACCCATTTTATACCCACCAGTCTCCTACAGACTGAACCCGGATTGTTTTCAGTTTTCTTACAGGTTTGGAGTGCTAGGCTGGAAGTCAAGTCTGTTGAGTCTGTCGGTCAAGTCAGAGCCGGTTCATATGCATATTGAATCATAAATTGTTTAAGTTGAAAAAATGTATGATTTGTATAGATTATTACTACATCATGAACCCGTCTCCATGATTGATTTAATCTTTTGAATTTTGTTCCACGTTTGTAATTGCATTTATTTATCGAATTGCTTTAGTTGGTTGCGATAGTTTAGTTCCCGCCTAGCCTATGGAGTGAGTGAGTCCCCGTTCGCTGTGACCTAGGTTCATGTATGGATTTTCCATTTCATTCATGGATCGGGCTCATAGTGCGGGGGATGTGGCGCCTTCCGATTGGGGTGCTACAGGGCCTCATGAGGTCATGGAGGTCGAGTCAAGCAAGAGCTGGGTAGATCAGGATATTAGCATTAGTAACAAGAACCTCATCGGCATGCCATCTCGGGAGGGCGAAATGCCTGGTTGTCCGATGGTGGTTACGCTAGATGTGGCCAATTACGCTGTATCCAAAACCTTGGTTGACAATGGAAGCTCAGTAAATATTATCTATCTCGGGACTCTAAATCGAATGAATTTAGCTAAAAGTTTGAAACTCGAACCACTTAAGACCCTATTGACCGGATTTAGGGGTTCGGAAGTATACCCCAAAGGCCGAGTCCATCTGATCACCTCCATGGGGACCCTCCCTAAGAGGTCGACAATAGAGCTCGAGTACCTTGTGGTCGACCACCCTTCGGCGTATAACATAATCTTGAGAAGACCAGGTTTAATCGATTTCAGGGCAGTTATCTCGACTTTCCACCAATTAATCAAACTCCCTACCCCGGCGGGTGTTGGGGAATTGAGGTGCGACATCCCAATGGCTTGGACATACTACTCGATCTCAATGGAGAAGGTGCGACTGCCCGACCGTAAGGTGGTTCCTGTCTTGGGTCTACCCGAAGGAGACGAGGATGAGATTGAAGACTTGGAGGCCGAAGGTGACGAACCAGTTCGTACTTCAAAGAGGGCAAAGAAGAGGAAAAAACTTTCGAACTGCCAGACCGTGGAGATCAAACTGCTACCCGGCCAAGCTGAAAAAATCACCCATGTCGGCCTTCCCGAGCCAGGTAAAGAACACGAACAAGTGCTCCTGATCCAGTTCCTTCAGGAAAATGCCGATGTATTCGCGTGGAGCGCCAACGATCTGGTCGATGTCGACCCTTTCGTAATCATGCACCACCTCAACATCGACCCCTCCTTCAAGCCCATTAAACAAAGATTACACACCCAGAGCGTAAAGAGGAATGAGATAATCGAAGAAGAGGTAAACAAGTTGCTAGACGTCGGCTACATCACGCCAGCCAAGTATGTCGATTGGTTGTGCAACGTGGTCTTGGTCGCCAAGTCAGGGGGGAAATGGCGGATGTGCAATGACTTCACGGACCTAAACAAGGCCTGTCCTAAGGAACCATACCCCCTTCCCAACATCGACGAGTTAGTCGACTCTACGGAGGGCTGCGAGTTGATGAGTATGATGGATGCCTTTCAAGGCTACCATCATATTTTCATGGCACCTGAAGACGAAGACAAGACCGCTTTCATAGTTGTCAAGGGGATCTACTGCTTTCGAGTGATGCCCTTTGGACTTAAAAACGCGGGGGCTACATACCAAAGATTGGTGAACCGAATTTTTGAAGAAGAAATCGGCAAAACCATGGAAGTTTATGTCGATGACATGGTAGTCAGGTCGACTCGGTCGAGCGATCATCTCCAGGATTTGGAACGAGCCTTCAAACTCCTCAGGAAGTACAACTTGAAGCTCAACCCTAATAAGTGCACCTTCGGGGTTGCCGGAGGGAAATTTCTCGATTACATGGTCAGCCGAAGAGGAATCGAGGCGAATCCTGAGAAGAGTCTGGTTGTACGTAACCTCTCAAGCCCGAAAACAATTCAAGAGGTACAGTGTCTGGTCGGCAGAATAATTTCCCTTAATCGATTTATCTCTAGATCGGCCGAGAAGAACTTGTCCTTCTTCAAGATCTTAAGGAACGTCAAGGAGTTCAAATGGACCGAAGAATGTGAACAAGCATTCGGAGCCTTAAAGAAATACCTTGAATCACCCCCACTCCTGGCGAAACCTGAACCCGGAGAGGTCCTATACCTCTACATGGCCGTATCAAGCGAGGTAATCAGCTTCGTCCTGGTCGCCGTTCGAGAAAAGAAGCACATGCCCGTCTACTACGTCAACAAGATCTTACACGGGGCAGAAACGTGTTATTTAGAGATCGAAAAGTTCGCCCTTGCATTGGTCCACACGGTCAGGAAGTTGAAACCATATTTCCAGGCTTATGAGATCACGGTACTCACAGATCAACCCCTCCGACAAGTGCTCGCGAAGCCTGACAGTTCGGGAAGACTGACCAAATGGGCCATTGAGCTAGGCCAGTATGACATAACCTATCGGCCAAGGTTAGCATACCAAGCCCAAGTCTTAGCCGACTTCCTAATCGAGAAAAACCTCCCGGAAGCGAAGGCCCAGAAACCAGGTTGGTGGACACTGTCAGTCGACGGCTCCTCGACCTCATCTGGGGGAGGTGCAGGGGTGTCCCTGAGAAATAATGAGGGGGATGAGCTCGACTTCGCCATCTGTTTGGAATTCCCTGCCACGAACAATGAAGCCGAGTACGAGGCCCTCATAGCAGGGATGAAGATTGCCAAAAAGCAAGGAGCCGGTGACCTTACAGCCTTGACCGATTCCCAGCTAGTTGCAAGCCAGTATGATAGCTCGTACGAGGCGAGGGAAGAGTCGATGGCGAAGTACCTAGAGAAGGTAAAAACGTGGGCCTCTAAATTCAAAAGATTTAAACTCGAGCAGATCCCACGGGAAGAAAACGAGAGGGTCGATATCCTTTCCAAAGTGGCCAATGGCCTCAGAGGAACAAGGGATAGGTCGATCACTTTCCTCAAGAATTCGACTCGATCCATCGACGAAAAGGGGTACACTATTCTAAGCATTGACCGGGCCGAGCCCTGTTGGCTGAACGACATTGTTTTACATCTGAGGGATAGATTTCTACCAGAAAACAAAACTGAAAGACGTCGACTGATTGCTCGCTCCGCAAGCTATGCGCTCGACCCAGATGGGATTCTATTCAAAAAATCCTTTAGGGAACCGGCTAAGAGGTGTTTACGACCTTCCCAAGCCAAGGAGGTTCTCGAAGAAGTGCACGTAGGGTCTTGTGGGAACCATACCGGAGGTCGAATTTTGGCCAAGAAAGTGTCTCGAGCCGGCTATTACTGGCCGACCTTAATACGAGATTCGATCAACTTTGTGAAGAGGTGCCCTAGTTGTCAGAAACACGCCAACCTCACGCATCAGCACCCGAAGAAAATGATCCCCGTCGACATAGCTTGGCCTTTCTACCAGTGGGGGATCAACATCGTAGGGCACTTCCTAATGGCCCCTCGCCAACAGCAATTTGTCATCGTCTGTGTCGAGTACTTCTTAAAATGGGTTGAAGTTGCTTCGGTCCCAAAGATCACTCATACCGTGATGACTCGTTTCCTCTGGAAGAACATTATATGCCAATTCGGAGTGCCGAGAACCCTCATCTATGATAACGGGCCTCAATTCAGGAGCAAAATATTCAAGAATTTCTGTTCAAAATACGGCATTAGCTTATGCTTCACCTCGGTTGGCCACCCCCAAGCTAATGGCCAAACTGAAATCACCAACCGAACCATTTTCCAAAACCTGAAAACCCGACTAGGCTGTAGTAAGGGAGCGTGGGCCGAAGAACTCGACGGTGTACTATGGGCCTATCGGACAACCCCTCGAACTGCCACCAGGGAGACTCCGTTCTCGATGGTCTATGGCTCTGAAGCCATGATACCAGCTAAACTTCTACATCAAACCGATCGAGTATTGCATTTCCAACTCGATCGAAATCAAGAGAACCGCCAATTCGAGTTGGACACCATTGAAGAAAAAAGAGAACAAGGTTTTCGTCGAATACAGCAATACAGAGCATCGATGGCCAAAGGATATAACAAGAAAGTCTTCTCACGACAATTTTGAGTCGGTGATCTCGTCCTGAAACGGGTCGACGTCACCAAACATGTTGGAAAACTAGATGCCAACTGGGAGGGCCCTTTCCGAATCGCTAAAGTCTGAAAGAACCAGGCTTATCACCTCGAGGAAATGAGTGGTCGGCTAGTACCTTGGTCTTGGAACGCTCATAACCTTAGGAGATTTTATGTTTGAAAAGTTGTAAACGTGCAATTGTTTGTACATGTCAATAAGATCGAGCACTTTAATCCAACTATCATACTCTTTTCGAGTTAAATAGGCCGATTTTTTAGTTCCGACCTACGATATTGATTAAAATTATTGTGCGGTTATCATGCTCGAAAAGGGTTAAATAGCCTATTGTTAGGAATAATGCCCTAGAAAGCCGATTGTATATCCGCTTTGTGCTTTTCCTTATTGTAATCACAGATAATCTTTGAATGATATAACGAATTATGGCAACACTTCTTTATATGCTCTTGTTTGGTATGCGTTTACTTTATCTGTGCATGTATAAGAACTCCCCTAATCCTGATGACTTTAGGACTCTACCATTTAGGTGAAATGGTTCATGAAACGAGCCCTATATCACATAACTCATGATTAGTAAAATACTCCAAGCCGATGAGTCCTACAGATAGTGGGAGTGTCAACTTGACTCCTCTAAGGCTTGCTTGTGGGATCACGCCCTTAAGAAGGACCACCTTGGTTCATGGAGGTGCAAAGTGTATAGTTGATACGTGCGTGATACATGAGGGTGCTTACTTTAATAAGTAAGTTCACTGAGGTGCCCCGTGTGAGAACATTCCTAAATGGAAAAGGAAGTTTCTATTTCAGGAAATGGAAACTTCCAGATTAGGAAATATCTCACGAGTCATTGATGTGATTAATTGATCCTTAGACTTGAGGTTCCTTGTCACTTTATGAGTTAACTCTGTAGTCTTAGGTATAAGCTTTAAAGGGTGTCGCCTTAGACAACTGATTCAAGGCTTATGCTGGGGCTGCACAAGTAATTCATGAAAGTGAATGAGAATCAAGAAAGGACCTACACTTGCATTTGCAAGGTGATCTCTTATTGTGTAAGTCATTCATATGCCATATGGACTCCTTGGCCAAGGCAGTAGATCAAGACATCAAGAAAAGGGTTTCTTGGATTGAGATCAAATGGATATGAAATGCACTTAGCTTTAAGACCGGATTATTAGGGTTCTGATTATTCCCTTACCCTAGATCTTGGTTGAGAGATAGTAAGTAGGAGGATTGTATCTCACATTAATCAATGACTTAAAGGTTCTGTCGAATCCGAACATTCCAATTCAGCTAGGGGTTAAACACCTGTTGCTAGACTATGGTCGTTTAATCTGTGGACTGATTAATTAATTAGTAAATTAATTAATTAGGGTCACTGCTAATTGAATTGAGAACCTAGAGGGTCACACACAACAACTTGGTTACATGAGTTGAGGCTTTAAAATGATTAAACGAGTTAATAGGGCCTAGAGGGTTCCACACGTGTGAAATCACACGTGTGGGTCACGTGACTGGACACGTGTCATTATGACACGTGTGCCACATGTGACTATTTAATTGGATATTAAATAATTAAGTTGTTAATTATTTAATAGACTTTGGTTTAATTTTGAATTAAAAAGAAAGTCTTATATATTTTGGAGAAAAATAATCTAGTTAATTAATTATGAATTAATTAATTAGATAAAATAAGTTATTTATTTTAAATAAATAAAGTATAAAATTATCCAAAAATAGTTTGGATATTTTTAGCTCTCTTGAAAGTTGATTTGAATTAGAATTCAAAGTCAAAGTCAAAATACTTGATGATCAAGTAATAGGAGAGAGAGGGACCAAAACCCTAGTCCATAAGGACTAGGAATTTCGGCCACTCCCCTGTTATAAATAGGGGAGCTCGAGCTCCCCTGAGAGAGTAATTGGCAATTCTTTCGGTTCATGTGTTGAACACCATCCTTTCTCCAAGATCAAATAAACCCTAGGTTAAGCCTAAACACTAACTAGAGAACTAGCATCCTTACTAGTTAGATTGTGATCAAGTTGGTGGACTATCTCTAGAGAGCTTCAAGTTAGAAGTTTGAAGATTCGAGCTTTACCAAGGACAGGGGATCAAGCCGCGAGAAGAGCGTTCTTGGGTGGCTTGAAACGCTTCAAGAAAGATTAAAAGAAAAGTAAGTTTTCTATCTCTACGAATTTGGTTACACGATTGCGAGTCCAAGGTTCTTTGTTGGGAAAATTTCTTAAATTCCGCTGCTTTCTGATTCGTATTTTCCAACAACTATTTAATCAATTCCAGTTCATTGTATCACCGCTCTTAACTCGAAAATTCTGAACATGCATACTCAGAAATGCTAATTCAAGAATATACTTGGAAAAGAAATTCATTAAGCATAATACAATCCGAATTGATTACATTTGGATTTTCAAGTTGGGAACACTCGTCGGCCACCCCGGGTCAACATGAGAGGTTACATTTGGATTTTCCATAAAGGAGCACTCGCCGACCACCCCGAGTCGGCTTGATACTTGGGCAAAAATTAAAACTAAAAATGAAAGGTTAAATTACAATGGGAAAAAACAAGAGAAATAGAGGAGCCAAGGCAGAGGGGCTCTAGTCAACCTCTTCGTCGGAGTTGGCTGCGGTCTGCTCATTGCCGGGGGCCTCATAGAATAGCTCCGGGAACACCCTCGCATGGTTGAGGACCATCGGGTCGACCCCCTGAGGCATCTTGCTCGAATCTTCCTCCACACCAGCGACTATGGACTTCTCCAGTGATACAGCAAAGCCAAACTCGTGCTGGGACCAGTCTATCTCGGGCTCTTCGATGGCAGCTTCCGGGGGCGGAGGTCTCGGGTCGGGGCACATGATGCCAATTTTCTTCGTGTTGTACCCGACTGGGATATGACCCTCTGACTTGCACTGGGCAAAGCAAAGGTCGAAGCCCTCTTTAATGTCTGTAACTCCGAAGGCTGCAGTCGACCGTTTATAGGCCGGGGACTTCATAAACCTGTACACCCCGTACCTCTCTGAGTCGGCCACCACCTGGTCGAAGAGTCCTTGGCACCTCTCGATGGCCGTCCTCGCCCCCTTTACCTCACCAGCGGCCTCACCATCCTTAAAGAGGCTCACCATCTTGGACGACTGCTCATCGACTTTTTTCTGCTCGTCGAGCAGCTCCTTCTTCTTGTTTTCCAGTTGCTTCCTCAACTCGTCGGAGGTCAACTCGGCCTTGGTCTTGGCCAGCTCAGCAGCCTTCACCTGAGAGCCCAAGCTTGCCTTCTCCGTTTCCAAGTCCATGACCTTTCTCTTCAGCTATTCTACCTCCGAGTCGATCCCAGCCTTGGCCTCCCAGCGGGCTCTTCCTTCCCTGTAGATTTGAGCCCTCCGACTCAAATGATAAACATCCTGCGCGAGCTGGAATAGACAGAACAAAAGTGAATTTAGTGATCTGCATGAACGTCGATTCGAGTGAAAAGAAAGAGATCACGCCTTACCCCAATCGACTTGATTGCCGCCGATATCTCCAACTCGATGTCCGATATCTTCCACCTGGCCTCATGATCTATCGGGGTTTGGCAGCAATGGTAGATCGTCTCGGTTGCTCGATTGTCCCGAGGAGTTGATCTGACTCGACGAGGCTTACCGTCGTGATCGACCAATTTGAAACCTCCCAGAAGGTGCGGCTCTGTGATCTTCAACATTTTGAAGAAGTCAGCAATGTCTTCCGCGGGGGGGGAGGAATGGCTGGTGCGTCATCCTCATCGCTTCGAATGTGAAGGGGGCCGGGCTTTTCTCCGTGCCCGATGGAGTCGATGGGAGAGAACCTGTCGACGCGACTCCTTGCGGCTGGCTTCCACCCCCGGGATGATCTTGGCCCCGACTTGCATGTGTCGAGCGGGGGACTTTAGAATCCTTGTCCTTCCTGGACTTTTTTCTCCTATCTTCCGGGTCGGCAGCCGCTTCCTTGTCCTTCCTCTACGACCCGTGAGGGACGGGTGTCTGGTTCGATGCACCCGCATCCCGGCTCGCACCATCTCGGGGCGATGCAGCATCCATAGTCTTGTGCTGCCCCGTCAATTCGACAGCTTCGGTTACCACTCGTTGGGCCTCGATCTCCTCCATGTCGACCCTCAGTGCTGCCAATCTGCTCATGATTGTTTTATCTGTAAAAAGGAACCAAGGCAGGTTAGAATCGACCCAGAAGCCGAAAGGAAAAGCTTAAACAAAACTCAAAATGATTAAACATTCGACTCGGGCACTTATGATACCAGGGTCAAAGCTTCGACTAAGGACTCCGGGGGCTAAACCAAAGTTAACCAGTACTTTGTCCTCGATCAGTTTCTTGCAGTCGAACTGGCCGAGGGATAGCAGATCTAGGATGAATGTATTCTTCCACCGAGGCGCAGCAATCGGCAATGTCAGAGTAGGCCTCCAGCACCAACACCTATTCCATAGGTTGGGCCATCCCTCTCGACTCTCGACGTATACGAATTGTTGTTTCCAAACATGCCCGTTGGAAGAGGTCGGCGATGTCATGAGCTTGCGTTTCTGCTTAAACGCTAGCTGAACAAACCCATAGCCCGACCCAGACGTCTCCTTGGTAACACTTGCGTTGAAAAGATCCTTGGCGACTCCAAGCATAGGGATACCAAAATATCTCATCAGCACCCGGACCCCATTTAACATTGCATACGCATTGGGCATCAACTGGACCGGACTAATGTTGAGGTGATTCAGGATGTTGAGGATATCATTGTCGAGGGGAACATGGAATCCGGCAGTTACCATCTTCCAAGTTACGATTATGCTGTTCGGGGGAGGGTCGGTCATTGTTTGTCCTTTTCTTGGTCGAATGATGTTGAACCCCCCCAGCTCGACGTCCCCTCCGAATAAGATCTCTCTTATCTCTTCGAACATTTTAGGAGAGACCTTACTCTCTACAAGCCGAGGGTCCTTGTCCAATACCCGATCCGGGGATTTTGCACCGTAGGGAATGAATACCTCATCCTCCTCTTCTTCACGGCCGGTAGTCGACGATCCGGCCCCGCCGGCTCTACTCGAATACTCCGGCTCTAATGTCATCCCAACCGGAGGAACCACAGTTATGGGTTCAGCGGAAGTCACCGGTCCCAACGGGGAGGTCGAGTGCCTATCCCTAGAATCCTCCGACACTTCCCCAAGGTTAGCTGCCTCCGAGGCGTCCTGTGATCGAACAGATTCTTCCTCACTCGGACTCGACGTAAGTGAAGTAACTTCATCCCCGGGACCCGGAATCTTATCCGATAAGTCCGAACGAGTCGAGGTCGAAGAAGACATCCCACTGCTTAAACTTAAAAACTCTGACCGGGCTCCCTAAAATCCCTCCTTCTCCTTGAAATAAGGATTAAGGTGCGTGTCAGGGGTCGAGTCGATCGTTATTCGAGATGGGGTTCTTCTCACTCGATTACGAACTCTCAGAAATAAATAACTAGAAAAATTGAAGCTACCAAAGCAAAGGAGATAAAGTTGAGAGAGCTTACAGGAAATTCGTTGTTGGCTTGTGTCGACTCGAATGATCCGAATTGCTTGACTCGAAAAGCTCTGAAATGCTCGAAACGCTCTAAAAATTTCTGAAGTAAAGGAGAGGAATAAGGGAGGCCCTATGGGGCTATTTATAGGGGAATTATGGGCGGGAAAATCGAAGGCGAATCGTCGCTATGATTACGCCTGGGACCCACTTTTCGAAATGCGAAAGGTCACCGCCACGTCACCATGGCACCGCCTTTTTGGGGGCTAATGATATGGGCCAATCAGGCGTCGCTACGTGTGCTTAAGGAGGACCACTACCCACGCGCCATGTAGCCCGGCAAACCAGTCGAAGGTGCCACGTGCACACCTCAGATCGAACACCTCGATGTTGATGCCTTCATTAAGACGAGACCTAACCACCCAACAAGGTCGAGCCGACTACCCATGATATTACTCGAATTGAAGTCGAGTGGGTCTACGGTAAGTAGGCAGTAAGCCGGCCCAGGGAGATATAGGTCAAATGGTGTTCGACTCACTCCGGGGCCCACCCCGCCGCACAAGCATTTAATGACACTGACAGGCCGTACCAAGTGGGCTCAGTGCATTAAATGCACCTGCAGACGACACTGTTCAAATTATCATTACATGATCAGGTATAAATACCCCCTTAATAAATGTCATTCATAAGCATCTTTAAACACATTTATTGCACCCCAAGCAAGTCGAAAGGCTCTCAAAACCACTCGATACTGACTTGGGCGTCGGAGTGCCGACAAAGGGAGCATCCCAACCCGTCCTTTGTCGGTCCGTAGTTCATGTTTGCTATTCCATCTCACAGGTCAACGTAAAGTCGAGGACTTCCCCTATACAAATTCTAAGTGATCAAGTCGGCATTTTTGAGCCACGTTAGCGGACCGGAAATTGACACGATCAGTCTAGATAATGCTTAGATAACAACAGGCACACTCAATTAGTAATCCAGCCCTGAACGGTAATAGTAAAACTAATCAAAATTGGATATCAAATTCCATGTTACGACATTAATCATCAGAAGTTTGGTGGACAACATTTGATCCTAATTCCTAACTAACATATGATAAACTATGATGCACAGACACGGACACGGCGACACGGACACGACACGACACGGATACGGCGACACGGATTTTTTCTTGAATTTTTCACGTGAGGAGTGTCGGACACGGTGTCGGATACGAGTGTCCGACACGACACGACACGACACGGCAAAATGATATTTTTAGAAGTGTCCGTGCATCATAGATAATAAATGAACGTATGGCAAGTAGCATATTCGTCCCATCAAGTAATTCAAACGAAATAGAGCATAAAGTAAGCCATGCAGCTTACAAAATGGTCATCACCACCAATAAGAACTAGTAATTCAAGATAGAATGCAAAAAAAAAAAAAAAGAATCACCAAAAAACCCCTCATTGAGAGCAGATTTTCATATATTACGAAATACATTCAAAAGTGGCATACTTGTTCCATCAAATGATTACAAAACAGAGCAAAGAGTTACATAATCACACCATAAAATGCTTTTCATATTGAATGATTCATTCCTCACAATACATACAATAGCTAAGTAGTTAACACTACATCAAATCCTGATAAAGACACTACATTTCACAAAATTCATACCTCATATCCTGGTACAAGAGGTATCAAAGTCATCGGGTGCCACTCTCGCAATCCAAGTGTTAAGAGTCTTCTTCGTATCCGCACGATTGACATAAGCCAACTCATACATGCTGCACAACTTCACCACAACTGTCTCATTCAACGCCACAGTCGGAACCCTCTCCAATGCACTCCCCAAAACCTTAATCGAATCCGACAAATCCCTCAAATACATCAAACAGAGAGCTTTATTATTAATCGCCAGTCGCCACAACATTTGATCCATCTCTCTCTCTATACATTCTTCCTACTCCCTCACAGCAGAAACATAATCTTTCCCAACCAAATACATCAATGCTTTATTCCTACTCACCAATTTTTCTACGATAACCTCTTTAGCATTTATAAATTATTTTTATTATTTTTATTTCTAAAGTTTTGTATTTCGTTAAAATAAAAAAAATAAATGTAATATTTTTATCTTAATTTTTTTTTAGCAACTGTAACTTTTAATATGTATGTACTATTGAAATTATAATATTAATTTTGTCAATTATTATTAAATTAAACTTTAAATTATTTTTTTAATTTTCATGCATAGCACGACACATAAGCTAGTAAATTTAAGAGAGGGACGAAAACATGGACAAACTTAATGGAAGTATAAAAATATTTTCTTAAGAGAAAATATATCCATTAGGAGAAGCAGGAAAAAAAATTAAGATATTGAAAGTAATAAAAAAGAAAAAAGACTAACGAATTCCCATTGAGCAATAGAAAAAACCCATAAAAAAGAAGTACATGTTTTTAATTCCAATATTCAAATAAATATATCAAATATTTTTATTTTAGAGAAAATAAAGAATGATAATAGAGTTGTAAATTCAAAGAACATGTCTAAACAGTTAAAATATGATAATATATTATACTTAAACGAAAAAAAGCAAAACAATAAACACAAATAGCAACAAACAAAAAATTAATAAAACTAAATTTTGCACAAGAAAAATAGAAATAATTAGGAATTCAGGATAATTCGTGTGTGACGCATGCGTAATAAAATGCTAATTGTATCTAAATTATAATTCCTAATTAAATTGACGGGATAATGTGTGATAAATTCTCAATTGGGCATTATATTTTTATTTAATTTCTCATTTGGGCAAAATATCGTATAAGTTTCACATAATGTAATACTTAAAATACCTCTCAAAATATATGTTGTATAGTTTTTACAAAATGTAGTATTAAAACGTTCTAATGCCGTATTTATATCCTATTATATAATATAATTTTATGAAGAGTTAAGTAAAAATATTTTAAATTGATGGGGAGTTATTTCAAACTGTCCATTGTTGCCAACTTATCGATGAATTAGACTAATAATTAAGTTACGGATCAATATGCGAGAAAGAGAAAATTGTGGGTGCAAAATGCAAATAACATAAAGAGTTTGGTTTAAGCCATAATCTAGAAAGCACGGACACGACAAAAAAAGTGTCCGTGCAGTATCCGACACGTGTTGGATATGGACACGGCTCGGACACGGCTGAAACGTGTCCGAAATAAAAAATAAAATAAAATAAAAAATAGGACACGGTGTCGGACACGGCGGGATAAATTTTCTAATTAAATAAAGTTTTTTATGCATTTTTTAATAGGGCAAATTACGCCAAAGTCCCCTGAGGTTTGACATAATTACAAATTAATCTCTCCACTTCTGAAAATTACGGATTAGTCCCTATAAATACTGTTTCAATTGAGGTCCCTAGACGCGGTTAGGGTTCCGTTAATTTTGACATTTGAATTTTCGAAAAATATTACAAAAAAGTTCCTGAACTATGAATTTTCTTACAAAACAACCCCTTAACTAAATCACATCAACAATGTAGTCCTGTCAAAATTAACGAACCCTAACGGCGTTTAGGAACCTCAATTGAAATAGTATTTATAGGGACTAATCCGTAATTTCCAGAAATGGGGGGATTAATTTGTAATTATACCAAACCTCAGGGAACCTTGGTGTAATTTACCCTTTTTTAATATTTTTAGAATTTTTTGGGGTGAAAACTAAAATAACAAACTTATTCTAGTTTTTAATTATACATATTTTTTTAAAATATTTTATTTTATCTAGATTATACTTATAAACTATTTTTATTTTTATATAAAATATTTTAATTTATATATAAAATATATTTATTTATATAAAATATAGTCGTGTGGGAGCCGTATCGTGTCCTAAAATTTTTAAAAAATCCATATCGCCGTATCCGATCGGTGTCCGTACAACCTTGGCCATAATTAATCAACAAAATCATTAAAACCTTAAACCCACACAAATTCTCTCAAAATCCACTCGCCGGAGTCTTCCCAATATTCCACGTGAAGCTTCATTTCCGCCGCAGAGAGGATGCCGCCGCCGTGTCGGAGAATAGTGTGTCCGCCGTGGAGGACGAGTTTAATAACCGCCGGAAACAGCCGGATCTTGCGGAGGCGATTAGGGCTCTGGCTTCGGTTATTGGATCGAGTCAAGCTACGACTGTGATGCAGCCCCAAATTGTGCTTAACAAAGCCTCCGATTCACTGAAAGTACGTGAGGATTTTGGTTTCTTGGAGCTATTCTCTTCTATTTTGCAGCTTATTTATATATTTTGAGAATTGAGCTCGTGAAGTCTGAATTGGTGAAAAATGTGATAAATTTGAAATATGAAGTTAAGTTTTTTTAAGGCTTGCTATTTGAAGGAGTTGAGGCAGTTAGAATATTCAAGAAATACATTGTTTTCTGACTGATTTTTGTGCAGCAGAATGTTATTGAAAATCAAAAGATGCAATCACCATAATAATGCCTCATTCGATAATAATGATTTAAGGAAAACGGAGAAAGAAAGAAAGAAAGTCGATAATGATTCTCAACAATTGTTCTTTCCGTGTCTCACTCACTCACTCAGCTCATATTCCCCATTCACCACTGCAAGTTTTCTCTTCTGTTCCCTCTCAAATCAAGGCAAAACATTCTCTCACACGCCCTCTCTTAAGTCGTTAATATCTCACCAAAAGAATTTCTCTCATACACTTTCTTTGTTTAATTAATATCCCGTTAAAAAACCTCTCTCACATCAATATCTCTGAAAGAATGAGGGACGTAGTCGGATCTATTGCTGGTTACGCCATTGAAGTCCTGCTTCAAAATCTGCTCTCACTTTGCAAGGAAGAGATCAGCCTCATTCGGAATTTCAAGGAAGACTTGGATAAACTCAAGAAATCACTGGAAATGATTCGAGATTTCCTGGACGATGCTGACAAGAAACAAGTGACTAACAAAGCTGTCAAACGTTGGCTGATCAATCTGGAAGCTGTGGCTTTCGATGCTGACAACATTCTCGATGAGCTCAACTACGAAGTTCATCGCAGGAAAATGAAGCCCGAAAACAAACTCAAGAAAAAGGTACGAGCCCTCTTCTCAACTCGAAAAATGGGTCTTGAAATCAGGAGCATCAATCAGAAGCTGAAATCAATTAACCAAGAGGCCACGGAATTCGGCCTTCAAGGATATTTGAGTCCTCATGTTCCTAGTGTTGTATTAAGTCTTCCTCCTATAGATAGGGAAACTGCTTCAAACCTGGATCCAGTTGTTGTCGGAAGAGAAAATTATGTGTCAAGTATCGTGGAGATATTAACTCATAATGAACAAGAAGTTTTCTCTGTCCTTCCCATCGTTGGTATGGGTGGACTAGGGAAGACAACATTAGCAAAGTTAGTATTCCATGATAAGAAAATAGAAGCCCATTTTGAAAAGCTTATCTGGGTTTATGTTTCCGAAAGTTTTGATGAAATTACTCTTTTGAAAAAAATTCTTGAATCACTCACAGGATCTTCGAAAGATTATTTTAATACTAAAGATGTTCTCTTGAGAAAGCTTCGAGAAAATTTGGAAGCTAAAAAGTATCTACTCGTCCTCGATGATGTTTGGACGGAAGAGACGAAAAAGTGGAATGATTTTGTAGATACCTTATTGAGCATTACTTCTACAAAGGGGAATGGTATTATTATTACCACTCGAAGTGAAACGGTTGCTTCAATTGTGGGAACAATTTGTATTGAGAAATTGGAGGGGTTACCAGATGATGATTGTTGGTCTATAATCAAAGAAAAAGCTTTTGGAAAAGGATGTTTTGTTCCGTTAGAGTTTGAAGCTATTGGGAGAAAGATTGCAAGTAAATGTCAAGGTTTACCATTAGCTGCAAAAGTAATGGGTGGCTTGTTGCGTGAGAAGTCGAAAGTGGAGTGGTACTCAATTGAAAAGGCCGAGCTTTCAAACTTGGGCGAAGATGGAAACACTATGAGGAAGATCTTGAAATTGAGCTTCGATAATTTACCATCACAATCACTTAAGAAATGCTTTGCATTTTGTGCAATTTTTCCCAAGGGTTATTGGATCGAGAGGAGTATACTGATTCACCTTTGGATGGCAGAAGGATTGCTCCAAAATGATGATATGGAAACTTTGGGCGACAGATTTTTTCACCTTCTTTTGCACAACTGCTTGCTACAAGTTGGGATGCAATTTCACAATGACAGTTTAGTATTTTACACCATGCATGACCTCGTGTGTGATCTAGCATTCTCAGTTTTGAATGAATCCGGTCCAGTACGGTGCATTTATTTGGAATCTATTACAGATATTCCAAAAGAGAAAGCTAGAAATGTGCGTTCGTTAATCTTTCAAGGTGAAATTTCTGATGATAACATATTGTCAGACTTCAAATATCTTCGTGGTTTAGTTTTAATTGGACGTGGTAACACACAACTACCAAAGATTGAGCATTTGGTACATTTGAGATATTTTGACATCTTTCGCACATCAATTGAATGTTCAACAAAGTTGATCGACAATCTCTACCTCCTACAAACATTCAGAGCAAAAGTCGCTTCCAACGAGTTGCCAGAAGCATTAAACAAGTTAATAAACTTGAGGCATGTGGACATTAAAGGTGGAGGAAGGAGAGCTGAAAGTTGCCTCCTGCAGCTCCTACACAGTCTAAAACCGACGATTGCTACAAGTTGTTCCCCAAATCTCAAAACGTTGTACATCCATAGAATGCATAGCAGCTCACTTCTGGAAAATCTCTTGGTCAGCATAACCTCACTAACGGAGCTCCAGTTTGAGGACTTAAAAGGACTGGTCTGCCTCCCTGACGTGTTCTTCCATAGCAATCAAAATCTCACATATTTGAGAATATCTGGTTGTGGGGACTTAACGCATCTGCCTCCACGCTTTGGAGTTTCTCTTAGAGAGGTTGAGATACTTGGGTGCTTCAATCTGGAAGGATTACCGGAGATTCCGCACTGCCTTGACAAATTGATCCTAGAGTTTTGCCGGAATATCAAGTCCATACCATATAATCCAAGTGGCCGCTCCCCTTCTCTTCGTGAATTGGCCATCTTGAACTGTGGTGGTCTGACTGAATTGCCAATCGGACTTCTAGAGTCTTGTACATCGTCGCTTGAATCTTTGTGTTTGTGGAGATTAGCAAGTGTAACGAATATGGGCATGGCAATTGCTTGTCTTCAGAAAATGCCTCGTCTCACATCATTGAAGGTTGATCTTAAACATTTGGCTACTGATAATTTGCCTATAGAGATTGTTGGGTCTTTTGATAGCTTGCGTGATTTAGAGATTACTTGTGGGATGGAGATGTGGCAGCGACTTGAAGATCCTCTTCAACATCTCAGTGCTCTAAGGAAATTAACGTTATGCGATATTGAAATGGAAGCAGTGCCAGAATGGCTGAGGAAAATGCCATCCCTCCGGGAATTACATCTACAGAGTTGCCAGAAATTAAGGAGTCTGCCCTCTAAACAAGCCCTCAGACACCTAACCAGATTATCTGTCTATGGTTGCCCGCTATTGAACTTGGGAAGAGATGATGATAATTCTGAGTGGCACAAGGTCTCCCATATCCCTTATGTCTCTCCATATCAGGTTCAGTGATTTCTGTTGATTGAATTTCAATTTTAATATTTGTTGGAAATTGATATCTCACATTCACTTATATGGCGAATTAGTTTGATTCCCAAATTTTTAGAGTGAGATTCTAACTACTTTCAAAGCAGGATTGCGAAATTGATCAGATTAGTTTCTCACAACATTTGAGAACTTTGATGGAGATAGTTTACCCAAATTAGTTTTCTAATCTAATTAAAACAACTTTCAGTGTGTAGTTAAAAACTAACTTTTAAGAGGAAAAGAAAAGAAAAAAAAAAAAAAAAAATTAATTTTCTCTACATCACCTATCTTTTAAAATAGTGAATTAATATCTCTCTTTTTTCCTCACCCGTAGATATAATAAAATTGGTGAACTATGTAGTTTTCGTGTCTATTTAGTTTTACTTTTGTTTATTATCTTGATTTTCCTCACCCTCAGATATAATAAAATTGGTGAACTATGTAGTTTTCGTGTCTATTTAGTTTTACTTTTGTTTATTATCTTGATTTTCCTCACCCGTAGATATAATAAAATTGGTGAACTATGTAGTTTTCGTGTCTATTTAGTTTTACTTTTGTTTATTATCTTGATTTTCGTATGAACGTATAATCTTATTTCATGTAGAAAATAACTAGTATATTTAATATTGCTGGTAGTTGAAACCTTTGATTTTATACGGATTATAGCTTAAATCCAAAGAGACAAGGGATAAATTCTCAACAACTCTTAATTGCCTTAACAACACTTCTTATTTTTTCTTTGTTTTCAGTGGGCTTGAGACTTGAGACAGAGGACCATACCAATATACCATATTACTACCTTGGAGGATTCTTTTGATGCAATTATTTAAAACTTTTGTTGAACTTGTTTTGTGTGGCTTGTGAAACTTTCTGGTGATAAGATTTTTTATGTTTTCATCTGAAACATCAATGATTCGGAGAATTTGAACTTATGGTTAGCTGTGATTTTTTTGTTGAAATGTGATGTTTTGGGGTTCGTTGCGACTAATGTAGGCAAGGGTTCCCGTAGGTTTCAGAGTACAAATTAGATCCAATCAATCTGTTAAATTTCTTTGAATTATTTTCCATTGATGGAATTAGAGCACTTAGCACTGACACGAGTCAGTTTACACTTTCCTCCGCTGTATCTTTGTATAATTACACAAACCTCCCCTATTGATTGAAATCAAAACTTAAGGTCCATAATTGAAGAATAGCAGATTGGGAGGTCAAATTTGGCGGATGAATTCGGTTAAGATTTTAATTAGGTATAATGATTGATAGAAGGGGTTTCCGGGTTACATTAACTAAGAGTCATACACGAACTTCGTCTCATGGTTTTAAATCTGATGACAGCTGACAAAATATGTCTTGACTATGAGAACTCATCCATCTACGATACACAGAAATTGGAAAATTTATTTAAAATGAGAAGATTAAATCACTTAACAAACACTAGTAAATTGTAAATGAATATACATCATACAAATTCTCGCACATCTCTAATGTAGTTCAACGCAATACAATTACTTGGTGGAAGGTAAAGTCTTCCTGAATTCAGACAAGAAAACAAGAGATCACCTACGAAATCATATCAGAATGTACATAATACATCTAAAGAGTTAAAATGGAGGAACAAAATAAAATGAATTACTCCCAATTATTCAATCCACAAGAACAAATATTGATGCAGGGGTTCGCTAAAACTATCCTGATAAAAAGAAGGCAAAATATGTTCCGAAATTCGTCAAGTTTTGGGCACATCATTGAACAATTGCAATCATCTGCATAACCAGCAAATACCACTATGTCAGGAATGTACAAGCAATTCCTGTTGGACAATGTGCAGAAAAATCAATGCAGACACACAACCAGCATTCCTAGTTATCTTAGTTATGCTTGTTTACACAAATTTTCGTTGATCTGCAATAAATGATTACAAAATACGAAAATAAGGGAAAACAAAGAATAATATCGATTTAAAATAAAAGTGTTCCAATCTCTGAAATTCCTCTGATTCTTCGGAGTAGATTTATCCGAGGGCTTGATGCTTATTCCCGGATTGAGTATAGAGTTTGGTTGAATCGACGGCGGAATGGCAAGACTCGAACTTGAGAGCTTGAATGCTTGAATTCCTTAGTGCTTGATAAGTTGAGAATTTTGTCCTTTGAATCTTCTTGTTGCTTGTTTGTTTATGTTTGTGCTTTTCTTCCCGGCTGATTTTTAGGCTTTAGAACCTTATTTATAGGCCTTCATTTGTCCTATTGGGCTTCGTGGGCTTGGGCCGACATTTAAAGACCACTTTATAATTAGTGGGCCTTTAATTTATTTAATGGATAATTTAATTAATCCATTAATTCAAAACAATAAGAATATAGTTTCACAATTCTTATTTTGAATTAAACATGCAAGCCCAAATTTCTTATGGGCTTATTAAAATTAGTAATTAACAACCAATTTTATTGGGTCATTAATTAATAATTTTATTTTAATTTTTCGATGTCAACAGATGCCACCACTTCAAGATCCAAGGAGAACGAGTCGAAGTTCGTGAGGCCAGGCTTGAAGTATTTCACCTTCATTTTTTATTTATTATTTTGTTTTTTTGAATTTCTTGTGGCCGATCGGCTTGATCCATGCGTGAGGAAACATTTAAATTGGACCCCAGCAAAACCAAATCATCAATTTCATATTTTGGACCATAAATAAGGCCAAGTGTCCTTCACAACCTTTTTTGGTTGATTGCACAGGAGCTGCCGCAATTATGGCTTCGCGCGGCAGCAATTTGTTTGTTCGATTGGGCTGCAAGTAACCAATTAAGAGCAATTGTTTCTAGTGGGGTTTTTCGTTATTAGGGACACCCAAGTGTTTTTTTTAGTAAGTTAACCCCTAGTTTCAAAAGAATGGGGTACATAACCCTTTTCTCAATTTTATCTAATAAAATAAATATGGGCAAATTGCATTTTTGGTCCCATAGTAATAGGCTATTATCACTTTTGGTCCCATGTTTTTCAGATCTGGTTTTTTTGGTCCCGTACTAATTTTTTTTTATCACTTTCAGGACTTCCGAAGTCATTGTCCATCCGTCAATTTACTGTTCATCCACCCCTTTTTTTTTGGTCTATATCCATTAATTTCATATATTTTATATATTTATTATCTATAATATATGTATTATATTTTATATAATATGTAATACACGTATTAAATTATTAATACCCTATATATTATATATTTTAATTTATAATATGCATTTTGTTATATATTATATATAATATATAATATATATAATAAAATATGTGTAATACATATATATAATATACATGTAATTATGTAAATGAAACAATATTAAAATACATGTATATTATACGTGTATATAATATACATGTAACTATATTAAAATACATATATAATATACATGTATATATAATATATACATAGTCACATGTATTTTAATATATACACGATATATATGTATTAACAATATATATTGTTACATATTATATATTATATATATACAAGTATACTATATTTTAAAATATAAACACATATATATGCATTACAATAATATATGTATATTATATTTTATACACGTATATATACGTATTACACATATTTTATTATATATAATATATATTTTATATTATATATTATATTAATAATATATAGATACCATGACAGAGGACATGACAGAGGTACCTTTTATTAAGGTGGAAATAAAGGTGAAAAAAGTAAATCATTTGTAAGCCCATATCAAAATTATTATACTGTACATGGTAATTTTACAGGATTAAATAAGCTAGAGATATGATTCTTAACCAGTCATGGTGGCAAGCCCTGAAAACGCCTAAATCATGGCAACAAAACGGGCGAAACCAGACTTCGGTTTTAAATCTAATCTCGGCTTATTTTAATTCTAACCATCCCAGAAATAAATTTTTTGATCTGGTACTTTTTTTTTTTTTTTTTTTTAAATCCCACCATGAACATTGATCTTAATCACATGATATAATTCAACACATTAATATTTAGCCAGCCATATTAGGCGGCGAATAAGAAACAAAATTGTAAAATGTAATAACTTGAAAGTAAATTGACTTACTTGGCTGATGTACACCAGTGTTGCAAGTTTGCAAAAGATTTTTCCTCAAAAAACTGTAAAGTGTTTACAAACTGGAATTGAAAATTTTAATTTGGTAAATTTCGCTCTGTCTAATGCAGTAGCGAACTGTCCTATAAATACACAAAACTCTCGGATTTGAAATCCGGAACTAAAGGCTAACCTAAACTATTTGCACCATTATGAATGTGCAAAGTACAACTTTATTAAAACCATGGTTACTTTATTAAAACCACAACAAACAAAACAACGGGCAAATCTTTCCGCAAATGGTATTTGGGTGGTTGGCATATCATCCTTTCAAGGTCCCATCTTGTCCTTTCCTTTTCCTTCTTTATTCAAATATTTTTGAATAACCTGATCCAAATCTTCAAACATATCCTCATAGGGATTCTGAGCTTCTCCAGCTGGACAATATTCATCATTGGATAAAGTATCCATAGAGACACTGGATTGTGTATAAAAGCTTAGATTTTTCATTAAATCTTTTTTTACTTCCTTAAGATAGGAAGCCACTTTTTCTTCATCCGAAACTTGTCCTTTTTGAAAATATAATTTCTTTGAAATATATTCAAATGGACTAGGAATTTTATTCTGTTCCTCCTGAATAATATATTCATGAATTTTTTTTCTTGATATTATCAATGGTCTCTTGGCCTTCCATACTTCCTTCTTTATTAAGAGCCAGCATTTTCTTCCAGAACTTAGTATAAAAGGTTCTGAATAAGCAAGGTATCTTTTGTTGGGTTTCTCCCAACTCTGGTTCCCATTTCCAAATCCAAGGGATACCAAATTCAGTAAAGAAATGGAGAAAAGGCATTCCTTCAATCCATTTTCCATTGCTCTGAGCATCAAGAATTTTGGGAGAAATTTCTACCCATTGAGAATATAATTCCTGAAAATTATTTGGCAAAATTTTTTCTGTGGGGCCAAAACTAAACCACCATTGGTATAACCAATTTGGAATGTCCTTGTTATAAACATTTGGACAGATTTTGAAAAACCATGAATGTTTATGAAGCTCATTCTGGTAAAGGAATGCTTTATTAAATGTCCCAATAATTAAATTTAATTTTGACTTGGGAATTTTGGAGACTATATTCTCTTTCTCTGAGTGTACTTATTCCCCACTCTTCAGCAGATATTATCTGCTTGATAATCACTTTACTAAAGCTATAAACTTTAGTTTGCTTTCCTGCAAAATAATGAGTGAATTCACAGGATCCTGTCACTTTGAGTATATTCTCAAAATGGGTTCGCTGTTTATATGAACCAGCAGTAAATGATGCAGTATCCAAATATCTCTGCATGAGATGCCAGATATTATCCTTCCATCTCAAATCTTTATCTTCTAAGAGGAATATTACCTCTTTATGAGCATTTTGCTCGTATGGCAATTCAGATGAATCAATTTCTTCATCTCCTACGATATTAGCATAGGATGGAACGGATTGAGTATTACTCTCCTGCTTAGCTTTATAAGCTAGAAATTCCTTATATAAAGGATCTTCCTTTGGTGTATTACTTGAGGATGATGAAATATTTGCAATATTTTCAGCTATTAGCTTTTGATTGCCAAATTGAGCAATAGTTCTTCCACCTCTTCCTCTATTAGAGGAATTTCTGCCTCCTTGAGGTCGCATCCTGAAATATCAATAGGATTAAGCTATTAGCTTTTTTAATTTATTTTTCACAGCTATAAGCTGAGTTTCATCCTCTTCAATATAATGATCGAGGCCATGATGATTAAGATAGATGCATAAAGATTTGGTCTGATCAATTTGAGCTTCTAAATAATTCTGTAAAGCTATAAGCTTTGGAATCAGTAATTTATGACGCCAAACTGTATCAAGGCCAGGAGATTTGATATTAGTCCTGACATCATAAGGGCCAATTAGGGGGGGGGGGGGGGGGAATCGAAATCATTTTTGAATTCTTTCCAGTTCCCGATATTTATAATTTTATTTCTATAAATATCTCTCTCAGTGAGATTTTCCATACCTGCAAAATTAGGCAATATAAAATTTGATTTCATCAAGATATTTCTCATGAAAATGAATACTACTATTAATGTGTACGCAAGCATTAGCATAGCTGCTTTTCCTTGTGATATAATCAAGATTATTTCTGGGATTAAGAATCTCATTGTTAATCTTATTCTCCCAGTAGATGACATTTTTCTCATGTTCCCTAGAAAGGAAAGCAAGTTTTTTCACATAATTGTGAATCTTCTTGGCCTTTTCCCAATTAATAGATTCATAGAATCTATGGGAAGGAAACTCCTGTATTCTTGTAGGATTACACATCCTGTAAATATTCACGAGTTAAAAAATCAGGAAGACTATTGTCAGTTCCTTTCTTATAAATAATATCAAAATCAAAAGGGGCTAATTGAGCCTGCCATCTAGCAAACATTTGTTTAGAAACTTCATGATCAAAGTTTTTATTGAACATATATTTAGCAGCTTGACAATCTGTCTTAATAATAAATTTCTGATTATATAAATCATCTTGAAATTTTAAAACACATTTAAGAATAGCTAAGATTTCTTTAGCTATAGTAGCATAATTTCTCTGACTGTCTTTCCACTTCCCAGAGTGGAATCTAACAAGATATTCTTGTTGGTTATGAGGAGATATTTGTTTAAGAATTCCTCCATATCCTATCTCAGAGGCATCAGTCTCTATAATCTTATCCCAATTTGGATTAGCAAGCATTAAGCAAGGTAGATTTATGACTTTTCCTTTAATTTTCTTGATAGCCTGAGTATGATTCTCAGTCCAAGGTTTTGGATTCTTCTTTAATCTATCATAAAGAATTGCTGTATCTTCAGCAAGATTTTTATAATAAGGAGAAATATAATTTAAACTCCCTAGAAATCTTTGAAGTTGAGTTTTATCAGTAATTTGATTCGGAAATTTCGAAGCAAATTCTATACTTCTATTAATAGGAATAATTTTTCCTTTTTCAATATTATGACCTAAAAATCTTATTTTGGTTTGGAAAAGAAGCATTTTTGGCTTAGATATAACCAAACCATTTTGGATAACTATTTTCTTGAATATGTCAAGATGTTTAAAATGACTTTCAATATTTTTTGAAAATACTAGGATATCATCAATATAAACAATTATAAAATCACTATAAGGATTGAAAATATCATTCATAATATTTTGAAATTCTGAAGGGGCATTTTTTAACCCAAAATGCATTACTTTCCATTCATATTGACCAAAAGGAACATTAAAAGCAGTTTTATAAATATCTTTATTATGAATTTGAATTTGCCAATATCCTGATTTTAGATCAAATTTAGAAAATATTAAAGCATCATAAAGTCTGTCCAATAAATCCTTTTTATTAGGAATTGGATATCTTATCCATTTAAGAGCAGTATTAAGAGGTTTATAATTAATGACTAACCTGGGAACTCCTCTTTCTTGTTCAGCTTTTTTATTAACATAAAAAGCTGTGCATGACCAGGGAGACTTAGAGGATCTTATTAATCCTTTGTTTTGAAGAGATTCAATCTCTTTCTTACAGAGATCTAAATACTCTCTGTTCATTTGACAGGGTCTTGCCTTTGTAGGAATTTTCTTTTCATCAAAATCTTCCTCATATGGAAGAGAAACTATATGTTTCTTTCTGTCCCAAAAAGCATTAGGATGGTCATTACAAATTTGCAGAGAAAATTGATTATGAAGAAATTTAATTTTTTCTTGTAATTTAACGTTCTTCAAAACATTATCAATGTTATTGAAGTCGATTTCTTGTTTAAGGAAATTAATCTGTTTTTCCTTTCTTTCTATTAAAGAATCCTTTATTTGATTTAAAACTCTAGTAAAGGGTTCAATAATAAATTGGAAAGATATTTCTTTTCCTTCAAAGGTTCCAATAAAACCCTTTTCATCAATATTTTTTATCGGAAATATTTTCTTTAAAAAAGGTGTTCCAAGTATAACTTGGTTAGTAATATTTTTTACTAAAAGAAAACTATTAGGAATGCAAACTTTATTTTTGCAAATATAAGCTTTAGGAAGTTTATAATTAATTTTCATTTTCTGACCATTGGCAGCACTTATAGAATGAGTGGTTTTATGAAAATACCTGGTCGGAATAATGCCTTCCTGGATACAATTTAAATCTGCACCACTATCAACAAGAGCTATAAGATCTTGTTTATAATTTCCATCAATTAAAAGAGAAATTTTTATAAACCATTTTTGGGATATAACCATTTCTAGAGTTGAAAGAAAATTATCTTCTTCTGAAAAAGTAATTTGATTTTCTTCTTCTTCTTCAGGAATATAAACTTGTTTTCCACGTCTTATTTCCAATTTGAAAACTCTTTCTTCAAGATGTTTATTATCATTCTTCAAATTTTTTATCTCTTTTTTAAGATTTTGAATCTCCAGAGATAAATCAGTTTTAGTAGAAGGATGATGGGAAGTTTGTCTCTTTTTCAAAATTTTTTGAACTTCTGCCATAGTATATGGTTCAGAATTTCTTTGAAAACTTTGATTTTGTTCAAAATCATTAGAATTATTAATCTGATCAATGATTTTTGATCTCACATCAGGATCTTGAATTGTTTTTAAAATATCAAGAATATTGTCATTAGTGATAACATTTATTTCCTGGAATTGAGAAAGAATTTGATAAATAGTTCCTTCTTCCATATCGGAAGAATCAGTCTGGTTATCACAGGTTAAACCATTTTTACATGGTTCACATTCTTCTGATTCAGAGGAATAATTTTCATTTTCTAAAACTTCTAAATCATCTGAGTGTAATGATTTTTCAGTTTCAGAATCTGAATTTAAAAGAATTTTGCAAAGAGTGTCCTTAATATTATCATCAACCTCTAAGCTTCTGATTTTCTTTTTAGTCCAACATTGATTAGCATAATGGCCAATCTTACCACATTTCCGACAAATAATAGGAGGACTATTAGTCTTCCTTTTTTCTCTTCTCATCTCTCTCTTCTCCCTACGTTTTCTATGTTTATGTTTAGAAAACTCAGGAGATTTATGAAATTTCTTTCTTTTATTATTCTTATCTTTATCTAAAGGAGGATTAGAAATCCCAAACTGATCACAAAATTGACCTAATTGTCTTCTTTCACTGATATCATGCTTTTTAATTTGTTGGCTTAGCTTTATTTCATTGCATAAAGCTAGTCCTTCCGTTTTACAAACAGCTATAAGTTGTCCATAATTATAACTATCATAATTAATATTAACTTCCCCTTGTCTAAGGGTTTTTCTAACCCTTTCTGCAAAAAAGAGGGTAAACCATCAATAAATTTGGACTTCCAATGGGTACTATTAGACTCAGGAAGTTCCATAACTCTACTAAGGAAAGTATCCTTATGCCATCTAAAGGATGTAAGAGTTTTACATCTGAAATTCTGGAGTAGAGTCCTGATATTATCACTGTTTTCCGAAAATCTACCAGTAAAATGTTCAATGATATTAACTATCAAAGTATAAACAGCATCTTGGGTATCAATCCCATTTTCATTTTTAATAGTATTTATAACATCCTGCTTATTAGCATCAGTAAGATAATGATCCCACCAGCCTTTTAATTGACCAGTAAATCCAGCAATTATCATTTTGGCAATATCTTTATCTCTATTACCATTAGTTTTACAGATGGTGCTATACATGAGCATCCTATGAACAGTATTATAGATCTGTCTTTCCGCAAATCCATCAATATTCCATTCATAGATATTTTTCCCGCTGTAGGAATTATTAAACATATACTCATTTTCTTCAAGAAGAATATCTTGAGGAGTAGGCCTAGGATAATAATACATCCTTTGAGTCGGCTTATCAGCATATTTAGATAATTTATTAACTTCATCTTTCACAGTATTATGAAAACCTTCATTTTCAGACATACTGTCTGCAAATTCTTTATTAAGAGCACTAATTTTGAGCCCTTTGAATTTTTCATCTAGAATTTTTTCTAGATCAGTCATAGATTTTAATTTAAAATCCTTGACTTCAGGAGGAGGTTGAACACTAGGGATAATTCCCCTAGATGCTTCTTGGAGTTTTTCATTTTTATCCTGAATTTTTAAATTATTAATATCAGAGATAAGTTTTTCAACTCTTTTACTCAAAGAAGAAATATTTTCTCCTAAAACAATTAAATACATATTAGTAAAATTATGTTGTTGAACCATATTGTTCATATGTTGCAAAGTAATAGGCAGAGTATTATTCTCAAATAATTTTTGGAATGCATTATAAAATCGGATCTCATTTCCTTTCTCTATGGAGAAAGAGTAAGGAGGAGGAAAATTTGCTTTCAAAATTTCTCCACTATGGGTAAGTCTGTATTCTCTTTCAATAACAGATATATGATTTTCAACATACTTGGTTATAAACCAAGGAACAAAAGATATCTTTAAATTTTTTTCAGAAAGATCTTTATAAAATTCTTCTTGAAATATTTTTCTATCTTCTTTAGAAAAGTTTTCATAAAGCCATTTTTTAAATGGTTCCCATTTAGGAAGATTAAAATCATTTTGAATTTGTTTTCTTGCCGGAGAACCCGGGCTAAAATCAATTTTGGGTTTATTATTCATCATAAAGAAAAATTCATTTCTGAAGCAGTTATATCTGCATCTTTGACATTGTAAATGCCTTTCACAATATTATCAGGTTGAATTTTTAATTCTTCAACCCTTTCAAAATCAAATTCTTCCACAGATTCTGTTTCTCTTATTTGAGAAGTAGAAGCTCTTGAAGGAGATTGCGTAAAATATATAGGGGAAATATGATGATGAGATTTAGATCTTGCATAAGACCTACTGCTTTCTCCTATAAGGTTTCTGGAGGGTTCAAAACTTATTTGAACATTCCCTTCAGAAGTTTGGAAAATACTAGTTGGATTATAACTAGTATTAGGTTGAGCAGGAACAGCTTGCTCAATTATCCAATTCTCTGGGAAAGTTATTTCATCCCACTTAATAGATCTTCGAGTAGTAATCTCAGATCTACTAAAATTACTTTCTATAAGAATAGTTTCATCAGCAGGTTTATCAACCATCTTATATCTAGGATTTAAAGTTTGAAGCGGTTTGTAATAATTCTATAACAAACACAAATAACTTCAGATCCAGGAGCATAATTATAACCATGCGTTTTGATATTAAGAGTTAAAGCATATAATATATTAACATCAGATAAAGATAACTGCAAATTAGGATAAACATTGAAATAAACTGGACCATGGGCCAGACTTGATTGTATAATCCCCATTAACGATTGTTTCCATATTAAATTTCTACCATCTCTAAGAGCAGCTATAAAACTCTCAGGTAAACCTTCTAGAGTTAAAGGTTTAAAAGCAACTTGAACTAATCCAATATGGATGAATTTGTAAATACTTCTATATTTATTGAGGTCTCTATTATTGAGCAATTTAATAATCATCTCATCCTTATTAAGGGAAATAGTTTCTTCTGTAGTTTTAACCACATGCTTGAAACTTAATCTATCAAAAGTTCCAAATTTATAAATAACAGTAGGATCTATTTTAGGAATAGTCCATTTATTAAGAAGATCAAGATTTTGAGGAATATCATATTCCTCTTCGATACTATTTTTAACAGTATCCCTGTTTCTAAACATATTCATCATATGCCGAATGGATGTGTTGAATCATACCAGAAATTAAGATCAATACCCATGGCTCTGATGCCATGACAGAGGTACCTTTTATTAAGGTGGAAATAAAGGTGAAAAAAGTAAATCATTTGTAAGCCCATATCAAAATTATTATACTGTACATGGTAATTTTACAGGATTAAATAAGCTAGAGATATGATTCTTAACCAGTCATGGTGGCAAGCCCTGAAAACGCCTAAATCATGGCAACAAAACGGGCGAAACCAGACTTCGGTTTTAAATCTAATCTCGGCTTATTTTAATTCTAAACATCCCAGAAATAATTTTTTTGATCTGGTACTTTTATATATATATATATATATATATATATATATATATATATATATATATGTATGTATTATGTATATATAATAAAATATGTGTATATACATATTTTATTACGTATATGTATTACAATAATATATATATTAGATATATATACGTATACACGTACATATAATATATATAATATAATATATATGTATATGTAACTATATTATATTATATTTATACACGTACATATTATATATTATATATTATATACATACACGTATACACGTACATATTATATTATATACTATATTTTAAAATATAAACACGTATATATGCATTATATATAATATATATACGTGTATTTTATATGATATATAATAATATGTATATATTTTATAATATATTTACACACATGTATGTATATATTTTATAATATATGTATTACAATAATATATGTATATTTTATAATACACACACATACATTTATATATATAATTCACGTAAATACATATATTATATATATGTATTACACATATTTTATTATATATAATATATAACGAAATATATATTATTAATACAAGTGTAAATAATATATAATATATAATACGCATATATATTAAAATACATATAACAAAATGCATATTATAAATTACATATTATAGTGTATACGTGTATTACATATTATATAAAATATAATACATATATTATATATAATAAATATATAATATATGAAATTAATGGATATGGCGCAAAAAAAAAAAAAAAAAAAAAGGGGATGAACAATAAATTGATGGATGAACAGTGACTTCCGTCAATTATTTGACAGAAGTCCTTAAAGTGATAAAAAAAAATTAGTACGGGACCAAAAAAACCAGATCTGGAAAACATGGGACCAAAAGTGATAATGGCCTATTACTATGAGACCAAAAATGCAATTTGCTCAATAAATATTAAATATAATTATTTTCCACGTGGGCAAATCGAGTAAGCGATCTTAGAAATCGCACACTCGATTTTTTTTCTTTTCTTTTTTTCTTTTATTTTCTTTATTTTCTTTAATTATTTTTATTCATCAAGATTTCTTTAAATTTATTTTTCAATTTTTTCTTTATTTTCATTTATCACTTTTTCTTTTTTATTTATTTTCTTTTATTTTTTTAAGATCCAGATTTGGTTTATTCATTTTTCCTCAAGAAATCGCGTACAGAAATCGCGTACGCGATTTCCGCCATAGCGCACTCGATTACAGAAATCGCGTGCGCGATTGCAGAAATCTAGAAATCGCGCACGCGATTTCTGTGCGATTTCTGAAATCGCATGAGCGATTGAAGAAATCGCACGCTTGATTCATGAAATCGCACGATTATACAAATCACGTACTTGATTTCTTGAAGAAATCTGAAAAAAAAAATGCAGAAGAGTAGAAGAAGAAGACGATAAGATTTCTGGATCTTCAATTACAGAATGCAGTCAGAAATAGTTGCAGAAGATAAAGATACGGCGATGCAGAAGACGAATTCGACGGAGGCCATTGCAGAAGATGAATCCACGACGAGAAGACAACTATGGAGGCGATTGCAGAAGACGTCGGCGGAGAGAGAAGGTGAGAAGACGAATCGTGATGAGAGAATGTGAGAAGGAGAGGTGCAGGCGAGAAGACAGTCTCTGTTTTTCATCGTTGAAGGAGAGAAGAAGAAGAGAAAAAGAGAAGGAGAGAAGAAGAAACTAGGGTTTGATTTTGGTGGGAGATCTGAATTTGAAAGATATGACGTGATTATTAGCCACGTCAGATAATAGAGAATAAAAAAAAGGGAAAAGAAATTGAGGGTTATATCCCTAAAATAAGTCTTGGGCGTCCTTTGGGTCCTAATGTCTCTTGTTTCTAACCCCTTTTTTAACCTCCGCAAGTACATCAACACGTTGATGATTGCCGCGGTGGCCATTCCTCTTTTATCTTTGGAAATTACGATTGCAGCGACGGACATTCTCTTTTTTTTTGTTTTTTTTTGAAAATTTTCTTCAATCCCTCACCCATTACGGAATCCATTTTTGGAGCAATGAACCGATATGCAACTTACGGCCAAATACCTAGGGAATGTTTAGTTAAAGTAAGAATTGAGATCTTCCTTCTTTTCCGCCAATCTTTCACAGATGGAAGTTTCCTTTTCTCTGAAATCTTTTGTCGGCTATTTCTCCAAAGCAACCAAAGTGATAGGCAGCAGGTGTATGCAACAAAGAATCCTTACCTTTCCTCTTTTTTTTTTTTTCATTTGGAAAGTCAACCAAATCTTGTTGAGGAGGCTGGATCGGTACGGAAAACCCAATTTGTGAGATTTGGGCATGTACGTGGCCTTTCTTCAGCAACCAAATTATGGAAAATTGGGATATTTTTTCTTCACCTTTCCAGTCTCGCCTTTGGAAAGTCGAACCAATTCCGACTGTGAAGACCGACCCGGCAAAGGTACTGATTTTTTGATTAATTGTTTAGCCCTAATTACCTAAATCAAGGATGTTTCCCCTCTGTTTTTTTTTTTTTAATAAACGATTGGGGCAGACCCTTCTCCACAATACATTATCACTGCCAAAGAGCAACAAAGTGCTTCGTACTCCAGAATGTTCGTAAGAAGGACTTGAAGGAGTCCACTTCATACACAAGAATCGGTTCTCCATGTCTTGTTCCTTGTGGATATATATATTTTTTTGTTTTGTGTTCTTCCTTTGCTGAATGGCGTGCGTCTGTTTCTACAGGTTCAAAATCTGGTCATCAGGAACTCTCAATCCCAGCAATTACTCTGGAATCATAAAGGAATTCTCAACTTTCGCGATTGTTTTGGAACAACTCTCACTCTAGACATGAAGGAGCTCTCAATCCCAGCAACTTTTTGAATCACAATTGAACTTGGAACCCTTTTACTTACTGGAACCAAGCTCGATATTTGGAACCGCAATTGGCACTCATTGTAATCATAATTGGAACTCTTTTTTTTTACTCTCTGGAACCAAGCTCGATATTTGGTACCGCAATTGGCACTCATTGGAATCATAATTGGAACTCTTTTTACTCTCTGGAACCAAGCTCGATATTTGGAACCGCAATTGGCCCTATTTTCGTTTATTGGAGCCAAAACCCTGACGGTGAGCCAATTTGCAAAGGGACTCTCCTTCAAGCTTGATATTAGAGCAACACAAACCTTTAAATTCTTTCTAGTTTAACTTGTTTCAATTTGCATCATTATACTTGTGGGGGTAATTTGGTTAACTTGATATTTTCAGGTAACGCTTTTGATATGGATATTGAAGACCACTTGGAACCCTACCCACACATTCTTATTCGATGGCGCGAGGACACTCTCAACATCCCGGGCACTAAACTACCGCTCCATCAATGGGCCACAAGCATCCACCATTCTAGGACACGTTCATCTAACAAATCTACGCGTCTTACAGAATGGACTATCGAGAAAACTATGGACACCATCGATTCATACTCTAGTGCCACTTCTAACTCCCGAGTCCTACTGAAATCTTCACTCCACCAGGGACAAGATACAGAGTTTCAACTCCCAAACTTCCATCTCAACCACAAGAGCCACTTATGGAGATCTCCGTCCTCCAAACTTGGTGAAGTATCCTTCCACGATGGTTATTGGGAATGGACTGAGGATATACTAGGTCACTATGCAGGCGCCCTTGATCAGGCTAGAATCTATAACGCCGTTCATGCCTCCCTCTTTACGTACGTATGTGATAGGAACATTCTCCAAGCTTTCATGGAACTATGGTGCCCCTCCACCAACAGTCTGCATACCCCTTCCGGGGAATTTTCGATTTCTTTATGGGACATTCGAGGACTTTGAGGATTACCTATACTAGGAGACTTTTATGATGAGTCTGTCCCTTCTGCTAAAGAGTTGTTCGGCGATGGTCGTATGTCATCTATACCTTAGAGTTGCAGACATCTGCACCTGGCTTATCACAAACTCCCTAAGGATTCGCATGGCGTGTTTATTTCCGACTGGGTTAATTTCTAGTTCCAAGGGTCGATCCGCCATACCGAACCCCCATTACGTACTGCTAAGAAGAGAACTGCCCCACCTAAGCGCACTCATAACCCGTCCAGACGAATCGATGCCCCTCCTCCACTTCGCAACAAGGAATTTGATGACCATTTTTTGATGTTAGAGATTGAGGAGGATGCTATGAAGGAGACTTATCTGGCTGCTTTCATAGCCTATTGGTTGTGTAAGTTTGTTCTTCCTCATCACCGAGCTGATAAGGTCAGGGCTTCTGTTTTCAGGGTTTCGAGCATGATGGGACGTGGGACATGCTTTTCCTTGGTCATTCCGGTATTAGCCAGTATCTACCATGGACTGCGAGACATATCATCTCGATTGGTCACTAAGGCATATGCCGGTTGGTAGGCAAAGTGTTGGAAGACCTCGACTAGTAAGGGCACGAAGATCATCCTCAAACTTGGTCAAACTTCGAAGGCTACAACCGGGAGCTCTAAGGATAATCAAAAAGAGCCACCACCCCAAGGTCCACTCCCCGAAGCTGATCGTGCTATTATTCCAACAGAGACATCCTCCAAGAAGCGGCAGCATTCGGTGAATGTTCTAGCCATTGAGCCTTTATCTACTCTTGCCCCCGGCGAAGGACGTGAGGTCATTTCCGCACTTTCTCTTTCGAATGGTAGGTCCAGTGACCAACCGCAACGCGATGAAGGAACCAAGGTTTCTGATTTAGATGATATTAATATTGATTCGTCCTTTTTTGAGGACGTCCCGAGTTCTAGCATGTCTTTAGAAGATCTAGCTCAATATGTAAAAAAAGATTACAGTATTATTTCCTGCATTCTTCTACTTGTTTGATATTGTGTTTTAATACTCCCTCCCGTTTTTTTCTCATTTTCAGCTTGGGAGCCTTGAGCAAGAGGTTCATACCCTTTCCGAAGGAAGTACAAATTCGGTCAATGGAGCTAACCGCTTCAATTTTCCTGCTGCAATCGAGACTCCTCCTCTAGAAGGTATGATTATTTATCGAAGAAAATTTATGATTCCTCACCTTTTTTTTTAGTGCGTTTTGAAAGCAATATTTCTTAATATTGCAGTCGCGAGGTCTGACATCAAGAAGAATATGGCTAACAGGCCTAAGTTGGCATCGACAATTCCACCTCCTATTGAAGCATCAGAATTTTGTGGCCAAGTCGTCAAGTTCAATGCTCAACGGATGATGCTTGCATATTTCTGGGGGCAAATACGAGATAAGGCCGTGAGTGCGACTCCGGAGAAAATCTTAGCCAGGAAGCCCGACTTTGATCTTTTGGTTAAGGAGATGGGGGCCTTCATGGACACCTCTTCGTTGGTCAGTCGATTACAATTCCTATTTGACATTGCTTCCCAATACGTGAAGGTCAAGATGGAGTCTGGCCAAATGTCCACGCAAGAGGCGCATGAGAGGTCACTTTCAATTGCAAGACAGAGTCTTTTGGAGATTGAAAATAAAGAAATCGAGCACACCAGCGAGATGACTCGTCTCAAGGACGAAATGCTCAAATTGGTCATCCAAAGAGAAGAGTTAGAGAAGCAAGTTGCTGAGTTACATGTTAAGGAAGAACTTGCTAACTCCTCACTTCGAGCCCTTGAAGAGGATTTGTCTGCACTTCAGAAAGTCGTGAGCGAGAAACGGGGACAAGTTTCTCAACTTGAGAGCGCACCGGTCATGTCTGATAAAGAAATGGAGGACTTGAAGAGGATAGAAGAGCACATCACCGAATCCCAACAAGACTTAGCTAGTTTTGATCTATTTGCTTGATCACATTATCATTTTGACATTTGTTAGTTTCTTTATCCCGTTTGTTTTCTTGAATGTTTGAGAACTTATTTCTGATGGAATAAAGTTGTGAACTCTTTTTTGTCCTCAATTGTTTGTTTCTGCAATTTGTTTCCATTTTTCTTTATGTTTGGTGCACAATACGAATTTATGTCAAATGTTCCAAACGCCAAGATTCCACGCACTTGTCCAAAATTCAAACATAGCAAGCTGATATGAAGGTGGCAAGACCCATCCCTTTTTTTTTTTTTTTTTTTTTTTTTTGGAAGCACTTGTTCGCCAAGTTCACCTTGATTTTGGTTCCGAACGGCTTCCATGCATGCCCCCAGTGTTGGAATTCCATGAACATGTTGGAAATTGTAACTGGTTTAAGAGGTTCTAAGGACAAACTCAAATTTATTTAAAGATTTGACTGAACTTGAAAATTTAAATTTCAAGCTGCCTACGTACCCCTGCGAAGAGGATCAAGTCATAACGTAGTTCAGGAAACATAACATTGTTTTGGGGGGTGCCGTACACAGTTTATACTCTTGCGGGCCAGGAGTATCCAAAGCTTAGCCACCCTGGACGAGGTGGGACATTTCTTCATTTAGTCACATGGAATATCGTCAGTGGAGTAGATTAGCAGTTTAACCACGTACACTACAATTGGTGGTTGCCGTACGCATTTTATACTCATGCGGGCCAGGAGTGACAAGCAGTTTAGGCTCGTGAATCATGGAGAAAACTTATCGCGGGTAGTATCTCTTCAGGAACTTGCCATTTATTGGGCCGATACGTAAACCATCTTTGTCAACCAATTTGTAGGCTCCGTTCGTGTATACTTCCTTCACGATATAGGGGCCATCCCACTTTGACAAGAATTTGTTTCCCATCCATTGGGTGATGGTGATAGGTCTTCATACCGCCAACACTAGGTCTCCAACTTGAAATGCTCGAGGGCACACTTTTTTGTTGAAAGCTCTTATCATGCGGGTTTGATAGCACTCAAGCTGTTGCTGGGCTTCAAGTCTCCTTTCATCTAAAGCTTCCAATTCCTCAAGTCTAAGGCGGGCGTTATCCTCAGCTGTAAGTCCTTCCTGGATAGCGATGCGCAAAGAAGGTATTTGGCTTTCTAGCGGGAGCACGACTTCGACTCCATACACCAGCGAATAAGGGGTTGCTTGAGTAGCTGTCCGGTGTGTTGTCCTGTATGCCTAGAGTGCTTCCCCAACTTTTTCGTACCAATCTCTCTTTGATTTCAAAACTATCTTCTTCAAAAGGTTGCATAGGGTTTTATTAAACACCTCTGCCAAACCGTTCACCGCGGCATTGTACATCGAAGAGTTGTGTTTTTGAAGCCAAATTGTGCACATAGCTTATCCATCAGCTTATTGTAGAACGTTTTTCCATTGTCAGTCACGATGCATCGCGGTACACCATACTTGAAGATAAGGTTGGTACGAATGAATTCGACCACCGTCTCTTTTTTCACTTCCTTTAGGGGAGCTGCTTCTGCCCATTTGGTGAAGTAGTCTGTGGCTGCCAGAATGTACATGTGACCAGCCGAGGATTTGGGAGTTATAGGCCCCACAACATCTAGACCCCACGCATCAAATGGCTAAGAGACGACAGAGGGATGAAGGGGTTCCGAAGGTTGGTGTATGAAATTGGCATGCATTTGGCAAGCTTCGCACCGTCTCGCATACTTAAGGCAATCTTTCACCATTGTTGGCCAGTAATAGCCCATTCGTTTGATTCGAAAATGCAGCTTTGGACCAGATTGGTGGGCTCCCTATATTTCGAAATGCACTTCTTTCATGGCCTCGACAGTTTCCTCACCGTTCAAGCATCTTTGGTAATTACCTTCTAGGGATCGTCGATATAGTGTATCCTTGCATAGGACATAGCTTGGTGCTCTTCTTCGTACTTCCGCCCTGTGACGAGCATTTTTGGGCAACTTCCCTTGCTTAAGGTATTCGACCAATGGAACCCTCCAATCTTCGTCATCGGCGGCCAAGATGGATATGACATTTGAGTCTTCATGGCTTGTTTCAGTGACGGACGGTACTATCCACCGATTGCATACAGGAATACTCGTTGTTTCTCCTTCTGTCAAAGCTAAAGTGGTTGCTAAATTGGCCAGTGCGTCTGCTATCCTATTGTCATTCCTGGGAATGTGATTCAGAGTAACACTCTCGAGATGCTTAAGAAGGTCCGCAGCATGTTGAGAAAGTGGCACAAGGTCTTCCTTCTTAACCTTGTAAGTGTTTGAAAGTTGGTTAATAACGAGTTTAGGGTCGCTATAAATCTCAACTTCTGTTATACCCATTCCCATAGCCATTTGGAGCCCAGTTATTAAGGCTTGATATTCGGCAACATTGTTGGAGCATAGTTCCCCAAGTACGATTGAGTATGTCAGAACTTGCTTCTCTGGAGAAATGAAGACGACTCCTGCCCCCGCTCTATCGGTTCGTGCTAATCCGTCGAAAAACATCGTCCACGGTGGGAACACTTCAGTGAATAGAACATCTTCATCCGGCAGGTCTTCGGACAACTCCCATTCCGTTGGAATGGGATGATCTGCTAAGAAATTGGCGAGTGCCTAGCCTTTGACAGCTTTTTGGGGCACGTACATTATTTCATATTGGTTGAAAATGATAGACCATTTCGCCAACCTTCCAGAAAGGACAGGTCTCGACATTACGAACTTGACGGAATCAGTGCGAGGGATGAGCCGAATAGAGTAGGCTTCGAAATAATGCTTCAATTTTTTGATGGCATAGAATAGAGCTAAGCATATTTTTTCCACTGGAGAATATTTAAACTCGCTCCCCGTTAAGGACCTGCTTAGATAATAAAGGGTCATCTCTTTACCTTCGACGTTTTCCTGAGCCAGTAGGGCACCGATTGAACGTTCCTGCGCTGTAATATACAGTATGAGTGGTTTTCCAGGTATCGGGGCTCCTAGTACTGGTGGGTTCAAAAGGTATTTCTTTATGCTCTCGAATCCATTTTGGCAACCTTCATCCCATTCAAAAGGAGCGTCCTTCTTCATGAGATGTCTAAACGGTTGGCATCTCCTGGCAAGGTTAGATATGAATCTTCTTATTAACGCGAAATTTCCTTGCAGGCTCCTCAGCTCCTTAAAGTTCCTCGGTGGAGGCATCTTCTGGATAGCGTCTATCTTGTCGGGATCCACCTCAATGCCCCTATGACGGACAACAAAGCCAAGAAACATCCCAGATGTCACTCCAAATGCGCATTTAAGAGGATTCATTTTCAAGCTGTATTTTCTTAACCTTTCGAACACGATCCGAAGATCTTCCAAGTGGTCAGCCCTTTTTCTTGTCTTGACAACCAGATCGTCAACATAGCACTCAACCCTTTCGTATAGCATATCGTCGAAGATGTTCTGCATCGCTCGTTGATATGTAGCGCCTGTATTTTTCAAGCCAAAGGGCATTACCTTATAGCAATATATTCCTTTCGGAGTGCAAAAGGCCGTACACTCCTCGTCTTTTGGTGACATCCTTATCTGATTGTACCCGGAGGATCCATCCATGAAAGATAGAGCTTTATGTCCTGTGGTAGCATCAACCATCAACTCGACGATGGGTAAAGGAAAATCATCTTTAGGGCATGCTTTGTTTAGATCCCGAAAGTCAACACAAACACGCATTTGGCCATTCTTCTTCTTGACCGGTACGATGCTGGATATCCAGGTGGGGTACTTGACCTCTCTGATGAATCCAGCTTCTATCAACTTGTTTACTTCTGCCTCGACACGAGCAACAAGTTTTGGGCGGAGCATTATTTGAGATTGCTTGACAGGACGTGCCCCGTGTTTTATGCCAAGGTGATGTACAACGACTTTGGGTTCTAGGCCAGGCATTTCGTTATATGTCCATGTGAAGACGTCTTTGTACTCGTTTAGAATCTTGAGGTACTTTTCATCTTCTTCGTGACTCAAGAGTGCACTCACATATACGGGGCATGGCTCCTCGTCAGTTTCGAGATTTAACTCCTTAAGCTCATCCACGGTTGCTTGTACACCATCTTCAAGCTGCTTTGGGGCTTCCTGAACCTTGTTATCAGAAGCCTCAGAATCAGAATTTTCTTTGACGGTTACATGATTACACGCGTAGTAATTTTCATCGAGAGCATAAGTGTCGTCAGATCCGATCGTGACCTCTACTCCGTTTTTAGCTATGCCAGTCGAGTGTCCAAAAGTTTGTTGTCTAATCGTAACCGGCTTATCTGAAGTGATGAGTAGGATCAAGGACTTATTTTCATGGGATGCAAGGATGTGAATAGTCTGAACTTTGCTTTCTAACTTCATCGTTTCCACCTCTGTGATAATGTCCCGTTTCTTCTGCTGTTTTACTCCCTGATTTCCCAGTCTATCAAAGATAGAACCTCGTGTTTGACGCTTGATGCCAAGCCTGTCATGAACGGATTTAGCTCGACGAGTCTTTCCAAGCCTTTCAAATACTGATTGGCGGGTTTTGGATGTCCCCAAACTGTCAAATACGGAAAGACGATGATCAGTGACCTTTTTGTTTCCATCGCTTTTATCCTCTTCTACGGTGATGTGTTGCACGCTAGCCTGTGTGTTTTTTCTTAGTCGAATCCTGATTGGTTCTGTTGGGAAAAATCCTAAGCCAGCTTTCGGCTGATCGACATGAAATCCTTACCTTTTTAACCTATGTTATTCCTTGGTAAGCCCGTGAATTTTCTCGCCAGCGAGCTCGGGTTCTAGTTTTCCTAGCTGAGACGGGTTTTGAAAGTCATATCCAGACTTTTCCAGGAGGTCATATGCTTTTGGGCCGAAACTTCCTTGAAGTTGACTCTTGGACGATGACTCCACTTGTTCCACATTCCTTAATTTGGCAACAGGCAAAATTAGCTCTCTTTTCATTACCCGAAAGTCGTCTACTCGGGAATTCTTCGATCTGATTGACCCAAGACTAACTGCATGTTCATTCCGATGTGGTTGAAGCTTTGGCAGGTTAGGTGTCTTTATAACAACCACCTTTTTATTTGTAGTCACCTGGGTAGGGTTCTCCTTCTTGGCGTCTTCACTCTCGTGTTTTGGATTTTCAGGTTTGGCGAGATGAAGGCCTGGGGAACATGGTGACTCTTTGATGGGGCTTGGGTCCAAGTAAGGTTTTGCATCAGCAAAGTAGGATTCCGCTTCACTGAAAGGCTTCACATCTGCATCCACCTTCACTATTTCGCCATTTCTTGCATACTTGAAGCACTGATGGAGGGTAGAGGGAACCACTCCGTTCTCATGAAACCATGGCCTACCCAATAATAGATGGTAAGATGTCCTAGCATCAATCACGTGAAAGAGCGTATCAGCCTTCAATTCTCCAATGGTTAGTTCTGAACGGATCATACCGATGACCCTCTGGCTGCCCTGATTGAAACCTTGGATTGTCAGGCGGCTATGAGACAACTCTTCAGTTGTGATTTTCAGGTTCTTCATGGTGGATTTGGGCATGATGTTGACCGCCGATCCACCGTCAAGCAGGATACGGTTCACTTTCTGTCCTTGCAAAAATCCTGAAACAAAGAGTGATCTGTTATGCGGTTTTGATCCTAACAACAAATCTCCATCATCAAAGGCGATGGCAGCATAACAGAAGACAGATTGTTCCTCTCCTATTTTGCATGGTACGCAACTCTTTGACTTGAAATTTTCCTCAAAGAACTTGGTAGGAAAGAAGTCTCCCAAGAGCGTGGGTTCATACGGATGACCTTTCGATGATTTTTTAGAGTTTAGCTGAACTTCCTGCCTCTCATTTGAATTTGGCAGCGTGATCTTCCGAGGGAGTGACTTTCTTATCCTGGATGGATGCATTTGCTCAACATGGCATCTTTGTCTTTGCCGACGAGTTACAAGAGTCCATCATTCGTCTTCTCCTTCACTCTCAGATGAAAGATCCGACTGCTCCACGACTTCTCCCCTGGGTGTTTCCTTTGGAGCCTCCCTGGTGGTGATTGGAATTTTCACTAGGATAGGTTCTAAACTTTCGAATTGGAGTGTTATGGATGCCCCCGGTGTCGGTGAGGAAAGTGCATCCTTACCATCCTGAGAAACACATATAACATGTGCCTCTGCAGTATCATCAGTGTCGAGAATTATCTTACCGTCCCTCACCAAATTCATGATTTTTTCCTTAACCACGAAGCACTTTGCAAGAGGGTGGCTGATCACCCGATGATATCGACAATAATTAGGGTCGTTCACCCTCCCGCTTTCTTCCGGATGTTTTGGCTCATCGAGGATTTGCCCGACATCAGAGTCGGGAAAAGGATACACTTTCTCTTGAAGCTTCTTCAACGTAGGCCGACATTTTTCCATTGACGGCTTTTACTCTTTGACCCTTTCATTCTTTCTATCGCCGGTGGAGACCTTGACCGAAGTTGTTTTGATGGCCATAGATTCCTTCACCGGTGGCTTGTGAGATTTCTCCACTCTTCGCGGATAGTCTTTCTTTTCTTTCCTCGAATCTTCCGATGGGAACGTTGTCTTGTGGTTTAAGATGCTTAGTTCCATGTCGTGTGCGCGAGTGGCTAATTCCTCAAAATTCCGGGGTTTGATTCCTTGCAATATGTAGAGTAGACCCCAATGCATCCCCTGGATGCACATCTCGATCACCGAGGTCTCAAAAAGCTTGTCCTTGCAATTCAGGCTTAAGGCACGCCAACGGTTGATATAGTCCACCACGGGTCATCTTTCCATTGTTTGGCGTTTGTAAGCTCAATCATGGTTACGGTGTGACGGGTACTGTAAAAGCGGTTTAAGAATTCCCCATCAATTTCATCCCAACTATTGATGGACTCCGGTTCAAGATCAACGTACCAATCGAAAGCATTGCCTTTGAGTGACCTGACGAATTGCTTGACGAGAAGGTCACCTCCTGTCTCCGCATTATTACAAGTCTCAATGAAGTGAGCAATATGTTGCTTAGGGTTGCCCTTTCCATCGAATTGTTGAAGCTTAGGGGGCTGGTATCCATTTGGCATCCTCAAGGCATCAATCCTCCTGGAATATGGTTTTGAATACGCAACTCGATGTTGAGATGATCCATCGTATTGTGCCTTGATGGTGTTTGCTATCATGACTTGCAACTCCTCAACCGATAAGGTTGCAACTGAACTTGTTGAACGGGCGGTCCTTGGGATGAAATCCGGGTTGGGAAGTGTCTTATTGGCCGACTTCTCCTTCTGAGCATTTTTTGGAGATTAAGGACCGTTGTGGCCAACCCCTTCACCATTTTGTTGTTCCACCTTGTTCATGAGTTGTGCAATCTGGAGATCTTTGTCCTCCACCATCTTTTGCAAATCAGCTATGGCTTGAGCCATTTGGGCGAGTTGGTCATCCACATGCGTGGCGCCGGTGGCCATCGCTGGTAAGTTGGCAAAGGTGGTGGAGTGAGTTCCTCTCGGGGTGGCCGGATTGGAGTTTTCTGATTCGGAGGAGGCCGAACCGTCGTGCTTACCCCCGGTAGAGGAGTGGTCGATGTCTGCAATGAAGTTGGCAAAATCCTTCTTGTTGAAGAGTTCCCTTTTTGGTGCCATGGAAATGCTCCGGATGATGATTTGAGACTCCTTGGAATGAAGAGATGAGAGGCAGAAATCGTCCCACTGGGCGTGCCAAAATTTGTTTACACAAATTTTCATTGATCTGCAATAAATGATTACAAAATACGAAAATAAGGGAAAACAAAGAATAATATCGATTTAAAATAAAAGTGTTCCAATCTCTGAAATTCCTCTGATTCTTCGGAGTAGATTTATCCGATGGCTTGATGCTTATTCACGGATTGAGTGTAGAGTTTGGTTGAATCGACGGCGGAATGGCAAGGCTCGAACTTGAGAGCTTGAATGCTTGAATTCCTTCGATTCCTTAGTGCTTGATAAGTTGAGAATTTTGTCCTTTGAATCTTCTTGTTGCTTATTTGTCCTTTTCGCTTATGTTTGTGCTTTTTTTCCCGGTTGATTTTTAGGCTTTAGAACCTTATTTATAGGCCTTCATTTGTCCTATTGGGCTTCGTGGGCTTGGGCCGGCATTTAAAGACCACTTTATAATTAGTGGGCCGTTAATTTATTTAATGGATAATTTAATTAATCCATTAATTCAAAACAATAAGAATATAGCTTCACAATTCTTATTTTGAATTAAACATACAAGCCCAAATTTCCTATGGGCTTAAAATTAGTAATTAACAACCAATTTTATTGGGTCATTAATTAATAATTTTATTTTAATTTTTCGACGTCAACAATGCTATTTTGGGCCTATACACTTGAAGTGCAGAAATAATATAGAGACACATGCCAAAATGATAGAATTTCTCACAAAAATTAGCTGAATACACGAACTTATGACTGATAAGTAATAACAATAGCAATCACCATGAGTTGCTCAGTACACATTAATTCAAAAACGCCACCAAAGACGTTTATTTGCATGAATGATACCAGTCCCACCCTTGCCTATGCTAAAATGATCTGTCAGAATAAAATTCAATACTACTGTGCGAGAGCATTATTTTGAGGGAGAGTTTTGTTGAGAAGAATTTCAAATAATCCACATTCGGTCATTTGAAGTCTACCACATTTAGTCAAAACGTAATACAAGTGGGAGTTTTAAGAATTTTAGTTCATTACACGATAAAACTATCCAGACAAGTTCTCAATTTGTCAAAATTAATGTGAGTTAAACTCAAGAATGGTTTGCATTCGTCACCGTGAACAAAGCCTGTGTGTATTCTTAGGGATTTGTCGAGATTATATCCCTTCGTCACCCTTGTTAATACCACCGTCTAGAGATCCACATAGAGCTTAATAATGTAAGGACATATCTAAACGCCCAACCCCAAGTAGTCAATGATAGCTGATCAAGGAAAAACAAGGTGGAAATAAATCAGGAACAAACAAATAATTCCAAGAGATATGTAAAAAGGGTTGAATGTTCAGGCTCTTGTAGATCCTGAAGTCGTCTAGATAATGCTTCGATAACAGGAGGCACATTCAACTAGTAATCCAGCCCTGAACAGTAATAGTAAAACTAACCAAAACTGAATATCAAAATTCATGTTAATTATCTATGACTATATAAAAGTGTTGATTTTTTTTTTTTTTTTTTTTGGGTGTCATATGTAAAAGTGTTGATAATGTTTCTTATACTTGTGAATTGACAGAATTGTCCTTATATAATTTAATTCAACTACTTAATTTAAGTTTATATGAGCCAAAATTGATTAAATCAAGTTAATTATTTTATTTCAATTAAATTAAATTAAATCAAGCATATTATCTTTCATCTCTTGCCATTCTTTCACTCTTCGTATTCTTCTCTCCCTCAACTTTCGACTTAATTGCCCTTATATAATTTAATTTAACTACTCAATTTATAGTTTATATGAGCCAAAATTTATTAATTCAACTTAATTATTTTATTTCAATTAAATTAAATTAAATCAAACGTATTTATCTTCCATATCTTGCCATTCTTTCACTCTCTGTATTCTTCTTAATGCTCCCTCAATTCTAGTTTATTAATATAGAACTAATTCAACTTAATTATTTTATTTCAATTAAATTAAATTAAATCAAGAGTATTTATTTTCCAATTCTTATCATTCTCTCACTCTTTGTATTTTTCTTTAATTTAATTAATACAGATCTTTTTACATCCTTATACAATTTGATTTGATTACTTAATTTATAGTATATATATAGGCCAAATATTAATAACTCAACTTAATTATTTTATTTCCATTAAATTAAATTAAATCAAACATATTTATCTCACTCTTCGTATTCTTTTTTAAATTTAATTAAGACAAAATCAAATTATCTGAAATAGAGATCTTTTTACACCCTTATACAATTTAATTTAACTACTTAATTTATAGCTTATATGGGCGAACTATTATTAATTCAAACTTAATTATTTTATTTCAATTAAATTAAATGAAATCAAGCATATTTATTTTCCAACTCTTTCCATTCTCTCACTCTTCCTATTCTTCTTATATTCTCTCCTATGAGAGTTGTTTTTTTCTCGAATGAGAGCAGTTTTACTTTCTTATCGTTTAATGCAGGGTGCTTCTATTGGTGTTTAAAGTGTCCATCTCTCTCGTCACTTATGGATGGCTGCATCTACTTCAAAACCAAATCAAACAAAGACATGCACTCCGGATCACGACTCGACCTGTATTACTTGAGCTTTAACAGCTAAAGAATCTGCATTCACTGAGATTCCGTTGGTGTTGGTGAAATTAAGTTTGACTACCTATTCAAGTATTAGTACTATATTTGAGAATGCTAGGTTCAGTTTTATTAGATGTGGAACAACTATGATTGTCCACAAATTTGTTGAATTGCGACTTTGAGTCTGTGTTATTTTTTCGATTGCTCCTTTGTATGTTTTGATTTGGGTTGATCTAGTTTGCTTTTTCAAAAAAAAAAAAAATAATAATAATAATAATAATACAGTACCAGATTATCTGAAATAGAGATCTTTTTACATCCCTATACAATTTAATTTAACTACTTAATTTATAGTTTATATGGGGCAAATATTATTAATTAATTCAACTTAATCATTTTATTTAAATTAAATTAAATTAAATTAAATCAAGCATATTTATTTTCCGTCATTCTCTCACTCTTCATATCTTCTCTAGTTCAATTAATACAAAACCAAATTATCTGAAATAGAGATCTTTTTAGATCCTTATACAATTTAATTAAATAATTAATTTATCGTTTATATGAGAAAAAAATTATAAATTCAACATCTCTCTCTCACACAAAGTAATTAGAAGACTATCACTTAACCTATGTCCAAAATCAAGTGGTTTATGTACCTTTTTCTTAATTATTTTATTTTATTTAGTTTAATTAAATCAAATGAAGTATATTTAAACTTTAATTGTTGTATTCTCTCAACTTTCATATTCTCTTTTAAATGCGCCATCAACTTTAAATTAATTAACTATCCAAAATAATATAAATGCAAGTGAAATAGGCCACGAAAATTACTGCTCAAACAACCCTGAACAATTTAAGAAATGTAACTCTCCAGAGAAGCAACATAAATAATCCCAGAAGAAAATAATAATTAAGGAAGCTAAAGAAATTTTTCTATAAATTCATCCTAACTCACCTGTTGGCCAAGTAATTTCAAGAAGATTATTTATGTTGGAACAAGAAAATTTATAAGTCACCGTGATTTACCTCCTCTCCTACTAGTGTGGGGTCACTTAGGAGGGGCGCCTAAGGTGGGCGATTCCACCTTTGTTGGAACAGGAAGAGGGAATCTCGATTACCACATAAATGATTTCAACAGCATAAGCTTAAAGACCGTACGTTTAACCATCATTGATGTAACTATAATCAAAATTTACAAAATTTATTTATTTAACTTTCAACTATGCTGCCATTCCAACGATTACTGTATCTTATTCAATGTTAATGATTAACATTTTGCTGGGCCCAAATCACACTCAGATTCTTGCCGTACACGTGTTGAAATTTGGACAACCCTGTCGGGTCAACCTGGAATACTTGGGCTTAGACGTTCGAGAAGATGGGCTTGCGGTAACAGATCCGGTCTATCCGCCTACAGCCTTGCCGCCCAAGGCTCCCCTGCCCGAGTGCATCCTTCGAGCGTGGATCTTCCTCCCAGTCCCACTTGATGCTCGTAATATTGCCTTGCAGGAACCACCCCAACTCAAGACTAGCGTCACAGGCACAAGACTTCCGTGCTTGTTCCACGCTCGGGCCCATCATGACGCTCGCGTCCCACGCAGCACTCACGCGATGTCTCACCCGAGCGTCCCAACGCTCATTAAAACTATCAGGAGTCTTTTCCCTTTGAGCGTCCCAGCCCTCGGGTGTAGTCACTCCTGAAACACTTAAGAGCCCTTACGCTCTAACGGTCTTCGGGCCTCCATCGCTCATACTATAGTTGTGCAACTGCTACTGACGCAAGCCGGTAGTACACACACCAAATCCTGACATTCACTAACACCCGTACAGGGTATATTTCAGGAATGTCACTCTCATACCCTCACACGCTGCCACGCGTCTAGGGCAACATGGGGTTTGGGACCACACGGTCGCTTTTACCGAAACACCCCTGTCCCTAATATATAAATATGGGATTTACACTCACACTCCCTAAGTTATCTTCCTCACTACATTGCATACATTGAACTGGATCATTTTCCTCTGCATCTCCACTTTCTTCCCTAAGCTCACGTAATTCACCATTCTCAGCTCCATTGCTACATAACCTCTTGGCTCTTGGTGTTATCCTAGCTAGAAGAACCCACATTTCAAAGGAAACCCAGTTCATGAGGCTCACGTGCCTATGATGGTCTTCCCTTCCACTAACAAATTCTAAAGTGATTGGTGTTAAAATCCCTTCCAAGTTTTTGCACCATCATTTTTGGCGCCGTCTGTGGGAAACCGTCATCATCTTCTTCAGACCTTCATCTGTTTTTCCATTCCTCTTGAGCTAGTTGAGATATAACACTTGCCTTCAACCGTGGTGACAGCAAAGAGATCTGGGATTATTGACAATAGAGGCATCCCTCCTCCAGTCAACGAGGAGAATCCCGGAGGTGGAGCCAATATTTTTAATGCCACCGCCACGCCGGCCGGAAACACACCTGTAGAGGGAAGCATTCCTCTTACTGCCGCCGGAAGCAAAGGAAAAGAAGCTCTGGGGGCTCCCTCCCAGTTGCCGGAACTGAGGCTGGAGGTTCTGTTGACCCTCTAGTGATGCTAATGCCTACCCCTACGATCGCCAACGCCAGATCATATCCCATGGAGATGCCACCGCCGGGTTACATATACATGCAGCCCCGCATGATACCTACGGTACAGCCATATCAAGTAGGCACACTACAACTTCCAATCTCTGTCCTAGAAGAGACCCAGGGAGTCGAAATACCACAAATGACCTCACAGCAGCTCCGGGCGATCTACGCCTAATGTGAGATACAAGCCGCCCAAAACGCTTGGAATCACTCTACTTCTGCTTACTTTCTCTCGGGAGTAGGCTCTCAGATAGACCCTCCATTGGGAGGGTTACAGATTCATCCCTTTATGGCTTCCCAGAACGTACTAAGGGCTCCTCGTAGATTCGAGCGCATTTCCCTCAACAGACTAGTCACTGAGGTCTATTCCATGGCGGACAAGAAACTGTTCAAGAGGCCGCCAAAGATGAGGGAAACTGAGGCCCAGAGGTGCTTGGGGAAATATTGTGTCTTCCACAAGTAGAAAGGGCATGACACCAATAAATACTGTCAGCTTGAGAGTGAGATCCAAAGGTTCATTGCTGGAGGGCACCTCAAGGAGTTTGTGAAGGTGCTCGCGAGATATGACGAACATTGTGCCAAGCGTACAAAGGCTAGAGGAAGAAGCCATTCGCACTCTAGAAGCGCTCGCAACCATCGCCCTAAGATAAGTGACCGCGGCAAGCAGAAAGTCGTTGAGATTGAAAACTAACCCTTCGTGGTCATCCACATAATCATTGGAAGACCCTCAGGAGGAGACTCCAATGCTTCCAGGTGCCGCCACGTGCGCAGTTATGACCAAAGGCCTTCCATACCTAAGGTTGTGCTCTTTGTCGACAGCGCTTCATGCTCGAGGGAGAACGAGGTTATGGGATTCACTGAAAAAGATCTAGAACACAATGTAACACCCCATGGGGTCGGTAAAACCTCTGACTTCCCCATGGTGGTTAGCTTAGATGTTCACAACCATGTTGTAAAGAGGGTTTTAATTGATAGTGGAAGCTCAGTGAATGTTCTCCCCTACTCAACGTTTCAAAAGATGAACATAACAAACATCCCCCTCGAACCCCTCAGAACAGCCCTCGTTGGCTTTGGGGGTTCCGAGATTGACCCTCGCGGATAAATTCCCTTGGCCACCTCTTTTGGTCGTGCCCCACAGTGAAAAACTTTGAGCGTTCTTTATACAGTGATCGAGGTGGATCTTCTATACAACATCATTATCGGGCGTCCAACCCTCGTTGACTTTAAAGCAGTCATATCAACATATCATTAGAAAGTCAAGTTCCCCACTCCCGAGGGAATGGGCGAGGTGCTGTGCAATGTCAAAGAAGCCTGGGAATGTTATATCTTGTCCATGAGAAGCCACAAACCCGAACCAACCATTCAAGCAGGTTCCACCAAAAAGTCAGATGATTTTTTCAAGTTGGATGAGGATGGCCCCGAGCGCAAGAGGGCCAAACTGAACAGGAAGAAAAACAAGAAGAATGGTCCGAGCGAAACCAAGGATAGTGAAGGTGGTCCTCCCGGAGCTGTCGAGGGGTCCTCCTCAAGAGGAAGGCAATGGACCCACGACGGAGGTCAGTGATAGGCTCACAGGGAAAAAGCGGGTGCTCAAAGCCCCAAGGCCAGAAGTGAGGATTGAACCCACTAAGAAATTCCTGGCCATCGAATTGGAGCCTGGAAATCCAGACAAGACCACCCAAATAGGTTCCAGTCTCGACGGTCCTTCGCAGATCATGATGATTGACTTCTTGAGAGAAAACCTTGATGTGTTCGCATGGAAAGCCTCAGATCTAATCGGAATAGATCCGAGCGTCATTGTTCATAGACTCAACATGGACCCAGCCTTCAGACCAATCAAACAAAAGAAGAGGGACGCTCATGGATTTCGGAGATAGGTCATTGAAGAAGAAGTCAACAAACTCCTCGAGGCTCAATATATTGAAGAAATCCTGTATCCTGAGTGGCTCTGCAACGTGGTTCTTGTGCCCAAGAGCACTAACAAATGGCGTATATGTAATGACTTTACAGATCTCAACAAGGCATGCCCCAAAGATCCTTACCCTCTGCCAAGGATTGACCAGCTAGTGGATTCGACGGCTGGTTGCAAACTCATGAGCATGATGGATGCTTTTTAGGGGTATTATCAGATCTTCATGGCACCCGAGGATCGCCCTAAAACATCTTTTGTATGTAGGAGTTTACTGCTTCCTGGTCATGCCCTTCGGGCTAAAAAACGCTGGAGCAACCTGTAACGACTCGTTAATAAGATGTTTGAGCGGGAGATCGAAAAATCTATGGAGGTCTATGTGGATGACATGATCGTCAAAAGTGAGCGCTAGCATTCACACTTGGATAACCCTGGCGAGCCTTTGATATCCTACGCCACTACGGTGTGAAACTGAACCCCTCGAAATGTACATTTGGCCTTCATGGAGGAAAATGTTTGGGCTACATGGTCAGTCAGAGAGGCATCGAGGCCAACCCAGAGAAAATCAAGGCAATAATAAACATTCCCTCCCCTCGAAATGTTAGGGAGGTCCAAGTGCTAGTGGGCAAGATCATCTCCTTGAACATGTTCATCTCCCGCTCAGCAGACAGAAATCTGCCTTTCTTCAAGATACTGCGCAACGCTCGAAACTTCAATTGGAGCGAAAAGTACGAAATAACACTACAAGCCATGAAGAGGTACCTCTCATGCGTACCCTTACTGACGAAACCAATTACAGGAGAAAGCTTGTACGTTTACCTCTCAGTTTCAGCGGAAGCCACGAGTGCGGTCCTCGTTGCGATGCCCGAGCATAAGCACTTACCAGTGTACTACTTAAGCAAAACCTTGCAGGGGGCAGAGAAAAGACATATGGAAATAGAGAAATTTGTCTTCGCCCTTGTTAATGCCTCCAGGAGGCTGAGACCGTATTTTCAGGCTCATTCCATTACTGTGCTTACGGATCAACCGCTCAAGCAAGTACTTTCCAAACCCGACGTCTCAGGAAGGTTGATCAAATGGTCAATAGAACTCAGCCAATTTGACATCAACTTCGAGCTTAGGACAACAATACAGGCTCAAGCAGTGGCAGATCTCTTGGTTGAACATTTTGGTCTGGAGTCTGCATCCTCGGTGGATGAGAGATTGTAGCTCTTGCACACAGATGGTTCCTCGTCCTCTAAGGAGGGGGAGCCGGGGTGACCCTCAGAGACCCCTCATGGGATTGAAGTTGATTACGCAATCAAACTGGCGTTCCAGGTCACCAACAATGAGGCTAACTATGAGGCCCTCATCCATGGACTCAGAATTGCCTTTCAGAATGGGGCCTCATGGGTCACTGCGTATGTTGAGTCTTAATTGATTACATGTTAGATTGATGGCACTTATGAGGCTCGAGAAACCACCATGGTGCGATATCTGGCGAAGGCTAAGGAGATCATTTCTGGGTTCAAGGAATTCCATTTGCTGCAAGTTCCACGATCGAAAAACGAGCGTGTCGATGCCCTCTCTAAATTCGTATTTGCTCTGGAAGGTTCTTACGAGCGTTCAGGCACGTTCCTCATAACAGAAGAACCATTGATAAGCGAGGAGAACCCCTCGGGCGAAGTAAGCATGATTGATCCATCTGAACCTTGTTGGCTTGATGACATCATCAGATTCTTGAGGGATGGAGTTTGCCTGAGCGACAAAGTGGAAACACGGAAAGTCAGGCGTAAAGCCCCTCATTTTTCACTTGATAATGAGGGTAGACTCTTCAAGCGGTCTTTCCAAGGGCCCCCGTTAAGGTGCCTGAGACCCTCGCAAGCTAAGGAAGTACTTGAGCACGTACACAATGGAAGTTGCGGGAATCATTTGGGTAGACGGATTCTGGCTAAAAAGGTGTTAAGGAGCGGATTCTACTGGCCCTCGGTACTGCAAGATACCATCAATTACTCCAAGAAATGCCCCAAGTGTCAATTTCATTCTAACACCCCTCAAATGTCAGCAACCCAGATGATTCTGATCAATGTTTCCTGGCCCTTTGATCAGTGGGGCATTGACATAGTGGGACCCCTCCCAATGGCGGTCGGACAAAAGAAATTCGTGATCCTCGCTGTGGACTATTTCACCAAGTGGGCAGAGGCCGAGACGGTCGCGAAAATAACGTTCAGAGTTGTAAGGGACTTTATTTGAAAGAACATCATATGCAGATACGGTATCCCGAGGGTGCTCATCTCGGATAACGACTCTCAATTCATTGCTGTTGATACCCGAGACTGGTGCTCGGAACTAGGCATTGAGCAACACTTCACTTCCATGGGTCATCTGCAGGCCAACGGTCAAGCTGAATTCACCAACAGAACTATACTCCAGCATTTGAAAACGATGCTCGAGAGTAAGAAAAGTGAATGGGATGAAGAGCTTCAAGGAGCCCTTTGGGCATACCGTACTACCACACTAGTGGCAACTGGAGAGACCCCTTACTCCCGCGTTTACGGTTCTGAGGCTATGATACCTGCAAAAATCGCTCAAGAATCTGCACGCGTTGCTTACTTCGAGCTTGCAGCCAACAAGAGTAACCGAGCGCTCGAACTTGATTTACTAGATGAAAAAAGAAACACTGCTTGGGCTCGGATCCACAAGTACAAAGCGACAGTAGCCCATCAGTATAACAAGCGTGTCAAGAAAAGGACCTTCCAACTGGGAGACTTAGTCCTCAAAAGAGTTGAAGTGTCTAAACACGTGGGTAAGTTGGACCCCAATTGGGAAGGCCCCTTCAAAGTCACTCAAGTACGAGCGAACAATACCTACCTGCTAGAGACTTTGTAAGGCGAGCGTCTCCCTCGACCGTGGAACGCATGCAACCTCAGGAGGTTCTATGTAAAAATACAAACATTGTAAAAACCCCGCTCGGGGCAATGTGTATTTTCTATCGACAGAAATACGAACCCAATATGCATGTATGCTCTTTCCATACAGTTATTTTATGCAAATCAATTTTGCTTTACATCAACACCAACTCCGTGTCGAGGGCACTCCACATCGAACGGCCTGTTGTTTTATTTATACAGATCCCTCTTAAAATGAGCGGGCCCTGTAAGGACATTATTACTACTATTTGGACCAACTAGACCCATCGCTCTAGTTCGCGCTCGCGATCCTTAAACGGATCCCAACTCTGACGTACGCTCGTAGTGATTAAACACTTAGCAAACCCCTTTGTTGGTTTCTGAGTTCAATTTGTTCTACTACTATGCTCAAAACAAAGAAATATATATATATCAAACACTTAAGAGGAAATACTTAGCAAATCCCGCTGCTGGTTTCTAAGTCCAAGTTGGTACTATAGTTACCTTTGTTATTACTCAACACTTAGTGTAACTCCTGTTAAAGACGAACACTTAGCAAATCCTCTTGTCGATTTCTAAGTTCAAGTTTAAGCCTCATATTGAATATGGCCAGGATATCCCCCAAGGAGATACCCTCATGCCCTAGTAATCATACGCTCTTCGTGATTACCACAACAATCAAGTAAAAAAAACATTCAGAGCACAGCAACACAACGAGAAGAGGCAAATTCCATTAAGAGAAAGAAAATTACAGCGCGGGATCAGAAAAGCACATTGCAAAACAAAGGAATTATTGCAAAAGAGTTCAGTATGGTTCATAGTAAAATAAAGAAGTAAAGGCAGAAATTCATGATAGAAAGTAAGAATAGGAAGAGGCTTCATGAGGGCTGATTTTTAGGCTCAGCAGGTGCAGTCGATATGGGAACAGGAGCCAACACTTGAGGACCCATAATTGGAGCGTCACTTTGATCAACTTCATCTTGAGCGTCTTCATGCACACCCTCATCTACTGCCATGGGCTCTGGATCTGGTGGGTTGGCCGCCATGAATTCATCTTGGAGCATAACGACCAAGTCATTATACTCTGGCTCTGTTAAATCCTCGGTCGGGTCTGTTGGAAAACAGGAATCAGAAAGCAACGAAAATTTAAAAATTTTCAACAAAAGGATCTAAAACTCGCAATAGTGAATCCAAATTCGTAGAGATCAAGAAACTCACTCAGGTAGTAGCTTTCTTGATACGTTTTGAGCCGCCCTCAAACGTTCTTCATGCGGTAATAGCAACCCGTCCCTCGAAAGTCTCTTTCTACTTCAGAATCCATTGTAGGGACAACAATCCACACCAACCTAGATTCAAATCATGTTAGGGAAAGTGCTAAACAATATAACATAAAGAAAGAGACATGAAACGAGAAAGGCATGATTGAAACTCCCTTCGAAACCCAGTTTTGCGAAAGTAGAAATCTGCCTGCCATAAAACCCTCGTGAAAAAATTCATCCTTCAGGATATGGACAAACGGTTTTCGCCATCTTTTTTGGTTCGATTTTTTCACTCGTATTCTGTTGGGTTTAGAATCGTTTCATCATCCCTTATTGTCGTTTTGCTTGATCCCCAAAAGTACCTTTGAATCTTTAAAGACTTCATGATAGAAGCCCTCTAGAGAAAATAGTCCACCAACCGCAACCACGATCCGAATAGGGAGGATGCTAGTTTTATATTCGGTGTTTAGGCTCTAAGGGGTTAGCGTATAATTATGGAGTAGGAGAAATTTTGTATCATCTTCCCATGGGGTTCGAGCCCCTCTATTTATAAGGCTAGGGTTCGAACCCCTTATCACTTTTGGAAAAGGATTCCAAACTCCTTTTGAAAAGGGATATCTTGCTTGGAGACCAGGTCTCTTACTTTGGCCAAAAGTCTCCTTTTGATCAACTTGGAAAGCAAGAATCTAGTCTAACTCTTTTAGACATTTAATTTTACTTTATTTATTTTACAATAAATAATTTGAAGACTAATAATTAATTAATTCATAATTAATTATTTATTAGACTTTATTTCTCCAAATTAGAACTTTAATACTAATTCAAAATTAAATCAAAGTCCATTAAATAATTAATAAATTAATTATTTAATATTTATACACATACATACACGTGACTACGCGTGTCCATAAGGACACGTGTCATGCACGTGTTCCACACGTGTGACTTACACGTGTGGACCCCACCATTCACTTAATGGTTCGATTAACTCGTTTAATCGATTCAAGCCTTAACCCACGTGACCGGGTTATTGTGTGTGACCCTCTAGGTTCTCAATTCAATTAGCAATGACCCCAATTAATTAATTCTCTAATTAATTAATCAGTCCACAGATCAAATGACCACAGTCTAGCAATAGGTGTTTGACCCCTAGCTGAATAAGAATACCTCGATTCGACAGAACCTTTAAGTCATTGATTCATGTGAGATACAATCTTCCTACTTACTATCTCTCAACCAAGATCTAGGGTAAGGGAATAATCAGAACCCTAATAATCCGGCCTTAAAGCTAAGTGCATTTCATATCCATTTGATCTCAATCCAAGAAACCCTTTTCTTGATGTCTTGATCTGTTGCCTTGGCTAAGGACTCCATATGGCATATGAATGACTTACACAATAAGAGATCACCTTGCAAATACAAGCGTAGGTCCCTTCTTGATTCTCATTCACTTTCATGAGTCACTTGTGCAACCCCTGCATAAGCCTTGAATCAGTTGTCTAAGGTGACACCCTTTAAAGCTTATGCCTAAGACTACAGAGTTAACTCATAAAGTGACATGGAACCTCAAGTCTAAGGATCAATTAATCACATCAATGACTCGTGAGATATTTCCTAATCTGGAAGTTTCCATTTCCTGAAACAGAAACTTCTTTTCCCATTTAGGAATCTTCTCACACGGGGCATCTCAGTGAACTTACTTATTGAAGTAAGCACCCTCATGTATCACACACGTATCAACTATACACCTTGCACCTCCATAAAACAAGGTGGTCCTTCTTAATGGCGTGATCCCACAAGCAAGCCTTAAAGGAGTCAGGTTGACACTCCCAGTGTCTGTAGGACTCATCGGCTTGGATTATTTTGCTAATCATGACTTATGTGATATAGGGCTCATTTCATGAACCATTTCACCTAAATGGTAGAGTCCTAAAGTCATCAGGATTAGGGGAGTTCTCATACATGCGCACATAATGGAAACACACAAAAACACGTATTGGCATATAAAGAAGTGTTTGCCTATGATGATAATCAATCGTATATTATTCAAAGATTGAATGTGATATAAGAAAAGTCCCAAAGCAGATTACGTCGAATCGGCTTTCTAGGGTACTATTCCTAACAATCTCCCACTTGCCCGTAAAAGCCATTTAGGTACTCCAAGTCCCATCTTCTCAAGATGCACTTTGAGAGCCTATTGACTTTGGGTGTTTCCAAAGTGGATCTGCTATATTCTCTGCTGATGTGACCCTCTTATTTACACATCTCTTAGGAAACACCTTTTCCTTATAAAGTGATTAGTAATCACGTGTTTAGTTTCTTGGTGAGGTCTTGGTTTTCTTACTTGAGCAACCATCCATTTTATCATACAATATGATAAAGGAGTTGTTTCAGGCTAGGAACTTCATCTAACCAGTTAGATGGAGTTTCTTACCCAAACACTTAACTTAGCGTTATATAATACGACTAAGTTCTCAACTACGATAGTCGAGTTTTGTAATGTCCGTCCTTGGAACCCCTTTCCAACATATTGCATTACCATTCTGGTAGAAGTTGTATCCTTTCAATGATTTCATAATCATCTATGTTTGATGAACAGTTACCTCAAATATCCTTCTAACAACAAGATCTTTTGGGCTCTGTAAACTAATACATATCCTCATTTCTTCTCAAGTACTCCGAGGACATCCATTACAGAAATCTAATGACCTTATCTGAGGTCATATTAGATTCGACCCACTACGCTTAGTGTTGCGCCATATCAAGTCTAGTACATAACATTTCATACATTACGCACCCTTTCACTTAAAGGGATTTTGGACATTTTAACTTTCTTAAAGTTATCTTAGGACACATACTCTTCAAAAGAGATGTTCCATTGTCCATACTAAACTCCTTTTAGTACCATGGTTATGTACTCGTTTTGTGATAATCCATTTATGCTCTTAGATCTATCTTCTATAGATTTGAATATCGAGAATTTAGGATAATCACTAAGATCTTTCATGCCAAATTGTTTCTTAAATAAGAATTGATAACTTTCACGTCATCTTTGACATTCCTAATGAGAAGGATTTCGTCTTCTAAAGAACCAAAATTGACTCTTACATCACTAACTTTCATATGTACACTCTGAGACTTATTCGACTTCCATCTGTGTCAAACGATTTGACTGTGAATCGAATTGTCTAACTTCTAGAAGCCTTTATCAATCCACAGATTGACTTAGGGATTGCATACCTTATGCATACTCCCACTGCATATGAGATTCATAGAAATACCTTATTTCAGTCTCTTTCAATCTCAATTTGAACAAGACAGTTCTCATATTTATTTATCATATCTCATAGTCAGAATATGAGGATGTGGTAAACACAATCCAAATGGACTTTTGAATTTCAATCGTAAAGAAGGTTGTAATGCTTTCCATTTACTCGATGCTCTATTAGCTTGATCCTATCAGGTGGATCAACCAAGGTCCAAGCTTGGTTTGAATAGATGGAATCCATATTGGATTTCAAGGCTTGCTTACACTTCTCAGATTCCAAATCTGACAGTCTCCTCTTCAAGTAATTCCGCGGCTATCTAGGAACGCGTTTTAAACGCATCTTAAGAGAAGGGTTTCATACATGTGCATACTCTAAAATTTGGCTAAATTTTATCAGATGGGCTCGTTTCTTCTATATGTGGCGTGGATAATTTATCCTCAAATTTCTTTGAGGTCTGCTTGCTTGCCTTTCTTCTTCTATAGGAATGATTCCTTAAGAAAGATATACTCCTTGAGACAAACAACCTTTGTCTAAAGGAATCGCAGAAACGATATCCAATATCATTGCATAAACTTGAACTCATTTCAAGCTTATCTCCCACTATCCTCTTCACTTAAGAGGATTCCATTAAATTCTTGGATAAGAATAATTAGGGAATTTAGTATGCCACATTGCATAGTGCAACTAAAGGACTGATTCTGGAAAGTACTAAATTCAAAATCTCTAACTGCATATTCTGGTAGTTTATTTCTAGAATGATTATAAGTCAGTAAAGCTTACTATGGAATGGACCATATCCTATTAGGTTTCATTCTCTCATTCGGAAACACTAAGGTGTTCTCGAATTAGTTTACTGAGAGATAATCTTATTATCTCTAAAATGACCAAGGAATTAGTTGCTAAGATATTGGCTATCTCGATCATATCGATTTACCTATAACTTATGACTACTTTGGTTCCTAACCTCCTTTTTAAATTCTAAGAATTTCATATAAGTTTCGAATTTGTACTTCAACAAGTACATTCATTCATAATGATTAAACTGACGATTGTATCTAGTGCTTACATTAAGCATCTTACACTCATCAGCATGGATTGAAATCCACTAGAATTTTGGCACGTTCCACATTTCACCTAAACTATGTTTCGGGAATGTTTCCCTTCAAGACAGGATTCATAGGAAGTTAACTCTCTAGGTTCATTTTCGTAAAATGATCCTAAGATGTCTAACTTGCTAATCCTTTTATGTCTCAATGTTCCAAAGTAATTCGAAGCTTTGTCATCTCACTTACTTTTGTTATCTCGTTGTATGTTCAGAACATTAGTGTTTTGAGTCTTTGCACAATAGATTATGCAAAATCGACTCAAGACTTGTGAATTCTATTCCTAGTAGAATTACTAAACGAGGTAACATTTCAGAGTACTCATACTCTTTGCAGTTCCCTTTCAAAGTCCTTATTTGCTACCATAGAAGCAAACAACCTTATTTGATCTCTAGTGTCTTTTGGGCGTACCCCTTACATGCCCCTCTACTGGGCTCTTAAGGATTTCTTCTTCTTTAGGCCTTCAAGCCTTTAACTTAGTGAGTTTAGAAAAAGAATTAACCATCTCAACCTTTTATTCCTTCTTAAGGATGCTCTCAACCATTATCAACTAAATGATTAACTATGCTACAATAGCATCATTCTAGTTGAGCATAAAGGGTTTGAATGATGGTGGAAGCAATGTAAGCAATCAGTGCATTGAGAACTCTTTTCTCAGTTAATGATCGAGACCATAAGATCTTCAAATAAGATCTTCAGACCTTGTTCGTGTGCACTTGTTTTCTCATTTGGAATATTTGAATAATTCTATAATGTTATACCTTGTAACATTTTTATTGAGGTGGTTCAATTGCTCTTAAGTGGTTTGGAGAAATCCTATTCACCTCAGATCGCTTCTCTTTTTGGCCCGGGTCGAATTTTCACAATTGAAAACTTCGCCCTTTAGAGAACGCCTTTCTCTATTCGGAATCTAAAACGAATTTTAGGGTCCGAAGCTAATTAGAGTTAGTTAGGACTTAGTCGACTCTTTTGACTTAAGGATGGATACGAATGGGTTTGCATTTCATATTGTAGAGAATCACAGAACTACAGCCTAAATGCTAAGCAGAGAAAATGTAAGCATGCTGAATTATAACGATATACAAAAGATAAGGTCATTAATCTAATGTAGCTCCCACTGTTTTTCAAAGATCTATAATTCCCAAAGATCTAAGAGGAATGCGTTTCCCAATGGGTACTAAGATCCTAAGCATTTTACCTCGAACCCACGACTCGCGGACATTCTAAGTAAAACCCTAGGTAGGTACAACTTACCAATTCTAACACCTTTAGAACTCTTAGTAATTGTTTTTTGCATCACCTATCTTTCAATATGGACCCACGACTCGTGCGACATCCATATTTACTTAGGCGTTAAGCTAGACCCATCAATTATAAGATCATGATCAAAACTTAGATCGAACGACCCACGACTCGCGGACATCGCCCTTGCTAAAATTGACCATGAAATATTGACCATTTAAAATGATCAATTAGATAACTAAGAACTAATAAGCTCCACTAGCTATCCCACGACTCGCGGACAATAACTAGCTTCACTTACTAAACTTAAAACCTATTGATGGAATGCTAGGAATTTAATTCAAAATTTGCATCTCGAATTAAATACCTATTATTCGAAATGAGCTTAATATTTAATGGGAATTTTCGAATCAACCGAAGAGTTGTCCGGTTCGACCTCACCAACATATATGTTATCCAATTTTATTAGTCTTGATTAATGCAAGTACAATTTAAATGCATTTCAAACAAGCACATAAACAGATAACATGTCCTAGTATGATACTAACATGTGATGATCATGGGTTCTACCTATCTTATGCGTGATATGTGGGAGCCACTCTACAATCACAAGTTCTAACATACATGCCACATAAACAAATTAAATCGCATAAGGGAAAACGGTAACAAAATACGAGCCCTGTCTCTATTACATTTTTAATTGAGATTCCCCTCCCTAACATTTTGAGGGGTCTTCACTTATGGCCTCCTTGTTACTTGAATGTGGTTCATCTTACCCCATGGGTGCATTGTCTCCAAAATGAAAATAAAACCTCACCACCTATTCTACGCTCAAAAAAATGAAAAAGACATAAATTAATAAGGCTCAATCTTCATATTGGCCTTAGACAATTACACGGGGCATACCCCGGCCTCAAAACAGTAATATGGAAAGCCACATAATAAATCACATAACAGTACGCACATAAATGAGGCTCCAACCTCAATTGAATAACGCAACTATAGGGCTCCAACCCCAATTTAAACCATCCATGTGCATAAATTAAAACCATACATAAGTCTAAACCCATGATCACCTAACATGCATAAATTGCAAGAATTTAAATTTAACCAATAAATTAAAAAATTCACGCCTTAAGCCCTAATGGCTTAAAACATGACTTAGATACAATTCTTGTTCAAGAGTTTTTTCTATAAAACCCGAAAAAAATAAGCTAATAAATTTCAATTAATTTCTGAAAAATAATAATTTTATTCTTTCAATATTTTCAGAAAATAAAGTTCGTAATTTTTCCAAAATTTAAATCGTCTTAATTTCTCAAAATCTCAATTTAAACAATTATTTCAAAAATAATTCAAATTTAATAAAAACAAAATTTTATAGAAAAATTAAATCGGGATTTCAAGGACCGAAAATAACGAAAGATACGAAAACACGAAAAATAGCCCGGAACCCCAGAATGTGAAGCACCGCCGTGCGCCAGCGGGCCCGAACGCGCGCCGCAGCAGCGCACACAGCATGCGGCAGTTGTCGCATGCGTGCGCGCGCTGGGCACGCTTCGTGCGCGGGCAGCTTGGGGATTCCGCCTGGGCATCCCGCGCGGTTAAGGGACAGTGCGTGCGGGACGTCCTGCGTGCGGCCTGGTCTAGGCGGCTCCCGCGCAGTTACGGGAGGTGCTCACGGGGTTAGGGCGTGCTACACATTGGCACGTCTCAATCCCGCAGGTTCGTTTCGCGTTTCGTTTTTTGTATCATAGGTTTCTCCAAAACCCAATTCAATCCAAAATTAAAAATTACGATTTAAACGAATTTCAACTAAAACAGTTTTTCAAAAACAGATTTAAGAAAACAGTTTTCAGAAATTCAAGAAAAATTACAGTTTCGTAATTCAGGGTTTCTAAAAGAACTCAAGAATACCTAATTCGCATCCAAGCCTAAGAATTTCTACCAAATTCAGTTAATTGAGACGAATCAAAAACACGATTAACGAGGTGGCTCTAATACTACTTGTTGGAAAACAGGAAATAGAAAGCAACGGAAATTTAAAAATTTTCCAACAAAATGATCTAAAACTCGCAATCGTGAATCCAAATTCGTAGAGATCAAGAAACTCACTAAGGTAGTAGCTTTCTTGACACGTTTTGAGCCGCCCTCAAACGCGCTTCATGCTGTAATGGCAACCGTCCCTCGAAAGTCTCTTTCTACTTCAGAATCCATTTTAGGGACAACAATCCACACCAACCTAGATTCAAATAATGTTAGGGAAAGAGCTTAACAATATAACATAAAGAAAGAGACATGAAACGAGAAAGGCATGATTGAAACTCCCTTCGAAACCCAGTTTTGCGAAAGTAGAAATCTGCCTGCCATAAAACCCTCGTGAAAAAATTCATCCTTTAGGATATAGACGAACAGTTTTCGCCATCTTCTTTGGTTCGATTTTTTCACTCGTATTCTGTTGGGTTCAGAATCGTTTCATCATCCCTTGTTGTCGTTTTGCTTGATCCCCAAAAGTTCCTTTGAATCTTTAAAAACTTCATGATAGAAGCCCTCTAGAGAAAATAGTCCACCAATCGCGACCACGATCCAAATAGGGAGGATGCTATTCTATATTCGGTGTTTAGGCTCTAAGGGGTTAGTGTATAATTATGGAGTAGGAGAAATTTTGTATCATCTACCCATGGGGTTCGAACCCCTCTATTTATAAGGCTAGGGTTCGGACCCCTTATCCCTTTTAGAAAAGGATTCCAAACTCCTTTTGGAAAGGGATATCTTGCTTGGAGACCAAGTCTCTTACTTTGGCCAAAAGTTTCATTTTGATCAACTGCGAAAGCAAGAATCTAGTGTAACTCGTTTAGACATTTAATTTTACTTTATTTATTTTACAATAAATAACTTGAAGACTAATAATTAATTAATTCATAATTAATTATTTATTAGACTTTATTTCTCCAAATTAGAACTTTAATATTAATTCAAAATTAAATCAAAGTCCATTAAATAATTAACAAATTAATTATTTAATATTTATACACATACATACACGTGACTACACGTGTCATACACGTGTCCATAAGGACACGTGTCATACACGTGTTCCACACTTGTGGACCCCACCATTCACTTAATGGTTCGATCAACTCGTTTAATCGATTCAAGCCTTAACCTACGTGACTGGGTTGTTGTGTGTGACCCTCTAGGTTCTCAATTCAATTAGCAGTGACCCCAATTAATTAATTCTCTAATTAATTAATCACTTCACAGATCAAACGACCACATTCTAGCAATAGGTGTTTGACCCCTAGCTGAATAAGAATATCTCGATTCGACAGAACCTTTAAGTCATTGATTCATGTGAGATACAATCCTCCTACTTACTATCTCTCAACCAAGATCTAGGGTAAGAGAATAATCAGAACCCTAATAATCTGGCCTTAAAGCTAAGTGCATTTCATATCCATTTGATCTCAATCCAAGAAACCCTTTTCTTGATGTCTTGATCTACTGCCTTGGCCAAGGACTCCATATGGCATATGAATGATTTACACAATAAGAGATTACCTTGCAAATACAAGTATAAGTCCTTTCTTGATTCTCATTCACTTTCATGAGTCACTTGTGCAGCCCCAGCATAAGCCTTGAATCAGTTGTCTAAGGTGACACCCTTTAAAGCTTATACCTAAGACTACAGAGTTAACTCATAAAGTGACATGGAACCTCAAGTCTAAGGATCAATTAATCACATCAATGACTCGTGAGATATTTCCTAATCTGGAAGTTTCCATTTCCTGAAATAGAAACTTCCTTTCCCATTTAGGAATCTTCTCACACGGGGCACCTCAGTGAACTTACTTATTGAAGTAAGCACCCTCATGTATAACGCATGTATCAACTATACACCTTGTACCTCCATGAAACAAGGTGGTCCTTCTTAAGGGCATGATCCCACAAGCAAGCCTTAAAAGAGTCAAGTTGACATTCCCACTGTCTGTAGGACTCATCGGCTTGGAGTATTTTACTAATCATAACTTATGTGATATAGGGCTCGTTTCATGAACCATTTCACCTAAATGGTAGAGTCCTAAAGTCATCAAGATTAGGGGAGTTCTCATACATGCACACATAATGGAAACACACAAAAACACGCATTGGCATATAAAGAAGTGTTTGCCTATGATGATAATCAATCGTATATTATTCAAAAATTATCTGTGACATAAGAAAAGTCCCAAAGCAGATTACATCGAATCGGCTTTCTAGGGTACTATTCCTAACAGGGTCCCCTGTCCTAACGACCGACTCCAAATTTTCATCTAAATCCATACGCAAGCGAGCGTCAGTGCGAGTGTTGGGGGGCACCATTCCCAGTTTGATCAGCTGACCTACAGATTTCTAGAAGAACCGTTTGGCATTGGCGAAGCAGTGGAGGTTGGCTGCGAAGCTGAAGGCTTTCGAGCGCACAAATTTTAGAACCGCATCCCAGGTGACCCTCGTCTCAAGATCCGTGGCTTGCCCTCGGAGGTCAGCAAGTTCTTTCCTCACTGACTCCAGCTGTTGGTCACGGTCGTTTAACGCTTAGGTGAGGGCCTTCTTGTCATCCCTCAGTTGGTTCCGTTCCTCCTTCAATTTCTTGTGCCGCTCATCCAAAATCTGTTAGGCCTCTTCTTGGTCCATGAGTGCCTTCTTCACTTTATCATGCTCCATCTTGAGAGATGAGAGCTCAGTGGAAACCATATCGTAGTCCTCCTGCAACCGGTCGAGGTCGGAGATGCTCAACAGCTTCTTATACTGGGCCTTGCACTCAGAGTAAGTTTCCTAGCGTCGTTGCAGGTTCTTCAACCTAGGAATCACCTCTTAAACCAATAGATAAATACTGTTAAGCATAAAAGGTTAACCCAAGGAAAACAAAGGTTCTTTAAGGAAACTTGAGCGCTTACCGTTAATAGAGCGTGGCATGCATCATCTGCCACCTAAGCGGCGTTCTGCTCATTCAGTTATGGTCCCCCGAGAATTGGAGCCTGTGGACAAGCCCCGCGACCAGGTTGCGAGTGGACGAGCATCTACTCAAGAGCACTGGGCCCTTCTCCACCGAGTGTTTGTAGTGGACATCTCCGCCCTGCTCAAACTTCTAGAAGCTTTCATCCTCGGAGGATGAAGTATCACCCTCTTCCCCTCCATCTCCGATGACCACATCTTTCCCCTTACCAGAGATGGGGATGGAGTCTGCCATCCGCTTCTTTTTTCTCGACTGTTGAGCTCTCTCGTTATCAAGGTCTCGGAGGATTACCCCCGAGCGGTTGCGAAGGATATTAGGGCCCGATGGTACTTGCCCCTCGCCGCCATAATTGGGCCTACCCCATGGCCACCGCTTCCACTTTCGCGGCCTTCCCCTCGGCCGCTTGACTCTCGCCTGGTGCCCCGACCCCCTCATGGATTAGTTTGGGGCTGAGGTTGCTGTTGTTGTTGTTGGGGCTGGTTGTTGCCCGCCTTGCGAGTACGCATCAGGGCCGCAATGCTCTCAACACTCGTGCCCACCATTAGTATGTCTACGTCTGCACATGAGGAAACAAATGAACGTCAAACGATCATATCCAATCTATTACTACAATGCAATAAAATTAAAAGAGCTAGTGTTCCTATTTTAAGTGTTAGCAAAGTTAGCTCCTAGAATCTAACCATCTTTGTTCATCATTTAAACGGGGGGATTGATGATCATCTCTCACGAGCCCGTAGCGGAATAACACTTCCTCATTCCACATCAAGGGCTTGGCTCTAATTAACTACTTCTCATTATTCATGACGAGGGCCAAACTTTTCACCCATTGCTCGAAGAGTAGAGATCCGGCTCTGGATTTCACTATGGGCCCCTCTTCGTGTACTACCCACTCTCGGAAAACTCTAAAAACTCCGCCAGGCACCCCCACGAAGAAGTACTTCTCCTTTCAGTTCTCTTCGTACGATGTTGAGGGTGAATCAATCATCCTTAAACCTGCTTTGGTCTGGGCGTAATAAAATCCATCCCTCGGAGACGAGCGCGGAGAACGGGCCACCTGGATCAAACTGTTGAAGTTATCAATCGTGGGCGCATGACCCGTGGCCCTCATCAATATCACAAAATTGTTTAGCAAAGCTATTCCATTAGGCAGGATTTGGGAGGGGCTTAAGTTCAAGAAATTCAGGATGTCAATGTTCAGAGCCGGAATCGGAAACCTCAAACCCCAGCCAATACGGCATCTCTGTAGATGTTCATCATCCCGGGGGGCGGACGGTTGGCTCGCTTTCGCTGTCTAGGCAGGCGGGTTATGTAAATATCATCCCAGTATACCTGGGTTTTCAGTGTAGCTAACTCCGTGAGCGTCAGAGTACTCTCGATTTCATCCCGGGCTCTATCTGTTTGGTGGGGGTTGTTTTTCCTTACTTGTGTCACGGGCTCTTTCCCTTATCAACGGAGTTTGCGGGGAGGTTCCTGATCAGCCCGACGCTCGGAAGCCCCCGTTTCCTCCTGGGGGGCAACGATTGCCACTGTACCTTGGTGGTCCTGAGGCCTCACCGCGCTATTCAACAAAGGGAAATCTCTTTCACCTTGGTGCTGCATCCTAAGGGAAAGATCCATCTCTTCAAAGATCTGTTCCACTCCCCCGGGGTTACGTTCGTTCATCCCTTGAACCGCAGCATCAAGTTCCTCGTCCCCAGCATCTTCTAGGACTACCTTCATGGGGATAGCGTAGGGAATGTCATCCCGAGGAGAAGGGCTCGCACTTGACATTTCGTCAATCTCCTTCACCATCTGATCTATGATATTATCGGCCATTGATTTAGTTCTTGGGAGATGAAGGTTTTTATAGGGAAATTTATGTAGCGCCCGGAACGGTGGGCCACCACATCCCCCGCACCTAAACCCGAACCCACATATAAAATGGATTTCTGTACATGAGTCCATGTCTAGGCGAACAGGAACCTACACTCACACACTAGGATAAGCGGGGCTAACCAACAACTTAGCGCGCAAGAACACAAAACAGATATGTCGAAGCATTAAACAGGATCCAAATGAGCTCATGCTAAACGTAACAAACATATATATACCATGGCTTTTCAGCCCAAAACAGATTACAAGTGTTCAAATTTCACAAATATAATTCATAAACAAGGTGCTAAAAGCAGTAAATATGAAATGCAACTCGACCTAAACGACTAAGTACGACTCGACTCGATGCACTTCCCCGCCTAGCTCGGGCACACCTAAAAGGAAAAGGAGAGGGTCAGTCTCACAACTCGATTGAGTAGGGGGGCTTAACGCACACCCACACCTAAATACTTATAAAGCATAGCATATATCAAAAGTGATAGTCATGAATCGAGGCTAGGGTTTTTTACACCAAACCATTTTGAAAAAAGATAACATATAGTATAAAAGAAGCCTATCTCGATCCATAATCTATCAAATAAGCAAAAACATAATATAAACATAAGCCCGACGAGAACGGAATATCCCTTACTCCTTCAAACATAACAAAACCGAATTCAAACATAATCCAACCCCACATCCATGGTGCATCGGGAATCAAACCTTAACACCTACATTTACTAACACATACGAGGTAGCTAACCCACGATATGCCTTCCCCGGTTATCCACCGAGGGCTCAAGATACCACGCTTTCCCAACCTCCATAGGTCGTACGTGAATATCTCAAATGAGAGCGTGCACAGGGGTCATAACCGGCAACCCCATGATCGGCCCGGGTCTCCCTTACCCACGTCTCCAAGACCCACATATCATAACGAACCAAATTCCCATCTTTCAGGGCACAACTCGCTCAAAACTTACAAAACGTACCAAAAGAGATTCAAAACTCAAGCTTATATATGCTTTTACATATATTGTTTTCATAAGATCCAAATTGTTCCACAAGACCATAAACATAACTTAAGCAATCGTATTTAAATATAAGTACCATATCCGCATGCAAGTGAGAATTCATCACATCATAGGCCATAAGGCATTAGCTAATAAACTTCTTAACCTTACCTTAACAAAAGAGACAAAAGGTAGGATCGAAAAGGCAACCAACCACCTAAGCTTCGGGCTCTTGCACGACTGGAAGAGGCTCTGAAACACAAAAGAAAGCAAGACCCGAGACTTAGACTCAAATATGAACCAAATAGACGCTCGGCAATGCTTATGAATGCAAATGAAATGCATAAACGTGCCAATTAAATCCTACCAATTCATACTCATATAATTCATATCAAATAAGGTCATATATTCAAACAATGCATATAACGCGTAATATAACAAGCTAACATTGCATAAGAGTCATAAAAGAAGCAAGAAGATGCAGAGAAAAACAACAAGGCGATAAAACGAGCAACTGCCGCCGCTATATTTTAAAATGACAAGGCCGTGTTGGATTTTAGTTCAAAATGGACACGGCCGTGTCCGATTAAAATAAATTCAGGAGCTCAACTCGAACTGCTGACACGACCGTGTTAGATTTTAGTTCAAAATGGACATGGCCGTGTCTGATTTTATAAAAATAATTTGCTCCAAGTCGAGAGGCTGACACGGCCGTGTCCAAAACATGTTCAAAGCTGACACGGCCGTGTTGGCCTTTCGTCTTCGAAAAAAAATACAGAAGCAACAGTAACTCTGCGCCAAAAAATAGAACAAGAAATAGAGCAAGCACGCAGCAACACCAAGCCATCCGTTCAAGCCATAAAACTCATGCAAACCAAGGCAAATCACTCTATAATCAACATGTAATCATCCAACCATCACAAAATTCAAGAATCATCAAATATGTCAAGGATTCTCATGCAAGAATTTGAATTCCAACAATGGAAAACTTCACCACACTCATCCATACTCAAAAACAAGACCATATATTTATGTTAGAGGCATAAAAGATCACATATATATCTTCGAATCAAAGCTTAAATCTAAGGAACAAAGGAGATCCTTAAACCCTTATAATTCAAGTCATGCTCCATATATCATCAAACTTAGCCCAAAGCATGGAATTTATAGCTTAAAATGACCACATACTCAAGTACATATCAAATACTAGCTTACCCCTTGAAGAAGATGGAAGAAAATGGAGATTAGAGCTCAATCTCTCTTTGGGATGAATAGTGGCTGGTTGAAGCTTTGGTTCTTCAAAGTTGCTGCAACTTTTCTCTCTTTTCTCTTGTTCAACTGAGATAGAGGAGAGGGAGGGATAAATATGCTGAATTTTGGTGTGATGTGGGCTCAAGTCTCATGTGAAAAGGTTAAGAGTTGAAGGATTAAAATGCAATTAGGCGAAAGGTAGTCATATAGGCGCGAGGTAACTTTCCAGCTCAGTTTTGGAGTATCAAATGGCTTAAGAATAATATATGGCTTAGTCCATTGAAACCGAATCGTCGAAACGAGTCCAACGGTAGTGACAGAATTCGAATCCGAATTCCCGAGCTCAAGTTACACACTCCGGAACCCAAGATGCGCTAAAAGCGTTTTAGCCTCCTTTAGGTTCCAAACGAAACAAATAATTCAAAAGCTTAACAATTAAACTCAAAAACATATAACGAGCATATATCCAAGTTCATAACACGTAAATCTCCAACATACTAAAATGACATAAAATTCCGAATACAATTCAAGCATAAACGAAACAAATCTTAACAAATTGCGAACATATTCAAATAAGAATCATTCAAATTCATAAGAAATAATTAAAATAAGAATTAAAAGAATAAAGAATATGGATTTAAATAATTTAAATTACGCACACACGTAATACCTGTACGGTCTGAAAGTTAGCATGTCACAATTTATCTCTCAGAAAGCTTCCTCACACAAGGACAATGCTCGACACAACCTAAATCTAGGGTTAGTACAAAAATTACAGAGATTTACCTAAGTTGGAGAAGAAGATCTGCTGGAAAATTCGTTGAAGATCTCAAGAAATTGCAGAGGATTTGCTACGTGCTCTGAAGAGTTTTAAATGCATAAAGGTTCAGGTGGATGTGCAAATCCCTATTTATAGGGATAGGATATGTAAATAATTGGGATATTAAATTCAAATGCTATCATTCCCGCTTAGAAAACTCCCCACTTTTGGTAACCGTCACACAGTTACCCATATAGACGTGTCGTTTCCTTGGTACACACAACCACGTCTCAACTCAGCATTTAATGTGGATTTACTCGAGCGCCAGAGTGGCCAGTCGACAATTAATGTACTGTCAGAAGATGTCCCTTGTGGAATACGGAAGTCTCGCTTCCCTTCAAGAACATGGCCCTCATATATTTAAAGTTAAGGCTCGGATTTCAAAAAAAAATCTACAGGACCCTCGAGTGTAACTACAGAATTTAGGGGGCAAAATGATGAGCCCAAATCACGCTCAGATCCTCGCCGTACACATGTCGAAATTGGGTCAACCTGATTGGGTCAACCTGGAATACTTGGGCTTAGACACTCGAGAAGATGGGCTTGCGGTAACAGATCCGACCCATCCGCCTACAGCCTTACCGCCCAAGGCGCCCCTGCCCGAGAGCATCCTTCGAACGTGGATCTTCCTCCCAGTCCCACTTGACGCTCGTAATATTGCCTCGCAGGAACCACCCCAACTCAAACTAGCATCATGGGCACAGGACTTCCGTGCTTGTCCCAACGCTCATTAAAACTATCAGGAGTCTTTTCCCTTCGAGCGTCCCAGCCCTCGGGTGTAGTCACTCCTGAAACACTCAAAAGCCCTTACGCTCTAACGGTCTTCGGGCCTCCATCGCTCATACTATAGTTGTGCAACTGCTACTGTTGCAAGCCGGTAGTGCGTACACCAAAACCTGACGTTCTCTAACACCCGTACAGGGTATATTTCAGGAATGTCACTCTCATACCCTCACACTCTGCCACGCGTCTAGGGCAACATGGTGGTTTGGATAATTATAATTATAATCATGAGAGCGATCATAATACTCCTGCCCCAATTCGTGTACTCATTTTTCTTATTTATAATGCGATGCATTATCTCATTCTCTTCATGGACTCATTTTTCTTATTTATAATGTGATGCATTATCTCATTCACTTCAAGGAATGGTCAATGATTCATGATTTATCGACAACTTTATTAATTTTTCAATCACATGATACAAAGAACAATTTAAAATATTGTTCACATCTTTCTCATCAAAATTGCTACTTCAGAAGCATTATGAATTGCTACTTCGGGAGCATTATAAAATCAAAATTGAATTCTCCAATAAACTTTGATCGACCAAAAGCTTCCATTATTTCAAAGCGATATATACATTACAAGAAAACAGCCAAAAACCGACGGAATTCCAACAAAATTCCCATGGCCAAGCAAAATTGCATTTCAACGGAAAAGCCGTCGGAATTCCATCGGAAAAATTGGCGGAATTTTTAAAAAAAATTATGCCAAAAATTCCAACGGAAGTCCGTCGTCCACTAGAATTCCGTCGAAAATTTTGGTGCAAATCTAAAAAAAAATTGCGCCAAAAATACTGACGGGATTTTCCTGTCGGTTTTCCATTGGAATTTCAATGAAATAAAAATTCCAATGAAAAACCGATGGGAAAATCCCGTCGGTTTTTTTTATTCTTCCTTAAAAAAATATACAAACGGGGATTTTCTCGTTGGTTTTCCGTTGGAATTTCAATGAAATAAAAATTTCAACGAAAAACCGACGGGAAAATCCTGTTTGTTTTTTTATTCTTCATTAAAAAAGATACCGATGGGATTTTCCAGTCAGTTTTCCGTTGGAATTTCAATGAAATAAAAATTCCAACGAAAAACTGACCGGAAATTCCAGTCGATTTTTTTATTCTTCAATAAAAAAATACCGACGGGAAAATCCCCTCGGTATTTTTTATGAAGCATAAAGAAGCATAAAAAAAATACCGACGAAATTTTCCCATCGGTTTTCCGTTGGAATTTCAATGAAATAAAAATTCCGTTGGTTTTCCGTCGATTTTCCGTTGGAGTTTTTTATCAAATTTAATTAGAAATTTATGATTATAGTTAATACAAATAATTATATATTTAAAAATCATATAATATACAAATTATTAATTATTAATATTTAATTAGAAGAATACGATTATAGTTAATATAAATAATTATATATTTAAAAATCATATAATTTACAAATTATTAATTATTAATCTAATTGTTCGCACTAATAATTCACGTTTATGGATTTTGTGTAAATATCGGATATATAGTACAAATAATTTGTAAATTTTGATATCAAAGTGGATCTTCAATTTTCGATCTTCTTCAACTTGTTTAACTTTTATTAATTGGTTTGATTTTCTTCAACTTCAAGTTTAGCTTTTAATAACGTTAATCCGCAGGTCCTTCGACTTATTTACGAAATCAAATGCTAGATTTTGGAGAATTTCGCCAAGAACGCCTTTGAACTCATCGGTAACTCCGAAGATTTAGCTTGAATATAACGTCGATTCGTCGATATAATATCTTAATAACGGATCAAACGCCTTGATTTGATAACTTTGGGGAAGAACGCCTTTATATAGGTTTAGGATTGAAGAGTTAAGAGTTCAACTCAAACTTATTTAATAATTATCTCTAGTATTTTTTATTTAAAGAGATAATATCAAATAAAATCACTTGAATATTGTTTTTTTAAAGAGATAATATCACATGAATATTTATCTCTTTATATTTTTATTTTGAAACAGATAATATGATACAATACGCCACGTGTTGCCATATGATTTGTTGAGAAAATAAACATTACAATATTAATTAATTTAACTATTTAACTTTAAAATTAAATTTATGATATTTTTAAAATAATAAATTAAATTAATAATATAAAGTTTATTTGCTCATCTACAATAATATTTGATATAATTTTAAGTATATACATTATAATTAAAACAAAAAAGTATATAAGCTAGCAATTTTTATATAATATTTCAATAAATATGATTATATTTAATTAAAATAATCATATATTTAAAATTTTATATTTTAAACTAATAACAAAAGGTATTTAAATAATTAATTGAAATAAGTGTATAATTATATTTAAAGATATAATATTAATAAGAAGTAAGTTGTCCAAATTGGTAAGGGAGTCACCCACCCGAGTTTGAATCTCTACGTGCGCAATTATAACATGTTGTCGGACTTCAAATATCTCCGTGCTTTAGTTTTAATTGGGGATGATAATGAGCAACTACCAAAGATTGAGCATTTAATACATTTGAAATATCTCGACATCTTAGACACATCCATTGGATGTTCACCAAAGTTGATCGGCAATCTTTGTCTCCTACAGGCACTAAACTTGCGGCATGTGTACAGTATTGAAGAAATGAGAGCTGAAACTCTCCTACAGGCACTAAACTTGCGGCATGTGTACATTAAAAGTATTGAAGAAATGAGAGCTGAAACTCAACTAGGCCGTGAAGTGGTTGCATCTCCATGCCTCGTGTACCTGGGGCTCCTACGCTGTCAAAACCCAGCAAGTGCTACGAGTCATTTCCCAAACCTCTAAACATTGTACATCAATGGAATGCATAGCAGCTCGCTTCTGGAAAATCTCTTGGTCAGCGTAACCTCACTTAAGGAGCTCCAGTTTAAGCATTTACCAGGACTGGTCTGCCTCCCAGACGTGTTCTTCCATAACAATCAAAACCTCACCTATTTGAGGATATTTGATTGTGGAGACTTAATGCATCTGCCTCCATGCTTTGGAGTTTCTCTTAGAGAGGTTAAGATCATTGGGTGCTTGGAATTGGAAGGATTACCAGAGATTCCGCACTGCCTTGACAAATTGATTCTAGATTTTTGCTCGAATATCAAGTCCATACCATATAATCCAAGTGGCGGTTTCCCTTCTCTTCGTGAATTGACAATCACCGATTGTGTTGGTCTGACTGAATTGCCAATTGAACTTTTAGAGTCATGTACATCGTCGCTTGAATCTGTGTGTTTGAAGGGATTATCAATTCTAACGAATATGGGCTTGGTAATTACTTGTCTTCAGAAAATGCCTCATCTCACATCGTTGACAGTTGATTTTAGACAACTGGCTAATGATGATTTCCCTATAGAGATTGTTGGCTCTTTTGATAGTTTGCGTGATTTATGGATTACTTGTGGGATGGAGATTTGGCACCGTCTTCAAGATCTTCTTCAACATCTCAGTGCTCTAAGGAAATTAACTTTACTCGCGATTGAAATGGAAGCAGTGCCAGAGTGGCTGGGGAAATTGCCATCCCTCCGGGAATTACAACTTACCTATTGCCGTGAATTAAGGAGTCTGCCCTCTAAAGAAGCCCTCAAACACCTAACCAGATTAACGGTTGTTTATTGCCCGCTATTGAACTTGGGAAGAGATGATGATGATTCTGAGTGGCACAAGGTTTCCCATATCGCTAATGTCCGTCAATATCAGGTTCTGTGATTTCTGTTTATTGAACTTCTACCTTAATATTTGTTAGAAATTGAAATATCTCTGCACTTATATTATATGGCGAATTAGTTTGATTCTCGAAAAGCCAATTTTTAGGGTGGAGTTCAGTGTGTGATTCTGACAAAACACATAGATGGATTGCGGAATTGATCAGAGTAGTGATAGAGAAATTGGTGAAGTTTCTCACAGTATGAAAACTTTCATGGAGATGGTTTTACTCAAATTAGTTTTCTAATCTACTCAAAACTTCTTTCAGTGTGTGGTTAAAAACTAACCTTTTTAAGAGTGAAAAAAAGAAAAAGATAATTTTCTCTACATTAGAGTCACATCAGATAATTTTCTCTACATCACCACCTCCTTCAAAATAGCAAATTAATCTCTCTTTCTCACCCATAGACGGTAGATGTAACCAAATTGGTGAATTACGTAATTTTCATGTCTATTTATTGTTACTTCTTGATTTTCGTAGGAATGTATAATCTTATTTCACTTAGAAAACAACTGATATAATTAATATTGCTAATAGTTGAAACCTTAATTTAAAACCGATTGCAGCTTAAATCCAAAGAGACGAGGGATAAATTCTTAACAACACTGGTGGTAAGTACTGCTTTCTATCCCTGAAATGATTTTCAGTTTATCTATAGTTGAGTTATTTTACTCATTGGTTTCTTATCTTTCCTTTCTTTTCAGAGGTAAAGGGTGATGGACCATACCATACTACTACCTTGGAGGATTATTTTTCTGCAATTACTTCAAACTTCTGTTGAGCTTATTTTGTTTGCCTTTTGAAAATTTCTGTTGATAGTAATTAGACTTTCTATGTTTTCATCTGATTATTAATGATTTGGAGAATTTGAACTTATTTATGATTAGTTTGTGATTATTTGATTTAACTGTGATGTGTTTGGCCTTTTGGGGTTCATTTTGCTCTTCAAAACTATATTTTGGATTGGATATTGTGGCGTGCTAATAATATCGATTTAATTAAATCTTTTTCTTAAGATGATATTGAAGACCGTATTTTTCTGCTTGAATAAGCCTCGTAGGTATAGACAGTAGTGATGCACGTATAGTCATATACAAACACCAGAACACGAACACAAAATAAAACACAATAATTTTCTATTACATGTTTTGAGAGTCTCCAAGTATATATATTATCTCCAGTTCTAGCTCACCAAAAAAGGAACATAAGAACACGAACGGACATCGCAGATGATTGCAACCGCTCACATAATAATAGAAAAGACTAATATCTATGAGTGACAAATTCTTGGTGCCTCTGCTATAAAGCCATTTCCTCTTCAAACTTGGAAGCATAAAGAAACCCCCATAGCTACAAATAAAGAAGAAGACAGTTTTGATTTTTTTTGTTTTATCATCAAGGACAGAGTTATCAAAGGTTTTTGACAGATTATACAAAATTCAATAAGCATATCTAAAAGTACCTTGACTTCCTTCGCCTCAAAATCTTCAAAGCACGCTAGGCAAGGGATCAGATCAATCTGACAAAATTCTGTGAATTATTTTCCATTGATGGAATTTGAGCACTGACATGAGTCAACTTACACATTCCTCCCTTGTATCTTTGTATAATTACAGAAACTTCCCCTCTCACTATAGAAATTTGATCAAAACTTAAGAAATACGGGAAGAAACTGGAAAAGGTCCATACTTCGAAAAAGAGCAGATTGCGAAGTATGTTAAATTTGCTTAATAATGTAATAAAATAATTAAAAAAATATCAATTTATTTATGCTTAATATCATATTTCGTACCATTTAATAAAACTTTGTGTTTAGACTAGTCATTTATCAATCTAAGGTCTAATTTGATAGAATCAATATTTATTTATCAATTATCATCCTAAAGTCTACTTTTTTCCCCAATCTTTCACCCCTTAGAAATACTATTATCTCATCCTCACATATAAATATATATTATAACCAATATATATATATATATATATGAAAATATAACACACCTACCGCAGCTCAAAAGCCAAATTCATTGGCAGGTAAGACTGAAAACTAATTTTGTTCTAATTTTCCAAAAGCAATGGTACCACATGGTGGGTCATTACTGATGGTATCACCCAATTGCTTCATTACTTCAATATAAATACGAGAGTCGAGACCACCTAACACCGTATCTGACGGATTAATTATTTGAAGCGGTATGAAAAATCTATGAACCTTAAATTTCTCATATGAATCAGCACTATAATATTATATGTATGTAGTGATTGTGTTCAGAAAAAATAAGGTAGAAAATCAAATTATATATATATATATATATATATATATAGGGATAATTACATAGAGGTCCCTGAGGTTAGGCCTAATTACAAGTCGATCCCTATTCTTTTAAATATTACACTGTAGTTCCTAAACCTTGTTAATTTGTTAATTTTTGTATACTTTTAGGGACGATTTTGCATTTTGGGTCATACTTTATATGTAACACTCACAAAACCTTCAGAGACATAAGTGTACTTTTACCAAATTTCGTTAATGGATCACACACAAAATAAGAAATATAAGGACTAAATATCTAGAAGAATAAGGACCGATTTATAATTAGGTCTAATCTTAGGAACCTGCATGTGATTATCCCTTCAAACAAAATTAGTTTTCAGTCTTACTCTTACCTACCAATGAATTTGGCTTTTGAGCTGCGGTAGGTGTGTTATATTTTCAAATAAATATTTAAGGCCCCGAATTATTTGTCAAAAATTGGAAATCTAATCATATTCGACCTCCTTTGATATCTGTTTTAATAAGTTTAATGTCAATAGTAGTTTTATTCTGCTACCAAATATATATATATATATATATATATATATATATATTTGTTGGGTATTTAGACCTAATTATAACGCAATCCATTATTTTCAAAAAATTATATTTTAGTCCCTATAAATTTTATTTGGCCTGAGATCCCTTAACGGAATTTGTAAAAATACACTTATATTCCTAACGGTTTTATGAGTGTTATATTGAATATATGATCAAAATTACAAAATCATCCCTAAAATTTATAAAAATAACAAAACGATCCCTACAAAACATGACTTTAACAAATTAGGGGTATTTTTGGAATGACACAACCCAGGGATCACAAACGGTTTTTAGGGACTAATTTGTAATTTCCTAAAAATCATGGATTGAGTTGTAATCAATGTTTTTAAAACCGGATCGGACCGGCCGGTTCTACCGGTGACCGGTGCCTTGTCCGATCCGGGTGACCATATAAAACCAATGGGGACCGGACCGCCGTTTTCATGCTTCCAAGGCACAAACTGCTTTAAAAAAAAAAAAAAAATCTGCAACATCGGTCCACACTTTTTGAGTTGGGCTGAAACTTGAAAGGGGATGAGAGAGATGTAGAGAGAGGAAGGAATGGTTGCTTGGAATGTTGGATGATTTGTATTTTGTTTCGATTTTAATGAAATTGAAGAAAATTCTTTTACCTGATAATTTGCTTATTGAAGAAGATGAAGCATATAAAGTGTCCTTGCGGCGGCTGATATGCTTCCAGGTTTTTTCCCTATACTTCTAGACTCTTGTGTCAATGTGTGGCTGTTGGGCTTTAGGTTTAAGTAATACATATGGTTTTTTCTTTTTGGGCCCAAAGTAATGTATATGTTTAATCTTTAAATGTTAATGGTAACTATTATAAAATATATTAATTTTAGTAGTAAAAAATAAATATTGTAATGTAGGAAGACATAATCATGTGTAATAAATATTGAGAATTGTCACTTTTTGATAAATTTTTAATATTGTGTAGAGAAAAATATTTTTTTGTTTTAAGTTTTAAAAATCATAAATTTATTTATGTCTATAATATTATATATTTAATTAACGGACAATTCCTCAAAAATCCCCAAGTGTAAACTGAATTTCCTTGTCACTCCCCAATTTTGAAAAAGTTCCTGTTCACTCCCCAATTGAAAAACAAAATTTCTTTTCACTCCCCAAGGTTGTATAATAATTCAGGAATTGCGTACATTTTTTAGGGAATTGCGTATAAAAATCCCCTCAAAAATGTACGCAATTCCTAAAAACAATGTACGAACCTGTACTATTTGTGGGGACCTAAAAGGAATTTTGTTTTTCAATTGGGGATTGAATGGGAACTTTTTCAAAATTGGGGACCTAAAAGGAATTTTTTCAACTTTTTGGTACTATTCAAAGATTTTCCCTTTAATTAATAAATAATTATTTATTATTTATTACGTCATACTGGTTGGACCGACAGTTGAACCGATCGAACCGGTTGAACCGGTAACCAGTAAGCCTGCCGGTTCAGTCTCTGGTCCGATTTTGAAAACATTGTTTGTAATTAGGCATAAATACAGGGTTATCAAATATAATTCCCCCTATATTTGTTTTATTCTGCATGGATAAGGTTGCTCAGCTGACCAGCTTGTATTGTGTAATGTTAACTAGCAGCTTAAGTGTTACAAACTATTTATTCTTACATATATATAATTAGTTAGTTATTCTTATCCAAATTAATAAAGCTCTTATCCGATTCACCCAAAAGTTTGGAAGAATGATGAAGTGTTAAATGGTTTTATAATCATTGTTAAACTAATGTTTAATAATAATTTATTTAAGGGGAAAGATAAAAAGAAAGAAAGAAAGAAAGAAAGAGAAAGAGCACAAGAAGTCTTCTCTTTCGGTGTCTATGATAATGGCACTCACAGGTCATCTCCACCGTTCAGCACTGCAAGTCTTCTCTTTTGTTCCCTCTCAGATCAAGGTAAAAGCTTCTCTTTCTCACACACGCACTCATTCTTGGAACCTTAATATCTATGCAAAATCATCTGTCTCATAAGCTCTCTCTTTGTTTAATATCCCATCAAAAAATCTCTCCCACACTCATACACTTGGATCAATCTCTCTGAAAGAATGGGAGAAGTGGTCGGATCTATTGCTGGTTCCGCCGTTGAAGTTCTGCTTCAAAATCTGATCTCACTGTGCGCGGAAGAGATCGGCCTCATTCGGAATTTCAAGAAAGACTTGGATAAACTCAAGGAATCATTGGAAATGATTCAAGCTTTCTTGAATGATGCTGAGAGGAGACAAGTGACTGGTGAAGCTGTCAAACGTTGGTTGATCAATTTGGAAGCTGTGGCTTTCGATGCCGACAACGTTCTCGATGAGCTCAACTACGAAGTTCATCGCAGGAAACTGAATCCCGAAAACAAACTGAAGAAAAAGGTACGAGTCCTCTTCTCAACTAGAAAAATGGGTCTTGAAATCAAGAGAATCAATCAGAAGCTGAAATCAATTAACCAAGAGGCAACGGAATTCGGCCTTCAACGACAGTTCAGTGATCACGTTCCAGGTGTTGGAGGATCAAGTCTTACTCTTGCAGAGAGGGAAACTGCTTCAAACCCGGATCCAGTTGTTGTTGGAAGAGAAAATTATGTGTCAAGTATCGTGGATAAATTAACTCATGATGATCAACAAGAAGTTTTCTCCGTCCTTCCCATCGTTGGTATGGGTGGACTAGGGAAGACAACATTAGCAAAGTTAGTATTTCATGATAAGAAAATTGAGGCCCATTTTGAAAAGCGAATTTGGGTTTATGTTTCAGAAAGGTTTGATGAAATGACTCTTTTGAAGAAGATTCTTGAATCACTCATGGGTTCCTCAAAAGATGATTCTAAAACTAAAGATATTCTCTTGAGGAAGCTTCGAGAAAATTTGCATGATAAAAAGTATCTACTTGTCCTCGATGATGTTTGGGCGGAAGAGACGAAAAAGTGGAATGATTTTGTAGATACCTTATTGAGCATTACATCTACAAAGGGGAATGGTATTATTGTTACCACTCGAAGTGAAACGGTTGCTTCAATTGTGGGAACAATTTGTAATGAGAAATTGGAGGGGTTACCGGATGAGGATTGTTGGTCCATAATCAAACAAAAAACTTTTGGAAATGTTATTCCATTAGAGTTTGAGGACATCGGGAGAAAGATTGCTCACAAATGTCGAGGTCTACCATTAGCTGCAAAAGTAGTGGGGGGCTTGTTGCGTGGGAAGTCGAAAGAGGAGTGGTACTCAATTGAAAAGACCGAGCTTTCAAACTTGGCGGAAGATGGAAACACTATGAGGAAGATTTTAAAATTGAGCTTTGATAATTTGCCATCGCAATCACTTAAGAAATGTTTTGCATTTTGTGCAATTTTTCCCAAGGGTTATTGGATCCAGAGGAGCATGCTGATTCACCTTTGGATGGCAGAAGGACTTCTCCAAAGTGATGATATGGAGACTTTGGGCGATAAATATTTTGATCTTCTTCTACACAATTCCTTACTGCAAGACGGTAAAGTATATTACACCATGCACGACCTCGTGTATGATCTAGCATTTTCAGTTTTGAATGAATCCGGTCAAGTTCGGTGCATTTATTTGGAATCCATTACAGATATTCCAAAAGAGAAAGCTAGAAATATGCGTTCATTAATCTTTGAAGGTGAAATTTCTGATGATAACATGTTGTCGAACTTCAAATATCTTCGTGCTTTAGTTTTAATTGGATATGGTTATAAAATACCAAAGATTGAGCATTTAATACATTTGAGATATCTTGAAATCTTTGACATCTTTGACATCCTTGACACGATTGGATGTTCACCAAAGTCGATCAACAGTCTATACCTCCTACAGACATTCAGAGCAGAAGTCGCTTCCAACCAGTTGCCAGAGGAATTAAACAAGTTAATAAACTTGAGGCATGTGGAGGTTAAAGGTGAAGAAAGGAGAGCTGAAAGTCGTGAAGTGGTTGCATCTCCATGCCTTGACTATCTGCAGCTCCTACGCAGTCAAAAACCGAAGAGTGCTACGACTCGTTTCCCAAACCTCAAAACATTGTACATCCATCGAATGCATAGCAGCTCGCTTCTGGAAAATCTCTTGGTCAACATAACCTCACTTACGAAGCTCCAGATTAAGAACTTAGAAGGACTGGTCTGCCTCCCTGAAGTATTCTTCCATAACAATCAAAATCTCAACTATTTGAGAATATCTCAAATAACGCATCTGCCTCCACGCTTTGGAGTTTCTCTTAGACAGGTTGAGATAGAACACTGCCCGGAACTGGAAGAATTACCAGAGATTCCGCACTGCCTTCACAAATTGACTCTACATTATTGCTCGAAAATCAAGTCAATACCATATAATTCAAGCAGCGGCGGCTTCCCTTCTCTTCGTGAACTGACAATCAGATGGTGTGAGGGTCTGACTGAATTGCCGATCAAACTTCTGGAGTCGTGTTCATCGTCGCTCGAATCTGTGCGTTTGTGGAGATTAGCAAGTGTAACGAATATGGGCATGGTAATTGCTTGTCTTCAGAAAATGCCTCGTCTCACATCATTGGAGGTTGATCTTAATAATCTGGCTACTGATGATTTGCCTAAAGAGATTGTTGGCTCTTTTGATAGTTTACGTGATTTAGACATTACTTGTGGGATGGGGATGATGAACCGTCTTGAAGATCTTCTTCAAAATCTCAATGCTCTAAGGACATTAACTTTACATCATATGGAAATGGAAGCAGTGCCGGAATGGCCGGGGAAATTGTCATCCCTTCGGAAATTAGTTCTAGTCGATTGCCCAAAATTAAGGAGTCTGCCCTCTAAAGAAGCCCTCAAACACCTAACCAGATTACAGGTTCATTATTGCCCACTATTGAACCTGGAAAGAGATGATGATAATTCTGAGTGGCACAAGGTCTCCCATATCCCTCTTGTCTATCGGGACGGATCAGGTTCAGTGACTTCTGTTTATTGAATTTCGATTTCAATATTTATTAGAAATTGAAATCTCTTATCTTCACTTATATTATATGGCCAATTAGTTTGATTCCCAATTTTCTGTGTGTGTGATTCTGACAACTTTCAAAGCAGGATTGCGAAATTTGATCAGATTAGTGGTACAGAAATTGGTGAAGTTTCTCGCAACATTTGAGAACTTTCACAGAGACTAGAGAGAGTTTTACCCAAATTAGTTTTCCGTTCCAATATCCAATTAAAACAATTTTCGGTGTGCAGTTAGTAAGGTTTTCTCTCTATAATTTTAAGCCTTTAATTTTAAACAGATTGCAACTTAAATCCAAAGAGGGATAAATTCTTAACAACACTTAATTGCTTTTTATCTCTGAAATAATTTTGAATTATTTATAGTCGAGTTATTTTACTCATTATTTTCTTATTTTTTCTTTCTTTTCAGTCATATAGGCTGATGGGGTTGTGACTTGAGGCAGAGGACCATACCATATTAATACTACTACCTTGGAGGATTCTTTTGATGCAATTATTTAAAATTTTTGTTGAACTTGTTATATTTGACTTTTGAAACTTTCTAGTAATAGTAACTAGATTTTTTTACGTTTTCATCTGAATATTAATGATTTGGAGAATTTGAACTTATGGTTAATTGTAATTTTTTGGTTTTAATGTGATGTTTTGGGGTTTGTTGTGGTTAATATAGACAAGGGTTCCCTTAAGGTTTTAGAGGACGAATTAGGTCCGATCAATCTGACAAAATTCTTCGAATTATTTTCCATTGATGGACTTAGAGCACTGATCACTGACTAGAGCCAATTTACACTTCCTCCCTTGTACCTATGTATAATTACACAAACTTCCCCTCTTGGTATTGAAATTTGATCAAAAGTCAAAACTAAAGAAATAAGAGAAGAAACTAGAAAAGGTCCATATTTGAAGAATAGCAGATTGGGAAGTATGTTAAATTTGGCGAATGAATTCAGTAAGATTTTACTTAGGTATAATGATTGACAGAGGGGTTAAATTAACTATGAGTCTTACATAAACTATGAGAACTCATCCATCTGCAAACACAGAAATTGGAAAGTTTATTCAAAATGAGAAGATTAAATCATTTAACGTAAATTGTAAATGAATATGCATCATACAATATTCTTGCACATCTCTAATGTAGTTCAACACAATACAATTGCTTGGTGGAAAGAAAAGTCTTCCTGAATGCAGACAAGAAAACAAGAGATCGCCAGATTATTCAATCCACATCGAAAAGTACATTCTCAATACAGCTAAATACAAGGAGTTAAAATGGAGGAACAAATAAAAAGAATTTCTCCAGATTATTCAATCCACAAGAACATAGATTATTGATGCAGGGGTTTGACAAAACTATCCTGATAAAAAGGAAGGCACAATTTGCTCTGAAATTGTGTCAAGTTTTCGGCACATCACTGAACAATTGCTATCATCTGCATAACCAGAAAATATAAATATGTCATGAATGTAGAAGCAATTCTGATTGGACAATGTGCAGAAAAATCAATTCACACACACAAGCAACAAGACTAGTTATCTTAGTTATGCTATTTTGGGCCTATTCATTTGAAGTGCAGCAAAAATATAGCCACACATGCCAACAGTAATAGATTCTCACAAAAATTAGCTGAAGAAACAAAGTAATGACTATATATAATCGATAATAATCATTATGAGTTTCAATAATACTGTAGGGGGGCATTTGATTTGAGGTAGAGATTTGGAAAGAAGGATTTCAAATGAATCGACATTAGGTCATTTGAAGTCTACCAAGCTTGGTCAAAACGTAACACAAGGAGGAGTTTTAAGAAATTTTAATCCATTACACGATAAAACTATCAAGACAAGTTCTCAATTTGTAAAAACTAATGTGAGTTAAACTCAAGAATGGTTTGCATTCATCGCAGTGAACAAAACCTCTGCGTATTCTTACGGATTTTGTCGAGATTCTATCCCTTCATCACCCTCGTTAATACCACCATCTAGAGATCCGCATAGAGCTGAATAATGTAAGGACATCTCTCAAACACTCAACCCCAAGTAGTCAATGATAACTGCTCTAGGAAAGTAAGGCGGAAATAAATCAGGAACAAACAAATAATTTCAAGAGATAAGTAAAAAGGGTTGAATGTCCAGGCTCTTGTAGATCCTGAAGTCGTCTAGATAATGCTTAGATAACAACAGGCACATTCAATTAGTAATCCAGATCTGAACAGTAATAGTAAAACTAATCAAAATTGGATATCAAAATCCATGTTACCAAATTAATCATCAGAACTCAGAAGTTTGGTGGACAACATATGATCCTAATTCCTAACTAACATATGATAAATGAACGTATGACAAGTAGCATATTCGTCCCATCAAATAATTCAAACGAAATAGAGCATAAAGTAAGACATGCAGATTACAAAATGGTCATCATCACCAATAAGAACTAGTAATTCAAAATAGAATGCAAAAAAAAGAAAAAAGAATCACCAAAAAAACCCCTCACTGAGAGCAGATTTTCATATCTTATGAAATAAATTCTGATCGTGTCGAATTTCGGATTGATGACGTGTTCCGGAATGGTCGACCTTGATCACTTAGAATTTGTTGATGTGGTAGTGCTCGAGATGGAGTTGACCTGGAAGAGGCAACAAACGTAAGCTTCGGACCGACAAAGGACGGGGTGGGTGATTCCCTTTGTCGGCACTCCGACGCTCAAGTCAGTGTTGAGTGGCGGAGAGCTTATCGAGTGACTTGAACGCTTTAAATGAGGTAGTTGTGTGTGAATGGCATTTATGGAGGGGGTTTTTATACCTACTGGGGTAATGATTACCTGCACAGTGTAACCTGCTGGTGCATTAAATGCGCCAACTGCTCCGTACGGTCTGTCAGGTCCCATTAAATGCTTAAAACGGCGGAGTGGGCCCCGGGAATGGTCGACCCCAACCCGACCTAGAAACTATCAAGTCGAGTATTCGCCGACTTTCCCTGGGAATAGTCGAGAGTGTTTCGATTGTTCCGGAGGGTAGTCGGGTCGACTCGGTTGAATGGTCAGCACTTACCTTCTTGAAGGATTCGCCGTTGAGGTGATCGATCGGGAGGCTTGCGTGGCACCTTTGACCGGTCCTTTACTCCACGTGGCAGGCTGGTAGTGGCCCACGTGTGGTTACGCTTCGGTCCCGGATTGGCCCACGTCATTAGCCCCCGGAAAGGCGGTGCCACGATGACGTGGTGGCGTCCTTTCGGATTTCGAGAAGTGGGCCCCCAGGCGTAATGATGGCGACAGTTCGCCTTCGATTTTCCCGCCCAAGGTAGCCCCTATAAATAGCCTCTTGAGGTCTTCATTTCTTCCCTTCACCTTTTAGAAATTTTCAGAGCTTTTCGAGTTCTTCAGAGCTTTTCGAGTAAAGCGACCGGAGTTTTCGAGTCGATCAAGTCAACAACGAATTTTTCGGGTAAGCTTCCTCGACTTAGCTTCTTTCCCTCTTATTGCTTCAATTTCTTTATTTTCCATTCATTTGAGAGTCCGTAATCGAGTGAGAAGATCCCCATCTCGAAAAACGTTCGACTCGCCCCCTGACACCCAAATCCTTGATCCTTGTTTCAAGGAGAAGGCGGAATTCAAGGGAAACCGGTCGAAGCATTATTGAGCAGTGGGATGTCTTCTTCTACCTCGACCAGTTCAGACTTATCGGATAAAATTCCCGGCCCTGGGGACACCTCGAGCGGGGAGGAATCAGTTAGGTCGCAGGCCTCGGGTGAGGCAACTGAGCCGGAGGAGTCGGGGGGCTCGGATGATAGGCAGTCAATCTCACCTTTAGGTCCTGTAACCTCGGCAGAGCCCATAACAACCATACCCCCTGTGGGGATGACTCTAGGGTCCGAATATTCGAGCCGAGCAGGTGGCGCGGGGCCGTCAACTTCGGGGAGCCAAGATGAGGGTGTTATACACATCCCATATGGTAGGAAATCCCCCGGTCGAATTTTGGACAAGGACCCCAGACTGGTCGATAGCAAGGTATCGGCCAAGATGTTTGAGGATTTTAGGAAAATCTTGTTTGGAGGGGATATAGAATTGGGAGGGTACAGTATAATTCGACCTCGACGGGGTGAAACCATGACTGACCCTCCGATTAACTGCATAACTATAACCTGGAAAATGGTCCAAGCCGAGTTTCGGATTCCAATAGATCACGACATCCTCGACATCCTGAATCACCTGAACATCAGCCCGGTCCAACTGATGCCGAATGGTTACGCGATGCTCAACGGGATCCGAGTACTGATGAAGTATTTTGGGATTCCTATGCTTGGAGTGGCCAAGGACCTCTTCAATGTGAGCGTGACCAAGGAGAAGTCCGGATCGGGCTATGGGTTCGTGCAGCTGTCATTTAAACAGAAACGTAAGCTCACGACATCGCCGACCTCTTCAAACGGGCATACCTGGAAGCAGCAGTTTGTGTATATCGAGAGTGAGTCGGGGTGGCCACATCTTTGGAACAGAATGTGGTGTTGGAGGCCCAGCCCGACGTTGCCGGTTGCGCCTACGCGCTGGTCGAACACGTTTATTCGAGACATGTTGTCCCTTGGTCAATTCGACTGCAAAAGGTTGATTGAGGACAAGGTCCTGGTGGACTTCGGCCTAGCCCCCGGGATCGCTAGTCGGATATTCGACCCTGGTAAAACAGGCGACTGAGTCGACTTACTTAATCGCTTGTTGTTCCCTTCTGGATTTTGCAACCCTCAAGTCGATTCTAATTCTGACTCTCTCCTTTTTTGCAGATAAAGCGATAATGAGCCGATTGGCAAAGATGAGGGCCGACATGGAGGATCTCGCGGCTCAGCATGCCATAACAAAGGCGGTCGAGGTGGCGCAGCCCCACAAAACAGTGGACGCCATCCTTCTGAGGCCGTCGGATCAAACTGGCACCGAGCCGAGTCAAACGCCGGCCCCGCCGACCTTAAAGAGGAAGGAGAAAGCCCCCGTCTCTGAGCCCGAGAGGAAGCGCTCGAAGAAGGAGAGAGACTCAAAAGGCGTGCCAGCCCCCAAGCAGGCGAAAGACATTGATCAAGTGGGGGGTAGCCAGTCGAGGGTCACGATTTCTACCGGCTCCCTACCCTCGACCCCTTCGGGGACCGAGAAAACCCCGGTAACATTCTCTGCCGAGGCTGTGAGGGTGTCACACCTCCCGTTCCACCCCCCAAAGGGCGACATATCCGACTTCTTCAAAATGCTCAAAATTTCCGAGCCTCACCTTCCCGGGGGCTACAAATTAATTGGGGATGACGGTAAGCCCAGACGGATTGGGTCGGTCCCTCGGGACAACCGTGCTGCCGGGGCAGTGTTGTTGGAAAACACGAATCAGAAAGCAGCGGAATTTAAAAAATTTTCCCAACAAAAGGACCTTGAACTCGCAATCGTGTAACCAAATTCGTAAAGATAGAAAACTTACTTTTCTTTTGTTCTTTCTTGAAGCGTTTCAAGCCACCCAAGAACGCTCTTCTCGCGGCTTGATCCCCTCTCCTTGGTAAAGCTCGAATCTTCAAACTTCTAACTTGAAGTCTCTAGAGAAAGTCCACCAACTTGATCACAATCTAACTAGTAAGGATGCTAGTTCTCTAGTTAGTGTTTAGGCTTAACCTAGGGTTTAATTTAATCTTGGAGAAAGGAAGGTGTTCAACACATGAACCAAAAGAATTGCCAATTAGCTCTAAAGGGGAGCTCGAGCTCCCCTATATATAAGAGGGGAGTGCCGATCCAAATCCTTATTGGACAAGGATTTGGTTCCTCTCTCTCCTATTACTTGATCATCAAGTATTTTCCAACTTTGACTCTGAATTCTAATTCAAGTCAACTTTTAAGAGAGCTAAAAATATCCAAACTATTTTTGGATAATTTTATACTTTATTTATTATAAAATAAATAACTTATTTTTATCTAATTAATTAATTCATAATTAATTAACTAGATTATTTTCTCCAAAATTAGACTTTCTTTTTAATTCAAAATTAAACCAAAGTTTATTAAATAATTAACTAATTAATTATTTAATATATATAATATATATATATTCACACGTGTGTGACACGTGTCACAGTGACACGTGTCACTCACGTGAGCCACACGTGTGATTTCACACGTGTGGAACCCTCTTGGCCCGATTAACTCGTTTAATCATTTTTAAGCCTCAACTCATGTAACCAAGTTGTTGTGTGTGACCCTCTAGGTTCTCAATTCAATTAGCAGTGACCCTAATTAATTAATTCACTAATTAATTAATCAGTCCACAGATTAAACGACCATAGTCTAGCAACAGGTGTTTAACCCCTAGCTGAATTGGAATGTTCGGATTCGACAGAACCTTTAAGTCATTGATTCATGCGAGATACAATCCTCCTACTTACTATCTCTCAACCAAGATCTAGGGTAAGGGAATAATCAGAACCCTAATAATCCGGTCTTAAAGCTAAGTGCATTTCATATCCATTTGATCTCAATCCAAGAAACCCTTTTCTTGATGTCTTGATCTACTGCCTTGGCCAAGGACTCCATATGGCATATGAATGACTTACACAATAAGAGATCACCTTGCAAATGCAAGTGTAGGTCCTTTCTTGATTCTCATTCACTTTCATGAATCACTTGTGCAGCCCCAGCATAAGCCTTGAATCAGTTGTCTAAGGCGACACCCTTTAAAGCTTATACCTAAGACTACAGAGTTAACTCATAAAGTGACAAGGAACCTCAAGTCTAAGGATCAATTAATCACATCAATGACTCGTGAAATATTTCCTAATCTGGAAGTTTCCATTTCCTGAAATAGAAACTTCCTTTCCCATTTAGGAATGTTCTCACACGGGGCACCTCAGTGAACTTACTTATTAAAGTAAGCACCCTCATGTATCACGCACGTATCAACTATACACTTTCCACCTCCATGAAACAAGGTGGTCCTTCTTAAGGGCGTGATCCCACAAGCAAGCCTTAGAGGAGTCAGGTTGACACTCCCACTGTCTGTAGGACTCATCGGCTTGGAGTATTTTACTAATCATGACTTATGTGATATAGGGCTCGTTTCATGAACCATTTCACCTAAATGGTAGAGTCCTAAAGTCATCAGGATTAGGGGAGTTCTCATACATGCACAGCTAAAGTAAACGCATACCAAACAAGAGCATATAAAGAAGTGTTGCCTCAATTCGTTATTTTATTCAAAGATTGTCTGTGATTACAATAAGGAAAAGCACAAAGCGGATATACAATCGGCTTTTAGGGCACTATTCCTAACAATCTCCCACTTGCCCGTCAAAGCCATTCTAAAGCTACTCTAAGTCCCATCTTCTGAAGATGACCTTGGAAAGCTTCTCGACTAAGGGGTTTAGTAAGTGGATCTGCCACGTTCTCTGCTGATGTGACCCTCTCAATTAGCACATCTCCTCTTTTGATAATATCAAGGATTAGGTGATACTTCCTTATAATGTGCTTGGTCCGTTGGTGAGATCTTGGTTCTCTTGCTTGAGCAACAGCCCCAGTGTTGTCACAAAACACAGTAATGGGGTCTTTCATGCTAGGAACAACATTCAACTCTTGAATGAAGTTTCTAATCCAAACACCTTCCTTAAGTATTCGGCCTCAGTGGTCGAATCTGCAGTGGTTGTTTGCTTGGAACTCTTCCAACTCACTGCTCCGCCGTTTAGGCAGAAAATGTATCCTGACATTGACTTAAAATCATCTAAGTCAGATGCAAAGCTTGCATCGCAGTATCCTTCGACAGTAAGATCTTTTTGACCTCCGTAAACTAAGAATAAATCTTTAGTACTTTTCAAGTACTTAAGAATATTCTTCACGGCAGCCCAGTGACCATCTCCAGGGTCAGTTTGGAAACGACTTATCACACTAAGTGCATAAGCCACATCCGGTCGAGTACATAACATTGCATACATTATGCTACCTATTGCTGATGCATAAGGTGTATGAGTCATTCTCTCCTTCTCAAGGTTAGTCTTAGGACACATCTTCTTTGAAAGACATGTTCCTACACTCATAGGAAGGTTCTTAACCTTTGCTGACTCCATATTGAATCTCTTCAATACTTTGTCAATGTACATCGACTGTGATAGTCCTATTAACCTTCTAGATCTATCTCTATAGATTTTGATTCCAAGGATATAGGACGCATCACCAAGATCTTTCATCTCGAATTGGTTCGATAACCATAACTTAGTCACTTTCATGTCATCCTTCGAATTCCCAATAAGAAGGATGTCATCAACATAAAGTACTAAGAATTGCACTAAGGTCTCCAATTCCTTTCTATACACACATGATTCATTCGAAATTTGGATGAAGCCAAACGCTTTGACCGATTCATCAAATCGAATGTTCCAATTCCTAGAAGCCTGTTTCAATCCATAGATTGATCTTTGGAGTTTGCAAACCTTTTGCTCACTCCCACTGAATGTGAAACCTATGGGTTGCTCCATATAAATGTCTTTGTCAATGTCACCATTGAGAAAGGCAGTTTTCACATCCATTTGCCATATCTCATAGTCATAATATGCAGTAATAGCAAGCATGATTCGAATGGACTTTTGCATTGCAACTGGTGAAAAGGTTTCGTCAAAGTCCACGCCGGGTCTTTGAGTGAATCCTTTTGCAACCAGTCTTGCTTTGTAGGCTGCAATGCTTCCATCAACTCCAAGCTTTCTCTTAAAGATCCATTTGCAACCTATGAGTTTGACCCCATCAGGCAAATCTACCAAGGTCCAAACTTGGTTGGAGTTCATGGAGTCCATTTCGGATTTCATGGCTTCTATCCACTGTTCAGAGTCAGAATCTGAAAGTGCCTCCTCATATGTTGAAGGATCATTATCCTTTTGAGAGATTTCATGGAGGAATCCATACCATCTCTCCGACTGTCTAGGAGTGCGTTCAGAACGCCTTAGAGGAGGGTTTTCGTGTGTATCGAAATTCGTGATTGGTTGTGGTTGATTAGAGTGGGACGTTTCTTCAGTGGGTGGTTTGGGGTCACCTTGTACTTCTTCTAATTCTATGATCTTGCCTTTCTTTTCTTTAAGGAACGGTTCCTCCAGAAAAGTAGCATTTCTGGAAACAAACACCTTTTGTTCAGATTGATCATAGAAATAGTATCCTATGGATTCCTTAGGATAACCTACAAAGTAGCATAAGTTAGAACGAGATTCTAACTTATCTCCCACTGTCCTCTTCACGTAAGCAGGACAACCCCAAATTCTTAAGTAAGAATAACTAGGGATTTTACCATGTCACATTTCATAGGGCGTTTTGGGGACTGACTTAGAGGGAACTAGATTCAGAATCTTTGCTGCACTTTCTAGGGCATAACCCCAGAAAGAAGGTGGTAAGTCAGTGAAACTCATCATGGAACGAACCATATCAAGTAGGGTTCGATTCCTTCTCTCAGAAACTCCATTAAGCTGAGGAGTTCCCGGAGGAGTCCACTGAGAGATAATCCCATTATCTTTGAGATGATTAAGGAATTCTTCACTAAGATACTCGCCTCCTCGATCAGATCGAAGTGCTTTGATCTTGTGACCAGTTTGGTTCTCAACCTCCTTTTGAAATTCTAAGAATTTCTCAAAAGCTTCAGATTTATACTTTATTAAGTATACATAACCATACCGACTAAAGTCATCAGTAAAGGTTATGAAATACTGATGATTGCTTCTAGTGCTTACACTAAGCGGTCCACAAACATCAGTATGGATCAAATCCAAAACCTCAGTGGCACGTTCCACAGTTCCTTTAAAAGGGACTTTGGACATTTTTCCTTTGAGACAGGATTCGCAAGAAGTTAACTCTTTGAGATCATTTTCAGAGAATGATCCTAAAGTGTTTATCTTGCTAATTCTGTTCTTGGAAATGTGTCCTAATCTAGCGTGCCATAAGGGAGCTGAAACTTTGTCATCCCTCTTACGCTTTGTTTCTCGTTGTATATTCATAATATTGATGTTTTGAGTTAGGTAAAGTCCATTACTTAGAGTACCGATATGAACGGAAGAGTTGTTCCATTTGATAAAGTATTTACCATTCTTAATATAAGTTTCATAACCTTCACAATCTAATATTGGAACTGAAATTATATTACGAATAATGCTCGGTACATAAAGGACTTTATTTAATACTAACTCAAAACTACCTAAATCTAATCTAATTGTGCCTAAAGCTCGAGCTTCAACGTTTGAGCCATCGCCGATCTTCAAGACACATTCTCCTTCTTTGAGTTGTTGGATCTCACTTAGCATCTGTACATCATTACAGATATGAGTTCCACAACCGGTATCAAGTACCAAAGAACTAGAATTAATAGAAAGATTTACTTCAACGAGAAAGATACCTTTCTTTAGAGTAGCCTTGTACTCTGGGTAGTTTCTCCTCCAATGTCCCGCTTTGCCACAATGGAAGCAAACATCCTCTTTCTGATCACGCTTCTTCTTTTGGGCCTTTCCCTTCGAAATGCCACCAGTGGGCCTAAGGGGTTTCTTCTTCTTCTTTTGGGCTTTCTTACCCTTACCTTTAGAAGACCCAGAAGAGGAAGATGGAGCATTCACCATCAAAACCTTATTGTCCTTCTTGATCGTGCTTTCAGCAGTCACAAGCTGACTAATCATCTCAGCTACAGTAGCACCAGCATGATCCATGTTGAAGTTAAGGACAAATGGGTTGAATGATGGTGGGAGCGAAGCTAGCAACAAATCCACTGAAAGCTCATCTTTCAGTGGCATGTCCATGGAAGCAAGTTTCTCAGTAAGGGCAAGAAACTTGAGTCCATATTCATGGACACTTGAACCTTCCCTCATTCTCAAGTGGAACAATTCCTTTGAAGTGTTATACCTTGTAACACGTTCATGAGGGCGGTAAAGTTGCTCTAAGTGGTCGTAAATCTCCCAAGCAAATTCCATGGCCTCATGTTGCCTTTGCAAGTCCGGAGACATGTTAGCCAACATAAGGCAACGGGCTTGGAGATTATCATCCTTCCACTTCTGAATCGCGTCCCGCTCAGTCCGAGTGGGAGCCTCCCCTTCGGGACTGGGCTCCCCTTCAAAGAGAACATAAGTTCTCTTCTCAGAATCTAAAATGATTTTTAGATTCCTCAGCCAATCAGAATAGTTGGGACCAGTCAACTTGTTTGACTCGAGGATCGATACAAGAGGGTTTTTGGTTGCCATTTCAAAACACGTAGAGAATCACAGAATCTACGACCTAAATGGTAAAACAGAGAACTAGTGAGCATGCTGAATTATAACGATATACAAAAGATAAGGTCTTTAATCTAATGTAGCTCCCACTGTTTTTCAAAGATCTAGAATTCCCAAAGATCTAAGAGGAACACGTTTCCCAATGGGTACTAAGATCCTAGGTATTTTACCTCGAACCCACGACTCGCGGACATTCTAAGTAAGAACCCTAGGTAGGTACGACTTACCAATTCTAACTCCTTTAGAACTCTTAGTAATTGTTTTTGCATCACCTATCTTTCAATATGGACCCACGACTCGGGCGACATCCATATTTACTTAGGCGTTAAGCTAGACCCATCAATCATAAGATCATGACCAAAACTTAGTTCGAACGACCCACGACTCGCGGACATCGCCCTTGCTAAAATTGACCACGAAATATTGATCATTTAAAATGATTAATTAGGTAACTAAGAACTAATAAGCTCCACTAGCTATCCCACGACTCGCGGACAATAACTAGCTTTACTTACTAAACTTAAAACCTATTGATGGAATGCTAGGAATTTAATTCAAAATTTGCATCTCGAATTAAACACCTATTTGTTCGAAATTAGCTTAATATTTAATGGGAATTTTCGAATCAACCGGAGAGTTGTCCGGTTCGACCTCACCAACATATATGTTATCCAATTTTATTAGTCTTGATTAATGCAAGTACACTTAAATGCATATCAAACAAGCACATAAACAGATAACATGTCCTAGCATGATACTAACATGTAATGATCATGGGTTCTACCTATCTTATGCGTGATATGTGGGAGCCACTCCACAATCACAAGTTCTAACATACATGCCACATAAACAGTTTAAATCACATAAGGGAAAGCGGTAACAAAATACGAGCCCTATCTCTATTACATTTAACAATTGAGATTCCCCTCTCTAACATTTTGAGGGGTCTTCACTTATGGCCTCCTTGTTACTTGAATGTGGTCCATCTTACTCCATGGGTGCATTGTCTCCAAAATGAAAATAAAACCTCACCACCTATCTCTACTCTCAAATTACAATAAAAAGAAAAAGACATAAAGTAATAAGGATCAATCTTCATATTGGCCTTAGACAATTACACGGGGCATACCCCGGCCTCAAAAACAGTAATATGGAAAGCCACATAATAAATCACATAACAGTACGCACATAAGTGAGGCTCCAACCTCAATTGAAAAACGCAACTATAGGGCTCCAACCCCAATTTAAACCATCCATGTGCATAAATTAAAACCATACATAGATCTAAACCCATGATCACCTAACATGCTCTTGCGAGAATTTAAATTTAGCCAATAAATTAAAATTCTCGTTTCAAGTCCTAATGACTTAAAACACGACTTGATGCGAGTCTTATTTATAAAAGTTTTCAATAAATCCCAAATTACCAAAACAAATAAAATTCCAATTAATTTCTGAAAATTAATAATTTTATCAAAGATTGTATTTTCCCAAAATATAAACCGTTTCAATTTCTTAAAAAATCCCAATTTTAAGTTTTATTCAAAATTAAAATAAATATTCATAAAATAAAATTTTAAAATTAAAATAAAAAATTGGGACTGGATTGCACGAAATACGAAAAATCGGATCAGGAAAACGGGGCCCATACGCGAAACGGGGCACACGCGTAGCAAGCGCGCGCGGACGCACACGGCAGGCGCGCACAGCGCCCGGCCAAGGCATGCACGCGCAATGCGCGCACTCGCCCTGTCGGGCGATGGTGGGCGATGGGCGGCCATTCTCGGCCGCCCTGGGCGGGCGCGCCTAGGCGCGCCCGGAAGGCTCCCGCACAGGCGTGCGGGAGGTGCTGGGCGGATGCCCTGCGCACGCCTAGGACAAGCGGGCGGTGGCGCGCGAAGCCCGCGCGCGGGGTTTCGCGTGTTCGTCGTGATACGATTTTCGTTTCGTGTTTTCGTTCAAAAGCGTAACAAAAGTGCTATCGAATTACGTATAAAATTATGTTTTTAGCCCCTCGATCCGACGACTTCTTTGACCCCGAATTGCTATTATATATGCTAATATGTGATGAAACAACATGTTATCATGCCACATTGCATTTTCGTCATCGTCTCGACACATTTCCGCCGTTTGTCATATTTGGTCCATTTTAGGTCATGTCTCACGTATACACGTCGTGTTTGCACAGGTCACAAGGTCGTGGACGAGGAGCAGGCTCCGTAGAGCGTATCCTCTTTATATTTTGTAAGAAAGGTGAGGTTTTGTTTTGGTAAAACAAACCCTATAACCCTTATGTGCTATTTTGGCCTAAAACGTATTATAATTATAAACGTTTTCAAAGTTATAAACATTTCAAGCATGCAAGCAATGATTGTCATGATTTTCAAGCAAGTTTGGCGAGTACATGATTGCACGTGGGCACGAGGGTAATTCTTGAGCCAACCGGGAAAGCAAGGGCTGACGGGTAACTCCTGAATTATCCTCACATTGTTGGGATCACCCCCGAAGCCACTAGGAGATTAGTGGTGGAAGGAGTTCCGTGTCTAGGGGGTCATGTCCCCTACACACACCATGTCGTGGATAGTTGAGCCTTGCAAACTCACTATCACCCGGAGGAAGAAGGAGACTGGGGATTAATCCGGCATGTCGGGTTATCCTCGGGTTATTGCATGATTTCAAGCATGAAACTGTCTATGTGAGCACTAAATGAAATTGCATGATCATGTATTGAATTGTTAAAGCAAGCACGTATTGTCACGTTTGGTGTAAAGGTTGAAGAATCGCCCCTACTCGCCGGGGTCACATGTTCATGAAATGTTCAAGTTAAAATATTAAAGTGATTGGTTGTAATCTCGGGCAAAGACTAAGTTTCTTGAACGGTATATTTATTTCTTTTCCAAAGTCTTCACCCGAGGCTACACCTTGCATGTGATGTGTGTTATATATAATTTATTTCCCCTCACTCAGTCTTCGGTAGACTGACGCCCACTTTTCAGGTACCTTTTGAGCGTGGTCGTGCTAGGCGGGAGTTGGTCGAGTCTTGCATTGTCTCGGGTCTAGCGCTGTACCATCATGTATATATCTTGTTACCTAGCATGTTATGACATTTGCTATCACATTTTGGAGAATTAAGCATGTATATTATTACGAGATAATGTATTGATAGTTAAGTGGTACCTATATGTATCTATGTTGATAAATATGGTACCTATACGTATATTTGATTTATTGCTTCCGCTTTTATATTCATGTTGATTTGATGTTGTTGGGGAGAGTGTCCCGCCTAGCCCGTCATTTTTATTGTCACCCGTTCGCTGTAGTCTTGGTTTATATATGAACTGTCCATTTCATACGTGGATCGAGGCTATAGTGCGGGGGATGTGGCGCCTTAGGGATTAGGGTGCTACATCTACAGGTGGTATCAGAGCCCGGTTGCAAAACCGAGGTTCTCGAGTCATGTCAAGTCAGTCTAGGTCGCACGGCATAGGATTACGTGGGTCAGTACATCGCCGAGTTCGAGAGACTTTCTCGCTATGCACCTAACATAGCGAATGATGATTTCCATAAGGCGATGCAGTTCGTCCAGGGGTTGAGGCCAGACATTCAGGATGCATTGAAAGCAGCTAATACGAGCACTTGGGCAAAAGCTACCGCAAAGGCCCTAAAGGTTGAAGATTCTGATATTGCTAAGAGGGCTACCCAGCGTACTGGACAGGCTTCAGGCTCGAGAGCGGGTCAGGGTTCGAGCTCAGGAAAGAGGTCGATGACTTACTCTGCACCTCCAGCTCAGAGGGACTCGGGGAAGAAGTTTAAGGCTGCAGGACCACCACATAAGGGTCCACGAGCTCCAGCACTACCACAGCCACCTCAGAGACCGGGCTGCAGATTCTGTGGACTTCCTACGCACACCTATGATAACTGCAGGCGCCGGTTAGGGTTATGTTTGGTTTGCGGGAGCGACGAGCACAGAGTTGATAGTTGTCCAGATCGCCAGGATCCACCACCTGCAGGACCGAGGCCATTAGTGAGAGCTCGGGCTTATGCACTAGCTGGAGAGGAGCAGGATGCTGAGATTGACCCCGCCGCGGTAGTTGAAGGTATTATTTGTATTCATGGCACGAACATCCATACATTGTTTGATCCAGGAGCTACACACTCCTTTCTTGCGCATTCTATTGTTGTTGCTTTGCCTTTGCCTACTATGTGTACTTCTGTGCGTTATCTAGTTAGTACTCCTTTCGGTAGTAGGCGAGAGACGAATCAGGTTTACCGGGATGTTCCAGTGGTGATTGAAGGCCGGGAATTTCTGACAGACTTCATTGTGATGCCGATGGAGAGATACGGGTCTATTTTGGGGATGGATTGGTTATACAGGCATTGTGCTACCGTGGATTGCCGAGCAAAGAAAGTGCAGTTGGGTTCAGAGATTGTCAAGGGCTGTACTTCAAATACCGTACCCCTACTTTCATTCTCAGAGGCTCAGAAATTAGTCAGGGACGGGGCTACAGGGTTCGTTGCTTATATTCTGAATAAGCCCAAGGATCAAGTGAAATTGGAGGATACAGAAGTGGTAAAAGAATTTCCCGAGGTATTTCCGGAGAAATTAGATTCTTTGCCACCTGAGCGGGAGATTGAGTTTGTGATTGATCTTTTCCCGAATGCTGAGCCGTATTCAAAGACTCCGTACCGGATGGCTCCAGCCGAGTTGAAAGAGTTAAAGGTTCAGCTCGAGGCACTTTTGGAAGTTGGGTACATTCGGCCTAGTTTTTCACCTTGGGGAGCACCGGTATTATTTGTAAAGAAAAAGGATGGAACTTTAAGAATGTGCATCGATTACAGGGAGTTGAACAGGATGTGTGACACCCCGACTCACAGTCGGTACAGGTAAATTATGTGATAATTTATTAATATTTGTGTTTTGAATTAATTGTATATGACTTATATGAATTATTTGAACTTATATGAATTTATTTGAATTAGTTTTGCATGTGATTTATTCGTTTTATTTGAGTTGGCCTTATTTGAACCTGTATTTGTTGAACCGAACCCGTGAACCGAACCGGTTCAGCCTTAAAGGCTGAACCATTCTCCTTTTCTCTTCATTTTACGTTCATTTCAGCAGCAACTCTAGAAGCCAAGAGCCAAAACCCTCAAGTTTGATCATCCAACTTCCCAAGCCAAGTTCTCTCTCGTTTCTTCGTCTTTTCTTGAACTTAGGTAGGTTTTGGATTCCCCTCGTCATGCTCTTCGTTTCCATGGTTTAAATTATGAGTTTGGAGTGAGTTTTGCATGTCTTTGTTTCCCTACGTGAATAGTAAGGGTTTAATGAAAAACTTGGATATGTGCTCTTTGCTTGATGTGTTTGATTCCTAGTTTCATATATGAGTTGAATGTGTGGTATGTGGTGTATTTATTGCATTAAATCCTTGGTTGGTGGAGTATTTATGAGTGATCATAAATTTTGCTTGGATTTTTGCAATCCCTTGATCATGCTTTTAAGTTCCGTTTTCTTGAGTTATTTGAGTGCCAACTTGTCAAGCATGATTTATATGTATTGTGTGTGCATTTTGAGAAGTTGTGGCAAATTTTAGGGTTGGTTTTTGGCCATTTTTGGCAAAATTTGGAGCTTCCCCTGTTTCTGTAAAAATTTTCTGCTCCAGACTTCGAACCAGGCCGGAACGGCCGTTCCCGCCCAGTTTTAAACTGGGAACGACCGTTCCCAGGCCTTACTGTTCATGACCGAGAGTGGGAACGACCGTTCCCAGTTTGTACTGGGAACGGGAACGGCCGTTCCCATGTCCGGAACCCCTCCTACTGGGTCAAATCCGCGGGGGTGGATTTTTCTTTTGAAAAAAATCCGCGGGGGTGGATTTGAGGCAGTAGCTTCTGAAAAATCCATGGGGGTGGATTTTCCCCTTTGGAAAAATCCGTGGGGGTGGATTTTTCCCTTCAAAACCTGAAAGCTGCCACTGCTTCTCTTTGCTTTAATTATGCATTTTATGACTTTAATGCTTTTCTTTTACATGTTAATTGTTATAATTTGATTGTTATTGCATGATAAATTGTAAACCTATATGTTGTGTTATAATTATGCAATTATATGACTTAATTGTGACATTTTATATGCGAACATGAATCATGCATTTTGCCGAGCGTCTTCTTTGGTTCATATAGAGTTTAAGTCTTGGGCTCTCGTGTTTTCTTTTCAGAGGAAGTTCCAGTTGACGAGCCCGAGGCGTAGGTTGTTCACGTCTGCTCGTATTTTTGTCACGCACAAGGTGAGGTTTAGGATTTTATTTAGTTAAGTGACCTAAAGCCTTATGTGATGTTTTCAAGCCGTGCATGTGACTATATATTATATATATAGATATGTATGTGTTGATTATAATATGTTTATGATCTTGTGAACAACTTTGTTTTGGGAAAAGATATTAAGTAAGCCTATGTAAGCTATGTTTTGGAAAAGCTTTACGATTCTGTTAGCGAGATCGCCATGAAAGATTTGGCATTTGATATGATATGATTTGTATGTGTGGATCCAAGGAGCTACGGGTAAGGAACCCTCGGGACGGTTCGGGCCGTCGAGGTTCGGCCTGTGCGTAGTCTCCATCCGATATATCACACGCGACCCCTGGGAGTTTGGGAAGGTGTGATATTTCGATGCCTTCGGCTTAAAAACCGGGGAGGGCACGATGTGGGTTCGCTACCCCTCGTGAGTCTGTATATGTTTGGATGGTTAGGGCCGCCGGTGGCTCTTCCATCATTGGTGTTGAGGTTGATATGTATGATTTCTGTTTTGTTTGTTCTGAGGAGTAAAGGTTGGAAGCTCGTTCTCGCCGAGCATTATGTTTGTTGTGTATGTTTGAGAAGTATGAATCGGGATAGTGTTTATGAAAGGTTCTAAAGTATATGTATTTGTTTTTGGAAAGTTTTAGTTTGTAAAACCTATTCCGGTTCATAGTTTCGCCCTTTGCTTTGTGCTTTGCTCTATATATATGTAGGGTGTGGGTGTGCGTTAGCCCCCTCACTCAGTCAGTTGACTGACTCCTCGTTTACCCTTTTAGTTGCAGGTTTTGGGAACGTGAGCTAGGCGGAGAAGTGTGTCTTCCTTATGCACTTGTCAGTCTAGGTCTCGTTAGGTGCATTTACATTCTTGCACTTTATTATTTTGTATTGGTACAGCTATGATTTGTATATACTTACTGATTATTTTGTTCGAGCCGGAATGGCTTTTGTACAGGAGTGTTGGTACATATATGTAAATACGATATGGATAGGTGTGAGTTGGTACCTATATATATATATGTGTGATGTTTTTGCTTATTGCTTTTATTTATTCGCTTCCGCGCACTCTGTTTCCGTTTGGTCTAGCTCCGCCTAGCCCAGTGTGTGTGTTTGGTCTCCCGTTCGCTATGATTCGGATTCGGGTACGGACATTCCATTTCGTATTCGGGTTCGGATTATGGTGCGGGGGATGTGGCCCTACGTGTGGGTGCTACATCCTGAAGTGGTATCAGAGCGCGGTTGCAAAACCGGGCTCTAGTGTCGTGTGGGTCTGTCTAGGTCGTACGGCTTAGGACAATGTGATTGTGTGATTATGTGCATATGTGCATGTATGATTTGGATATGTGATTACTTAACTAATTGATTAATTGATTACTTGATTACTTGATTATTTCCTTAAATTGTATACATATTCATACACTAATGTACATGCATCCATATTGTTTGAAACTACGAATTTCAGGATGCCTCCAAGAAGACATAATCATCGTGAACAAACCCCTGATTTGAATGAACCGGCTCCACAGAATGCACCTCCGCCACCACCTATGAATGCGGAGAATATTGTTCAAGCCCTACTCAATCAACTCCAAAACAATCAAAGGGGTAATGCAAATTTGGGTGAAGGACAAGAGATATCCGCCGTATATCGGGACTTCCGGAACAACAACCCTCCAAAGTGGTATGGAGGTGATGATATCAAAGCGGAAGAGTGGTTGTCGGAAATTCGAGGTATTTGGGAGATCTGTCCAGGGACTTCCCAGGACAAGGCTATTTGCACCGGGCGTATTATTCAAGGGCCAGCGGCTATTTGGCTAAGGAGTGTGAGATCCAAGTTGGAGAGGACGGGTATGGAATTCAATTGGGAGACGTTTGTGCAGGAATTCCATGAGAAATATATCCCTCATAGTGCACAAGAACGTCGCCTCCAAGAGTTTACTAATCTGAGGCAAGGAAATCGGACGGTGGAGGATTATTTATTGGAATTTGAGAGGCTAGCACCTTATGCTACTCACATCACCGACCATGATGATCATAAGGCCCGAGCTTTTCTTCATGGACTTCGCCGGGATATTCAAGAAGCTCTACAAGCGGCGAATGTGAGTACTTGGGCCAAAGTTACAAAGAGGGCAATTCAAGTTGAGGCCCAAATGGCTCGGTTGAAGCCTCCACCTTTCTCTTCTACACGGGTTGCAGGATCCGGTTCTGGATTGGGTAAGAGGCCCATTTCTTATGCTCCACGAGCTCCTGTCCCACCGGTTTTTCGTCCCCAGGGTTTAGGGAACAAAAAGCCCCGTATTACCGGTCCCGTAGCACCCCCTGTTGCTCCAGTTCGACCGGCTCCAGCTCAGGGACCACCTGTTTGTTCTTATTGTCAGGGGAGACATCCGGTGGAGAGGTGTTGGAAGCTTCAGGGCAAATGCTTTGTGTGCGGGTCCTCTGATCACTTGGTGAATGCTTGCCCGAATAAGAGGCCGGTCGTGCAGGCACGTGTATATGCTTTGGACGGAGAGGAGGAAGCTGCTGATGTCGACCCAAACGCTGTGATAGAAGGTACAATCAACATTCATGGCATATCACTACATGCATTGTTTGATCCCGGGGCTACGCATTCATTTATTTCCCGGGATATTGTTGCTTCTTTGCCTTTACTTGATGAATTATCTGCGCATGTGTATGTGGTGAATACTCCTTTGGGAGGATCTGTGGAAGCTGATAGGGTGTTCAGGGAGTGTCCGGTGGTGTTTGAGGGCCGAGTTTTTCCTGCAGATCTGATAGTTCTACCGTTGAAGAAGTATGGGGTTATTCTTGGTATGGATTTTCTCTTCAGATACCGAGCTCAGTTGGATTGTCATGAGAAGAAGGTGTCTTTGGGGTCAGTGGTCTTTACGGGTGAGAGGTTGAAGTCCAGCCCATTTGTGTCTTTTATGGAAGCAAGTAAGCTCCTCCGGGACGGCGCGACAGGTTTTGTGGCCTATCTTTTGAATAAACCGAAGGATCAGGCCAAACTTGAGGAGACGGAGGTCGTGAGTGAATTTCCCGATGTGTTCCCTGAGAATTTGGGTTCTTTGCCACCTGATAGGGACATCGAGTTTGTAGTCGACCTTTATCCTGGAGCTGAGCCTTTCTCTAAGACACCGTATCGGATGGCTCCTGCTGAGTTGAAGGAGTTGAAAACTCAGCTGGATGAGCTCTTGACTTGCGGTTACATCCGTCCGAGTACATCCCCGTGGGGTGCTCCTGTGTTATTCGTGAAGAAGAAGGATGGAACTTTGAGGATGTGTATAGACTACCGCGAGTTGAACCGGATGACAGTGAAGAATAAGTATCCTTTACCTCATATCGAAGAGTTGTTTGATATCTTGCAAGGGTCGCAGGTATACTCTAAGTTAGATTTGAGGCAAGGGTATTACCAACTTCGTATCCGGGAGGAGGATATCTCTAAGACTGCGTTTAATACCCGTTATGGACACTTCGAGTTTGTAGTGATGCCGTTTGGGTTAACTAACGCTCCAGCCGTGTTCATGGATATGATGCACCGAGTGTTTAGACAGTATCTTGACAAGTTTGTGGTCATTTTCATAGACGACATTTTGGTGTATTCTAAGTCTGCAGAAGAGCACGCAACGCATCTCAGGATTGTGTTGGAGACACTTAGAGAGCACAAGCTTTATGCCAAATTTAGCAAGTGCGAGTTCTGGCTCGACAGAGTGTCGTTTCTGGGTCATATAATTTCAGGTGAGGGGATTGAAGTTGATCCTTCCAAGATTGAGACCGTGGTTCAGTGGGAAAGACCGAAGAATGCCTCCGAGATAAGAAGTTTTCTCGGGTTAGCGGGTTACTATAGGAGATTTGTGAAGGACTTTTCCAAGATTGCTTGCCCGTTGACTCGGTTAACCAAAAAGGAGGTGAAGTATGAGTGGGATGATGGGTGCGAGAGAAGTTTCCAAGCTTTGAAGGAAAGACTAACTTCAGCACCAGTTCTTACCCTACCCGAGGGATCCGAGGGTTATTCAGTTTTTGCAGATGCTTCTAAAGAAGGACTCGGATGTGTATTGATGCAGAATGGCCGAGTGGTGGCCTATGCTTCTAGGAAGTTGAAGGAACACGAGAAGAACTACCCCACTCATGATCTTGAGCTTGCAGCGGTTGTGTTTGCTTTGAGAAAGTGGCGTCATTACCTCTATGGGACGACTTTTGAGATATTCACGGATCATAAGAGCCTCAAGTATCTTTTCACTCAGAAGGAGCTTAATAATAGACAGAGGCGTTGGATGGAATTCTTAGAGGATTATGACTGCACGATTCAGTATCATCCGGGCAAGGCTAATGTCGTGGCCGATGCTTTGAGCAGGAAAGCAAGTGTTTCAGGTTTAAGTGCAGGGTCTTCAGGACAGGATTCGACAGTTTTGGTTTCAGTGGCTCGGTTAGCTAACATCACAGTTCAGCCGGATTTGAAGCAGAGGTTGTTGGATTCTCAGGCTTCGGATGCAGAGATTCAGAGACTAGTGGTTCGGTCTAGGATAGACCCCGAGACGAAGTTTGGGTTTGATGATTCCGGTTTGTTCAGGTTCAAGACCAGGGTTTGTGTCCCAGAAGACCTCAAGAGGTTAATACTTGAGGAAGGACACCGTTCTGGTTATTCCATTCACCCCGGTGGTACGAAGATGTACCGAGATTTGAAGGAATATTTCTGGTGGAATGGCATGAAGAGAGATGTCGCGAACTTTGTGAAACGGTGTCTCACGTGCCAAGTGGTGAAGGCAGAACACCAGAAACCGGGAGGAACCCTCCAACCACTTCCGATTCCTGAGTGGAAGTGGGAGCAAGTGACTATGGACTTCGTGTCCGGCTTGCCTAGATCAAGAGGAGGTTATGATGGAATTTGGGTGATAGTCGACCGATTGACCAAGTCTGCTCATTTTCTCAAGGTGAAGATGTCTTATAAGACTCCGAAGTTGGCAGAATTGTATTGTAACGAGATTGTGAGACTTCATGGGGCGCCTGCTAGTATTGTCTCAGATCGTGATCCGAGGTTCACAGCTAAGTTTTGGCAGGATCTTCAGAGCAGGTTGGGTACGAGGCTTAATTTTAGCACCGCTTTTCATCCTCAGACAGATGGACAATCAGAGAGACTGATTAAGTATTTAGAGGATTTGTTGAGGGCGTGAACTTTGGATTTCAAGGAAAAGTGGGACAAGCATTTAGCTCTGGTTGAGTTTGCCTATAACAACAGTTTTCAGACTTCTATTGGTATGGCTCCCTACGAGGCACTATATGGAAGGAAGTGCAGATCGCCTCTATTTTGGGACTTGGAAGATTGGCGGTGGACTGAGGAGAACAAGCTTGAAAGAGCTACACCTCGAGAGAGATTGGATAAGACCACTGCCAAGGTTAAGTTGATTCAGCAGAGAATGAAGGCAGCTCAGGACCGTCAGAAGAGCTATGCGGATAAGAGGAGAAGGCCCCTTGAGTTTGAAGTCGGAGATAAGGTGTTCTTGAAAGCATCTCCGAGGAAGGGATTTTCTCGAATAGGTCGAGGTGGGAAGCTTAACCCGAGATACCTTGGACCTTTTGAAATCCTTGAGAGAGTTGGAGAAGTGGCGTATAGGTTGGACCTACCGCCTCGGTTGACCAGGATACATAATGTGTTTCACGTCTCGCAGCTCAGGAAATTCTATCCCGAGGAATCAACTATTCTCCCTGTGGAAGAGGTACAACTTGAGTCGGATTTGACAATAGTAAGGCACCCGGTTGAGATTCAAGACCGGAAGCTACAAGTGTTGAGGAATAAACAGATTCCCTTGGTCCGAGTTCTTTGGAGAGATCAGAAATCCGAAGAGTCTACTTGGGAGACTGAGGAGAAGATGAGACAGTTGTACCCAGAGTTGTTCTCAGGTCAGACAGTTAACCTGGGGACCAGGTTCTCTGAAGGGGGGGGAGGTTGTGACACCCCGACTCACAGTCGGTACAGGTAAATTATGTGATAATTTATTAATATTTGTGTTTTGAATTAATTGTATATGACTTATATGAATTATTTGAACTTATATGAATTTATTTGAATTAGTTTTGCATGTGATTTATTCGTTTTATTTGAGTTGGCCTTATTTGAACCTGTATTTGTTGAACCGAACCCGTGAACCGAACCGGTTCAGCCTTAAAGGCTGAACCATTCTCCTTTTCTCTTCATTTTACGTTCATTTCAGCAGCAACTCTAGAAGCCAAGAGCCAAAACCCTCAAGTTTGATCATCCAACTTCCCAAGCCAAGTTCTCTCTCGTTTCTTCGTCTTTTCTTGAACTTAGGTAGGTTTTGGATTCCCCTCGTCATGCTCTTCGTTTCCATGGTTTAAATTATGAGTTTGGAGTGAGTTTTGCATGTCTTTGTTTCCCTACGTGAATAGTAAGGGTTTAATGAAAAACTTGGATATGTGCTCTTTGCTTGATGTGTTTGATTCCTAGTTTCATATATGAGTTGAATATGTGGTATGTGGTGTATTTATTGCATTAAATCCTTGGTTGGTGGAGTATTTATGAGTGATCATAAATTTTGCTTGGATTTTTGCAATCCCTTGATCATGCTTTTAAGTTCCGTTTTCTTGAGTTATTTGAGTGCCAACTTGTCAAGCATGATTTATATGTATTGTGTGTGCATTTTGAGAAGTTGTGGCAAATTTTAGGGTTGGTTTTTGGCCATTTTTGGCAAAATTTGGAGCTTCCCCTGTTTCTGTAAAAATTTTCTGCTCCAGACTTCGAACCAGGCCGGAACGGCCGTTCCCGCCCAGTTTTAAACTGGGAACGACCGTTCCCAGGCCTTACTGTTCATGACCGAGAGTGGGAACGACCGTTCCCAGTTTGTACTGGGAACGGGAACGGCCGTTCCCATGTCCGGAACCCCTCCTACTGGGTCAAATCCGCGGGGGTGGATTTTTCTTTTGAAAAAAATCCGCGGGGGTGGATTTGAGGCAGTAGCTTCTGAAAAATCCATGGGGGTGGATTTTCCCCTTTGGAAAAATCCGTGGGGGTGGATTTTTCCCTTCAAAACCTGAAAGCTGCCACTGCTTCTCTTTGCTTTAATTATGCATTTTATGACTTTAATGCTTTTCTTTTACATGTTAATTGTTATAATTTGATTGTTATTGCATGATAAATTGTAAACCTATATGTTGTGTTATAATTATGCAATTATATGACTTAATTGTGACATTTTATATGCGAACATGAATCATGCATTTTGCCGAGCGTCTTCTTTGGTTCATATAGAGTTTAAGTCTTGGGCTCTCGTGTTTTCTTTTCAGAGGAAGTTCCAGTTGACGAGCCCGAGGCGTAGGTTGTTCACGTCTGCTCGTATTTTTGTCACGCACAAGGTGAGGTTTAGGATTTTATTTAGTTAAGTGACCTAAAGCCTTATGTGATGTTTTCAAGCCGTGCATGTGACTATATATTATATATATAGATATGTATGTGTTGATTATAATATGTTTATGATCTTGTGAACAACTTTGTTTTGGGAAAAGATATTAAGTAAGCCTATGTAAGCTATGTTTTGGAAAAGCTTTACGATTCTGTTAGCGAGATCGCCATGAAAGATTTGGCATTTGATATGATATGATTTGTATGTGTGGATCCAAGGAGCTACGGGTAAGGAACCCTCGGGACGGTTCGGGCCGTCGAGGTTCGGCCTGTGCGTAGTCTCCATCCGATATATCACACGCGACCCCTGGGAGTTTGGGAAGGTGTGATATTTCGATGCCTTCGGCTTAAAAACCGGGGAGGGCACGATGTGGGTTCGCTACCCCTCGTGAGTCTGTATATGTTTGGATGGTTAGGGCCGCCGGTGGCTCTTCCATCATTGGTGTTGAGGTTGATATGTATGATTTCTGTTTTGTTTGTTCTGAGGAGTAAAGGTTGGAAGCTCGTTCTCGCCGAGCATTATGTTTGTTGTGTATGTTTGAGAAGTATGAATCGGGATAGTGTTTATGAAAGGTTCTAAAGTATATGTATTTGTTTTTGGAAAGTTTTAGTTTGTAAAACCTATTCCGGTTCATAGTTTCGCCCTTTGCTTTGTGCTTTGCTCTATATATATGTAGGGTGTGGGTGTGCGTTAGCCCCCTCACTCAGTCAGTTGACTGACTCCTCGTTTACCCTTTTAGTTGCAGGTTTTGGGAACGTGAGCTAGGCGGAGAAGTGTGTCTTCCTTATGCACTTGTCAGTCTAGGTCTCGTTAGGTGCATTTACATTCTTGCACTTTATTATTTTGTATTGGTACAGCTATGATTTGTATATACTTACTGATTATTTTGTTCGAGCCGGAATGGCTTTTGTACAGGAGTGTTGGTACATATATGTAAATACGATATGGATAGGTGTGAGTTGGTACCTATATATATATATGTGTGATGTTTTTGCTTATTGCTTTTATTTATTCGCTTCCGCGCACTCTGTTTCCGTTTGGTCTAGCTCCGCCTAGCCTAGTGTGTGTGTTTGGTCTCCCGTTCGCTATGATTCGGATTCGGGTACGGACATTCCATTTCGTATTCGGGTTCGGATTATGGTGCGGGGGATGTGGCCCTACGTGTGGGTGCTACAGGATGACTATTAAGAACAAGTATCCCCTCCCACATATTGAGGAGTTATTCGATATACTTCAGGGTTCCAAAGTCTATTCAAAATTGGATTTAAGACAAGGATACTATCAGCTGTGAATCCGAGCAAAGGATATTCCTAAGACGGGATTTAATACTCGGTATGGGCACTACGAGTTCGTGGTTATGCCTTTCGGATTAACTAATGCCCCTGCAGCTTTCATGGATATGATGCACCGGATTTTCAGGCCTTTCCTCGATAAGTTTGTGGTGATATTTATCGATGATATTCTGGTTTTCTCGAAATCAGCCGAGGAGCATGCAAGACACCTCAAGCTTGTTCTTCAGACCCTAAAGGAGCATCAGCTATTTGCTAAGTTCAGAAAATGTGAATTTTGGATCGATCGAGTTTCTTTCTTGGGGCATGTAATTTCAGGAAAAGGGTTGGAAGTCGATCCCTCGAAAATCGAGGCCGTGCTCAAGTGGGAGAAACCAAAGAGCGCCTCGGAGGTAAGAAGTTTCTTGGGATTGGCCGGATATTATAGAAGGTTTGTTCAGGATTTCTCCAAGATTGCCGCACCACTAACCCGATTAACAAAGAAAGATGTTAAGTTTGTCTGGGACGAGAAGTGTGATCAAAGCTTCAACTTTTTGAAACAAAAGTTAGTCTCAGCTCCGGTATTAACACTTCCCGAGGGTTCAGAAGAGTATGCAGTGTATACAGATGCATCTAAAGAGGGCTTAGGTTGTGTTCTGACTCAGAAAGGAAAAGTGATCGCTTATGCTTCCCGAAAGTTGAAGGATTACGAAAGGAATTATGCTACACACGACCTAGAGCTTGCAGCCGTGATCTTTGCTCTCGGGAAATGGAGACATTATCTCTACAGGACTTTTTTTGAGATATTCACCGACCACAAGAGCCTCAAGTATCTATTAACGCAGAAGGACTTGAATATGAGGCAACGACGTTGGATGGAAAAGCTAGAGGATTATGATTGTACAATTAAGTACCATCCAGGAAAAGCCAACGTGGTCGCCGATGCACTTAGCAGGAAGGCGAGTGTATTGAGTTTGGAAATAAAGGAAAGTAATGAGATGATACCGATTGTGTTAAAGGCTCGGGTCTCGAATATTACCGTACAACCGGAGTTAAAGAATCAATTGTTTGAGGCTCAGAATAATGATCTGGAAGTTCAGAAGCTTGCAAGTAAAGCCAAGATTGATTCGGAGAGTCCTTTTGGATTTGATGAACCGGATTATTTCGGTTTAAAAACAGAGTAGTAGTACCTGAGGAGTTGAAACGGGTCCTACTAGAAGAAGCTCACAAGTCAGCCTACTCGATCCACCCAGGAGGAAACAAAATGTATAAGGATCTGAAGCAATATTATTGGTGGAACGGGATGAAAAGGGACGTGGCAGAGTATGTGAAGCATTGCCTGACTTGTCAGAAGGTGAAAGCTGAGCACCAAAAGCCCGCGGGACTTCTACAACCGTTACCTATTCCTGAATGGAAGTGGGAACAAGTAACGATGGACTTTGTCTCCGGATTACCGAAGGTTAAAGGTGGATTTGATGGAATTTGGGTAATCGTGGATAGATTTACAAAGTCTGCTCACTTTCTACCGGTCCGGATGTCTTATAAGATTCCAAAGTTAGCTGAAATCTATAATAAAGAGATTATACGACTTCATGGCATTCCGGTGAGCATAATTTCAGACCGAGACCCGAGATTCACCTCTAAGTTGTGGCAAGAGTTGCAGGCCGTGTTGGGAACAAAACTTAAGTTCAGTACGACATTTCACCAACAAACTGACGGCCAGACTTAAAGGTTAATTAGATATTTGGAAGATCTTCTTCGGGCGTGCGCGATTGATTTTCAGAACTCTTGGGCAGAACAGCTTCCTTTGATCGAATTTGCATATAACAACAGCTTCCAGGCTTCGATCGGAATGGCTCCTTATGAACTTCTTTATGGAAGAAAGTGCCGATCTCCGTTGTTTTTCGACTTGGAAGAGTGGAAATGGTCAAAACAGGAAGGAGTAAAGAAAGGTGAAAGATTCGAGAGGCCTTCCAAAGTCGTTCAAGCTATGATTGAAAAGGTTCAAATGATTCAACAACGGATGAAAGCCGCGCAGGATAGACAAAAGAGCTATGCCGATAAGCGCCGAAGGGATCTAGAATTCGAAGTTGGTGACCGGGTATTCTTGAAGGTGTCACCAAAGAAAGGTTTCACCCGGATCGGGAAAGGAGGAAAACTTACTCCTCGTTATTTAGGTCCGTTCGAGATTCTTGAAAGAATAGCGAAGTAGCCTATCGACTAGACCTACCACCGAGTCTTACGGGGATTCACAATGTGTTTCACGTATCTCAGTTAAGGAAATATTACCCCGATGAGACTACGATTCTCCCCGTGGAGGAAGTTGAGTTGGAACCGAATTTAACACTCATTCAGAGGCCGGTTAAGATTATGGATCGGAAATTTCAAGAATTGAGAAATCGGAAAATTCCCATGGTTAAGGTGTTGTGAAGAAGCGATAAAACCGAGGAAGCTACCTGGGAAACAGAAGATAAAATAAAACGGTTCCATCCAGAGTTGTTCGAGCAAGACTAGAGAATCTGGGGACCAGATTCTTTTAAGGGGGGGAGAGTTGTAATGCCCGGTTTCGGATGAACAGGTAAGCACGCCACGTGTCAGTTTTGAGTGTAGGTTTATTTATAATTCTTTTAATTTCATAATATTCTTACGTGGCATTTCATATTTTTATAAAATTCATGAAACATCAATTATGTGAATTATATGATTTCATATCATTGCAAATATTATTTCATGATACGGAAAATATTTTCTTGCATCAAATCAATACCGAGAGTGATGTAATTACTAAATTGTCCCTAAATATTCATTTCTAAAACTTTGGGGACCTAATTGTATGATTCTTCAAGGACTTAATTGAGCATAATTTGAATGGTGACATACTTGGTTGCATGACTTCACAAAACAAAGGATCAAATTGCAATTTCTACATTTCACTCAAATCAAGGGATGAATCACGGTATTTAGCTTCCATATGCTTCCAAGATCAATTTCATCCAAAATTTTCACCAACATATTCATCTCTCTCATTCTCGGTGTGTTCAAGAAAGAAAAGGGAAGTGAATTTCATCCAATTCATCCAAGATTTCAAGAAAGCATCCAAGTTTGGGAAATTAATCACCATCTTCATCCATCTTCATCTATCTTCTTCATTTCTTAGCTTTTAAAGGTTGGTTTGCATGAATTCTTGATTGTTGATCATATTGGATTTAGCTAGGGTTTAGGAATTATATGCTAAATGAATTATTTGTTGTACAAAGCATGATTAGTGGATCATATCATGAACTATAGCATGATTTATTCATGAATTTCTTGAATATATGAGCTTGAATGATCAAGATGATTTTTAGTTAGAAATCTTGGAAACTTTGATAATATTGCATGCTTTGAGTGTTTAAATGTTATATTATCACTTTTTGAATATAGATGCATCATATTACCTGAAATTATGGACTTTGTTGATTGAAAAAGGAAATTTTGTTGCTTGATCATGTATTCCCGTAGCCATACTCTGTTTTTCCTCTGTTTCTGTAAGTTGCAGAAATAGGGAACGACCGTTCCCAGCCCCAAGGCTTTGTGGGAACGGGCGTTCCCTTCATTTAAACTTAACAAGGCGGCCGAGCATGGGAACGGCCGTTCCCATTTTGGCTTTGGAGCCGGAAGGGCCGTTCCCAGCTAAGGCGCGTTTTTAAAAATGAAAAGCGTTGCCGCGTTTCTTGGGGTAACGGGAACGACCGTTCCCATTTTTCAAAGGGGACCGGAACGGCCGTTCCCACCTGGAATGCAGAACAAAAGTTTCTGCATAAAATTACGTTTTTAGCCCCTCGATCCGACGACTTCTTTGACCCCGAATTGCTATTATATGTGCTAATATGTGATGAAACAACATGTTATCATGCCACATTGCATTTTCGTCATCATCTCGACACATTTCCTCCGTTCGTCATATTTGGTCCATTTTAGGTCATGTCTCACGTATACACGTCATGTTTGCACAGGTCACGAGGTCGTGGACGAGGAGCAGGCTCCGTAGAGCGTATCCTCTTTATATTTTGTAAGAAAGGTGAGGTTTTGTTTTGGTAAAACGAACCCTATAACCCTTATGTGCTATTTTGGCCTAAAACATATTATAATTATAAACGTTTTCAAAGTTATAAACATTTCAAGCATGCAAGCAATGATTGTCATGATTTTCAAGCAAGTTTGGCGAGTACATGATTGCACGTGGGCCTGAGGGTAATTCTTGAGCCAACCGGGAAAGCAAGGGCTGACGGGTAACTCCTGAATTATCCTCACATTGTTGGGATCACCCCCGAAGCCACTAGGAGATTAGTGGTGGAAGGAGTTCCGTGTCTAGGGGGTCATGTCCCCTACACACACCATGTCGTGGATAGTTGAGCCTTGCAAACTCACTATCACCCGGAGGAAGAAGGAGACTGGGGATTAATCCGGCATGTCGGGTTATCCTCGGGTTATTGCATGATTTCAAGCATGAAACTGTCTATGTGAGCACTAAATGAAATTGCATGATCATGTATTGAATTGATAAAGCAAGCACGTATTGTCACGTTTGGTGTAAAGGTTTGAGAATCGCCCTTACTCGCCGGGATCACATGTTCATGAAATGTTCAAGTTAAAATATTAAAGTGATTGGTTGTAATCTCGGGCAAAGACTAAGTTTCTTGAACGGTATATTTATTTCTTTTCCAAAGTCTTCACCCGAGGCTACACCTTGCATGTGATGTGTGTTATATATAATTTATTACCCCTCACTCAGTCTTCGGTAGACTGACGCCCACTTTTCAGGTACCTTTTGAGCGTGGTCGTGCTAGGCGGGAGTTGGTCGAGTCTTGCATTGTCTCGGGTCTAGCGCTGTACCATCATGTATATATCTTGTTACCTAGCATGTTATGACATTTGCTATCACATTTTGGAGAATTAAGCATGTATATTATTACGAGATAATGTATTGTTAGTTAAGTGGTACCTATATGTATCTATGTTGATAAATATGGTACCTATACGTATATTTGATTTATTGCTTCCGCTTTTATATTCATGTTGATTTGATGTTGTTGGGGAGAGTGTCCCGCCTAGCCCGTCATTTTTATTGTCACCCGTTCGCTGTAGTCTTGGTTTATGTATGAACTGTCCATTTCATACGTGGATCGAGGCTATAGTGCGGGGGATGTGGCGCCTTGGGGATTAGGGTGCTACACTGAGCTTCCTAGAGCTTGAGGAGTAAATTTCGGCAATCAAATATTAAATTTTTCATGGGGTGCTCTATATAATCCTTCTTTATTATACATTTCACCACCGTCTCTGAATCAATCTCCATATTAATCTTCATAATGCGTCTCTCCCAAGGTAGCTTTAATCCTTCACGTAAGCATAATAACTTCGTCACTTTTGTTGGAACTCTACCAAAATTTATAGAGTATCTTATCACCCATCTTCCACTGTCATCTTGAATGACGCTCCTAGTCGAAGCATTGCTAATGTGGCTATAAAACTTCCATCTAAATTTTGTTTCACCCATCCCTCCTCGCGTTTATTTCAAGACAACTCAACGCATGTTTTCTTTTGCCTATGTTTTTTGTCCTCACTAAAAATTTGGGCCATTAGTAGATTATAGGTTATTTTATAGGAGGAATTACCGTTAGTTTCACCATACTTTATATTATTTATATTTAATTTTCATCCCCTTTTATTTCCAACTTAGCTATGTTCCATTTTTTATATATTCCAATGAGATCATATGTCATAAAAACTTCATTCTCCTCATAAATGTTATCTTTCAATATGTTGGTTAGTTTGCCTTGTGATAACCATCTATCATTCTACAAAGACACCCCGTCACTATTTCCAATTTTCCAATATTTGTAAAACGGTTTACCGAATCAAATACTTCTAACAATCCTCTTTCATGCTCGAGAAGCCAAAAGTTGAGGCTTACTTTCAAGAATATCCCTTCCCCCCTCTGTTAAATATCTTTTCTTATATATCTAACTCCGCAGCGTTGTCTTCTTGTTGAGCATTCCCCATCCTATTTTAGCAAACATCACTATTTTTTTTTTTTTTTTGGCTTCTCTAATACCCATTTCTCATTCTCGCTTCTTTTTAGTCACCTTGTTTCACCCTATAATATGGGTTCATTTCTTTGTTATATTAGTCACCCAATGAAACTTGCGATTGAGTCGATTAAGTTTATCGCATGCGTGATTGGGGAGTCAATTCGTAGGCATATGTTAGATGGAATTTGAGCTCATGATAAACCGAATAAATGTAATTGTCTGACAATGTTTAGCATTTTGGCTTTCTATTCTGAATGAGCTTTTTTGCTCTCTCGATCACCTTTGAGAAAAGCTCACTATAGTTTCGATTAAAATTCGTCTGCACCCCCTATTTCTCTAAGTTGGTTGTACTTTCCATACCCAAAATTTCACTAACCTATTATTCTAAATTATTTGATACATAAGGTGCGAACAATATGTGTGATCTGCTCAATTTCAGTTTGAGGTCTGGTACCTTGTAAACGCCTAAACCTCACTTTAAATGCATATCGCTTCATCCATGTTAACTTTAGCTCAAAATATTAAATCGTCCACAAAAAGCAAATTAAATGTGAGATCTAAGGGCCCCCCTAACATACCGTAATTGGCCTCCATTATTTGGTCGAAACAACTTTCTCTACCATATACATAAATCTTTCCGTACAAAGCACAAACAAATAAAGCGAGAGTGGATCCCATTGTCTAATGCCACATGTTATCTGTATAACCTCCGTCAGTTCACCATTCTATAGAATCTCCGATTTTGTCCCCTCCACTCCGCTCATGATGATATTGATGATTTTTGTTGGGATTTGAAGAAAGTTAGAGTTTCCCTTAGAAAATTCCACCAAACTTTGTCGTACTTCTTTTCAAGATTCAATTTTAGCACCATGCCCCCTTTTTTGTCTTTGGAGTGATGTAACGTGTGTAACACTTCTTGAAGTACCAAGACATTGTAATGTGTCAAAATTCATTTTTTTTTTAGCATTAACTTTTGAAATATGGCAAATAAACATTTGGCAAGCCTACATGGGAATTGATTTTCTCTTCATGCAATCATTAATGAATTTCACCACCGAGAGTCTCTTGTTATGTCCTAATAGGTCTTGAAGAAGTATGCTTAGAAACCATCTGATCCTAACGTTTTATATGGGTGGATGCTTTTCACTCCCCTTAGGTTTTCTCATTTGAGGTCGTTCTTGCCAAATTATATTTCAGCTACCACCCTAAGGTTCGTGACCATTCGATGGTATATCCATCGAATAGTTTGGTATAGTACTCCCAAGTGTGTTGCTTTAGTTGGTCCATCACCTATTTTTAAGCATTTACACAATTCTTCCTTCTGGTTATGTTTGAGAAATGAAAAAAGCGTGTATTTTTATCCCCAAATTGGAGTCCATTAATTCTCGACTTTTGAAACCAAATAATGTCTTTTTTTTTCAATAGTTTGTTACATTCCGCCATCAATTCTTTCTTCAAATCTATTCAATATTTATCTTGTTTTTCTTATATATAACCTTTGAAAATTCTTTTTAAGAAAACTTTTTTTTTAGCATATTAAAAAGTGTTAATTGACCATTGTATTAGAACAATGATTCCAACTTAATGTATCTAAAATTTTTAATTATTAAAATATTAAAATAAAATTATTTTAAAATATCAAAATTTTAAATTTTAAATATACTAATGAGATCTCATGTGAAATTTAATTATTTATTTTAATTAATTAATTAATTATAATACAAAATTTTTATTTGTAATATGTACTAATTAGTTTTTAGGTTAAGTATAAGTCTCATCCAAACCTCATAATTTTATACCATAACTTCTTCCATGGTCACTGTATATCTTTCTCTACTACCGGCATGATAGGGTACTATCTAGTTGTATTTGCTCTAGGTCCTTTTGACAAACTCCCACTTTTCTTTCGTAAGTGTTAATCACACATTTAATATCAACTAATGTGACAACGTTACGTTTGATTATACTCATAATCTATTAATGAGTAATATTTCTTTAACACGAACATTTGTATGTGCATGTAGAGAAAGGTAATGTGTTTCATTTGATAATAGAAATTTTATTTTTTTTAGCTTGTATTCATCACTCTAGTACATTTATATATTTTCTAAATTGAAGGAGTTTTAATTCTATTTTATGAAGAGTCCTATTTTTACATTATAAGCATTACCCATGTCTTATTGATCTTCTGTGCCGTTATGGAAGAATAGGGGAGGCTTATGATATTGTTAAACAAATTGGGACGGACATCACTGATTCAACTATCGGAGCTTTCCTCAATGGCTGCAAAATCCATGAAAGGAGAGATCTTGCTGAAAAGATTTCTGAAATTCTGAGGATGGAGCTGAAAAGGCATGGAGGTTTTGTGACTCTGTCGATTATATATGCGAGTGAGGGTGAGTGGAGAGGAGTTGAGGATGTTAGGGAAGTGTGGTGAAGTTAAGCTAATTAAAGTAGCCATCTTCAAATAAAGAAAGTCTTTCTTGCCCTTCTTTTATCTTTTATTAGGTCTAATTTTTTCAAGAATCTAAAAAATTTAGGGATAAGTACACGAGCTTACCCTAAAGTTTGACCTAGTTGCACAAACTTCCCCTAAAGTTTGAGAAATTGCAAAACTTTCCACATTAAAATATGTATATTACATCCGAATTGATGAATATAGTTTTTATAAATATCCTACTTCGCTCTTGAAACGTACTTATCAATAGCATGCATTAGGTCGAATCATACCGTACGTCAAAGGAGCTTTTTGTAATTTCTGAAACTTCAGGCGAAATTTGTGTGTATAGATCAAACCTCCAACAATTATATAATCATTTTAAATAGTTGACCCACCAATTAAATGCTTGTGAATTACGATTAATTTAAATTTATAAAAATTATATATTTGAGTATTAATTTATAAAAAAAGGATACGAATATAGAGATATCATTTTTTTTTTTCTTTAATTTCTTACGTGAGCAGTATCTAAATGTTATCTTTATATTTATCAGTCTTTCTCTATTTTTTAATATTATTTATGGACTTTTTGACTATTTACTATAATCAAGAGTTATAAAAGAGAAAATTACTAACATATGCGTGGCTAGCGCAACTATCTTTCCCAATGGCATGTTATTTAGTTATTTTATTCACTCCTTATGAATATAAATATATCATTTGTTTTTCTTTAATTTCCTAGTGAACAGTATCTAACACAATATCACACTCCACAATTTAGGTAAATACACTTTTGGATAGAAGTATCTAACACAATATTTATCACACTTTTGAATAGAAGATAGGTATAAGAATTTACCTAAAAATATGATGAGATAGAAGTATCTAACAAAATATTTTCACACTTTTGAATAGAAGATATGTAATTTAAGAGTTTACTTAAAAATATGATGAGTATTCTGTTGTTCGATTGTAGCGTAAGTGTTGATAGAAAACCGTGTTGATAGAAAAACAAAATGTCTTTTGGTATAGGATGTTCTATTGAACCAAATACTCAAATCTCGTGTTGATAGAAAAACAAAATTTTTTGTTATAAATTTTAGGTATTAGGTTAGTATTTATAGATATTAAAAGAGATTTATTAAAATCTGATTAGAATTAGAATTATTAGTAGTCAAGACACGTTGAATAGCTATTTCCATCTAAATTATGACAGAGGAAGTTATGTTGCAACGAATTAACACCGGGGGACTAAAGTATATTAATATATCTTTTAATATATTTAATCTAACAATTTATAATATGTATTTACATAATTGACCCTAATTAATAATTAGTAATATAATTATTATGAGGATATTTTAGGCGATGAGCATCTTATATAATTCTCTTTTCGAAAGAGTCCTATTGAAATATAAACTTTTTAATGTATTTAATTTAATAATTTATAACATCTATTTACATAATTGTCCCTAACTAATAATTATTAATAGAACTATTAAGAGGGTATTTTAGGCGGCTTCTCTTTTCGGAAAGGTCGTATTGAAATAAATACTTTTTAATGTATTTAATTTAATAATTTATAACATGTATTTACATAATTATCCCTAACTAATAATTATTAATAGAACTATTAAGAGGGTATTTTAGGCGATGAACATTTTGTAAGAAACTTATATGCTTTTATAATATTTTTTGTTATAAATTTTAAGTATTAGGTTAGTATTTATAGTTATTAAAAGGGATTTATTAAAATCTGATTAGAATTAGAATTATCTAGACACGTTGAGTAGGATTACGCTATAGTGTTTTATAATTTTTGGAAACCTTATCCAATTTTATTTCTAATATACATAAATTTGATTATAATTAGAAGAATTAGCCATAATTACAATTGAATATGTAATATGAGTAAAAAAACACACAAGAATTAGAAAATCCCTAGTGGACTATAACATCTGAAAAAAAATTATTAGGAAATTAAATGCTCTTATTTTTAAGCAAATGAAACTGAAATTGAGAAGAAAACCTTTCATGCACGATGGAATTAAAAATCTAATTTCTTTGGAATTAATGGTAATTGAAGAGTTATCAAAGGAATAGCTATTTCCGTCTAAATTCTGAAAGAGGAAGTTATGTTACAACGAATTAACACCGGGGGACTAAAGTATATTAATATATCTTTTAATATATTTAATTTAATAATTTATAACACGTATTTATATAATTGGCCCTAATTAATAATTAGTAATATAATTATTATGAGGATATTTTAGACGATCAACATCTTATATAATTCTCTTTTCGGAAGAGTCCTATTGAAATAAATACTTTTTAATGTATTTAATTTAATAATTTATAACATGTATTTACATAATTGTCCCTAACTAATAATTATTAATAGAACTATTAAGAGGGTAATTTAGGCAACTTCTCTTTTCGGAAGAGTCCTATTGAAATAAATACTTTTTAATGTATTTAATTTAATAATTTATAACATGTATTTACATAATTGTCCCTAACTAATAATTATTAATAGAACTATTAAGAGGGTATTTTAGGCGATGAACATTTTGTAAGAAACTTATGTGCTTTTATAATATAGATAGATATACATGACAATTGTATTGTGTATCATGTATTTATATAACTATAATTACGAATAAAATATAAATATATGTATAGCGGTCGGCCGATCGGGTAGCGGGTAGGCGGATTTGAATTATTAGACCTACTACCCGAATCGAAAGTAGCGGGTTGTAATATTTTTCAACCGCGGTTATTTTTTTGAAAATTTCAACCGATGATTTTCGGGCGGTTTGATTCAGTTCGGGCGGATTTAGCGGGTTGTGCGGATTTATGTACACCCCTAATTCTAACTCCTAATGCATTTTCGTTGTATATTATGATAGGGTTTTATTTTTTCTTTTAATGGATGGATTTAGAAGAATTTTAATATTACACATACGTGTAATTAGTACAGGATTTTTTATGAAAAACGAAATAGACACGACACCATACAATAAGATAATATATACCATTAGTGCTACAAACAAGTCGAGCCAACTCGCAAACTTGACGAACCGAGCTTGATATGGCTCACTTGAACTGGGATTGGATCGATCTCTACTCGAGCTCCATCAAATTCGAGATGACCTTCAAGCCGATCTCGAGCTCTATATCTAGGCTTGTACCTCGCGGATTGGCTCATGAGTCTCATGTTTTATATATATATATATATATATATATATATATATATAATTGTATCATCTCGAGTTAAGTCAAGTCCGAGTTTGATACGAGCCGGTCTCGAGCTACATAAGAGCGAGCTCTAATTTTTGAGGTCGAGCCAGCAATTTTAACCAAAGTTCGGCTCAACTCGACTCATTTGTAACCTAATAAGTATGGACAAGATAATATTATTGAAAATGTAGGTATATTAAAATATATTTTATTCGAATATAGTGGTAAAACTTTGTGAAGAAAACATTTGAGGAAAATGAGCTAAATATTGAAACCACCTGAAAGAAATAAGATAAGTCCACGTATGTGTAGAATATATAGAAACATTTATTAAAAAAAAATAATAAATATATATATATATATATATATATATATAGAAACATTTATGACAAATTAAATTAGAGTATAAGTTTATTGAATAAAAAATAGCAGCCGTTTTAGAGCCTAAATACCTTATAATTAAGATAAGGATCAATATGCGAGAAAGAGAAACTTGTGGGCGCAAAATGTTAAAATTCTTTTAAGACTCGTTACTTTGAAGGAGTTTTTTTTTTTTTTTTTTTGAAATGTACTTTGAAGGAATTGAGGAAGTTAGAATATAATATTCAGGAAATACGTAGTTTTCTGACTGACTTCTACGCAGCAGAATGATATTGAAGCCAAAGATGCAATCTTTCAAGTTGATTTGCATTTCTTCAAATCATAATGTTGATGATATATCAATCAACAACTTCAGATATATAAGGATGCATAAATCTGCAAATTTTTATACAGTCATGGACAGTGCCTCTATTTCTTTAATAATTATTCTTTCCGTGACTCAAAACAATTATTCTTTGCGTGTCTCAAACATTCACTCAGCTCATATTCGAACCCCCATTCACCACTGCAAGTTTTCTCTTCATGTTCCCTCTCACACGCACTCTCTTAGATCATTAATATCTCAGCAAAAGAATTTCTCTCATACACTCTCTTTGTTTAATTAATATCCCGTTAAAAAACCACTCTCACATCAATATCTCTGAAAGAATGGGGGACGTGGTCGGATCTATTGCTGGTTCAGCCGTTGAAGTTCTGCTTCAAAATCTGATCTCACTTTGCAGGGAAGAGATCAGCCTCATTCGGAATTTCAAGGATGACTTGGATAAACTCAAGAAGTCACTGGAAATGATTCGAGATTTCCTGGAGGATGCTGAGAAGAGACAAGTGACTGACAAAGCTGTCAAACGTTGGCTGATCAATCTGGAAGCTGTGGCTTTCGATGCAGACAACGTTCTCGATGAGCTCAACTACGAAGTTCATCGCAGGAAAATGGAGCCCGAAAACAAACTGAAGAAAAAGGTACGAGCCCTCTGCTTTACTCGAAAAATGGCTCTTGAAATCAAAAGTATCAATGAGAAGCTGAAATCAATTAACCAAGAGGCAACAGAATTCGGCCTTCAACGACAGTTCAGGGATCACGTTCCGGATGTTGGAGGATCAAGTCTTACTCTTGCAGAAAGGGAAACTGCTTCAAACCCGGATCCAGTTGTTGTTGGAAGAGAAAATTATGTGTCAAGTATCGTGGAGAAATTAATTCATGATGATCAACAAGAAGTTTTCTCTGTCCTTCCCATCGTTGGTATGGGTGGACTAGGGAAGACAACATTAACAAAGTTAGTATTCCATGATAAGAAAATAGAGGCTCATTTTGAAAAGCGAATCTGGGTTTATGTTTCACAAAGTTTTGATGAAATGACTCTATTGAAGAAGATTCTTGAATCAATCACACAATCTTCAAAGGATGATTCTTAAATTACTAAAGATGCTCTCTTGAGGAAGCTTCAAGAAAATTTGGAAGCTAAAAAGTATCTACTCATCCTCGATGATGTTTGGACAGAAGAGACGAAAAAGTGGTATGATTTTGTAGATACCTTATTGAGCATTACTTCTACAAAGGGGAATGGTATTATTGTTACAACTCGAAGTGAAATGGTTGCTTCAATTGTGGGAACAATTCGTATTGAGAAATTGGAGGGGCTACCGGATGATGATTGTTGGTCCATAATCAAAGAAAAAACTTTTGGAAAAGGATGTTTTGTTCCATTAGAGTTTGAAGCTATTGGGAGAAAGATTGCAAATAAATGTCAAGGTTTGCCATTAGCTGCGAAAGTAATGGGTGGCTTGTTGCGTGGGAAGTCGAAAGAGGAGTGGTACTCAATTGAAAAGACCGAGCTTTCAAACATGGGAGAAGATGGAAACACTATAAGGAAGATCTTAAAATTGAGCTTTGATAATTTGCCATCACAATCACTTAAGAAATGCTTTGCATTTTGTGCAATTTTTCCAAAGGGTTATGAGATCGAGAAGAGCATGCTGATTCACCTTTGGATGGCAGAAGGATTTCTCCAAAGTGATATGGAGACTCTCGGGGACAAATATTTTGATCTTCTTCTACACAACTCTTTATTACAAGTCGTGCAATATTATGATGGCAGTATAAATCATTACACCATGCACGACCTCGTGTGTGATCTAGCATTCTCAGTTTTGAATGAATCCGGTCCGGTTCGGTGCATTTATTTGAAATCCAGAACAGATATTCCAAAAGAGAAAGCTAGAAATGTGCGTTCCTTAATTTTCGAAGGTGAAATTTCTGATGATAACATGTTGTTGGATTTCAAATACCTTCGTGGTTTAGTTTTAATTGGATATCATCATGATAAAGGGCGGCCGAAGATGGAGCATTTAATACATTTGAGATATTTTGACATCTTTGTCACATCAATTAAATGTTCAACAAAGTTGATCGGCAGTCTCTACCTCCTACAGACAATCAGAGCAACAATTGCTTCCTACGAGTTGCCAGAAGCATTAAACAAGTTAATAAAATTGAGGCATGTGGACGTAATAGGTGGAGAAAGGAGGGCTGAAAGTCGTGAAGTGGTTGCATCTTCATGCCTTGACTATCTGCAGCTCCTACGCAGTCAAAAACCGACGAGTGCTACGAGTCGTTTCCCAAACCTCAAAACATTGCACATCCATGGAATGCGTAGCAACTCAGTTCTGGAAAATCTCTTGGTCAACATAACCTCACTGACGAAGCTCCAGTTTGAGCACTTAGAAGGACTGGTCTGCCTCCCTGACATGTTCTTACATAACAATCAAAATCTCACCTATTTGAGAATATTTGATTGTGGGGACTTAACGCATCTGCCTCCACGCTCTGGAGTTTCACTTAGACGGGTTGAGATAGAATACTGCCCCAAACTGCAAGGATTGCCCGAGCATCTGCACTGCCTTGACAAATTGCTTCTACGTGAATGCCCGAATATCAAGTCCATACCATATAATCCAAGTGGTGGTTTCCCTTCTCTTCGTAAACTGAGTATCTTCCATTGTGGTGGTCTGACTGAATTGCCGGTCGAACTTCTAGAGTTGTGTGCAATTTCACTCGAATCTGTGCATTTGTGGGGATTAGCTAGTCTGACGAATATGGGCATGGTAATTGGTTGTCTTCAGAAAATGCCTCGTCTCACATCATTGGAGGTTGATCTTAAACATCTGGCTAATGATGATTTCCCCATGGAGATTGTTGGGTCTTTTGATAGCTTGCGTGATTTAGAGATTAGTTGTGGGATGGAGATGTGGCAGCGTCTTGAAGATCTTCTTCAACATCTCAATGCTCTAAGGAAATTAACTTTATGGGATATTGAAATGGAAGCAGTGCCGGAATGGCTGGGGAAATTGCCATCCCTCTGGGAATTAGAACTATGGTATTGCGAGAAATTAAGGAGTCTGCCCTCTAAAGAAGCTCTCAAACACTTGACCAGGTTAAAGGTCCATGGTTGCCCGCTATTGAAGATGCGAAGAGATGATGATAATTCTGAGTGGCACAAGGTTTCTCATATACCTAATTTCATTTGAGATGATGATAAGGTTCCGTGATTTTTGTTAATTGAATATCAATTTTAATAGTTGTTGGAAACTCAAATCTCTCATCTTCACTTATATTATATGCCGAATTAGTTTAATATTAGTTTGATTCCTCTTAAACTAACTTTTAAGGGGAAAGAAAACAAAAGGATAATTTTCTCTACATCATTTTCACACATATAATTTTCTTTTAAAATAGTGAATTAATCTCTTTCATTTTTTCTCCATAGATGTAACAAAAATGGTGAAAGTAATTTTTGTGTCTATTTATTTGTACTTTTTTTTTTATTTTTTATAATTGTGTTAGATTTTCGTAGGAATGTATTAATCTTATTTCACATAGAAAACAGGTAGTGTCACTTTAAATTTAACTTCATGAATGTATGAAAGTATCACCTTATATCATCTATTATCCAAAATTTGATCAATCCGCCTAGCTTGACTGAATTTTCTGGAAACAACTAGTATATTTAATATTGCTAATTCAAAACCTTTAAACGGATTGCAGCTTCAATCCTAAGAGACTAGGGATAAGTTCTTAACAACACTTAATTGTCTTTTATATCTAAAATAATTTTCAATTTTTTATAGTTGAGTTATTTACTCAATATTTCCTTATTTTTCCTTTCTTTTCAGATGACTAAAGGCAGATGACCATACCATACTAATACTATCACCTTGGAGGATTCTTTTGATGCAATTATTTAAGACTTTTGTTGAACTTGTTTTATGTGGCTTTTGAAACTTTCTTGTGATAGTAATTAGATTTTTTATGTTTTCATCTGAACATCAATGATTTGGAGAATTTGAAATTATGGTTAGTTGTGATTTTTTGGTTTAAATTTGTTGTTTTGGGGTTCGTTGTGGTTAATGTAGACAAGGGTTCCTTCCGTAGGTTTCAGAGGACAAATTAGATTCGATCAATCTGACAAAATTCTTCAAATTATTTTCCATTGATGTAACTAGAGCACTGAGCAATGACATGAGTCGGTTTACACTTTCCTCCCTTGTACCTATGTATAATTACGCAAACTTCCCCTCTTGGTATTGAGATTTGATCAAAACCTAAAACGAATGCAGGAAGACACTAGAAAAGGTCCGTATTTGAAGAGGAGCAGATTGGGAAGTATGTTAAATTTGACGGACTAATTCGGTAAGATTTTAATTAGGTATAATGATTGACAGAAGGCATTGAATTAACTGTGAGTCAAACACAACTTCCTCTCATGGTTTTAAATCTGATGACAGCTGACAAAATATGTATCGACTATGAGAACTCATCCATATACTACACACAGAAATTGGAAAGTTTATTCAAAATGAGAAGATTAAATCATTTAACCCACTTTAGTAAATTGTAAATGAATATACATCATACAAATTCTTGCACATCTCTAATGTAGTTCAGCACAATACAATTGCTTGGTGGCAAGAAAAGTCTTCCTGCGTGCAGACAAGAAAACAAGAGATCGCCTACGAAATCACATCAAAACGTACATACTCAATACGTCTAAGTACAATGGGTTAAAAAGGAGGAACAAATAAAAAGAATTTCTCCAGATTATTCAATCCACAAGAACAAAGATTGATGCAGGGGTTTGGCAAAACTATCCTATTAAAAAAGAAGACACAATTTGCTCCGAAATTGTGTCAAGTTTTGGGCACGTCACTGAACAATGGCAATCATCTGCATAACCAGGAAATACCGCTATGTCAGGAATGTAGTAGCAATTCTGGGTTGACAATGTGCAGAAAAAATCAATTCACACACACAAACAACAAGACTAGTTATCTTAGTTATGCTATTTTGGCCCTGTTCATTTGAAGTGCAGAAAACATATAGTCACACATGCCAACAATGATAGAATTTCTCACAAAAATTAGCTGAAGAAACAAAGTAATGAAATATATAATCGATAATAACCATTATGAGTTCCAATAGTACTGTAGGGGAGCATTTGATTTGAGGGAGAGATTCGGAGAGAAGGATTTCCAATGATCAACATTAGGTCATTTGAAGCCTACCAGACTTGGTCAAAACGTAGCACAAGTGGGAGTTTTAAGAATTTTTAATCCAATATACGATAAAACTATCCAGACAAGTTCTCAATTTGTAAAAATTAATGTGAGTTAAAACTCAAGAATGGTTTGCATTCGTCGCAGTGAACAAAAACTGTGTGTATTCTTATGGATTTGTCCAGATTCTATCCCTTTCATCACCCTTGTTAATAGCCCGGTACCACCATCTAGAGATCAAACACTCAACCCCAAGTAGTCAATGATAACTTCTCCAAGGTGGAAATAAATTAGGAACAAACAAATAATTTCAAGAGATATGTAAAAAGGGTTGAAAGTCCAGGCTCTTGTAGATCCTGAAGTCTAGATAATGCTTAGATAACAAAAGGCACATTCAATTAGTAATCCAGCCCTGAACAGTAAAAGTACAACTAACCAAAACTGGATATCAAAATTCATGTTATGACATAACTTGCCCAAAGTTCGGTAGACAACATATGATCCTAAGTTCCTAATTAACGTGGTACATTTTCGAATATCATGAATGAAATATGACAAGTAGCATATTTGTCCCATCAAACTATTTAAACAAAGTAGAGCATAAAGTAAGATATGCAGATTACAAAATGGTCGTCATCACCAATAAGAACTAGTAATTCAAGATAGACTGCAAAATAAGAATCACAAAAAATCCCTTCACTGAGAGTAGATCTCCATATCTTATGAAATACATTCAAAAGTGGCATACTTGTTCCATCAGATTATTACAAAACAGAGCAAAGAGTTCGATAATCACATAATAAAATGCTTTTCAGATTGAATGATTCATTCCTCACAATACAAGCAATACCAAAGTAGTTAACTACATCAAATCCTGATAAAGACACTTCATTTCATAAAATTCATACCTCATATCCTGGTACAAGAAGTATCGAAGTCATCGGGTGCCACTCTCACAATCCAAGTGCTAAGAGTCTTCTTCGTATCAGCATGATTCACATAAGCCAACTCATACATGCTGCACAAGTTCACCACAACTGTCTCATTCAACGCCACAGTCGGAACCCTCTCCAATGCACTCTCCAAAACCTTAATCGAATCCGACAAATCCCTCAAATACATCAAACAAAGAGCTTTATTATTAATCGCCACAACATCTGATCCATCTCTCTCTATACATTCTTCATACTCCCTCACAGCAGAAACATAATCTTTCCCAACCAAATACATCAGCGCTTTATTCCTACTCACCAAATTCTTCAACCCCACATCGGAATTCACATCCTAGGCCATTTTCTTCTCCACCGTTTCAAAACTCCGCTTCGCACCATCTAAATCGCCATATTGCATTTGAATGTACCCTAATTTGGACACCAGCAATGGATCCTCGTTCTTGCTTATCTCCGCCTTCAATAAAGTTAAGCATACCTTATACTCCTTCTGGCTCAAATGATGGCCGATAATAGCATTGATCACGAACGTCTCGCGCTTCCTCCAAAGTGATAAAAAAATTTCGCTGATTGAATTAGGGCTTTGGTGCAATTTCCTATCGCGGATGAAATGCAGGAGCGTGTAGAGACGATCGAGCCCTAATTGACGATCTCCGAGGGTGAAAGGCAAGTGAGCGTGCAACCATCGGAGGGCGAAAGACACCATGGATCCAGGTTTATGATTCGGGTAATGATCCGGATACGTTTCGAACAAATACTGCTTCGAATCGAGATCGTCGTCTAGGGATTGAAACTCCTGCTGCGCCTCCGAGTAGCGGCGGAGCTGGACGAGGGAAAGGAGATTGAATGTGAGGTAGATTAGGTGCTCGTGCGGCTTGGTGAGGAGAGAGAGTGAGCGCGAACGCGCCACCTTGTCGAGAACCGTGCGCCACGCGCCGCGGCAGGCGAGGTCCTGAAGGGCGGAGAGTTCGTGGCAGTGAGAGTTCAGAGACGTGTATGGGCTGGATAGTGGATCGTCCGCCATACCGGCGGCGGCGACGGTGGCGGAAGAGTTTTCCGGTGGCGATGGTGGCGACGGCGTGTCCATGGCGGATGGATCAAAAGGGCTCAATATTGGGCTTTGTTTTGGGCTTAGGATTATTAATTAGCCCATTCGATTTCTTTGTATTATTGGACCTTATAAAATGCAGAGATGAGAGATCTAAAGGCAATTTCATTCATTCGGCCCTCGACCTAAACCAATTATCAATAAACTAAAAAACATTTTGTTATACTATCGAATAGTATAATTTTACGGTCCGACATTATAATAATTTAATCAAAAATTTCATATTTAAGTATATTGATATACATTTACCTTTTTTAAAGGGAAAAGCTCCTCAACTGAGGGAAGAGTTATTCATTGCGTAAATCAAAAGAAACAAGATCGATTACACGGGGAGTGGCGGACAAAGTCTACACTGACAACGCTAGTCCAAGCCGTATTCTTAGGAAGAAGTTGAGATACCTTATTAGTATCACGATGAACAACGGAGAGAATAAGCAACAATCAAAGAAACAAGTCGAATTGTGAACTGATACCCATGCCGTCAGTTCTCACTCACCATATCCGATTATATACCAAAAGTTACTCATTTTACATACAGGTCGGAGAGCTGGCAGGAATAGCGGTTGGAGCTACTGTTATGCTTAATATTCTTGTGGCTGGGTAATTACTCGTAATTGATAACATTTATTACTATCATTATCAGAAATAAATTAAAGCAGTATCTTATAAGTTTGTTTTCATCCTACTTTAGTCCATCTAGTGGCGGTTCAATGAATCCAGTGACTCTGGGTCCAGCAGTTGTAGCAGGGAATTACAAATCAATATGGATATACATTGTGGCGCCCACACTTGGAGCTGTTTCTGGAGCAGCTATCTATACCCTCGTCAAACTCCAAGGAGAAGAGGAACGAGAAACTCGCCCAGTCAGGAGCTTCCGTCGTTAGATGTGCCTGCACGTCTGCTGTTGTTTGTTATTGTGTGAAGAATAAAGGCCAAGGATGAATCTCTATACATATATAGTTAATCTCGATCGCCCTTGATGATTGATTTGAATAAAAATAGTGCTCGGGAGCAGCAGTGGCTGTTTCTTCCGAGCACTTCATGGGTGTATGATTGTGAACAAAGACACTTTACTCTTCCTTTGTGAAATAATATTATGTGGTGCTTTTCCTTGTATGTCTTGGGTAAACTATTGGTCACGCATACAGGCTATTTTCTGTCATCTGCCAACTTCAAAGTATGAAAACCATGTTGTGCTTCACTCAAGTATGAACATTTTGGATGAGTGGTGGTAAAAACAGTTGCTTTCTAAAGTCTATGTTTTACATAAGGCTGTAAATGGATATTCGAAAATCCGATATCCGTCCGCATATGAATTCGTTTACAGAGGATATTATCCGAATCCGTGTCAAGAGGATATTATTCGTATTCGATTATAGACATCCGAATTATAAACAGATAAGGATATGGTAATAAGGCATCCGATCCGTTTAACATCCGATCCGTTTCATTATCCGTTAGATATATCCGTTATCCGATTTATCCGTAATCCGTATCCGATAAATAATGTATTATATTAAAATATATACACAAAACTGTGTATGTATGATAGATTATTAGTATTAAGCAAATTTTTTAGCGCATTTATTAAAGAAAAACCTTAGGTTTTATTAGTAACTATATGTTCACATCAATATTCATATAGAGATAATATAATTAAAATATATTATGTTATTAATAAAAGTATTATATTTCAAATTAATTATATGATAAAATTTATAATTTCACCACATTTATACATTCGCTAAAACATAAAAATGATCTATATAGATATACTTATTATTTCTCTATTCGTCTAAAATATATATATTCAGAGTTAAATAATTTATCTATAAATGAATAGTTGATAATCTGATTAAAAGTTCGAAGTTATATAAATAAATAATTTATGTCAAATTTTGAATAGTTGAAAATCCGATTAAAGTCCGAATCCGTCTTGTATCCGTATAAAAAGGATATTATCCGAATTCGATTTAAAAGGATATTATCCATATCCGTCCGAATCATAAACGGATAAGGATATGGTAATCATACATCCGATCCGTTTATTATCCGTTTACACCCCTAGTTTTACATGTATTTTTCGAAATCGCCTACTTCTAATGCCAAATGCATATTTTAACTTCATCTGAACTAAATGATAGTTATGATAACTGAAATTAACAGCTTGTTACACCTGATGAAGAGGGAACAACCTCCAGATGTAAAATGGCACTTGAAGCCTGAAGGTCAGATCAACTATTGTGAATGTTACATGTGCGCCATTGATTGACACTTGATTTCAGTTCATTAGGGAGAGTAGCAGACCAGGCAGTCAAATCTGGCAAAGATCCAGTAAGAGCAAGATAGTTTTCACCTTCACTCTTCGGCATCTTTTTCCAGTTTACCTGACATAGAATATTATGATCTTAGACCAACCCCAGAGTAAGCAATCATTATGTACTTATTTTCTTTATATGGTCTTAAGCCCACAGGTTATAATGTCTTTCCAATTCGCATTTTACTTTTAACTCTATTTACATTGTATCTATTTTAGCTTGATTACTCGTAGCATATCCGTTTTATGTGCACCCCTGTACCGTATTAGCTTGAACATATATTAGCTAATATTCGTTGAGCATAAGAAGCACCAACCTGTCCAGGAAATGCTTCGCATAGGGCCCTGATGGTAGCATTTAGTTTCCAAGTGCCATCAGTTGATGAAGCATCTTCACCAGCACCGCAGTTCACCATGAAGCGACCGTTAGCCATCAACTTGTCGTAGAGTTCCAACCAAGTAGCTGCCTAGTAATCCAGATGGAAAAGCATAACAAAAAAAAAAATAACCATGTAGTAAATTTACAAACTTTTCCACTGCAAACAATAGTACCTCTTCTAACTGTGGCAAAACTTTTCCCTCTGCAAACAAATCAACTATAATTCCTGCAATTATTGAATACGGATAAGTTAGCATCGGAATGATTGCGGGAGCACCAAAGATATGGTTTTGTTCGTAATGGGCAGTCATCCAAATATCTAATGGGAAAATAACAAGTATATCAACCTTAAGTCTTACCAGCATATCCTCCAGAAATAGCAGCATCCGGAGAAAAAACATCGCCAATGTGAATATTAAGAACTCCACCCTCATTAGTGTGCTCCTCGAGAACCGACAGTCCAAAGTAGTCTCTTGATTTATCTATCAACTAGGATCAAGTGAAATCATCACTAAAAGCAAATGTAAATTCAAATGTGCACTCATAGAAGACTATTTTTCCAGTATAAACAACAAGAAGGTGCTTCCAGTACTTTTTTTTATTTTGCTAAACATCAAGCATCTACCAGATGCAGCAATATCTTCAATGCTATTTATTTGGACAAGAGTGAACAAGTAATTAGGATCCTTACGATCTGGTCAATCTCCCAGCCTTCCAGCTGCAGGGAAGGCCATAAATCGAGCATCAAATGCGCAGCCGTTCCTCCACCCTGAAAATTTCCCCATGTTACTGCCTAATAAACCAATTGTTGGAGGGAATTTTGTATATTGACCTATCACATGAGAAGCGAACACAAAAACAAAAAGATTCAGCTTAAAAATTAGAGCAAAAAGCAGTTGTATTACCAAGCCAAAGATTGCAATAGGACCTCTTGGAACCAGTGGCGGCAGTGCAGCGAACTCATCCTGCACAAGTAAAATGGATTACAACCCTCGTCCCAAAGATACTCATCAATGAAGAGAGACCAAATAAATTGTATAGTATTAGAATGCAATAGAGTGGTAAATAGACATACCCAGTATGAACCAGTCCATTTAGTTTCTTTATTAAGCATGCTGTGAACGCTATCTGCAGCGCAGCAGCAAGAAAATAATGAAAGGCGTGTGGTTGCCTTTATGTGAAAAAACAGAAAGGAGAATATATACGCACGAGTAGGGTCGAGAAGCAGAAGCCTAGACTTGGGGGAATCCAGGATAACAATGTGGTTGTAACTGCTTTGAATGGCGGTGAGAACTTGGAATTCTTCTTCTTCATCTTCTTGTTTGTCAGGTTGAGATTGCTGGACCACAGCTTTGACTTCTTTGCGACATCTGCAAATACTCCATTTCTTGTGCAGAGCAGATGGATATGTCGCAGTTGGGCGTGAAAAGAGTAAAAAGGAGGAATCCCAATGGATGGTGGTGGGAGGCGGCAGCGTTGAGCAGCCAATCAATATCATGCTAATTTTGCTATGTGATGACTGCTGCTGCTGATGATGCTGAAGATGAAGAATCCGGGAATTTCGGTGGTGGATAACGGAAGAAATTGGCGGAGCTTAATGGATCCATGAAATTGGGCCTACTCCTCAACCCATAGAAAGTAGATCCAGCCCATCTGGCATTGTATCCATTATTCAATGTTGACTTGTATTCATGAGTCATGACTTCACCACCAAATACCTTTAACTCCTACCTGCCTCACCTTTACTCACTCTTTCACGTGAAACCCATTCTGATTCCAGAGGAACAAGTGTCAAAGTCAGAGAGTTTTTTTCCTGAAATACAAGCTGAAACGTGTCCGCAATTACTTTTTATATGTCTCTCTCCTTTAATAAAATAGTATAAAAATATAAATAAACATGTAGTATAAGTGCTTTGGTTGGGATAAATAAATAAAGGGTTTCTTCTATGTAAATTTGAAAATGCCTTAATACTTAATACTTTGTAAACAACGCAAGCTACCTGCCGTGGTTGTCTCCGTCAACTATCGCCTTGCCCCGGAGCACCGCTACCCGGCTCAATTCGACGACGGATTCGACGTCCTCAAGTTCCTGGACCAGCAAACTCATATCCTGCCGCCCAATGCTGATGTCTCGCGTTGTTTTCTTGCTGGAGATAGTGCCGGAGGGAACATAGCCCACCATGTGGCTAAACGAGTTTGTCAGTCCAACTCAAAATTTACTCGCCTCAAGGCAAGTCAAGTCATCGATTGATTAATTATCTAATACTTGACCAGTTTACTGTATTTAATTTCTGAAATTATTGATGGTTGAATACAGGTAATTGGAGTGGTGGCGATACAGCCGTTTTTCGGCGGAGAGGAACGCACCAAGTCGGAGATAGAATTAGCGGGTGTGGATCCAATCGTGTCGATGAGCAGAACCGATTGGATGTGGAAAGCACTGTTGCCGGAGGCAGTAACTGTCCGCGACCATGAGGTGATCAATGTTAGCGGCCCCAGAGCGGCGGAGATATCCAAATTGGATTTTCCGGCAACAATGGTGGTGGTGGCTGGCTTCGACTCACTCAAAGACTGGCAAATCAGATATTATGATTGGCTCAAAAACTCTGGCAAAGAGGCCTATCTGCTACAATACCCAAACATGATTCACGCTTTCTATATTTTTCCTGAACTTGCCGACTCTGGTCACCTCGTTTCTGAGATCAAAAACTTCATCCACAAACAGTGCCTCAAATATACTAATAGTGTTGCCATTTAATGAATCTTCAACTCCAATTTCACTCTATTATAAAAGTTTAATTTGTTTGTTCATTCCTAATCCTAGGTCAATTTATTTGTTCAAACGTTTTCATTTGGGGACAATTTTACTTTGTCCAAATTTCTTGATCTGCAGACACTGATCCCATTCTTTTATCATGCCATTTTTAAATTCCACCTGCATTTGTTAAATTATCATGCCATTTTTAAATTCCACATGCATTTGTTAAAGATTGACCTGTTCGTCAGCATATTTCTTTTGTCTGTTTTTTATTCCATTTCACTTGATATAAATACATAGGCAAATAAAATATAACCAGTAACGACTGGATTGATGATGGAAATAGTTATAGAATTGAATTTTGCTGAGTATTTTACTGCAACAATTTATCCAATTGGAAACTATACAAAAAAAAAAAAAAAGAAGAGCGGGAATAATGAAATGTAGTCTGTAGTTCTCCGCCGCTCGCAAAATATATCCTAAACTAAGAATGTAAGGCTCTCTGTGCATGCTGATGGTCCAAGTACGCTTCGCTATTCATTTCCGTTAACCAGCATATTTCAGTCTTAGAGTTTGAACAAATTACAAATGTAGACTCAAAACTGAATAGAATAACGGGTCTTACCTACTTATGGTGCAAAACCTAATTCATTCATTGTCCATACAATGTTGGAATCATCAGATTTCCTGGATCTTGAAGAGGTTGGAGGTGCCATCCATGTGCTTACAATTCGCTCATCCACTAGGGTTGAGAAAACTAAAGCACCAGAGAGAGATGAGAAAAAAGAGTTTGAATTTGTGAGTTGTGAATTGATGATGGAAAAGTTTGTGAATTCTGATGTTTGTTCTATTAATGCCTTAATGCCAAGGTCAGCAGCCAATAGGTGTATCATGTATTTTCCACCCTCCCTCCCTCCCTGCAGTCCGCAAGAATAAAACATGAAATAAAAATATGACAAATAATCCTAAAAGCAAATTACACTTTTTTCCATAAAATTAGATTTTTATAATTTTAGTCTCATATTTTTTAAATTAGAAATATTTAGTCCCATTTTAAAATTTTGCAATTCTGGTCCCATCCATCAAATAATGGAGGGAAAATGGAATTTTTTTCTATTAAGTTTAATTTGGGGAAAAAATACTGTTCATTAGGTTATTTTTTGCGGACTTTGCTTATTAATATCCAATTATTTTACGGATGAGACCAAAATTATAACTTTTTAAAAATAATAAAACAAAATATATTTAATTTTAGATAAATAGAATTAAAATCGCAGAAAGTATAATCTTATAAAACAAAAAATGTAATTTGGTATAATCCTAATATATATTCTTAATTAAAAAAAAGACTCCATCGTAATCCTAATATATAAAACAAAAAATGTTGTTTATTCAACCTTATTCACTCCCACCTCTACACCGCCGGCCCGCAATCCGTCACCATCTACAAGCGCCACAACCATTTCCCAATCGCAGTGCCTCTTAAATTCCGAGGTAATCTCCAAATAATGCTACGTTATTCGATTATTCTCCTGTATTTGACATTTTATTATCAATATGCGGTATTGAATCGTCTATTATTATCTTCAGAAATTCATTATTTGAAACATGGTTTTTAAATTTGGAGGGGGTGGCGATCAAAAGGGAAACCATCTACAATCTTTTATTTCTCGTTTTAATACCCTTTACTTACTTTTCCTCATTGTCCTCACTTGTTTGTATTATTTATGTGTAATCATGTATTATTATAATCTCACACATATATATAGGGACAAAACCTTCCAAATCTCCCACTGGATAGATATTATACAAGGGCTTTACGTTTTAAGTTGCTAGATTACAACAAAAGAGCAACACATTTTAGTATTCAAAGAATCAAAGTAGTTATGAACAAGTGAAATAGTTTAAGGGTTGGGGGGTCAACATCCTTTCACTATTGTAGTATTGTTCAAGCTGGCATTTTGTTAACATTCAAAACATAATAAAGAAGTTTGAGAGTTAATTATTCATTGCCAACACAAAGCTTAACCTCAAGAAACAGAGCATCAATGGAGGATGTTTCAGCTGTGAAGACAAATGACTTGGGTTGGCAGATCCAACCTAATAATATATGAAATGGTTTTGTGAAGATGGGATTTGAGCTTTGTATGTGCACCAAACAGTTCAGATTATATCGCACATTTAATATATATTTTTTGAAAAGAATATAAATACACGAAATGATGTTTAGTCTGGTTGTTTTGACATACGTGACACGATACATTGTGTTCATTTAAGGGTTTTTCATAATATGAAATATTTTTGTATATATCTGAGATATTCTTGTGTAGTTATCTGTGTTTGGATCTTCTATTTCTCTTATATGCATACTTCACGTGAATTGATTGACCGCTTAACGTGCGTATGACTGAAATAGGAAATAAAATACATAATTGGAATAGAAACCGAGCATATCATTCAAATTGCTGCACAAATAGAGATCCGAAACTCGAAATTATAATTCAGTACTTGTCAAATCTTCAGGCCTTATTCCTTAACATCTAAAAATGACAACATTTATAGAGCAAGTTCTAAAAGCAAAATAAGTAAACAAGCCATTCAGGCAGCAGATGATAGACCTGGAAAAGCAATACAACTGGATATCATTAAAACACAAATCTAGATAAATTAACTTTGTGGATCGGATCTTCTCGGAGAGGGGGAGGGGGTCGTGACTTCCAAAAATTTGCAATGTAGTGTATTTGACCTTTAGTAGATGAAACAAGAAAAATTAAAAGAAATAAGTTAGGAGGAAAAAAAAAAAAAAAAAAAGGTTTCATATTGCATCTACATACATCATAACTATATGTTTCATTTTAATTAAATTAATTTGTATTATAACTCGAAGCATTTAAATTAATTGCTACAATGTTAGGTTAGGTCAATGAGACTTGTGTTGCTTGTATAATTGTGTTGATTTTACGTGCATTATAACTATGCGTTTTACTTTAATTAATTTAATTTGCTTGATAGCTTCAAGTATTCATAACATGTATTGCTTGTATAGTTTGTATTTTATTAGATTTTATAATTATTCATAATTTAAAATAGATATTTTATACAAATGATTTTATATGTGTAAAATTTCAAAATCAAAGTAATTCATTACAAATTTATTATGTTTATTTACTTAAGTTAGACACTATTAATATTTAAATTTATTAAAAATATAATGATATAAAATTTATTTAAAATTAAATAATAAACATACGATACACGTTAATTTCATTAGTCATTAATAAATATATAAGCTTCCCCATAATCATATTAGTAGATTATTCCATCATAATTTCCCAGAAACACTTGTATATTTCGATTAAACCGTTGACCTAAATTTTCAACTTCAAATGAATGAAAATTTCATGCTTACCATTCTTAGAAGGGGCACTTCCCAAAAACTCCCCTTGAGTTTGAAAAAATTTTTTTTACTCCCAATTTTCAAATACATCATTTGAGATTTTAACTACGTGATTCTGAGAATTAGATACGCGATTCTGGGATTTAGATACTCTCCATTTTTAAATACATTATTTGGGGATTTAGATACGTAATTCTTGAATTTTTATACATTATTTTTGAAAATAGAGAGTTAAGAGGAATTGAACTTATCAGTTGGGGAATTTTCGAGGATTCCCGTTCTTAGAATTAATAATAGTTTGTCTAAACAATTATCAATTCTTTTTTTACTTTAAACAAATGGATGTGCTCTTTAGAGTAGGCTAGGGCAAATGAATTATAGTGACGAGTGACAACACAATGGTTATCCGTACATGTCATTTTCATGATAGCTGGGTTTGTACTTCCCACTTATTAAATTTTGCATGTGAACTTTCCGGGCTGTAACACTATACTAGCAATTTATTAAAACGATGACCAAACAGACCCATGTGATCTCAAATGTACCCAAAAATTTCAAAAATAATATTTTATTATATTAAATATCTTTCGTATAAAAATTTATTTTATATATATTATTTTCGTATTACTGTGCCAATATTTATGTATCACAGAACTCGACAGTAAGTGGACGAAGACTTCATTCTTATTTTCACCGGCCACATAAAAATATAAAATTAATGTACATAATATCCCCACCAACCAATGAAGAAGAAACTAATTGTTTTATGATCAATTAACAAGTTTTTTGGACCAAAGTTCATAATTTCTTGGATCAATTACTATGACAGACATATTGTAAGCTCCACTTTTTTTTTTAAAAAAGAAAAAAAAATTAATCGATCAACGTGAGGATTTAACGAGGACCTCCCCCTCATTTATTAATTATTACCAAATGAAACGAGTACATAGGCTTACCCGTTGCTGTAATTATTTATTTTTAATGAAATTATGAGTTTTAAGTTTTAACTCAGTGAAGAAGTTCAATTAGTTCATAGTTTAGTTATATATGGCACTTTTAATTTTTTAATATTTCGTACTATTTAATGGAACTTTGTATTTAGAGTGGTTATTTATCAATCTTATTGAGGTCTAATTTGATGAATTATCTCATCCTTATATATGTATATATATATAAAATTTGATTTTCTACCTAATTTTTTCTGAACTCAATCACTACGTACATATATTATTATAGGGCCGATTCATATGAGAAATTTAAGGTTCATAAATTTTTCATACATGGTGTTAGGTCGACCTGTATTTATATTGAAGTAATGAAGCAAGTTGTGGTACTATCAGTAATGACCCACCATGTGGTATCATCCCTTATGGAAAATAAGAACAAAGTTAAAAGAAAATATGTCACGAGATAGTTTTCAGTCTTACCTATCCATGAATTTGGTTTTTGAGCTGCCGCAGGTGTGTAATATTTTTAAATATGCATTTACGACCCTGAATTATTTGTCAAAAATTCAATATCTATTCATATTTGACTTCCTTTGACATCTGTTTTAATAAGTTTAATGTTGATATTTGTTTTATCCTGCATGGATAAGCTTGCTCTTCTGACCTTGTATTATGTAATCTTAACTAGCAGCTTAAGTATTACAAATTATTTATTCTTACATATATAATTAATTAATTATTCTTATCCAAATTAATAAAGCTCTTATCTGATTCACCCAAAAGTTTGGAAGAATGATGAAATATTAAATGGTTTTATAATCATCGTTAAACTAATGTTTAATAATAATTTATTTAAGGGGAAAGATAAAAAGAAAGAAAGAAAGGGAAAGACCATAAGAAGTCTTCTCTTTCTGTGTCTTAGCTGTGTATGACTCTCACTCAGCTCATCTTCACCATTCACCCCTGCAAGTCTTCTCTTTCTGCAGATCTAGGCAAAAGCTTCGCTCTCTCACACACATACGCATAACGCACTGACTCTTAGAATCTTAATATCTCTGCAAAATAATCGCTCTCATAAGCTTTCTCTTTGATTAATATCCCATCTAAAATTCTCTCCCACACTCATACACTTGGATCAATCTCTCTGAAAGAATGGACGGGGTCGGATCCATTGCTGGTCCCGCCATTGAATTTCTGCTTAAAAGTGCGATCTCACTTATCAACGAAGAGATCGGCCTCATTCGGAATTTCAAGAAAGACTTGGATAAACTCAAGGAATCACTGGAAATGATTCAAGCTTTACTGAATGATGCCGAGAAGAGACAAGTGACCGATGAAGCTGTGAAACGTTGGCTGATCAATCTGGAAGCTGTGGCTTTCGATGCCGACAATGTTCTCGATGAGCTCAACTACGAAGTTCATCGCAGGAAATTTGGGACCGCAAACAAACTGAAGAAAAAGGTACGTACCCACTTCTCAACTCGAAAAATGGCTCTTGATATCACTAGTATCAATGAGAAGATGAATTCAATTAACCAAAAGGCGACGGAATTCGGCCTTCAAAGGCGGTTGAGCGATCACGTTCCTGGTGCTGGAGGATCAAGTCTTAATCTTGCAGAAAGGGAAACTGCTTCAAACCCGGATCCAGTTGTTGTCGGAAGAGAAAATTATGTGTCTAGTATGGTGGAGATATTAACTCATGATGATCAACAAGATGTTTTTTCTGTCCTTCCCATCGTTGGTATGGGTGGACTAGGGAAGACAACATTAGCAAAGTTAGTATTCCATCATAAGAAAATAGAGGCCCATTTTGGAAAGCGAATTTGGGTTTATGTTTCAGAAAGTTTTGATGAAATGACTCTTTTGAAGAAAATTCTTGAATCACTCACAGAATCTTCAAAGGATGATTCTAAAATTACTAAAGATGCTCTCTTGAGGAAGATTCGAGAAAATTTGGACGCTAGAAAGTATCTACTCGTCCTCGATGATGTTTGGACGGAAGAGACGAAAAAGTGGGATGATTTTGTAGATACCTTATTGAGCATTACTTCCACAAAGGGGAATGGTATTATTGTCACCACTCGAAGTGAAACGGTTGCTTCAATTGTCGGAACAACTTGTATTGAGAAATTGAAGGAGTTAACAAATGAAGATTGTTGGTCCATAATCAAAGAAAAAGCTCTCAAAAATGTTATTCCATCAGAGTTTGAAGTCATTGGGAGAAAGATTGCCAACAAATGTCGAGGTCTACCATTAGCTGCGAAAGTAGTGGGGGGCTTGTTGCGTTGGAAGTTGAAAGAAGAGTGGTACTCAGTTGAAAAGACCGAGCTTTCAAATTTGGGGGAAGATGGAAACACTTTGAGGAAGATCTTAAAATTGAGTTTTGATAATTTGCCATCACAATCAATTAAGAAATGCTTTGCATTTTGTGCAATCTTTCCAAAGGGTTATCAGATCAAGAAGAGCATGTTGATTCACTTTTGGATGGCAGAAGGATTTCTCCAAAGTGATGATATGGAGACTTTGGGCGACAAATATTTTGACCTTCTTTTGCACAGATCCTTACTACAAGTTGGGATGCAATTTGACAATGAAGTATATTGCAATATGCATGACCTCGTGTGTGATCTAGCATTCTCAGTTTTGAATGAATCCGGTCCAATTCGGTGCATATATTTGAAATCAATTACAAATATTCCAAAAGAGAAAGCTAGAAATATGCGTTCATTAATCTTTGAAGGTGAAATTTCTGATGATAACATGTTGTCGGACTTCAAATATCTTCGTGGTTTAGTTTTAATTGGATATGGTAATACACAACTGCCAAAGATTGAGCATTTAATACATTTGAGATATTTTGACATACTTCTCACATCAATTCGTTCAACAAACTCCATCGACAATCTCTACCTCCTACAGACATTCAGAGCAAAAGTCCCTTCCAAGGAGTTGCCAGAAGCATTAAACAAGTTAATAAACTTGAGGCATGTGGACGTTCAAGGTGGAGAAAGTCGTGAAATGGTTGCATCTCCATTCCTACGCAGTCAAAAACCGACGAGTGCTACGAGTCGTTTCCCAAACCTCGATACATTGTACATCGATAGAATGCATAGCAGCTCGCTTCTGGAAAATCTCTTGGTCAACATAACCTCACTTACGAAGCTCCAGTTTCAGCACTTCAAAAGACTGGTCTGCCTCCCTGACATGTTCTTCCATAACAATCAAAATCTCACCTATTTGAGAATATCTTATTGTTGGAACTTAACGCATCTGCCTCCACGCTTTGGAGTTTCTCTTAGAGAGGTTCAGATAGAACTCTGTCCGGAACTGGAAGGATTACCAGAGATTCCGCACTGCCTTGACAAATTGATTCTATATTGGTGCCCGAATATAAAGTCCATACCATATAATCCAAGCAGCGGCCTCCCTTCTCTTCGTGAACTGACAATCTCCAATTGTGCTCGTCTGACTGAATTGCCGATCGAACTTCTAGAGTCGTCTTCATCGTCGCTCAAATCTGTGCGTTTGTGGGGATTACAAAGTCTAATGAATATGGGCATGGTATTTGCTTGTCTTCAGAAAATGCCTCGTCTCACATCATTGGATGTTGATCTTAGAAATCTGGCTACTGTAGAGATTGTTGGCTCTTTTGATAGCTTGCGTGAATTAGAGATTAGTTGTGGGATGGAGATGTGGCAGCGTCTTGAAGATCTTCTTCAACATCTCATTGCTCTAAGGAAATTAAGTTTACGCAATACTGAAATGGAAGCAGTGCCGGAATGGCTGGGGAAATTGCCATCCCTCCGGGAATTAGAACTAGTCGCTTGCCCAGAATTAAGGAGTCTGCCCTCTAAAGAAGCCCTCAAACGCCTCACCACATTATGGGTTCTTGATTGCCCTCTATTGAAGCTGGAAAGAGATGATGATAATTCTGAGTGGCACAAGGTCTCCCATATCCCTCTTGTCTATAGGACGGATCAGGTTCAGTGATTTCTGTTTATTGAATTTCGATTTCAATATTTATTAGAAATTGAAATCTCTTTTCTTCACTTATATTATAAGAGGGTAAATTAAATTTTACTCTATAATTTTCTCTACATCACCACCTTTTTTAAAATAATTAATTAATATCTCTCTCTTTTTTTTTTTTTGCCCGTAGATGTAACAAAATTTTGATGAACTATGTAATTTTTGTGTCTATTTATTTTTACTTTTTTTTAATTGTATTGATTTTCGTAGGAATGTATAATCTTATTTCACGTAGAAAACAAGTAGTTTATTTGATATTGCTAATAATTTAAAGATTGCAGCTTAAATCCAAAGTGGGATAAATTCTTAACAACACTTAATTGCTTTTTATCTCTGAAATAATTTTCAATTATTTATAGTCAAGTTATTTTACTCATTATTTTCTTATTCTTCTCTTTCTTTTCAGTGATAAAGGTTGATGGGGTTGAGACTTGAGACAGAGGACCATACCATACTAATACTACTACCTTGGAGGATTCTTTTGATGCAATTATTTAAAATTTTGTTGAACTTGTTATAGTTGGCTTTTGAAATTTTCTGGTAACAGTTACCAGATTTTTTATGTTTTCATCTGAATATCCAATGTTTTAATTGTAAATTTTTGGTTTTAATGTGATGTTTTGGGGTTTGTTGTGGTTAATGTAGACAAGGGTTCCCTTAGGTTTCAGAGGACGAATAAGGTCCGATCAATCTGACAAAATTCTTCCAATTATTTTCCAATGATGGAATTAGAGCACTGATCACTGACTTGAGCCAGTTTACACTTCCTCCCTTGTACCTATGTATAATTACACAAACTTCCCCTCTTGGTATTGAAATTTGATCAAAACTTAAGAAATACGGGAAGAAACTAGAAAAGGTCCATATTTGAAGAAGAGAAGATTGGGAAGTATGTTAAATTTGGCGGATGAATTCAGTAAGATTTTAATTAGGTACAATGATTGACAGAAGGGGTTAAATTAACTATGAGTCTTACACAAACTTCCTCTCATGGTTTTATGTCCGATGACAGCTGACAAGATATGTCTTGACTATGAGAACTCATCCATCTACAAACACAGAAATTGGAAAGTTTATTCAAAATGAGAAGATTAAATCATTTCACGTAAATCGTAAATGAATATACATCATACAAATTCTTGCACATCTCTAATGTAGTTCAACACAATACAATTGCTTGGTGGAAAGAAAAGTCTTCTGAATGCAGACAAGAAAACAAGAGATCGTCTACGAAATCACATCGAAAAGTACATACTCAATACAGCTAAATACAAGGAGTTAAAATGGAGGAACAAATAAAAAGAATTTCTCCAGATTATTCAATCCACAAGAACAAAGATTGATGCAGGGGCTTGACAAAACTATCCTGATAAAAAGGAAGGCACAATTTGCTCCGAAATTGCGTCAAGTTTTCGGCACATCATTGAACAATTCCTATCATCTGCATAACCAGAAAATATAAATATGTGAAGCAATTCTGATTGGACAATGTGCAGAAAAATCAATTCACACACACAAACAAGAAGACTAGTTATCTTAGTTATGCTATTTTGGGCCTGTTCATTTGAAGTGCAGAAAAAATATAGTCACACATGCCAACAATGATAGAATTTCTCACAAAAATTAGCTGAAGAAACAAAGTTATGACTATATATTCGAGAATAATCATTATGAGTTTCAATAGTACTGTGGGGGCATTTGATTTGAGAGAGATTTGGAGAGAAGAATTTCAAATACTACCACACTTGATCGGTACGTAATACAAGGGGGAGTTTTAAGAATATTTAATCCATTACACGATAAAACTATCCAGGCAAGTTCTCAATTTGTAAAAACTAATGTGAGTTAAACTCAAGAATGGTTTGCATTCATCGCAGTGAAGAAAACCTGTGCGTATTCTTACGGATTTGTCAAGATTCTATCCTTCATCACCCTCGTTAATAGCACCATCTAGAGATCCGCATAGAGCTGAATAATGCAAGGACATCTCTCAAACACTCAACCCCAAGTAGTCAATGATAACTGCTCTAGGAAAGTAAGGTGGAAATAAATCAGGAACAAACAAATAATTTAAGAGATATGTAAAAAGGGTTGAATGTCCAGGCTCTTGTAGATCCTGAAGTCGTCTAGATAATGCTTAGATAACAACAGGCACATTCACTTAGTAATCCAGTCCTGAACAGTAATAGTAAAACTAATCAAAACTGGATATCAAAATCCCTGTTACGACATTAATCATCAGAAGTTTGGTGGACAACATATGATCCTAATTCCTAACTAACATGTGATAAATGAACGTATGACAAGTAGCATATTCGTCCCATCAAATAATTCAAACGAAATAGAGCATAAAGTAAGACATGCAGATTACAAAATGGTCATCACCACCAATAAGAACTAGTAATTCAAGATAGAATGCAAAAAAAAAAAAAAGAATCACCAAAAAAACCCCTCATTGAGAGCAGATTTTCATATATTATGAAATACATTCAAAAGTGGCATACTTGTTCCATCAAATGATTACAAAACAGAGCAAAGAGTTACATAATCACACAATAAAATGCTTTTCATATTGAACGATTCATTCCTCACAATACATACAATAGCTAAGTAGTTAACACTACATCAAATCCTGATAAAGACACTACATTTCACAAAATTCATACCTCATATCCTGGTACAAGAAGTATCAAAGTCATCAGGAGCCACTCTCGCAATCCAAGTGCTAAGAGTCTTCTTCGTATCCGCATGATTCACATAAGCCAATTCATACATGCTGCACAAGTTCACCACAACTGTCTCATTCAACGCCACGGTTGGAACCCTCTCCAATGCACTCTCCAAAACCTTAATCGAATCCGATAAATCCCTCAAATACAACAAACAGAGAGCTTTATTATTAATCGCCACAACATCTGATCCATCTCTCTCTATACATTCTTCATACTCCCTCACAGCAGAAACATAATCTTTCCCAACCAAATACATCAATGCTTTATTCCTACTCACCAAATTCTTCAACCCCACGTCACAATTCCCATCCTCAGTCATTTTCTTTTCCACCGTTTCAAAACTCCGCTTGGCACCATCTAAATCGCCATATTGCATTTGAATGTACCCTAATTTGGACACCAGCAATGGATCCTCGTTCTTGCTTATCTCCGCCTTCAATAAAGTTAAGCATACCTTATACTCCTTCTGGCTCAAATGATGACCGATAATTGCATTGATCACGAACGTCTCGCGCTTCCTCCAAAGAGATAAAGAAACGTCGCTGATCGAATTAGGGTTTTGGTGCAATTTCTTATCGCGAATGAAATGCAGGAGCGTATAGAGGCGATCGAGCCCTAATTGACGATCTCCGAGGGTGAAAGGCAAGTGAGCGTGCAACCATCGGAGCGCGAAAGGCACCATGGATCCCGGCTTATGATTCGGGTAATGATCCGGATACGTTTCGAACAAATACTGCTTCGAATCGAGATCGTCGTCTAGGGATTGAAGCTCCTGCTGCGCCTCCGAGTAGCGGCGGAGCTTCACGAGGGAGAGGAGATTGAACGTGAGGTAGATTAGGTGCTCGTGTGGCTTGGAGAGGAGAGAGAGTGAGCGCGAACGCGCCACCTTGTCGAGAACCGTTCGCCACGCGCCGCGGCAGGCGAGGTCCTGAAGGGCGGAGAGTTCGTGGCAGTGAGAGTTGAGAGACGTGTATGGGCTGGATAGTGGATCGTCCGCCATACCGGCGTCGGCGGTAGCTGCGGCGGAAGAGTTTTCCGGTTGCGGTGGTGGCGACGGCGTGTCCATGGAGGAGAAAAGCTACTCTTCGCCGTTGTATTATGGATGAACTGTAATATAGTTGGACCAAGAAGGCCGAAATATTGGGCTTTGTTTTGGGCTTATAAAATGCACAGATGAGAGATCTAAAAGGTCTTTTCGTTCATTCGGCCCTCGACCTAAATCAACTATCAATAAACTAAAAAACATTTTGTTATACTACCGAATAGTATAATTTTACAGTTCGATACTATAATAATTTAATCGAAAGTTTCATAATTAAGTATTTTGATGTACATTTACTATATTTTTAAAGGGAAAAGCCCCTCACCTGAGAGAAGAGTTATTCATCGCATAAATCAAAAGAAACAAGATCTATTACATGGGGAGTAGGGGACAAAGTTCACACGACAATGCTAGTTGAAGCTGTATTCTTAACAAAAACTTGAGCTACCTTATTAGTATCACGACAAACAACAGAGAATAGGCAACGATCAAAGAAACAAGCCGGGTTGTGAATGTTTTCAATTAAATGACCGAAGTAGGAAGAATAAGTGTGGTGTCTAGAAAATTTATCCAACAAACTTTTAAAGTTGCCATCGAAAACAATGTTGCGCCAACTAGAATCACGAGCTAAATTGAGGGCTAAAAAGCAAACAAAGATTTCAACTTACTCCGCATCACAAGACCCAAATTTTCAAGTCATTTCCCGGACAGTACATGAATTGAGAATCGCGAGTTGTTATACCGATCCCAATTTCACCAGAGTTGAAAATGGCAACATCAAAATTGATTTTAACCCAATTCTGATAAGGAGTGAATCCAGCGGTTAGGGGGCTTGGGTACAACACGATTGACATTTGGGTTGTGTGATTCTTTGAAGGAAGTGATGAAGGAATTGATGAAGTCGATACGTCAAGCGGTTGTCAAGAAGTCCCTCTAGCTTTCCTTCACTATTAGTAAGAAAATTTTACTTCTATAAAGAGAATTTTATATTTTAATAATTGATCGATTAAAACTAAATATTTGAATGTCTCATATTCAAACCCTATAAGGCTTACACATTCATTGAGAAATCACTTGGAAATATAGAGGAAAATGGAAATAAAGTCTTTCTAGGTAGTGGGCATCCAGTTATCTTCTCTTTTACCTCCTACTTTCTTTTACAAATATTCTTCCTAGGAAGGGGCAATGCTTTGTTTTTGAATATGCTCTATTTCTGCACATCTTTTCTGGAGTCTTAATTAAGGATCCAAGTCAACTACAACATTGTCTCTTTAAAGAAGATTTTGATGCAGAATATCCCATTAAAAAGTTTTTGATGTTGTTGAAGCATAACACCAACTTAAACTCCCTCCATCCCAATTTTGAATGTCCTATTTTGAAATATTAGAGGGAATTTTATAAAAGCTGAAGAAATAAATAAGTTATTATAAATTTTAAATTTTTCGATGCTATTTGCAAAGTTTTTCAATATTTGAATTATATATAACGTCTGGATGTACAAATCTCGATATATAAAAGTGTTACTCAACACGTTGTTAGAAGGTTATGATGTTGTTTAGTGATGATGAGAGTCAAGTTCTATCAATGCGAAAATAGTTTTGCTATGTGTTACTCCAAGGATCAAACCAGGATGGAGGAAAACTACCAATTTAATTCTTTCAAACCAAAAAAAAAAAAAAAAAAAACTACCAATTTAAAGAAGTTTATTTAAAATTAAGACTCATGATGCATGAATACGAACACGACACAATACGGATATATGGCGAAACGATTTTTTTCTTAAATTTTTCATGTAGGAAGTGTCGGACATGGTGTTTGATACGAATATTCGGCACAACACAAAAATATGATATTTTTAGAAATGTTGTCCATTAAATATTAATACATTTGATGGTGGTGAGATGAGTGTTGGACATTCTTTTCCAATAATATCAAATGTTGAATTACATAAACTTCATTAACATATTAATAAGGCAATACATTGTAATAAAAAATAGAAAATGCAATAAAATATCTAAACTAAATAACTAAAGAGGATCTGTCAAAAAAATAATAATAATTAAATAGGAAGGTATACCACACCAATTAATCATATTTAAAAAATCATCAATCAACAACAAATTCCCTCTTCTTGATTAATAGTTATGCCAAATTATACAAATACATTGCTTCCAACCGAACCAAACACCCCATACCCTAAACAAAACACGAGTTACAAGTTACCATGCACGGACACAGATAAAGCAGCACAGACATGACACAATACTAATACTATGAAGCAGGAAATGGAAACTATCCAACACGGTGTTCGACACAGCAAAATGATATCGTTAACAGTGTCCGTACATCAGAGATTACAATACATAAACACCTCATACTAAAACCCCTTACTTAGGAATAACCAAATTAAAGACCCTATTTGTTTTTGTTAAAATCTTGATTATATTACATGATAGAGCATGCATTAGGGTTGTCATCACTGAACATGGCCGTGTAGGGGTCCTCATACTTAGTACCAGAAGTAGGTTGGTTGACTTCCACTTTTCTGACAAAACCAGGTGGAGCTTTCTTGTCATAAGCCTGAGGAGCATAAGGCTGAGCTACGAGGTTGTAAGGAACATAAGGCCATATTTCTGCCTTCTTTCCTGTTGACTTAGCCTTCTTCAACACTTTGCTTTGCTCCACATATCCTGTTACACTCACCTTCTGTTGCTTCCTGTTTATCTCCACTGATTTCACTCCTGAAATTTTATTTAATAGTTATTGTTAGTTAGAAAACGTAAAGATAAGTTTTGTGTATCAGTTTAGAAGCTAAAGTGAAAGCTGTGATTTAAACCCAATTTCATGTTACACTCGATGGGTTTGGAGGCTGTAGACTATATGCGCACCCAATGAACCGGGGCGTGACAGTTTTTGCCAGAAAAACGTGGGAATTTAGTTGAATTTCCTAGAAATCGCTAGTTTGGGATATTAAACATGACCAGGGAACGAGTCAAAATTTTGCATGGGGGCGTTGTGAGTTGTAAAATTATATATATGTACAAAATGTACTCTTGTCGTGGATTATTGAATGACCACCTGGTTTAAAAGTTTAAGCTGGAGTATCATTAAATATTTAAACTTTTGACGGTGAAGATTCGACCTCAGGAACTCTTTGGTCTGGGCTCTAATCAGGTGGTCATTCAACATGAATGAAGAACTTGGCTCGGGAGGGTCGCTCTATATTAGGTCTGTACGGTACCAAACTCGGAAAAAACTTGATCGAGTGAGAATCGAAGGAAAAAATTTACGTGTGTGTGTACATACCACTTAAAGAAGAGAGGGCGTTCTTGACTTTAAGCTCGCATCCATCACAATCCATTCTGACCTTGAGATTAACTGTCTGCAACTGCTTCTTCTTCTTCTTTCTGTGCTTGCTGCTCATGATGTCCGAAATGTATTCTAGAGTTCCTGAAACACCCATTTTTTATCCTCTTAAGATCAAAAGCAATAAGCTTAGATTAATCTATCAAAGATGGCTTAAAATCACCAAGAAATGTTGTCTAAATGGTGGGTTTAGAAGGTGATTTAAGTACTTGACAACTTCCTAAAAGATTGAAATTATTAGTAGAGGAAATAATATTGTTTTCCTCGTTTTGAAATCTTGCTTCAGACAGCTAGCTAGCTAACATCATTTTATAGGCATTTTCCCAAGGGGGGCCAAAGAGATGCATGGAAGGGGGCAGTGGCCCCCCTCAGGATGCAACACTGCCAGACATGGGATTATTTGATTATTATTTGAGATTGTTTTGAATCTAAAAGCATATGGTGTTTTAAATTTACTACTTATAAAGGGGGGAAAATGACAGAAAGTGAGGGAAAAATAAATTAAAGCAAAGATTTTAAAAAAGTGTGTGAAACAGTACACAATTTTGAACTAAATGCATCCAAGAAAGGGACACAAATTAAAAATTGGAAGAGGGTTAGCTGGTTTATTTATTTATATATATTTTATGTAAATTTATCTTTTTTCGAAAAAAAAAAAAAAAAGAGAGAGACGCAAATATACACTACATGTACTTTAAGAGAAGAACACTCTGAACAACCTCCATCAGTAGAAGGTCCCAAACAACAATTCAGTCTTCAATGTCGTATCTCTTATTCGCTAGGATATTTGCACACGAATTTCCCTCCCGGCAAGTATGTTGCAGCTGATGCGCCTGCCTCACTCTCTCTATAAATATATAGATGTGTTCTCTCTTTATGTATAAGTTTACACCAAGAAATAGTGAATCAAAGGCTGTCTACAACGACTCTGTAATTTATAATATTACTTGCTGCAATATATTAATTCAGATCTGCAAGCTGTTTGAAGCTTTCCCAACACAATTTCGTTATTAAAAGCACCTTTTTTAATTAACAATTAATGATAAAGTATGTAATAATCTGATTTCAAATACTGATATGAAATATGAAACACATTCAATTTTTATCTGTCAAACATACTCAATTATTTCTCCTCGATGTTAAACTATCTTAAACTCATGATCGAGTCGGGATGAACTACTTATATATAAACTCTAAAGTATTTTTTCATAATGATAGTTGCATTTAGACAGCTTATAAGTTATCCAGAAGCTTATAAGCATCCACAATGCGTTTGACAAACTAATTTCACTGGTAGTTATAAGATGTTAAAAGTAACCTTGAGAGCTTATAAGCTCCTTCAAAATAAGTTTGGTAATAGTTCCATTACATTTCCCGTTATATTTTCTATTACATCTTCTATTTCATTCACCCACAATGTATTGATGGATAGTTGAGATTAGGAGAGAGATTCTTTTAATTTTGTTTTTTCATGATATTATTTCTTTCTCCTTATCTCAACCATTCATTAATATATGTGATGGTGGAGGAGAAACTCTGAGAGATCAAAAAAAAATTAATATACGTGATATGTGTATATCAATAAACTAGGGGTTGAAATAGGAAAAATAATAGGAAATTTGATTATGGTAATACCAATGTATTTTAACATTTTCAAACATTCCTTCTTTATTTTGTCCCATTAATTATAAAATTATCTCTACTAACATTTTATTTTTGTCCTGAACCTGATTCGATCATACCCGTGTGATGGAGTAACAAATCCAATGATAAGGATAATACATTTGTCATTATAATTAGTTGAATTCGATCGAATCGAATTTGAGCTAGAATTGTTCCTTATAAGCTAGTGATTATATTTTTATTGAAATCCTTTGAGAGCTTATTTGAGCTAGAAATTTTCCTTATAAGCTCGTGATTATATTTTTATCAAAATCCTTAGAGAGCTTATTTTAAACTTAAAATTTCCAAAAACATCCTATAACATAGAAACTTATAAACTATTTAAAATAATCTTAAGCAAACACCCACGGCCCACCACGACGACAATTAGCATACATAAGGAAGCTGCCTATGTTGAATTTATTGAAATGTTGGCCAATTATTTCAAGTCTTTTTTTTTTTTTTTTTTTTTTGTTTGAAGGCCAATTATTTCAAGTCAATATGACAAATTTAAACAATAAGAATGATAAAGACGTGTTTGGCTGGCCGAATACAGCTGGAACAAAACTGGAGATATTTGCAAAGGTTATGTTAATTTAATCCAAAATTTCGCGTTTAGATTTTTAGATACGGAATCAACCTTATTCGAATTCGTAATGAGATATATAACTGAAAACACTATTAAAAAACAATATTTACACCAGCTATGCAGATATCTAATATATTTTTAATTGGACATGAAAGTTCGAACATGACAATATAGCAAGAGTTACCCCTACTTACTTTCTTCTTATCAATTAAAAACATATACAGTTGGACACAATTATTATTGTTTATTAGAAGCCAAAACTTAGGTGGTCACATCATTATTTCAAATTGACTAGAAAAATGAAAAAGTGGGCCTATATATATCTAAATGTTTTGCTATATATAAATCAAGATTATCAATTATTGGAAGGTTAAGAACATTGATTGGTCTATGAGTTAACCACTATATACCCTATTTTTTTATTTACTATATATATATATATAGTTTATGGAAAACGGCTCCTTCTTGGCTGTATACAAAGATAATGGAATTTTCTTTTATAAACCTTCAATCATTACAGCAAATTTTATTATAAATTTTTGTTATGTAAGAAAGATATTTTGAAAAATATATATACAAATTCGGCATTCATTAACATGAAATTATATTGTTGTTTTTCCATCGATAGCGAGGAGCATTTCTATAAATATCTTTTTATTATATTGGACTACTATCATGTAATAAATCTTTAAAATAAATTATTGCATGGTATTAGGTTCGTAATGTCGTATTGTCATATCCCAGGTATGCATTATAGGTTTTCTTCCCCATGCATTTAAATAATTATACTCGCCTTGAACGACCAAATGTTTATTAATTATAGCTTTATTTTTAAGTTTGTAGGAATCTGTGCAAAAAATAAAATATTTTATATAGAATGAATTTTCAGATGGATTATATACGAAAAACAACAAGAAAATGTACACGGCGTCAAGTTAATTTTACATACTTATATTCTATATATAATGCACGGGTATGGGGCACAACAATATGAATAGGGTACGACGACACAAAAATGCTGACACTTTTTTTTTTTTAATTATTGAATTCAAGCCAAACTTGCTAATACAAAACATATAAAGAAAAATTTTCAATTTCCCCTTTATGGCATAATTTCTCAAGCTCCAATGGGACAACCTCATGGATCTAACATGTCAGAAAATCTAGTTATAGATATGATGCAATATTATGTACATGTTCATGGGAATTGAACATTTACATTCTCAGAATTTTCATAAAATACAAAATAATTGGAATTTGGAAAGGAACCTAAGGAATAACCTTTAGTAGAAATATTGGTCCATGCCATGGGGTCTCCTAATTCTTTAAAAATGGTGGAGCTTCACCTGCACCTGATCTTTCTTCTACTCCCCTAAAACATACAAAAAACAAGGGTAGTTTTAGTTCAAGTTTAGTTCGATTAAATCAGTATAATGAGAAAGCAAATGTTTTATATATATCGTGTGATTGATGAAAAATTTAAGGAGAGTGATAAATCAAATGACAAGTATAAACATTTGTCATCCTTTTAATTGGTTGGGTTAGAATTTTCACGAAAAACAAAATATTCAAATGAAAAAAGAGAAAACAAATGGATGGTATCGGAAAAACTTCTACTTTTAAAGGAGTTAAATTAAATATGAAATTTTATTTCAAGGTGCTTCAAGCTTAATTCGGATTATTTTAAATAGAATCAGCAACGCAAAATATTAAGTTCCACTTTTATTTAAACTGCGATAAGAATATTAAACTTTTTCAAAGTTTGCATGCATTTTTAAGTTCTATGTTTGGATAGAACTTTTGATGCACAGTCAGTCTTAAAAATATAATTTCAATATCTTATTATATCGTGGCATATCAGATATACTTATCACTTCGTATCATATCATATTCATATCATCGTGTTCGTATTTCATAATAAATAACCCTAAATTAGAAAAAGAAACACACACATGAAAAGTAGAGCGCATGAAAGAACGTCTTCATGCAAAAGAACAAAAGAAAAAGGTATTGCGATTGGAGGGGTGGCGATCAAAAGGCAAACCATCTACAATCTTTTGTTTCCCCTTTTAATACCCTTTATGTACTTTTCCTCATTGTCCTTACTTGTTTGTATTATTTATGTGTAATGATGTATTATTATAATCTCACACATATATATATATAGGGACAAAACCTTCCAAATCTCCCACTGGATAGATATTATACAAAGGGCTTTACGCATTAAGTTGCTAGATTACAACAAAAGAGCAACACATTTTAATATTCAAAGAATCAAAGTAGTTATGAACAAGTGTAATAGTTTAAGGGTTGGGGGGTCAACATACTTTCACTTTTGCTCAAGCTGGCATTTTGTTGACATTCAAGACATAATAAAGATGTTTGAGAGTTAATTATTCATTGCCAACACAAAGTTTAACCTCAAGAAACAGAGCATCAATGGAAGATGTTTCAGCCGTGAAGACAAATGGCTTGGGTTGGCAGATCCAGCCTAATAATATATGAAATGTTTTTGTGAAGATCGAATTTGAGTTTCGTATGTGCACCAAACAGTTCAGATCGTATCTCACATTTAATATATATTGTTTGAAAAGAATATAAATACAAGAAACGTTGTTCAGTCTAATTGTTTTGACTATACGTGAGACGATACACTGTGTTCATTTAAGGATTGTTCATAATATGAAATCTTTTTGTATACATGTGAGATATTCTTGTGTAGTTATATGTGTTTGGATCTTCTATTTCTCTTATATGCATACTTCACATGTATTGATTGACAGCTTAACGTGCGTGTGACTGAAATAGGAAATAAAATACATAACTGAAACAGAAATCGAGCATCATTCAGATTGCTGCACAAATGGAGATCCGAAACTCGAAATTGTAATTCAGTACTTGTCAAATCTTCAGGCCTTAACATCTAAAAATGGCAACATTTATAGAGTAAGTTCTGAAAGCAAAATAAGTAAACAAGCCATTCAGGCAGCAGATGATAGACCTGGAAAAGCAATACAACTGGGAATATTAACAAAATATGAAAAAAATCACAAGAACTGCATATGTCTTCGATGTTCGAATATGAAGATCAAATCATACATAAAAAAGGTCTGATATATATTATACAACCAAAATTGAGGGATTACATATATCTCTACGAAAGAGATTCGCGACTACGTACAACAGAAACACGAGTGTTCTAAGGATATATAAAAGAAGTGCTAAACAGAACCCTATTTGTCACCACCTAAATTCAAAGACTCTAAAAAATAAGAGAGGATGGTGACCAGAGGAAGGGAAAAAAAATGGCAAGACTATTAACCTAGGAATCAGAATTTACACGTAAACTACAGTAAAAGGTTTAGATTAAGAAATTTTACGAGATGTGGGACATGAGCATCAACAAGAACAAGATTGCCAAACACGACGGGCATTTGGTTGACGATTTGGAAGGTGTTCTTCCGGCAACTGCAGGAGGAACTGCATGACCGTTAGAAGCATTTTGCTGCTCTGTGGTGGGTAGTGCATTAGGAGAGTTGCTATTACCTGATTGGTTTGCTGGCAATGGAAGATCCTCACCTGAAATAAGTCAGATATTCAGATTAACATGATATTCGGTGTGGGGATGTGTGTGCAAATTAAAACATGAACATTATATAATTACATGCTTATATAGAATTCATCATGTTAAAATATATTTTTAATTATTTCTAAAAGGCGACAAACAATTGTATGAACGTTGAAAGAGCAAACTGAGACAACATATTCATCAACACGAGGTTTCCACATAAACCAAAAAAGGCATCTGAAATTGCATACTATGCTTCGAATGAATTAATTCAGGAATATAGGCTATAAAGGTCTCGGATACTCACATTTTGAACGGGACCAGCCCAGTTTGAACTTTTCCCTATCAAATACAATCTGGTATCCCGTCATGAAGTTCTCTGCAAAGCACAATCATTTCATAGAAACAGGGCATTCTTTAGATGGCTAATGGCTGTTAAATGGAAAAATGCAATTAAATAGCCATGGTATAATATTTAAATCCTAATATGGTCTTAGTGTCTTACGTCCAATTGTCCCAATGTCTCCATCTGCTGTAGGCTGTACTGCTAAACAAAATCCAACAGCACCCTGCACCAGAAAGAGATCAGATGTTTTGCATATTTTGTGTTCTATGTTTCATAATTCATACACAAAAATCTAAAACTTCCATCACTGCAGGGGGAAAGCATTATACATGCTTTTAAATCCGTATAACCTAGTATTTGCCTTAAATTAGTCAGGTATCTGCCTAGCTATTCCGAAAACTGAATATGCATTACCATTTACCACATTCAGCAGAGGTGTTTGTTCATCAACATATATCATCCCATGACAGTTAAGTTCCGATTGTGTTCTAGACTCAGATCATACTATCCATATCTTGTATAATTTGATTCGTTGCCATATAATAGGAGTTAAAGTGACAGCAAATATTTCTGCAGTGATCGGATTCTGTGCAGTTGAACATGTGAAATAAATAAGATTACTGACTTAAACTTATTGCTTCTGTAACCTTGATACCTGAACAAGATCATCCATCGTTGCAAAGCGTTTCAAGGAGCATTTTAGGCTACTTTTCCAAGTCAGAAATATTTATATCTAGTCACCCTAATAATCCACCTCACTGTTTGATTATGTTATAAACTCATAAAGATCTAAAGATATTTTAGAAGTTGATTTTTACAAAGTCAAATACAAATCAACGGAAAATAACAAACTAAAATCTCCACAGACATGCATTTTGATAAATAAAAGATATGACAAGGCATAGAAAATTTGTGATTCTTTTTAATCTTTTCAAATATATTGTAGATTAAAGCATCATCCTCTGGAATAACTGAATCTCACATAAATTTATTCAAATAAATTAGTCAGAACACAAAATGCAGCAGGAGCATCAAATGACTACAGACAAGATGTAGAAAATAAGCAGGTATGCAAAACAAGTAGGGTTTACAATCAGCAACCTGAGTCCCGTAGATCACAAAGACAGGATTGTTGACTACAAAATTATTGGATGTTGCAAACTTCAGGGTCAAAGAAGGAACAGTACGCACCCCTTGAGAACTGCAAAACATAAATAATCAATGTTATTTGATAAATAGATGATAAAGTTGATTTAAAACACTGTTAAAAGAAATGAATACCTAGACGTGTAGCAATATTGCCACGGGTATCCTTCGAAGGTAGTTTTTGAAGCATTTACTTGTCTGTCAAACTATGATCAGAGCACCACCATGCAACAAAACTTGCTTATTTTTACAGATGATATAGGAGGATGATCGAACTATCAAAGAAGATGGACGTGGAGAATAATATACCTCATTAACCACTCTTTCATAGATTGGACCTGGAAGAAATGTAAATGATGTTCCACTATCAACCAGCATTTGGAAGTTCGTATGATCAAGACATGAAGACCCAATGCAGCAAGCATCTACTCCAACAATATAAGTTAAACTGCAGCATCATGTAACAAAGTGAGTCTTCAATGCAAATAAAACATTAAAAATTTAGCAGCTACCGTGAACTTAATGTATACTTTTTCCCATTCAGAGGCAAAAATGGAGTAGATTGTTGGGTAGCTATTCCCTGGTCCCCAAAGAAAAGCCTCCCGGAATCATCTTCATTGAAACATAGAGAAAAGGAGTTCCGAATATAACCAGCTTTTGCAAGAAAACTTGGGACAGAAATTTCCCCTAGTCCCAAACCCAAAAGACCATCTGGCGCAACTCCATTCAGGTAGCCACCAGTTTGTTTACTACCACATCTAAAATACAAGGACAAGTAAATCAAGATAAATATAGAAAACTGTTTGTTTACAGATAGTTCTTGGGTATATTGAAGCACAAGCAAAATGAGACACACCCAATGACGACTGGAGCTTTCACAGACTTGTTGGATGCATCAGGATGGCCTCCGACAAGATGCAGAACATCTTGAACCAGAAATCCAGAAGTTGAGGTATCATCCGAATAATAGTTGATGGTATAGGGGCAGTTCTGCTGCGGACTGGGACAGTTTGGGCCTGATTCACATAACTGGTGACTGCAAGATAGGGGTTTGCTGGTGCTAGAAGCAGTAGGGTTGTACTCATTAAGATCTTTAGCCTGCATAATAGATGCCCCAAAAACGAGGGAGCACCTGCCAATCAATCATTTGGAATAAGTGATAAACACATTGCTAATTAACTAGAACTTCACAGCTCTTTCAGAAATGTGTGAAGTGCTCTGACATCAGTTTTTATTACACAAGAAATCAAGGAAATTGTTGCGCTCGATAAGTTTACTCATCGTTTAAAATAATAAATGAAGGAGATTGTCTAATTTACTATGGTGTGCAGTCTTTCCTCACCAAATCAAGGATTTGGAGCTGAAGTCTAACCCGACATAAATTTGAGCTGATCTCATCATACAGTTGCTTAATTATCATGAAAATGCTGCTCTTGTCTTAACAGGACAGACAGCATTTGCAAATCTTTCAGTTCTTTATGTTTGAAGAAGCAACACAAAGAAGGTATGTCAGCTCAAATCATTTTATAGGAGGAATAGATCGTGGGAAAAGAGTGCCTGCATACCAGACTACTATAATAATTGGAAGATAAAGGCGCACATTGTACACAATCACAGGGAACCCAGAACAGATCACTTCCAGCATCCAGCGCCACAAGGAAAGAAACTTTTGGCGTGCCCATGTCAATCCACATGTAATGTAGCCTGTTTGAAATGAGGTGAAATAAAATGAGCACCAATATCATAATAGTACTGATGGAGAAAGAAGACTTACAATCATGATATTATATATATATATATAACATGCATTTCTTTCAGTACTAACTTCTCACGCAAGTGTGTCGCTTTTGAATACTATCAATGAGGACCAGAGTACTTTTGAGGCATCTCTCAGCACCAATATAAGTGGCAAGGGAAAACCCATTATTATAGATATTGTAATACATGAAGTAACCAAAAGAAATATGTTTGAGCAAATTTTCAACTGAGAATAACAGTTAGTTCGTATGTACTTTTCCTGAAAAAGTACCATTTGGTTTACCCTCAAAGCATACCATTTTCAGCATAGAAAAAAAAAAAAAACAACATTTTTCCAGAAAAGAAAACCAGCATTATCCGCGGCCAAGTAAATTTGGGTATTAATAAGTTCAAATCAAAGCCAAAAAAAATATTAATGACATACATATAGGTGATCTTTCCATTAACTTGTGACCCCCCTGAACTCCAAATCAGGTCACTGCCCACTGCACAATAATTTTTTTTGATGCATCCCACTGCACAATAATATTTCTCTAGATTTCCAATTAAATGTTAACCAGTGGGTTCCCCCAATTACCAAAAATCCGAACGGTTCAAATACTTTGCAAGGAATTCTACCAACCTTTAGCTAAAACCAATTTTCTGCATAATTTACAGCGTTCGACAACCTTCCACCTTAAAGGTTGGGAACAGGAAAAACTTAAACCTGATTATGTTACTACAGTATACTACACTTAACCATCTGCAACTGTACCAGCATTGTACAATTTCCCAATTACAAGGCTTGTGCCTATTTTCCCTTGGATCAAAATTATAGAACTATATGTAGTCGGCAATATTTTCCTAAGCATAAATTTCTGAAGATAAGAAAATATGTCATGCGAATTAAGTCTCATTGGACATGTTCCACTAGAAATTTCCACCAATTGTTCACTGAAACCAAATCCTCAAAAAACTCCAGTGCTTTAATTGCGTGCAAATCAAACACTATAAACAAACAAAAATATAAACAAGAAAAATAAAGACAAATTGTAAGAGAGAGAGAGACCATCCGAAATCATTCCCGAGGGGTAATGTGGCGCTTCCCTCAGACGGGTACAGAAACTGAAACTGGGGATTCAGCTTAAGCGTCTGCCGCTGCACATCGCTGCTCAACAACCGGCGATAATACTCCGAGCTCCGCCGCTGCGGCCAAAAACCACCACCGGCAACTCCAGTTCCAACCTTTCCAAACCCAACACCTCGATTCGCCCTCGCTTCATCCGAAAACCTATGCACCAACCTCGCAGAATACACAATTTGCTCCGCCAATCCACCACCAACGCCCCAAACAAACAACAGAACCCGCAAAACTAACCGAATCTCCATAGACAAAAGGAGATCCGAGAAAAGGAAATTTCCCCCAGCCCCAACGTAACCGTATATATATGTGTATGAATATATATGCGGTACACAACTGTATCTGTACTGTACTCTCGAGATGGTACAGATACAGCTGAAGAGGCAGACAAAATGCTCGTCAAATTTGAGAAGAAGAAGAAGAAGAAGAAGAAGAAGAACTTGAAGAGAGAGAGAGGCTAAGGCTAAATTGCGCAGGGGTGGCGGAGAGAGAGAGTTGAGTTGGTTTTGGTGACGAATAAGGAGTGAGGAAGAAGATGCAGAGCGGAGATCAGAGGCGAGTGCTGTGCGCACCGTGGCGCATTGTAAAACGCACCCAAAAAGGAAAGGTAGACTCTTGTGCTTTGTTTGTTTTCAAGTATTTTTCATAAATAATATTTAGTTTATATCGAATTCATAAAATGTTATTGAAAATGAGTGGATTAATATTTTGTTATAGAACGTCAAATAATTTAATTTTTTTTATTTTTTTAGCGAGGTCGCCATATTTTTTTTTTATATTTTATTAAAGGTCACCATATTATATGGCGACCCAATGAAATTTTTTTTTTTTTCTTTTCTATCTATATTTAATGACAATTACGTTATGTGTTTTTTAACTTGAGTTACGGGATTCGAATTCGAATTCGAATTCTATCTTTTTCGTTGTACTCATTTTGATGATTCGGATCCAATGAACCAAACGTCGTATTTTTTCGATGTCGTTTGAACCTCCGACGAAGCAAATTTCAAACTTCGTATTTTTTCGATGTCGTTTGAACCTCCAACGAAGCAAATTTCAGTCCATATGACCCATTTACCCTATTGGATTCGTTTTTCAGCTATAACTTGAGCTACGAGATTCGGATTCAAATTCCGTCTTTTTCATTGGACTCGTTTTGACGATTCGTATCCAATGAACTAAATTTCGTATTTTTTCGACGCCGTTTGAACCTCCGACGAAGCAAAGTTCAGTCCACAAAGTTTTACTTCGCCATATTATTTGGCGACCCCTTTAAAAAAATAATAATAAAAAAAAGAACGCCAAACAATTTGGCGTTCTATAACAAAATATTAACCCACCTATTTTCAATAACTAGTGAAACGGACGTGCGTTGCACGTTTAACCTTTAGTTTATTTAAATAAGGTTGATTATTATATTTATTAAATAAATTAAGGTACTAAAAGCATTCACATCATGTTTTTTTCCCTCCTGATACGTGTTTAATCCAAGTTTTTCAAAGTTCGTGGAGTATATTTCACTAATAAAAAATTAAAATTTTCATAGGTGCTTTTCAATATGCTCCGTCATCCATTTCACCATCATGTTCGAATCAATCTCCACATTATTCTTTGAGAAGTGCCCTCTTCCAAGCTAATGTCAAATCCCTCATGTAAACCCAATAACTCTGCCACATTTATTAAATCTTTACGAAGATTCATAGTGTATCCTAGCACTCAGCTTTCGTTGTCATCTTGAATGACCTCCCTAACCGAATCCCTTATCAAATTTATTCCACGACTACTCAACGAATATTTTATTTTGCTTGTGTCTTTTGTCCTCACTGATTAGTATTGAGACATCAGATAACTCTTTTATGTGGCGAAAAATGACGCTCTTAGACTTCACAATATTCTGATAGCTCCACCAGTTTCGTGCTTTTTAAAAATTTCAAAGTGTCAAAATTAAGACAATCACTCTGAACATTCTGGTAATACGCCGCTTTGAATTTTGCTATTAAGGCTCTCTTTGAGCTCGTTCGACCCTCACAATCCATGAAGATCAGTCTATGCATTAACAATCTTTTCCCACACCCAGAATGCCAACAAATGACTTCTCAACACGCGGTCCAGATCTTCACATCCTGTGCAATATGTACATGCATTACATTCCCCAAAATTCCAGCCATACTGCAGTATATTTATGAGCAAGCTATTATATTGGCAAAGCCACAAGAAAATTTTGAACTTCTGGGCCAAGGTGATTTTCAAGTCCATCTCCGATTTTCACATATGTCTCATCCTCCATAAACAGACTATAGACCGTTTTATAGGAAAATTTATTGTTAATGTGACACCCCGACTCACAGTCGGTACAGGTAAATTATGTGATTTAATATTATTTGTGTTTTAAATTATTTGTATATGAATTCCTTGGAATTATTTAAACTTATATGAATTTATTTGAATTAATGTTGTATGTGAATTACTCGTTTTATTTGAGTTGGCCTTGTTTAAACCCGTAATTGTTGAACCGAACCAATTTGAACCAGAAAACCTTGAACCAAACCCGTGAACCGACCGGTCCAGCCCTTAAAGGCTGAACCATTTTTCTCCTTCTTCATTTCACGTTACAGCAACAACTCTTGAGCCAAGGAAGCCAAAACCCCAAGTTGATCATCCAACCTTCTCAAGCCAAGATCTCCCTCGTTTCTTCATCTTTTCTCGAACTCAAGTATGTTTCGGAATCCCCTCGTCTTGCTTGTCGTTTCTATGGTTTAAATTATGAGTTTAGAGTGAGTTTCATATGCTTTGGTTTCCCTACGTGAATAGTAAGAGTTTGGTGTTTTTGTTAAATACTTGCTCTATGCTTGCTATTATTGAATCCTAGCTTCATATATGAGTTGTATATGTTGTATATGTTACATTTATTGCATTTAATCCTTTGGTAGTTGAGCATTTATTGATGATTATGATTTTGGCTTGAATATTGCATCCTTGGATCATGCCTTTAATTTTCGTTTTTCTTGAGTTATTTGAGTGTTTATATGTCAAGCATGATTTATATGAATTATGTGTGTAATTTGGGAAGTTGTGGCAACTTTTAGGTACTTGATTTTGGCCATTTTGGCACAAAAACGAAGCTCCCCTGCTTCTGTAATGTGTTTCTGCTCCAGCTTTTCGAACCAGGCCGGAACGGCCATTCCCGTCCCAGTTATAAACTGGGAACGGCCCTTCCGGGCCATTTACTGTTCATCGCCGAGAGTGGGAACGATCGTTCCCAGTTTGCACTGGGAATGGGAAGGGTCGTTCCCATGGCCAAAATCAGTTTTTAGTTCAACATTACAGACGCGCGGGGGAGAGTTCGAGATTTTCTGGGAACGGCCCTTCCCGTCCCCAATACAAACTGGGAACGGCCGTTCCCATCTTCCAGAAACTTTTAGCGAGGGCAGGAACGGCCGTTCCCTACAGTGAAAGGGTCGTTCCCACCCCTTCCCGAGAACTGGGAGCTGCCACTGCTTCTTTTTATGTTAATTATGCATTTGTATGACTTTAATTGCTTTTCTTTTGCATGTTAATCGTTATAACTCGGTTTTTATTGCATAATAAATTGTAAATAATTATGTTGTGCTATAATTTGTGAATTATATGATCTAAGTGTAATATTTTGTATGTGATCACGAATCATGCATTTTGCCGGGTGTCATCTTTGGTTCATATAGAGTCTAAGTCTTGGGCTTTCGTATTTTCTTTTCAGAGGAGGTTTTAGTTGACGAGCCCGAGGCGTAGGTTGTTCACGTCTGCTCGCTTTTTGTCACGCACAAGGTGAGGTTTAGGACTTTTATTAGCTAAGTGACCTAAAGCCTTATGCGATGTTTTCATGCCGCGCATGTGACTATATATTATATATATATAGCTATGTATGTGTTGATTAGAATATGTTTATGACCTTGTGAACATTCTTGTTTTGGAAAGATACTACATAAGCATATGTAAGCTAAGTTTTGGAAAAAGTCTTTACAATTCAAGTTAGCGAGATTGCCATGAAAGATTTGGCATATGATATGATTTGTGTTTGTGGATCCAAGGAGCTACGGGTAAGGAACCCTCGGGACGGTTCGGGCCGTCGAGGTTCGGCCTGTGCGTAGTCTCCATCCGATATATCACACGCGACTCCGGGAGCTAGGGAAGGTGTGATATTTCGATGCCTTCGGTGTAAAAATCGGGGAGGGCACGATGTGGGTTCGCTACCCCTCGTGAGTCTGTATATGTATGGATGGTTAGGCCGCCGGTGGCTTTTCCATTAATGGAGTAGAGGTTGATGTGTGTGATTTCTGTTTTGTTTGTTCTGGGAAGTAAAGGTTGGAAGCTCATTCTCGCCGAGCATTGTGTTATGTTGTGTTATGTTGGGAGTATGAATCGGGATAGTGTTTATGAAAATGTTTTAAAGTATATGTATTTGCTTTGGAAAGCTTTAGTTTGTAAAAACCTAATCCGGTTCATATCTCCACCCTTTTGCTTTGTGCTTTGCTTTATATATATAGGGTGTGGGTGTGCGTTAGCCCCCTCACTCAGTCAGTTGACTGACCCTCGTTTACTCTTTTAGTTGCAGGTTTTGGGAGCGTGAGCTAGGCGGAGAAGTGTGTCTTCTTTATGCACTTGTTGGTCTAGGTCCCGTTAGGTGCATATACATACTTCCACTTTATTATTTTGTACTTGTATAGTTATGGATTGTAGATACTCATTTATTTTGCTTGAGCGGGGGTGGCTTTTGTACAGGATTAAGTGTTGGTACCTATATGTAAATATTATATGAATAAGTATGTGATGGTACCTATACATATCTATGCGTTGGTATTCTACTTGTTGCTTATTTTATTGCTTCCGCGCACTCTGATTTGGTTTGTTTAGCTCCGCCTAGCCTAGGGTGTGTGTGTTTGGTCTCCCGTTCGCTATGATTCGGATTCGGGTACGGACATTCCATTTCATATTCGGGTTTGGATTATGGTGCGGGGGATGTGGCCCTACGTGTGGGTGCTACAGTTAACCTACCCAATAGAGAGTTTCTAATCTCCATTATCATGCAGCGCAATTGGGACGCTAAGAATCTTAGTCATCTCTTTCTTGGGCAGTACTATTTTCAGCTTATTAAGGTTCTAGTTTTTATCCGTGCCAATGAAATTACATACCATAATTAAGTTCTTTATCCTTCTCATTAATGTTATCTGCAATGATTTTGGTGAGTTTTCCTTGTGATAATCATCTATCATTCCATAAAGACACCTATTCCATAAATGGTTCCACCATTTGAGTGTTTCTATCAATCTCCTTCCATGTTCGAGAAGCTATAAGTTGAGGCTCGTGTCTAATGACACATAAGGTGCGAACAATACATGTGATTTGCTGAAGTTCAATTTGATGCCCGATGTCTTGCAAAACACCTCAACCACATAACGGATGCACATCGCTCCATCCATAGTAGATTTCCAAATCAAGTGAGAGATGTGAGGGTCTTTCTGACATACCATAATTGACTTTCAATGTCCGATTGAAATAGCCTTCTCAATCATATATGAAATGCCCCAACCACACTTTAAATACATTTTGTTCCATCTACAGTGGTTTTAGCTCCTAATATTATATTGTTCGTAAAAAGCAAGTGTGAGATGTGATCTCTGACATACCTTAATTAGCTTCTAATATCCGGCTAAAATATCCTCGTAAATCATGTACGTAAGTTGTTCCATGTAGAGTACAAATAAATAAGGCGAGAGTGATTCCCTAATCTAATGCCACACATCCATAGATCCTCGGTCGATTTACTATTCCACAAAATCTCCGGTTGTATCTGTAACGCCCCGTCTTTCGAAACAGGTAAAACATGTGTGAATGTGTGAGAGTATATGTTATATTCGTTTGTTGTATTAATTGCTAACTACTTGTCCTTAGTTGCCAATTTTGCAAAGTATGAATACCTAAGTGCATTTCATTTGGATTTGTGTATTATGGATTCAAAAGTGTGATCACTTAATTGCATAAACCATATAATATGAAGGATAGCTAATTAAATTAGGAATTAAAGTCAAGAATTGCTTTATAACTCATGTATTTCATTTAAGGTTTGTATGCTTTTTATAAAACATCATTTTCTTCCATTTTATTCCAAGAATTTGAAGAACACAAGATTTCTCCTCCTTCTTCTTTGCTCTCTCTTGCACGATCCACTTCCCTCTCTCACACACCATCACTTTGATCCAAGTTCTTCCAAATTCAAGGTAGAATTTATGTTTTTCTTCATGCATAAGCATATCTCCATGGTTTAATTCTTGCATAATCATGAGTTTTCATGCATGGTATGAATATATTTCCATGGAAGCTAGGTTATGGAGGAGAATTATATAGCAAAGCATGTTAGGAGGAAGTGTTAGAAGTAATTATGTTAGAAATCATGTGCTTGAATGAATTCAAGAAGCTAGCATACATGATTCATAAGTAGGGAAAGCTTGAGGTTCATTCATGGAGTTGATGAGTTTTGAGGTTGATGATGATGATGATTAGCATGAGTTCTTGGTATATATTTGCTCCTTGAATGTTCTTAAGTGTGTTTTCATGTAAGATGAAATGAGTATACTTGATTCTAGTTATATCTTTGCAAATTTTGGATGGTTGATTGAGTCCTTGGCTTCCTTTTCTCTCCTCCCCTGTTTTCCCTTGTTTTTGGTCGATTTTCTGCTGTAAATGCACTACCCGGCCGGGTAAAATCATGAAGAAAATCTACCCGGGCGGGTAGCCTTGTCCAGACGATTTCTGGACTGTTTTTCCCCGGCCGGGGAATTTTTACCTTAGACTTTACCCGGCTGGTTACCCCCTCAAATGAACTCAGATTGACCTGATTTTTAACTTTTTGGAAACCTATTGAAGTCTAGAACAATTTCCAATTGGAATCATCTCAATATATTTTGTCATTTGTGAGTTATAATCAATTCTTTTAGGTGTCGCCAATCTTCCGAAAATCTGCATTCAACCAACTTTGCACCTATGTCATTTTTGATACACTTTGAATTAAAATTTGGGCCATATATGGTTGAAAACCTGTATTTGTCTACTTTCATTTCCAACAAACAAAACTTAATTCCGACTTCTCAATATTAAGATATACTCCGTTCTTTACAGCTTGCGCGTTTGGGAAAAACTGTCAGCTTTGCCAAGTTTTGCTTAAATGCTCATTTCTTGCCATTTTCATCATTTCTTTTCATTTATTGAATCTCATATGTGATATAAATTCCTTATTTCAAGTGTAAGTGCTCTTATATAAGTATATTGTTTTACTAAAATTGCATGAAAGATGCCTAAACTTGTCCTAGATGATCTTCAATGTGAAAGTTAATCCCTAAAGTGCCATGGTTGCTTATTTTGTCATTCCTTGCATCATTATAGTACTGTTACATATGAATCTATACTCATATCATTTCATGACATTATTTTGCATTGCCGAGCGTCTCTAGTTGGTCTTTTGAGTCTAAGTCTCACGTGTCATGTCTCGTTACACAGGTCCACTTCAAATAGGTCATGTTCCGGTTAAGTAAGGTCAACTACTTCTCTCACCGTCTTTTGGTAAACGGTCGGTAAGGTGAAAAAGTGAGGTTTATCTTCTTGCTGTAGCCAACAACCTATACCCGTATAGCCTACATGGATTGCAATTGTTTCCCCGCATGTGAATTATTATACATATACGCATACCTATCTAATAAATATGTGATTGACTACTATATTCTCGATTTTATTGAAAATGGATTTCAAGTAACAAATGGGTTATACATATAGATTCTTGAGCGTGTGTTCATGGCTTTAATTGTGAAAATGGAAAGTGTCTTGCATGCATTGCATAACCGAGTGCTTGTTCTTGAAAATCCCCTTTCGCGTGTTTCGATTGGGGCCCCATTCGCATGTTTCAGTGGGGTAAGGGCCCGAGGTAACGTGGGAAGAGGAGCCGGGAAGGCATGGGCTGACGGTAAATCTATCTCGCGACCTCTACGGGGGACTGTGCTATCATCGGAGGTAGTTGGTACCACATGTCGCCTGTGACCGGCATTGGATGCCAAAGGAGCATAGTACCGAAATGGGCTATGACTCGCGTGTTCTTGGATAGTTAGGGGTTAGCTAGCTCTTCCATCACCCGAAGGAAGAAGGATGGTTTATTGTTATTGCTCTTGTTCTTGTCATTGTTCTTGTTCTTGTCCTGTGGAGTAAAGGTTGGAGAAAGGGTATAACTCGGTACCCACTGATTGATTGAAACCCTTAATCCGGTATACGCCATTGTTCTTGAAAATAAATGATTGTCTTGTTCTTGAAATTGAGACTAAAGTAATTGTTGGTTTATTATTGAAAATTGAGGCTATATCGGATCGAGGCAGCTTGTTATTGCATTGCATATCTCTACCTATTGCATCGTGTATATATCTATTATATTCTTTCCGTCTCACCAGTCTCTTGACTGACCCTCTCTTCTTCTATTTCTTGTTACCCTGTTGGTTGCAGGCTGGGGTCAACTCGGCGGCGGGTTGTCTAGCTTTCTTTTGAGTCGAGTCTTGGTCTTGATGCTTTCATGTATGGTTTTATTAGAAATGATATTGTCACGGGATGTAATACTGAATTATCTGCCACAATACTTTTGTTATGTTAGTAGTGAATTTGATTTATGTAAACTAGTAAATGCTAAACTTGAATTATTGTTTACTTGATGAGTTGCTTCCACTATGCGTTTAATTGTTGTTAACCGCCTGTTTAGCGCCGCCTAGCTAGAAGTGGTCTTGAGTGTCTTCCGTTCGCTAGTTCTTAGCACGTATATGGACTCTCCATTTCATATACGTGTTGGGTTCTAGTGCGGGGGATGTGATAGCTCCACGCTCGGGGCGTCAAAGTATCCCCTCCATTTTGCTCTACTGATATTGATGATTTTTGTATGAAATTTGAAGAAAGTTAGATTTTCTTTAGAACATTTCACTGAGCTTTGTTGTATCCTTTTCAAGGTTAAATTTCAACACTATCCCCTTTTTTTTCTTTCTTTGGAGTGATTTATCATTCATAACACTTTTTGAAGCATCAAGATATTATAATGGGTGTCTCGATCGAGAAAAACACTATTCTGGCTTGGGCTCACAATTTCTTTGATATACGGCTTAAACGGGGTATAATCATATTCGTGATCATTTTGAGCAATACGTTATACAACGTAATGGGCCGAATCTCGTCTAAATTTTTGGAGAATTAACTTTCAAAATCAGATAAATAAACGTCTGATAAGCCTTCTTGGGAATTGATATCTCTCTATGCAATTATTGATGAATTTCACCACCGTGTCTCTTACTATATCCTAATAGGTTTGAAAAAAGTAGGCTCGAAATAATAGGTGATGTGGGGATTATAATGAATAGCGCTTTGTACAGGTGCATGCCATCTTATCGTTGGTGCAAGCTAATACCAACACTCATCACCTTTTCGATAGTATATCCACTGAATAGGTTGGTGTAGTACTCCCAAATGTGTGCTTTAGTTGGTCATTATTGGTTACTCATTCATCTTCTCGTTATGGTTGAGTGAAGCCTCTTTCTTCTCGTTATGGTTGAGAGATGAAAAAAACGTTTATATTTATCCCTAAATTGGAGTCAATTAATTCTCAAGTCTTAAAACTAAATAATCTCTTCTTCTTGTAATAGTTAGTTATATTCTGTCATCAATTTATTTCTCCAAATCTTTCGAATATTAATTTACATTAATTTCTCATACATAATGCTCTAGAAATTTTTTATAAATTTATGTTTTTTTTTTCGCTTTTTCGCACACATTGAAAACTGTTCAATGATCATTGTTCTAGAGCAATGACCCAACGTCCTATATTTAACACTTTGTCATATCCTTTATAAATATATTTGTAAATTTCACAATTGTCACTCTAAGAAAATCCTGATGTTAATGTGAGAATTATAACTTAATAAGAGATATGGATTATAAGGTACTACAAATTGGTTATAAAGTTGTTTATTGCGATCTTGGACCATCAGTGCGATTCTTCTCCTTCCACAGATCGGATATCCATCTTTACCTTGCTTTCTGTTTTCATAATATGAACATGAGTAATGATATTTACATTCTCCATCCATCATAAAAAAATTATTTAAGTTATTTCATCTACATAATTTATGCACCATGTGTTTTATAACTCACTCATAAAGTTGGGGATTCTTTTCCTAATAAAAAAATTTTACACAAAAAATTGATCAAGTTGATTGTGTGCTATAATTTTATATTTTAACCCAAAAACTATCAAAATATGAGCATATGACAACCAATTCTTTTGAAACTTGATTGTATGAATATGTCCAACCACATTTTCAGAAATCTCATTACTGAATAAGTGATATTTTAAATTTTGTAACTTTTCTCAAAAAATTTGTGACGTCTTTCAAATCATGATCACTAAATGATACAATTAACAACTGATTATCGAGTGACATCATTATTGAATCAAAATATTATTTGGGTTTGTCCTTAATTTGGTATGTGTGTCAATATACATCAAAATCAACTATTCTTTCTTTTAACTAACTATTTTTTATCTCTTTTTAATTCTCTATTTGCTATTGATCTTGCATTCCATTTTTTTATTTATATTTCTCTAACGAACATTATTTAAGATTTATATTAATATTTACTATTTATTTTATATATATTATAGAAATAATTAAAAGAGTAAATTAATATAAAAAACTTAAGGAATGTTTAATTGAACACCATAAAAATAATTTATAAAATTAAATTATATCTTATTTTTATATGCACACATATTAAGTTTCCTTAGAATTCTTAATTTAAGGTAACTTTGGTCTGACGATCTGCAATTCTAAATTGTGGTATATATTAAATGTAAGAAATCAGAAACCCTATTTATACTATTTAATATATATATATATACTATGTTAATTATCCTATCTAAATAACATTTACACATTTAATTTATATTTTATTATATAAACTTGATGGGGACAAAATGCGCTCGTCCCACGTTTGGACACGTGGCACTTACAAGACAGCGACAGCTGTCCTGCGATCACGACAATCACACACGAGCGCTGAAACCCTCGAAGTGCCAGTATCCTCCCAGAACACGTGTCATCTCTGTCGCCTCTGCACGTGATCATTGTTACCGCTCTCCCACGAGCGCCAGTCACACTGCATGGTTAACAATCAAGGGAAGCCCTTTTCGAGCGCTATATTCCCTCAGAGGGGCTTCCCCTCTGATTTGTTACACAAGCCCTGGCCCTCATCCCCTAGCAGATTCGTTGGCCACCAAGGCTTTAGTTGACAACGAGCGTGCTCTCCAGCCCTTGTTACCAACTCCCCAAACGGCTCTCTGACAAATCGTACATACCCGCGCACCTACCACTATTGCCAACACCACCTTTCACCAGCTTTTGCAGAGAATATTCCTCCTAGGTTTCTCTCGCAACTCCACGTGTTAGGGCAACATTCGGCCAGGACCACACGATGCAAATGACTAAAGGGTCCCTGACCCTCAACTATAAATAGGAGTCTTCATCTCCATCTCTGGAAGCAACCTCCATTACAGTAACTTCTTATTCAGCTTACATTTTCTCTTTCAGATCTTCATCTGACTTGAGCGTCGGAGAGCCAAACTGGGAGTCACCCCCAGTTCCCCCAGCTTGGTCTTCTGACTTTGTCTGTGTGTTTGTCCTGGCAGGTAGAACCCCCATCTTTTTCGGCGAACCTCAACTGGTTTTCTCCTCCTAAACAAATTCTAAAGTGATCGGACTCTGTAACCCATATTCAGAACCCATCATTTTTTGCGCCGTCTGTGGGAAACCAGTTCACTATCCCTTTCTTTCCTTCTGCTAGTTGAAAAGTAAACAGCCAGAATCTTCACAACCATGGTAGCTACGAGACCAGGAGCTATGGGAGGAGGTTCCCAGGATGCCAACCTTGTTGTTTCCTCCGCCGCAGCTAACGGTGCTATGCCGTCGTCGACAGTGGTGCACCACCTGCTGGAGGTGGGCTACCCCTTACCGAATCTTCAGTTCCACCGCTTGTGCCGCGTGCGCCGCCCGTCTCCAGCACCGCTGGAGGTGTTTCTCTCCCCACTCTTCCACAGCCTCCCCAGACTCAATGGGTTCATACCCCTGTGAATCCAGGAGGTCAGAACTATATGATGCCTCCGCCTGGATACACGCTCACTCCCACCATCATGGTGTCGCCGGTTCAGCCCTATCACGCCAGCCAGATCCAGCTCCCGGTGGTGATCCCCAGGGAGATTGAAGGAGTGGAGTTACCTCCCCTAACTTCTCAGTAACTAAGGGCTCTTTACACCCAATGTGAGATTCAGGCGGCCCAGGGGGCATGGGAAAGATTCTGTTCCATGTACTTCCCCTCTAGGCAAGCCACTCAAACTGCCGCTCCTTTGGGCGGATTGCAAACTTACCCTCTTAGGGAGGCTCAGGCCGTCCTAAGGGCACAACCACCACAATCGCCAGCCAAAGAGACGCCCCACCAGGGCGACAACAAGCGTCCCTGTAGCGCCCCCACTTTGCTGGTAGAGAGCGGCGCCCCAACCCCCGCACTGAAGCACCCCTCAAGTAATGGTGTGAGCCATCACTCAAGAAATACCCCAGCGAACGGCATGTCCATTAACCATTAACAATAACAGTGTTTAACTATGTGGCTTATGCAGCGGAAAATCAGAGTACTTTAAAACTTTTCAAAACATGTGCGTGATGGCATATAAACAAGCAAGTACTGATCGTTAAGCAGAAGAGACTATTAACATTACTGTATCAATTGAACATTGTCACGGGAGCAAAAGATAGCAATTGCAGTAGTATCCAAGTAGCAGAAGGATTACAAAAGCATAAGGTAAAGTATCAATGCAGCCATATAACATATGCAGGACACAAAATAGATTAATAAAGTAAAGTCCTGACTCAAACAAAATGAACACTCTAGAGCTTCAAGATGCCTCTAGACTGCGGCTGCAAGACCTGAAACCATGAGGCCAGAAAACAGGTAGAGGTATTAATCAAAGTGACTAAGTGAGGGATATCTTTAAAAGAAAGTACTTAAAGTAAACGTTTGAAGTGAAGTTCATAAGGTAAAACCTTTAATGCAAAGCTTTGAAGAAGAACATAAGAATAATTTCAAGTGATAAAACCCTTTGATGCAATGCTATAAGTAATGAGAGTTTTCAAAACACTTTCATGAATGCTGTCACACGCGCACACATATGCTATGATTTGGTTCATATGATTTTCATAAAACGGGATAAGGGTAGGGAACAACTTTGCAAGATATGAACCAACTTTATGAAAATATTGATGCCCGCAAGCTAGGCTTCTCCATCCTTACTCCAGAAAACATGACCATTAATAGGGTGTCGGACCGAGATCAACAACACCCTAACACATACACACATGCACCATCCTCCACCAAGTTTCACTTCGGGGAGCGACCCCTAGGTGACCATTAACCATTGATTTGGGAATAGATTTGCGGTCCATTCCCGACAATTGTCCTGACTTAACCAAACCTCCTGATTAAAGTCGGTATCAATCGCCTAGTGTGGCGGCCGGTATTAGTGATGTCGTTGGCGCTCACCTCCCGAGCATCACCTCTACACATAACCGTCGGGCCCATACCATTAACCATTGATTGCTTGCACCATTGATGACATCCAGAATAAATCCGAATGTATGAACCATTGAACATATGCATTGAACCATTGAACCATTGATGCAATACTTTGAAAACATTGAATCATTGATGCTATACTTTGAAAACATGAACCATTGATGCATTACTTTGAAAACATGAACCATTGATGCTATACTTTGAAAACATGAACCATTGATGCATTACTTTGAAAACATAAACCATTGATGTTATACTTTGAAAACATGTGCCTTTGATCAATGAATAACAAATAGGATTGGGTTCTTTGAAGAATCATCCCTATAAAGGGTATTTCAAAACAAGAATGTAAAACACTAGGCTTAGAGTTTCAAAACGATTGAATCATTAAGTATTCATGGTTCCAGTTGAAAACATTTATAACCTCACCTAATAGTAACAGTAGGTAGGACAGATTATGCAGTGCCCTGGGGATTCCAGTGCTCAACCTTAACTCCTGTAAGTGTGTACTAAGGTGAGCTAAGACACACTTCTATCACGATGCACATAAACATATAAAACAAGTACAGAACATGTAATGACAAGAGAGTAATACCATTTAAGGTATTAGAGAAGGATAACACACAAAGGAATCCTTAAAGTGAGTTATCATTAACGTGGGACTATGATCTTACTATAATCGATTAGGAATTAATCAAATTATGAATTAATCAAATTATGAATCCTAAACGTAAACCTTAAGGTTATAAAACAAGTCCTCGAAAGAAAACACATTTTGAAATCACATTTTAGACCCCGGATTTGAAAACCCTAAGTACAAATATCTATTAAGAAAGCACAAGTTTTAATTCACTTTTACTATTCAAAAGCACTATTCACAGTTACTATTCCAGATTACTATTCACGGATTACTATTCACAGGTTACTATTCACTTGTCGGGTCAAAGGGTCGGGTCAAACCCACATACTAAACACACACTCATGCACACACACGAACACACACACACACACGGCATGCACACACACACCCTAATTCAATTATGATCTTGATTATAACCTATAGTTTCAAGTTCATGTTATTATAAGCAAGTGTGATCTAGGTTAAAGGCATAACCTATGGTTAAGAGGTCTAATTAAAGCATAACATCAAGTTATGAAACACTATTCTATCTTAGGTTATAACATGTGACACTATCAAAGTGTATAACATATGATCAAGTACTATTCCATTAATCCATATCATATCATAAGCTCAAGTCATAACATATGAGTCATGTAACATTGTAACAATGTAATAACATATCATAGACATAAGTCATAGCATATCAAGACCATTAATCATGTAATATTTATCAATTGAGACCATATAGTAACATGTAACAAGTTATGATATAATTGATCATAGGTTACTATTCCATTGCATAACATGCTTGAACATAAATTAAATATCATAATCATGCATCAATTATCATCATATAATAGCTCCATAACATGATCATACCATATACTAAAGCAATTCATAACATTTCATAGCATATACTAAACAATTAAATCATAATTCACTACTAAGAAACATATCATAAAAACTATATAATAAATGCATAAAATAAAATCCTATATGTCTTAGGGAAGACCCTAAGACCCAACCTAAACATAATATAAACATACCATAACATAAAAACATAAACTAAACTAAAACATAACATAAACTAAAGCATAAAAAATAAAACAACTAACCTAGCTAACAAAAGGGGGGAGACGGCAAGAGGGGGAGAGGGAGAGAAAGAAAGGGAGTTGTTAACACAACATATGAGCAAGGAATTCAATGGCATGAGGGGGGTATTTATAGGTGTTGGGAAGCCCCTCACCTTGGAAATAAAATGTAGAGAAGGGTAGGAGAGAAAAATGGTAAAACTTCTCTTGGAAGCTAACTTTGTTCTTGAAGCTAAAATGGGACTGCTGGGGGGTATTTCGGTATTTTCACTGCCAAAACGTGGAGGTAAGTGTCTGGAAGTATAACCAGTCCGACCGGGCAAAAATTAGCTTCGAAACGCATATTCATACGTCGAAATCGGATTTAGCGTTTGAAAGATACATTAGTTTTAATGAATAAAAGTTTTGAGCTCGAAACTCGACATGAGTGAAAAACGACTTTCGAGAATGATTTTCAAGTCTGGATTGTTTCCAAAATTCAAGAAATAAATCGAGAAGCGTTTTGAATCCAATATCGACTATAAAACGTTTTACCGTTAAAAAGTTGAAAACGTAGAATGAATAGTGAATTCTTACGTACAAGCGTACGCTTCAAAATTTCGAGCTAGGGTTTGAATCAAGAGTTGTAAAACATTTTAAAAATCTTGAAATAGCTCGAGTAATGCAAATCCAGAGAGAAAACATTTTCCGAATGAAAACCGTTCTTAGTAGAAATAGTGAACTAGGGTTTTCGTAAACATTTTCAAATAAAACAAAGCTCGGAATAGATTTTCAAGTCAAGAATGATTTCAATAGATTCGTCTCGACTCAAGGATCGATTTGACTGTAAACTTGGGTAGGAAAGATATCAGAATCAAAAGCTCATTTTTAGATGAATAGTAGCTTTGGTCGGTAAGTTCCCAAAATGCCCTTATGGTTCAAGGAAGGTTTCCGGAGCTTGGAAAGCAAGTTCAAAGGATAGGAAAACATGTGATATGAACCTATAGGGTTCCATTGAAGCATTGGGTAATATAGGCTTGGGAAATGAATAGTAAACTGTATCAAAGGTCAAGAATTCCCCCTTAAAACATGTCAGATCACATATGACCACAAAGTTCATGTAAGAATGCAATGCATGAAGGTTTATAAATTTAGATCACGGTCTATAAACGCTTTACCAATGCCCTTAGTTTACCGTTTTCATCCAGGCCCTGTTTTGGGCTGTTACAATCACCCCTCCTTAAAGAGAATCTGTCCTCAGATTCTTCTGCAAACAGTTCGGGGTAATGTTTCTGCATCTTATCCTCTATTTCCCACATTGCCTCTTCTGTACCATGTCCCTTCCAAAGGACTTTTACCAAAGGAATCTTCTTATTCCTTAACTCCTGGAACCTTCTGTCGAAGATCTTTACCGGTTTCAACATATAAGTCAAGTTTGGTTCGGTCGGTAATTCTTCCACTGGTACTATCTCTTTTTCATCCAAAACCACTTGCGAATCTGAGATATATAGGATGACTTGCAGGTAAATCCAATCTGTAAGTAGTTTCTCCAACTCGTTCCATTATCTGGAAGACTCCAACATATCTTGGGTTTAATTTACCACCTTTCTCAATTCGAGTAAACCCTTTCTTCGGTGTCTCTCACTTCATCACTGTTTCAAGTTTAATGGATCTATTTCAACTCCAGTTCTGAAAATGATGTGTCCGAGAAATGTAACTCTTTCTAGCCAAAACTCGCATTTGCTGAACTTGGCATATAGCTTGTGATCCAGCAAAGTGCTCAGCACAATTCGGATATGCTCGGCGTGCTCCTCTGGTGTCTTTAAGAACACCAAAATGTCGTCCAATTGTTTTCTCAACTCTTCCAAGATGACTTCCTTCTTGTAACAATCCAGATTAACATGGTACTTAAACAACCAATCCATTCCAAGGATAATTCCATATCTCGTCATAGGTAACTCAATGAGATTTGACGGGTAGGAGCGATTACCAGTGCATATAGGGCAGCGTTTATATACTTGATCCGTAACGAGGTAAGTCCCCAAAGGAGAACTTACTTCAAATTTCATATGACAGTTATTCAAGTGGAAATTATAATTGCGCACATAAATTAGATGCAATTAATAAATGCATGGCACCAGGGTCATATAAGACCTTAACTGGCGTGTTAAGAATGTGCACAGTACCTTCCACATCAGACGAAGGATCAACCTCCTCATTACCATCCATTGCATATGCTCTGCCTTTAACCACTGGTGTGCTCGTCGTACCCACCACCGCTTTACCCTTGTCTTGAACCCCAAATCTTTTAATCCTAGTAGGACAGTGTTCCCTTATATGCTCAGGGGAACCACACCAATAGCACTGACCATTCTTCTTACGACAATTTTCCTCAGTGTGTCCTTTACGGCTACAGTAGTCACAGACTATCTCCTCTTGAGTGGGCTGAGTTGTTTCATATTGTTGGGGTGCCCTTTGTTGTTGTTGCGGTGCCATCATTGGTTTCTTCCCGGTTCCTTGAAAGGAGGATCCGGCAGGTCGCTTTGTTCCTCGAAAAGTCTTAGGGCTAGAAGGCTCTTGACGACTAACGGTCATCCGGATATCCTTATGGGTTGCCTCGACCTTCAATGCTCTATCAACTGCTCTAGTGTAGGTCTCGTCATCCAAAGAAGCTAGTGCCCAACGGAGCTCAGGTTTCAGACCATCAATGAACCTTTTAGTCTTACGACGTTCATCACTCAGAATGTGGGGTGCATACTTGATCAGCCTAACAAACTTAGCTTCGTACTCCATCACGTTCATAGATCCTTGGACCAAATTCATAAATTCAGCTTCTCTTGCATCACGTGTTACCTGAGGAGTGTATTTCTGCTGAAACTCCTTCACAAACTCAGTCCAATTTCCATCAACGTTGTTCTCTGTCCACATGTGTTGAGTATGCCTCCACCAATTAAATGCCGCTCCTTCCATCAGAAATGCAGCATACTGAACTCGTTCACGATCTTCAGGGTTGATATCCATAGCTTCAAAGATCTTTTCGAGACTAGTTAACCAATTTTCAGCCTTCAAGTCATTGGGTTCACCATAAAACTTAGGCGGGTTCATTCTTAGAAACTTTTCTAGTGTTTTCCCATTAGGAGAATTACAAGCCCTCACGAATTGTCGCAACACATTAGCTAAATCTGGAACTTCCTCCCTTCTAGGAGGTGGTGGCGTAACATCCCTTGGCGGTGTAAGATCCCGTTGTGGCGTGACTTCTCTTTAGGGTGGCGGTGGCCGTACGCGATTACATGGTGCTCTTCTTGGTGGCATGATGATACTGAAGTTTCACGCATTTAGACATGTGTATAATGCATGACAGTAAGGATGATTCACATAAGTGGTAACCACGTATTCACATTTCCACGTAGTCACTTATAATCATGAGAATAAGACATTCCCACAACAAGATATCAACGATAATCCATTATCACATTACCACATAGGCAAGAGCAACTTATAAGCATGAACAACATATCAACATTGATCCATTTTTCCATTATCCATTACCATTGACAATTCACGAACATGTATAACATATCAAGTATGATAACAATAAATGAAATGGCATGATCCTATAACGGCCCTAATGGTATCTTGAAGCAACTCTAAGACTCATGCAATGACAGTTATGGAAAGCAGTAAACAGATATCCAATATAAAGCCGAATGTGTCATAAACGTGTAAGGTTTGGAAAAATTTTCTACATTAGGCCACATTTTTAAACAAAATTTAAAATAAGGAGGACCTGATACCATCGAGTTGACTCCCATTCAGGCCTTACCATTCATCCAAACTAAGTGCAAAATACCTCTTATGGTTCCATGTCGTCTGAAATTTGTCATCCGTGGTACCAAAATTTAGGGGTCTTCTACCAAAGCTATACATCCCCTTCGCCAAACAATCATGTCCATGCCCTGCTAGATCAGCCTCATCATTATCAGATCCATCATTACCTCCATTAGACTGCTTCTAGTCCTGCCTTTGTTCCTTGATCGGCACCAAGTATAGAAATGAGTACCTCCTCAGTTAGAGACAGACATAGTGAGTGGAGCCTCGAGCTGTTTGAAAAAGGTTTCATCCATCTGCTGCTGATTAGGATCGAGATGTGGCTAAAATGCCATGGCCTTACAGAGAACCACGGATATGAATGCCAGAAGATAGAACCATGCAACGTCAAACAAGCTTCCATGATGTGAGCAATCCAGGTCAAGTCTCTTCTTACTTAACCTGGCGCTCTGATACCACTTCAGGCTGTAGCGCCCCCACTTTGCTGGTAGAGAGCGGCGCCCCAACCCCCGCACTGAAGCACCCCTCAAGTAATGGTGTGAGCCATCACTCAAGAAATACCCCAGCGAACGGCATGTCCATTAACCAATAACAATAACAGTGTTTAACTATGTGGCTTATGCAGCGGAAAATCAAAGTACTTTAAAACTTTTCAAAACATGTGCGTGATGGCATATAAACAAGCAAGTACTGATCGTTAAGCAGAAGAGACTATTAACATTACTGTATCAATTGAACATTGTCACGGGAGCAAAAGATAGCAATTGCAGTAGTATCCAAGTAGCAGAAGGATTACAAAAGCATAAGGTAAAGTATCAATGCAGCCATATAACATATGCAGGACACAAAATAGATTAATAAAGTAAAGTCCTGACTCAAACAAAATGAACACTCTAGAGCTTCAAGATACCTCTAGACTGCGGCTGCAAGACCTGAAACCATGAGGCCAGAAAACAGGTAGAGGTATTAATCAAAGTGACTAAGTGAGGGATATCTTTAAAAGAAAGTACTTAAAGTAAACGTTTGAAGTGAAGTTCATAAGGTAAAACCTTTAATGCAAAGCTTTGAAGAAGAACATAAGAATAATTTCAAGTAATAAAACCCTTTGATGCAATGCTATAAGTAATGAGAGTTTTCAAAACACTTTCATGAATGCTGTCACACGCACACACATATGCTATGATTTGGTTCATATGATTTTCATAAAACGGGATAAGGGTAGGGAACAACTTTGCAAGATATGAACCAACTTTATGAAAACATTGATGCCCGCAAGCTAGGCTTCTCCATCCTTACTCCAGAAAACATGACCATTAATAGGGTGTCGGACCGAGATCAACAACACCCTAACACATACACACATGCACCATCCTCCACCAAGTTTCACTTCGGGGAGCGACTCCTAGGTGACCATTAACCATTGATTTGGGAATAGATTTGCGGTCCATTCCCGACAATTGTCCTGACTTAACCAAACCTCCTGATTAAAGTCGGTATCAATCGCCTAGTGTGGCGGCCGGTATTAGTGATGTCGTTGGCGCTCACCTCCCGAGCATCACCTCTACACATAACCGCCGGGCCCATACCATTAACCATTGATTGCTTGCACCATTGATGACATCCAGAATAAATCCGAATGTATGAACCATTGAACATATGCATTGAACCATTGAACCATTGATGCAATACTTTGAAAACATTGAATCATTGATGCTATACTTTGAAAACATGAACCATTGATGCATTACTTTGAAAACATGAACCATTGATGCTATACTTTGAAAACATGCACCATTGATGCATTACTTTGAAAACATAAACCATTGATGTTATACTTTGAAAACATGTGCCTTTGATCAATGAATAACAAATAGGATTGGGTTCTTTGAAGAATCATCCCTATAAAGGGTATTTCAAAACAAGAATGTAAAACACTAGGCTTAGAGTTTCAAAACGATTGAATCATTAAGTATTCATGGTTCCAGTTGAAAACATTTATAACCTCACCTAATAGTAACAGTAGGTAGGACAGATTATGCAGTGCCCTGGGGATTCCAGTGCTCAACCTTAACTCCTGTAAGTGTGTACTAAGGTGAGCTAAGACACACTTCTATCACGATGCACATAAACATATAAAACAAGTACAGAACATGTAATGACAAGAGAGTAATACCATTTAAGGTATTAGAGAAGGATAACACACAAAGGAATCCTTAAAGTGAGTTATCATTAACGTGGGACTATGATCTTACTATAATCGATTAGGAATTAATCAAATTATGAATCCTAAACGTAAACCTTAAGGTTATAAAACAAGTCCTCGAAAGAAAACACATTTTGAAATCACATTTTAGACCCCGGATTTGAAAACCCTAAGTGCAAATATCTATTAAGAAAGCACAAGTTTTAATTCACTTTTACTATTCAAAAGCACTATTCACAGTTACTATTCCAGATTACTATTCACGGATTACTATTCACAGGTTACTATTCACTTGTCGGGTCAAACCCACATACTAAACACACACTCATGCACACACACGAACACACACACACACACGGCATGCACACACACACCCTAATTCAATTATGATCTTGATTATAACCTATAGTTTCAAGTTCATGTTATTATAAGCAAGTGTGATCTAGGTTAAAGGCATAACCTATGGTTAAGAGGTCTAATTAAAGCATAACATCAAGTTATGAAACACTATTCTATCTTAGGTTATAACATGTGACACTATCAAAGTGTATAACATATGATCAAGTACTATTCCATTAATCCATATCATATCATAAGCTCAAGTCATAACATATGAGTCATGTAACATTGTAACAATGTAATAACATATCATAGACATAAGTCATAGCATATCAAGACCATTAATCATGTAATATTTATCAATTGAGACCATATAGTAACATGTAACAAGTTATGATATAATTGATCATAGGTTACTATTCCATTGCATAACATGCTTGAACATAAATTAAATATCATAATCATGCATCAATTATCATCATATAATAGCTCCATAACATGATCATACCATATACTAAAGCAATTCATAACATTTCATAGCATATACTAAACAATTAAATCATAATTCACTACTAAGAAACATATCATAAAAACTATATAATAAATGCATAAAATAAAATCCTATATGTCTTAGGGAAGACCCTAAGACCCAACCTAAACATAATATAAACATACCATAACATAAAAACATAAACTAAACTAAAACATAACATAAACTAAAGCATAAAAAATAAAACAACTAACCTAGCTAACAAAAGGGGGGAGACGGCAAGAGGGGGAGAGGGAGAGAAAGAAAGGGAGTTGTTAACACAACATATGAGCAAGGAATTCAATGGCATGAGGGGGGTATTTATAGGTGTTGGGAAGCCCCTCACCTTGGAAATAAAATGTAGAGAAGGGTAGGAGAGAAAAATGGTAAAACTTCTCTTGGAAGCTAACTTTGTTCTTGAAGCTAAAATGGGACTGCTGGGGGGTATTTCGGTATTTTCACTGCCAAAACGTGGAGGTAAGTGTCTGGAAGTATAACCAGTCCGACCGGGCAAAAATTAGCTTCGAAACGCATATTCATACGTCGAAATCGGATTTAGCGTTTGAAAGATACATTAGTTTTAATGAATAAAAGTTTTGAGCTCGAAACTCGACATGAGTGAAAAACGACTTTCGAGAATGATTTTCAAGTCTGGATTGTTTCCAAAATTCAAGAAATAAATCGAGAAGCGTTTTGAATCCAATATCGACTATAAAACGTTTTACCGTTAAAAAGTTGAAAACGTAGAATGAATAGTGAATTCTTACGTACAAGCGTACGCTTCAAAATTTCGAGCTAGGGTTTGAATCAAGAGTTGTAAAACATTTTAAAAATCTTGAAATAGCTCGAGTAATGCAAATCCAGAGAGAAAACATTTTCCGAATGAAAACCGTTCTTAGTAGAAATAGTGAACTAGGGTTTTCGTAAACATTTTCAAATAAAACAAAGCTCGGAATAGATTTTCAAGTCAAGAATGATTTCAATAGATTCGTCTCGACTCAAGGATCGATTTGACTGTAAACTTGGGTAGGAAAGATATCAGAATCAAAAGCTCATTTTTAGATGAATAGTAGCTTTGGTCGGTAAGTTCCCAAAATGCCCTTATGGTTCAAGGAAGGTTTCCGGAGCTTGGAAAGCAAGTTCAAAGGATAGGAAAACATGTGATATGAACCTATAGGGTTCCATTGAAGCATTGGGTAATATAGGCTTGGGAAATGAATAGTAAACTGTATCAAAGGTCAAGAATTCCCCCTTAAAACATGTCAGATCACATATGACCACAAAGTTCATGTAAGAATGCAATGCATGAAGGTTTATAAATTTAGATCACGGTCTATAAACGCTTTACCAATGCCCTTAGTTTACCGTTTTCATCCAGGCCCTGTTTTGGGCTGTTACAATCACCCCTCCTTAAAGAGAATCTGTCCTCAGATTCTTCTGCAAACAGTTCGGGGTAATGTTTCTGCATCTTATCCTCTATTTCCCACATTGCCTCTTCTGTACCATGTCCCTTCCAAAGGACTTTTACCAAAGGAATCTTCTTATTCCTTAACTCCTGGAACCTTCTGTCGAAGATCTTTACCGGTTTCAACATATAAGTCAAGTTTGGTTCGGTCGGTAATTCTTCCACTGGTACTATCTCTTTTTCATCCAAAACCACTTGCGAATCTGAGATATATAGGATGACTTGCAGGTAAATCCAATCTGTAAGTAGTTTCTCCAACTCGTTCCATTATCTGGAAGACTCCAACATATCTTGGGTTTAATTTACCACCTTTCTCAATTCGAGTAAACCCTTTCTTCGGTGTCTCTCACTTCATCACTGTTTCAAGTTTAATGGATCTATTTCAACTCCAGTTCTGAAAATGATGTGTCCGAGAAATGTAACTCTTTCTAGCCAAAACTCGCATTTGCTGAACTTGGCATATAGCTTGTGATCCAGCAAAGTGCTCAGCACAATTCGGATATGCTCGGCGTGCTCCTCTGGTGTCTTTAAGAACACCAAAATGTCGTCCAATTGTTTTCTCAACTCTTCCAAGATGACTTCCTTCTTGTAACAATCCAGATTAACATGGTACTTAAACAACCAATCCATTCCAAGGATAATTCCATATCTCGTCATAGGTAACTCAATGAGATTTGACGGGTAGGAGCGATTACCAGTGCATATAGGGCAGCGTTTATATACTTGATCCGTAACGAGGTAAGTCCCCAAAGGAGAACTTACTTCAAATTTCATATGACAGTTATTCAAGTGGAAATTATAATTGCGCACATAAATTAGATGCAATTAATAAATGCATGGCACCAGGGTCATATAAGACCTTAACTGGCGTGTTAAGAATGTGCACAGTACCTTCCACATCAGACGAAGGATCAACCTCCTCATTACCATCCATTGCATATGCTCTGCCTTTAACCACTGGTGTGCTCGTCGTACCCACCACCGCTTTACCCTTGTCTTGAACCCCAAATCTTTTAATCCTAGTAGGACAGTGTTCCCTTATATGCTCAGGGGAACCACACCAATAGCACTGACCATTCTTCTTACGACAATTTTCCTCAGTGTGTCCTTTACGGCTACAGTAGTCACAGACTATCTCCTCTTGAGTGGGCTGAGTTGTTTCATATTGTTGGGGTGCCCTTTGTTGTTGTTGCGGTGCCATCATTGGTTTCTTCCCGGTTCCTTGAAAGGAGGATCCGGCAGGTCGCTTTGTTCCTCGAAAAGTCTTAGGGCTAGAAGGCTCTTGACGACTAACGGTCATCCGGATATCCTTATGGGTTGCCTCGACCTTCAATGCTCTATCAACTGCTCTAGTGTAGGTCTCGTCATCCAAAGAAGCTAGTGCCCAACGGAGCTCAGGTTTCAGACCATCAATGAACCTTTTAGTCTTACGACGTTCATCACTCAGAATGTGGGGTGCATACTTGATCAGCCTAACAAACTTAGCTTCGTACTCCATCACGTTCATAGATCCTTGGACCAAATTCATAAATTCAGCTTCTCTTGCATCACGTGTTACCTGAGGAGTGTATTTCTGCTGAAACTCCTTCACAAACTCAGTCCAATTTCCATCAACGTTGTTCTCTGTCCACATGTGTTGAGTATGCCTCCACCAATTAAATGCCGCTCCTTCCATCAGAAATGCAGCACACTGAACTCGTTCACGATCTTCAGGGTTGATATCCATAGCTTCAAAGATCTTTTCGAGACTAGTTAACCAATTTTCAGCCTTCAAGTCATTGGGTTCACCATAAAACTTAGGCGGGTTCATTCTTAGAAACTTTTCTAGTGTTTTCCCATTAGGAGAATTACAAGCCCTCACGAATTGTCGCAACACATTAGCTAAATCTGGAACTTCCTCCCTTCTAGGAGGTGGTGGCGTAACATCCCTTGGCGGTGTAAGATCCCGTTGTGGCGTGACTTCTCTTTAGGGTGGCGGTGGCCGTACGCGATTACATGGTGCTCTTCTTGGTGGCATGATGATACTGAAGTTTCACGCATTTAGACATGTGTATAATGCATGACAGTAAGGATGATTCACATAAGTGGTAACCACGTATTCACATTTCCACGTAGTCACTTATAATCATGAGAATAAGACATTCCCACAACAAGATATCAACGATAATCCATTATCACATTACCACATAGGCAAGAGCAACTTATAAGCATGAACAACATATCAACATTGATCCATTTTTCCATTATCCATTACCATTGACAATTCACGAACATGTATAACATATCAAGTATGATAACAATAAATGAAATGGCATGATCCTATAACGGCCCTAATGGTATCTTGAAGCAACTCTAAGACTCATGCAATGACAGTTATGGAAAGCAGTAAACAGATATCCAATATAAAGCCGAATGTGTCATAAACGTGTAAGGTTTGGAAAAATTTTCTACATTAGGCCACATTTTTAAACAAAATTTAAAATAAGGAGGACCTGATACCATCGAGTTGACTCCCATTCAGGCCTTACCATTCATCCAAACTAAGTGCAAAATACCTCTTATGGTTCCATGTCGTCTGAAATTTGTCATCCGTGGTACCAAAATTTAGGGGTCTTCTACCAAAGCTATACATCCCCTTCGCCAAACAATCATGTCCATGCCCTGCTAGATCAGCCTCATCATTATCAGATCCATCATTACCTCCATTAGACTGCTTCTAGTCCTGCCTTTGTTCCTTGATCGGCACCAAGTATAGAAATGAGTACCTCCTCAGTTAGAGACAGGCATAGTGAGTGGAGCCTCGAGCTGTTTGAAAAAGGTTTCATCCATCTGCTGCTGATTAGGATCGAGATGTGGCTAAAATGCCATGGCCTTACAGAGAACCACGGATATGAATGCCAGAAGATAGAACCATGCAACGTCAAACAAGCTTCCATGATGTGAGCAATCCAGGTCAAGTCTCTTCTTACTTAACCTGGCGCTCTGATACCACTTCAGGCTGTAGCGCCCCCACTTTGCTGGTAGAGAGCGGCGCCCCAACCCCCGCACTGAAGCACCCCTCAAGTAATGGTGTGAGCCATCACTCAAGAAATACCCCAGCGAACGGCATGTCCATTAACCAATAACAATAACAGTGTTTAACTATGTGGCTTATGCAGCGGAAAATCAAAGTACTTTAAAACTTTTCAAAACATGTGCGTGATGGCATATAAACAAGCAAGTACTGATCGTTAAGCAGAAGAGACTATTAACATTACTGTATCAATTGAACATTGTCACGGGAGCAAAAGATAGCAATTGCAGTAGTATCCAAGTAGCAGAAGGATTACAAAAGCATAAGGTAAAGTATCAATGCAGCCATATAACATATGCAGGACACAAAATAGATTAATAAAGTAAAGTCCTGACTCAAACAAAATGAACACTCTAGAGCTTCAAGATACCTCTAGACTGCGGCTGCAAGACCTGAAACCATGAGGCCAGAAAACAGGTAGAGGTATTAATCAAAGTGACTAAGTGAGGGATATCTTTAAAAGAAAGTACTTAAAGTAAACGTTTGAAGTGAAGTTCATAAGGTAAAACCTTTAATGCAAAGCTTTGAAGAAGAACATAAGAATAATTTCAAGTGATAAAACCCTTTGATGCAATGCTATAAGTAATGAGAGTTTTCAAAACACTTTCATGAATGCTGTCACACGCACACACATATGCTATGATTTGGTTCATATGATTTTCATAAAACGGGATAAGGGTAGGGAACAACTTTGCAAGATATGAACCAACTTTATGAAAACATTGATGCCCGCAAGCTAGGCTTCTCCATCCTTACTCCAGAAAACATGACCATTAATAGGGTGTCGGACCGAGATCAACAACACCCTAACACATACACACATGCACCATCCTCCACCAAGTTTCACTTCGGGGAGCGACTCCTAGGTGACCATTAACCATTGATTTGGGAATAGATTTGCGGTCCATTCCCGACAATTGTCCTGACTTAACCAAACCTCCTGATTAAAGTCGGTATCAATCGCCTAGTGTGGCGGCCGGTATTAGTGATGTCGTTGGCGCTCACCTCCCGAGCATCACCTCTACACATAACCGCCGGGCCCATACCATTAACCATTGATTGCTTGCACCATTGATGACATCCAGAATAAATCCGAATGTATGAACCATTGAACATATGCATTGAACCATTGAACCATTGATGCAATACTTTGAAAACATTGAATCATTGATGCTATACTTTGAAAACATGAACCATTGATGCATTACTTTGAAAACATGAACCATTGATGCTATACTTTGAAAACATGCACCATTGATGCATTACTTTGAAAACATAAACCATTGATGTTATACTTTGAAAACATGTGCCTTTGATCAATGAATAACAAATAGGATTGGGTTCTTTGAAGAATCATCCCTATAAAGGGTATTTCAAAACAAGAATGTAAAACACTAGGCTTAGAGTTTCAAAACGATTGAATCATTAAGTATTCATGGTTCCAGTTGAAAACATTTATAACCTCACCTAATAGTAACAGTAGGTAGGACAGATTATGCAGTGCCCTGGGGATTCCAGTGCTCAACCTTAACTCCTGTAAGTGTGTACTAAGGTGAGCTAAGACACACTTCTATCACGATGCACATAAACATATAAAACAAGTACAGAACATGTAATGACAAGAGAGTAATACCATTTAAGGTATTAGAGAAGGATAACACACAAAGGAATCCTTAAAGTGAGTTATCATTAACGTGGGACTATGATCTTACTATAATCGATTAGGAATTAATCAAATTATGAATTAATCAAATTATGAATCCTAAACGTAAACCTTAAGGTTATAAAACAAGTCCTCGAAAGAAAACACATTTTGAAATCACATTTTAGACCCCGGATTTGAAAACCCTAAGTACAAATATCTATTAAGAAAGCACAAGTTTTAATTCACTTTTACTATTCAAAAGCACTATTCACAGTTACTATTCCAGATTACTATTCACGGATTACTATTCACAGGTTACTATTCACTTGTCGGGTCAAAGGGTCGGGTCAAACCCACATACTAAACACACACTCATGCACACACACGAACACACACACACACACGGCATGCACACACACACCCTAATTCAATTATGATCTTGATTATAACCTATAGTTTCAAGTTCATGTTATTATAAGCAAGTGTGATCTAGGTTAAAGGCATAACCTATGGTTAAGAGGTCTAATTAAAGCATAACATCAAGTTATGAAACACTATTCTATCTTAGGTTATAACATGTGACACTATCAAAGTGTATAACATATGATCAAGTACTATTCCATTAATCCATATCATATCATAAGCTAAAGTCATAACATATGAGTCATGTAACATTGTAACAATGTAATAACATATCATAGACATAAGTCATAGCATATCAAGACCATTAATCATGTAATATTTATCAATTGAGACCATATAGTAACATGTAACAAGTTATGATATAATTGATCATAGGTTACTATTCCATTGCATAACATGCTTGAACATAAATTAAATATCATAATCATGCATCAATTATCATCATATAATAGCTCCATAACATGATCATACCATATACTAAAGCAATTCATAACATTTCATAGCATATACTAAACAATTAAATCATAATTCACTACTAAGAAACATATCATAAAAACTATATAATAAATGCATAAAATAAAATCCTATATGTCTTAGGGAAGACCCTAAGACCCAACCTAAACATAATATAAACATACCATAACATAAAAACATAAACTAAACTAAAACATAACATAAACTAAAGCATAAAAAATAAAACAACTAACCTAGCTAACAAAAGGGGGGAGACGGCAAGAGGGGGAGAGGAAGAGAAAGAAAGGGAGTTGTTAACACAACATATGAGCAAGGAATTCAATGGCATAAGGGGGGTATTTATAGGTGTTGGGAAGCCCCTCACCTTGGAAATAAAATGTAGAGAAGGGTAGGAGAGAAAAATGGTAAAACTTCTCTTGGAAGCTAACTTTGTTCTTGAAGCTAAAATGGGACTGCTGGGGGGTATTTCGGTATTTTCACTGCCAAAACGTGGAGGTAAGTGTCTGGAAGTATAACCAGTCCGACCGGGCAAAAATTAGCTTCGAAACGCATATTCATACGTCGAAATCGGATTTAGCGTTTGAAAGATACATTAGTTTTAATGAATAAAAGTTTTGAGCTCGAAACTCGACATGAGTGAAAAACGACTTTCGAGAATGATTTTCAAGTCTGGATTGTTTCCAAAATTCAAGAAATAAATCGAGAAGCGTTTTGAATCCAATATCGACTATAAAACGTTTTACCGTTAAAAAGTTGAAAACGTAGAATGAATAGTGAATTCTTACGTACAAGCGTACGCTTCAAAATTTCGAGCTAGGGTTTGAATCAAGAGTTGTAAAACATTTTAAAAATCTTGAAATAGCTCGAGTAATGCAAATCCAGAGAGAAAACATTTTCCGAATGAAAACCGTTCTTAGTAGAAATAGTGAACTAGGGTTTTCGTAAACATTTTCAAATAAAACAAAGCTCGGAATAGATTTTCAAGTCAAGAATGATTTCAATAGATTCGTCTCGACTCAAGGATCGATTTGACTGTAAACTTGGGTAGGAAAGATATCAGAATCAAAAGCTCATTTTTAGATGAATAGTAGCTTTGGTCGGTAAGTTCCCAAAATGCCCTTATGGTTCAAGGAAGGTTTCCGGAGCTTGGAAAGCAAGTTCAAAGGATAGGAAAACATGTGATATGAACCTATAGGGTTCCATTGAAGCATTGGGTAATATAGGCTTGGGAAATGAATAGTAAACTGTATCAAAGGTCAAGAATTTCCCCTTAAAACATGTCAGATCACATATGACCACAAAGTTCATGTAAGAATGCAATGCATGAAGGTTTATAAAGTTGGATCACGGTCTATAAACGCTTTACCAATGCCCTTAGTTTACCGTTTTCATCCAGGCCCTGTTTTGGGCTGTTACAGTCCCCCTGTGGACAGGAACAGGGAACCCACTGAGAGAGTCAACGAAAATGAAGGGGACTCTTATGCCTCCAAAAGGGCTTCCCGAGCCACCAAGCTAGGGGACAAAGAAGGAGATGTAAATCCTAATATCCTCGCAGCTGTGCAAGACCAGCTGCAGGGTTTAAAGGACATGGTCGGACAGCTCTCTCGAGCGCGGTCTCAGATCTCCCATAGCAGGGATGAACGAGCCAATGCCAGAGACGCTCGTCACAAAGACCGCCAGCTATAGGTCCCCCACCATAAGGAGCAAGAGGAGAACTTCTACACTTATGAGTATCATCCCTTGGCGAGGGGCTCTCCCCTCGTGGAAGAAGTTCTGATGGCCCAAGCAGGAACGGCCAAAATCCCCACCTCCATCAATCGCTACGACGGAACAACTGATCCAGCTGAACATTTGGATCATTTTCTGCACTTGATGCATCTCTACGAGCACTCGAGCAACTACTGGGCCAAAGTCTTTGTCACTTCCCCGGTGGGAATGGCTCAGGAATGGTACAAGCGACTGTCGCCGCGCTCGATACACTCATATAGAGAGTTGGCCGACGCTTTTCTCAACCACTTCAATTCTCTGAAGGCCCCAGTCACTGCGCCCACTGCCCTTTACAACGTAGTGCAAGGCAAGAATGAGTCTCTTCGCTCGTTCTTTGCCCGCTTCAACAAGGAGATCTTGCAGGTGGAGAGGCCGTCCATGGATTTCTTGATCCCAGTGCTCTTTCAGGCTGTGGATCACAAACAGTATGTGAGCAAGAAGTTTGCAGGTGCCATTGTGGAGAGAAGACCAGGGACCCTCATGGCCTTGAGGGAAGTTGCCGAGCCATTTTTCGTGCTCGAAGACATGTATGGGACGAATGGTCCCTGGCATCATAGCTTTGCAAGAAACGAGCGCCCCCAGGAGCGGGGCAGGGAAGTTATTGTTAAAAAAGAGCGTCATCAGGAACGTAAAAGATCGCCCCCGTCCCCTCGACGTTTCGAGCGGATCCCGCTCACAAGGTCGAACTCCGAAGTTTATAACCTCTCTGATAAGAAACTCTTCAAGAGACCCAACAAGATGAGGGAAACCGAGTCACTGAGGCGCTCGAACAAATACTGTGCTTTCCACAAGCAGAAGGGGCATGATACGGATGAATGTCGCCAGTTGGAAGCTGAAATTCAAAGACTCATTGCTGGGGGCCATCTGAAAGAATTTGTCAGGGTATTGGAGCGTTATGATGAACGCTGTAACGAGCTTACCGGGGAGAGAAGAAGGTCTTCGCGCTCTAGAAGCCCGCAGAGGCGAGGCCCCACGGAGAGTAGCCATCGGGGCAAAGGGAAGACTCCAGAGCAAGAAAATACCCCTTTCACGGTCATCAACATGATAGCAGGAGGCTCCTCTGGTGGAGACTCTAACTCTACCCGGCGACGGTACGTCCGGAGTTATGACCAACGCCCATCCATGCCCAAATCCGTCTATGCCATTCAGGAGGCGAATAATCAACGCTTGAAAGAAAACGATGTAATAGGCTTCGATGATAGGGACTTAGGGCACATTGTAACGCCCCATGGGGTCGGTGAAACCTCTGACTGCCCCATGGTGGTTAGCGTAGATGTCCACAATCATGTTGTAAAGAGGGTGTTAGTGGATAGTGGAAGCTCGGTTAATGTTTTTCCCTACTCTACGTTTCAAAAGATGAATGCCAGCATCCCGCTCGAACCCCTCAAAATAGCCCTCATTGGCTTTGGAGGTTCAGAGGTCGTCCCACGAGGGCAGATTCGCCTGGCCACTTCATTCGGCCGAGCCCCATAGCGCAAAACGCTCATGGTCACATATGCCGTGGTGGAGATTGATATTCCCTACAACATCATAATTGGGCGTCCAGCTATCGTTGATTTCAAAGCTATTATCTCCACCTACCACCAGAAAATCAAATTCCCTACCCCCGAGGGTGTTGGAGAGGTACTGTGCAATGTGCGAGAGGCTTGGGAATGTTACATGTTGTCCCTCAGGAAGCCTAAGGCAGAGAAAACATTCCAGATTGGGTCCACCAAGAAAACTGTTGACTTTCCCAATCTGGATGAGGATGGTCCCGTGCGCAAGAGGGCCAAATTGAGCAAGAAAAGGAACAAGAAGAAAGATCCCAGCGTCAAAGGCTCCCTAAAAAACGCTCCACCAGAAACAATGGAAGAATCTTCCTCAGAGGAAAGCGAGCATGAAGGTGACGAGCCCCTTAACGATAGGCACTTGACAGGAAAGAAGAGGGCGCTTGAGCTTCCCCGTCCTGAAGTAAGGATTGAGCCCTCGGAAAAATTCCTCACCATTGAGCTAGAGCCAGGAAACAAGGATAAAACTACTCAAATTGGGTCCAACCTCTCTGGGCCCTCGCAGATCATGATGATTGACTTTCTCAGAGAAAACGTTGACGTCTTTGCATGGAAGGCATCTGACCTCACAGGGATCGACCCGAGCGTCATAGTCCACAGGCTCAATGTGGACCCCGCTTTTAAGCCCATTAAACAGAAGAAACGGGGTTGTACATGGTTTTCGGAAGAAGGTCATTGAGGAAGAAGTTAACACACTTCTGGAGGCTCAGTACATCGAGCCCATCTTGTACCCAGAGTGGCTGTGCAATGTGGTGTTGGTGCCCAAGAGCGCGAACAAATGGTGTATGTGCAATGATTTTACTGATCTTAACAAAGCCTGCCCCAAGGATCCCTACCCTTTGCCTCGGATAGACCGGTTGGTGGATTCTACCGCTGGCTGTGAACTCATGAGCATGATGGACGCCTTCCAGGGGTACTATCAAATTTTTATGGCACCGGAGGATCGCCCCAAAACGTCATTCGTTGTCCACTTGGGGATTTATTGTTTCCTAGTCATGCCTTTTGGGCTCAAGAACGTTGAAGCCACGTATCAGCGACTCGTCAACAGGATGTTTGAGAAAGAAATCGAAGGATCCATGGAGGTCTATGTTGACGACATGATTGTTAAGAGCGAGCGCCAGGACTCATATATGGACGATCTCAAGCGCTTGCGCCAGTATGGGATGAAATTGAACCCTTCAAAATGTACATTTGGAGTACGAGGAGGAAAATTCTTGGGCTACATGGTCAGTCAGAGGGGAATTGAAGCCAACCCTGAGAAAATCAAGGCTATCTTGGAGATCCCTTCCCCTCGAAATCTCTGGGAACAGATTCATTTCGCGCTCGGCGGACAGAAACCTTCCTTTCTTCAAGATTTTGAGAAACGCTCGTAATTTTGCTTGGACAAACGAATGTGAAAAAGCGCTGCAGGACATGAAAGCTTACCTTTCAAGCGCTCCGCTCCTGACCAAGCCCGTTGAAGGCAAAAGGCTATTTATGTACCTTTCTATTTCGACCGAGGCAACGAGTGCGGTGCTAATAGCCGTGCGGGAACGTAAACACTTGCCTGTTTATTATTTGAGCTAAACGTTACAAGGGGCGGAAAAGAAGTATTTGGAAATCGAAAAATTTGCGTTTGCCCTCATCAATGCATCAAGGCGTTTGAGACCTTACTTTCAGACGCACTCAATAACGGTCCTTACTGATCAACCCTTGAAACAAGTTTTGTCCAAACCGGATGTGTCAGGAAGATTGATAAAATGGGCTATTGAGTTGAGTCAGTTTGACTTAAGTTTCGAGCCCAGAACAGCTATACAAGCGCAGGTGGTAGCAGATCTGCTGGTTGAACATTTCGGGTTAGAACCTGCTGCTAACGAGAACGAGGGGTTATGGATCCTGCACACGGATGGTTCCTCAACCTCACAAGGGGGAGGAGCAGGGGTAGCCCTTAGAGACCCCAATGGGATTGAGCTAGACTTTGCAATCAGGTTGGATTTTCAAGTCACCAATAATGAGGCAGAGTATGAGGCCCTTGTGCAAGGATTGAAAATTGCTTCTCAGAATGGAGCTTCCAGAATTACTACTTATGTTGATTTACAGTTAATTACGAGCTAGATTAAAGGAACCTATGAGGCTCGAGAAACCACCATGGTGCAGTACTTGGGCAAAGCCAGGGAGGTCATTGGGAAGTTTAAAGAATTCCATCTACTTCAAGTTCCACGAGCAGAGAACGAGCGCGCCGACGCTCTATCTAAATTTGCTTCGGTATTAGAAGGCACTTCCGAGCGTTCGGTCACGTTCCTTAGAACGGAAGAGCCTTTGATCAAGGAGAGAATTGCCAAGGAGGTGGTCGCTATGATTGATCCGCATGAGCCATGTTGGCTTGATGATATTATCAGATTTCTTAAAGATGGTGTTTGTCCCACTGACAAGGTAGAGGCTCAGAAAATTAGAAACAAGGCCCTTCAGTTTTCTATAGACTCTGAAGGAAGGATGTTCAAGAAGTCATTTCAAGGGCCACCGATGAGGTGTCTGAGGCCTTCGCAGGCAAAGGAAACGCTCGAACTTATTCACAGTGGGAGCTGCGGGAATCACTCAGGAGGGCGTATCCTGGCTAAGAAAGTTCTGAGAAGTAGGTTTTATTGGCCCTCAATTCTCCAAGACGCCATTGAGTTTTCTAGGAAATGTCCTAAGTGCCAGTTCCATTCCAATCTCCCTCAACTGTCAGCCGCTCAAATGATCCCTATAGATGTCTCTTGGCCCTTTAACCAGTGGGGAATTGACATTGTTGGCCCCTTGCCTATCGCGGTCGGACAAAAGAAGTTTATCATCTTAGTTGTCGATTATTTTACCAAATGGGCCGAGACCGAAGCCGTAGCTAAAATCACCTTCAGGGTGGTAAGGGACTTCATTTGGAAGAACAACATCTGCAGATATGGCATTCCAAGGGTGCTTATTTCAGACAATGGATCCCAGTTCATAGCAGCAGACACGCGATAATGGTGTTCAGAGTTAGGGATTGAGCAGCGCTTTACCTCCGTAGGCCACCCCCAAGCCAATGGACAGGCGGAAGTTACTAACAGGGTCATTCTGCAACATCTGAAAACAATGCTAGAGAGCAAAAAGAGTGAATGGGCAAAAGAACTACAAGGGGCACTCTGGGCTTATCGCACTACTCCACGAGCGGCCACTGGCGAAACGCCTTTCGCGCTCGTGTATGGGTCAGAAGCAATGATACCAGCCGAGATAGTAAATGAATCCGCTCGTGTAGCTTATTTCGAGCCTCAGCTTAATGAAGATAACAGAAGCCTGGAGTTGGACCTATTGGAGGAAAGAAGAGATAAGGCCTGGGCTAAAATACACAGATACAAAGCAACTGTGGCACAACAGTACAACAAGCGCGTGCGAGAAAGGACTTTCCAGTTGGGAGATTTGGTTTTGAAGAAAGTGGAAGTGTCCAAGCATGTGGGGAAATTGGACCCCAACTGGGAGGGTCCGTTCAAACTCATCCAGGTCAGAGCTAACAACACTTATGTTAGGAATAGTGCCCTAGAAAGCCGATTGTATATCCGCTTTGTGCTTTTCCTTATTGTAATCACAGACAATCTTTGAATGAAATAACGAATTGAGGCAACACTTCTTTATATGCTCTTGTTTGGTATGCGTTTACTTTAGTTGTGCATGTATGAGAACTCCCCTAATCCTGATGACTTTAGGACTCTACCATTTAGGTGAAATGGTTCATGAAACGAGCCCTATATCACATAAGTCATGATTAGTAACCGCGCGGGAGGCCCTCCCGCCCGCGCCTAGGCGCGACCGTTCGCCTGTCCCGCAACCGCGCAGGACAGCCGCCCGCACCGTCCCGCAACAGAGCGGGACGCCCAGGCCGAGATCGCCCGCCATCGGGCGGGCACTGCTCCGCGCGACAAGCGCACGAGCCGCGCGCCCAGAGCCCGCACGCGAATGGTTTAAATTGGGTTTAGATCTATGTATGGTTTTAATTTATGCACATGAATGGTTTAAATTGGGGTTGGAGTCCTATAGTTGCGTTTTTCAATTGAGGTTGGAGCCTCACTTATGTGCGTACTGTTATGTGATTTATTATGTGGCTTTCCATATTACTGTTTTTGAGGCCGGGGTATGCCCCGTGTAATTGTCTAAGGCCAATATGAAGATTGAGCCTTATTACTTTATGTCTTTTTCTTTTTATTGTAATTTGAGAGTAGAAATAGGTGGTGAGGTTTTATTTTCATTTTGGAGACAATGCACCCATGGAGTAAGATGGACCACATTCAAGTAACAAGGAGGCCATAAGTGAAGACCCCTCAATATGTTAGGGAGGGGAATCTCAATTGTTAAATGTAATAGAGATAGGGCTCGTATTTTGTTACCGCTTTCCCTTATGTGATTTGAACTGTTTATGTGGCATGTATGTTAGAACTTGTGATTGTGGAGTGGCTCCCACATATCACGCATAAGATAGGTAGAACCCATGATCATTACATGTTAGTATCATGCTAGGACATGTTATCTGTTTATGTGCTTGTTTGAAATGCATTTAAGTGTACTTGCATTAATCAAGACTAATAAAATTGGATAACATATATGTTGGTGAGGTCGAACCGGACAACTCTCCGGTTGATTCGAAAATTCCCATTAAATATTAAGCTAATTTCGAACAAATAGGTGTTTAATTCGAGATGCAAATTTTGAATTAAATTCCTAGCATTCCATCAATAGGTTTTAAGTTTAGTAAGTGAAGCTAGTTATTGTCCGCGAGTCGTGGGATAGCTAGTGGAGCTTATTAGTTCTTAGTTACCTAATTGATCTTTTAAATGGTCAATATTTCGTGGTCAATTTTAGCAAGGGCGATGTCCGCGAGTCGTGGGTCGTTCGAACTAAGTTTTGGTCATGATCTTATGATTGATGGGTCTAGCTTAACACCTAAGTAAATATGGATGCCGCACGAGTCGTGGGTCCATATTTAAAGATAGGTGATGCAAAAACAATTACTAAGAGTCCTAAAGGAGTTAGAATTGGTAAGTCGTACCTACCTAGGGTTCTTACTTAGAATGTCCGCGAGTCGTGGGTTCGAGGTAAAATGCCTAGGATCTTAGTACCCATTGGGAAACATGTTCCTCTTAGATCTTTGGGAATTCTAGATCTTTGAAAAACAGTGGGAGCTACATTAGATTAAAGACCTTATCTTTTGTATATCGTTATAATTCAGCATGCTCACTAGTTCTCTGTTTTACCATTTAGGTCGTAGATTCTGTGATTCTCTACGTGTTTTGAAATGGCAACCAAAAACCCTCTTGTATCAATCCTCGAGTCAAACAAGTTGACTGGTCCCAACTATTTTGATTGGCTGAGGAATCTGAAAATCATTTTAGATTCTGAGAAGAGAACTTATGTTCTCTTCGAAGGGGAGCCTAGTCCCGAAGGGGAGGCTCCCACTCGGGCCGAGCGGGATGCGATTTAGAAGTGGAAGGATGATAATCTCCAAGCCCGTTGCCTTATGTTGGCTAACATGTCTCCGGACTTGCAAAGGCAACATGAGGCCATGGAATTCGCTTGGGAGATTTACGACCACTTAGAGCAACTTTACCGCCCTCATGAACGTGTTACAAGGTATAACACTTCAAAGGAATTGTTCCACTTGAGAATGAGGGAAGGTTCAAGTGTCCATGAATATGGACTTAAGTTTCTCGCCCTTACTGAGAAACTTGCTTCCATGGACATGCCACTGAAAGATGAGCTTTCAGTGGATTTGTTGCTAGCTTCGCTCCCACCATCATTCAACCCATTTGTCTTGAACTTCAATATGAATCACGCTGGTGCTACTGTAGCTGAGCTAATTAGTCAGCTTGTGACTGCTGAAAGCACGATCAAGAAGGACAATAAGGTTTTGATGGTGAATGCTCCATCTTCCTCTTCTGGGCCTTCTAAAGGTAAGGGCAAGAAAGCCCAAAAGAAGAAGAAGAAACCCCTTAGGCCCACTGGTGGCATTTCGAAGGGGAAGGCCCAAAAGAAGAAGCGTGATCAGAAAGAGGATGTTTGCTTCCATCGTGGCAAAGCGGGACATTGGAGGAGAAACTGCCCAGAGTACAAGGCTACTCTAAAGAAAGGTATCTTTCTCGTTGAAATAAATCTTTCTATTAATTCTAGTTCTTGGGTACTTGATACCGGTTGTGGAACTCATATCTGTAATGATGTACAGATGCTAAGTGATGTTCAACAACTCAAAGAAGGAGAATGTGTCTTGAAGATCGGCGATGGCTCAAATGTTGAAGCTCGAGCTTTAGGCACAATTGGATTAGATTTAGGAAGTTTTGAGTTAGTCTTAAATAAAGTCCTTTATGTACCGAGCATTATTCGTAATATAATTTCAGTTCGAATATTAGATTGTGAAGGTTATGAAACTTATATTAAGAATGGTAAATACTTTATCAAACGGAACAAATCTTCCGTTCACATCGGTACTCTAAGTAATGGACTTTACCTAACTCAAAATATCAATATTATGAATATACAACGAGAAACGAAGCGTAAGAGAGATGACAAAGTTTCAGCTCCCTTATGGCACGCTAGATTAGGACACATTTCCAAGAACAGAATTAGCAAGATAAACACTTTAGGATCATTCTCTGAAAATGATCTCAAAGAGTTGACTTCTTGCGAATCCTGTCTCAAAGGAAAGATGTCCAAAGTTCCTTTTAAAGGAACTGTGGAAGGTGCCACTAAGGTTTTGGATTTGATCCATACTGATGTTTGTGGACCGCTTAGTGTAAGCACTAGAAGCAATCATCAGTATTTCATAACCTTTACTGATGACTTTAGTCGGTATGGTTATATATACTTAATGAAGTATAAATCTGAAGCTTTTGAGAAATTCTTAGAATTTCAAAAGGAGGTTGAGAACCAAACTGGTCACAAGATCAAAGCACTTCGATCTGATCGAGGAGGCGAATATCTTAGTGAAGAATTCCTTAATCATCTCAAGGATAATGGGATTATCTCTCAGTGGACTCCTCCGGGAACTCCTCAGCTTAATGGAGTTTCTGAGAGAAGGAATCGAACCCTACTTGATATGGTTCGTTCCATGATGAGCTTCACTGACTTACCACCTTCTTTCTGGGGTCATGCCCTAGAAAGTGCAGCAAAGATTTTGAATCTAGTTCCCTCTAAGTCAGTCCCCAAAACGCCCTCTGAAATGTGGCATGGTAAAATCCCTAGTTATTCTTACTTAAGAATTTGGGGTTGTCCTGCTTACGTGAAGAGGACAGTGGGAGATAAGTTAGAATCTCGTTCTAACTTATGCTACTTTGTAGGTTATCCTAAGGAATCCATAGGATACTATTTCTATGATCAATCTGAGCAAAAGGTGTTTGTTTCCAGAAATGCTACTTTTCTGGAGGAACCGTTCCTTAAAGAAAAGAAAGGCAAGATCATAGAATTAGAAGAAGTACAAAGTGACCCCACACCACCCACTGAAGAAACGTCCCACTCTGATCAACCACAACCAATCACGAATTTCGATACACATGTAAATCCTCCTCTAAGGCGTTCTGAACGCACTCCTAGACAACCGGAGAGATGGTATGGATTCTTCCATGAAATCTCTCAAAAGGATGATGATCCTTTAACATATGAGGAGGCACTTTCAGATTCTGACTCTGAACAGTGGATAGAAGCCATGAAATCCGAAATGGATTCCATGAACTCCAACCAAGTTTGGACCTAGGTAGATTTGCCTGATGGGGTCAAACCTATAGGTTGCAAATGGATCTTTAAGAAAAAGCTTGGAGTTGATGGAAGCATTGCAGCCTACAAAGCAAGACTGGTTGCAAAATGATTCACTCAAAGACCCGGCGTGGATTTTGATGAAACCTTTTCACCAGTTGCAATGCAAAAGTCTATTCGGATCTTGCTTGCCATTGCTGCATATTATGACTATGAGATATGGCAAATGGATGTGAAAACTGCCTTTCTCAATGGTGACATTGATAAAGACATTTATATGGAGCAACCCATAGGTTTCACATTCAGTGGGAGTGAGCAAAAGGTTTGCAAACTCCAAAGATTAATCTATGGATTGAAACAGGCTTCTAGGAATTGGAATATTCGATTTGATGAATCGGTCAAAGCGTTTGGCTTCATCCAAATTTCGAATGAATCATGTGTATATAGAAAGAAATTGGAGACCTTAGTGCAATTCTTAGTACTTTATGTTGATGACATCCTTCTTATTGGGAATTCGAAGGATGACATGAAAGTAACTAAGTTATGGTTATCGAACCAATTCGAGATGAAAGATCTTGGTGATGCGTCCTATATCCTTGGAATTAAAATCTATAGAGATAGATCTAGAAGGTTAATAGGACTATCACAGTCGATGTATATTGACAAAGTATTGAAGAGATTCAATATGGAGTCAGCAAAGGTTAAGAACCTTCCTATGAGTATAGGAACATGTCTTTCAAAGAAGATGTGTCCTAAGACTAACCTTGAGAAGGAAAGAATGACTCATACACCTTATGCATCAGCAATAGGTAGCATAATGTATGCAATGTTATGTACTCGACCGGATGTGGCTTATGCACTTAGTGTAACAAGTCGTTTCCAATCTGACCCTAGAGATGGTCACTGGGCTGCCGTGAAGAATATTCTTAAGTACTTGAAAAGTACTAAAGATTTATTCTTAGTTTACGGAGGTCAGAAAGATCTTATTGTCGAAGGATACTGCGATGCAAGCTTTGCATCTGACTTAGATGATTTTAAGTCAATGTCAGGATACATTTTCTGCCTAAATGGCGGAGCAGTGAGTTGGAAGAGTTCCAAGCAAACTACCACTGCAGATTCGACCACTGAGGCCGAATACTTAGCTACAAATGATGCAGCTAAGGAAGGTGTTTGGATTAGAAACTTCATTCAAGAGTTGAATGTTGTTCCTAGCATGAAAGACCCCATTACTGTGTTTTGTGACAACACTGGGGCGGTTGCTCAAGCAAGAGAACCAAGATCTCACCAATGGACCAAGCACATTATAAGGAAGTATCACCTAATCCGTGATATTATCAAAAGAGGAGATGTGCTAATTGAGAGGGTCACATCAGCAGAGAACGTGGCAGATCCACTTACTAAACCCCTTAGTCGAGAAGTTTTCCAAGGTCATCTTCAGAAGATGGGACTTAGAGTAGCTTTAGAATGGCTTTGACGGGCAAGTGGGAGATTGTTAGGAATAGTGCCCTAGAAAGCCGATTGTATATCCGCTTTGTGCTTTTTCTTATTGTAATCACAGACAATCTTTGAATGAAATAACGAATTGAGGCAACACTTCTTTATATGCTCTTGTTTGGTATGCGTTTACTTTAGTTGTGCATGTATGAGAACTCCCCTAATCCTGATGACTTTAGGACTCTACCATTTAGGTGAAATGGTTCATGAAACGAGCCCTATATCACATAAGTCATGATTAGTAAAATACTCCAAGCCGATGAGTCCTACAGACAGTGGGAGTGTCAACCTGACTCCTCTAAGGCTTGCTTGTGGGATCACGCCCTTAAGAAGGACCACCTTGTTTCATGGAGGTGCAAAGTGTATAGTTGATACGTGCGTGATACATGAGGGTGCTTACTTTAATAAGTAAGTTCACTGAGGTGCCCCGTGTGAGAACATTCCTAAATGGGAAAGGAAGATTCTATTTCAGGAAATAGAAACTTCCAGATTAGGAAATATCTCACGAGTCATTGATGTGATTAATTGATCCTTAGACTTGAGGTTCCTTATCACTTTATGAGTTAACTCTGTAGTCTTAGGTATAAGCTTTAAAGGGTGTCGCCTTAGACAACTGATTCAAGGCTTATGTTGGGGTTGCACAAGTGATTCATGAAAGTGAATGAGAATCAAGAAAGGACCTACACTTGCATCTGCAAGGTGATCTCTTATTGTGTAAGTCATTCATATGCCATATGGAGTCCTTGGCCAAGGCAGTAGATCAAGATATCAAGAAAAGGGTTTCTTGGATTGAGATCAAATGGATATGAAATGTACTTAGCTTTAAGACCGGATTATTAGGGTTCTGATTATTCCCTTACCCTAGATCTTGGTTGAGAGATAGTAAGTAGGAGGATTGTATCTCACATGAATCAATGACTTAAAGGTTCTGTCGAATCCGAACATTCCAATTCAGCTAGGGGTTAAACACCTGTTGCTAGACTATGGTCGTTTAATCTGTGGACTGATTAATTAATTAGTGAATTAATTAATTGGGGTCACTGCTAATTGAATTGAGAACCTAGAGGGTCACACACAACAACTTGGTTACATGAGTTGAGGCTTGAAAATGATTAAACGAGTTAATCGGGCCAAGAGGGTTCCACACGTGTGGCTCACGTGAGTGACACGTGTCACTGTGACACGTGTCAAGCACGTGTGAATATATATATATATATATATATATATATTAAATAATTAAATGTGTTAATTATTTAATAGACTTTGGTTTAATTTTGAATTAAAAAGAAAGTCTTATTTTGGAGAAAATAATCTAGTTAAATTAATTATGAATTAATTAATTAGATAAAATAAGTTATTTATTTTAAATAAATAAAGTATAAAATAATCCAAAAATAGTTTGGATAATTTTAGCTCTCTTGAAAGTTGATTTGAATTAGAATTCAAAGTCAAAGTCAAAATTACTTGATGATCAAGTAATAGGAGAGAGAGAGACCAAAATCCTAGCCCATAAAGGACTAGGGATTTCGGCACTCCCCCTCATATAAATAGGGGAGCTCGAGCTCCTCTAGGAGCTAATTGACAATTCTTTTGGTTCATGTGTTGAACACCTTCCTTTCTCCAAGATTAAATAAAACCCTAGGTTAAGCCTAAACACTAACTAGAGAACTAGCATCCTTACTAGTTAGATTGTGATCAAGTTGGTGGACTATCTCTAGAGACTTCAAGTTAGAAGTTTGAAGATTCGAGCTTTACCAAGGAGAGGGGATCAAGCCGCGAGAAGAGCGTTCTTGGGTGGCTTGAAACGCTTCAAGAAAGAATAAAAGAAAAGTAAGTTTTCTATCTTTACGAATTTAGTTACACGATTGCGAGTCCTAGATCCTTTTGTTGGGAAAATTTTTTAAATTCCGCTGCTTTCTGATTCGTGTTTTCCCACAACTTACACCCTGGAGACACTTCGAGGTGAACGCTTGCCTCGCCCTTGGAACGCATGTAACCTCCGACGGTTTTATGTTTAAAAGCTCTCTAGATACGATGATGTAACAACCCCGTTCATGGGTTCTATGTACTTCAAATTTCAAGTAAGTTGCAATACACTCTCTTCAATATCTCTATACTTCTGCTTTTTTAAATTACGTGAATGGATAAGACCCACGTCCCTCGTCTCTAAGAGCGTGGTTGGCAGTCCATCCCAAGACGAACACTGTTATTACACATGGGTTACGCTTACCAGCACTCTATTCCGCGTGGGGGGACGCCCTCATAGGGATAGACTGGTAACGCTCACAACCAATTTAACAAATCGGAAGGAAAATACGAAGGAAATCCTAGTAGGCCTTGGCCGTTTGTTACAATGCCTTGCGCTCGAAAACGGGATCGCTGGCAAACAGGAATAAGGACGCTCGTTTAACGATAGTATCAATAAGAAGAATTTTCACAAGTCTTGAACGAGGGCAGTCTTTCAGTAAGACCCTTGTGATCACTCAAGACTTAGCAAAATTTCCCAAGGTTAAGAAGGAATTTCACAAGTCTTGAACGAAGGCATTCTCTCAGTAAGACCCTCGTAGTTACTCAAGACTTAGCAAAATTTTCTAAGTATAAGAGCGAAAATTTACACAAGTCTTGAGTGGGGGCAGCTTCACAATAAGACCCTCATGATTACTTAAGACTTAGTAAAGATTTTCAAGTTTTACAAGATTTAACAAAATCTACCAAGTGTCAGAAGCCTATCTGAGTAATGCAATTTTTAACTGAGCATGTTACACACAATTTTATTACTACAAGATTTGTTCACAACAAGCGCAAAGTGAAAATTCGCAATCAAGAAAAAGGTAAAAGACAATATTGTGGAAAAGAAGGAATTTCATTTGATTGAGGCTCTACGCCAGATATTACAAAATAAGGGCTCAAAGGCCCATAAGCGTTATTACAAAAGGGGGAAACCCTAAACGGAAGCAGTAAGAGTTGTAAGAAAAGCTGAAGGAGAGGAGCCTTAAGCCGCAGGAGCCACATCTTCATCTAAGATCACCAAAATGTTTTGGGCCACAGGACCATGAACTGAACCAACGGGCTCTTGTGCAGGAGGAGCATTCTCTCCTTGGTGTTGGGCCTCTGGAGGTTCAGGATCGTTGTTGTCAGGCCCTTGTGGAGCGTTAGGATCGTTGGCATTATTGGCTGGGAGTCGGGATATTTTCTATAGCTGGAATAGGAGCATTCTCCGCGGCAGGCGCTTGGGGCTCGTTTACAGGAGGGTCATGCTGTGCGGCTTAGGGGGCATCTTCTGGAGGATGGGTTTCCATATACTCATCCTGGATAAGCTTAACCAGGAAGTCATATTCTGGCTCAGAAATGGTGTCCGCAGGATCATCCCGCTCGTCGTCGTCCTCCTCGCAGTGCTCATTGAACATGAGCCCCGTGCCTTCCGCCCCCCGCATGGCCGGATCCGTCAGCCCTTTGTGGATGCCTTGATCAATCGCTAAGTTGAAGGCCTTTTGAGCCTCATCCAAGCAATGTAAAGAAGCAGCAAAGTTGAAGGCTTTGGAATGACAGAACTTGATGAGCGCCTCCTTGTTTGCTCGCTCAAGGCTTTGAGGCCATTCGTTCATCGTATAAGTGAATTTCCTTTCTGTCTCTTGAGCCCTCATTCTCCAGTCGTCACGCTCGGCCTCAAGCTTCTTATAACGCTCACCAAGTTGGGCCAACTGGTCGCTCAAACCGCTCCGAGCGTTCTCCGCGCTCGCAAAGTCGCCCTGCAGCTTCTTCATCTCTTCCTCCATTTTTCTGTACACTTCCTTGAGGGATTCGTACTTGGCCTTCTCAGTGTCCAGCTCCACTTGGATTTGAGCAGGATCATTCGCGCGCGCCATTTTCTTGTACTTAGCTTTTTTATCAGCATAAACTGTCGCGCATTTGAATATTTTTGGCCCTCGGGAGTACTTGCTGCACGGGCTCGAAAGAATAAAAGTGTTAGCAAGAATGTGGGAAAGTAATACCTACCAGACATAGTGAAATTGCAAAGGAATGAGAACTTACGGAGATTATAGCGTGCATCATGTCGTAGGCCACCGTCTCAACGGGCTCGGTGTACAAGAGCCTGTGGTCTGCAGTGAATTGGGCCTTGTCGTACAAATTCTCGCTGACAGTCTGAGCGAGTGTCCCAGGCCTCAACAAAACTGCACCCCCATCCGCAGAGCCGGAGAATTGTCTATCCCCTCGATGGGAAAAATTCCACAGATGCTCTTCCTCTGAAGAGGAAGTTTCTCCATTGCCCTTGGGGCCCTCCACCACCTGCTTGCCCTTGCCCATTATTGCAGAAGTGTCGGGCATCCTCTTCCTCTTACGGGAAGGCCGGTCAACGCTCGATTGGGCCCCGCTTGTGACCGCATCAATTGGGGGCCTAACTTAATTGATCGCACGAGGGTCAGCCACCCTCGAATTTTCCGCAGGAGGTGGCCGCACCATAATCCTGTTCTTCACATTGGCCACACGGCTATCCCCTCGGCCTCGTTGAGTTTGAGCGCCGGGAGCCGTGCTCGAGCTGGCTCCATGCTGGCCACCACGAGCGTCCCCTCTACCCGCTCCGCGGCCTTGGGGGCGTTGTTGTTCCTCTTGTTGGGCTTGACGCCTGTTGGCGTTAGCAAACCTGGCAGCGTGTCTGATTCCTCCGGCCATCTCTAAAATCCTGCTCCTGCAAAGAAGGTGGAAACGAGGGTTAAAAACCCTTAGACAAATTTCTCCATATGCAAGTTACAAGTGCAGAAATAAACAAGTTAGCATTCCTATCTACGTGTTAGTGCCCTAAAATCTAACCGTCTCTCTCCAAGTCACGAGCGGGAGGGTTGTCAAGGTAATACGGGTCGTTAGTAAGACTGTAAAGGAACATAAGCTCCGCATCGTCTATCCATTCCTTGGCACGAATCAGGTGACCCTCGTCCCTCAGCGCCTCTGCCAAGCCTTTGGCCCAACCCTTTGGGAAGGCAAGTTCCAAGCGGTTCTTCACAAGTGAACCCTTCCCATGCGAGATCCAATCTAATGACACCCCAAAACCTTCATCTGTGGGGGCCCTGACAAAAATGAACTTCTCCTTCCAGTTCGGGCCATAGGTGGTAGAGGGAGAGTTAATTAACTTCAAATGGTCCTTCGCTTGAATATAATAGAAGAAGCCCGCTTCAGGTGACGAGTGTGGCGAGCTGACCACTTGAAGAAGAGCATTAAAGTTCCGCAGGTAGGGCTCGTAACCGACGCATCTCATAAGGATCACGAAGCTCGTTAACAGTGCGAGACCGTTGGGCACGATTTGTGAGGGACAGAGCCCCAGATCGTTCAGAATATGAGCCACGGGGAGTGAAATTGGGAACCTCAGGCCCCCAGAACTGACTGCATCCATGTAGACCGCCATCTTACCGGGAGGCGGACGGTTGGCACGCTCGTGGCTAGCAGGAATCCTCCATGTGAAGTGCTCATCCCAGTAAATAGGTGCCAACATTATCTTCACTTCTCCCAAGGTTATTGTACTGGGAGTTTCATCTGGGGTGCGGTCGGTCGTTTGCATGCCCGAGCCTTCACCCTCGTTAGGCCCTTTGGCTTTCTTGGTTTTCTTGCCCTTGCCTTTGTCACGAGCTCTTTCGGAGGGCCCCGCTGCTTCTCCAGTTTCCGGCGCAGAAGCTGCAATGGCCACCGTCACTGTATGGCGATGAGGGTGAGTTGCACTCTCAGTTATCGGGAGAGTCACCCCCTACCTCTCCGCCTCCATCACTAAGTTCATCTCTTCAAAGATGTGCTCCACCCCACCTGGGTTTCTCTCATCCATGGCCATCACGGCCGCGCCCAACTCCTCGTCTCTAGGGGAATCCGGAGGAGATGAATTCTGGGTGGCCATCTCTTCGACTTCACGGGCAAACTCTTCTACATGTTGATCGGCCATGGCGATGTCGGAGTTTGGAAGAGATTTAGGGATTTTTTCTGGGAAGTGTTGTATATCCAGAAAGATTGGGGATTTCTGGAAGATAGAAGTCTAAGGAGTTGTTGAATCCTAATTACGATTCTAAGGTTAGCAAAGTTAGAAAGTTTCACCGGAGATTACCTTGAAATTTCTAGGAAAGCTTGAAGGAAGATTTGGGATGCTCTGAAACTGGAATGCAAAGAGTTTTTCTGCAAAAGGATGCTTTGAAGATTTGTTCGCGTAAAAGATGGAAAGGATGCAGAATCCCTTATTTATAGAGATGGAAGTTGGTACGATTCTGACAAAAATTCAAAATCGTAATCATTTCCCGCCTAGGAAACCGTTCACTTTATGGAACCATCACGTACTTCCCAAGACTCACGCGCTCCATGCACATCAGCATTTAATGCTTAGACGCTCCAAATGGTCAGAAGAAATGACTGCAATTAATGTTTGGACGTTACAAGCGGTCAGACGAAAGGACCGCATTAATGGCGTGATCAGAAAGATAATTGCTCAACACGCAAAGCCTCATACGAGTGACACGCTTGATGGATTGCATTGGGAAAAATTCTACAGCCCTTATCACTAAGGACTACAGAATTTGGGGGTAAAATGATGGGGACAAAATGCGCTCGTCCCACGTTTGGATACGTGGCACTTATAAGACAGCGACACCTGTCCTGCGATCACGACAATCACACACGAGCGCTGAAACCCTCGAAGTTCCAGTATCCTCCCAGAACACGTGTCGTCTCTGTCGCCTTTGCACGTGATCATTGTTACCGCTCTCCCACGAGCGCCATTCACACTGCATGGCTAACAATCAAGGGAAGCCCTCTTCGAGTGCTACATTCCCTCAGAGGGGCTTCCGCTCTGATTCGTTACACAAGCCCTGGCCCTCATCCCCTAGCGGATTCCTTGGCCACCAAGGCTTTAGTTGACAACGAGCGTGCTTTCCAGCCCTCGTTACCAACTCCCCAAACGGCTCTCTGACGCATCGTACATGCCCGCGCACCTACCACTGTTGCCAACACCACCTTTCACCAGCTTTTGCAGAGAATATTCCTCCTAGGTTTCTCTCGCAACTCCACGTGTTAGGGCAACATTCGGTCAGGACCACACGATGCAAATGACTAAAGGGTCCCTGACCCTCAACTATAAATAGAAGTCTTCATCTCCATCTCTGGAAGCAACCTCCATTACAGTAACTTCTTACTCAGCTTACATTTTCTCTTTCAGATCTTCATCTGACTTGAGCGTCGGAGAGCCAAACTGGGAATCTCCCCCAGTTCCCCCAGCTTGGCCTTCTGACTTTGTCTGTGTGTTTGTCCTAGCAGGTAGAACTCTCATCTTTTCCGGCGAACCTCAACTGGTCCTCCTAAACAAATTCTAAAGTGATCGGACTCTGTAACCCATATTCAGAACCCATCAAAACTAATGAAATATTATATTGTTAATTATATTTAGATAATTATAATTATATTAATATTAGTTAATTGAAAATTATTTTATATAAATTATTCAATTATATTATTTTGATAATTAGATATGTTTATAAAATTATAATATGATTATAATTAAAGAAATTTTATGAACTTAGATAATTATAATTATGGAGTTATATAATTAGAATTACATTAGGATTGATTTATTGAAACTTATCTTATTTAACTCATTCAATTTAGATCATATTTTATTTTAATTAATTATCAAATTTTATTAAAATTATAAAGTAAATTAATTTAATGTTTTCCAATTCGTTAGATATATCTTATTATAACATTTTAAATTATAGAGTTTTAAATTAAAAAATAGACAACTTATATTATAAGTTTTGAATACAATTAACTAATATATTAATAGGATTAATTACAGATAACTCCCACGAGAGTATTAGAAATTATAACTTGTGATCCTCTTAGTCAAACAATTACACATACACCCATTAAGGAGTTTGAAAATTACACAAAACACCCATGAATTAAGGTTCTTTTAAATATTTTATGACATCATCAAAATTTAAACTTGATTTTCCTATTTTGATACTTCATTTAGTATATATTTGAATTAGTATTGAAATTTTAAATTTAATAAATTAAATCATTAATTAATATAAAATAATATGATTTTGTCATTTTAAATAGTAAATTATATATATAGAAAATCTAAATTTAATGGGTTAAATATAATATTAGAAAACGTAATCTATATATATATAAAGTGACAATATATAATTAATATATATATAAACATAAATATTACTTTATTATATATTATAACTCTATATAACATCATTTTCTAAATATTATATTTAACCCATTAAATTCATATTTGTTATATATAATTTAATATTTGAAATGATAAATCATATCATCTCATATTAATTAATGATTTAATTTATTAAATTTAGATTTTTAATACCAATCTAGATATAGTTAGGAATAATTATTAAAATAAAAATTGTTATACTAAATGAATGGGTAAAATAGGAAAATCAAGTAAAAGTTTGATGATGTCATCAAAAATTTAAAAGAACCCTAATTTAAGGGTGTTTTGTGTAACTTTCAAACTCCTCAATGGGTGTATATGTAATTGTTTGACTAAGAGGGTCACAAGTTGTACTTTCTAATACTCCCATGGGGTCTATATGTAATTAACCCTATATTAATATTAAAACAGTCCTTGTTAAACTATATATATATTTTTTTAAGCTTAAAAAGTTTTAATTCTACGAAGAGTCCTATTATAAGTTAATAAGTACTTTTTAAATATAGTTAAATTAATAATTTATAATATGTAATTACATAGTTATCCCTAACTAATAGTTATTCATATAATTATTATGAGGGTATTTTAGGCGATCCGTATTTTGTAAGAAACAACTCGCACTTTTATAATATACATAGATAGATAGATTACGAATCCGGTTTAAATTAAATATTATTTATGAAAAATCCTCTTTGTTTTCACGGTTTCATGTTCCATATAATTTTAATTTTTTGTTTCCTTTTATTTTCTTCCTTACACTCATGACTCATCAGGTGAAATTAGCCCGCCAATGAAGGTTGATCCAAGTGGTTAAAAGATTAATTCTCAAAAATTGTGAGGAATTTAATTTTCTTCCTTGATTTATAAGTTTGTTGCAAAAAGTTGAATTTCACTTCTAAGGGCCCTATACGTCGGCCAAACGAAACAAATGAATGAAGTAAATCAGGTATTCAACGGCCCGCTAAGCGGGAGGTATATCTCCCAAAACCTACAAGGAGTCCGGGACATAGGCCTCCCCTAAATTTTGAAAATTACTTACTTTTATATAAAATTTTAGAATATTTATATTTTTATCCCTCTTAATTACAAATTTTGTCCTTATTTTTTGTATTTTAATCTTCACTCCCCATAAAAAATTTCGGTTCCGTCTCCGCTTGAGCTTTTATATTAAAGCATGAAATACAAACTTCCATAAAAATGTAATACTTGTAAACTAATTAAATAGAATGAAAAATGGAGTTGTTCTAAGATGGAATGTCATAATCATAATAATATAAAAGGAAAAGGTATTAATAGGTGCATTACAATAAATATCTTCCAAAGTTTGCACTATATGTGGATTGCCCTTTAATATTTGCCTATGGTGGCAATTGAATATACGCTATTGTGACATGTCCCTATGTAAGTGTCCTCTGAACTGATTTTTATATAATTACCAATTGTCTTTCTTATGGTAACCTTGCAAATGGAGGAACTTTGTTGAGGGGATCGTTTTTTATTAGAGTTATATACACCATACCCCATGTGTTAGGTGAAATGGGCACAAAAAACCCTGTGTTACAAAAATTAACATAGGAAACCCTGTGTTTTTAAAATATTTGCATGCCGAACCCTGAAAATTTTTGGTGTTGATAAAATACTAATTTTCTCTATTCATTGGACGTAAAATGACTAATTTACCCTTTTATATTTTGATATACATCATATCAAATCTCTCTATATTGTTCAATATTTTTTTATATGCACCAAAACCCTTTTTTTATATGGACCGAAACTCTGTATAAAGATAAAAATTACATGAAGAACCCAATAAATAAGTATAAAAAAGGGTATGTAGAGAGATGTGAGATGATATATATCAGAATATGAAAGGGTAATTTAGTCATTTTACATCCAATGAATAGAGAAAATTAGTATTTTATCAACACCAGAAATTTTCAGGGTTCGGCATGCAAATATTTTGAAAACACAGGGTTTCCTATGTTAATTTTTGTAACACAGGGTTTTTTGTGCCCATTTCACCTAACACAGGGAAGTATGATGTATATAACTCGTTTTTATTATGAGTCTTATAATATTCGAATTTCAAGAAAATTTGAATGAGAAATCGATTCGATAAAGAGGACGTTTTTAAATGATTCATAAAAATATTGACGATTGATAGGAAGATTGATATATCTGAGATCAGTAGATTTGCGAGCTTATATATAGTTGAGAGGCAACAATCCAAGCGTTTGTGCTAGCTGGATGCAGTCCAATCTCTGAATCTATTAAGTATTATTTGAAATTGAGTCTAAATCATTATTCGAAAGATATATTAGTTGTTATATATGGTATTTTGAACTCTTCGAATGCAGGATATGATTAATCCAAGTGGCGGAGGTAGCTCATGCACATGAGGTGACTCTTATGTGTGTACCCCTTTGTTCGTGTATGCAGTTGATAAGTAACTCTGACATCATTTATCACACTCCAGACTCACTTGCATCTGATACAAGTAGCTCTAATACTATTTATCACGTTTCGCCCTCACGTCTATTATCATTTGTCACGTCTGCTTGCGTCTTATATCATTGGTCATAACTTGAGCCTACAAGCTCACTCAACATGAGTGTAATCTTCAAATTCACCAAATGTAATATGAAATTGGGTCTAAACTCCTTCATCGAAATAATATTTTCTTGACGAGTAACACATCTATATTAATTATATTTATCAATTTCATGTATTAAAAATTCACCATATTTTGGGAGGACATAAAAATCAAATAAATAAATAAATAATAATAATAATACGGACAATTCCCAAAAAATCCCCACATGTAAACTCAAATTCCTCTTTACTCTTCACTTTAAAAAATGTTCCTCTGAACTCCCCAAATGAAAATCTAACTTCCTTTTTACTCCCCATTTTTTTGACATGTTGCAAATACATCATTTGGGGATTTAGTTACGTGATTTGGGGATTTGGGTACGCGATTCTTGAGTTTTTATACAACAATGGGGAGTTAAAGGGAATTTGGTCTGTCATTTGGGGAGCAAACGGGAAGTTTTTTGAAAGTGGTGAGTTAAAGAGAATTTTTTCAACTTATGGATACTATTCAAAGAAAACCCCATAATAATAATAATTCCTATTTAATTTTAGGAAATTATTATTTTGGACCACTGCAGGGCGATGTGTCAGGAAGAGAATTGAATAGAAACATGGGACCTTTGTCCTAACGTTTGGGCATTTCCCAATCTTTGTCTTAGTGGTTTACCAATCGCCACATACACTTTTCTACTTCTGCCCTTTATTTATTCACTTCTCAGAAAGATATCTATTTGGCTCTACAATAGTTTCATAGTACATTTAAATTGTAATATTTCAATTATTTATGTTTATGTTGTTGACAGATTAATTCTCCTCCACTTCGTATGATGATATTGATTCCCTTTATATGTCAATTTTCATTAAAAGTAGAATGCGACAATTATAATTTACATATTTAGTACCTTAAACGAGCTTGAAAAATTATACTACCGTGGTTTATAGTTATGAGCACGGCTCAATTTATTGTTTGAAAGAAATGTTTAACTTTTTTAAGTTTGAAAATTTTAATTCCAGCCAGAGCAAAGTCCTTAGTTTTAATTAGATTAGTGGGATTCTTTCATAGATTAATAAATAATTTAGTGCATCAAGTAAAAATTTAGAAGGCTGGTCAGCTTTCGATTTGACAAATCGATGTTATGTAATATAACTCATAAGATTTAAAAGTTACTAGCAAACAATTCACTCAAGTGTAAAAGAGTTTGAGTTTCCTTAAGTAAGATTTTGGATTCGAATTTTATGAATGTAAAAAACTACATTGGAAAAGGTATCCGTGAAAAACGTATTTAGTATATCAAAAAATGTGTGTGGGAAGTATGAATGATGGCGAATGTTGATCCTTGATTAGTATGTTGTAATTTTACCAATAATAGATGTCCAGCCATGCGTTGCTTAGATGCAAAGCATTGCCATTATTCAAACTTGCAAGCCAAACACATGATTATCTCTACATCAATGCTGCTTATAAAAGTTTGCTACATCAATCCAATACCCCTAAGCACATGCATTACACTTGACTTTCATCCCACTTTTCTTTTCTTTTTCTCTTTTCTTGGGTAATATGGTTTCTTCTTATAAAATAGATTTTGAAGTTTAAAATTGAATTATAAAAAGATATATAGCTAGAATTTTTGCGAAATCAATGTTGAGCTTTTAGAAATCTGAGGGGGACTTAAACTTATTTGGAGATTAATGTTTCCAACGAATTGAAATGAAAGTAAGGGTGTGCACAATTCGGTAAAACCGATCGAATCGATCGAAACCGAAATTTCGGTTCGATATTCGGTGTTTTTTTTTTTTAAAATTTCGGTATTCGGTTCGGTATCGGTATTCCGATATGGTATACCGCACCATACCAAATATCGAAATTATATATATATAAAATATTATATATAATATATATATATATATATATATATATAATACATATTATATTTATATATATTAGTGAGATTATTAATTTATTATCCATATAATATATATATATATATATATAATACTTTTAATATATAATATAATATATATATGATATAACATATGTTTTTTCATTTTTTTTCCAGATTTTTTTTTTATATATAAAATTTCAGTAGAACGGTTTTTTTTATCGAATCGAACCAAACCGTGAAGTTCGATTTGATATTCGGTTCTTCAAAATGATGTACCGAAATTTCGGTTCGATATTACCGAACCCTAAATGAAAGTAGATTTAGAAGCGATTACAAATTGGATGTTAAAAGGAAAATGTGAATCAACACACACGCAAATGCTAGCCTGGATTGTTTCTTCCTCTTTTAATATTGTCTCATTATGAAAATAAAAAAATAAAAAAATATATAGCTTGAATCTTTTCATATCAAGGTCACTTATTTACCCCTCAATTTTAACTACATAAGTCTTCAAAATGCATCGGAACAAAGTTAAATTAACAATTAAATATAAGTGCAAAATCAAGAAATAAAGGGAAAAAAAAGTATCTGATTTAATCAACTAAATTTGTTAAAAATTCTTGCATGCACCGGGTGCACCAATCAGTTTTATAATGGAAAAAATATATATATTTCTTTTTATTTTTGAATTTCTTTTTTATTGTTTATTTAACTTTTTGGAATTAAAAATTAGTGAGTATATGCAACTGAGACCTACACCCGATGCATGCAAAAATTTCCCGGTGAAGGGGGTGGGTGGAAATGACCTTTTCGTTGACGACTTGGGCCTTGGTGCTATAAATTCCATCTTTTTTCTTTTGCGTTTGTGACTTATGGAGAAAATTCAAATCGACCCCACATGTCATGCTTAATTGCATATTGACCCTACAACTTTATCATTGAAGTAATAATACGCATCTCTTATTTGGGACACGTTAACCAAGAGTGACCATTGTAATACCAATAGTCCAATATTGTTGGTTGCTTTCAAGCAATAAAGAATAGGGATAGAGACAAGTATCCTCTGAGGTTCAATTTAATTAAAGTTAAAAAAATCATAAAAATTACAAAATATTTTAAATAAGAATTACGAAAAAAATAATCCTCTGAGATTGAATTTTTTACTTCAGAAGGGTGTTCGTAATTTTTCTAAAAAATAAGTGTACGTTGCTTTAAAGTTTGAACTTTTAGAATAGTTACTTAAGGTGGTGTGCTTCTTGATACTTATTATAGTTTGAAACTTTATGTTAAAGGTGAATTGCTTGCTTGAAATAGCAATCTTTACATTGATTAAAACTTGAAAATACAGCTATTATATCGTTTTATTGTATATTTTAATTCGAAAGAAGTGTATAAGGAAATTTTCTCATTGCTTTGGACTCTTTTCTTTCCTCCTATTTTAAGGAAATACAATTCTTTTTCAAAAAAGTCTATTTGCTCTTAAAGATATTAGAGACTTACAAGTTTCCTTTATAATAAGCTCGGAAACATAAGAGGCAAACAAATGACTTAATAATAAGTATCCACACTCATAAACAAATAAATTATAAATCTCATTGGAACTAGTTAGGAAACCAGCATTAAGTACGATAATATCATTATTGACATCTTATAAGACACAAGAGCTTCTAAGCTCCTTCAGAGAAGCTTAGCCAAACATCGAGGCTCTCATCAAAGAAGCTTAGCCGAACACCCTCTTAAGTAACGCGGTCGAACGTTATAATTATTTAATAATCAAACATGAGCACAAATTAAATTCGACAAGGAATAATTGAAATCGAGCTCGGGCTATAACTTATCCGTCTCAACTCAACTCAAACTCGATTCATTACACCGGTAGTTAGAAACAAGTCTGATTAATCACAAATTCACAATTGGTTGTATTTTCCAACTTTCCAAATAGTACAAATGTGGTTCCAAAAATTACAAAGAAACCCAACCACAACAGTCCATATGGTTACAAGAAAAGGACAAAAACTGACTCACGTTACAAAAGAATACATCAATAGAAAGCCGTTTGCTTTGGTACATGAAGACTGAAGAAGTATTGCTACAAAAAGATTGCACAAAAACTATATACACACTAATCATGATTAAAATAAAGTGAAAAGGAGAAAAAGGACCAAAACCTGTAAATTGAGTGTGAAGTCTTCACTTCTCAGTAGTATCACTAATATTGTTAGACCACTGGAATTCTATTTCCAAGTTCCTCGAAGGCCCGCTTTTGCTTTCAGGCAGTAACGTGTACTCTCCCGCAACAGCACCTAACATCACGACGCGATCGATTTGGATAGTTACCTTTCCAAACGAACTCTGCAATTCAACCAAGAAAGTGATGAGCTTTTCTTTTTCTTTTTGTTTTTGTTTTTGTTTTTTTTTTTTTTTTGGTTCTTTCTTGTTAGGTTGAAAGATCACAGTATTACCAAAAAGTTCAAATACAGAGTTAATACGGGTGGTGGTTAGATTGGGCCGAGGGCATCTTATTTGGTTCGACACCATATTAAGAGACAGGGATAGTAACACTAACATACCTTTGAGGTTTTGCCTAATCATACAAACTCCCCTCAGGTTTGGGAAATTACAAAAACTTCCCTTGACATACCCTATGTTTTGGTGTAACGCATGCTACTATATAATCTAATAGAAATTATATAATAAAGTCAATAAAATTACATCCGTAATTTATAATTTTTAAGTCAATTACCTTTCCCATTTTGCTCTTGTTCTTGCACGAAATGTGAAGCTTCTGTCCTTTGGGAGGACTTTCAAAAGACCATGCGAAGCTCTCCTCCCATTCGGGATTAGGACCTGTTGATACAACCTGACAGCAGAGGCCATTTTTGGTAATTCAGAATGTAGTGTTAAAATTGCAGAGATTTCCAGTTTATGACATGATTTGAGTGACTTATAAGCTATTTAAAACATGTTATAATATGTTTAAGATGATTATAAGATGTAGCGTTTGATAAAACTTCTACAGACCGTGCTCTTAAATAAAACTTAAGAGGGCGTTTGCCCTAAACTTGAAAATACAGTGAACACTTTATGAGTGCTCATGAGCTCGCAGACAACTCATATGCTGTTTAGAAGAGATTAAGCCCAAACACCTGCTTGTTTCCAAGATCCCAACAAATCCAACAAACTATCTTACCCATGATCGAACTAATTCCACAATTGCCATGTACTAAATCTTACAAACACACAATCTTATTTTTACCACTGACGTTTGTCATACCTTGGTTTGTCGAGGTGGAGTATTTCCAAGTGTCAGCTTGCAGTAAACACTCGGGTTCCCAACTGATTGCCTCATATTATTTCCTCTTTTGATTATCACTACTAATGTCCCCGGCAAACACTGCAGCAAAAATTCAGCTTTCTCCTGAAATCGAGGTGGCCCTGATTGGATCAAGTATTGTAAAAGCGGTATTGCATCTGCCGCAGCAATAGATTGTGCTCTAGAAACTTCTGCTGGGCATGCCGACCAAGCTTGTCTGAGAAGAAACAGCGCATCTAAGGCTGCTTCTTGAGTAGCCTCAGATCCTGTCTTAAGTGATGTTACTAAATGAGGAATACTTAGAGTTGCAGGTTCTGTGGCTCTAAGACGAGGGAAATTGCCAAATAAGGCATTTAGAGCTTTTAAATACTCCTCGCTTACAGTGCCGGTTGCCCATAAGTCCTTCTCAATGGCAGCTGCAAGATCAGTGGATTAATCAGAACATTGAGAAAGAATAATAACCATCAATAATTGCACGTATGATGGTAGTGTTAGCAAACTAAGGACGAAAATTTTGAAAAAACAGAACTTTTGCACTTTGTGCTTTTTTTAAACACGTTAGAAGTATTTGGAAAACCAACTTTTGCTTATTTTAAGCAACAACATGCTAGAATCGTCTAATGACCAACTTATAGCTAACGATAGTTTGTTTAGTCAAAATAAAAGTGTTTCTCAACTTTGTTTTCCCCAAATACTCAAAGGCTTCTTTTTCAATTTTTAAATTTTCTTTCCCTGAACACTCTTCATTTTTACTGCTCCAACTTTTTACAACTTCAGCTTCCACTTCTACTTCTCCTCCAAAAAAAGCAAAAGTTCTCGCAAACACCTGCTAAAGCAGGGAACGGATATGCATGACCGAGAAAGGAATTAATTGCACCTACACCGCATTAGAGATTGTTGATCCACACCTGTTTAAAAAATTACAAACCACTCCTTGAAATTGTTTAAGATTACAAAAGCCACCCATGTGAAAACAAAAATATTACACGTAAAAGTGTAATATCTTCAAACTCCCAAGATGGTAGTTTTGTAATTTTAAAAAATTTGTAGGAGTGGTTGTAGTTTGCCAGTGGGCACAAACTGTAATGTTACAATCTCCGAAGGGCATAGATGCAAAAGACCCGGCAATCTTTCATTCTGGAAGATGACACTTCAGTTATATCTCAACAAAGACAATTTCAAGAAACATTCTTGAAAACAACCATTTTCCATGTAACAACATCAAAACTAATCTCCACAAGTACACACAGAAAAATGTGAGTTTTACCTGTAATAGCTCTCACGGTTTCACTAGAAGCGTATTCTTGAATGGTATTATTCGCGAAAAGCAGCTTAACAAACATTGCTGCCTGAATTGACGTTTCGGGATCACTAGACCCAATCAAATCAAGCACAACCTGGACGCCGCCGGCTTCTGCAACTGCCCTCTTATTTGATCTGCTATACATCACAAGATTCTGCAAGGCACAAATGGCCACCACTTTCATTTCCTCTGTAGGTTGATCCTCAAGCAAATTCACCAATGCCCGACAGGCCGAAACAGCGTCAGCGGTCCTCGCTAGTGCTTCATTCTGGAAAAGGTCGCCTAAAGCAAGAGTAGCCAATAGCCTCGCTTGCTGCCCTTGTGTTTGAGGATCCAAAAGATATTGTGACAAAGGAACAATAGCAGATTTGGTGTATTTAGAGTCTCGAATTTTCACATTGTTTAACAAAACCTCGAGAAGCCGAGCAGCCGTTTCCTCACATTGATGGCTTCTGAGAAGGTCAAGAAGGGCTTCAATTGCTCCACTTTCGGCCATGGCTTCAGCACTAGTCGAATCGTCACTTTCCAAGACTAGAAGAGCGTTTAGTGCACCGACGACTGTTGTTTCGGTTCCTGAACGAAGCAATCTAACCAAAACTGCTACTGGAACTTCCAGATAGAACTCTGAACTGAACTGGAGAATACTGGACAGAACAGAAGCAGCAGATTCCCACAGGACATGAGGAAGTAGAGGATCGGCTTGGAGAATCACTTTTGACAGCTCACTCACTCCACCCTCTTTTGCAATTTCATTTGGCCATGTCACTGCCACACTGACAAGAGCTCTAACAGCTCTCTGCTGCAAAATGGGAATTCCGGTTCCAAGAATCCGTACGAGGGGACCAATCACCTGCTGAGTCAGGGAATCTCTCTGAAGATGCTCCTCCAATAAGAGATGAGAGAGAAGCTCAGCAGCCAATTGCTGCACAGCTGAAGCAGGGGAGTCTAGCAGAGGCAGCAGAGGCTCTATAGCTTGCTGAGAAGTGAGGGTATAATCGGAACGACACTGTGGATGTTCTAGAATGTTCACAAGAACCTGCAACGCGCTGTGCTGACCGTCTGGACCAAACTCCGGTCTAGTCAGCAACTGAAACAGAGGCTCGACCACTTTCGCTGCCGATTGACCTTTTGCAATTGTTGCATTGTTTGTCAGTATTCTGAGGAGTTCGGCAAAGGCAGAACAGAGGAAATCAGGTGCCTCATGAAGAATATCAAGCAAACTCTCAATTAATCCGGCTTTCACCATTTCCATCTTACAAGCCGGCCGATCTTTACCTAACTTAACCAGAGCTCTCGAAATAGCTTCGTGGAGCAAATAATTCCTACCATAGAGTAGTCCTACAAGAGGAATAACTGCACCATGAGCAGCCACAAGCTCAGCCAGCTGTTCATCATCCAGAAGTTTATCCAAGGCACGAACAACCGAATGATGTGCTGGACTGTACTCCGAAACGAGAAGAGAAACTAAAGGCTCCACACATCTTGCTGCTGCAAGGGTAGATCTTATTCTAGTATTACCAAAAAGTACAGAGCATAATTCAGCGGCATCACCTTTCAGCTCCATCGAGTAATTCGAGGAAAGAATCTTGCACAGAACATCGACAGCGTTCATCTCCACATCAGCAACTGCAAGGGCCTTCGAAGGGTTCTCATTCAGAAGCCTAACCAAAGCAGCAATGGCTGCATGCTGCTCCTTCTCCAAACCGGTGTTCAAAATCTCCACTAATGGTTGAACGGCTTGCCTTGTTGACTCAGCATTCCTCACGTGATCGGCAGAAAACAAATTTTCCAATGCTTTAGCAGCACTGTACCTCGCAGCGCGTCCACCTAAACGCAGAACCGCCACAAGCTGGCTCACTGCACCAAATGCAGATTCATGTCTCCTTATTTCAGCTGTGCTGAAGAGAATCCCAAGAAGATCTGTTGCAGCTTCCTCATATGCATCCTGTGGGCCCAGAGAAAGATACTTTGTCAAACCTTCCAAGGCTCCGGATTCCACCATAACAATCTGGTTAGATGGACAGTCTGTTGCCAGCTGGATTAAAAGCCCCAGAGCAAGAAAAGGGGCTCCCGGACGGTCGGGGATGGGTTTGAGCAAGTCAACTAGGGCAGGGATGGCTTTTCTTGAAGTGGCACCCTGCCTGATGTCATCGACCCTGAATAGCCTCTCGAGAGCAATTTGGTCAGGATAACGAACCAGAGAGAACTCCTGCGAAAGTTCTAGAAGGTCGCTTATGTCATCATCAGAACACCCGAGCAAGGAAATGAGTCCTACTGCTGCGCCTGAATTTGCAACAGAGAGAAGAGTTCCTCTGCTGCCGTTGCAGACGAGACTGGCAACAGCTTGGGCAGCAAAGTATCTGTTTGCACCTTCCTCTGACCTCAACAAACTAGCTAGAACTGGAATTGCTTTCATTGTTGCGTTTGCACGTATGACGTCTCGTTCTTGAAACAAGACAGCTAATAACAAGGCACAAATCCATATCCTGCCATCCTCTTTATAATCGCCCTACAGAAATGAAATTTGCACATTGTTATCCAGGCATCATAAACAAAATATAGATTCGGAAAAAAAGCTTTAGGAATAAGCATTTGTGGTATCAGAGGGAATAAAAAACTTTCCACCATCTGGAAATGATCATTTTAGCACTTTACCAACAGAACTTATTTTTTCAACACACATTTTGTTCCATGCATGACCATTACATGTGTTTTCCAGTAAAGTTTGCGTCGAACTAAAGGTTAGAGGTCATCATGAGTGAAAATATGAAGCTGAGGAGGTAAAGTGTAAAGAGTTATACAGTTATGATTAAGATCACTTAAAGCAAATAAAGAAGTAAAAGGAATACCATTGCATACTGCGATAAGGATTCAGAAAGTATGTCAATGAGAACTTCCATTGCACCAGCCTCCATGATCTCAAGTTTGCATCCATCATCACGGCTTGCTAGGGCAGAAAGAAGCCACACAGCTATATTGGCACCACTAATTACAGAAGTACTTCTCTCCGGCTCATATTTGCTTCCTTCTTCTTCAGTCCTGGAGATGCTAACAATATCCTTCTCACCCAGATCCCCAACTCGAGAAGACTCCACATTGTTCAACATTCCAACTAGAGAATGGATGAGGGAAGTACACAAATTAGATCCATTTAAATCTTCAACCACTCTCTGATGATTGACTTTTGAAGTGCAAACCAGAAGTGCAGCTCCTCCAATTTTAACCCTCGAACTCTTCGAACTTATAACCCTTCTTGCCATAGATGAAATGCATCTATCAGAACAAGCAATTGTGTTGCCAAGATTTAAAGGCTGAGCTTGGGAGAGACGGGATAAAATTTCTATAGCCTTGTCCTGCAGAAGTGGTGTGGAATCAGCAATACATGAAACAATAGGAGTAATGCTATTTGGGTATTCAGCAAGAACATTCCAAGCCGGTTTTATATTTCCAAGATCTCCAACAGACCTCGAAAGACAAGCAAGTGCATCTAAAGCCTCGGATGAAGAAACGGTTCCACTATCAGCAGCTTCCAGGAAAGAAACTATAGCAAGAACAGTTCCAGTTCGGTTTACACATTCAGTCAAAGCAGAATCTATCTGACGGGAATGAAGAAGCCTAGCAATTGCTGCAGCTGCATGAGTTTTCCCATTATTTGACCCCTCGCGCAACACTCTTGTAGCAGGTAAAATAATTTCTTCAGAAACAGCTTTTTCCGAAGCTTCACTGTCTAAAAGGAGATTGGCCAAAGCACAAACTGCTTGTTCTGCAACTTGCGACACTGAAGAATTAGCAAGCACCATTAATGAAGACAAAGTATCACGAGCAATGGAAGCCACGTCACGATTCTCTTTAACTGATAAAAAGACAGCAGCAAGACATTTACAAGCTCCAACTAAGATGTTTTCAGATTCGACATTCAAAAGCTTTACAATGGAGCTAAGAGTCCTAACAGCAATGTTCGTTTCACGCAAGTCCTTTCTGAGATCAAACATTCCGGCAAGAGCAAGAGCAGACTTCGCCTGAGTCTCTTCCTTGGTAGAGCTTAATATTTTTATCATTGTTTCAATTGCATCATTTGCTGCACTGCCTTCACGCACCATTTCGCTCAGAGGAGCAACACAGAGCAAACTTTTTAAAGCATCCAAGACATAAACTTTTGATTCAGGCAAATCACTGACTAATAAAGCTGTGAGCTGGCTGATTGTTGCTGTATCTGATTTATGAATCAGATGGTTTAAAGTCTTCGCAGCGATCTCCTTCCCATTGGAGCTTCCGTTCTTTAACAACCAGAGTAAAGCAGGAACAGCATCAGCACTTTCAACACAGGCCCGTATATCCTCACTATGATTACAGAGGTTTCCAAGAATCGTTGCAGAATCTTCCTTAGCTTTTGCAGAGCCCGTTTCAAGAATCTGAACAAGGGGGGGAATACCCCCGGCAGCAGTAATAGCCCATTTACTTTCATCATTTTCTTGTGATAGAAGGCAAAGCAATGCAACAGCACATTCTTGCTGCTGCTCTGACGAAAGCCCAAGAAGAGATATCAAAAGCTGAATCCCTTCACGCCCTTGAAGGGCCTGCCACAAAGTACCTTCATTATTGCAGAGAACAAGAAGGGATCTTATCAATTCTTCCTGAACTTCATTTGCTGCCATTGTTATCAAACCAACAAGCAATCTTTTTGCATCTGAACTTGCGAGCCTGCTTGCTAGTACTACGTTTCCGTACAAACTAGCAAGTGCTTCAATTGTCCTCTCCTGGATCAGAAACGGTACCTCAGGCTTAAATTGTTGTAACAATGTCTTCTCCACCTCTGCAGGGTCCGATGCTCTAGCATATTCAGCTTTGCTGTCATAAATCATCAGAGCAGAAGCTAATGCTCCTAATGTGTCAGCAACTTGTGCAGGAGAAGTGCAAGATCCAAGACTTTGACCGAGACTCGAGATTACATAAGACAAACCACCAGATATATTAGCAAGAGCACACATTGCATTCTCTTGTAAAGCTTGGGCAAATTCGCCCTGCATGAATTCTTTCGAAGGAGCTATGGTAGCATTTATTAAAACAGGAATACCACTAGCATTAGCAATCTCCTTTCTGGCTTCTTTGCACTGTGCAGAAAGTGATTTAAGAGAAGCTGCAGCTTCTGCTCTGACAGAAGCTTCATTTCCTGGCCCAAGTAGCTTAAGAAGCAGCTTAGTAGCTTCTGCTTCCAAGATTTTTGAACAAATTGATTCATCCTCCATCATCATGGATGCCAAGAGAAAGCATACGTTTGCTTGAGTACTGGATTCACCACTTTTAAGCAACTTGACTAATATATCAACTCCTCCAGCTTGAACTGTTGCAGGCCAGAACCCCTCAGTGCTGCTACAAAGATTCCTCAAAGCTCCCGTTAGCAAGCCATCAACCACATTTCCTGCCTTCAGTCCCTTCTTTAATTGTTCCCACAACACAGGGACAACACCTTCTGTGGAGAAGATTTTTGAACCGACATGATCCTTTGCACCCCCTTGAGAGACAGCATGAATTGTCTTTGCTGCCGCAATTTGGGCATCTGCTGAGTTTGACTTGAGAAGACCAAGCAACGGGGGAATGCAACCTCCAAGTAATACTTTCACTCTTAATTCATTCTCTTTGCAAAGAGAACCTAGAACAGTAGCAGCTTGGATTTTTATCCCTACTGATCCGGACCGGAGAAGAGAAACCAGTACGGGAACTGCTTGAGAATGTGATCCAACTGCACCAAAAGCATTATCTCGAGTATTGATTAGATCGAGTAATTGCCTCAAGGAAGTCTCTTTTTCTTGTGATGAGGAGGAATTTTGGCGCAATTGCTCAATGCATTGTGCAACACTTGCTAACGTCCCATCTGGGTCCTCCATGCTGCTCCTATCTCTGCAAGTAAAAAAGAAGAGGATTGTTATATAAAATCTTGAAATGATACAGGAAGTAGAATACACAAATGCACAATTTCATGGTTTATGGACAGTTTTGAGAAACTTCTATTTAGTTCCATCCACTTATAGAGCTACTATGTTAATATTAATGTTGGTGTAGTAAACCGTTAATTAGCCATAAGAATCTCAGCTGAGAAACGAAAGAATTTTCGAAGTTCAAGTTTGGTTGTCACTTATTAAAGAAGCAATGAGAGAAAGCATTCCCATTTCAAAAAATGATTAGAACAAATGGACATTTATAGTATATGCTTCAGTTTCAGTTAATATTTTAATGAGTTTATATTAGGACCTATGCTTCACTAACTCCTTATGATAAAAGCAATATATGATATCTTCAAAAAAACTAGTTCTTTCAGATTTTCAATTCAAAGAGCACAGAATATATAATATCGTGAGATTCTAGATTGCAAAGTTTAGCAATTCATAACACGGGTAAAACTTCATTTTATTCATAATCATAAAGCAAAAGAAGACTTAAGTTTGACAAACCTTGAACCCATTTTCATAAGTGAATGAGGAGTCGGAGGCTCTGGGTCATGAGACCTATCACCATTTCTCTCCTACAGAAGGAAAAAAAACAGTAAAAATTCATTGTAATAGAGAGTTTTAAAAGTACAAACAAAATGGGCATTAAGAACACTACCAATCATATTCTGGGTGGGAATATGTGTATAAGCTTTTCTCAGAAAATGGTAATAAAAAAGATTCAAACTTTAATGCTGAAGATAGGACACAAGTAAGTTAGAATCTTCTGCTCTCTCGGAGGAAAAGACATCCGTTTCCCTAATGGGCGTACTTCGTTTGAGAACCTTCGACGTACTACAGAGATGTAGATAAGTTTGTGCTTTTGTGGAGATATGATTTACACACTTAGAAGATTCTAGGTTGGTAGAATTATGAAGAGGTGTCTTCATTCTCACTATTACCCCGGCCAAGTTTGAGTGAGTAAATAGTTCTCATACACAATCTCTCCCCAAGTATCATTGTACGCACATAAACAAGAAACACAAACAATACTTTGAGAAAGAATGCATATGATCCAATTGTAATATAGAAAATCTGAAATATTTACAACTCCAAATCCTGACAGTTTTGCTTATTCCAAGAATCTCGTAACTTGAATAGAAATAAAGACTTCAACTATTAGTTAGAGTAAACTTTACCAAGTCATTGGGGGAAATGGGGCTGCCATTGGGAGCAGCAACCCTCCAACCTAGTGTCGCCGCCAGCTTTACTGTGATTTCAAAGTCTTCTCTTCAGATCCAAATGTGCCTCAACACAGCAAAAGCTAACAGCAACTCCTGTTGAAAGGAGGACAAGTCAACCACGGTGGAAAGCAAGTCCAGTAGACTAAATTATAACACTGATACAAATCTACAATTTTCGAATGAACACAATTACTATCTTTTAAGACACACAATCCACTCAACCAAAGAAAAGATATGATTGGTCGAGTTAAAAAGAAGCTCAATTGAAATCAACACTAGAATCGGAATCAAATTTCCAAACATTCAAACGTAATCAACAAGAAAACACTAAACCCTCTCCAAAACCCACCACGATTAACCAATCAAACTACTGGATCAAGTGATCCCTAAAACAGAATTCGACATCAAAAACTTAAAATGCACCCATCTCAGGCACAGTACAGCTGACCGGCACAATTTCCACACACATGCTGGAAACAGCAGGATGCAAATGCATATAGCTTAAAGGACTGGCATAAATGCGCTGCGAAATAGTAAGATCTAGCATAATTAGGCGGACCTTCTGCTAGATTCGAGGGGAGGACATCTAGATTTCCTTCTGCAGCATGAAAATTGTTGCAGCAATTAATGTGCGGAGAGAGAGATGGAGGGGAATGGCATGAAGGAAGTGCTGTTGTTCCTCTCTCTCCCTCTTTTGAGTAATTGTGTCTCTCTCTCTCTGCGAAATGCAAATGGAGAGATTCGTAGCTGACAATCGAGGAGGATAAAAACGCAGAGAGAGAGAGAGTATCTGTATGCAATAGTGTGAAATGTGTGTGAGAGAAAGAGACAGTACATGGGGTTGGGGATGGAACACCGACAGCACAGGTTTTTGAGCCGCGGCTTCATGGCTTTATCGGCTTGGCTTAGCTTGGCTTTTTTTATCTTTTTCTTTTTTATATTTTTTTTTACAGAATTTTCTTTATATTATTTTCCTTTTCTTTTCTCAATGGGGGGAAAGAATAATTATTTTTTTCCTCGGAGGGGTAACATCTATCATGTTTTGAATTGAGACATTGGTATTCAAACACATTTTTTGGGGGGTTAATTATACTTAGCCTCATGGTAGACACAGTAATTATGATTCGTCATAATTTTTAAATTAAATTACAGTTAGCCTCATATTAATTCCATATTTTGTCTAAAAATGATAGTTAAATTTTTTTATTAAAACTATTAGATTTAATCTTTACATTAATATAATTAATTACAATTAACCCCTAAGACAATATGAGAACAAGGAAATTGACTAAAGCCAGCTGATGATATTTTTGGATTTTCATTAAAAATTTTATTCATGTCAACGATTTTTTTAAAGAAATGGGATTAAGTGTAATTTATTATTTTTTTAAAAATGATATCTGTAAATTAATTTAAAAATGATGACGCATTGTAACCACCTCGTCTAATGTAAGAACTAGGTGTAATTAACTCTATTTTTTATAACATACACTCCCAAGGTGATTAGAACAAATTCAAAATTATTATCCCGCAAAAAAAAAATAATAATAATAATAATAATAATAATAACCACGTGGGCTAGCAATGGTTGGCTTGGTATACACTATACAGACACACGAACAATGTAATGTCATAATTTTTTAAACAAATTTGTAATATGATAAATGTTAGATATAATGTTTGATGCAAAGTATTTAACATGATAGGACATGAAATTTTTTAAAGATAAAAATACAAATTTAGTTCTGTAAGTTTACAATTTTGGTAATTTAGTTTTGTTCGCACTTAAGTCCGATTTTCGCAGGAAGATTTATAAGTTGTCGAAATTGGTCATGTGACTAATTTCTTTGCTGACTTAGTGGAATGACATGAAAAATATATCTTATTTAATTGTATAAAAAAATGACTATACATGTGACGTATCTACTTTAAAAAAAATAATAATAAAAAAACATAATTATATTTGAACGAAAATGTCGTGTCGTCTAACGGAGCCTATAAGAAGGTGACTCGTCTAGACAGCTAACTCATCTTCAATAAAAAAAGAATAGTCAAACCAACCCAACTAGCTGGCCAATCTCAGAGATCTTATCAGCCTGCAAACCGGAGACAGACGAATATGGTCTCACGAAAATCTCAGCGTACTTGTTCTAGTACAGCACAAGCGAGATCTTCCAATTTACATGCGTGGTAGCAGCTCAAACAGAGAAGAGTCTGGCTCGATTTGAATTCGGGCATAAATTGTAAAATTTTAGAACTTACAGGATTTAATTGCAAATTTCAAAACGAATAGGTCCAAATTTGTCAAAATTACAAACTTATAAGATTTAATTGCAAATTTTGAAACGAACATAATTAAATTGCCAAAATTGCAAATTTACAGGACCAAATTTGGATTTTTGTTTTTTTAAAGTATCCGTATAACATAAATTAGCTTCTAAATTATTTAGATTAATTTTTTATACGTAAAATAGAATTATACATTTGGAAAATTCTTTTCTAACAGCCCATAAGAAACAGATTTTCATACAGACAAATCACAATTATTGGATCAATAATTAGCTTACCCCCAATATTTAACTACGTAATCTGTTTAGATTTTCTCTTTTTCCTCTTCTTTTTTCTTTTTTTTTATTTAATCTATTAGTTGTCAAGTTCTCAAAAATTATGTTTTTGCTACTTAATCTTTTGAATCTATTTTTGTCGCCCATTATCAATTAGAAAAATAATTATAATAATTACTAACTACTCCGCAATATAAATAATTTCTATAATATTGAAACTCTTCCTCACCATAACTTGTTCATCTTCTTACACTAATTTCTATATAATTCTTAAGGTCTTTTTCATCAAATCTAAAATTTCAATAATAACTCCTTTAACTATATATCAATTTATCAAAATTATCTGACTTGATCCTTACTAGGACAACCAATTCTTTTTTCGGATTTAGGATTAGCCACCTTATTTCCTTCTTTATATCCTTAATGGGCACAACAACAAAGTACACCTTTTTCATCACTTTTTATTCTTTTATAAAAAAATTTCGCGAAAACCAAAATTTTGGCATAAATGTTATAAAAATCATTAGTATCACTATACCATTCAAATTCCATACCTACACAAGGTGGAATTAATATCTTCTTTATTGGTGTAAGGAAGAGTTTGGTAGCTTTGCATACATAATTTTAGTTAATAAAGATCGAGCTTATTAACTGATATTAGGTTAGATTAGGACGAGCTATTTTTCCTTGGTAGAAAAAAATGTGCTGACCCTTGACGTGAACAGTACTAAAACAACAAGAAGAGTTAATATCAACTGATTTCTGAAATGAGCAACATGACTTTTGGTGTGAACAGGCCGGGCTTCAATGGGCCAAAGATTAAAATGTATTGGCCCGATAGACCTAATATTGCATACCAAACACAATATCAACACTCCTTCCTCATATCTACGTAACCTAATACTCGTACCAAACGCTTTCTAAGTAAATTATCATCTCAAATCTTGATAGTTTTACTACTTAAAGGTAAATCTTATATTTGAAAATTTAACTAAAAAAAAATCAAAATTATCAAATAGTATCAATACCTGTAAACGAGAAAATATAAATAATGAAAAAATATGAATATATTATGATATAAAGTTATTTTATAATATAAAATTTAGTGTTCCAAGTAATACATTTCACACAAAAATATATTATTATGATATAAAGTTATTTTATAATATAAAATTTAGTGCTCCAAATAATACATGTTCACACAATATGTTCGCTTTAGGTATGAAACTTTCCAGAGAGAAAAAGAAAAGAAAAGGAGAAGTGAAGAGAAGAAAAAGATATTGTCAGCTTTTTATTTACTTTACATTTATTTGAATTTTTTCACAAGAAAATTAATGATTATATTTTTCATTTACGATTTTCTTCAATAAGTTTGGTAAGTTTTATAAGAATTCTAATCATATAGATAACTCTTTGTCTTATAAAATTTTAAATTTATTAGGATTTTTATGATAATATTAATATTTAGAGTTCTAAAATCGCTATTAAAGAAAGAGAAGATAATTAATTATTGATAAAAAAAAATAAAAAATAATTAATTATTTATAAGAAAAAAAAAAATTCCCACATACGCTTGTGAAGCAGAACCCTGTACATTTATGTCAACTTATACGGAATTATCATTTACTTGTTTTTATCTTCTTGTCCTCGGGAATTCGGGATATCATTATTTTTCCGATTAAGAGTTGACAAAGAGGTAAAATAGTGGGCCCCACGATTAATTTATTAAGATATTTCGTACTCATTCGTTTATCTAAACAATTTCGAAAATATTTTTGTTAACAACTTAATTTAAAAAAAAATATATGATGAAAAATATAAACAGCTCAACCCAAGCCGGCTACGAAGTCTCTCTCAGTTGGAAAAAGAAATATATTGCCATCTCAGTGCATATGTTTATACAATAAGATACACCTAATAAGGATACCAATGCCAAGTATTTATTTTATTTAATAATAAATAATTATTTAACGAACCATGTTCTTAATTACATAACAAATATGCCCACATGCAGTTAAGTGGTCGAAATCACCACTAACATGAATTTTGTTTAATTTGATTATTATTGCCTCAAATATAAAGCTGTCATTAACGTTCATAAATCGGCTATTTTGACTAATTAAGGAGTATGGACTAATTAACTTATCTCCAATTTGTTGAGCATTAATGACAAGTTTTCGTAGGGGTTTGTGTAACTTATTAGGAAATTGATGAAAACGACATGGATATGACCCAACACGAATACGACGATACAATATTTTTTTTTTTTTGTTTTAAACTTTCCACGTGAGGAATATTAAATATAATATCCGACACGATAAGATAAGACAAAATAATATTTTTAAATATACCCGTGCATCATAGATGGAAACATACGTTTGTACTCCTTTACATAATAGTGTATAGTTATGTTTTCGTGCAAATACACACATGATAAGCTCTTTTAACATAATGGTACACTTTTATTTTCATACAAACATGTATGACGACCTATAAGATACGAATACTTTTAAAAATATTATTTTGTCATATCATATCATATCTAACACTAGTATCGAATAACACACCACACCTATCATTTACGAATAAAATATTTCGTTATAAGACACGAATACTTTTAAAAATATTATTTTATCATATCATATCATATTTGACACTCGAATCGAATAACACACCTAACACCCATCATTTACGAATAAAATATTTCGTTATATCCCTACCATACCCGTATTGTTGAATCCTTAACCATCTTATTCAGATGCTCCTTATTATTAGTTATCTTCGTTGAGAGAATTACCGATCTATAATCGAAGATGAGTGTCCTGTTCTAGACATACTTAGTAGATAAAATGCAACTAAAAATATACCTAATACAATAACCACATTTATGATACTTCCACCATGAAAAAAATAAATTGAATAAATAGCAACTTTGGTAGTCATGTCTAGTACCATAGTTTGGAGACCAAATCTTATAAGCATTTTGCAGACCTTCCATCACAATCACACTTGAAATATTCAATCCCCATAAAATATTAGGGCATAAAAATAAAATTGGAACATTAAAGATATGATGGAGACTCTACAACAGAGTACCAGCTAAGGTAATGGAACCTAACCTTCTTAAAATAAACATGATAAAGATTCATATAATCAAAACCCTTCTCCTATCAACTGAAAATGCAACATATTCCTAGTTTTCTTGGACGAATTTTTGAAAGAAAAAAAAGCCAGTTTACTACATAAATAACATAGAGGGTGTGTTTAACTTTAACCCAACATTGTTAAATAAACACGAGTAAAATTCGAGATAATCAGGACGCTTTCCCATCGACTGAACTGCAATATACCACATAAATAGCACTACAATGGGAATCTGGCATATCCTAAGGATCGACGTAGTTACACAAACTCCCTCTAAAGTTTAAGAAATTATGAAAATTTCTCATAGCGTATCATGAGATTTGGTCTAATGCATGCTATTATAATGATGAATTTAAAAGCAAATATTGACCAGTTAGTTTTTTGTTATTTCTCAAACATCAGGGGAAGTTTGTGTAATTAGGCCAAACCTCACGGTGTGTCGCTGTAATGATCCCAAAAGTAAAATGCCAAACATTCATATGTACCCACGGGTAACATAACATGCATGGAGTATAACGCAGCTATTAGATATGTATCTCACTTGTATTGGCATCATAATTTTCTTGAAGTAAAACAATGAATTTTGCCCTTCATGGGGATAAAGACCTCGAGATCTACATCAGGACCAACCAATTTCAACACAAACTTGCTGACAAAACAGATGTGTTGGAAAACCAACCATGTATGACGGTCGGAAGTCGAAACTAACATTTTCCTCGGGGGAAAAAAAATCAAATTTATTTCCGTGATTACATACAACAGCACTGCAATATGGGGAAAATTTAAAAATAAATTCCTTTGTCTGCTTTTAGAAACTTTCAGGCCACAAAATCCAAAAACAGAGCCCCACAACAAAACCGGTGACTTATCATGATTCATGGTGATATAACAAAAATTTTGAACTCACTTTAGATGGTCAATGAAGATTCATGTTAGGCTTACTGAAGTTGCATAGGCTTGCAAAACAGCCAAGGCTTGCTCCGTAATAGCCCTGCTTCTAGCCTGTTTAACCCAATCATGAGCAACTTCTGCTGCTTGACTTCCTTTAACTCCATTCTCAAGAATATCGGCAGCTTCGCATAGCTTTCCTTGAGCTAAGAGATTCTCAACTCTATTTATGAGAGATTCAATTCCATCACCCGACTGGTCTACCTCTTTAACCTGAACTCAGTACTCAGTAGTGTTATAAATATATTTCCTTTTTAGGAATAAATACACTGGCATAGCCCGAGGTCTAGCCTATTAACACTAACAACCGCTCAGGTTTGAAATATTAAAATGATATACCCTAAATTTTGGTCTAACGCATGATATTATAATCATGAAATTTGAAATCAAATATTGACCGGTAAGTGCTAAAGGCAAATTGGGGTATTCTATACAAAATCAGAGATGGCGTCATCAAATTTTATGAATTGAGACTAAATGCAAATTTTTTGATAGGGGAAGTTTTTGTAATTTCTCAAACCTCAAGGTAAGTTTGTGTAATTGGGTAAGACCTTAGGATATGTCTGTGATTATCCATCTTCTAAAAAAGATAAAAATATGATAAATTAAAATATATGAACCAGAAAGAATTTGTTTTGAAAGCAAGTATACCTTCAACCAAGAGGCGACGTGTGCCAACGAATGTGTTAATATCCCACCACCGCCTGATGGAATTAGGCTGAAGTGCCTCAATGTCCCCTTCAATGCATCAAACTGTAAAACCCAAAGAATACTAAAATAATTTTTGGAAGGACCAGAAAAGAGCTTCTTTCCAGAAAAATAACATACATTCCGAATAATAAAAGAAGATACAGTTTTCAAGAATATTTAATTAGTCACCTGATGATTCTACACGGTTCTCATATTTATTTAAAGGGAAAATGAACCCAAACATCTTAATTCAATCAATACTTTTTGTTTGCAAGTCGAATTTATGCAAGAACCAAGAAACATTATAGTAGATGGATAAATGTAACTTGCCTTGTGATTCAACTGGGGCACCGTATCTGTTCCATGTCTTTGGATTTCTTCAGGAAGGGAAGATAGAACCAGAGATATTAGCGAGTCTCCATCAATTCCTTCAAGATGAGTGTGGAGTCCCGCAATTTCCTTCTGAATAGGCTTTCCTTTTGAGAGTGCATCTTCTAGTGCAAGTGCACTCTGCAACACAGAGATTATTAGAGGACGACACATTGGACAGGGAAAAAAAGAGAAAAAAGGATGAGTACTGAAGTAGAACTGAAAACGAATAAGTTACCAGGGCAAGCTTATGAACAGAATGACTCTGGCGAGCCTCTTCAGAACGGGCATAAAAAGCCATACACAAGGCATTTATCTGCAAAATGACAGAAAGGGGAAATAAGCACAAAAACCATAACAACCTGAAAGTAGACAAATCAAGCAAATAACATCAAATTCACTTTTTGGTTTGGAGGAAAGTTGATGGTTTGCGATATCCGAGAGGAAACTCAGCTTTTTGTTTAGGGAATAGCATACCAATATTACAAAAAACAAAATTGAGGCAAGAAAATCTCCCAAAAGAAAACTTTGTTGCTGTCATTCATCCTTCAAAATATCCATTGAGAAGGAAATCAGAAGCCAAAATTTAGGAAACTGAAGTCCACTGTGCCAAAGAAATCAAGTAGTGGAACCATAGATAAGAAATCAACTATTGTCCATCAATTTTCAACTTGTACAGAATGCTTGCATTGAAACTTCTTTTTTTTTTTTTCAAAATATATCGCAGAGAACTAGTCACTGGGGATTCAATAATAGTTTCAACAAAAAAACACAATAAATATCGAAAAGTAGCATCCAGATAACACAATCACATCTATCTTTTCCTATCGAATTTAATATCCAAGTATTGCATAAATTTTACATGCTCTGAACATCTAAGAAATCAACAAATTGCTCTTTAATTCCCTTTGAATTAACTTTTAGTTAGTAAAAGGGTTCGGATAGAACTATGTGTGCCAAGAGCTCATTGCTGAAGTTATTGTAGGACCAATAATGTTTATTAACTTCAACTGAACCGATGCACTTTCCTCACTACTTTAAAGTTCCTGGTTTAATGTTAATGAAAGCTCTAAATGAAATAATTAGCAGGCACATTACATGAAGATTCGCTTCTGCCATTTTTTCGATCTGAGAAGCCTTCTCACTTGCAATTGCTGCTGTCAATTCAGCTTTCGCTATCTCCTGCATTTTCTTCAGCTTTTCTTCCGTTTCTGCTTCCTGAATACAGGAATTCCAGAATTTGCAAATGCTAGGTCAACACAGTCAAATGATTACCATAGACAAAATAGCACTCTTAATGCTATAGGGGTACCTTTTGCTCGATTTCTCTTTTCATTTGCTCTTCTAATTTTTCTTGAAGTGATTTGAGAGCAACAGCTGCTTTCACTCTTTCTCTATTTAATTCCTGGCCACATTTCAATAGCATAAGTCCAGCAAGGCAGCAACCAAGCAAATTTTACTCCTTCCATTCACAACTGAAATGTCCCATTCTCTCTTGGGACACCAACAGATAATGTCCCATGCCATTTTCAGACATAGTGATTTACTTTACAAGCTCTAAGCCACAGCAATGATGTGAAACTAGTAAATTTGGCACACTCGTTGCGTGTGCAAATAAAAAAAATAATTATTTAAATATATTAAAAATAATTTTTATATTAATATATATTTTATAATTATTTTTAATTTATTTATTAAATTCATAAAAGAATAATATACTAAACAACACTATCTTTGAAAAAAGATAAAAATTATATATAAAAGAAAAGAAAAGGAATTGAAGTGAGTTGAGAGAAAAGATAAGTTAGAAAATATTGTTAAAGTAATAAATTAAAATAAACAAAAGAAAAGAAAAGAAGAGAAAAGAATGCAAGAGAAGATACGGATAAAAGATAACTAAAGAAAGAAAAATAAAAAGAGGACACCAAGAGACCAAAACGGTTACTATTTAGGTCTCTCGCTTAATATATAGTATCGATGAAATAGATTTTCAACCATTACTTTTGAGGAATGGAGGATAAAAGGAAAACAAATCAAAATTGAGCGCGTACAAATGTGCAGTTGTCCATCATAAATTAAGAGAGAGTGGGTGTAAGAATGAGTGATAAAACCATGTAATTGCACACAAGTAAGGTGAGTGAGGCAGACATGTAATGAATCAGTTTCGGATGATTCGACAGACACAAAAACAAAAAAAAGTATACATTAGGTAATATCAGCAAAAATCAAAGGGAATAGAACAAAAGATAAGAAGTTGTTTAAAACCTTATCCAGAATGGCTTCCCTCTCAGCATACATGAGTTCCCTGACCCTTGCATCCTTAAGTTCCTTTTCATACTTCTCCTGAATGAATCAATACACGTGTTAATAGAAACTAACAAACATGGCCTACAACTCCAGGTCAGGGTATCTTGAGACAGCATCCTCCCATTAATCATGACAGAATAGGATGTAAAAGATTTAATGAGATGGCATCAAATAGAGAAATAGCAAATGATCTTCTAACCTTCATCAGTCTCTTCTCCTCAGAAAAAGCACGAGCATCCAACTCTGCTTGTCTTTCCTCAGCAGCATGCACAGCTTGCAGGAAGTCGAGAACCAGTTTTCCATCCTTTGTTATGTAAGCTTCACGCATGTCCTCTATTTGGGATTTTATATCCTTCAGTTCAGAAATAACCATCAAGGCGAAGGGGAAAGAAATCAAGCTTGTTCAAAACACCGAGACAGTTATCTAATAGTAATAATTAAGATCTTCTTGTTAAATAAGTCTATGAGCATACCAACCTTATGTTTGTCCGAGGAGGATGTTGCAGATTCTTCAGAATGGTCCCTTAAAAGGTAATCATCAAGGAGGGAACTAGATTTCTGTATTGCATCATCCTGGGCAACCTAGCAAAAGTTTTTTCACAAGAATTTGTAGTAATATTCCAAGTTAACAACAGACTGCAAATAGAGTTGGGGAATGATAACCTTATTAGAAGTCAGAAGAGCACTTTTACCTCTTGAATGTCTTGATGGGTGATTTTCTCCTCTGGTATAGGCTGCTCAATTTCTGCTTTGTCTTCTGAGGTAAACTTAGGTGTGACTTCAACTAACTTGTTCTGCTCCTCATCTGGTTTAACCTCTGGGCTCTTCAGCTCAAGACTTTCTTCAGCAGGTTTAGTAGTTAAATCATTCGAAGGCATGCTGCTTTGAGGAACATTAGGAACCTCCTCCTCCTTAACACGATCATCATTCTCTGGAGTGGAGACCGCCATATCTTCTGCTGGAAATTTTTTATCTTCTTCAGTTCTCATTGAATCTTTTGGCAGACTTGGCTCTGATTGTGTTTCAGCTTCTTGTTTGGCAATGTCTGTACGAGAGCTTGAGACATCTGACTCCTCCAAGCCCTTCTCAGCAAGTGCTTTGGTTAATTCACTAGCTTGAGCGGGTGTATACTGTTCTGGTAAAGTTTGCGCATTCTTGTCATCAGTTGGAGACTTCGTGTATTCGCTGATGCTTTGCTGCTGCTTGCCAAGATATCCATCAAGAGCCCCATAATGGTAAGCAGCCAGGAAAACAGTACCCAATGCAATACCTCCAGTTATAACTTTTGGAAAATGACTCGGAGATTCAGGGCCATTGCTGCCTGAATCAGGCTTCGGTGGCGAATTACTCACAGAAAACGACCTTCTGGAAGAAAGATATGAAGGTATCTGAACATCCCAAAAAAAAAAATCAAAGGGATCATGAATTCTTTAAGTCCTAGTACAATCAAGCACATGAAATTCAAGAAATGCTGCGTGACGCATCATCATCAGGCAGAAAAAAATACAACATCACAATTCTCGCCCATTTAACTCATCACCAGATATACACACGCGAATTACAAAAATACATAACAATATAGAACCGTACCTGAGTCGTAGCCCCCAATGGAACCCTACTAATTGAACTGCGGGATGCGAGCTCTAAAATGGACCTGCAAATGCCATCCCCAGAAACAAAAATTAAACAAATAAACCCTTGATTGCATCAAAATTGAAGACCAAAGCAATTCCCCATACCGAAACTACATCAATTTGTGAATATACAGCAATACCAAAGCAATTCCACATACGGAAACTACATCAATCCGTAAATATGCAGAAATATACACATCGCATCGCATATTACCTGCGTAACATTGCGGAGGGAGCTTGGGAATTCAGCAGTGTTCGAGAGTATTTGTTATGTCTTTATATTCCGAGGAAGAAGATGGCTGACAAAAATTATATGTAAATTGAAATGAAATGAGACATTAATGAACCGGCCTGAGCCCAATATAATTAAACGAGACAGGACTAATGGGCTAATGTCAATGGGCTTTGTAATATTATGGAAAATTTACATGGGCCTATTAGGCCCAAACATACATTGTTGGCCCATTACCTCCATCTAATTTTTGTTTTTAATTTTAAGAGCAAATGTTATTTTAGTCTTTGGGAAAATTGTACAATCCCTCCACCCGAATATTCCCACTTGCAATTTATAGACAGAGTTTTGGCTTTTAGCAAATTTGGGACATCAATTTTAAAGTCAATGAAATTATAGGACATTGACCAACTGAAAAACTCAATCCCAATCTAAGTTGTCCATGTGGCCGTTGGACATACACGTAGATGGCCACGTGTTAATTATTTTGCCATGTAGGATTCCATGTGTGTATTTTTGCCCCCCCCTTTTTAATTAAATGAAAAAATTAAAAAAATAAAATGAGTAACAAAACTCACCAGTATATGCCTCGATGTTTGCGCCATTGTTTTGAAATAATCTTAAAAATTTTGGAGGCTAGGGGCAAACCAATGATAACCATGTTAGAATGGAATCGTGAGCACCTAAAGAAGAAGCTGCGAGAGGGTAGAGATGATTGTCAATCTTGGACTGGAAATTTGTGCCCAAGGATTGCTGATATTTTGAACGAACATTTGCAGAGGGTGGCTGATTGCATACCTATCAAGGCCGACAATACTCACTATCAGATTTCCACTTGTGATGGTTCTATGTATGCCGTAGACTTAGGTGCAATGACTTGCACGTGCAGAAAGTGGCAGCTCACCGGCATTCCATGCCACCATGCCATTAGTGCTATATTAAAGCAGAAAAGGGACCCAGAAGACTATGTCGACAACTGCTACAGCATTGAGACGTACAAAAAATCTTATGCTCCTGTCATCTATCCAATAAGCGGGCAAGAACTGTGGAGTCAATTGATTTATATTCCTCCATTGCCGCCGAACTTTGGAAGGGGTGTCGGTAGGCCAAGAATGGTAAGAAGAAGAGAACCGGATGAGTTACCTATTCATAGAAGGAGAAGGGGTAGGGTAAGACAACCTTTAATGGCTTTAAGAAGGCAGACACCCACCGTTCATTGTAGTTGTTGTGGTGCAATGGGACACAACGTTCGAGCTTGTCCCGAGAAGGTGGATTTAGAGGTGGCAAGCAATGATGCAAAACGGAAGAGGCTGAAGAGACAGGAGAAACAGGTAAAAAATCTTGTTATGAAATTTAATTTATTTTATGAACAAGTGTGATACAATCTCTTATATTTACAGTCATTTTTTACTTTGATTTAAATTTGTAGGTCAAGAGGAATATTTTCAGAGAAGACACATCTAGGCAGGGAACAGAGGTACATGTTATTTAATTCATTTACTAACTTCTATTATTAAATGCTAAAGACTTTTGTTTTGGGAATTCGTATGTTCAGGGGACCATATCAACACTAATCGAGGTGTATCCAAACCACATTGTACAGAACTCTATGAGAAGGGACAACACTACTGCCATTGGTAGGGCAACCAAACATCCTAATGTCCCAAACATTCAGCCACCAGCCATACAAGTATCTGGAGAGCTTACTCAAGAAGCTAACACACCTGCTGCACCTCCAACAAATGTGCCGTGTTGGGTAACTCCAACAACTACTCTGCCAGGGCCTTCTATGTATGAACAAATGCAAATGGGGCAGCAAGAGTCATTTCCAATGCCACCAACTAGAGCCATACATGGTCCTGTGATACAAAACAGGTTGAATATTAGGGCTTCTGCTCCAATGGTTGGATGTACATTTACGTCAAGAACTTTTAGGCCACCAACTGAAAGGAGAGCATTTGAAGTCAGGACTGATGCAGGGCAGAAGTATGTCAACTTATCTAATTTGGTTATCCCAGATTCCCAGCTCACTCAAGGTAGTGCTTCCAAGAAAAATTAAGGAGTTATGCAGTTTATTAGAATGGTATTGGTGGTTTTGTAATAGATTATTTAGACTCCTACTTATGGTAAAAGACAATGATTAAGATTGGAGTGGTATGCATCTGAGATGCATGGTCTAAGTGTGTATTTTTGGTATATATGGGGTGCATCTGTGGTGCAAACATCGGTATGGTAATAGTTAGGTTTTGTTATTGCATCTATGATGCAAATGATCTGATCATTATGTAAGGTTTATTTATGTATTGTTGTAGCATCTATGATGCAGCTGATCAGAAACATTAATATGGTATTAGTAGGTTTTGGTATTGCATCAATGATGTAAATGATCTAATCATTATGTAAGGTCAAATTGTGTTTTGTTGTAGCATCTATGATGCAGCTGATCAGATCTTTATGTATGATAAATTGATAATTGTTTGCTTTTGGTGTACTAATGCAATATGGAGTTATGAAAGTTTTTTCTGTGATTCCGCTCCACAAATCAATGGCACGCTTATTGCACATGCCATTATTTTTTTTATTTTTTTGCATTAAATAAAGATTATATTTTTTATTTTTTTTTAAATTTAATTATTGAGTTGGCAAGAAAGTCATACGTGTCATCCTATGTGGCCATCTACGTGTATGTCCAGCGGCCACGTGGACAACTTAAATTTGGATTGAGTTTTTCGGTTGGTCAATGTCCTATAATTTCATTGACTTTAAAATTCATGTCCCAAATTTGCTAAAAGCCAAAACTCTGTCTATAATTTCCAAGTGGGACTATTCGGGTGGAGAGATTGTACAATTTTCCCTTTAGTCTTTTTGAGTAAGTGACACTTTAGGCTTTGAAACTTCAAAGTAATAAACAAATCCCTAATATTACTAATTTGTCTCAAGCTGGATCATTAATAATTTTTTGGGTAAAAATATGATTAGAAAAAAAAATAAATTATGTGCGTCAGGGACGGAGCCAGGATTTTATGGGAGGGGGCCGAAAATTAAAAATATATATAATATTTTTTTAAAAATAAATATTATTTTATTCGATATATATAAATAAAACAAGTATACCTTAAAAACTTTAACTTATTATTTTGTGGTTGAAGTTTCAAGAATAACATTTGTATAGGTCCATTGCTATTATAGGTATATGGAAGTAAAACTCCAAATTTCTTTTATTCACGGTACCTATATAAATTTAAAAAAAAATCATGAACTCAATTTAACATAATTTAAATAAAATAATAAAGTCAAATAACAAAACAATTATTTATCTTTAACCTATTCTGATAGTCCTAAAGATAAAGATAACCATAGTTAACAAATTAATTATAAATGTTATTCATAATTTAAAAAAAAATAAAATTTCCTATTTAGGATATAATTTTTTACCTAAATAATCTATCCATAATATAAAAAAAATTAAAATTAACACAATTATTTTCATAATAAAAGACAAACTAAAATTACTATTTTGATACCATCTTTTAACTAAATAATCTCTATAATAAAAACTAAAATTAACATAGTTATCTTAATAATAAATAAAGAAATCTTAATATACAGAACTCATATCAACATTATTTAAATAATAAATAAAGAAATCTTAATATACAGAACTCATATCAACATTAAATTATCTAAAATTAAATACAGTGTATTATGTAAAATTATTATCTAAAAATTAAATGCATTATATTTATCTATAATTAAACAAAGTTATCTTTATCCTATTGTCATAGAAATAAAAATATGATATTTCCTCAAAATATAGAACTCTAGATACTAAATTGTGCAAAACTACATAAAGATTGCACGTACTTATCTTTAACCTATTCTTTTCTCAAAATATTGAACTAACGAGTAACAAATTAATCATAAATTTTATCTAAATACTTTATTCATAATAAAACAAAAAAAAAAAAACTAATATAGATTTATTGGATAACTTGGGAGACACGATCAACTCCTTTTTCCCATAAATATAGATTTTGAAGATTAAAAAAATGAGAGTTTTAAGTTGAGTAAAAGAATAAGCCAAGAATAATAAAATGAAAAAGGAAGAAGACGTAGATAGAGAAAAAGAAAGATTAATTTGAAACTTTTTAATATCCAAAGAAGATTAAAAGACTTTTATTGGGAAACGGAAGCAAAAAATGTATTTAGATTGAGAAAAATAATAGTAATTAAAGTAAATTAATAGTAAATATAAATTTTAGCTATTATGATTGGTGAGCTAACTTTTATTTATTCATTTTTTTTTTTGGAGGGGGGTGAATTTATGAATTTAGGGGGGGCAAAATAATAAAAACTTTAAAATTTAGGTATAATAATAAAAAAATTTAAAAATTTGGGCCCGCCCCCCCCTCCCATGCCCCCCCTGGCTCCGTCTCTGATGTGCGTCAAATATGTGATTACTAAGAATATTATATTGTTTTATTCCTTTAAAGTAACACCCTTCAAAGCCAATTATAAGAATTTTTTCACGCTATATTTTCATCGAAAAAGTTTCCGAAGAATTAATTTGAAACAAATTAATAACTTATAACTTATCTATTACTTTTGATACTCCATGAACTAAAATGATACAAATTCAAAATTTTAGATACTAAACATGATATTTATTCTAATTTTAATTTATATTAACATTTTATATAATCACTAGGATAAAATTTGATCATGTGCCACCATTTATCATTATATGTTATACTAATTTAATTAGAAGTGTCATATATGATTTCTTGCGGACATAATTATCAACATTATAGAGAGCCTTATAAAGGTCTCGTATATGAGTTATTGAGGTTTTTTAGAGATTTATTTTAATCAGACGCCTCGTATTTGAATTTTTAGAAATACGACTGTCGAGAGTTTTATGCTACTAACTCCAACTCAAATTTTTTTAAGAAAAAGGTAAAATAGTTTAAGAAATAGTATATATTTGTAATTACATACATTTTTAGCTATATAAGCTTTGTACACGCGACGGGATATATAGGCGGCAGGCGCACATGCGCTGGAAGACTGGAAGTTCATATTGCTATTGATACACAAAAAACCTCGAAGATGGGTCACAACAAGCAGAAACAGAGGCGATTCAAGAAAGAGAATCACCGTCACCACTCACATGAAGAAGCTCACCGTATCCACAGGCACGGACCTTTACTTCAACTATTCGAACTTCACAGTTATACGGTTTCTTTTGCAAAATTTTCATCCTTCTATGATCTTTAATTGACTGGTTTGAACATTAATTAGGGATCAGGAGGATGGGTCTTTGCCGACTGACCCAGGTAAGTAATCCTCTGTCAAGTAGTTTGCTTTATTGGGTCGGTTTATGATTGTGAATTATGCACTTGAGATGTTTGATGAATTGAGCTGGAGAAAGACGTGGTTTGAACTGTATATGTATTGAAAGGAAGGGCTTACGGGATGGTTTTAATGCAGCTGAAGAAGGGGAGGAGCAAAAAAGTCCGGCCATTCAGCTCGCTATGTGGGTATGTGCCTGCCTGTTTATAATAAATCTCTGTTACAACTAGGATTCAGTAGCTAGTTTATTACCATTGATGAGAATTCTTGATTAGATCATTTGGGGTAGTTCTCGTCGAGCTGTTACAAAGGTTTTCTCCTTCACCTGACACTGTGTTACATTGTTTGTGAATCACCAATGCAAATGGATGTAATATCGTGTAAACCCCCAAATTGCGTTCTCTCAGAATGATCTTTATTGGACAAATAAGCTTTCCTTTACAGTTTACATCTCCTTTCGTTCATTCTTCATATCCTATGTCAGCAGCTCATGCTTTGTTTATGATTTTGGTATGACGAATGATGGAGGCTTATGCATATATTAGTTTTTGTATGGGAAGACTTCATAATATCTGATTTTATTTGCATTGTCTTCTGCACATTGGTTTTTGTCATTCTGAACTCATTGTTTGGCGGTTCAGGATTTTGGGCAATGTGATGCAAAGAGATGCACAGGACGCAAGCTTGCAAGATTTGGAATGTTGAAAGAAAGTATCTGACACTCTGACTACAATTCTATTGTACAAACTAAATAATTCCTTTGCATGCTTACTTCTTGTACAAGGAATGAAGGTTTGTTGATCTGGAGTTTTTAATGTATTTCACTAATATCATTTCTGACAATACATTGCAGGAATTGAGGGTTACTAGTGGATTTGGGGGAATTGTTTTGAGGTAATGGACCTGTTTGTATGTAAATACAAATTTGATCTCTTCCCATTTCCTTTGAAACTAATGTATGTTGCCATGTAGTGCTATAATTCTGGTGTTTTTCCTGATTTGTTCATGTTGTGTCTTGCAATTTACAGTGAATACTTAATCTTCCTATTATCATTAGGCATGCTTGTATTCGGTTCACACATGATCTATGCACTGAAATAGAAAAAGAATGCTCTGGAGCCAGAATCTGTAGGCATGCATTTAGTGTGTTAGATTCTTGAGATATTTTATAGTTAAATATGAAAATTAAGCAATACATATTGTTGAGTGTTTCCCCTTCAGTAACCGTTCGATCAACCGACAGTTTTGCTGGGAACATTGATCTTTATTATTTACAGAATACAACGTTGCAGTTTGCACTAGGCTATTAACTTCATTAATAGGCACTTCTTACTTGGTGTCTCAACATGGCATTTTGCATTTGGAAATTGGATATATTTCATATTGAGAAGGATAGTACGAGTGAAAAAGCATCTTAGTTTACAGAATGACTCATAAATATGATATGAAAATGATGATGTAGTGTTTGGATCTAGGCATCTAGCCCATTTTCAATGTTCCTCTTAGTCCACTGTGTTTCTAATGGGTGTACTTTATTGTATTGTTTCCATATTTCAGTCCCACTGGGACACAATGTGTCTCCCAAGAAGATCTCGAGTTGATCAAAAGGAAAGGTTTAGCTGTTGTCGATTGCTCGTGGGCTCGTCTCGAGGATGTTCCTTTCACCAAGCTGCGCTGTGCTGCTCCTCGTCTATGTACGTATTTTCTAATTGCTCCGACTTTTAATGTGCTGAATTGCATCCATCTGTGGATTCTTGATGATTTATTTGGATCATAATTTAGTTAAACGTACCTTGTGATTGTGTGTGCCGACATAGGAATTGATTAAAATGGAGTGATTGACTAAAGGAGTGATTAAAGTCCTCATGGTTTCATGTAGATGGACTTTATCAGTAATTCATCATATGACTAGATTTTGTTGCTTAATGTCACGTTATTTGGTTTGGTTGTGTGTCTTATTTGCTTTCTTCAATAATTTGTTTAGACTCATGCATGCCAGTGGAATTACAGTACCTTGGTTGGTAGCAGCAAATCCAGTAAATTATGGTCGACCTTGCCAGCTTTCATGTGTTGAAGCCCTAGCTGCAGCTTTGATCATATGGTATTGAACTTGAACCTTTTACATAGCAGCGATTTCATTACTGCTTTTACCTCACAAATTTCATTCCAGAGCAAATGATGCAAGCTTCTGATGTATATTATTAACTTGAGTTACAAATCATAATTGATTTAAGCCTTACATTTTGATATTTCTAATTCTTTTTAAGAGCAGTGAATTTAATTTCAATTTGTCTTCTTTTTTGGTAAGAAATTTGATTGTTGCTTAATATGTACTAATACCTAATGGTGCACACACATAAAAGATAATTCTTTTCATATTTCTGAAGATGATTGTAGTTGGTTTACAAATTTACTGCATCTAGCCATCTACAAGCTTAGATATCTACTATATTACGTGGCCCCGTAAAATACTTGCATGATCCCCACTCTTTCACCTGCATCAATGGTTCATATTCTCCCACATTCTTGATTCATTGGGGGGCATAGAAAAAAAGGGTCGGGAAGTCAATGGCAAAATGTCCAAAATAAACCAGGCCTTTTGGTGCATATTTGGGGCCCAATGGGTTCGTGTAAGAATTCCCCCATGGTTCAACAACTTTAGCCAATGGTGTTCACTGTTTGCCGCATGATTTATCTTGTGATAGTTAATATTTTATCGCCTTTGTTGAACAGTGGAGAGGAGGAAACAGGGAATCTATTGTTGGGCAAATTCAAGTGGGGTCATGCCTTCTTGTCTCTTAACAGGTAATTTATGTTCTGCACAACAAATTTTGGAAAACTCTTGTATGGACGAGGTCTTGTGGCCCATTCACACCCCATGAAAATTATGCCAAATGTTAAATGTATATTGTATACACACGTGCACACACACTCACACACATGTCTGTCTATCTATCATAATATATTTCATCCCGTAGATGTATCATGTGCTGCTGGATATGAAACTTATGCAGGGAACTCCTCAAGGCATACTCTGAATGTCAGAAAGGTGCTGATATGATCTCAGTCCAAAATAACTGGCTTTCACAGCAAAAGTCGCAAGCCTCTGCATCCCATGCTAATGAAAAAGGTAGTTCTATGCATTGGTCAATATAGTCTTTTCCTCATTTTGGCCTCTATGAATTTCAGTTTTCGTTTCTGTCCCTTAGAAATGCGTAAAACCCAGGTTATACACTGAATGTAAAACTTATGGATGACGCCATTAACCAGTCAGAAATTTACATGTAAAGACATCGACACTGAAATGTCTCTCCAAAGTAACTATCCTTTTGCTTTTCAGGAGAAAATTCTGAAGCTAAAAACAACTACGATGATGATGATGGAGTATCTAGTGGTTCTGACGATGGACTCCCTCCACTCGAAAGAAACATGAATCATTTGTACCTGGAGGAAAGCGAAGAAGAAAGTGAGTGAAAGAAACCCTGTTTCTTGAAATGTGACCATACTTTGTCGTGGTGGGGAGAAAATGGTGAAGAACTTTTCTGGGCAAGTTCATAGTTGTGCTTATATAGATAGATAGATGTCTGACATTTAGCTAGTCAGTTATTGACAATGTTGCCGAGATTTGATGTTTATTTGTACCCCTTTGTTCTCTTCTTATAGTTTTGTTTCTAATTTCTAACTTTGGTGTTTCTTTTTCTTATTTCTGTCTTTTCTAAAGCTTTTCCTTGATGTAGCAGTGCAAGCAAACCAAATGAGAAATTATTTTTCTTTTAATTTTCTAGATTAAGGTAATAACACTACAGTTCGAGGTGAGTCATGTCCGTCCTTACAACTACAAAGGAATTAAAGTTGACACAAACAAATTTATCGGTTAAATTCTATCATGCTCTACTTAACCAACTCATGAAAATTATTTGTACAACTACAAAGGACAGAGTTGGCACCAACAGATTTGTCGAATAATCTTATCATCTTCAATTCGATCAAATCCATAAAATTAACGAGATAAATCAGTACAATAACAAAGAATTTAGTCGATATAAATTTGCGTTGAAAGTTGGCACCAACAAACTTGCGTATAAATTTTATCATGCTCCACTCGATCATCCAAGAACCGGTTTTCTATGGTGTATATTTCAAAAACAATAGTTTGTGTTATAAAACTGAATAATAAATAGGCGAAAGAAGACAAGAGACAGAGAGAAAATTACTACTAGCTGTAGTAATATATATATATATATATATATATATATATATATATATGAAATCGTATTGAAGTGGTACATCGAATGAACTGAAAGTAGCACTATTTATAGGCAGGAGTTTACACCTTACACAGTAAATTTTACTATGCATTTACGCGTTGTAATTAATGCTGAATGGAGGTAATGTTTGATTTGTCAAATTTTGGGGGTTATCTCTGACAACACTTTGGCTGAGGCATCCCATTTTGTCAACTATTACGGCTTGACATTCTCAACACTCCCCCTTGGGATGCCGATGTGATATGCTTTTGGTGTTGTCTCGTTAAAAACCTTATCACGAAAAACCCAGTGGGACAAAAACCCGAAGAAGGAAAAGAGTACAGTTGCGTAGGCTCCCCCTGATGTTAGCATTAGTGAGATCCTTTTATAGATCTCGGAGCTGGTGCTCCAATATGGTGAACATGTTTTCTGAAGGTTGTAGTGGGGAGCACCTTTGTAAAGATATCTGCAGAGTTGTGACATGATTGAACATATTGAACACTGATTTCTCCATTCTTCTCAAGATCTTGTGTATACTGGTAAAACTTCGGTGGGATATGTTTGGTTCTATCAGTTTTGATATATCCCTCCTTCATTTGAGCAATACATGCGGCGTTGTCCTCATATATTGTTGTTGGACTTTTATCAATTGATATGCCGCAGGAGGTTAAGATGTGTTGTGTCATAGATCTTAACCACACACATTCTCGACTTGCTTCATGAAGTACAATGACTTCAGCATGGTTGGAAGAAGTAGCAACAAGTGTTTGTTTCTGCGATCTCCAAGAAATTGCAGTGCCTCCAAGTGTAAATACCTAACATGTTTGTGATCTAGCTTTGTGTGGATCTGATAAATATCCTGCATCTGCATAACCAACCAAAACATGGTTTGTATTTTTAGAATAAAATAATCCCAAATCAACTGTACCTCGAAGATATCGGAATAGATGTTTAATCCCATTCCAATGTCTTTTAGTGGGGGATGAGTTGAACCTTGCTAATAAATTAACTGCAAAAGATATGTCAGGTCTATTACAATTAGCAAGATACATAAGAGCCCCATTGCACTGAGGTATGGTGTTTCAGATCTAAGGACTTCTTCATTTTCTTCGTGAGGGCGAAATGGATCTGTTTCTACACTTAGCGATCTCCCAATCATTGGAGTGCTCAAAGGGTTTGCTTTATCCATATTAAAGCGTTTCAACACCCTTTTGGTATAAGCTGATTGATGCACAAAAATTCCATTTTGTTTATGTTCAATCTGCAAACCAAGACAAAATTTGGTTTCCCCAAGATCTTTCATTTCAAATTCATTCTTTAAATATGCTGCCGCTTCATGGATTTCTTTAGCAGTTCCAATAATGTTCAAATCATCAACATAGACAACAATAATAACGTATCCGGATACTGTTCTCTTAATATATACGCATGGACAAATTGGATTATAAATATATCCTTTCTTTGACAGAAATTCGCTCAAGCGATTGTACCACATGCGTCCTGACTGCTTTAACCCGTAAAGAGATCGTTGTAATTTGATCGAACATTTCTCTTTTGGTTTTGACTTTAATGCTTCAGGCATTTTGAATCCTTCAGGGACTTCATATAAATATCACTATCAAGTGATCCATACAGATAAGCTGTAACAACATCCATTAGACGCATTTGCAATTCTTGGGAAACTTTAAGGCTGATTAAATATCTAAACGTAATTGCATCCATAACAGGAGAATACGTTTCCTCATAATCAATCCCAGGTCTTTGAGAAAATCCTTGGGCAACGAGCCTTGCTTTATATCTTGTGACTTCATTTTTCTCATTTCGTTTTCGTACGAAAACCCATTTGTACCCTACAGGTTTTATACCTTCAGGTGTGAGGACAACAGGTCCAAACACACTTCTTTTATTCAAAGAATTTAATTCAGCCTGAATGGCGTCTTTCCATTTATTCCAATCATGTCTATTTTGACATTCAATGATAGATCTTGGTTCGGGATCTTCATTTTCATGAATGATATCTACGGCATAAGAAAATATTTCATCAATGTTGATATCACTTTGATTCCACAGCTTTCTTGAATACAAGTAATTAATTGAGATTTCTTCATTTATCTCACTTTGTGTTTCTTCTGAAACACTTTCCCCATTTTGTGTCTCTTATGGGAAACTTTCTTTATTCAAAATTTCTTTTGTGATATCTTTCTCATTTGGTGTCTCTTCTGGGACATTCCTTTCTATACCGTGATCATCATTTATATTAGCTCTTTTTCTTTTACGAGGATTCTTATCCTTCGATCCAGGTGGTCTACCACGCTTCAGGCGTGCCGTAGATTCATGATCAATGTTTTTCTCAAATTGACCCTTTGGAATCTCAATTCGAGTAGGAGCATTAACAGTTGGTATATGTAACTTAATCACTCGTTTTGCATCTGTAAATGCATCTGGTAATTGATTTGCAATACTTTGCAAGTGTACAATCTTTTGGACTTCCATTTCGCACTGCTTTGTGCGTGGATCAAGATGCAATAATGATGGTTCATACCATGTAATATCCTTTTCCAACTGTTTGGTTTCTCCCCCTAATGCTGGGAAAATATTGTTAGGAATAGTGCCCTAGAAAGCCGATTGTATATCCGCTTTGTGCTTTTCCTTATTGTAATCACAGACAATCTTTGAATGAAATAACGAATTTAGGCAACACTTCTTTATATGCTCTTGTTTGGTATGCGTTTACTTTAGCTGTGCATGTATGAGAACTCCCCTAATCCTGATGACTTTATGACTCTACCATTTAGGTGAAATGTTTCATGAAACGAGCCTTATATTACATAAGTCATGATTAATAAAATACTCCAAGTCGATGAGTCCTACCGACAGTGGGAGTGTCAACCTGACTCCTCTAAGGCTTGCTTGTGGGATCACGCCCTTAAGAAGGACCACCTTGTTTCATGGAGGTGCAAAGTGTATAGTTGATACGTGCGTGATACATGAGGGTGCTTACTTTAATAAGTAAGTTCACTGAGGTGCCCCATGTGAGAACATTCCTAAATGGGAAAGAAAGTTTCTATTTCAGGAAATAGAAACTTCCAGATTAGGAAATATCTCACGAGTCATTGATGTGATTAATTGATCCTTAGACTTGAGGTTCCTTGTCACTTTATGAGTTAACTCTGTAGTCTTAGGTATAAGCTTTAAAGGGTGTCGCCTTAGACAACTGATTCAAGGCTTATGCTGGGGCTGCACAAGTGATTCATGAAAGTGAATGAGAATCAAGAATGGACCTACACTTGCATTTGCAAGGTGATCTCTTATTGTGTAAGTCATTCATATGCCATATGGAGTCTTTGGCCAAAGCAGTAGATCAAGACATCAAGAAAAGGGTTTCTTGGATTGAGATCAAATGGATATGAAATGCACTTAGCTTTAAGACCAGATTATTAGGGTTCTGATTATTCCCTTACCCTAGATCTTGGTTGAGAGATAGTAAGTAGGAGGATTGTATCTCACATGAATCAATGACTTAAAGGTTCTGTCGAATCCGAACATTCCAATTCAGCTAGGGATTAAACACCTGTTGCTAGACTATGGTCGTTTAATCTGTGGACTGATTAATTAATTAGTGAATTAATTAATTAGGGTCACTGCTAATTGAATTGAGAACCTAGAGGGTCACACACAACAACTTGGATTACATGAGTTGAGGCTTTAAAATGATTAAACGAGTTAATCGGGCCAAGAGGGTTCCACACGTGTGAAACCACACGTGTGGGTCACGTGAGTGACACGTGTCCTTGTGACACGTGTCCCACACGTGTAAATATATATTGTATATATATATATATTAAATAATTAAGTGTGTTAATTATTTAATAGACTTTGGTTTAATTTTGAATTAAAAAGAAAGTCTTATTTTGGAGAAAAATAATCTAGTTAATTAATTATGAATTAATTAATTAGATAAAATAAGTTATTTATTTTAAATAAATAAAGTATAAAATTATCCAAAAATAGTTTGGATATTTTTAGCTCTCTTGAAAGTTGATTTGAATTAGAATTCAAAGTCAAAGTCAAAATTACTTGATGATCAAGTAATAGGAGAGAGAGAGACCAAAACCCTAGCCCATAAGGACTAGGATTTTCGGTCCTCCCTTTATTATAAATAGGGGAGCTCGAGCTCCCCTTAGAGCTAATCAAGAATTCTTTTGGTTCATGTGTTGAACACCATCCTTTCTCCAAGAACAAATAAACCCTAGGTTAAGCCTAAACACTAACTAGAGAACTAGCATCCTTACTAGTTAGATTGTGATCAAGTTGGTGGACTATCTCTAGAGAGCTTCAAGTTAGAAGTTTGAAGATTCGAGCTTTACCAAGGAGAGGGGATCAAGCCGCGAGAAGAGCGTTCTTGGGTGGCTTGAAACGCTTCAAGAAAGAATAAAAGAAAAGTAAGTTTCTTATCTCTACGAATTTGGTTACACGATTGCGAGTCCAAGGTCCTTTTGTTGGAAATTTTTAAATTTTCCGCTGCTTTCTGATTCGTGTTTTCCAAAAAATATTTTCATCAAAATGACAGTCAGCAAAACGTGCTCTAAATATATCACCCGTTTGAGGTTCAAGATATCTGATAATGGATGGATTTTCATATCCAACATAAATTCCCAACCTTCTTTGAGGTCCCATTTTAGTATGTTGTGGTGGTGCTACATGCACATATACTGCATAACCAAAAATTCTTAGGTGGGAAATATTTGGTTCTTGATCGCATGTAAGTTGGAACGGGGAGTATTTATGATAAGCACTTGGTCTAATGCGAATTAATGTCTCTGCATGTAAAATCGCATGTCCGCATACTGAAATTGGGAGCTTTGTTCTCATTATCAATGGTCTAGCAATAAGCTAAAGACGTTTAATTAATGATTCAACTAAACCATTCTGTGTATGGACATGAGCAACAGGATGCTCAACAATAATTCCAGTTGCCATACAATAATCATTAAATGTTTGGGATGTGAACTCACCAGCATTATCCAATCGAATTTTCTTGATTGTGTTATCAGGGAATTGTGCTCGTAATTTAATAATTTGGGCAAGCAACCTTGCAAATGCCATATTACGAGTTGATAACAAACAAACATGTGACCATCTGGTAGATGCATCGATCAATACCATGAAATATCGAAATGGTCCACATGGTGGATGAATTGGTCCACATATATCACCTTGAAGACGTTAAAAAAAAAGCAGGTGATTCATCTTTTATTTTAACTGGCGATGGTCTCACAATCAATTTCCCTAGAGAACAAGCTGTACACGGGTCCTTTCGTATTTGAGGAATCTTCTGGTTCCTTAAAGGATGTCCTTGTGTACTTTCAATGATTTTTAGCATCATTGTTAATCCGGGGTGACCCAATCGATCATGCCAAATAATAAAATCTTGTAGATCCACAAACTTCTGGTTTGTGATGGCATGTGCTTCAATTGCACTTATATGTGTATAATATAAACCTGACGAAAAAGTAGGTAGTTTTTCCAGAACACGCCTTTTACTTGTTATATACAAGTATTCAATATTTCTCTCATTTCCAGTTTCAATGTGATATCCGTTAAGACGGATATCCTTGAAGCTTAATAAATTTCTTTGGGACTTAGAGCAAAATAATGCATCATTAATAATAAACTTTGTCCCATGGGGTAGTAACACTGTAGCTCTTCCGGAGCCTTCAATTAATTTTGCAGTACCCGATATAGTATTGATATTTGCTTCACTTTTTATCAAATGAGAGAAATATTTTCTATCCTTTAGGATTGTGTGCGTCGTGGCACTGTCTGCAAAACACATATCCTCTTTATTTGGATTGCTCTCGTATGAATGCAGTGATGTATCCATATCTTCAAAAGTCAAATAAATTCAGAATAAGATGATAAAAATAACTTGTGTGATAATAATATAAAAATAGGGTAGATAATGATAGGAGGGAAAATTCATAATAAAGTACAAATAATTTTTCCAGTGAGATCTAGAGCGGCGAACTCAAGCTTCGTAAGATTCGACATACTTGTAACTAATATAAGATAAAGAAAATAATTAGTACATTTATTCAATTAGACAACACGTATAATAATTTTAAATGCCAATATCAAATGATATTCCTAGGAGCAACAATGGGATTATAACTAACAAGACAAGCATGATATATATATCCCGTTCCGGGATATCTATACCAAGAATAAAAATAGCAAAAGCAATAACTATGATTATCATGAAAATTCCTTGAGCTGACAACATCTTGATATGTGAAAAAATAGCAACGAGATCTTCTAGGGTTTTTGAGAGTAAGAAGTAAGATGTAGAAGTGAATGAATTATGTTTACCCAAAATTATCTATTTATAGAAAAATTACAGCTAGCCGTTACATATATAATTTTTTTTTTAACTTTTTTTTTAAATTTTTATAAAATATAGCCGTTGTAAAAGTGTGTATATATATATATAATAAAATAATTGTTGGAAAAAGTGTATATATATATATATATATATTTATTTATTTATTTTATTTAGAGCATAAATAAATATAAATCCAAGAATTAATGATAATAATTCATGCATGCTCAGAGTTGATAAAAATATATGCAAAGCAATAATCATATAAACATAAATATTAACAGTTAGTTTCAAATTAATTGAACATGATTATATGCTTACACAAATAAATAAGTAGGAGGCAAGGCCTTCCATTCGCAATAAATAAATATATTGAGGTTTTAACTCTCTATTATATAAGTAAATATTACTAGGGGGATTTAATCTTCCATTAGATATAAGTATATAATATTAGAAGGTTTTAGCCATTCATTATATATATATAAATATGTATTAAGAGAAGGCATTAGCCATTCGTAATAATACTATATATGAGAACGTGAATAAGTAGATAGTATAGAAATATGAATAAATAGATATAGAATATTACATTTGTCTTCTGATTGATTCGCCTGGAGAATATTAGAATAGTCGTGCCGATAACCAGAACGATCGTGCTGATAACGTGTTATAAAACTGTATAATAAATAGGCGAAAGAAGACAAGAGACAGAGAGAAAATTACTACCAGCTGTAGTAATATATATATATCTGAAATCGTATTGAATTGATACATCGAATGAACTGAAAGTAACACTATTTATAGGCAGGAGTTTACACCTTACATGGTAAATTTTACTGTGCATTTACGCATTGTAATTAATGCTGAATGGAGGTAATGTTTCATTTGTCAAATTTTGAGGGCTGTTTGACAACACTTTGGTTGAGGCATCCCATTTTGTCAACTATTACGGCTTGACATTCTCAACAGTTTGAACTTAATTAGTTTTTTCCTATGTTTTGAAACTCGGACCGGACATCGAACCGGGAAGTCTTACTGGTTACTGATTTTACTGGTTCGTGGTCGAATCGGTATGACGTCATAATTATATAATAATTATATTTAATTATATATATTTATATAATATTACAAATATCAACTAAAAATAATAAAATAAGTTAAATAATATGAAAAATAGATATAATTTTAAATTACTTACAAATACTCATTAGTTTTCAAATAACATTCTCCGATAATAAGTTTTCAAAATTATAAATCTACAAAAAAAATTAGATAAAAATAAAAAAATTTCATCCTATTTGTTGTGAAAAAAACAGAAAAAAAGCATATCACACCTACATTTATATTTTTATAAATATATATTATTAAAAATAAAATATTTTACATTAGTTTATTCATATTTAAATTTAGTTTATACCATATAGTTTAATTAATACTTTTTTAAGTTCTCCTTTTTCTTGCAAAAACAGCACAAAATTGACCCCTAGAAATCGTTGAGGGTTTCAAGAAGAACAAAAAAGTTTCGGGTTACAATTGAAATTTCGCAAGAGTGCCACGTATATAAGACCGTATCCCCATTTCCACCACCAGTGTACTGGGCCACTGTGCTAAGCTAAGCTGCGAAACCCTAGCAAGGTCCTGACAATGGTGGCGGCGAAGAAAACTGTAAGCACCTCTCTTCGAATTCCCGATGACCTTTACTACTTCCTGATAATGTCTTGATTTATTGTGTTTCAATTGTAATATGTTCTGATTTATTGTGCTTCAATTGTAATTCTGTGTACAGAAGAAGACTCATGAGAGCATTAACAATAGGCTGGCTCTCGTGATGAAGAGCGGCAAGTATACCCTCGGATACAAAACCGTTCTCAAGACTCTCCGCAACTCAAAAGGTAGTTTTCCCCTAAATTTTCAATTTTTTTTTTGGATTATGTGTAATGTAGCTGAGTTTTTACAACTGGGTTGATGATTTTAGGAAAATTGATCCTTATCTCGAACAACTGCCCGCCGTTGAGGAAATCGGAGATAGAGTATTATGCTATGCTCGCGAAAGTTGGAGTTCATCACTACAATGGAAGTGAGTAGCTCGTTTCAGCTTATTTTTACTGGTTTTCTGTTTCTTCCATGTTGTTGGGTTTCTGCCAATTTTGTTCATTATATTTTAGTTAGTCTTTATGATGATTAGATTTCTTATCTTGATTCTGAATTGGAGTTTTAGTATTGCCCTGCGTTTTGATTTATTAGCATCGGGTATTTCTTGATAATTTGTGCATTCGTATAAGCCAATGAAGTGCCCTGAATCCTGATGACTTTGTTAAAGGCCATTGAAATGTGATGCAGCGACAGACTCTATGTGCTTTGTTCATCCTAGTTTTAAGCTAGTAGTGTAATTTTGCCCAAGTTTGACATCACTGAAGATTTAACTCATTCCTAAGGCCGGGGGCGGGGTGCAAATTTCTTACCCCTTTTATATATCTATATATGTTTAAAGAAAAATTACGCTAAAAATTATAAGTTTTCGTGTTTTTACTACCCCAAAAAATCCTGGCTCAACTGCACAAGGCTGAAATCTTGCAAATTGCAAGGTATTTATGACCACATTATTATGTTTCTTGCAATACTTTCTACTTGTTCTGTTGATGAACGGTCCCAATTACATGAGGAAAGGTCTTTGCTTCTTGCACGCACCTGGTCTTAGGTCTCAATCATGTACCAGGTGGCTTGCATGGTGCTATATTATGCATGTATTTTTTCCCAAATAATGTGCAGTATATGGTACATAGATTAGACCCAAAATGGGATGCATGCAAGGATTTTTTTGTTACACTCAGTGCGTGGTCTTTGATATAATGTCCATCCTGCATATTGATCCAACTCTCTAAGGAAGGCTTCAACTTACCAATTCTTGTCATCTTCATTTTTGAATTATGCTCGTAATTTCCTCGAAAAGCTTTGTATCACTGACATTCTCATATTGAATTCCAGATAATGTGGATTTGGGAACTGGATGTGGAAAATACTTCAGAGTTTCATGCCTCAGCATTATAGATCCAGGTAAAACATTATAATTCCTCATTTCCCTGTTATTTTCCTTCCTGAATTGCTACAACTTTTCCTGATATCGTCTATTTCTGCAAAACGTAGGTGATTCGGACATTATCAAGTCATTGCCCGGCAATCATTGAGAAGAGAAAGTTTCTGTCTTGCTTATGATTTACCCTTTTCATTTCTTGAAACGCATCCAATTATCATATGTAGAACATCATGAGTTTTTGTTCAAAATTTTGAAGCCTTTGTGGCGTTCGTCTTATGTCTCGGCCTGGATCTCGACTGGAATGGTTATTTCCAGTACATTTCTATTTTCTAGTCAATTTACGGGCTATGGAAATCACCAAATAGATGGAAATTGAACTTAGGATCATCTTTTATCTCTTCATAAAAAGGTAATAATTGAACTTTGACCCAACTCATCTAGGATGGGTTTGGGTCCATCAAATGGGTATGGACTGGGTTGGGTAACGGGCTCATATGGGCCTAGCTCAGTGCTCATATATATTTTAATTTATTTTTATTTTGTCAAAAATTAAAGTTATATATTGAACAATTTGATAGGTAAGTGAAGAGATTTGGAAATGGATATAGAATGTCTATATTGTTTTTTAATATTTAACCTTATGAAAAGTGTGATCTATGATTGCCAGAAACTTCTCCGCAAGCCCTAAGAAGCCACGATAAAACATATACACAGAGAGGGGAACACTGTTGTGGACAGACTTGTGAGGCTTAGCCATATAGCACTCAGATGGATTGCGCGGTTTGGAATGACCCGCTGGATGAAGATCTGTGATTGAGTGCTGCATGCTGTTTTTTTGGCTAGTGTTTGGCATTCTTCTTGTTGGAACCAAAAGAAAAAAAAATGTACCTCTTATTTGTTGGAATTCGTCAACCCTAACGCAGCGGAAATTAAAATTTTTTAGGGATTATAAAACCGGTTTTATCGGAATTCCAAACAAGATCACCTTTGATTCAAGATTTACGATTTAAACAAAAGAAGAATCAAATACCTCTTTCGCTTCCAGTTGATGACGATGACAAGGAGGTTTTCCAAAACCTACCCGCTTCTCTTCTATCCGATCTTCTTCCAAGAATCCCACGCGGAATTCCTCTAAGGTAGTCCACGACCCGTAATTGAACAACTATTCAATTAGCACACTAGAACACTAATTAGATATTGATTATCTAATAGCATTCTCAATACTGTATTGAGAAAAGAGAGAGAAGAGAGACTTGGAGAGAAAGCAGAAAAAGAAGAAAACAACGATGATTTCTTTCTTCTCACAAATCTGTTTATATGCTTAACCCTAGGTCAAAAACCCTATGGGCTAAGCTAGTTGATATAATGGGCTTTAATTAAATTACTACTAATTAAATTAAAAGGCCCAATATTTATTTAATTAGTGGACTTAATTTAATTACAATAATTAAATCAAAAGTCCAACATCTAATTAAATTGGTGGACTTAAAAATTAATTACTCCTAATTAAATTTCAAGTCCAATTAATTTAAATACACTTATTTAAATTAATGTTAACTCTTTAACATCTATTCTCAATAGCTTAACAATTAAGCATAAATTAATTAATACAATTATTAATTAATTACTCTCTCATAAATTAAACTCTTTTAATTCATCAATCAATCTCTATTGATCTTTAGATAATCTTGTTGTTCAATTCGAGTCATTGTGTGACCCCTTAGGTTCACCAATGAATAGTAGTAGGCCCACATTCTTAATGTGGTATTTCAGATAATCTTTTATCTTATTGATTTAATTGAACTCTTTCAATTAATCACTGTTTAATTAAAACTCCTTTTAATTAATCAGTACCTACAGATCATGATCGATGTCTAGTGACAAGCTCATGACCACCCATCCAACAGGTGAAGTTTATGCTGTGAACCTTTCAGTCTCATGGATACCGTGAGATAAGATCCTTCTATCGTCTAATCCCCGAATAGGACCTAGGGCATGGGAATAATAGAACCCTATTAGTCCTAATGCTATGAATTAATTCTAATAGCAATTCCATTTGATCTAACACTCTAGGAAACCCATTTCCTAATTTAGATCTCACTACCTTGCGCAAGGATTTAAGTGGAATGTGCTACAATAGAATTCATGGGTGATTCACTCGTTCTTCTAGACGAGCGATAGATTCTATGTTGGCATCTCATATGCCCCCATACATGATTCGAACAATACCAACATACAACCATAACGAGATTCATGGAACCCATGAATCTCTAGGTGTATATCAAACATTGCCCTTGTCAAGCATAGAGCATCAATGGAGCCTCAAGTCTAAGGACCATTTAGACACTACCATAACTAGGGAACCAACCTCATCATTAAGGTGGAAAAGCCTTACCCCATTGAGGTGTTCCTGTCGGGATCCTCAGTGTACTTGTTCCCTAACAAGCACCCTCATACGCATGTGAATGTCCCTACATTCAATACTTATGAAACAAAGTAACCTTTCTAAAAGGCACGTCATATGAGCAAGTCTCAAACGAGTCAAGTCAACATCCCCGTGCTTATTAGACTCTTCGACTTGGAGTTGGTTTAGATCACGCCATAGAGACTTATTTCATAACCTCCATCCCTATGCGAGGTCAAGTCCCGTAGCTCAATGTGACCTTGGGGTTTCATCCATACACAAACAGTTATAATATGCAATTAATAAACTTGAATGAGGTATGATGAATTGGCCACATAGAATTAAACGACTACGAAACGTTACATTTATTATTTCATTAATGTCACAAATTGCTACTAATGAGAGTAGTTTACAAAAAGAGGCCTAAACTATTTGGCTCTTCTAGGGCACTACTCTAACAATCTCCCACTTGCCCTCAGAGCCAATTGCCCATAGTCTTAAGACCCATCTCCTGGAGATGTCCTTCAAAGACCTTTTGGCTAAGAGGTTTAGTAAGCGGGTCTGCTACGTTTTCTGCCGAGGGTACACGTTCCACAATAACGTCGCCTCTTTCTACGATTTCTCTAATTAGATGAAATCTTCTTAGGATGCGCTTAGACCGTTGATGAGCTCTTGGTTCCTTTGTTTGCGCAACCACTCCGTTATTATCGTGAAAGACAACAACCGGGTCAGCAATGCTAGGCACTACATCCAACTCTTGGATGAAGTTTTTTTTTCATCCACACACCATCTTTCGCTGCCTCTGATGCAGCTATATACTCCGCTTCACAAGTAGAGTCGGCAGTAGTTTTTGTTTGGAACTTTTCCAACTTACTGTACCACCATTTAACCGGAATATGAATCCGGACGTGGATTTAAAGTCGTCTACATCCGACTGGAAGCTTGAGTCGGTGTATCCTTCTAATTTCAATTCTCCCTTTCCGCCGTATACAAGAAATAAATCCTTAGTCCTTTTCAAGTACTTAAGGATGGATTTCACGGCAGACCAGTGACTCTCACCAAAGTTTGACTGAAATCGACTTGTAACGCTCAAAGCGTATGCGACATCAGATCTAGTACATAATCATAGCATACATTATGCTCCCTATTGCAGATTCATAGGGTATACGAGACATCTTATCCTTCTCTTCTTCAGTGTTAGGACACCTTGATTTAGAGAGGATCAACCCATGTCTCATTGGCAGGAATCCTCTCTTAGATTCCTCCATACTGAACCGTTTCAGTACTTTGTCTATGTACTGAACTTGAGATATACCTATTAATCTCTGTGATCTATCTCTATAGATTTTTATACCGAGAATAAAGGAAGCTTCTCCCAAGTCTTTCATGGAAAACTGAGTAGACAACCAAGTCTTTGTTGTTTGCAACACATCTTTCTCATTCCCAATGAGTAAGATATCGTCCACATACAACACGAAAAATTGTACGACTCGCCCACTAATTTTCTTGTAAACACATGGTTCATACTCGTTCTTGATAAAGCCAAACGATTTGACTGTCTCATCAAAACGGATGTTCCAACTTCTAGACGCCTGTTTGAGTCCATAAACGGATCTCTGGAGTTTGCAGACTTTCTGTTCGCTCCCACTGGATATGAAACCTTCCGGTTGTTCCATATAAAGGTCTTTATCTAAATCTCCATTTAGAAAAGCCATTTTCACATCCATTTGCCATATTTCGTAATCATAGTACGAAACTATGGCTAAAGTATCCAAATGGATGTAGGCAATCTAATCGTCCTCGCGGATCTGCAAGGGCTTGTGTTTACTTCTCGTTGTGGGAAAGAGGTAGGTTCCATTGCTTGATCATTTGTAGGTTCATCTTGAACTTCACTAAGTTCTGCTATCTTGCCTGACTTTTCAACTAGAAACTCCTTTTCTAGAAAAGTGGCATTCCTCGAAACAAACACCTTTTGTTCCGAGGGATCATAAAAATAGTAACCCACAGACTCTCTAGGGTATCCTACAAATTTACACAAACTGGATCTGGAATCCAATTTGTCTCCCACTAGTCTCTTGACGTATGCAGGACATCCCCAAACTCTAAGGTATGAATAAGTAGGGGGTTTTGAAAACCACATCTTATATGGTATTTTGGGCACAGATTTGGAAGGAACTAAATTAATTATCTTCGCGGCCGTTTCAAGGGCATAACCCCAAAACGATATTGGAAGATCCGTGAAACTCATCATGGATCGGACCATATCCAATAAAGTCCGATTTCATCGCTCGGAAACCCCATTCAGCTGAGGAGTTCCGAGCGGAGTCCACTGTTAGATAATCCCATTATCTTTCAAATAACCAAGAAAGAGATCACTTAAATACTCGCCACCTCGATCTGATCGAAGAGCCTTAATTTTCCGATCTGTCTGGTTCTCAACCTCTGTGTTTATACTCTATGAACTTTTCAAAGGCCTCAGACTTATGCTTCATCAGGTACACATACCCATATCTACTGAAATCATCAGTAAATATGATGAAGTAATTACAGCCGTTTCGGGTACTAACATTTAGTGGTCCGCAAACATCTGTATGGATCAAATCCAAAAGATTTTGGCTTCGCTCTACATGCCCTTTAAAAGGGGACTTAGTCATCTTTCCCTTCAAACAGGATTCACAAGTGGTTAACTCGTTTAGATTATCCGTACTGAATGATCCTAAGTTTCCCACCTTTAGAAGCCTATTCTTGGAGATATGTCCAAGTCTAGCATGCCAGATCTTTGCTGAAGTTTGGTCATTTGATTTTCGTTTGTTGTCTCGTTCGATATTTAGGAGATTTAAATTAGTATTAGTTAAATACAAACCATTTTGTAAAGACCCTAATGCATGTGAAGAACCATTCTTCAAAATGTAAAACATAGCATTAGTAATAGAGAAGGAAAAACCTTCCAAGTCTAGTACAGGAATGGAAATAATGTTCTTAACTAACTCAGGAACAAATAAGACATTGTTCAATACTAAAATAAAACCATCTCCTAACATTAACCTAACATGTCCTATGGCTTTTGCTGCAACTCTTGCTCCATTGCCCACTCGAAGAACATGTTCTCTTTCATCAACCTCACGGACGTTGCTCATTCCCTGTAACGTATTACAGATGTGAGAAGCGCATCCAGAGTCCAATACCCAATTATTAGAATTGAATGAAAGGTTAATTTCGATGAGATTTATACCTTTTGTAAGGGTAGCTAAGTACTCCTTACAATTCCTTTTCCAATGCCCTGGTTTCTTGCAATGGAAGCACTGATCCTCAGCTTGATTAGCTTTCTTCTTAGTGTTCACTTTCTTAACCCCACCAGTGGGCTTAAGAGTCTTTTTCTTCTTTTGGAAACCCTTTCCTTTACCCTTCTTCGGCTTTGCAGCCTTAGTTTGGGATGAAGATGAACCTACTAAGAAAACAGCCTTATCCTTCTTCATAGTTCGCTCGGCAGTTACGAGCATGTTCATCAGTTCCTCAACTGAGACTTTAGCTCCATTCATATTGAAGTTTATTATGAACTGTTTGAACGAAGGTGGCAGAGAGGTTAAGATCAAATCTACGTAAAGCTCATTATCCATGATCACCTCGAGACTTGCAAGCTTTTCAATAAGGCCCAAAGCCTTAATACAGTGTTCATGAACACTTGATCCCTCAGCCATCTTGAGTGAGAATAACTCGTTAGATGCTGCGAATCGATCAATCCTATTGATCGGCTTGTAAATCTGTTCTAAATGAAGATGGATCTCAGCCGAGTGGCGCATCTCAGCATGCTGCCTCTGCAACTCGGGAGACATAGTGGCAAGCATTAAACATCTAGCCTGTAGATCATCTTCTTGCCACTGGAGAGCTGTTTCCCTCTCATCGGCTGCCATGTCATCAGGTATGACATCGGGAGGAGACTGTGTCAATACATAGGTCCTCCTTTCAGAATCCAAGACAATCTTGAGATTGCGAAGCCAATCAGCATAATTCGAGCCAGTCAATTTATTGGCCTCAAGGATAGCACTAAGTGGATTTTTAGACATCACGATTTTAGCAGAAAATCTACATGTAAGCAGAAAACGTAGTATGAGTGACTGATATGAAATAATAACAATTACAAATGATATGGACTTTTATCAAATGTTGTCTCCCACTATATTAATCAAACTCCTTTTGACCCCCTTATAGAATTTAGAAAAATCATATTTTTCAAATAGTGGGTATTAAGACCCCCAAGCACTCATTACCGAACCCACGACTCGTGAGACATCCGACTTTAAGCCTCAAGGTAGACGATCTTATCATCAATTGTATCTCAATACAACTCTCAATATTATTTTGCATTACCTTTCATATAGACCCACGACTCGTGCGACATCTATACTAATCAGTATTTAAATCCGACCCGTCAATCCCTAAGATTTCTCCATCGCCATTATGAATATCCCACGCCTCGTGGCCAATACCATAATTTTGACTTTGAAAAATTGCATCTTTTATGCAAAGAATTATTTTAGTTCAATTAATCTTGTCATCTCGTATCCCACGCCTCGTGGCCAATACTTAATGATTTGATTAATTCTAAAACAAATAATTCTATTGACAGAATGCTTGGAAATTTATAAAATTGAATTTTATCCTTCAATTTCCATTTGGATTTAATATTTGTTTTGTCTAAGACTATCTAAGACGGTTCGGGGTACAAGAATTTCAAAAATTCTACCAAGACTCATCAATTGTAATTATTATCTTCTTTTATCTTAATTAATGCATGAACACATTTATGCACATAAAGATAACATTCATAACAAGATAATAAAAACCTAGCATGCTCCTACAAAAATGGATAATCATGGGCTTCCTATGCATGGTCCATAATAGCCATTTTATGGACCATGGTTCTATTCATGCATCAAGCGGAATTAAACACACAGAGAGCACTCAAATAGAACCCTATTCTATTACATCAAAATAAATGCACCCAAACACTTTTGGGCCCTTGATGGACTTCTTATTCCGTTGCTTGCTCCATCTTATTTCTCCATCTCCTAATCTAATTAGAGATCTCACCCTAAAACTACTCTCTTTACAAAATAAAGGGGGATTACATTTTAAGGGGGAGAAAATAAAAACAATGTTTACAACAATTGAATAAGAGGCTCGCAGGCTCTCGTTTAAAACCAATATCAAAATGCATAAATAAAATAAAACCATACATAGCGCAAATAAAGCCCATGATTGATCCAACCATACATCCAATGCATAACATAAAATAAATTTACCAAGTAAATAGTCATTATGCGATTTAAAGTCTTTAAATAATTTCTAAAATTATTTATTGACCAAGGATTATCTTTTAGTTCACTAATTAAATTAATCCTTCAATATTAATTAAATTGAATTCTCTAATCCAATTTAATTCTCATTAGATCTCTATCTAATAAAATCATGCTTCCATTTTAACAATTCAAATTTGGGCAAAAATAACTAATTTTCAAGTAAAACAATTTTACAAAATTAATTAAAAAGATTTAGTTTTAAAACAATTTTAAAACTGTGGCTTTAGAAGGTAAGATTAAAACTTACCAAAATTAACTCAACGAGTTGAGTTATCCTGGCTGGTTGATGGAGCAGTTGCACTGCTGGGTGTCACAGGTTCGACACCCAGCCACCCCAGTTTTAAAAAACTTTTTTTTTTTTTTGTAAAAAGAATGGGAGTGCAATGTGCGTGGGCCTGCCCATATGGGCTGCTGGAGATCCTGGCAGTAGGCCGAAGCCCAGCCTGCTTCGCTTGGCAGCACAGCGCAGGACTCCAGTTTGAGTTCGGCCCAAAATTTGTAAGAGGCTCGCGATTTGGGCTTCAAACAAGCCCAGTGAGTTGCTGCCCTAGGGCAGCACCAGCCTTCATCCATCGGACACAAGCACACACTGCGCACAGGTCCTGCCTTTTTTTTTTTTTTTTGTTAAATTTTATTTTAAAACAATTTTAAAATAAAACACAAATAAAAATTATAATTTTACGAATTCAAGAAAAATAACATTTTCAGAATTTTCATAAAATCTCATAATTTTCATATTAGTTTTAAAACAAGAACTTTTCTTCAAATTTTAAAACTCATGCCCAAACGAATCTCAAATTAAAACAATCATGACACGCATCAAAATATTAATCAAATTAATACAAAGAATTAAAAATCGTAAATCAATCAAAGTATGGCTCTGATACCACTGTTGGAATTCGTCAACCCTAACGCAGCGGAAATTAAAATTTTTTAGGGATTATAAAACCGGTTTTATCGGAATTCCAAACAAGATCACCTTTGATTCAAGATTTACGATTTAAACAAAAGAAGAATCAAATACCTCTTTCGCTTCCAGTTGATGACGATGACAAGGAGGTTTTCCAAAACCTACCCGCTTCTCTTCTATCCGATCTTCTTCCAAGAATCCCACGCGGAATTCCTCTAAGGTAGTCCACGACCCGTAATTGAACAACTATTCAATTAGCACACTAGAACACTAATTAGATATTGATTATCTAATAGCATTCTCAATACTGTATTGAGAAAAGAGAGAGAAGAGAGACTTGGAGAGAAAGCAGAAAAAGAAGAAAACAACGATGATTTCTTTCTTCTCACAAATCTGTTTATATGCTTAACCCTAGGTCAAAAACCCTATGGGCTAAGCTAGTTGATATAATGGGCTTTAATTAAATTACTACTAATTAAATTAAAAGGCCCAATATTTATTTAATTAGTGGACTTAATTTAATTACAATAATTAAATCAAAAGTCCAACATCTAATTAAATTGGTGGACTTAAAAATTAATTACTCCTAATTAAATTTCAAGTCCAATTAATTTAAATACACTTATTTAAATTAATGTTAACTCTTTAACATCTATTCTCAATAGCTTAACAATTAAGCATAAATTAATTAATACAATTATTAATTAATTACTCTCTCATAAATTAAACTCTTTTAATTCATCAATCAATCTCTATTGATCTTTAGATAATCTTGTTGTTCAATTCGAGTCATTGTGTGACCCCTTAGGTTCACCAATGAATAGTAGTAGGCCCACATTCTTAATGTGGTATTTCAGATAATCTTTTATCTTATTGATTTAATTGAACTCTTTCAATTAATCACTGTTTAATTAAAACTCCTTTTAATTAATCAGTACCTACAGATCATGATCGATGTCTAGTGACAAGCTCATGACCACCCATCCAACAGGTGAAGTTTATGCTGTGAACCTTTCAGTCTCATGGATACCGTGAGATAAGATCCTTCTATCGTCTAATCCCCGAGTAGGACCTAGGGCATGGGAATAATAGAACCCTATTAGTCCTAATGCTATGAATTAATTCTAATAGCAATTCCATTTGATCTAACACTCTAGGAAACCCATTTCCTAATTTAGATCTCACTACCTTGCGCAAGGATTTAAGTGGAATGTGCTACAATAGAATTCATGGGTGATTCACTCGTTCTTCTAGACGAGCGATAGATTCTATGTTGGCATCTCATATGCCCCCATACATGATTCGAACAATACCAACATACAACCATAACGAGATTCATGGAACCCATGAATCTCTAGGTGTATATCAAACATTGCCCTTGTCAAGCATAGAGCATCAATGGAGCCTCAAGTCTAAGGACCATTTAGACACTACCATAACTAGGGAACCAACCTCATCATTAAGGTGGAAAAGCCTTACCCCATTGAGGTGTTCCTGTCGGGATCCTCAGTGTACTTGTTCCCTAACAAGCACCCTCATACGCATGTGAATGTCCCTACATTCAATACTTATGAAACAAAGTAACCTTTCTAAAAGGCACGTCATATGAGCAAGTCTCAAACGAGTCAAGTCAACATCCCCGTGCTTATTAGACTCTTCGACTTGGAGTTGGTTTAGATCACGCCATAGAGACTTATTTCATAACCTCCATCCCTATGCGAGGTCAAGTCCCGTAGCTCAATGTGACCTTGGGGTTTCATCCATACACAAACAGTTATAATATGCAATTAATAAACTTGAATGAGGTATGATGAATTGGCCACATAGAATTAAACGACTACGAAACGTTACATTTATTATTTCATTAATGTCACAAATTGCTACTAATGAGAGTAGTTTACAAAAAGAGGCCTAAACTATTTGGCTCTTCTAGGGCACTACTCTAACATTATTAACTTTCAATATATAGTGTTGGAGATATGTGCTCTCACTTTTAGTGGGTGAATAGAACTTGCAGAAGCTTTTCCTTTTCTGAGGTGCTTAATTAAAGTAATTTAAAGAAAAGGTTTTCATAGTAAAAAGTCTACTTAAGTGACAATCCGTTGAATGCTAAATGAATATTATTACCTTCAATTATTTGGCTTAGGAATAAACATGTTCTCACTTTGAGTGGGGTAGATAGCATGCACTTGCAGTCTTGCACAATGTTTGCACGGGCTTTTGCCTTTTGGAAGTGCTTAATTCAGGAAATCTCATGACTTATGCTGTATGGATATGGACACGACACGACATGAATACGACGACACAAATTTTTTTTTTTGAATTTCCCGTGTGTGGAATGTGCATGACACGACATGACATGACAAGATAATATTTTTAGAAGCGTTCGTGCATCATAACTCATGACAAATTCGTAGTTCCAAAAATCGGGACAATTTACAAATTGAAGCCACAAGTTGATTAAAGTACTTTTTAGAAGCTCTTGCACAAACACTTATTCACCATCCCATGATCCCACAATTTTGCATCACCATGTCTTAATACTCAAAGCACCTAAAAATCCTTAGGCAGCAAAAGCACGAATCAAAGAAGCTTCAAATAAGCGAAAGCTTTTCGATGAAGCTGGTTTAGTCGATTCATCAAAACCATCGACCACATCAACGGACTCGATCCATTGATGCAGAACATGCAGAAAAAGAATCAGCTTCCGAAATGGCAGCTGAGCTTGCGGACAAGTTTGTGGCTTCAAGCCCCTTACATTACATCATGACATCATTTCTTGCTACATATGCAGTTTCTTGCACAAGCCCGTTATTGTACAAACCCTAATCCATACCACGGGCCCGATTCTCGGTGATCGACCTTATTTGCCACATCAGGCCGGACCGGCATCGTTTTCTTGCATGATGGATCCCCAGTATTGGTGTATTCAGCCATCCAAATAGTGCAAATAATGATGATGATACAAATATATCAATGCCTAATAGATTAAAATCCAGCTGCACTATAATATATACGCAAAACTTAATGCCTTAATGGAAACATTTCTCCCTATTGATGAAAACTTGACTGCTCTCCAGGTTAATAATTAATCCACTAGATAGAAATTTATGAAAAAGTAAAATAAAAATCAATTCTTCACAATTTCGTAATAGGGTTCTCCAAAGCGCAAGAAAAGATCTCGAGTTCTTCTTCATTTAAGCCATTAGCTTTGACAATGTTGTGTTCCGGTTGAAGGCCTGTTGACGTTTAAGAGCGCAAAGGCAAGAGAATGAGTCAATTCATAAATGTGACAAACTATATTGAATAGAAATGAAACTATTCAAATTATATATAGGGAAAATTACAAAAATGGTATACCAACTCGGGCTATTTTGCAATTTTAGTACAAAATGTTTTCCGGTTACATCAAAACCCCACAACTCCAAAAATTTTGCAAAACCATGCAAAATTTCGCCGGAGCTGGAAAAACCGGCCGGAAATCTGACATGTCATCCTATGTGGCCAATATGTTGAGTATGTGGCGAAACCACTATGCACACATCATAAACCACTATACATATTCCTTGAGAAAATTACAAAAATGGTATACCAACTTGGGCCATTTTGCAATTTTGGTACAAAAATGTAATTCGCCCTAATAAATATATATAATATTATAGTAAAAATATATTGTACATTAACTATAATTATAATTTACAGTTTATATGCTATAATTTACAGTACGTAGTAAAATAAACATTTTAGAGATGTTTTAACTATTTTAATTAAATATAACATATATAATAGAGTAATAGATACAAGAATCTCGAGAAGATGTGTCACCACCAAAACATAACTATTTGCAATAAAAATAAAATTGTAGCTAAAAAAATGATTGCGAATTTGATAATTTGTTGTAGTGTATTTGTACACTTGTTTATGTCGAAGCCATGCATAGATATATATAGAAATGTATAATATGAAATATATATTACTTTATAAAGTTATAATCTAAAAAATAAAAAAAAGAAATTTAAGCCTCTTCACTATGTATTAATCTCATGCATGTAATATATATGTGTAATATATTACATATACCAGAAATGATATTAATAAATACTCAATATAATCGTATACTTAATTATATGTATACGTACATCAATGACCCTGTAGACAGTATATGATGGGGTCAAAATACGATCGTCACACGTTAGGACACGTGGCATCGCCAAGATGATGATATCTGTCTCCCCAAGGTTGCCCCTATCAGCACCCGAGCGCTAGGCCCCACGAGCGCTGGGCTCAACAAGCGCAATCCATCTTCAGGAGTTAAGCCCAACGAGCGCTGTCTCCCACGAGCGTCCTACAACTAAACAGTTGATACGCCCACGTGCCAATGGAGCCCTCTTCGAGCGTCACACTCCCTCAGAGTGGCCTTTCCTTTGGTTCGTCACCTGAACTGAAGCCTCCGCTCCCCTCAGCGGATGTCTAGGCTTCCAGTACTCTAGGTTGTCACGAGCGCGATCTCAAGCCCTCGTTACCAACCACCCACATGGCTCTCTGACACAACGTACATGCCCGCGCACCTGCCACTGTTGCCAGCACTAACTTTTAGCCGCTTTCGCAGAAGATTCCTCCTAGGTTTCTCTCTCACAGCGCCACGTGTTAGGGCAACATTCGGCCAGGACCACTTGAAGCAAATGACCAAAGGGCCCTTGACCCTCAACTATAAATATCTAAAGTCATCTTCTACACAAGTAAGCTTTCTTCACCGCAGCAACTGTGACTAAACTTACCTTTCTTCATACATTGAACTGACTTGAGCGTCGGAGAGCCAAACTGGGTATCACCCCCAGTTCCCCCAGCTTGGCCTTCTGACTTTCCTTGTGCTTGTCCCAACAGGTAGAGCCCAATTCTTCATTTCCGGCGAAGCTCCGGTGGTTTCCTCCACTAAATACAAATCGTAAAGTGATCGGATTCGGATCAACCCATTTCCGAACCCATCATTTTTGGCGCCGTCTGTGGGAAACCAATCCTCCATCTTCTTCCTTTCTTTTTGTTGGTAGAAAAACAAGCACACCTTACCTTTAACAGTCATGGTTGCCACGAGATCTGGAGCAGTTGGAGGGGGAGATAATACCTCCCCAGATGCAAATATCGTTCTTCCCTCCACCGTTACTGGTGGAGCCCCGCCACCTCCTTCCGTCGCTGCTGGCGGAGCACCTCCTGCTGCAGGAGCGACCCCACAAGCGGAATCCCCAGTACCACCACCTGCACCGCCGGCACCGCAGATTCCCACCACTGCCGGAGGAACCTCATTCTCTGTTCCTCCGCAGCTTGCGCAAAACCCCTGGGTCCATCCCCAGATGATCCCCGGGATACAGAGCTACATGATGCCCCCGCCTGGGTATGCCCTCACCCCGACTGCGATGGTGCCGCCGGTCCCGCCGTATCAGGCCGGTCAGATCCAGCTCCCGGTGGTCATCCCCAGGGAGATCGAAGGAGTGGAGTTACCTCCACTTACCACACAACAGTTAAGGGCTCTCTATGCCCAATGTGAGGTTCAGGCGGCCCAGGGGGCATGGGAGAGGTTCCACTCCATGTACTTCCCCTCTGGGCAGGCCACTCAGATTGCTGCCCCATTGGGCGGACAGCAAAACTTTCCCCTCAGAGAGGCTCAGGCTGTCATGAGGGCACCACCACCGCCACCGCCAGTCAGAGAAGTGCCCCAGCAAGAGGGCAACGAGCGTCCCTCCATGGGCAGGAACAGAGAGCCCACGGAGCGAGTAAATGAAAATGAGGGAGACTCTCGTGCCTCCAGGAGGGGATCACGAGCCCCCGGGCACGGAAACAAGCAAACGGACGTAAATCCTGACATCCTCGCGGCTGTGCAAGACCAGCTGCAGGGTCTCAAGGATATAGTGGGACAACTCTCACGAGGGCGTTCAACTCAGATCTCCCCTAGTCGGGATGAACGGGTTGACGCCAGGAACACCCACACCAAGGACCCTCCACCAAGGGTCCCCCGCCGCAAAGAACCGGAGGAAAACTTCGGTACCTATGAATACCACCCGCTGGCGAGGGGTTCTCCCCTCGTAGAAGAAGTCTTGATGGCCCAAGCAGGCATGGCCAAAGTTCCCACTTCCATCAACCGTTACGACGGGACGACTGATCCAGCTGAACACTTGGATCATTTTGTGCATCTTATGCACCTTTACGAGCATTCCAGCAATTACTGGGCAAAGGTGTTTGTCACTTCCTTGGTTGGAATGGCTCAAGAATGGTACAAGCGACTGCCGCCGCGCTCGATCCACTCCTATGAAGAACTGGCCAATGCTTTCCTCAACCACTTTAATTCCTTGAAAGCGCCGGTCACCGCACCCACTGCCTTATACAACGTGGTGCAGGGCAAGAGCGAATCTCTGCGCTCGTTTTTCGCCCGCTTCAACAAGGAGATCCTGCAAGTGGAAAGGCCTTCGATGGATTTCTTGATCCCAGTGCTCTTTCAGGCTGTGGATCACAAACAATATGTGAGCAAAAAATTTGCTGATGCCATCGTGGAGAGGAGGCCTGGGACCCTCATGGGCCTAAGGGAAATAGCCGAGCCGTTCTTTGCGCTCGAAGATATGTATGGGACGAATGGTCCCCGGCATCATAGCCCGGCCAGGAACGAGCGACCTCATCACGAGCGGGGACGAGATGTGGCTGTGAAGAAGGAGCGCCCTCAAGAGCGCAGGAGGTCGCCACCACCCCCTCGTCGATTCGAGCGCATTCCGCTCAATAGGCCCAATTCAGAAGTCTATAATCTCTCGGATAAGAAACTCTTCAAAAGACCCATCAAAATGAGAGAAACAGACTCACTCAGGCGCTCCAACAAGTACTGCGCATTCCATAAGCAGAGAGGGCACGACACAGATGAGTGCCGACAGTTGGAAGCTGAAATTCAGAGGCTCGTCGCAGGAGGCCACCTGAAGGAGTTTGTCCGGGTTCTTGAGCGCTACGACGAACAGTGCAACGAGCGCTCCGGGAGGAGAAGGAGGAGTCCTTCCCGTTCGAAGAGCCCAAGGGGTAGGGGACCCCCCGAAACCAGCAGCCACCGGGGCAATAAAGGGAAAGCCCCTGTGCAAGAAAACGAGCCCTTCGCAGTTATAAACATGATTGCGGGAGGCTCATCAGGAGGGGATTCAAACGCCTCCCGACGGAGGTATGTCCGGAGCTACAACCAGCGCCCAGCAGTGCCCAAACCTATTTATGCCATCCAGAGTCCGAGCGCCCAACGGTCAAAAGAAGGCGACGTAATAGGCTTTGATGATAGGGATTTGGAACACATTGTAACACCCCATGGGGAGGGCATAACCTCTGATTGTCCCATGGTGGTTAGTGTAGATGTGCATAATCATGTTGTAAAAAGGGTGTTGGTGGATAGTGGAAGCTCTGTCAATGTTTTGCCTTACTCTACGTTTTTAAAGATGAAAGCTGACCTTCCGCTCGAGCCTCTCAAAACGGCCCTCATTGGCTTTGGAGGCTCGGAAGTTGTCCCGCGAGGGCAAATTCGTTTGGCTACTTCATTCGGCCGAGCCCCCCAGCGCAAAACACTCTTGGTAACCTACGCAGTGGTGGAGATAGACATCCCGTATAACATCATTATTGGGCACCCGGCCCTTGTGGATTTCAAAGCTATCATCTCCACCTACCACCAGAAGATTAAATTCCCCACCTCCGAGGGTGTGGGAGAAGTTCTGTGCAACGTGCAGGAGGCTTGGGAATGTTACATGCTGTCCCTCAGAAAGCCAAGAGTGGAAAAAACATTCCAAATAGGTTCCACCAAAAAATCGGTGGACTTCCCCAACCTGGATGAGGATGGCCCGACACGGAAGAGGGCGAAATTAAACAAGAAGAAGAACAAAAAGAAGAGGGGAAACAACGAGGAGAATCCCCTCGAAAGTGCACCGCCAGGAACTGTTGGGGGATCATCCTCAGAAGGAGACGAGCCGAAAGAAGATGAGCCAGCATCCAGTGACCGTTTGACGGGAAAGAAGAGGGCGCTCGAACTTCCTCGCCCTGAGGTGAGGATTGAGCCCTCGGAGAAATTCCTTACCATTGAACTGGAGCCTGGAAACAAAGATAAGACTACTCAGATAGGATCTAACCTCTCAGGGCCTTCTCAGATCATGATGATTGACTTCTTAAGGGAAAACAGGGATGTATTCGCGTGGAGAGCCTCCGACCTCACAGGGATTGACCCGAGCGTCATCGTCCACAGGCTTAATGTGGATCCCTCATTCAAACCCATCAAGCAGAAAAAGCGGGATGTACATGGTTTTCGGAAAAAAGCCATTGAGGATGAAGTTAATAAACTCCTGGAGGCTCAATATATCGAGCCCATCTTGTACCCGGAATGGTTGTGTAATGTCGTTTTGGTACCCAAGAGCGCGAACAAATGGCGCATGTGCAACGATTTCACTGATCTCAATAAGGCCTGCCCTAAAGATCCGTACCCGCTGCCCCGGATTGACCAATTGGTGGATTCGACCGCTGGCTGCGAGCTCATGAGCATGATGGACGCTTTCCAGGGATATTATCAAATCTTCATGGCCCCGGAAGACCACCCCAAAACCTCGTTTGTTGTCCATCTGGGGGTATATTGCTTCTTAGTCATGCCTTTCGGACTCAAGAACGCGGGAGCTACGTATCAGCGGCTCGTCAACAGGATGTTTGAGAGTGAGATTGGAAAATCCATGGAAGTCTATGTGGATGATATGATTGTCAAAAGCGAGCGCCAGGATTCCCACTTGGAAGATCTCAAGCGCACCTTTTCGATCTTGCGTCATTATGGCATGAAGTTGAACCCTTCAAAATGCACCTTTGGAGTACAAGGGGGAAAGTTCCTAGGGTATATGGTCAGTCAGAGGGGAATTGAGGCCAATCCGGAGAAGATCAAGGCTATTTTAGAGATCCCTTCCCCTCGAAATTTGCGGGAAGTACAGGTCCTAGTGGGAAAAATCATCTCGTTGAACAGGTTTATTTCGCGATCGGCGGACAGGAACCTTCCCTTCTTCAAAATTTTGAGGAACGCGCGTAACTTTGCTTGGACAGAGGAATGCGAAAGAGCGCTGCAAGATATGAAGACTTACTTATCGAGCGCACCATTGCTGACTAAGCCCGTTGCAGGTGAGAGGTTATTTATGTATCTTTCCGTTTCTCCCGAAGCCACAAGCGCTGTTCTGGTCGCTGTACGAGAGCGGAAACATTTGCCTGTCTATTATCTGAGCAAAACATTGCAAGGAGCTGAAAAGAAGTATTTGGAAATTGAAAAGTTCGCGTTCGCTCTTATTAACGCCTCAAGAAGGCTAAGGCCTTACTTTCAAGCGCATTCCATAACGGTTCTCACCGACCAACCCTTGAAGCAGGTGTTGTCCAAACCAGATGTGTCCGGTAGATTAATCAAGTGGGCCATCGAATTGAGCCAGTTTGACTTATGCTTCGAGCCCAGGACCGCGATACAAGCTCAGGTTGTGGCGGATTTGTTGGTTGAACGCTTTGGCTTCGAGCCCACCGTTGCGAAGAATGAGGGGTTATGGGTACTGCACACAGATGGTTCCTCAACCTCACAAGGGGGAGGAGTAGGAGTGGCCCTCAGAAACCCCGATGGGATTGAGCTGGACTTTGCAATCAAACTGGATTTCCAAGTCACTAATAATGAAGCAGAGTATGAAGCCCTCGTGCAAGGATTGAATATTGCTTTTCAGAATGGAGCTTCCAGAATCACCGCTTATGTGGATTCACAGTTAATAGCGAGCCAGATTGAAGGAACTTATGAGGCTCGAGAAACCACCATGGTACAGTACTTACAAAAAGCTAGAGAAATCATTGAGAAGTTTAAGGAATTCCATCTACTTCAAGTGCCAAGAGAAGAGAACGAGCGTGCAGACGCACTGTCAAAGTTTGCATCGGCTTTAGAGGGCACTTCCGAGCGTTCTGTTACGTTCCTTAGAACTGAGGAACCATTGATCAAGGAGAGGATCGCCACCCAGATGATCGCCATGATTGATCCAAACGAGCCCTGTTGGCTTGACGACATCGTCATCTTCCTCAGAGATGGACTTCCCCCTGCGGATAAGATGGAAGCTAGGAAAGTCCGGAGTAAAGCCCCTCGTTTCGCTTTGGATCCCGAGGGGAGGTTATTCAAGAAATCGTTTCAGGGACCACCAATGAGATGCCTGAGGCCCTCACAAGCGAAGGAGACGCTCGAACTCATCCACAGTGGAAGTTGTGGGAATCATTCCGGAGGGCGTATTCTGGCAAAGAAGGTCCTGAGGAGTGGGTTTTATTGGCCCACAGTTCTTCAAGATGCCATTGAATTTTCAAGAAAGTGCCCTAAGTGCCAATTTCATTCAAATCTCCCTCAATTGCCAGCCGCCCAAATGATTCCAATAGACGTCTCTTGGCCATTCGATCAGTGGGGAATAGACATCGTGGGCCCCTTGCCCATAGCTGTGGGACAAAAGAAATTTATCATTTTAGCCGTCGATTACTTCACCAAATGGGCCGAGGCCGAAGCGGTTGCAAAAATTACTTTCAAGGTTGTGAGGGACTTCATCTGGAAAAACATCATTTGCAGGTACGGCATACCGAGGGTGCTCATTTCTGACAATGGATCTCAGTTCATTGCAGCTGACACAAGAGAGTGGTGTTCAGAGTTGGGGATCGAACAGCGGTTTACCTCTGTAGGGCACCCCCAAGCTAATGGGCAAGCGGAAGTTACCAACAGGATTATCTTGCAGCATTTGAAAACCATGATTGAGAGCAAGAAAAGTGAATGGGCTGAGGAGCTGCAAGAAGCGCTGTGGGCTTATCGCACCACCCCACGAGCGGCCACCGGAGAAACCCCTTACGCGCTCGTTTACGGATCAGAAGCAATGATACCAGCGGAAATAGTAAGTGAATCCGCTCGTGTCGGCTATTTCGAGCCTCAGCTCAACGACGGCAACAGGAGCCTGGAGTTGGATTTGCTGGATGAAAGGAGAGACAAGGCCTGGGCTAAAATTCACCATTATAAGGCCTCCGTGGCTCAGCAGTACAACAAGCGTGTAAAGGAAAGGACTTTCCAGTTGGGAGATTTGGTTTTAAAGAAAGTGGAAGTATCCAGGCACGTGGGAAAGTTGGATCCCAATTGGGAAGGCCCATTCAGAGTCGTACAACTCAGAGCTAACAACACTTACACCCTGGAGACACTTCAAGGTGAGCGCTTGCCTCGCCCTTGGAACGCATGTAACCTCCGGCGGTTTTACGTTTAAAAGCTCTTTGCAAATCCTGATGTAACAACCCTCTTTGACGGGTTCTATGTACTTCCAATCACAAGTAAGTGGAAACATAATCTTATTAATTTTTCCAATATTTTTGTTTCTTTGATTGCTTGAATGGATAAGTCCCACGTCCCTCGTCTCTGCGAGCGTGGTTGGCAACCCATTCCAATTCGTATGCTGTTATCTAGTATGGGTTACGCTGGCCAGCACTCTACTCCACATGGGGGGACGCCCTCATAAGGATAGACTGGTTACGCTCACAACCAAGTAGGCGAATTGGAAGAAGATCACAAAAAAAATCCTAGTAGGCCTTGGCTGTTTCTTAAAACGCCTTGCGCTCGAAAACGGGATTCCCCACAAGAGAAAATCCTAGTAGGCCTTGGCTGTTTCTTAAAACGCTTTGCGCTCGAAAACGGGATTCCCCACAAGAGAAAATCCTAGTAGGCCTTGGTTGTTTCTTAAAACGCCTTGCGCTCGAAAACGGGATTCCCCACAAGAGAAAATCCTAGTAGGCCTTGGCTGTTTCTTACAACACCTTGCGCTCGAAAATGGGACCTCCTATCAGAGCAAATTCTTACTAGGCCTTGGTCGTCTCTTACAACGCCTTGCGCTCGAAAACAGAATTTCCTGCAGAGCCAGGAAAATGATAAGAGCCAGAGCGCTCGAACGATGGCCTCAGAATCAAGAGGGTGTCGTACAAATCTTGAACGAGGGCAACCACTCATTAATACCCTCGCACGCACTCAAGAATCAGCATCACCCCCCAAGGGTGGAAAAAATTTATACAAGTTTTGAGCAAGGGGGCAATCTCACTGTAAGACCCTCACGTTCGCTCAAGACTTAGACAAATTTACGGAAGAAAAAGTTATACAAGTCTTGAGCAAGGGGGCAATCTCACTGTAAGACCCTCACGTTCGCTCAAGACTTAGACAAATTTACGGAAGAAAAAGTTATACAAGTCTTGAGCAAGGGGGCAATCTCACCGTAAGACCCTCACGTTCGCTCAAGACTTAGACAAATTTACGGAAGAAAAATTTATACAAGTCTTGAGCAAGGGGGCAATCTCACCATAAGACCCTCACGTTCGCTCAAGACTTAGACAATTTTTCTTTGCATCGAAGAAATAAAACATTCACAAATTATATAAAGAAACAGAAGAGCAAAATCATGAAAGGGATATTCATTCATTGCAAGGGAAAGTATTACAAGATAAGGGGCTCAAAGGCCCATGAACATCATTAAAACAGAAAAACAGGAAAATACAAGAAAAGCTATGGAGGAAAAAGCTTCAAGCGGCTGGGGCAACGTCCTCGTCCACAATCACCAGAATTGGGCCATGAACGGGGCCATGGACTGGACCCTCGGGCTCTTGAGGCTGGGCTTGAGGATCGTTGGGGGCGTTGGCATCCAGAGCGGGCGCATTGGCATCGGGAGCAGGAGCGTTGGCATTTTCAGCAGCTAGGGCTGGGGCTTCCTCCATGATGGGCGCTTCAGGCTCATCCTCAGGATCGTCATTTTGGGCATGTTGAGCCGGATCCCCTCCCCGATGAGCGTCGGCGTACTCATCCTGGATCAACTTGACCAGGAATTCATACTCCATTTCAGCAATGCCGTCCGTGGGGTCGTTGGGATCCTCATCCACCTCTTCACAGCGCTCGTTGAACAAGAGCCCCGTGCCCTCGGCTCCCTTCATTGCCGGATCCGTAAGCCCTTTGTGGATGCCCTGATCCACTGCCAAGTTGAAGGCGTTTTGGGCCTCATCCAAGCAGTGCAACGAGGCCGCGAAATTGAAGGCTTTGGAGTGGCAGAATTTGATTAAGGCCTCCTTGTTCGCGCGCTCTAGACTGCGAGGCCACTCATTCATGGTATCAGTAAACTTCCGCTCGGCCGCCAAAGCCCTCGTTCTCCAACTTTCCCGATCCGCCTCCGCTTTCTGGCACCGCTCGTTTGCCTGGGCCAGTTGATTGCCCAAATTGATGCGAGCGCCGTCGACCGCCACAAAATCTTCTTTCAGCTTCCCCAACTCCTCCTCCGATTTGTTGTATAAACCCTTGAGGGTTTCATACTTGGCGACTTCCGCGTCCAGCTCCGATTGGATATGAGCCGGATCATTCGAGCGGGCCATCTTCTTGTATTTGGCCTTGCGCTCGGCGTAAGTGGAGGCTCGCATTTGCACATTACGGAGCCGGGGAAGAACTTGCTGCGTAAACGAGAGGAAAAGTGTTAGCCAAGAAGATGATAATTTACAGGAATCCACAAAGATAGGCAAGGAGTGAGAACTTACGGAAATTAGAGCGTTGGCCGCGTCGAAGGCCACTTGTTCCACGGACTCGTTGTAGAGGTGCCGATGGTCCGCCGAAAACTGGGCCCTGCTGTAGAGATCCTGAGCCATAGTCTCGGATAGGGTGCCGGGCCTCAGCAGAATAGGCCCCCCGTCCGTGGGACCTGAGCATTCCCTGTCCCCTCGTCGAGAGAACCCCCACAAATGCTCCTCCTCTGAAGAGGAAGTGTCCCCCTCGCCCTTGGGGCCCTCGACAACTTGTTTGCCCTTGCCCTTGATTGCGGCAGAATCGGGCATCCTCTTCCTCTTGCGGGAAGGCCTATTTGCGCTCGGAGGGACCTCTGTTATGGTCAAGGTGGTTAATGGCCTCGTTTGTTCTGCGGTCACAGGGGGTTGAGCATCGCCCGCTCTTTCTGAAGAAGACCGCCCTCTGGTCTCCCTGTTGACCACTCTGCGTTCCCCTCGGCCACGAGGGGGTTGTACCTCAGGTTGGGCGCTCGAACTCGCGCCGTCACGAGCGCCCCTGCGGTTGTCACGGTTGCGGGGTCGCTGTTGTTCTCGTTGCTGGTCCCCCTGAGGGGTTTGGTTTCTGTTTGCGTGGGCAAAACGAGCCGCTTGTCTGATCCCACCGGCCATTGCTAAGATAGCGACTCCTGCGAGAGTGAAATTTTCAAGGGTTAGGAGTATTCAAATCATCTACTCAGATTACAAGTTGCAAGCACAGAAAAGAAGTTAGTATTTATTCCTATCTAAAGTTAGTGCCCTAAGAATCTAACCGTCTCTCTCTATGTCACGAGCCGGAGGGTTGTCAAGGAAAAAAGGGTCATTGGAGAGACCGCACAAGAACATGAGTTCTGCATCATCTATCCAGTCCTTCGCTTGTATTAGGTGACCCTCGTCCCTTAGGGTTGTTGCCAGACTTTTGGCCCAATCTTTGGGGAGTGAGGGTGGCAAACGGGTCTTTGAATACGAGCCCCATTCCGTGATCACCCCAAAGCCCTCTTCTGTTGGAGCCTTGACGAAGATAAACTTTTCTTTCCAATCAATGCCATAAGTGCTCGAGGGCGAGTTGATCAGCTTCATATGGGCCTTCGCTTGAACGTAATAGAAACCGGCCTCGGGGGATGAGCGGGATGAACTGACCACTTGGAATAGGGCGTTGAAGTTCCTTAAGAGGGGCTCGTAACCCATACTCCTCATCAAAATTATGAAGCACGTCAAGAGGGCTAAGCCGTTGGGAACAATTTGGGACGGACACAAGCCTAGGTTATTCAGCAAATGAGCCATGGAGACCGAGATGGGGAACCTCAAGCCTCCTGAACTCACGGTGTCCACGTACACTGCCATCTCACCAGGAGGCGGATTATTAGCACGCTCGTGACTTTCGGGGATTCTCCACCTATACCGCTCGTCCCAGTAAATGGGGGCCATCATGGTCTTTACATCTCCCACGGTGACTGTGCTGGGAGTCTCATCAGGCGTGCGCTCGGTAGCCTGGTAGCCTGACCCTTCACCCTCGTTGGGACCTTTGGATTTTTGGGTTTTCTTGCCTTTTCCCTTATTACGGGCTCGTTCTGAAGGCCCGGTTATGGCTTCCGCCACTGGAAGTGGGTTTGCAACTGCCACGGTCACGGTGTGGCGGTGGGGATGTGTAGCACTTTGAGTTATGGGGAGAGTGACCCCTTGTCTTTCTGCCTCCATTACCAGATCCATCTCCTCAAAAAGAGGATCCGTTCCGCCGGGGTTCCTGTCCTCCGCAACCATCACCGCCGCTCCCAACTCTTCATCTCTGAGAGAGTCTGGGGAAGAAGAACTGTCGATGGCCATTTCGTTAATTTCACGGGCAAACTCCTCAACTTGTTGGTCGGCCATGGCAGAAATTGGGGTTTGGAAGTTTTCCGGTGAAAGGTTAGGGTTTCTTCGGGGAAAGAAATCTAAGGGGTTGTGAAATCCTAAGGTTCAAATCTACGGTTAGCAAAGTTAAAAAATTACACTGAAAATTTACCTTGAAGGTGTTTGAGAAAACTGGAGAAGAGGTTGAAGGTGCTCAGAAAACTGGTATGCGAGAGAATTCTTTTTGCAAGGGATGCTTGGAAGTTCTGAATGCGTAAAGAGTGTAGAGATTTCAGAATCCCATATTTATAGGGATGGGAGTTGGTACCGTTTTCGGCAATGAATTCAAAATGGTAATCATTTCCCGCCTAGGAAACTGCCCACTTTATGGAACCGCCACATGCTTTCCAATGCTCACGCGCCCCACGCGCACCCGCATTTAATGCCCTATCGCTTCGGATGCTTCAGAATAGTACAGCATTTAATGCGAAGACGTTACAAGCGGTCAGTTGAAAAGACCGCATTTAATGGCATCATCAGAGGAAAAATTGCTCAACACGCCAAGTCCCATACGAGCGTTGTATGCGAAGTATTGAACGTGTCAAAATTCTACAGTCCTTATCACTAAGGACCACAGAATTGGGGGGCAAAATGATGGGGTCAAAATACGATCGTCACACGTTAGGACACGTGGCATCGCCAAGATGATGATATCTGTCTCCCCAAGGTTGCCCCTATCAGCACCCGAGCGCTAGGCCCCACGAGCGCTGGGCTCAACAAGCGCAATCCATCTTCAGGAGTTAAGCCCAACGAGCGCTGTCTCCCACGAGCGTCCTACAACTAAACAGTTGATACGCCCACGTGCCAATGGAGCCCTCTTCGAGCGTCACACTCCCTCAGAGTGGCCTTTCCTTTGGTTCGTCACCTGAACTGAAGCCTCCGCTCCCCTCAGCGGATGTCTAGGCTTCCAGTACTCTAGGTTGTCACGAGCGCGATCTCAAGCCCTCGTTACCAACCACCCACATGGCTCTCTGACACAACGTACATGCCCGCGCACCTGCCACTGTTGCCAGCACTAACTTTTAGCTGCTTTCGCAGAAGATTCCTCCTAGGTTTCTCTCTCACAGCGCCACGTGTTAGGGCAACATTCGGCCAGGACCACTTGAAGCAAATGACCAAAGGGCCCTTGACCCTCAACTATAAATATCTAAAGTCATCTTCTACACAAGTAAGCTTTCTTCACCGCAGCAACTGTGACTAAACTTACCTTTCTTCATACATTGAACTGACTTGAGCGTCGGAGAGCCAAACTGGGTATCACCCCCAGTTCCCCCAGCTTGGCCTTCTGACTTTCCTTGTGCTTGTCCCAACAGGTAGAGCCCAATTCTTCATTTCCGGCGAAGCTCCGGTGGTTTCCTCCACTAAATACAAATCGTAAAGTGATCGGATTCGGATCAACCCATTTCCGAACCCATCAGTATACATAACGAAAAAATTAAGAAGATACTACGTGCATGTACCCAGACAGCCCGAGAGCAGCAACATTTGTCTGTAAAATAAAATTTGATGATTCCTAAACCATCCATCTCTTATGCCTCTATAGTATTATAAGCTATAATATAATCATAATATATATTCATTCAACCACAATATTAACATTATGGGATACTTCAATGCTAGGGCTCCTCATAATCTTCTCCAAACTTATTTGTCTAATCATCTCCAGGTCGGGGACCTTGAATCGGGACAGCGAGGCGAGTTCGTGGACAGACTCCGCGATCTTGACTATGCAGGAAATGACCTCGATCAGCAACGAGGCGACTGTGATTGCAGGGACGATCTCAAGGAGATTGGTTTCGGCCCACAAGCCCTTTTCTAGCAATGCTTTTAGCTTTTTGGCTGAAGCTTTAGCGTTGATGAGATGAGAGTCTGCTGAGAATGAGCATCCCATATATATCACTGCTGAGAGTCTGTTGATCAAATTACATCCCATATATATCACTAAAAATTTTAATAAATCTCAAAAAGTTATACCTTCCAAGAAAGTTCCAAGCTTTTCAATATTACCAGCAGTTATGTATATTTATTAAGGCGAATTACATTTTTGTACCAAAATTGCAAAATGGCCCAAGTTGGTATACCATTTTTGTAATTTTCTCAAGGAATATGTATAGTGGTTTATGATGTGTGCATAGTGGTTTCGCCACATACTCAACATATTGGCCACGTAGGATGACATGTCAGATTTCCGGCCGGTTTTTCCAGCTCCGGCGAAATTTTGCATGGTTTTGCAAAATTTTTGGAGTTGTGGGGTTTTGATGTAACCGGAAAACATTTTGTACTAAAATTGCAAAATTGCCCGAGTTGGTATACCATTTTTGTAATTTTCCCTTATATATATATAGTTTTCAAATCTTGATAATTTACTCATGTCAGCATTCTGGTTTGCAATTGAATCCTATAATTTTAAAATGCAATGTATGTTCGATTTTCACTGGAAACGTATAAGTGGCTGCCTGACGATACATTGATTTTATGGCCACAAATTGATTTTTCCGACAAAATCGAACATTTATTGTTTTTTGAAGTTATAAGACTTAAGACTTATTTACATCTAATAACCCCCTGATGAGTTTTTAAATAATAGAACACTAGATATATTAATATTGGACACCCAAATGAATTTTAAAATTACAAATGACCCCCTCTTCATTAAAAAAATTATTTAAAAACTATTGTATAAATTTGATATCTAGATGTAAAAACTCATTTTGAAGAGTTTTCTATCTTTTAAAAACTCATTTAGATTAAAGTTTTGGATGAAATTATCAAAAATCCTAACGGAGAAGGGGTCATTTATAATTTTAAAATTCATTTGGGTGTCTCATGTTATTTAATCTAAATATGGGGATGTTTTGTTATTTAAAAACTCATTCGAGGTCTAGATATAACTCACTCTAAGACTTAATTGCAAAATAGGATTTCAACAAGATTAAATTGTCAGAATGTAAAACTTACATGATAAAAACTATTGCATTTTTGCCTATATATATTTGTATGTGTTGCTTTCTACTTCATTTCCTAATGAGCCTGAACATTATTCTTACCGTTTAGATTAATGTCATCCTCACCATGAGAATTGTGGAAGTTGCCATATGCTTCTTCCAGAAACGATTTTACAATTTGTTCTTGCTCAACCCTCTCCTACAAAATCAAGTTAATTATAAATCATAAAATGAAACAACAACAATTGTGCAAAAAGAATATAATTAAATTCTATAATGGATTTAAAAGTAACTTTAGGGTTAAAACAATATATCAAACTTACTATGTTTTCGTTCGCCAGCACTAGATCCTCCCTACGACAACCGTACAATAAGAAAATTGCTACCTCCTTTAACGATCGAAAGTTGTGAGAGGCCTTTTCATGTATATAATACTGTTGCACAATATATTTGGTTGAAGAATATTGTTAGTATTATTACGTGATTATCTTTACAATTACGAATAAGTTGATCATATAAGATATCGTGTTATATTACATACCTTGTCACTTATATCAGAGTTAGTACGTTTTCTTGTTTCTAGTATCCAACCATTTAACCGTTCCTGTAACGATAGATCATACTTTGGCCAGATCGGGGAACCTTTTATTTCCATCAAAGGGATTAAGTCGTCGTCTTGAAGGAGTACAAACTTCTTCATTCCTATTTCCAATTTCTCCTCCTTTAGCAATGGACGAACTCGATACATTTCAGTTTCCCCCGTTTCGCTCTGCAACACAAATGTTATAGGAAAACATACAATTTTTAATTTATATTTTATGAACTATTTTTTCTATGTTCTATTTATGTGACATTTAGTACGGAAATAAACTAGTTACAAAATGCTTGCGAACATTCATAAATCTGTGCAACAAATATAAAGACTGCAATATAAGTGCATGCATCAACATTGGAAATTTTTGGGCATTCATATATTTCTACGTATTATATGAAAATAGTGCAATGTAACTTCACCATATCGCTATATAAACTGGGAACTTTTAATGGTGCAATATAAGTGCATCATATGAGCTAGTTACTTTATGTACCTTTATTAGGGGTGGCAAAATGGGTTGGACCCATTATAGGTGGGTTGGGTTGGGTTGGGTTGGTTTTGATGAAATTTAAATTGGGTTGGTTTGGGTTGGGTCAATGATGGGTTAGGAAAGTAATGGGTCCTTAATGGGTTATGGTGGTTTGATATTGGGTTTGAGTTGGGTCTTTAATGGTTTAAGATTAATTATCCAATTTTAATGTTTTATTACTATTTTACCCTCCCCATAAATTAAATATTATATTTTTATTCATAAACTTTTTAAAAATAATTACACATTTTTTACACATACTAACACATATTTACACACACTAACACAATTTTACACATATTTTCACACAATAACATATTTTTTACACACATTTACACACTAACATAATTTTACACGTATTTTCACACACGAACACGATTTTTAACTCGTTTGCCAAATTTTCAACCTGTTCTTTATTTTAGACTCGTTTGACCCATTTTTCAACCCGTTCAATCTACTTTGGACTCGTTTGACCCGTTTTTTACCATTTTAACCCGTTTTTTGACTTATTCGACCTATTTTGGACTCGTTTGACCAGTTTTGGACTCGTTTCATCCATTTATCGACCTATTATACCTGTTTTGGACTTATTTGGCCCATTTTGAGCTCGTTTCACCTGTTTTTCAACTTATTCAACCTATTTTGGACTCGTTTGATCCATTTCGGACCATTTTAATCGGTTTTTTGACCTATTCGACCAATTTTGGACTCGTTTGACCAGTTTTGGACCTCTTTCACACGTTTTTCAACCTATTCGATCTATTTTGGACTCGTTTGACCCATTTTAGACCTATTTCACCAATTTTTTTGTGTGTTTCAATTATTTTAGACCCATTTGATCCGTTTTTTGACTTATTCAACCCATTTTGGGCTTGCTTCACCTATTTTTCAATATGTTTGATTTATTTTGAGCCCGTTTCACCCGTTTTTCGACTTGTTCAACCAATTTTGGACTCGTTTGACCCATTTCAGATCATTTTTACCGGTTTTTCGCCCTATTCGACCAATTTTGGACTCGTTTGACCAGTTTTGGACCTCTTTCACTCGTTTTTCAACCTATTCGATCTATTTTGGACTCATTTGGCCTATTTTAGACCTATTTCACCGATTTTTTATGTGTTTGATTATTTCAGACCCATTTGATCCGTTTTTTGAATTGTTCAACCAATTTGGACTTGTTTCAACCTATTTTTAGCATGTTTACTCTAACGTATCATATATATCCAAATTTGGTGAATATGATCTAAAATGGGCCAAATAGATCCAAAATAAGTAAAATGGATCCAACTGGGCTAAATGAATCCAAATGGGTTAAATGGATCCAACTAGGCTAAATGGATTCAAGTGGGTTAAATGTGGGTTAAATGGATCCAAAATACGTAAAATGGATCCAAAATACGTAAAATGGATCCAAGTGGGTAAAATGGATCCAAATGGGTAAAATGGACCCAAAATGGATAAAATGGACCCAGATGGGTAAAATGGATCCAAGTGGGTAAAATGGATCAAAAATGGGTAAAATGGACCAAGATGGGTAAAATAGATCCAAGTGGGTAAAATGGACCAAAAATGGGTAAAATGGACTCAGATGGGTAAAATGGATCCAAGTGGGTAAAATGGATCCAAATGGGTAAAATGGATCCAAGTGGGTAAAATGGATCCAAAATGGGTAAAATGGACCCAAATGGGTAAAATGGATCCAAGTGGGTAAAATGGACAAAAAATGGGTAAAATGGACCCAGATGGGTAAAATGGATCCAAGTGAGTAAAATGGACCCAAAATGGATAAAATGAATCCAAATGGGCAAAATGGATCTAACTGGGTAAAATATGGGTAAAATGGATTCAAGTGGGTAAAATAGATTCAAAATGGGTTAAATGGATCCAAGTGGGTAAAATGGATTTTAGTGGGTCCAAATGGGTAAAATGGATCAAAGTGGGTAAAATAAATCCAAACGGGTAAAATGTGGGTTAAATGGAATCAAGTGGATAAAATGGATCCAAGTGGGTAAAATGGACCCAAAATGGATAAAATGAATCCAAATGGGTAAAATTAGGGCTGTCAATGGATCGGATTTTAATCCGAATCCGGTCCGAATCAGGTCCGAATTTTAGCATATTCGTCCGATAAAAATGTCCGATGGATCATATCCGATTATAAATATTCGTTATCCGAAATAAATGGAGCGAATACAGAATTAACGAATCCGATCCGTTTAGAATCCAAATCCGATTATATATATAATATTTAATTAAAATAAATTATTTACTAGTACATAATATTAAGTAAAATGACTAAAATTATAATTTTCACATAATTATCACTTTAAACAACAATAAAATTTGAATTATTTACTCTAAAAGTATATATTTTCCTTTATTAATAAGTTTAAATTAACTTATTTTAAACAAATATAAATAAAATCATCAAATAATCCATTAAATAATTATTATTTATTAATATTGTGTAATTATATTTATTCTTTATATTAAATTTGTTAAATAAAAAAATTAAATTTTATTGCTAATAGGGTCGAATCTTTAATCGGATATAGTCCGATCCGATTATGCATGGATTCAAAATAAATGAATCTGAATCCTATATGATTCGGATCCGGATCCGGTTATCGGATCCTCTTGTCGGATTCGGATCCGGAATCCCCTGATCCGGCCCGAATCCGACCCGTTGACAGCCCTAGGTAAAATGGATCCAAATAGGTAAAATATGGGTTAAATGGATCCAACTGGGTAAAATGTGGGTAAAATGGATTCAAGTGGGTAAAATGGATCCAAATGGGTAAAATGGATCCAAGTGGGTAAAATAAATCCAAACGGGTAAAATGTGGGTTAAATGGATCCAAGTGGATAAAATGGATCCAAGTGGGTAAAATGGTTCCAAATAGGCAAAATGGATCCAAAATGGGTTAAATGGATCCATATGGATAAAATGGATCCAAATGGGTAAAATATGGGTTAAATGGATCCAAGTGGGTAAAATGGATCCACAATGGGTAAAATGGATCCAAATGGGTAAAATTGATGCAAGTAGGTAAAATGGATTCAAAATGGGTAAAATTGATACAAATAGGTAAAATAAATACAAATTGGTAAAATTGAATCGAAATGGGTAAAATGGTTCCAAATTGGTAAAATTTGGGTAAAATTGATCCAAATGGGTAAAATTGATGCAAGTGGGTAAAATGAATCCAAATGGGTAAAATGGATCCAAAATGAGTAAAATGGATACAAATGGGTAAAATGAATCTAAATGGATAAAATGGATCCAAAATGGGTAAAGCAGATCCAAAACGGATGAAAAGGGTCCAAAACGAGTTGAACGATTCCAAAATAGGACAAATAGGTCAAAAAACAAGTTAAAAGAGAGTCCAAAATAGGTCAAGAGGTCAAAAACGGGCCTAAAACAAGTAGAACGAATCTAAAATAGGTCGAACAGGTTGAAAAACGGGTGAGATGGGCTTCAAACGGTTCAAAACGAGTCTAAATAGATTTAACAGGTTCAAAAAAGGGTTAAAATAGCCCAAAATGGGCCAAACGAGTCAAAAATAGAACGAACATATCAAAAAACGGGCGAAATAGGTTTAAAACGGGTCAAATTAGTCCAAAATAGGTCAAATAGGTCGAAATACGGGTTGAAATGACAAAAAATGGGTCAAAGGAGTCTTAAATAAGACAAACAAGTCGAAAAACGAGTGAAACGATCCCGAAATGGGTCAAATGATTCCTAAAAAGGTCGAATAGGTCGAAAAACGGGTGAAAAGGCCTAAAACGAGTCGAACGAGTCAAAAATAGGTCGAACAGATTGAAAATTGGGTGAAACGGGTCCAAAACGGGTCAAACGAGTCCAAAATAGGTCGAACAGGTTGAAAATTGGGTGAAATGGGTCAAAAACGGACCAAATGATTCCTAAAAAGGTCGAATAGGTCGAAAAACGGGTGAAAAAGGCCCAAAACGAGTCGAACGAGTCAAAAATAGGTCGAACAGATTGAAAATTGGGTGAAATGGGTCCAAAACGGGTCAAACGAGTCCCAAATAGGTCGAACATGTCGAAAAACGGGTGAAACAGACCAAAAATGGGTTAAACGAGCCTAAAATAAAACGAACATGTCGAAAAACGAAAAAACGGACTCAAAATAGACCAAATGAGTTGAAAATATATTAATTGGGTCAAATAAATCCAAAATAAGTTAAATATATTAGTGAAGGGTATATTGGACATTTAAGTACTTGAATTGAGTTGGAACTCATTAATAACCCATTATTGAATCCACTAGCAAACCATTAAAACCCACCACAACCCATTAAAAACCCATTAAGAACCCAACCCATTAAGAACCCATTAGTATAGAACCAATTTTTGACCCAATCCATTTAGACCCAACCCATATGAACCCAACCCAAACCCACCCCAACCCACCCATTTGCCACCCCTAACCTTTATACATCTTAATAGTGTCATATAAGAAAATCCTAATAGTGCATTCATATATTTCTATAATTTCGCCATTCATATATGAATATAGTGAATGTAAGCCCCATACTAGAACAATGCATCATAGCATTCATATATATATATATATATATATCCATGAAATTCTAGCCACCATTGTGGTTGGCTGAAGTGGTTAAGAATTCTTTCTCCAAATCAATGACTCTGGAACTATACATGAACATATAATAGTCATAACTATGAACATAAATGGTTACCTTTAAAAATAGTTCATTAAATTTGAAAATAACATAACTAGACATACCTTGTGCATTTCAAGAACATAATTGTCATCTCCTTGATGAAGTAGAAAGATTCCAAAAGAAACAGTCCAAGTTCGTTCAACCGTACACCTGCCTCGACGTTTTCTTTTAGGTAAAAATTGACTAGTGCTCGACTCAGGTTGATCCTGCATAATGGTAGGAGTAATCAAATTGTTTGTTAAATTCAAGAACTATAAATTATATAAGTAAATTTGAATCATTTATAAAAAAGATTGATGATCTTATGCTCTAAGTTATATAATTCAATGATATACATGTAATATGTGCAAAATAAATAAATAAATAAATAAAGATACTTACATGTTAACATAAATTTATAATACACCATAATGAACTTTCCATGGGAGAGCAACATCTTTTTTGACTATATTATGATATAGTTCTTTTTCAGTAACTACCTGAAGGTTTTTTTGGATATCTTATACCAAATTTGTAATTTCATGACCAACTAATTACTTTTTATAATTCATTAAATTTTTAACCGATAAGGTAATCAAAAGTGCATATATTAATTAATATATGCTATCACTAATCAAAATGATATGTATGTTAGAGTGATTGTTAATTGACAATATCACCAAGTCATTATTGGTAAATGGATGCTAGACTTTTATAGCTATAGCTGGTACAAGGTAATTGAATAATATATTGCACATGGCACTATGTGACAATGGAATGCCCTATTATTTAACTTATATATAAGAGCGAGTTTTGAATCACCGCCCACGCTCACAATTGGAAATTATCTGACGACCGCATTTGATCTTTGCCTTTTACATGATATTTGTGCAACAGTGTTTAGGCAAAAAGGTTGCCACACTCTCTCGGTCCCACTTTTCTCTTCTTCCAAAATCTTCAGATTACATTTTTTCTCGCTTCACTACTGTCGAAGTCTCATAGCTGTTTCCAACAGGCCATCCCATTCACTGTCACTGGTGCCGCCTATACATTCAATTGATACCCGTACATAGATATTGTAGTACCATGGCAACCATGATCTCGAATCCCACCCCACCCTCTGCTCCCCCAATTTCACAATCCATGGATGATAGTGATTCTCCGAAACTTGCCGCACATGAAGAATATGACCGCTCCCCTGCTTTTAGCTCCTCAAGACAGCTCGATCCTCAGGTAATATTTGTTAGGTATTTCAAATCATTGTATTTCAAATCATTGAGTTTAGGTATGTAGTGCAAGAAGAGAAAGAGAAAAATAGCGTTATAAGTCGACACTTTATTATTTCTTCTATTGAATGGTGTGAGGTAACGACTAAAAAAATTCTTCAATTTGCTTGGAAGGAAGGAACGACTATCAGATTTTGTGGAAGATGTTTGATTAATTAGATAAGTTTCGAATATTACTTCGACATAAGTAGTATTATTATTGTTGTTCATCGCATAGTACTAATAATTTGAACTATCATTTATGCATATAATCTATGTGCGGCAATGTTTATGGCTGTTGGTGATTCTGAATTAGATATGTCGATACCTTATCAGAATAAAATCATGTCAAATCATTTATGTCTTAGGGAATGTTAGTATGCGAAACATATAACTACAAACATTTTTATCTTTTCAGTGCAAAATCAGAATACCAACTATATCCCATTTGCAATTTTGAGACAATTTTGGCACTGTAACTAAAATATTGTTGTAATTTCAAAATTTCGTCCACCCTCCTCGCCAGAAAACTACATATGTATATCAAATGCATATGTGGCCCATACCACCTAGCCCACATGTCAAATTGCTTCCATTTGGGCAATGACTCGTCAATTTTTATTAAAAAAAACTTGAATCAATCCCCAAAAATACTCTCCCTTTAACTCAATATTTTAGATCCAAAAAATTATATTATCCATATTTTCCCTTCCCTTTCAACTAAAACTCTAGTTTTGTCTAGAAGTTCCAATATTCTAACTTCAAAGGAGATGACGCTATCTTCTTTATCCTCGAATACAACATTCCAAGCTCTAGATTCAGGTTTTTGCTACTGTAGGGTGAATAGTGTCCTTCACACTTCATGGAGCGATGACGACTCGGACATAATCCCCTGTGCGCCCCGACTGAGTATGAATCTCCTTTTTTCTTAACACAAACAATTAACAAGTAGATGTAGCAACATTTTTTTATTGCAGATATGTCGATTTTTTAGGTGGTATGGTGACTGCATTTGTGAGATGACAAGGTTACAATTTCGGGTTTGTTGAAGAAGATCAACAGGTTGGAGATGGAGCTAGAGGATGTGAAAGTGAGTGTGAAGAATGCTCAATTTTGTCTATCATGTTTACTTTTTAGGTAACACTTGTTCTGATTTACCAGATTATAAATTAGAAACATGGTTAACGTGTAGTGATATTGTTATTGAAGTTGATGGGGGGTTGTTTATGTAATTTGTTTGAGTTTTCTATGGTAGGAGAAGTTAATGTAATTCTGCTTAAGTGATAGGTAAGGGAGGTGTATGTAATATGATGGGGACCACCCTATAGGATACATGGCGACAACTCACACATGTACGAGTAGAAGGACTATGCGGATAAGAACGAATCTACGCATATACAAATATAATAAGGATTATGCGGTTAGGAACGGATAGGAACGACTTTGCGAATAGAAGAAGCACTGGGGAAGGACTCTAATGTAGACAATTAGTAAACCCTAACTGGACTCTTTGTATTCGCCTATATAAAGGAGACAAATAGACCCAAATAGAGGACACAACAAACCAAGAGAAACATAGAGAATAGAGAGAGAGAGAGAGAGAGAGAGAGAGAGAGAGCGCCGCTCTTGTTGGTACTCGTCATAATATAACCAACTTTTTTTCTAAAACGGAATTCGGCGAGAAAAATCATGAAATTGCAACATTGTTTTAGATATAGTGCCAAAAGTTTCATCAAAAAAAAAATTTGTCCTAAAATTGCAAGTGAGATATAGTTAGTATCTCGATTTTGCATTTTTTCGTTTTTTTTTTTTTTTTAAAGAAAATTTTAGGTTGAGGGGATGGCGTCCCATTCCAAGGCATGGAATGCCTTCGGGCTCAACGAGCATTTACAAAGGACTTACATTATACCTCATCCTATGAAAACAAGAGAGAGTTTGAACTGGCGACCTTGTCAAGATCAAACTCTTGTATTGTAAGATCATGGTGTAAATTAAGGACGAAAAAAATAGGCTCAAGTGATGCTACAAAATGTAATTAATAAAATTAAAGGATAATTTCTAAGTTATAAAGACAGTGGTATAAAGTTTAAATACAATAAATGTTTGTCCTAACGAATGGTTCATTATAAGAAATTCCTAATCATTTATGACAATAAGTTCAATAAAAGGAAATTTAGGTATCGATCTTTTGAAAGTAACATTTGTAAGAAATTGTTTATTTTTTGTAGCTGACTTTCTTTAGGTGTAAAATATGTTTTTTACTAACATTGGTTGGAGCATGAATAAAATAGATTTTTAGATGAGAATATTTGTAGAGTCATAAATGACATGTTGAAAATATAACTCCAAATGCCCTTGCGAATCTGTGACAATGTTAGAAATTTTGTAAAGATATATTCGTCCTCTCAAGTTGAACGCTTGATCTTGTGATTGGCAAATTGGGCAACAAAATGATAGAGGTGATAATGTAGTTAGATCCACATGTATGAACTTGACGAAGTAAATTGCATTCGTCTAACTTCCACTATAAAAAAAAAAAGTCATTTTCATATGAACTTTTTCGGCGAACTATTTTCGCTTGAAATTTTTTGACGAAATTCAAACGAGACTTACGGCGAAACTCGTAAATTTTTTAAATACAAAATTTCCGATGAAATTCGACGCAACCGCGATGAAAATAAAATTTTAATTTAATAAAAATTATTTTTAATAAATTGGACGAACATTGCGATGAGCCTTTAGTTTGAAAAGGAAAATAAATATTTTACGATGAATGAGTTCGTTGGAAATTTAAGCACTTTCCAGGCAAAATCCAGACAAAAAATGTCGTTTGAACTTTTGTGAACATGTTTGAGTGAACTTTCGACGATTTTCCGTCGAAAATTCACCTAAAAATTACAAGGAACTTGCGACGAAGCCCGTCATCTGAAAGAATCACAAGAAAAATTGTGATCTACGGTACTTTGACGAAATTGCATCCGAATAGCGTCGGTAATCTACGGCGAGATTCCGATGAAATGTTCACTTGAAAAAAGACAAATATGAAGTTGATTTTTATCCTTCTTCCGGCTAATCGGCGACGACATATTCGTCTGGCTTTGGCCTGAAATCTAAGCCCTAAATCACTGAAATCTGAGCGGTAATGTACCTTCCCAACATTTTATTTCTCTCAAATTTTCTTTTGAAGCGATTATTAGACCATATGTGGCTTTTTCCAAAAAACCTTAGCCTCTTCTTTCGCTCTTAAAACCACATAATCTTCTCCTCTTAGATTTGGCTTTTTCTTCAATGGGAGATTTTTTCTTCCTTTATATGGTTTCCCCTGAAGATTAACGACAATTTGAATTGCGGTGAAAATGGGTTATGTTTTTTATTTTTATTTGTCATCACTCATTCTGATGACTTTGTAATTGGTTAGAAATTTTCAAATCTCTTGTTGTTGGATTTTTTATTATAATATTATTTTTGGTTTTATGGTCCTTATTTATTATTGCATTTCCGCATGGGCACTATTGACTATCATTGGATCATGAACTCTTGTATCTTCTCTTGCTCTTTGGTTGGTTATATATGAGGCATGGACCTCAGTAAAAACCTCATAGTCTCTCGGACATTTTTTTTTAAAGTTATTGTTTTTGGTTGCCAACAAGAGTTGGTCCAAGTGGTTAATGGGTTCATTCTCCAGGACAATATCCCGGGTTCGAATCTCCCTTGAGTGTGCGTGTTAAAAGGAAAAAAAAAAAAAAAGTTGTTATTTTTGGTTGGGGAAAAATGCAAAATCGGGACAATAACTGACCCCTACTAGCAATTTGAGGACACCAATTTCTCCGGCGACAAAAGTGTCCAATAACTCCCAAAATGTGTCAATTTGAGGACAATGCTCGCCGGAGTTCGCTGACAAGGCACCGGAATGCTGATATGGACATCTACAGTGTACACGTGGAAATGAGTCAGCAGCCACGTGTACACTGTAGATGTCCATATCAGCATTCCGTGCCTTATCAGCGAACTCCGGCGATTACTGACACACTTTTGTCGCTGGAGAAATTACTGTCCCGGAATTGCTAGTAGGGGTCACTTAGTGTCCCTATTTTGTAATTTTCTTTATCATATATTAATCCACTCCGTGAATAACACTTTTCATGACAAACATGAAGGAGAGTAGTTCAAGTAGTGCAAAACCCCAATTCAGATGATGAAAATAAAGGCTATCTTATCTCTCTACTGCAAAAACCAGTAGCTAGTCACTACAGACCTATCTTCAAGCTGTCGGAGCGTAATCGTACGTCCCATCATCATTTTGATCATCACCTCCATCCCCCTCAAGCGGTACAGTAATATACCTTAAAGTATGGAAACGGGGGAATTAATAATTAGTGATACACTTGGTAGTAATATATTTTATTGAATTTTTTATGGACGCCATAGCAAGTGAAGACCATAGACACTTATATAAGCTCAAGAAAGCTCGAAATTCAGCCGAGCGTGAGGTAGCTTAGGGTTTGAACGTGAAAGGGTATGCTCATTGTGTCTCAATTATGTGGACGAGCCGATGCCGTCTCGCGTATTGTATCGTGATTCATCCACATGGAAGCCCCACTTGACATGGATGCAAGGTTTTTTTTTGTTAATTTGGAGATTGAATTATTGCATTTTTCGGTACTAAAATTCAAATGGGGTATTTGCTTTCACAATTTATGTTTCATCTCATATTTCACCCATATACATAGAGGTACGTAAACTACATAGAGCTATATAAAGTTAAAATAGTGAAACTTCGAAGGTTCCTAGTTAACCTATGCCGAACTATAAGTCTATAACATTACAAAGCTACATTTCTTATATTAATCTACTCCGTAAAGAACACTTCCGTGACAAACATGAAGGATTAGTGTTTGGAAATCGAACTACATTTCATTTGAGACTACTATAATTCAAGAGGAATTTGTGCTTTTTTCCGACAAATGGTAGTCAAAGCTTCGGCGACGAAGGGTACAGTTACCCTCCGCCAATGACTCACAACCTGATTGAAAGGGATGGAGATGATGATCAAAATAACGATGGGACATACGATTACGCCCCGGCTGCTTGAAGATTGCCCTGCGAGAGACCACCTTCATGTTTGTCACGGAAGTGTTCTTTACGAAGTAGAGTAATATAAGAAATGTAGCTTTGTAATGTTATAGACTTATAGTTCGGCATAGGTTAACTAGGAACCTTCGAAGTTTCACTATTTTAACTTTATATAGCTCTATGTAATTTATGTATCTCTATGTATATGAGTGAAATATGAGATGAAACACAAATTATGAAAGCAAAGACCCCATTTGAATTTTAGTACTGAAAAATACAATACTTCAATCTCCAAATTAACAAAAAAAAACCTTGCATCCATGTCAAGTGGAGCTTCCATGTGGATGAATCACGACACAATACGCGAGACGGCATCGGCTCGTCCACATAATTGAGACACAATGAGCATACCCTTTCACGTTCAAACCCTAAGCTACCTCACGCTTGGCTGAATTTCGAGCTTTCTTGAGCTTATATAAGTGTCTATGGTCTTCACTTGCTATGGCGTCCATAAAAAATTCAATAAAATATATTACTACCAAGTGTATCACTAAGTATTAATTCCCCCGTTCCATACTTTAAGGTATATTACTGTACCGCTTGAGGGGGATGGAGATGATGATCAAAATGATGATGGGACGTACGATTACGCTCCGGCAGCTTGAAGATATAGGTCTATAGTGACTAGCTACTGGTTTTTGTAGTAGAGAGATAAGATAGCCTTTATTTTCATCATCTGAATTGGGGTTTTGCACTACTTGAACTACTCTCCTTCATGTTTGCCATGAAAAGTGTTATTCAAGGAGTGGATTAATATATGATAAAGAAAATTACAAAATAGGGACACTAAGTGACCCCTACTAGCAATTCCGGGACAGTAATTTCTCCGGCGACAAAAGTGTGCCAGTAAGTCCCAAAATTTGTCAATTTCAGGACAATGCTCGCCGGAGTTCGCTGACAAGGCACGAAATGCTGATATGGACATCTACAGTGTACACGTGGATGTTGACTCATTTCCACGTGTACACTGTAGATGTCCATATCAGCATTCCGGTGCATTGTCAGCGAATTCCGGCGAGCATTGTCCTCAAATTGACACGTTTTGAGAGTTATTGGACACTTTTGTCGCCGGAGAAATTGGTGTCCTAAAATTGCTAGTAGGGATCAATTATTGTCACGATTTTGCATTTTTCCCTTTTTGGTTGTGTATAATTGATAAAAAAAAATGTACTAAAAATAGGTTGAAAATAAAAAAATTATTAAAAATAGTTTTTTGCAACGAACCTTGCAACGAAGTTCATCTGAAAAGGCCAACAGGGGTTGGCCAAGTGGTCTGAGGGTTCTTTCTCGAAGGCAAGGTATCGGGTTCGAATCCCTTTGGCCACTTGGGGGGTGTGAATTAAATGAAAAAAAAAAAAAAGTTCATTTGAAAAGAAACTAAAAAATATTGAATTTTCTGAAAATTTGCTGGAAAGTTCGCCGAAAAGTTCGTCAAAATATTTTAAAACATATAATGTTCATCGAAAAAATATTATTAAAGATAATAAAATTTCGTCAGAAGGTTTGTCGAAAACATATTATTAAAAATAATAAAATTTTGGAGTTTTTGCCAAAAAGTTCGTCGCAGGTTTCCCCGGAATGATTTCAAATGAAATTTTTGGTTGGAACTTCATCGGAAGCTAATTAATTTCAGATGACAAAATATTTCGTCGGAAGTTTGTTGGAAACTAATTGATTTCAGACAACAAACACTTCGTTGGAAGTTCGTCGAAATGTTCGCCAGAATATAAATTCGCCGGAAGGTTCATTGGAAATTAAAGTTCGTCTGAAATACATTCCAACGAGAGTTTTCCCGTCAACTTCGAGTTCGTCTGGAGTTGGCCAAAAAGGTCTATTTTCTGACTAAAAAGTGTGACTTTTCATCTGAAAACTTTGCCGAAAAATGCCTTTTTTTTTGGTAGTGTTCCGCTACAAGTGATCAACCATAGGTTTCAAAGAATTGAGAAAATCCACAATATATATGGAAGGAAGAAGCAAATCCTCCTACCATATATTGTATTAGGGTTCAAAGAGGTCATTTTTGAATATTAGGATTGTCATGGTATGCAAGTTAATTAATAGGAGAAAGACTTTTATATTGGAAAGTTGTTGAAAGGAGAAAATTACTAAATGAGAGTGTTGACATTGAATATTTAGATAAATAGGAAATTATATGATCAAGAATTGTGATATATTTAGTATTAATAATAAGAGAATAGATCTACGATTGTACGATGTGTTTAATCAAAAGCACATGAAGGTTTATAAAAGAAAGAATAGATACATCACTTAACTAGCCTAAACAAAGAATTATTACAAAGTTTGTTACAGAGTCATTTGTAAGCTAGTAATCATTTCTTCATATGAAGTGATGTTTGCATAAATTATAAATTAACTAGCACTATGCACAACCAATCGCAATCGTTGTGCCTTAGAGATTATTTTTGATCTGGATAAGCTCTATGTTCATAGAAAAGGTTGTGACAACTTCAAAAGAGGAATTCAATGAACCAAATCTTTCTAAGCATTGCTCTCCATGTTAAGTCAATATCTCCTTTATGCGCTCACAAGTAATGACATTTTGGTTAAAATGAAAACATAGTAATTAATTGGTCTTGCACAAACTTACGCATAACCAAAACCAATTTGGAAAAGTGAACGTGAAACATACTAATTCTATAATAGATTTGTTATGGAAAAAGTCACGCGGTTGTAAAGCGTGAGAATGAAGGTAGAACTATGATTGTTCATGTCACCCCCCATCAATGCCAACGGTCGATCCATCATCTCCTCTCATCACCACCTCATCCACCGACAGCCTCCACTTCGCCACTTCCAAGGATCTACAAATCCAAATCCAGATCTAGACGGGTCCATTCCTGGATGGCGCCCTCGGATTCCGGCCGAGGAGAAAGCTTCCCCTCCACGAAATGACAAGGAATAGTCTAGGTGGTGTGAGAATGCAAAAATCATGCTCGCGGGTTCAAGAATCCATTAATTTCAATAATGGATTATGGGAAAGCTTGGTAGGTTTTTTTATCAGGGAAAGCAACTCTTTCGGTATATATATTTCAGAATTGTAAGTGGATTTTTGCTAATCAGCGGTAAAGGTTGAAATTTAATTAATGAAAATAACTTTTTTTGTACCGAGGGAAGACGTTTGGCAGCTATTCGAGCCTTCGTGAGTACGGCGCAATGCCAGTCATTGAATAAGCCTATCATTCTTGGCTTTAAGCCCAATCCTTCGATTCGTTCTTTAGTTCATGCTCGTGTCATAGACCTGACTTTTAGGGGGGCCTCTTCTTTTGTGTCTGGGATTCGTCCTTGAGGTGATGGTCCTTTCCCCTTGACTTTAGGGAACCCTTGGAAGGAGAGATAGATAAAAAGTGTTCTGTAAGGAAAATACAAAATAGATTTGGTCGGGTAAAGAGTCTAAAAAAGAAGAGGGAACCCTAAACCAATAAGATAAAGGTATTATTCAGAATGTAAGTGAATTTTAGCTATTTAGTGGTAAAGATTGAAAAAAAAGAAAAAGAAAAAAGAAGTTGAAGAAAAAATTCAGGTTGGGTAGGTTATTGGGTTGAGTTAGTGACCTGAAAATTTATCAGGTCATCCCGAACCCAATTATATAAGGTAAGGATTGGGGCTATCTGGTTGAAGCTCGGATCGGGTTAGGTTCGGGTTGAAACTTTTGATGTTGTATCCATATCTCGACCTGACCCTAATCACCCAAATTAACACCCCTATTTCTAGGCACCTATGAACTCTAAATCAGTGATGGAAATTGTCTCATTTAAATTATGCATTTCATTGTTCCTTCCTTCTTATTCTTGTTCTTCTATCCAATCTCTAGTTTCAATTGGACTTCTCAAACCCTAATTTCTCCCACATGGAGGAATCTTTTGTCAAGTAGATGTAGCAAGTATTAGTTGTTCAACATCAGTTTTATTTAATTTTTTCAGGTATCTTTATCAAATTATAGGATTGCTCCTTTACATTGCTAACATGGATTTTTAATTTTCAGGTTTTTCATTCCTCTCCTTTCCTTTCCTTTTTTTTTTCTCTTTCATTTGTTAAATGCTCGAAAAGTATACTAATTAGATTACTAAATTTATTTGTTCATAATATTATAGATAATTACATTTCGACATTTTCAAAATTAAAGAATATATATCATTTCTTTCTTTCTTTTTTTTTTTTCTTCGGCCATGCTATATGGGGAGATACATCTAGGAATACAATTAAACTAATTTCACTAGATTTGATCAATTATAAGAAATGGGCTCGAGCTCCATAACCAAATTAATAAAAGATAAAAACAATCATAAATTCTTTTAATTAAGTTACTAACTTCAGTTACCTCCCAAATCGTAACCAGGCTCGAAAACCCTAATTTTGTATTCTATGAAAACCAAATAAATTTATTCAGTAGTTTTAACTACTTATGTAGAAAGAATTACCTTCAGAGACTTATCCACCGGAAAAACACAGGAGATGGGTTCCTGCGATAACACGTTGTCGGAATACGAATCCGAACTGGTCTCCGACGAGTAGACATGAATCTGCTTGAAAATCAAGCAAAAGAAAACCAATTAGTCGATTGATTAAAAAATTAGAAATAATTCAAACAAATAATCAAAATCTTCATATATGTGATGATTCTTGATCTTACTTGTGGGTTCCCTGAATTCTGAGCCATTTCTGCTCTGTGAAAAGTACTCAAGATCTTTCTAGGGTTTTCCACTGAACTTAGGATTAGGACAGCTTTCTCTGACGAGTATGTGTGTTTTTGTGTGTGTTTGAGTGAGAGAAGTGAGTGTGAGCAGTGCGTTTGTGCGTGCATATGAGTGTGATTCTAACAGCAAATTCCGACAGGTGTTGGCAGAAGCACCGACGTGGAAGTTAATTAATATTTCATGGCTTTTACTTATTTAAATTTCATCATTCTTTTTTTTTTTCCTAATTTACTTACGTTGTTAAGGAAAATAGTGATAATTGGGGAAAGAATTTGGCTAAAATTATTGATTGGGAAAATGTGATTATGGTATTTAATTGAGAGTGTAATTAATGTAGTTAATGCGTGACATAGAGATAGTGAATAGATGAGTATGAATATAATTGTTATGCATAAGCATTGGAATTCAATTTTTACCAATGTAAAAATAATTAATATTTCATGTCTTTCTCTCATTTAAATTTCATCATTCTTGTTTTTTCCTATTCTCCTTACGTTGACGTTGAGGAAAATTGTGATAATTAGGGGAGAATCTGGCTCAAATCATTGATTAAAGAAATATGATTGTGGTATTTAATCAAGAGTAAAATTAATATAGTTAATGCGTGAGGTATGTGAGACGGTGGATAGATAAGTATGGATATAAGTGTCATGCATAAGCATTGGATTTCAATTTTCACCTACGTGGAAATTAATGTTTCATATCTTTTTCTCATTTAAATTTCGTCATTCTTGTTTTTTCCTATTCTGCTTATGTTGTTGAGAAAAATTGTGATAATTAGGGTAGAATCTGGCTCAAATCATGGATTAAGGAAATGTGATTGTGGTATTTAATTGAGTGTAAATGTAATTAATGCATGACATTTGTGAGATAGTGGATAGATAAGTATGAATAAAAATGTCATGCATAAACATTGGATTTCAATTTTACCCACGTTTCAGGTCTTTTCTCTCATTTAAAATTTATCATTCTTGTTTTTTCCTATTCTGCTAACTTCGGTGAGGAAAATGGTGATAATTTGGGGAGAATTTGGGTCAAATTATTGATTAAGAAAATGTGATTGTGGTATTTAATCGAAAGTAAAATTAATGTAGTTAATGCATGACGTATGTGAGGCCGTGGATAGATAAGTGTGAAAATAAATATCATGCATATATAAGCATTGGATTTCAATTTTTACCAACGTGAAAGTTAATGTTTCATGTCTTTTTCTCATTTAAATTTCGTCATTCTTGTTATTTCCTATTCTGCTTACACTGTTGAGGAAAATTGTGATAATTAGGGGAGAATTTGCTTCAAATCATTGATTAAGTAAATGTGATTGTGGCATTTAATCGAGAGTAAAATAAATGTAGTTAATGCATGACGTATGTGAGACCGTGGAAAGATAAGTATGAATAAGAATGTCATGCATAAGTATTGTATTTCAATTTTCACCAACGTGGAAGTTAATGTTTCATGTCTTTCTCTCATTTAAATTGCGTCATTCTTGTTTTTTCCTATTCTGCTTACGTTGTTGAGGAAAATTGTGATAGTTAGGGGAGAATCTGGCTCAAATCATTGATTAAGGAAATGTGATTGTGGTATTTAATTGAGTGTAAATGTAATTAATGCATGACATTTGTGAGATAGTGGATAGATAAGTATGAATATAAATGTCATGCATAAGCATTGGATTTCAATTTTCACTGATGTAAAAATTAATGTTTCATGTCTTTCTCTTATCTAAATTTCATCATTCTTGTTTTTTCCTATTCTGCTTAGGCTATTGAGGAAAATTGTGGTAATTAGGGGAAAATCTTGCTCAAATCATTGATTAAGTAAATGTGATTGTAGTACTTAATCGAGAATAAAATTAATGTAGTTAATACATGACGTATGTGAGACATTGGATAGATAAGTATGAATATAAATGCCAATGTTTGCTTTTGATTAAGGAAATTAATGTGATTGTGGTATTCAATCTAGAGTGAAATTAATGTAGTTAATGTATGACTATGTAAGAAAGTATGAATATAAATGTTAATTAAGAAAACGTGATTGTGGTATATTTAATCGAAAGTGAAGCTAATGTAATTAATGTATGACGTATGCGAGACACTGGATAAATAAGTACGAATATAAATTCCGATGCTTGCTCAAATTATTGATGAAGGAATTTAATTGTGGTATTTAATCGAGATTAAAATTAATGTATGACGTATGTGAGACAGTAAATAAGAAAGTATAAATATAAGGGAAAATTACATCCAACTACCCTGAGGTTTGCCCTAATTACGAATCAGTCCCTATTTTTTCGTTTATTACATATTAACTCCTAAAAATACTGTTCCAATTACATTTTAACCCGTAAAGAGGGACTGATTTGTAATTGAAACAGTGTTTTTAGGGGTTGATATGTAATAAATGAAAAAAGAGGGACTGATTCGTAATTAGGGCAAACCTCAGGGTAATTGGATGTAATTTGCCCTAAATATAAATGCCATCCATAAGTATTGGATTTCAATTTTCAAATATCCTAGTTATGTACTTACTAGATATATTGTTTCAAAATTAATTAAATTGGAGTAATTACCTACTACATTTAATGTACCCTTAATTATATATACAACTAGCGTATATTCCGTGCTATGCACGGTATATATGTGATGGGGTCAAAATACGCTCGACCCGCGTTTGGACACGTGGTGATACGAGAAGGTAACACGTGGCCCTTCATGACTAGAGCAGTTAACAACGAGCGTATAAGGCCCCCGAGCGTCGAAATCCCTAAAGAACACGTGTCGTCTCTGTTATGCGCATGCGTGGTCATCCTTGCCGCTCTTTAACGAGCGCATCTCACAAAACGGGACATAATCCTAGCTTATCTTGGAAGTCCCCTTCGAGCGTTATCCTCCCTCGAAGAGGCTTCCAGTCCCCCTCGTTACGCAGCCTTGGCCTCCATCCCCTGGCGGATTCTTTGGCCTCCAAGGCCCTTGGTTGACACGAGCGTGCTCTTAGGCCTCGTTACCAACCCCCTAGAACGGCTCTCTGACACCCCGTACATGCCCGCGCACCTGCCACTGTCGCCAGCACTAACTTTCATCGGCTTTTGCTGAAGATTCCTCCTAGGTTTCTCTCATAACGCCACGTGTTAGGGCAACATTTGGCCAGGACCACACGGCGTAAATGACCAAAGGGTCCCTGACCCTCAACTATAAATAGATGAGTTCATCCCCTTCGCTGTAAGCAAGCTTCCATACTTGAGCTCTGCAATTACTTTTCTTCTCTTTCAGTTCCTTAACTGACTTGAGCGACAGAGAGCCAAACTGGGCATCCCCCCTAGTCTCCCAGCTTGGCCTTCTGATTGTTTGTTCTTGGTGTTTGTCCTAGCAGGTAGAACCCCTCCTCCATCCGGCGATCATTTTTCGATTTTCCCCACATAAATCAAATAGAAAGTGACCGGAGTTTGGCATTTCACGTTCCTAACCCATCATTTCTGGCGCCGTCTGTGGGAAAACCGTTCTCAGCTCGTCTCTCTCTTTTTTGCTAGTTGAAAAACAAACACCCAAGACCCATCAAACCATGGTTGCTACTAGGTCTGGAGCAATGGGGGGAGGAGATGACCTTCCCCGCGATTCCAATATCACTACTATTCCGTCAACGGCGGCTTGCGGAGCACCGCCTGACGGAGGCATACTTCCACCAACAGAACCGATAGTACCGCCCCCGGTGCTCCCTGGGCCACCCAATCCCGCCGCCGGTGGAAGCACTCAGCTTCCATCTTCTTCCCAGCATCCCCAGAGCACATGGCTTAATGCCCCCACCGTTCCAGGAGGACACCCTTTCTTGATGCCTCCTCCTGGGTACACTTTCACTCCTAACATCATGATGCCGGCGATTCAACCATACCATGTCGGGCAAATCCAGCTCCCCGTGGTGATTCCAAGGGAGATCGAAGGGGTGGAGTTTCCCCCTTTGACCCCTCAATAGCTGAGGGCTCTTTATGCACAGTGTGAGGTTCAGGCAGCCCAGGGTGCATGGGAGAGGTTTCATTCCATGTATTTTCCTTCTGGGCAAGCCACTCAAGCTGCCTCTCCTCTAGGGGGGGGGGATGCAGACATACCCGCTTAGGGAGGCTCAGGCCATCCCGAGGGCTCAACCGCCGCCTCCGCCCGCCAAAGAGACTGGGCCAAGGCGAAAACGAGCCCACAGAGAGAATCAACGTTGATGAAGAAGCCCACTCTCACGCATCCAAACGAGGGCCACAAGCCTCCCAACGAGGGAGCCAGGCGAAGAGGAGAAATCCCAACGTCCTCGCAGCTGTGCAAGACCAGCTGTAGGAGTTGCAAGACATAGTGGGACAGCTCTCTCGAGCGAGATCTCAGGTCCCCCATGCCGGGTACGAACGAGGTAATGCCAGAGACGCTCGTCGCCCAGCTCGCCAGCAGCATATTCCACATTATGTGGAGCAAGAAGAAAATTTTGGGTGTTACAACCACCATCTACTCGCTAAGGGATCTCCCCTCGTGGAGGAAGTTCTGATGGCCCAAGCAAGCCTGGGCAAGGTTCCCACATCTGTCAACCGCTATGACGGGACCACAGACCCTGCAGAACAACTAGATCATTTTCTGCACCTAATGCATCTGTACGAGCACTCTAGCCATTACTGGGCCAAGGTTTTTGTTACCTCCCTCGTAGGAATGGCCCAAGAGTGGTACAACCGCTTGCCGTCAGGCTCAATCCACTCTTATGGTGAACTCACTGACGCCTTCCTGAACCACTTCAACTCGTTAAAAGCTCCTGTCACCGCACCCACTGCCTTGTACAACTTGATTCAAGGCGAGCATGAATCCCTTTGGTCATTCTTCGCTCGTTTCAACAAAGAGGTGCTGCTGGTGGAGAGGCCCTCCATGGATTTTCTGATCCATGTCTTTTTCAAAGCCTACAATCACAAACAATATGTGAGTAAGAAATTTGCTGACTCCATTGTGAATAAACGCCCCACATCTCTCATGGCAATGAGGGAGATAGCCAAGCCCTACTTCACGCTTGAAGACATGTACGGGTCCAATGTTCCAAGGTATTCCGGGCCCTCCAAGGAACGCCGCAAGTTATCGCCTCCCCCACGGAGATTCGAGCGTGTCCCCCTTAATCGGCCTATCTCAGAAGTTTACTCCTTATCTGACAAAAATCTCTTTAAAAGGCCCACGAAGATGAAGGACACAGAAGCTTTGAGACGCTTGAATAAGTATTGTGCCTTTCACGAGCAAAAGGGACATGACACGGATGAATGCTAACAGTTAGAAGTTGAAATTCAGAGGCTCATCGCGGGAGGCCATTTGAAGGAATTCGTAAAAATGTTGGAGCGCTACGATGAGTGATGTAATGATCGTTCACGAGAAAGAAAGAGGAGCCCATCGTGATCAAGGAGCCCACGAGGGAGAGACCCTCCTGAGAGTAGCCATCGCAACAAAGGAAAGGCTCCTGAGCAAGAAAATGCCCCTTTTACGGTTATCGGCATGATAGCAGGAGGTTCATCTGGAGGATATTCCAACGCTTCCCGATGACGGTATATTCGGAGTTACGATCAACGTCCCTCGGTACCCAAATCAGTCTATGCCATCCGGGAGTCCAGAGATGAACGCTCGAAGGAGCATGATGTAATAGGATTTACAGATAAGGACTTGGAACATATTGTAACACCCCATGGGGTCAGCGAAACCTCTGACTGTCCCATGGTGGTTAGCTTAGATGTCCACAATCACATTGTAAAGAAGGTGTTGGTGGATAGTGGAAGCTCCGTTAATGTTCTGCCTTACACTACTTTCGAAAAGATGAATGTCACTAATACTCCGGTCGAACCACTCAAGACAGCCCTCATTGGCTTTGAGGGTTCTGAGGTTGTCCCACGAGGGCAAATTCGTAGCGGAAGACACTCATGGTCACCTACGCAGTGGTGGAAATTGAGATCCCTTATAACATCATAATTGGGTGAGCGACCCTCGTGGATTTCAAAGCAATTATCTCCACGTATCATCAGAAAATCAAATTTCCCACCCCCGAGGGTGTCGGAGAGGTTTTGTGCAACGTCCGTGAGGCCTGGGAATGTTACATGTTATCCCTTAAAAAGCCCCAAGCGGAGAAAGCGTTCCAGGTGGGATCCACCAAGAAATCTGTGGATTTCCCTAATCTGGACGAAGATGGTCCCGTGCGCACGAGGGCCAAGATGAACAAGAAGAAGAATAAAAAGAAAGATCCCCACAGCAAAGATACCCACGAGGGTGCCCTGCCAGGGACAGTTGGAGAATCTTCCTCTGAGAAAAACGAGCGTGGGCAAGGGGGGGCCTATGGATTATGGCCATCTGACAGGAAAGAAGAGGGTGCTCGAGCTCCCTCGCCCAGAGATATGGATCGAGCCTGCGGAGAAGTTTCTCACTATTGAGTTGGAACCAGGAAACAAGGATAAAACCACTCAGATTGGATCCAACCTTTTAGGACCCTCCCAGATCATGATGATCGACTTCCTCCGGGAAAATATTGATGTTTTTGCATGGAAAGCATCCGACCATACTGGGATTGATCCGAGCGTCATGGTCCGCTGGCTCAATGTGGATCCCTCATTCAAGCCAATTAAGCAGAAGAAACGGGATGTGCACGGTTTTCGAAAGAAAGTTATTGAGGAAGAAGTCAATAAGCTTCTTGAGGTCCAGTACATCGAGCCAATACTATATCCCGAATGGTTACGTAACATGGTATTGGTACCCAAAAGCGCGAATAAGTGGCACATGTGCAATGACTTCACTTATCTTAACAAGGCTTGCCCTAAGGATCCTTACCCATTGCCCCGAATAGACCAGCTGGTAGATTCGCCCGCAGGTTGCGAACTCATGAGTATGATGGATGCCTTTCAAGGGTACTATCAAATCTTTATGGCCCCGGACGACCGCCCCAAAACTTCATTTGTTGTCCACTTGGGTGTATATTGCTTCTTGGTCATCCCTTTTGGACTCAAGAATGTGGGGGCCACTTACCAGCGCCTCGTGAACAAAATGTTTGAGAAAGAAATTGAAAGATCCATGGAAGTGTACGTCGATGATATGATTGTTAAGAGCGAGCGTCAAGGCTCACACCCGGAAGATCTCAAGCGCACTTTTGTCATTCTGCGCCAGTATGGGATGAAATTAAATCCTTCAAAATGTACTTTTGGAGTGCGAGGAGGAAAACTCTTGGGCTACATGGTCAGCCAGAGGGGGATTGAGGCTAATCTAAAAAAAATCAAGGCTGTCTTGGATATCCCATCCCCTCGTAATCTCCGGGAAGTACAGGTGCTGGTAGGGAAAATCATTTCTTTAAACAGATTTATCTCGCGCTCGGCAGACAGGAACCTTCCTTTCTTCAAAATTCTGCACAATGCTCAGAATTTTGCTTGGACTGAGGAATGTGAGAAAGCATTACAAGACATGAAGGCTTATCTTTCGAACGCTCCCCTCTTGACAAAGCCCCTTGAAGGCAAAAAGTTGTTTGTATACCTCTCCGTTTCCACAGAAGCAACGAGCGCAGTTCTAACAACCATACGGGAGCATAAGCATTTGCCTGTTTATTATTTGAGCAAAACATTGCAAGGTGCCAAGAGAAAATATTTGGAAATTGAAAATTTTGCATTCGCCCTCATCAATGCATCACGACGGTTGAGGCCCTATTTCCAGGCGCACTCAATAACCGTCCTCACAGATCAGCCATTAAAGCAAGTGTTGTCCAAGCCGGATGTATCTGGAAGACTGATAAAGTGGGCCATTGAGCTGAGCCAATTTGATTTAAGTTTTGAGCCCAGAACTGCCATGCAAGCGCAGGTTGTAGCAGATTTGCTGGTTGAACGTTTCGGTTTAGAGCCTGCTGTTCCAGAAAACGACGGTCTCTGGGTCCTACACACGGATGGTTCCTCAACTTCTCAGGGGGGAGGAGCAGGGGTAACCCTTAGAGACCCCAGTGGAATTGAGATAGACTTTGCAATCAGGTTGGATTTCCAGGTTACCAATAACGAGGCAGAATATGAAGCCCTCGTGCAAGGGTTGAAAATTGTTTTTCAAAACAGAGCCTCCAGAATTACCGCCTATGTCGATTCACAATTGATTGCGAGCCAGATTGAAGGAACTTACGAGGCTCGAGAAACCACCATAGTGCAGTACTTGAGCAAGGCCAGGGAAATCATTGGGAAGTTTAAAGAATTCAACTTATTGCAGATCCCGCGTGCGGAAAACGAGCGCGCTGACGCTTTATCAAAATTCGCATCAGCACTGGAAGGTACCAGCGAGCGCTCTGTCACGTTCCTCAGAGCAGAGGAGCCATTGATAAAGGAGAGGATCACCAAGCAAGTAATAGCCATGATCGATCCACACGAGCCATGTTAGTTTGATGGCATAGTGAGATTTATCAAGGATGGCGTTTGTCCCACTGACAAGGTGGAGGCACGAAAAGTCTGAAGCAAGGCCCCTCGTTTCTCTTTGGATAACGAAGGTAGGCTTTGCAAAAAGTCATTCCAGCGCCCACCAATGAGGTGTTTGAGGCCCTCGCAAGCCAAAGAGACCCTTGAGCATATGCATGGAGGGAGTTGTGGGAATCACTCAGGAAAATTCTAAGGAGTGGATTCTATTGGCCTACTATTCTATAGGATGCCCTCGAATTCTCCAAAAGATGTCCCAAATGTCAATTCCATTCAAACATCCCTCAGTTGCCAGCAACCCAGATGGTCCCCATAGACGTCTCGTGGCCCTTTGACCAGTGGGGTATAGACATTGTGGGTCCTTTGCCAATGGCGGTTGGGCAAAAGAAATTTGTCATATTGGCCGTGGATTACTTTACGAAGTGGGCGGAGGCTGAAGCCGTAGCGAAAATCACTTTCAGGGTTGTAAGGGATTTCATCTGGAAAAATATCATTTGCAGGTACGGAATCCCGAGAGTGCTCATCTCAGACAACGGGTCGCAGTTTATTGCAGCGGATACCCGAGAATGGTGTTCAGAATTAGGAATTGAGCAGCGCTTCACTTCTGTAGGCCACCCTCAAGCCAACGGTCAAGCTGAAGTCACCAACAGGACTATTCTCCAACATCTGAAAACTATGCTGGAAAGTAAGAAAAGTGAATGGGCTGAAGAGTTACAAGGGGCTATATGCGCTTGTTTACGGGTCTGAAGCTATGATTCCTGCGAAAATCGCACACGAATCCGCTCGTGTAGCCTACTTCGAGCCTAAGGACAACGAAGCCAACAGAAGCTTAGAGTTGGACCTATTGGAGGAAAGAAGGGACAATGCTTGGGCAAAAATATACAGATATAAAGCAGCTGTGGCACGACAATACAACAAGCGTGTCAAAGAAAGAACTTTTCAGCTGGGAGATTTGGTCTTAAAGAAGGTGGAAGTCTCCAAGCATGTGGATAAATTGGACCCCAGCTGGGAAGGTCCATTCAAAATTATACAGGTCAGGGCCAACAACATGTACACCCTGGAGACGCTCCAAGGCGAGCGCTTGCCGCGTCCTTGGAACGCGTGTAACCTCCGACGGTTCTATGTTTAAACTCTCTAAAAAGAATGATGTAACAACCCCACTAGTGGGCCCTATGTACTACTCCAAATCTCGAGTAAGTCATGCTACATTCTCCTAAATACTTCTATATGTTCGTTTTTGAGTTATGCAAATGGGTGAGGCCCACGACCCTCGATATTACAACACAAAAACAAATATAATATATATATGTGAGAATGATAATGATAAAGAAATTTCCAAGAACGAATTCGCTCGAAGGAAATCCTAGTAGGTCCGGGTCGCTCACATCAGCACCCAGCGCTCGAAAAAAGGATCCTTCGCAAGTCAAGACTTCCAGAACAAATCCGTTTGAGGGAAATTCTAGTAGGTCGTGGTTGTTCGTTCCGAACACCTTGCGCTTGAAAACAGAATCCCTGATGCCGGAAAGGCCAACATACGGAAGAAGGAGGAAAGGAAAACTTTTTGACAAGTTTTCAGGAACTCACAAGCGATACCCATGAAGTGGGACCCTCGTATGCATCCACGGAATGGCACAAGTACATTCCACGCATGAATTTGCACAAGTCCTATTTATAAGGGTGACCTTGAGAAGGAAAACTCACGCTCAACTTTTGGGGACTTGGCCAATCTTTGCAGGTTTTCATCAAAACTAAGCTGGGGCTTAACTGATTAAAGAAGACCTCACGCCTGCTCAAAACTTGAATGGAATCCATACTTTGGCAAAATTTTCACAAGTCTTGAACAAGGGCAGCCTCCAAATAAGACCCTCGTAATTACTCAAGACTTAGAAAAATTTTCAAGTGCTTTAATAAAATTTGCACAAGTCTCGAACGAGGGCAGTCTTCAAATAAGACCCTCGTAATTACTCAAGACTTAGCAAGATTTTCCAAGTTTTAGTCAAATTTTCACAAGTCTTGAACAAGGGCAACCTTCCAATAAGACCCTCGTGAATACTCAAGACTTAGTAAAATTTTCCAAGCCATTCATACAAAATTTTCACAAGTCTGGAACGAGGACTATCTCACAGAAAGACCCTCATGATTACTTAAGACTTAGCTAAACTTTACATATTTTACCTAGCATGTTACCCAGAATCTTAGCATTATAAGATTTTGTTACAACAAGCGCAGAGTAAAATTTCGTAATCAAGTAATGCAAGGAATAAAAGGAGACACTATTGTGAAAGGAAGGATCTTCATTAATTAAGCTTCCATTAAGCTACAAGGTGAGGGCTCGTGGGCCCTTGGAACTCCTAAAAAATTAAAATTGCTAAACAGAAAAGAAAGAGAAATTTCAACATGAGCGTATGGAGGGAATCATCAAGCGGCAGGAGCAATGTCTTCATCCAAAACCACTAGACCATTTTGAGCCGTAGGACCTTGCACTAGGGCCCTCGGCTCTTGCGCTTGATGGGCTTGATCATCATGGTTCTGGGCAGCTGGTGATGGCGCAGGCTCGTTGTTTTCTGGCGCTGGAGGAATAATAGGCTCATTGCCCTCAGCCGGTGGAAACACAGCATTTTGGTGTGCTGGGACGGGAGCGTTGTCAGTGGGCGCAGCAGGCTCGTTTGGTGGGAGATTTTCGAGAGCGGCACTGGCATTATGATCCCCCTTGTTTTGTTCCACCTGAGAGGCTCCTTGTGGAGGATGAGCAGCCATGTATTCATCTTGGATAAGCGTGACCAAAAAGTTGTACTCCGGCTTGGAAAGATTTGACTCAGGGTCTTCACGACCCTCATCCTCCTCGACACAACACTCATTAAACATGAGCACCCATTTCCGGCATCCCACAAGCGGACAGGTATGTCACACCCTTGAAAATACCCTGCTCAATCGCCAAGTTAAAAGCTTTTTGAGCTTCATCAAGGCAGTGCAGGGAGGCCGCAAAATTGAACGCCTTCGGGTGGCAAAACTTGATGAGCGCTTCTTTGGTGACCTGTTCTATGTGATGAGGGAGTTGGCTCATCATGTCAGAATACTTTTTTTCTGAGGCGTTGAATTTGGCGACCCATCCGTCACAGTCCGCTTTTAGCTTTTGGGTGCTCTCGTTGAGGTTATTGTACTGCGTGCGCCAGCTTCTCCGAGCGGTCTCGGCGTTTGTGAAGTCCTCTTGTAGCTTTTTCATTTCTACCTCCAGCTTCTTATGCTCCATTTCGAGAGAGATGAACTTAACCTTCTCCACCTGAAGTTCATCCTGGATTTGGACGGGTTCGTTCGAGTACGCCATCTTCTTGTACTTGGGCTTTTCGGTTAGCATAGACCGAGGCGCGCATTTGGATATTCTTCGCCCTCGGAAGAACTTGCTGTATGGGTTCAAAAGGGCAGAAATAAGTGAAAATCTTGAAGAATAACATCTTCAAAGGATGAAGGTTACAAGTACAAAAGTAACTTATAGAAATTATGGCGTGAATCATGTCGCCAGTCACCTTTTCCACGGGCTCGGAGTATAGAGCCCGGTGGTCCCCTATGAATTGGACCCTCTAAAAAAGGTCGTCGCTGATGGCACGCGAGGGCAATTGGTGATTCAAAAGAACGGGGCCTTCTTCCGCAGAGCGCTTGTAGCTCCTATCCCTTTTGCGCTCGAACCCCCACAAATGTTCTTCCTCGGAGGAGGAAGTATCTCCGTCCCCCTTGGGGCCCTCGACAACCTACTTACCCTTGCCGGTTATGGCGAAAGCGTCGGGCATTCTTGTCCTTTTACGGGAAGCTTGATCATTGCTCCCCTGAGCCCCTCTAATCACCATGTTCGTGGCGGGCCTTGGCTGAGTGGCGGTATTGGGGTTGACTACCCTGGTGTCCGCTGCAACTGGCGGCCGGGCAACTATCCTATTCTCTGTGTTGGACGCTCGAGTATCTTCCCGGCCTTGGGAGGTCTAAGTGGAGCTTGAGCTAGCCCCTTGGTGACCGCCTCGTCCATCACTGATGGGTGTCGAAGCCACCAAAAATAAATCCCAAATATTGCACACGATTAAATTGCAAAATAGTGGCAACGGGTATCGATCCACGAGGATTGGGTGAAATTATAACTTTTATATGTTAAGGAAATGAACAAATAATTAAAATGGGGGGTTTTGAGATTTGATCATACTAATAATGAATTAAATAAAACGAGATTAACTAAGTAAGCAAATAAAATAATTAAGCACAGTAAACACTTAGACTAATTCAGTAGATAACAAATAGCTGGGATTTTCCTACGCATGCATCAGGCTATGATCAAGGACAGTGTGATTAATTCCTCGTTAGGCTAGCTATAGTTACCAGTTACCTTAGGCTCCCTCGTTTCTTCTTACTTTTTAGAACGACTAGAAGAAACTCCTAATAATCGTCTCCTAATTAACCGATAACCCTATCAGAAACTCCTTCTAAGATTCAACCGGATAATTGCTTTACGTACTAAAGAAACACTAGCCCTAACCGACTAAGTAGAAACTCCTACTTCGCCTAATTAGACCGTAATATCCCACAACACAAAATCAGCCGAACTTAACAACCTAGTGTTCATTGCCACTTTGTTAATTGTCCGGCTAGACTCCACCAAACGAATTAACTAGCTGTATGTGAATTGCTTATAGTAAGATTCAACGTCTTAAATTAATCAAAGAATAGAACAAACACAATAACAAATAAAACGGATAACTTGAATTAATCAACAAAAGAAGTAGTCTCACAAAACCTAATGCATACTAGGAAAATCCCGACTAAAACGAAACTAAAAAATCACTAACAAGGGAAATTAACAAAGTCTAAAATAAAATTAAAAGAGTAAAACTAAAGAAAAGGGACGGACTCCTTCTCCAATGCTCTCGGCTCTCTCGTATAAGTAGTGCAATAGGGGTGTTGAATTCTTCCCCCACTTCTCCACGTTCTCCAGAATAATAAAGCAATAAAAGCCACTAACCCACCTTCTTGTAACCTCAGTCACGTTTATTCATCAAAGGTGGGGAAAACTGATGCCCACTTCTCCAAAACGTTTTATGCCTTTAAGCTCATTAATTCCCTCCTAAGAGAAGTTAATTAGCACCAAATAAAGCTAAGGGTTTTGGTGGACCCTTTTCAACTGTGGCTAGTCCATTTGAGAGTGGGCTTCTCTCTAATTATGTATGCATGGGCCAAATACCTTCAAGACACTCCCAAAGATTCTATCTCAATTAATTTCATCATAAATTAATGGGCCACAACTGCTTTGCCTCCAACTGATCCGGGGGCTTCTTAATCACATTTGAGGGCATGGACTTTTCTCCAATAATGTGTGACTGCTCCACTTTATTTTTGCCAATTTGCCTTTCAAATTCTTCCAATCATATTTCCTACAAAAAACATAGAATTTAATCAATCATCCATAATCAAATCAAGTGGTGGGGTAAAATACAACAATCTAAGCTCAATAGTTAAACAAATATGCGACGTATCAAATCCCCCCACACTTAGGCGATGCTTGCCCCTAAGCATAAACTAGGATCAAAGATAAGAGAGAAATTCGACTTCATTCAATGAAAACACGAAATGGGCAATGTAAACTAGGAATGAAAGCATAATTTTTGCCCTACACTACCAAACATTGAACCAAATGCAATGAGAGTCTCACATAAGAAAACACAAAACCCGGTTACAATCTTAAGCACATGCACGATTTACCATAGTTGAATTTAAACCATTTAATCCTAGAAACCATATTCGACTTATGAGATGAACGGTATGCACAAGGAAGTTTCAAGTGAGATGGTAGTTGTGTGGAATTCGGGTTTTTCGCAATTAAATCATTAAGGAACTTTAGCTAGGATTTGCTTGACTTGTCATTGGCCTTTTGACGCGAACGCAAACATTTGTGATGAATGCCATCCGGTTACTCAACCAATCACAATCTCAAGTGGCTTAGCCATACTCTTAATTACCCATACAATTGTAATTTATCACTTATGTGGTCGGGTAAGCAGCGGAATATTTAAAGTTGGCCTCACTCGTCAAGTTTTGTTCGGGACCTTTTGATGTGAGCACAAACATTTGTGATGAATGTCACCCGGTTACTCAGCCCCGTTCAATCTTTTTGACGGATTTTTGGCGCTGCTCATAATAGATCATACCACGTAATTTCCAAGCTTAAATTAAATCCTTAGCTCCACCACAATGTCTCAAAAACAAGTGAAAATTCAAAGTGCATACCAAATTCAATTTCTAAGCTTCATAAGTTCCTATTCAAGAAATGGTGTCAATTTAATCACACAATTTTAACGTTCTAACTATTTAAGACTGGGCATGTTATTTCCAAAATGTGAGAATAGTATCAACAATTAGCCAACATTTAGCATGCAAGACTCAACCATACTTCCATATCCTTTTAAAATTAATCCACCATTGCCTAAATCGTAATAATTCATCAAATAGGAATCAAATTAGGCCACATCTTATCTCTTCTTAATCATGCATAGAAGGCAGCACATCACCATTCACAGCCATAACACGTACATACATCAGCCAATTCGCATATTTTTAGCCCATTATCAGCTCGAAAATGCCCCAAAATCATGCAAAAAGGCAAAAATTTCTCATCTCAGCACTAATACCCAACTAATACCCAATCCCCCCACACTTAAAGCAAATGTTGTCCTCAACATAAAATGAAAGTAGAAGTGTAAAACAAGGACTTCCCTGAACCCGGGGGTGTGTGATGGTCGCGAGTCAGATTTGAGGAATCCTGGCTATGATCATCGTTAGCCTCCCTGTCAGTAGCATTTTGCTAGTTTTCTCCAATTTTTTCTGACAGTGCGCAGTCCTTGAATGTGCTGTGAGGTTTCAGGCCGACGGAGTCGAGCTTTGTGTTCTAAAAGAGGATGAAGCGGCGGCATCGATGCCGGAAGCATCGTCGGTGATGGAAATCTGAATCGGGGAAGATGAGGTATTTCGCTTCAAACTGCAGAGGCGCGTTGAGGTGAGGCGCGGTGGAGCAAGTGCTGGTGGTGCAGTGGCAACGGCGCAGCGGCGCTTCGCTGCTAGTGGTGGAAGGCGAAAGGGATGGTTTTCCGTTTTTGATTAGATGGTAACCTTGACAGATCGCCTCCCATGAATTAGGTTTATTGTTTGGGAAATTTGGGAAATTGAGAGTGCATTGTTCTTTCCGAAAGGGATTCTGATTTAGGGATTTAGGGTTAGGAAATGGGGTTGTCCGGGTCGGTTCATAGATTGTGGAGGCGGGTATGGGTTAACGGTTCGGTATGGTGGGGCGATGAAATGGGTTGGTGTATGTTGCTTACAAAAATGGGTCAGGGGTCCTGACTGTGGCCTCAGGTAAGCTTCTTCACAGTAGCACTTAGATCAGTTTCACCAACTCTATTTGTTCCAATGTTCTCATCCCTTCCCCCACACTTATCCAGATATATGACCTCCAAATGCACCTGCAAACACGAGAGGAAAAATATCACTATGGGACGAGAGAAACGAGAAAAGCGAACAAAAACAAAAATCAAGGAAACTAAAGCAAGGAAATAAAACTTGGGTTGCCTCCCAATCAACGCCCTTGTTTAACGTCATGGACTCGACGTGTTTCGATTTCGCACTCAAGCTTTAAAGGAGGATCCTCTAGATTAATCCATTCAACCATGTGCGATTTAAATCCTTCATAAAACGATGTTAGTCCATGCCCCTTCACCTCACGATCCCAATTTTCAATTAATCGACCAGGGGGCTTAAGTGGCTATTGTGCCTCTGTGGGTCGGGCAAGGTCCCGAAGTGTTCCGTTATGAGTCATATCCTGACCGTGATCATTGACAGGGAAGTGATCAGTTTTCCTGTCAGTCTGCTGCGCAACTGCAAACTCTTGTTCAGAATCAATATCAGAATCCAGCTCAAACAATTTCGAACTAGCACCAACTGTTCGAATAAAGGTTCCTAGGCATAAGAAAAAGAAACAAAATGAATTGCAAACCAGTCCCCGGCAACGGCGCCAAAAATTGATGGGTGTCGAAGCCACCAAAAATAAATCCCAAATATTGCACACGATTAAATTCCAAAATAGTGGCAACGGGTATCGATCCACGAGGATTGGGTGAAATTGTAACTTTTATATGCTAAGAAAATGAACAAATAATTAAAATGGGGGGTTTTGAGATTTGATCATACTAATAATGAATTAAATAAAACGAGATTAACTAAGTAAGCAAATAAAATAATTAAGCACAGTAAACACTTAGACTAATTCAGTAGATGACAAATAGCTGGGATTTTCCTACGCATGCATCAGGTTGTGATCACGGACAGTGTGATTAATTCCTCGTTAGGCTAGCTATAGTTACCAGTTACCTTAGGCTCCCTCGTTTCTTCTTACTTTTTAGAACGACTAGAAGAAACTCCTAATAATCGTCCCCTAATTAATCGATAACCCTATCAGAAACTCTTTCTAATATTCAACCGGATAATTGCTTTACGTACTAAAGAAACACTAGCCCTAACCGACTAAGTAGAAACTCCTACTTCGCCTAATTAGACCGTAATATCCCACAACACAAAATCAGCCGAACTTAACAACCTAGTGTTGATTGCCACTTTGTTAATTGTCCGGCTAGACTCCACCAAACGAATTAACTAGCTGTATGTGAATTGCTTATCCTAAGATTCGACGTCTTAAATTAATCAAAGACTAGAACAAACACAATAACAAATAAAACGGATAACTTAAATTAATCAACAAAAGAAGTAGTCTCACATAACCTAATGCATACTAGGAAAATCCCGACTAAAACGAAACTAGAAAATCACTAACAAGGGAAATTAACAAAGTCTAAAATAAAATTAAAAGAGTAAAACTAAAGGAAAGGGATGGACTCCTCCTCCAATGCTCTCGGCTCTCTCTCGTATAAGTAGTGCAATAGGGGTGTTGAATTCTTCCCCCACTTCTCCACGTTCTCCAGAATAATAAAGCAATAAAAGCCACTAACCCAACTTCTTGTAACCTCAGTCACGTTTATTCATCAAAGGTGGGGAAAACTGATGCCCACTTCTCCAAAACGTTTTATGCCTTTAAGCTCATTAATTCCCTCCTAAGAGAAGTTAATTAGCACCAAATAAAGCTAAGGGTTTTGGTGGACCCTTTTCAACCGTGGCTAGTCCATTTGAGAGTGGGCTTCTCTCTAATTATGCACGCATGGGCCAAATACCTTCAAGACACTCCAAAAGATTCTATCTCAATTAATTTCATCATAAATTAATGGGCCACAACTGCTTTGCCTCCAACTGATCCGTGGGCTTCTTAATCACATTTGAGGGCATGGACTTTTCTCCAATAATGTGTGACTGCTCCACTTTATTTTTGCCAATTTGCCTTTCAAATTCTTCCAATCATATTTCCTACAAAAAACATAGAATTTAATCAATCATCCATAATCAAATCAAGTGGTGGGGTAAAATACAACAATCTAAGCTCAATAGTTAAACAAATATACGACGTATCAATCACCCCTCCCTGCCCCTCGGCCTCGGATATTTCGCTGATTATCTTGAGCGTTTTGATGCTGCTGGCGGTTGCGAGTGTTGACGAATTGGGCAGCGTTGCGGATTCCTCCTCCAGCCATGATAATGTTTGCTCCTGGGCAGAAGAAAAAAACAAACAAACAGCAAGGGTTAGAAATATTTATGCAAACTCTTTTGGAATACAAGTTACAAGTACAAGTAAACAGTTCACATCCCTAACTAAAAGTTAGTGCCCTAAAATCTAACCGTCTCTCTCCAAATTTCGAGCGGGAGGGTTGTTGAGATCCTCTGCGGGTGGCTGCTCCTCAGCGAGCGCGACTCATACTATATGGCTAAAGCCCCAGTCACTTAAGGAAGCTCTCTTCGAGCGCCACTCTCCCTCAGGGAAGCTTCCACTCCGCTTCCTATGAGCATTGGCTTTCGTCCCCTCACGGATTTCTTGGTCTCCAAGGCTCTTGGTTGACATGAGCGTGCTCCTAAGCCCTCGTTACCAACCCCAAAACGGCTCTCTGACACCCCGTACATGCCCGCACACCTGCCACTGTTGCCAACACTAACTTCCACCAACTTTTGCAGAAGATTCCTCCTAGGTTTCTCTCTCGCAATGCCACATGTTAGGGCAACATTCGGCTAGGACCACATGGTGCAAATGACCAAAGGGTCCCTGACCCTCAACTATAAATATGCATGTTCATCTCCTTCACTGTAAGCAACCTCCATTACTGCAACTCCATACCTAGCTTATTATCTCTTTCAGATCTTCGTCTGACTTGAGCGTCGGAGAGCCAAACTGGGAATCACCCCCAGTTCCCCCAGCTTGGCCTTCTGACTTTGTCTTTGTGTTTGTCCTAGCAGGTAGAACCCCCATCTTTTCCGGCGAACATCAACTGGCTTTCCTCACCTAAACAAATTCTAAAGTGATTGGACTCTGTACCCCATATTCAGACCCATCAAAGGGGATAGGAGCTACAAGCGCTCTGCGGAAGGAGGCCCCGTTCTTTTGAATCACGGATCGCCCCCAGTCTCCCAGCTTAGCCTTCTGATTGTTTGTTCTTGGTGTTTGTCCTAGCAGGTAGAACCCCTCCTCTATCCTGCGACCATTTTCCGGTTTCCCCACATAAATCAAATAGAAAGTGATCGGAGTTTGGCATTTCACGTTCCTAACCCATCAATATGTAAGTTATAATATTATATACTTATCGTAAAATGTTGTAAATAAAGATAATATTAAAAAATAATCTATATATTTAAGATTAAAAAATCATTTATTTAAAATATATTGAATAGTTAACCACTTATATATCAAATCCATCCAAATACAAATCTATTACTTTGATGTATTTGTTTTAAAATATATATTACTCAAGATATAATTTTAACTAAATAATAATAATAATAATATCAATAATATATATACATATATATATGAAAACTTCACATCAAATCTAAATTTATAAGATATAAAGATATGCAGTTGATAAATGAACCTTGGTCAATATCCTATTCAGATTGAACATAAAAGAATAAGTAAATCAATCAAATTTAGAAAAATATATATATAATAATAAGTAAAGAACCAATTTATGTAAACTAATTTTAGGCAGAAAAAATAATAAGTAAAAATTAATAATATATTCATACTATAAATAAATATACACTACAAATACCCTAAAGTAACAAATAATTTAAAATACTTATAATAACTAAATAAATTACTAAATTTAATATGAAGAATAAATGAAAAGGAAGATGCAAAATATAGGAAATTATATTCGATTACTTACTACAACGACAATAAAAATTTGCATAATATCGAAAATTAATTTTTAAAAAGGCAAAGATTATAAATAATTAGAAATTTAATGACTTGATGAAAAATAAAATGTCAGATCTAAAAAAGTTAAAAAGGTTATAAATAAATATTAGATAAATAGTTAAATACTTTTAATAAAATAGAAAGTAAAGAAATTGTTGTTGAAAATTGACATTAAGAGCCAAAAACATAAAACCTATATGAAAATTCAACATAATTCCTCAAATTGGAAAAACAAATTAAGTAATAAAAAAAAGACACTCAATAATTAGGAAATAGAAAAAAAGAAAGAAAATAATAAAAATAAAAAATTAATAATATTAGCAAAGAAAAAATATATCATTATAATAATAACCGTAACTGAGAATTAGATAAATTTTTTAAAAAAAAATTCACTAATAATTAGAAAATTATTTAAATGAATTATAAAAACTACAAAATTAATTAGATGAAAGAAAAGTTGTAGAAGAAATCTATGAGAGTTTGAACCAAAAAGAAAAAGGAAAAAAAAATCCTAGAATCAAACACATTCAAATTGCGGATAAATCAAAAAATTCTACAATATTAGATAATCTATAAAAAATTTAGTTCCATAGCAATAATTTTATAACAAACTAAATACTATATCATCATAAATTATGAAGCAAAAATTTGAGAAAAGGAAAAACTAATTATCCAAAAGTTGTATAGTAGTAAAATTGATGATTAACATCAATAAATGCAAAATGCAATACAAATTAAAGAGTGTTACGTAAAAATCTATAACAAAAAGGTCTATGAAAATATGAAATACTTACAAACCAATAAAATAGTTATTATCTTGATGCGAAGTTGATAATCAAGATTATCAATATAATGAGGAATGTTGTTGTTTGAAAACTCGAATGAGTTGGGAAGATCGATTGGAGACAATGAAGAAATGATTATAATTTTTATAATGAAATGGAAACCTACAACTTTTATAGGGAAAAGAAAACCTAGAAAATAAAGAAGGAAACATAATTAAGTTGTTTATTTCGAATGATTTCGTAAATCAAGTAGATAATTGATTCAATTTTTGAATTGAAATTAATGTCAAACAACCTACAATTAAAATATTTTTATCGATTAAAAGAAATTCAAAATTATAAAAAATTAGAATTTAATCAAAATTAATATGAGTTAGTCAAATAACACATTTCCTATATATGTCAGTATAAAAGTATAGATATAGATATAGGTAATGTTCTAAATAAATTAATTAATAAGAATTTTCATAATTAATTAAAAAAAATAAATTATATTAAGTAAGTTTTTAAATAAATATTAAATAACATTTAGTTCAAATTTAATAGTATAATATATAAAAATTTTGAATAATGGGATCTCCAAAAAATTTATAATCAATGTCAAGGTAGAAGTATAAATCTATAACTCATAAAAAAAATTAATAATGTGATTATATTAAATTAAAAAAAAAATGAAACATAGTTTCCTAAATTTATGCATTCAAAATTTTATTTCCCATGAATTGATATTTAATTGAGGATAACTTCCAAAAATCAAGGGATTTATAAAATTGTTAAATAAATAAATTAATTTAATAATCATCAACCAATCACATATTTTAGCATTAATTAAAAATCTCAAAAAAACTACAAAATTCCATTAAGTCAAAATTGATTCAATTTGAGTCAAACACACCCTTCCTATATATTATAGCATAGATTTTGGATGATTATTGTATACATATGGTTCGACAAAATTGGTGTAATGAGAATGAGACTTTTTTATGTTTATCGGTGATAATATAAGTTATATAATAAATTAAATAACAAATGTTATATATTAATTCATATAATTAATTGACTTCCACTAGTGGAGCCTGAATCTAGTTTTTTTCATATGTATCGGCATTAAAAAGCTAATTTTCAATTTTATAATGCTCCTCAGAAACTTCATGACATACAGATACACATGCATCATGTTTATTCAAGGAATGTGTGTGTGAGAGAGAGATATGGATAGACTAAGAATGGGCTTCAATTGTGGGCCTCATAGCAACTAAGCCCATAAAAATCGAAGTCCAGCCCACTCTAAATTGGTGTGTTAACCGACAGCCAGAAGCCCATTCCAGTGTCATAAATCAAGAAAATGAAAAAAATATTATAAAAACTGGGTATTTTTATTTTCTTTTAAACGTATTAAAAGTTAATTCAATGTGGACCATATAATAAAAATTATATCATTTATTGCTTGAATGCATTTCACTTTCCCAAAACGGCCCACATCATGAGATGAGATATATAGATATTTATACTATTTCTTTTTAATTTCTTTTTAAACAACCACAAGGGAATATTTCACAATATCTCCGTACTAATTGTGGGCAAAAACATGACTTTTCTCTATCTGTTCAATAATTACTATAAAATTAGATCTATTGAAGAAGACAATGAATATGAAGGTAGGTTTAAAATAAACGTCCCAATTAACTAAAGAAACACGGACTCAAAATATAGTAAATAGGAAAGTTGATTCTTCCCTTAAAAGCACTATCCGTGAATACGAGAAATGTGACGTTTGTTTTACCTAATCCTGGATATGGAATTCAACTTGATGGGACACTAAGGGTACGTTTTGGCTAAAAGTTGGTAAAGAAAAATCCTCTCTTCTTCTTTCTTTAGAAGGCTTAGCCTGTTCGTCTGCAAAAATTCGTCTTCGATATTGATTCTTCCCTTCAACCCTCAAGACATTTTCTTATTCTTCTCCCAAATTAATTTTGATCGAGTTGATTCTATGACTGTCTTCTCCATAATCAAATAATCAATTACATTCTTAATTTACATAATTGAAAAGCATAAATATAGTAATATACTTCTTGTTTACATTTAACAACCAAACCTAAATGTGAAAAGGAAAGAAAACATTTTTATAACATGCAATAATAGATGCCATTCACAAACACACAAATGTCAACAATGTGAATGTCCCTAGTCCCCACAATTGACGTGACATATGTCACATATCTTGAAAATTACACACATTATTTAGGTACATAGTAGTTTCACAAGAATAAACCTATCCTCTGTGTCACCATTACTTCTCCACCTTTGGAAAAATTTCCCATATTTCTCCTTCTCCACCATTCAACAAATAGAAAAGAAAATATCAAATCCTATCCCAACACCACAACGATTTCTCAACTTTATTACAATTTAATAATGTCCAAATCTTTGCTATATAAATGGCCAAAATTCTTCGTACCACATTAATCCCACACAAATTCTTGCCAATATGGCAACCCTTTCTAAGTTCTTTTCTCACATTTACTCCATGGCCATGTTGTTCTTCTCCATCATCCTCCTCGAGTTGGCCTTGTTCGTACGTGCGGCCTCAAGAACCACCGCCGCCAGCCGCCGCTCGATAACCACCGAGCAGTTTATCAAGATTATCGAAAAGAATGCCCCGGCGAAACGGTATGGGGTTTCGGGGTCGGGTTGGGTCGGTCCCTCGGAGTGTAGGGTTTGTTTATCAGTTTACGAGGAAGGAGATGAAGTTCGAAAGTTGAAGTGTAGGCATGTTTTCCATAAGGGCTGTTTGGACACGTGGCTGCAGCTGGACTCCGCCACGTGTCCGTTGTGCCGGAGGGAGGTGCTGCCGGAGGAGGTGGTGGTGAAGCACCGGCGGCACCACCTGCGCGGCCAGGAGTACTCTGATGAGGGTGATGAGGAGCTCATGATGTTGCTATACACATTGCACGGTGATTTTACGAGTCGGTTTTTTTGATTAATTAGGATGATCGTTTTGGGTATATTTGAATTTCTCCTTTTTGGGTTTTTTTTTTTTTTTTTTGTGTGTGTTGTTGTCGTCTTCATAGATTAATTTTCTGTACAGAAGTTGACTATTAATTATGTTAACAGAACTTAGGTAAATGGTATTTATTTAATTTGTGAATCGTGGGATAGCAGTGTCATGTCGCGAGGACGGATTACCTACTTAAAAAGTAAAAAATGATTATATTTTTTTTCTAACTTGGGGTTTTATATCTTCTCTTTTCCATTCTATGTAGACATTTATTTAGTTTTGAATCTGGTCGAGTCAAATTTAATGAGGTTTTATCATTTATTTCGAAAAAAATTGGGTTGAAAGTGTATTCATCTCTTAGTCCAAACGAATAGGTATTTGCAAAGTGAGCTCGGTAAAGCTGCTAGCTCGCGAAGGGGGTCTAATGAGCTCATAGTAGAGGTTTATGATGAATAATGTTCCGCGTCCTGCCTTGTAGAAGTTCTGATTCCTCCAATATTTACGTTCCACTTTGTTCCACATAATTTTGCGGGTCCTAAGCGTCACGAGGATGTATCAAGTATTCCACATTGAATAATCAAATATGTAAAGGGGAAATTACATCCAACTACCCTCACGATAGGCGAAATTACAAATCAAGACGTCTAGTTTGAAAAATTACATATTAGTCTCTAACCTTTATGCTCCGTTTGAGATCTCTCCATTTCGTTAGGGTTCTGTCAAATTTGACCCCTGTGATGACCAAAATACCCTCGGTGGGATTATTTTGTAATATACATAAAAATGTACATAATAATCCTTAAAATTTATAAATATTAGCAAATCGATCCTTTAACATTTAATATATAACAAAATAGTCCTTGGGGTCAAATATTTTAACAAAACGAACCCTCACTTTTATGTATATTACAAAACAATCCCGAGGGTATTTTGGTCATCACAGTGGTCAAATTTAACGGAACCCTAACGGAATGGAGGACCTCAAACGGAGCATAAAGGTTAGAGACTAATATGTAATTTTTCAAACTAGACGTCCTGATTTGTAATTTCGCCTATCGTGAGGGTAGTAGGATGTAATTTGCCCAATATGTAAAATTCAATATAGAATGGTTTGGCTAATGATAGTCGTGTATGTTTAGGACCGTTATCGGGTCGAGTTTAATTAGTTAGGTTTTTCATTAAATAGGTATTTTGTAATCTATTATCATCTTGTTCAACAATCCTGAATTTGTTGGCGTGCTTAATTATGCACGTTAAAATATAATAAATGTTAGATAATATTTTGATATTTATAATGAACAAATATAACTCTATAGATTTTTCTTTGGCTTATTATTTCTATTCAAGATAATTTTCCAAATCGTTGACAAAGAAATCATTACCTTTTTACTGTTTAATTAGTAAAGAGCTTAAATATTTTGTGAAAAGAGATTTTTGACACGTATATTCTAATGAAAATTACATATATAAATATATAAAACTATTCAACAAAGACAACGTATAATTTAAATATATCCACAATGGACGGATATAGATATGGTGATGGTTTTTTTCCACCAATTTTATACAAATACGAATATGATTACACTATATATATATATAGATATAGATATGGTGAGTTTTTATATATAAGTCTTTGGTCGAGGCCTCGAGGGTAATGAATGGGAAGATTGAAAGGTCGGAAGAAGAAAGGATTTTTTGGTTCAACGCATGGAATTGGCTAAGCATTTTATTCGAAATATAGAACCAGAGAATGGATGGTTTTGTACCTATTATCGATTCTTCCCCCTGGGTTAAGACTCATCATTTAGATAGATGGGAGTAAATGAATAAGATCGGATATTAATGAACTTTATAGAAAAGTTGGGTTTAGGGTTTAAGATATTAGGATTCAAGATAATACCAGGACGTAATTTTAAGGGGATATTAATTTAGAGAAGGGTGTCGGCGGCATTGTCTGAATTTTGAAGAAATTTATGATGCAAAATCCACGCACTACATGTGGACATGCTATCCCCGATTAGGATTAGGACAAGCTTCACATTAACACACAAGCATGAAGCATAGATAGCCCACCCTATTTACCCACAATAAATTTGGCAAAAGTTGACAAAATCACAAAGGATTTAGCATACTGCATATATATGCTTTCATTATGACTAATGTATATTGAATGTTTAGTTTAATTTCAGTCATTAATTCATGATAGATTCATTAATTGTGGTCAAATAGGTGCGTCTTGCTTCTTTTTTCTTTTTTTAAAATATCTCATCTAATTGACTGGTTCGAGTAGGATGATAAATAAATTATCGAATTTCTCTCCGATAAACTTTTTTAATAAGTAGATTTTAAACCTTTAGTCTTTTAGAAAATTAGGTAAATTAAAGTCCACTGTTAAATCAAGAACCTCGGGTATATCCCTGTCTTGTATGAGATTTAGATGAAGGTTAGAGATGTAAACAAACTAGTAAACATTTTTATCTCAAACTCTATAAGATTAGATATAATGGTTCTATGATATTAGTCGGCCTACCCCAAACTAATCTATAATGATTCTATGATATTAGCCAATCTCCGACTAATCTCTAGCATTATGCTCCTGATATCAATCTCGGCGCCTTCGATATAAATCATGGCTCAATCCCACTTGACGATAAGTTGTTCGTGTATGATACTCCTATCGTAGGGATATATAAAGAATAAGTTTTAGGGGAAATTACATCCAACTACCATCACGATAGGCGAAATTGCAAATCAGGACGTCTAGTTCGAAAAATTACATATTAGTCCCTAACCTTTATGCTCCGTTTGAGGTCCCTCCATTCCGTTAGGGTTCCGTCAAATTTGACCCCTGTGATAACCAAAATACCCTCGGGGGGATTATTTTGTAATATACATAAAAATGTACATAATAATCCTTAAAATTTATAAATATTAACAAATCGATCCCTTAACATTTAATATATAACAAAATAGTCCCTGGGGTCAAATATTTTAACAAAACGAACCCTCACTTTTATGTATATTACAAAACAATCCCGAGGGTATTTTGGTCATCATAGGGGTCAAATTTGACGGACCCTAACGAAATGGAGGGACCTCAAACGGAACATAAAGGTTAGGGACTAATATGTAATTTTTCAAACTAGACGCCCTGATTTGTAATTTCGCCTATGGTGAGGGTAATATGATGTAATTTGCCCTAAGTTTTATATCTAAATATAATCAACAAATATCCTTTTTAAACTATGATTTAGATCTAATTTCATATTACACTCAATGAGTTTGGAGACTGATCTCGCATCTAACAGGTCAGGTACTTAACATCGCAAGATTGCATAAATGAAACTCGAAGGGTGATATTGAAAAACCTAAGTATTCTAAACGATGTTTTATAGTGCAAATTTCATATCATTTACAGAAAACACATTTTTTTTTTAAAGAAAAGAAAAGAAAAATTGTCACAACCAACTTCTCTAGAATATATGCACTACATTTTCTATCATGTGGTACATTTTGGAGCCACATTTTCCTATTGCAACCCTTAATGGTGCACAATGTGATTGCACTACTCTCTAAACTCTAAAGGTACTTGATTAATACCATATTCTAACTTTTATATACCTAAATTATGCCACATATGCAACTATATATTTGATTCAAAATAAAATATACAATATAATATAATGTAGGTCCGGGAAATTCTTGACTGAGCCGGGTGTGGGCCCCGATCCCTACACCCGGCTCTCACATGTAAATAAAAAAATATAAAAAATTTATATTTTTTTATTTACATGTGAGAGCCGGGTGTAGGGATCGGGGCCCACACCCGGCTCATCCAAGAATTTTCCGACAAAACTTTGGTCCAAGATAAGCATAGACTACCATGTCAAGTCAATATTTGAAAAGTTCAATTTCTACATAAAGTTTTATTGCACTGGACCATGGTCTTTAAATGACCTTCTTCCTTTATCTGTTTAATCTGATCAACCACCCTAACCACTTGCCCCTATATTTATCTTGGTAAGTTGGCTACTTGCATCACATCTAAATCTTGGTAAGTTGGCTACGTGCATCACATCACGATTCACGGATATCGTATCCGTCACTTCTCACATAAAAATTTTTAAAAAAAATATCATATCGTCATATTCACGTCGTGTTGTGTCCGTATCGTTGGTATCCGTGCATCATATACCTAAATTAAGTCCATTAAGCTAGTATAGACTATAGAGTAATAATTGAATATATTGGTAGGTCACCTAGTAATTATTGCACCATTCCCTTGATTTCATGCATTATTGTCTGTTTGTTGATATAAATATGGACCTACAGGGAAATTCTTGTATGAGCCGGGTGTAGGGCATTGTTCCCTACACCCACCTTTAATACACAATAAAAAAAAAATTTATTTTTTTATTTGTATATTAGAGGCGGCTCATACAAGAATTTCCCATCCGACGATCTCATAATGGGCTTCTGATTGGCGAGCTTGTATGAGAGTTTGATGGTAGAATTTTTAGGGGGACGGACTTTTGACTTTAAAATAGATGTTGATCGTAGGGGTGTTCACGGTTTAGTTTTTCGGTTAATCGAATTTTCGATTTTCGAAAAACCTAAACCGAAACCGAACCGAAAGGTGTTCGGTTCGGTTCGGTTTTAACCGAACATTTTCGGTTCGGTTTCGGTTTTCGGCCGAAAAACCGAAACTTTGATATTATTTAAAAAAAAAAAAAATTTTGTAATTGAGATTTTGTGAAAAATGTCAAAATTACAATCAACCTAATGGCAAATAATTAAAATATATGGTATATATATATATATATAATTATAATTATTATATATATAATTATTTATATATATATATATAATTATTATATATATACATATATATATTTCTATCAAGTAATTAAAATATATGTATATATGAATCAAAATATATGATATATATATATATTAAAAAAAAAAGGAAAATAGCATTCGGTTTTCGGTTCGGTTCGGTTCGGTTTAACCGTGAAACCGAATCGAAAAAACCGAAAATCCAAAAGGGCCAAACCGAAAACCGAACCGAACACTCCTCGGTCGGTTCGGTTCGATTCGGTTCTATTTTTCGGTTTTCGGTTTTTATGAACACCCCTAGTTGATCGAGACAGAAGTACAATAATGATGAATTCAAAGACACTTGACATAAACGCATAGTAATTGGGCCTTAAAACTGGGCTTCCTTAGGTTTTTCATTTCTGATTTTTCTGGGCCATCGTTCAGGCCGAAAATGGAATTAGCTGGATTGGACCTTGTAGTAAAGTGGCGAGTATTTAAAAGAAAAAAGATCATAAAAACAACAGAAATAAGTGTTCAAAAAGAAAATGGAGGAGCAATGTTATAGTAGTTTAGCTGTTAGATGCTATACTAATTTAATTAGAAATTTTGTGTTCCTACTTTTAGATATGTGACTATTATTACTGGAAAAGACTTTATATTTTAGCTGTTCGAACTTGACAAATAGGAAAACACTTTTATTATATATATATATATATATATATATATAGTTTTGCTTATCTGCTTATCTTACAGACGCCTGTGAGATTTTTTCTCACAAATAATTAATTATCTATTTCTTTTTCACAAATAATTGATTATCTTCTCTCATAAATAGTGATTTGTATGAAATAGAACTCTAATCATTAATATTATCATATAAATCCCAATAAATTTAAAAATATAAGACTGATGGGTTCTGGAACGTAGGGGTCCGAATCCGATCACTTTACGATTTGTAATAGTGGAGGAAACCACCGGAGCTTCGCCGGAAAAGAGGAGGTGGGTTCTACCTGTTGGGACAAGCACAAAAGTCAGAAGGCCAAGCTGGGGGAACTGGGGGTGATACCCAGTTTGGCTCTCCGACGCTCAAGTCAGTTCAATGTATGAAGAAAGGATGTAAGCTCAGTCACAGTTTCAGTGATGAAGAAAAGCTTACCAATGTAGAAGATGACTTTGGCTATTTATAGTTGAGGGTCAAGGGCCCTTTGGTCTTTTGCCTCAAGTGGTCCTGGCCGAATGTTGCCCTAACACGGGGCGGCGCAAGAGAGAAACCTAGGAGGAATCTTCTGCAAAAGCGGCCAAAAGTTGGTGCAGGCAACAGTGGCAGGTGCGCGGGCATGTACGTTGTGTCAGAGAGCCATTTGGGTGGTTGGTAACGAGGGCTTAAGAGCGCGCTCGTGACAACCTAGAGTATTGGGAGCCATGATATCCGCTGAGGGGAATGGAGGCTTCAGTTTAAGTGACGAGCCGAGAGGGGAGACCACTCTGAGGGAGTGTGACGCTCGAAGAGGGATCCCTCGGCATATGGTCGAGCCAAACACACAGTATAGGGCGCTCGTTGGGCTCAACTCCATGGAGAAGGATTGCGCTCGTTGCGCTTGGTGATCGTTCGCCGATGGGTGCAGCCTTGGGGGAGACAGATGTCATTATCTCGGAGACGCCACGTGTCTTAACGTGGGACGATCGTATTTTGACCCCATCATTTTGCCCCCCAATTCTGTAGTCCTTAGTGATAAGGACTGTAGAATTTTGACACGCTCGATTTTTAGCATGCAGCGCTCGTATAGGACTTGGCGTGTTGAGCAATTTTCCTCTGAATGCGCCATTAATGCAGTCTTTTCAACCGTCCGCTCGTAGTGTCTCCATACAGAGCTTTGTACTATTCTGGAATATCCGAAACGTCAGAGCATTAAATGCGGGCGCGCGTGGGGCGCGTGAGCATTGGGAAGTGTTTGACGGTTCCACAAAGTGGGCGGTTTCCTAGGCGGGAAATGATTACCATTTTGAATTCATTACCGAAAAAGGTACCAACTCCCATCCCTATAAGTACGGGATTCTGAAACCTTGTCACTCTTTACGCATTCAGAACTTCCAAGCATCCTTTGCAAAGAGAATTCTCTCGCATTCCAGTTCCTTTAGAGCACCTTCAACCTCTTCTCCCGTTTTTTTCAGAAATCTCCAAGGTAAATTTCCAGTGTAAATTTCTAACTTTGCTAACCGTAGATTCGAACTTTAGGATTTCATAACCCCTTAGATTTCTTTCCTTGAAGAAACCCTAACCTCTTACCGGAAAACTTCCAAATCCCAGTTTCTGCCATGGCCGACCAACGTATTGAAGAATTTGCCCGTGAAATTAATGAAATGGCCATCGAGAGTTCTTCTTCACCCGGTTCCCCTAGAGATGAGGAGTTGGGGGCGGCTGTGATGGCTATGGAGGATAGGAATCCTGGCGGAGTGGATCCTCTTTTCGAAGAGGTGAATCTGGTCCTGGAGGCAGAGAGGCAAGGGGTTGTTCTCCCCATAACTCAAAGTGCCACTCATCCGCATCGCCATACCGTGACGGTGGCTGTTGCAAACCCGCTTCCAGTAGCTGAAGCCATTACTAGGCCTTCAGAAAGAGCCCGCGATAAGGGAAAAGGCAAAAAATCCCAAAAATCCAAAGGACATAACGAGGGTGAAGGATCCGGCTACCAAGCTACCGAGCGCACGCCTGATGAGACTCCCAGCACAGTTACCGTGGGAGACGTGAAAACGATGATGGCCCCCATTTACTGGGACGAGCGGTATTCATGGAGAATCCCAGAAGGCCACGAGCGTGCGAATAATCCGCCTCCCGGGGAAATGGCTGTATACGTGGACACAGTGAGTTCAGGAGGCTTGAGGTTCCCTATCTCGGTCTCAATGGCTCATTTGTTGAATGACTTGGGCTTGTGTCCGTCACAAATTGTGCCCAACGGCTTGGCCTTGCTGACCTGCTTCATAATTCTGATGAGGAGCATGGGCCACGAGCCCTTCTTGCGGAACTTCAACGCCCTTTTCCAAGTGGTCAGCTCCTCTCGTTCATCTCCCCAGGCTGGTTTTTACTATGTCCAGGCGAAGGCCCATATGAAGCTGATCAATTCGCCCTCGACTACTTATGGCCCTGACTGGAAGGAGAAGTTTATTTTCGTTAGGGCTCCAACAGGAGAGGGCTTTGGGGTATCCACGGAATGGGGCTCGTTTTCAAAGAGCCGCTTGCCACCTGCACTCCCCAAAGATTGGGCCAAAAGCCTAGCAGCAACTTTGAGGGACGAGGGCCACCTCATTCAAGCGAAAGATTGGATAGACGACGCGGAGCTCAAGTTCCTATGTGGCCTTTCCAATGACCCTCATTATTTTGACAACCCTCCGGCTCGTGACATAGAGAGAGATGGTTAGATCCTTAGGGCACTAACTTTAGATAGGAATAAATACTAACTTCTCCTTTGTATCTGTAGCCTGCATACTTAACAGTTCTCGTCTAAGGATTTTTAACCCTTGAAATTTTCCATTTTTGCAGGAGCCGCTATACTAGAAATGGCTGGTGGAATCAGACAAGCTGCCCGTTTCGCCCATGCCAACAGAAACCAAGCCTCGCAAGGGGACCAGCAACGCGAGCAACAGCGCCCTCGCAACCGTACCAACCGCGGGGACGCTCGTAGCGGCGAGCAGGGCGCCAGTTCGAGCGCCCATCCTGAGGTCCAACCCCCTCGTGGTCGAGGGGAACGTAGAGTGGCCAACAGGGAGACCAGGGGGCGGTCTTCTTCAGATAGAGCGGGAGATGTTCGACCCCCCATGGTGGCAGAACAAGTGGGGCCGGCAAACACGCTGGCGATAACTGAGGTTCCCCCGAGCGCAAATAGGCCTTCCCGCAAAAGGAAGAGGATGCCCGATTCTGCCGCAATCAAGGGCAAGGGCAAACAGGTAGTCGAGGGCCCCAAGGGCGAGGGGGACACTTCCTCTTCTGAGGAGGAGCATGTATGGGAGTTCTCTCGACGAGGGGACAGGGAATGCTCAGGTCCCACGGACGGGGGGCCAATTCTGCTGAGGCCTGGCACTCTATCCCAGACTATGGCCCAAGATCTTTACAGCAGGGCCCAGTTCTCGGCGGACCATCGGCACCTCTTCAACGAGTCCGTGGAGCAAGTGACCTTTGATGCGGCCCACGCTCTAATCTCTGTAAGCCTTCACTCCTTGCTTATCTTTGTTGATTTTTGTAAGTTAACATCTCTTTATATATATTATTTTTTCCTAACACTTTCCTTTCCTCCCCCTTATGCAGCAAGTTCTTCCCCGGCTCCGAAATGTGCAAATGCGAGCCTCTACCTACGCCGAGCGCAAGGCCAAATACAAGAAGATGGCCCGCTCAAATGATCCGGCTCATATGCAATCGGAGCTGGACACAGAGATCGCCAAGTACGAATCCCTCAAGGATTTGTACAATAAAACTGAGGGGGAGCTGGGAAAACTCAAGGAGGATTTCCAGGCGGTGGAGAACGCTCGGAGCGGCTTGAGCGGCCAGTTGGCTCAGGCTAACGAGCGCTGCAGGAAGACGGAGGCCGAGCGCGAGAGTTGGAAGACGAGGGCTCTGGAGGCTGAGCGGAATTTCAACGCTGCCGTGAACGAGTGGCCTCGGAGTCTGGATCGTGCAAACAAGGAGGCCCTTATCAAATTCTGCCATTCGAAGGCCTTCAATTTTGCTGCTTCCCTGCATTGCTTGGAGGAGGCTCAGAAGGCTTTCAACCTAGCCATCGAGCAGGGCATACACAAAGGGCTAACCGATCCTACCATGAAGGAGGCTGAGGACACGGGGCTCATGTACAACGAGCGCTGCGAGGAGGAAGATGACGAGGGGGATAACCCTGCGGATTCCATCGCGGAGCCAGAGTATGAGTTTCTGGTCAAACTCCTTCAAGATGAGTATATGGATGCTCATCGGGAAGGAGGTGCGGCTCAGGAGGATGGTCCTGAAGATGAGCCTCAAGCGCCCGTCATGGAGGAAGCCCCGGTCATAATTGCTGAGAATGCCAACGTTCCCGCTCCTGGTGCAAACGAGCCCAACGATCCCCAAGATCACGTTCCCGCTCCTGGTGCAAACGAGCCCAACGATCCCCAAGATCAACCGCAAGAGCCTGAGGGCCCAGTCCATGGCCCCGTGGCCCAAAACATCTTGGTGATCGTTGATGAGGATATCGCCCCAGCCGCCTGAAGTTTTCCCTTATAATTTCCTGTATTTTTCCTGTTTTACTGTCTTTCTTCTTTTGAAACATTGTTCACGGGCCTTCGAGCCCCTCTCCTTGTAATATTTCCCTTATCAATGAATATACATTCTATTTTCATGACTTTGTTCTTTTATTCACTTATGAATCAGAACTTATATTTAGAGCTTGCTGGAACAAATCTTGTAATAAGAAGACTGTGTGTAGCATACTCTGTGGATATATTTTTTTCGATGCAATGAAAATTTGTCTAAGTCTTGAGCGATCGTGAGGGTCTTATTGTGAGATTGCCCCCCACTCAAGACTTGTATAAATTTTGTTTTTGCTTTTGAAAATTTGTCTAAGTCTTGAGCGATCGTGAGGGTCTTATTGTGGGATTGCCCCCCCGCTCATGACTTTGTACAAATTTTTCTTGTAAATTTGTCTAAGTCTTGAGCGATTGTGAGGGTCTTATGGTGAGATTGCCCCCCACTCAAGACTTGTATAAATTTCTGCCTTTGTAAATTTGCCTAAGTCATGAGCGATCGTGAGGGTCTTATTGTGGGATTGCCCCCCCCCGCTCATGACTTTGTACAAATTTTTCTTGTAAATTTGTCTAAGTCATGAGCGATCGTGAGGGTCTTATTGTGAGATTGCCCCCCGCTCATGACTTGTGGCATTCCTCCCGCCCTTGGGGGATTTTGCTAAGTCTTGAACGTATGCGAGGGTCTTACTGAGTGGTTGCCCTCGTTCATGACTTGTGCAATACCTCCTTGACTCTGGGGCCATTGGTCGAGCGCTCTGGCTCTTGTCGTATTTCTGGCTCTGCAGGAAATCCCATTTTCGAGCGCAAGGCGTTATAAGAAACGGCCAAGGCCTACTAGGATTTGTTATTGTAGGAGATCCCGTTTTCGAGCGCAAGGCGTTATAAGAAACGACCAAGGCCTACTAGGATTTGCTCTTGTAGGTGATCCCGTTTTCGAGCGCAAGGCGTTTTATGAAACGGCCAAGGCCTACTAGGATTTTCTTCATAATCTTCTTCCAACTCGCTTAATTGGTTGTGAGCGTAACCAGTCTATCCTTACGAGGGCGTCCCCTCATGCGGAGTAGAGTACTGGCAAGCGTAACCCATACGAGATAACAGCATACATATTGGAATGGGTTGCTAACCACGCTCGCGAAGACGAGTGCCGTGGGACTTATCCACTCAAGCAATCACAGAAACAGGAATATTAGAGAAAATAAAAAAGATTATGTAAATGCTTACGTGTGATTGGAATTACACAGCACTCGTTAAAGAGGCTTGTTACATCAAGGTTTGCAAAGGGCTTTTAAACATAAAACCGCCGGAGGTTACATGCGTTCCAAGGACGAGGCAAACGCTCACCTTGAAGTGTCTCCAGGGTGTAAGTGTTGTTAGCTCTGAGTTGTATGACCTTGAATGGGCCTTCCCAATTGGGGTCCAATTTCCCCACGTGCTTGGATACTTCCACTTTCTTCAAAACCAAGTCTCCCAACTGAAAAGTTCTTTCCCTCACGCGCTTGTTGTACTGTTGGGCCACAGAGGCTTTATAATGGTGAATCTTAGCCCATGCTTTGTCTCTCCTTTCATCCAGCAAATCCAACTCCAAGCTCCTGTTGCCATTGTTGAGCTGAGGCTCGAAATAGCCGACACGGGCGGATTCATTTACTATTTCCGCTGGTATCATTGCTTCTGATCCATAGACGAGCGCGTAAGGTGTTTCTCCGGTGGCCGCTCGTGGGGTGGTGCGATAAGCCCAAAGCGCTCCTTGCAACTCCTCAGCCCACTCACTTTTCTTGCTCTCAATCATGGTTTTCAGATGTTGCAAGATAATCCTGTTGGTAACTTCCGCTTGCCCATTCGCTTGGGGGTGCCCCACAGAGGTAAACCGCTGTTCGATCCCCAACTCTGAGCACCATTCTCTTGTGTCAGCTGCGATGAACTGAGATCCGTTGTCAGAAATGAGCACCCTCGGTATGCCGTACCTGCAAATGATGTTTTTCCAGATGAAATCCCTAACAACCTTGAAAGTAATTTTTGCCACCGCTTCGGCCTCGGCCCATTTGGTGAAGTAATCGACGGCTAAAATGACAAACTTCTTTTGTCCCGCGGCCATGGGCAAGGGGCCCACGATATCTATTCCCCACTGATCGAAAGGCCAAGAGACGTCTATTGGGATCATTTGTGCGGCTGACAATTGAGGGAGATTTGAATGAAATTGGCATTTGGGGCACTTCCTCGAAAATTCAATGGCATCTTGGAGAACTGTAGGCCAATAAAACCCACTTCTCAGAACCTTTTTCGCCAAGATACGCCCTCCGGAATGATTCCCACAGCTTCCATTGTGGATGAGTTCGAGCGTCTCCTTCGCTTGTGAGGGCCTCAGGCATCTCATTGGTGGTCCCTGAAATGATTTCTTGAATAACCTTCCCTCGGGATCCAAAGCGAAACGAGGGGCCTTACTTCGGACTTTCCTAGCTTCCACCTTATCAATAGGGGGAACTCCGTCCCTAAGGAAGATGACGATGTCATCAAGCCAACAGGGCTCGTTTGAATCGATCATGGCGATTAGCTTAGTGGTGACCCTTTCCTTGATTAAAGGTTCCTCAGTCCTAAGGAACGTAACAGAACGCTCGGAAGTGCCCTCTAAAGCCGATGCAAACTTTGACAGAGCGTCCGCATGCTCGTTCTCTCCTCTCGGTACTTGAAGTAGATGAAATTCCTTGAACTTCCCAATGATTTCTCTGGCCTTATTTAAGTACTGTACCATGGTGGTTTCTCGAGCCTCGTAAGTTCCTTCAATCTGGCTCGCTATTAACTGTGAATCCACATAAGCGGTGATTCTAGAGGCTCCATTCTGAAAAGCAATATTCAATCCCTGCACGAGGGCCTCATATTCTGCTTCGTTATTAGTGACTTGGAAATCCAGCTTGATTGCAAAGTCCAGCTCGATTCCCTCAGGGTTTCTGAGGGCTACTCCTATTCCTCCCCCTTGAGAGGTTGAGGAACCATCTGTGTGCAGTACCCATAACCCCTCATTCTCCGCAAAGGCGGGCTCTAAACCAAAGCGCTCGACTAGTAAATCAGCTACAACCTGGGCCTGTATCGCGGTCCTGGGCTCGAAACATAAGTCGAACTGGCTCAATTCGATGGCCCACTTGATTAATCTCCCAGACACATCTGGTTTGGACAGCACTTGCTTCAAGGGCTGGTCGGTGAGAACCGTTATGGAATGCGCTTGAAAGTAAGGCCTTAACCTTCTTGAGGCGTTAATAAGAGCGAACGCGAATTTCTCAATCTCCAAATACTTCTTTTCGGCTCCTTGCAATGTTTTGCTCAGATAATAGACAGGTAGGTGTTTCCGCTCCCGTACAGCGATCAGAACCGCACTCGTGGCCTCGGAAGAAACGGAAAGATACATGAATAATCTCTCGCCTTCGACAGGCTTAGTTAGCAATGGGGCGCTCGATAAGTAAACCTTCATGTCTTGCAGCGCCCTTTCGCATTCCTCCGTCCAAGCAAAGTTACGGGCGTTCCTCAAAATTTTGAAGAAGGGAAGGTTCCTGTCCGCCGAGCGCGAAATAAATCTGTTCAGCGAGATGATCTTGCCCACTAGTACTTGTACTTCCCGCAAGTTTCGAGGGGAGGGAATTTCCAAGATGGCCTTGATCTTCTCCGGATTGGCCTCAATTCCCCTCTGACTGACCATGTATCCTAAGAACTTTCCCCCTTGTACTCCAAATGTACACTTCGATGGGTTCAACTTCATCCCATACTGGCGCAGGATTGAAAAAGTACGCTTGAGATCTTCCAAGTGGGAGTCCCGGCGCTCGCTTTTGACAATCATATCATCCACGTAAACCTCCATGGTCCTTCCAATTTCTTTCTCAAACATCTTGTTGACGAGCCGTTGATACGTAGCTCCAGCGTTCTTGAGTCCGAATGGCATGACCAAGAAACAGTATACCCCCAGATGGACAACAAACGAAGTTTTGGGACGGTCTTCTGGGGCCATGAAGATCTGATAGTATCCCTGGAAAGCGTCCATCATGCTCATGAGCTCGCAGCCAGCGGTCGAATCCACCAATTGGTCAATCCGGGGCAGCGGGTACGGATCTTTAGGGCAGGCCTTGTTGAGATCAGTGAAATCGTTGCACATGCGCCATTTATTCGCGCTCTTGGGCACCAGAACAACATTACACAACCATTCCGGGTACAAGATGGGCTCGATATATTGAGCCTCCAGGAGTTTATTAACTTCTTCTTCAATGACTTTCTTTCGAAAGCCGTGTACATCCCGCTTTTTCTGCTTGATGGGTTTGAAAGAGGGATCCACATTAAGCCTATGGATAATGACGCTCGGGTCAATCCCTGTGAGATCGGAGGCTTTCCATGCAAATACATCACTTTTTTCCCTTAGGAAGTCGATCATCATAATCTGAGAAGGCCCCGAGAGGTTTGATCCTATCTGTGTAGTCTTGTCCTTGTTTCCTGGCTCCAACTCAATGGTAAGGAACTCCTCCGAGGGTTCGATCCTTATCTCAGGGCGGGGAAGTTCGAGCGCCCTCTTCTTTCCTATCAAACGGTCACCGGGTGCTGGTTCACCTTCTCCCGGCTCGTCTCCTTCTGAGGACGATCCCCCAACGGTTCCCGGTGGTGTACTTTCGAGGGGATTCTCCTCGTTGTTTCCCCTCTTCTTCTTGTTCTTTTTCTTGTTCAATTTTGCCCTTTTCCGTGCTGGGCTGTCCTCATCTAGGTTGGGGAAGTCCACCGACTTTTTGGTGGAACCAATTTGGAAGGTTTTCTCCGTTTTAGGCTTTCTAAGGGACAGCATGTAACACTCCCAAGCTTCTTGCACATTGCACAGTACTTCTCCCACACCCTCGGATGTAGGGAATTTGATCTTTTGGTGGTAGGTGGAGATGATAGCTTTGAAGTCCACGAGGGCCGGGCGCCCAATAATGATGTTATACGGGATGTCTATCTCCACCACTGCATATGTTACCAAGAGTGTTTTGCGTTGAGGGGCTCGGCCGAATGAAGTGGCCAAACGAATCTGCCCTCGTGGGACAACTTCCGAGCCTCCAAAGCCAATGAGGGCCGTTTTGAGAGGCTCGAGCGGAAGGTCAGCTTTCATCTTTAAAAACGTAGAATAAGGCAAAACATTAACGGAGCTTCCACTATCCACCAACACCCTTTTTACAACATGATTATGGACATCTACACTAACCACCATGGGGCAATCAGAGGTTATACCCTCCCCACGGGGTGTTACAATGTGTTCCAAATCCCTATCATCAAAGCCTATTACATCATTTTCTCTTGACCGTTGAGCGCTGGGACTCTAGATGGGGTAGATAGGTTTGGGCACTGTTGGGCGTTGACTGTAACTCCGGACGTACCTCCGTCGGGAGGCGTTAGAATCCCCCCCTGACGAGCCTCCTGCAATCATATTTATGACTGCAAAAGGTTCATTTTCTTGCACAGGGGCTTTCCCTTTATTGCCTCGGTGGCTGCTGGTTTCGGGGGGTCCCCTACCCCTTGGACTCTTTGACCGGGACGGACTCCTCCTCCTCCCTGCAACGCGCTCGTTACAGCGTTCATCGTAACGCTCGAGCACTCGAACGAATTCCTTCAGGTGGCCCCCCGCAACGAGCCTCTGGATCTCAGCCTCCAACTGTCGGCACTCATCCGTGTCATGCCCCCTCTGCTTGTGGAAGGCGCAGTATTTGTTCGAGCGCCTGAGTGAGTCTGTTTCCCTCATCTTGATGGGTCTTTTGAAGAGCTTCTTATCAGAGAGGTTATAGACTTCTGAATTTGGCCGGGTGAGCGGAATACGCTCGAATCGACGAGGGGGTGGTGGCGACCTCCTGCGCTCTTGAGGGCGCTCCTTCTTGACGGCCACATCCCGTCCCCGCTCGTGATGAGGTCGCTCGTTCCTGGCCGGGCTGTGATGCCGGGGACCATTCGTCCCGTACATGTCTTCGAGCGCGAAGAACGGCTCGGCTATTTCCCTTAAGGCCATGAGGGTCCCAGGCCTCCTTTCCACAATGGCATCAGCAAATTTTTTGCTCACATATTGCTTGTGATCCACAGCCTGAAAGAGCACTGGGATCAAGAAATCCATTGAAGGCCTCTCTACCTGTAAGATCTCTTTGTTGAAGCGGGCAAAGAACGAGCGCAGAGATTCGCTCTTGCCTTGCACCACGTTATACAGGGCAGTGGGTGCGGTGACTGGCGCTTTCAAAGAATTGAAGTGGTTGAGGAAAGCATCGGCCAGCTCTTCATATGAGTGGATCGAGCGCGGCAGCAGTCGTTTGTACCACTCTTGAGCCATTCCCACTAACGAAGTGACAAACACTTTCGCCCAGTAGTTGCTGGAATGCTCGTAGAGGTGCATTAGATGCACAAAGTGATCCAGGTGCTCAGCTGGATCAGTTGTTCCATCGTAACGGTTGATGGACGTGGGGACTTTGGCCATGCCTGCTTGGGCCATCAGAACTTCTTCCACGAGGGGTGAACCCCTCGACAATGGGTGGTACTCATACGTGCCGAAATTCTCCTCCGGCTCCTTGCGGCGGGGGACCTTTGGTGGAGGGTCCTTGGTATGGGTGCTTCTGGCGTCAACCCGTTCATCCCGACTAGGGGAGATCTGAGTTGAACGCCCTCGTGAGAGCTGTCCCACCATATCCTTTAGACCCTGCAGCTGGTCTTGCACAGCCGCGAGGATGTCAGGATTTACGTCCCCTTGCTTGTTTCCTTGCCTGGGGGCTCGTGAGCCCCTTCTGGAGACATGAGAGTCCCCCTCATTCTCGTTTACTCGCTCCGTGGGCTCTTTATTCCTGCCCATGGAGGGACGCTCGTTGCCCTCTTGCTGGGGCACTTCTCTGGCTGGTGGTGGTGGTGGTTGTGCCCTCAGGACAGCCTGGGCTTCTCTGAGGGGGAAGTTTTGCTGTCCGCCCAATGGGGCAGCAATCTGAGTGGCCTGCCCAGATGGGAAGTACATGGAGTGGAACCTCTCCCATGCCCCCTGGGCCGCCTGAACCTCACATTGGGCATAGATAGCCCTTAACTGTTGGGTGGTTAGTGGAGGTAACTCCACTCCTTCGATCTCCCTGGGGATGGCCACCGGGAGTTGAATCCGACCAGCCTGATACGGCTGGACTGGCGGCATCATCACGGCTGGAGCAAGGGTATATCCCGGTGGGGGCATCATATAACCCTGTACGCCGAGATTAACTTGGGGATGGACCCAGGGATTCTGTGCAAGCGGCGGAGGGGCAGAGAGAGAGACCCCTCCAGCGGTGGTGGGAATCGGCGGTGCTGGTGGAGGTGCGGAAGACTCTGCTTGTGGAGTCACTCCTACGGCGGGAGGCGCTCCACCAACAGTGACGGAAGGAGGCGGGGCTCCACCAGTAGCGGTGGAGGGAATAGTGATGTTGGCATCCGGGGAAGCATTATCCCCTCCTCCCACAGCTCCAGATCTTGTTGCTACCATGACTGTCAAAGGTAAGGGTGTGCTTGCTTTTCTACCAACAAAGAGAAAGGAAGAACACAGAGGACTGGTTTCCCACAGACGGCGCCAAAAATGATGGGTTCTGGAACGTAGGGGTCCGAATCCGATCACTTTACGATTTGTAATAGTGGAGGAAACCACCGGAGCTTCGCCGGAAAAGAGGAGGTGGGTTCTACCTGTTGGGACAAGCACAAAAGTCAGAAGGCCAAGCTGGGGGAACTGGGGGTGATACCCAGTTTGGCTCTCCGACGCTCAAGTCAGTTCAATGTATGAAGAAAGGATGTAAGCTCAGTCACAGTTTCAGTGATGAAGAAAAGCTTACCAATGTAGAAGATGACTTTGGCTATTTATAGTTGAGGGTCAAGGGCCCTTTGGTCTTTTGCCTCAAGTGGTCCTGGCCGAATGTTGCCCTAACACGTGGCGGCGCAAGAGAGAAACCTAGGAGGAATCTTCTGCAAAAGCGGCCAAAAGTTGGTGCAGGCAACAGTGGCAGGTGCGCGGGCATGTACGTTGTGTCAGAGAGCCATTTGGGTGGTTGGTAACGAGGGCTTAAGAGCGCGCTCGTGACAACCTAGAGTATTGGGAGCCATGATATCCGCTGAGGGGAATGGAGGCTTCAGTTTAAGTGACGAGCCGAGAGGGGAGACCACTCTGAGGGAGTGTGACGCTCAAAGAGGGATCCCTCGGCATATGGTCGAGCCAAACACACAGTATAGGGCGCTCGTTGGGCTCAACTCCATGGAGAAGGATTGCGCTCGTTGCGCTTGGTGATCGTTCGCCGATGGGTGCAGCCTTGGGGGAGACAGATGTCATTATCTCGGAGACGCCACGTGTCTTAACGTGGGACGATCGTATTTTGACCCCATCAAAGACAATGATTAATCTATATATTAGGATTGTCATGAAACTAATCAAATTTGTCAAGAAAATCGTAAAAAAAAATATATAATCACTAATTTTCTTGTAAAAGAATATGTCGAAATCCAAATTAAATAAAAAATTCACAGCAAAATCAAAAGTAAATCAAAAATATATACCAACATACACACATAAATCATATCATAAACTTCTTTATTTCTCTTTTTCTCTTTTCTTTTCTTTTTTTCTTTTTCTCTTTTTCTTTTTTTCTTTTTTTCCCTATTCATACTTAAAAGCAATTAAGAAAAATGAACGCGTTGTGTGAACGGGTATTATTTAAAACACTAAATTTTATATTACTAAATATTTATATTTTATCATTCATATTAATTTTTTAGACGGAAGATGTATCTTTAAATAATAAAATTATGGAAATTGGAGATGGAAGACAAAAATGATTTAAAAGATGAAGTGACAAAAATATAATTTTTGAGACTCGGGGATCAATTATAAATTTATAAACAGAATAAGCAGTCAAATATTGAGGCTAATTTGATCATCATTAATTTAATGACTGTGATTTATCTGTATGAAAATCTATTTTTTACGAACCCTTAAAAAAAAAAAATTCCATATATATATATACCAAAATATCTAAAATTGTGGTTTCTTTTTCATGTATAGTTTACTTATCTTTCAAGAATCATTTAAGCAGAAAAAGAAACCATTTAAGCAAAAATGGATTCAATTGGCATAAGTTTCCTTGCTCTTTAATTAAGGAGTCCATCCATCAAACGTAATGAGTCAAGTTCCAAAACTGTAATTATCAACCGACAAAAATCCCAAACGAACCAAAAAACGTGAGAAAATCAGGTAAATTATGTTCTTTTTTTTTTTTTTTTTTTATTGATCAGGAAATTATGTTCATTTTCACCCCTCAGTCATCAAAACTAAAACATTAAAATTGATCCATATAATTTTGAGGCATCTAAATATATCATTTTTCCACACAGTTTTTCTTCCAATTTTACATCTCTAGAAATATTATTTTTCACATGCTATATCATATTAAATCATTGCATCGAGCACCTATCATGGCGCAGAAAATTACCATTAAACATGATAAATTTAAAAAAAAAAAAAAAAGTCAAAACATATCCAAAAATATGGTTTTTCTGCCGGTATCTTATTGAATATCGCATTTTTTTTCATAATATCTTATCGAAACGTCAAGATATATTTTCATTTATCCTTTCCCCTCCATTTACCCAGAAAAGACACCATTTTTACCCAGAAAAACCAAAATTAAACCAGATTCAAACCTTCAAAACAATCATCCCAAAAAGTGCCAGAATGTGATCATCCATCCATCCACAAATCCCCAAAAAGAGTAGCAAAAACCCTGATAAAATCAGGTAATAATATCCATTTACATCCCTTAATGATCAACAACATTACATATAAATACATATAATCATCAAGATCCATTTTTCTTTTTCTTGAAAAACTTAATTAAGCAGAAAAGAAACCATTGGTAGCAGCAAGACTCATCTGCGATTTGGGCTCTCCCAAAATCTCCATCATTTTCTCCATTGAAACCACCTTTCCTTTCATCCACGAAGAAGACGATGATGATGAAGATGGTAATGGGCCTCCAGAATTCTGCCTCAGAATTCCCATACATGACAGCAGCTCAATTTCTTGGCCATTTTTTCTCGACATTTTCACCCTTCTCTCGTACTCCTCTGCAACCAGAATCGCAATATCTGCCATTTTAATGGTTTTCCAGAATGTATTTTCTGGTAAAGATTAGATCTTTTTTCCAGGGAGAATTGTAATTTATCAAAGTTGTTGTTGTTGATGATGATGATGGTGAAGATGGATTATGTGGTGGGGGTATTTAAAGGGGGTGGAAGGGGGCGAAAGTTATGGATAAGGTGGCCAGGTGATGGCTCCTTTTGCAGTGTTTCTTGAATTTGCACTCAAAAAATGAGATTGTTATTATTATTTTTTTGGGTTAATTACATTCAGACCCCACGTAAGTATAAAGAATTACAGTTGATGACCCTCTTAGTCAAAATATTACACATACACCCATTGAGGAGTTTTAAAATTACACTTAACCCCCAATATTGGAATTTTTTTCGTCAAATAATTAATAGAATATATCAAAAATTTACAAATTACCCATTATGCCCTCAACTTATCGTGTTAATTTTTTTTGTAAATAATAAAAAAAGTGAATTGACGATAGTACCCCCATTTATACTTAAGAAGACAAGGTTTTCTTTTGTTTTTTTTGGTGGGAAGGTTTTCTTTTGTAATTCAATACACGTCTCGTCTCTTCTCTCTAGCCATGTAGAAGCTGATGCAAAACCCTTCATCTTCTACACAATACGTTTATTGAATCACAAAAGAAAATTTTGTCTTCTTAAGTACAAATGGGGGTACAATCGACAATTAAATTTTTTTTATTATTTTAAAAAAACTTTGACACGATAAGTGGTGGGCATAACGGGTAATTTGTAAAATTTTGACATTCTATTAATTATTTGACGAAAAAATTCCAACATTGGGGGTTAAGTGTAATTTTAAAACTCCTCAATGGGTGTATGTGTAATATTTTGGCTAAGAGGGTCACCAATTGTAATTTCCTATACTTATATGGGGTGTGGATGTAATTAACCCTTATTTTTTTAATTGTAAGAAAAAGCCAAGAATAGAGGTAATTTTCAGGGGCCTGGGATTTTAATGTGGTCCTAATTTTTAATGTCACGTGAATTATGAATGTAATAACGCCGACCAGTAAGTTTTTATTATTGTTATTTTAATTTTTATGGTGATATTATTTTGTTTTTTCGGAGGAAAATGTAGTTATTGGAGTAATTGTCGCAAGAATTTGGGAAATTAGGGGACTTGTTTAGCTTGAATTTCGTGGGTGGGTGGCAGTGGACGCGGTGGTGCAAAAATTCTTTTTCACACAAGTATTCAAATAAATTTTTTTTTTTTTTTACAACCAAAACCCTCAAAGGGGAATATTATAACAAATCATGAGGAACAATAACAAGAATACAAGAAGCAATAATAGAAAAATTAACGCAGGCCAAAACCGTAATTCCAACAGATTTGTGAGCTATTATATTAACATCACATTTAGTAAAAGAAAAGGACTCTTTGAAGATTGGTCCTCTCAAGTTGATCTCGATCTGATGCGGCTGTAGTTCCACAGTCGCTTTTTCTCCGAATTGAGCACAAATAGCTGGGCCTACAACAAATAACTCGGCCAGAAAATTTCCTGGATAAACACAGGAAAAGATAAAACTAAACTTCCAAACGAAAGGGACGAAACTTCCATACGGAAGGGATAAAGCTTCCATACGGAAGAAACGAAAGAAAACATACCAAAAAGAAAAAAAACAGATAAAGAAATCGTCTGTGAACAGAGAAATCCGCTACATCTGGGAGGATACCAGAAACTTACCGTAGATCCGTGAGAGTGACAAGAGGATCCCGACGGACGGAATAGAATAGAGTACAACAGAACAGATTTGGGTCGATCCGACGGTGGAACTGTGTTTTTCACCACCGAATCGGAGTTGAGAGGGAAGTTTTTACTTTGTTCAGAGAGAGAACTCATGTGGGGGTTAGGGTTTTTAGCACATAAGTATATACAATTCAAATCAGGATAAACTCATTAATCATTTGAATTAACCCCTATTGACCGAAAACGATAGCCTAATTGAGTGGGGTTGAGTTGTCAAACTTAAGTATTTTTATTTTGTTTTATTGTTTCTTTAATGAAAAATATATGTTAAGTTTGGCGAGAAGTTAATTCAATTAACAAGTTTATTTAAATTATATTCTATTTATATGTATTTGGGTTATCCTTGTTTGTATTTGGTAATCAGTATTCAGTAGGAATACATCATATATATTAATATTTGATGGTGTCTAAATTTGGATTGTCATGCAGAATGCTGATTTGGACACAAATTATTCAAGAATTTATATGTTGAGGAAAGCTTTGGATCTGTTTGAAGATTGATACAATTGCAAATGTGAGTTCAAAAGCCAAAACAGAAGAAACAGAGTTTGACCCGTTTTATTTGTTTGACGGTCAAAATAGTTAATTTGGTTGAAATGAAGTTGAGATAGAAAGAGAGTAAGCAAACGTATTAAATACAGAAATAGTGATTTACTTGTGTAATAAATGAGGTGGCATTTGTCGTGTAAAACTTAATACGTGCTTAATATACATAGTCAATGGTATAGTAAACTATAAGCAGTGGCGGAGCCACGTTCACAAGACGGGGTGCAATTGACCCCCCTCAACTTTTTTTTTTTTTTTAATATTATTATATATCTATATAAATATATAGATATATGTATGTAATTTTATGGGATTTTTTATTATTAACCCCCCTCATCAAAGTTAAAATTAATACTAATTAGTATCAATATAGTAAATTATTAATAATTGAGACCACACAAATAATATATGAGTTATATGCACCCAACTCGTGTTATTCGAAATGGGCATAAAAAATCTCATGTTATACAAAACCTCATAGAAAACCTTATATTTTTCTTAATTTTGTATAGAAAACCTTATGACCGGATGCTCGGGTTTAGCAAATTTTCTTTACAAAAATGTTGTTTTTGTACTTATATGCATGATCTCTTAATTTTTATAATTTCAATTCTGCCTCAATATTCACAAAATTTCTCAAATAGATCATAAAATAATTTATGTTAATATGTAACTTTTTACCCATTAATTTCTTTCCCGATAAGAATTTTTGTGGTATTTATATTCTTCATTTATTTCTTATATATACCGTTTCCAATATTTTCTGTTATATTCTATTATATTTCTTTGCAATTATCTATTTGCAAATATTTTTTGTCTAATTTTTGCTTTTATTTTCGTGAATAAGGGCAACACGTATGACTCAAACAACGTGTGAGGATTTTTCATGTTTATTTTTATAAAATACAGATTTTTTAATGCTAATTTTTGAAATACAGGGTTTATCTTGCATTTTCGGTATTTGACAAGGTTTTCTATATATATATATATATATATATATATATATGCGGAAAAGCCTAATATGACCCCCCTAAATCAAATTTCTGGCTCCGCCACTGACTATAAGGTATAATACAACTAAGCACCAACATGGTTCTTCGTACTTGCTCTGTCAGAGGATTTGCATGGAATTTCAGGCATTTGATGCGACTATAGATGGGATGTCCCTCATTAAATATTATTTTCGTATCGACACTATTAGTCGAACTGAATGTCCGCTCAAGAGATTCCCAGTCGAGAGATCATCTTATTCGAGGAAGGATTAACCAAGTTGGTAACCTTGAAAGTGGGGCTGGGGCTTAGAGCATCCGACACTAAATAAATATCGAACGAGGCTTCCAGACCATCGCCACGAAACCACATATAACACTAATTGACAGTTCAAGATAACCCTCATCAATATTTATATTAATAGTTTGGGTAGTTAATTATTAGTTTTCATTGAATTGACATAAACACAAATATACAGACGTGATATGAATATCTTAATATAATTTTTTTTAAATTTACTACATTAAAGATATTCGATATATATCCAACATAAATATAGGATAAAATGCAACATAATAATAAAGTAATATTTTTCAAAACCCATACATAATAATTATTAATTGAATATGAGAAGAAGGTATAATTGAAACCTTAGTGGAGCTGGAGCATACTCTATGGGCGTATTGAACTTTCTAGACTTGATTGTCAAGCAAGCAATGAACATTAATTGATGACAAGTTTCGAATAATTAAATTTTTTGACTTTTCTTCCCTAATAATTCATAAAGAATTAGTACAAACTCTATTCAATGTTTAATTAATCATTGAATAAGAAGATTTTAATGAACACTAATCAATTCGAGAAGCATCAAGGAAGTTAGCTCACATCTTACAAAAGACCTACAAAATAGTGAGTTAATTGTTCCAATTTTCATTTTGGATACGAGGCACGTCTACTCGTGTAATATTATTTTGTGTTTGTATATCTCTAAACGTGTGGATCGTGTTGTATTGGGATTATCTTTAATAACTCTATACCAAGTAGTTTAGGTTAGATTTTTAAGGGCATCTGTATGAAAAGGTAGCTATCAAGTTAGTGTTTATGCTCATTAAAGTGGTTTAGGCTAGAAAAAGGCACATAACCATACATTGAATGTCGACAAAGAAAGCATATAAACGTGCAACTCAGGACGGAATTGCAACGCCGACTTTGCCTAACCACAATATTTAATAACTTAATCTCAAGATAAGATCGAATTAGTCCACAAATAATACAGTACAAGAAGGTCTTTCGTATGTCGTAATTTATAATTTAAGAAAAATTCTATTTGATACTTGTATTTGTACATCATATGTTATAATAAAGTTTTGTTTCTTCCCGACAAAAAGCTTTCGATTGTGCTTAGAGAAAAGAAAATGTTCCGGCGATTTGAAAACTAAATATCTTTTATTATACCACCGTAGAGTAAAATCTATAAAAAAAATTTATACTAATAATAACTATATATTTAGAAATTCAAATATGAAATACTTAATTAAGTTCACATAATACAGTACAAGTTATAATTTAATATCAGAAACTTCGGCATGAAACATTCGATTTAATAGTGCACCATACCATTAAATTAAATTACTTGGCACTTATTAACATTTCACATTGGAACAGGTTCAAACAATATGTTAGTTAATAAATACAAGACAACCGTCATCTCATCAGTTAGTTTTGGAGATGAGTTAGGCCAAGCATAAACTTTCACATAGTATCAGAGCAGGCTGCATCCCGTTAAACTGAATTGAGTTTCACGCTCCAAGATAGATCTCCGATTGTTCGGATCTGGGCGTGCGGGATATGTATTAATAAATACAAGACAACCCCCACCTAATTTGGAAAACGATCAAACTATGTGCTAGTTAATAAATACAAGATAATTCTTACCTCATCAGCTAACTTTTGAGGTTAATTAACATTTAAAGTGAATTAAAACGAGCAACTTTTAACGAGCTAAGTCGAATATAAACTTTTGTATTGCTAAAAAAATAATATCATTAAATGGAAATAGTACACATATATAATATCTTAAAAGCCAATAAAGAGAAAGAAGAAAAAGGCTGAGTGGGGGTTTTAGCAGTGACAGAAGGAGGCCTTTGGAACCGTGTGTCACGGGGTCGGTTCCCGCGGCAGTGTGATATTGAAAACCGCGGCGTAAAAGAGGTTTTCTTTTTCTTTTATGATATTAATGTCCGAAATTTTCCCATGAAAAATTTGAAAAAAAATATATTATTTTATGGGAAAATCTTTGAATAGTACCAAAAAGTTGAAAAAATTATTTTTAGGTCCCCAGTTTTGAAAAAGTTTCCATTCAATCCCCAATTGAAAAATAAAATTCCTTTTAGGTCCCCACAAATAGTACATGTTCGTACATTGTCTTTAGGAATTGCGTACATTTTTTAGGGAATTGCGTATATACGAGATTCCGGGATTTTTATACGCAATTCCCTAAAAATTGTACGCAATTCCTGAATTATTATACAACCTTGGGGAGTGAAAAGAAATTTTGTTTTTCAATTGGGGAGTGAACAGGAACTTTTTCAAAATGGGGGAGTGAAAAGGAAATTCAGTTTACACTTGGAGATTTTTAAGGAATTGTCCGTTATTTATTATAATTATATTTTATTGTATTAGTATCATTTGTTCGTACAACATAAATATTAATCAGTTAAATAAACGAATTATATGTAGTGTAATAAATATAATTTTAACGTGATTAATACTGATTTAACCTGAGGGATTCCTTCAGTTTTATCCATCACCAAATCAAATCATACTGATTTAATCCAACCGATTCTTGGCTTTTCATCTATCACCAAATCTAGATTTAAGCTATGATGCATGAATACGGATATAAAAACATGATTTTTTTTTTTTTTAATTTCTTACGTGGGGAGTATCTGAAACGGTGTCCAATACGAGCGTCCGACACGACAAAACACAGCACAATAAAATGATATTTTTAGAAATATCTGTATATCATATGATTTGAGATACAAGTTTGAAAGCAAGACCCAATTTTTTCCCCTCAAATTCTCCCACCCTCGATGATCAAATTCTCCCATGTTAAATAAAAAACCAATGTTAGCCAATTCAAGAGTTCCTTTGTATATTATGTTTGTCAGAATACTAATACAACACGATGTTATTAGAATTTTTTATAAAATTCACATCATAATACTTTAAATAAGTATTAAACACAATACTATAAAATTATATTTTTAAAAGTATTCGTGCATCATAAATTTTTTTTTATGGGTAGAGTCGGTTTTGTTTCTTTGATTTTGGATAAGAGCAAGAGTCTGGCAAGCAAAAGTCCAAAATTTCAATAATTTAGATTGGCAAAGGTACCATAGAATAACTAATAAACATAACATATAATGGTTAGGTAAATTTAGCACTCGGGGCCAAACAAACATGCCCATTCCCAACAAATGAACATATTCCCCATGAAATTGATTGACTTCCTCATCTGCATACATTTTATTTTACGCTCTGACACATTTAAAAATATAATTTTATCGTATCGTTTTGTATTAGACATCGTATCTTATATTCTTTATTTGAGAAATTCAAAAAACAATTCGTATCATCATATCCGTATAATGTCGTATTCGTATCGACGTGTTCGTATCCATGTAACATAAATTTTAAAATAGTGTCATAATACCTTGGGCATGTATGACAGTTTCATCTGCACTAGACAGCAGCTTGTTTCCCATGCAATGAATCATACAAGTTCCAATCTTGTTGCACATGTTAGCACATGGTGAAGCCAGATAAATCCACACAAGAATGTAAGATGTTAATTTAATTTCATTTTTTTAAGGAATTATTACACTCACAGACTCAAAAATTTCACATAATTACACAAACATCTTCTCAAATCCTTGGTTCCCTTGCGGTACTAACTCCAAGGAAGGAGCTGAGAAAGAGTTGTTCTGGAGTGCTTTGCCCCAACCAGGGGCGGAGCCACCCTACGGTGAGGGGTACAATTGACCCCCTCAATTTTTATGTTTTTTTATTATTATATAGATATATGTATATGTAATTTTATGAGATTTTTCATTATTGAACCCCCATCAAAATTAAAATTAATACTAATGGGGATCAATATTAGGGCTGTAAATGGATATTCGAAAATCCGATATCCGTCTGCATTCGAATTCGTTTACAGAGGATATTATCCGAATCCGTCTCAAGAGGATATTATCCGTATTCGATTATAGACATCCGAATTATAAACGGATAATGATATGGTAATAAGGCATCCGATCCGTTTCATTATCCGTTAGATATATCCGTTATCCGATTTATCCGTAATCCGTATCCGATAAATAATGTATTATATTAAAATATATACACAAAACTGTGTATGTATGATAGATTATTAGTATTAAGTAAATTTTTTAGCGCATTTATTAAAGAAAAACCTTAGGTTTTATTAGTAACTATATGTTCACGTCAATATTCATATAGAGATAATATAATTAACATATATTATGTTATTAATAAAAGTATTATATTTCAAATTAATTATATAATAAAATTTATAATTTCACCACATTTATACATTCGCTAAAACATAAAAATGATCTATATAGATATACTTATTATTTCTTTATTCGTCTAAAATATATATATTCAAAGTTATATAATTATTAAATAATTTATCTATAAATGAATAGTTGATAATCTGATTAAAAGTTCGAAGTTATATAAATAAATAATTTATGTCAAATTTTGAATAGTTGAAAATCCGATTAAAATCCAAATCCGTTCGAATCCGCCTTGTATCTGTATAAAAAGGATATTATCCGAATTCGATTTAAAAGTATATTATCCGTATCCGTCCGAATCATAAACGGATAAGGATATAGTAATCATACATCCGATCCGTTTATTATCCGTTTATACCCCTAATCAATATAATAAATTATTAATAATTGAGACCACATTGAAAAAAATTTTATGGGATTTTTCTTTAAATTATGCTTTGGTCGACTCCTTAAATAATATTTCTGGTTCTGCCATTGGCCCCAACCCCTACGGAAGACTCAAAGTCGACCTCGTCCGCTCGGAAGGATACAACCCCGGACGACCTTCCGAATTCTACCCCTGCTACCACAAACATCACTGCGTAGCCACCACTGGAGGGTTCCAACTGAGCAAAATGGAGAAAATTCAGTTGAGGTTTGAAGAGGCTCGACTAACGGAAGAGGAAGGGGAGATAGGGGAAAGAAGAGAGAAGAAAGTAGATATTTCAAAAACTTCCCCTATCAAAGACTTTAAAAACTCACGTACTCTAAATTTGGCGTTATTACACAAACATCCCGACAAATTAGAAGTTTGGCATAATTACACAAAAATCCCCTCAAATTAGAGATTACAAAAACTTCCCTCGTCAAAAATTTTACATTATACCAGGTTCATCGATCTTGGCGATTTCATCTCTAATTTTTTATGAATATTTTTTTATGAATACCCTGTTTTGCCCGTTGCACTAACTGATAATATTTGACTATAAACTCATCATCATAACATCTTTTAGGCCAAATCTTATAGTATGCCCAACGAAAAAAATAAAAATAAAAAAAATCCTGTAATTTCCCAAACTTCACGAGGAGTTTCTGTAATTTAATCAAATTTCAGAGTATGTCGGTATAGTTGTCCTTATTTTCAAACAGAACAGGTTTAGGTCCGGACTCTGGAGACGGTATAGAATTCCTCGAATAAAGAATCTAACTGTCACAAAATATTTTATTAACGGTTCGACACTATACTAGTTTAACTAGAGGTCTCGAGTTCGAATCCCTGAGAACGCAATTACCATTGCAGGGAGAGTTTTACATGCTAAGTAGTCCGTTCCGCCTCGACCCATGGAAATGGACTGTAATGTGTGTATATATATATATATATATATATATATATATTCTTAATGTTTTGCTCATATATAGATTTGATTAGCCTCTATCATGTTGATATTTCAATTGATTATATTAATTCCAACACATATTAGGGCTAGCAGAGAAAGCTATCATTACAATCTTCTTGTTATATTTGGTCATTAGTATCAATTTCTTTTGTAAGAAATGGTGATTATATCAGTTATACAACAATCACTTACTTTGAAAATGTTTGAACAGCAGCAACAAATTGTTGGTTTTCTTGCAACGATGAATAGCACAGACTTGCATTCCGTGCATGATCACCGAACTACTAAAATTTCAGACATCACTTCATCTCTATGCATGGAAGAACTTACTATGCAGTTTTTATAGTAGTCCGAGTGCTTTGAGCTGCTGCACATGCTCGGGGGGGAGAGGCGGGGGTGTCCAATCAGCTCCGGTCATCTCGTCATCAACATCCTCGACGACATACTCCTGTAATAGTAATGAAAATTACAACAATTACAATGCCCACTCCTGCAACTATACATAATTACACACACCCTTCTTAGTTTCGAAATTACACAGACCTCCCTCTTGTATTGTTAGTTTCAACACAGTTACCCCCTTCTGTCGATTATTATGCAGTAGTGGATGTTTGCAAAAACTTTTGCTTAGAAGCTAAAGTAACAAGAAGTTGGTGTTGCACAGGTGATAAGTGCTTGAAGTAAAGAAATGAGCACTTCAAAATATGAAGTTAAGTTTATGAAAAGGTAAAGGTAAAGAAGCAATTTTACTGCTAAAAAAAAGCTTTCATTTGGTTATGAAAAAAACCTAAATGCTTAAAATTGGTTGCTGGGTGCTTTCAGCATCTAAAGTATTTCCACATAAGAGTTCGATGACATTACCATAGTCAGAACACTTTCCAAATTGGTGTTGCTATGTAAAGAAATTAGGACAAATATCCAAGAGGTTTGGTGCATTGGCAAAAAAGTTACTCAGATATTATTAATGACACTGAGTGCAAAAAAATCCCTGATTGAAATTGCAAAAAATACCAAAAAAATCCCTACCCGATGGATGTTTTGCACCTAAAAATGAAATGTCAGGCATGAGCATCTCAACGTCATTAATAGTACTCAAGGACATTTTTGTAAATACACCAAACTTCAAGGATAGTAGAGTGTAGACATAATTAGTCAACGGAATTATTCCAGTTTCCAAAATTTCCATAATAAAAGGATGTATATATAGTTTTGAAACTATAATGAAAAGTTTCGTGCAATTAATGACACATACTCATAGAGGTCAGTGTAATGAGCAAACCCCTCACTCCCCAAGAAACACGAGATTGTACCGGACAAAGATCACCTCAAAAAGATGCATCAAATTTTATCACAAGGCAAAAAATACTAAAATTTAACAACTCACTTTCGTTAGCATTCTTTTTGCAAGTATATGGTAATGGCGCTGCCAAATCCTTTGTCCAACCATTGTGGCTACCAACACACTGTAGAATATGCCAATAACAGTAAATAAACCGAGCACAACTATTGCCACTATCAGTATTATTGGCAATCCAGCTTCACCAGCACCTCCCAAGCAACCACATTCACCGACAGCACTAGCACAACCCTCAAAGCACGTGGTACAATCAGTCCACATACAAAGAGTGCCAGGCAAATGGCAATCAGCACATATACTGCAAAATTGAAAAAGAAAAAGAAAAACAGTCATATTCAAATAACCAAGATTGCCCTTATATCTATGCACAATTACACAAACTCCGCCTCCTAGTTTCAAATTACAAATACTGCTTTTCTATCGTAAAAATTTAATGGAAGTGGATAAGTTTCAAAGAAACATGGACATCCACATCCAGACATCTGGAATTATTTCTGAAGTTCACTGGATTTTTGGATTCGACAAAAGGGGGTAACTGTAAGATTGAAAAAAGTTAAAAGATAGGTGTATGTAATTTCAAAACTAAGTGGGATTTTTGTGCAATCGCATACATTTCCATGCTAACTCATTACTAGGAGTAACCCAAAAATTAACAAAATATACAACAAGACTTTCAACCAAATAAGAGTAAAGAAAATATATGCCAAAAGGTAGGTGCTATACCCAGGATGACAACAACAAAGACACAATTCTCGGCATGGTTGAGCCAAATCATTGCGCACTCTTCTGTCATAACAAGTTATAAAGCAACCGGATAACCCCAGCAAAGCGAAAAATAACAAAGCCCCTGTGCCGAAAAAGAAAAGCAAGGATATTAGTTTGGTTTACTTAGCATATTAATTTGTTCAATTATTGACAATAGTTAGCCATGGTAATCATAATTGTGCTCCACTGAAGTGTCAATGTAACTAATAAAATTAGGTTATTAATGCATCCTGAATTCCTGATGGCTCAATCTACTGCAATATAGTACAAACATGCAACTGATATTAACTTAAGATAACTATTTTGTACGTCATACAATTTCAGAAATGCCCATTAAAAATAACAAATTGAACCTTAGTAAATTCATGAGAAAACAATATTATAGAAATTTCCATGGTAAGAGAGAGAGAGAGAGAGAGAGAGGCAATGCTGAGCTAATAATTACATACCACAAATGTAGTAGAAACTAATTTCACTATCAAAACCCCAGGCGTGACGTAGCCAATATTTCTGGAAACCATCAACAACATACACCAAATAGGACAAGAGAGCAATAACCTGCGACGAGTAGCAATGTGAGTCACAAATTAGAAAAACACAGCCTTAAAACCTTCGATCTTTAAATGCTTATTGCCTATACTACAGAGAGTCTATGAGTACATGGCACACAGGGAAATGAAGAGATGAGGAAATAGAAAATAAAAATAATATCCAATAACCTACCAGCTGCACGGAGAGAAAGATAAACAGAATATCCCTCGTGACAAAAAAGCGAAACTTCAATGTTCTCCATTTCCTATCAGCAATGACATGTACTCTTATATAATAAGGAGCCTTGCAAGTTGTGCAATTTGCAAAGGCAAACCCTTCCTGAAAGAACAGAAGAGGAAGGAATATAAAGGAAATGAGGAGCCATATACTAAATACAAGCTTAGGGAAATTATACAGTTTGATTGAAAGACAACCATAAATAATTTAGCTATATAGTTTCACAAACAGAAATCACGAACAACCAGTCATGTCAGCTATAATGAAAACACCAAGTAGTAATCAGTTTCAGTAGAACTGCTTCCACACAATAATAATAAGATAATTGCAATGGTGGGGGAAAAAGGAATCAGAATTTGGATGGTGTAAGCAGTAAGTTCAGGAAATTCCAAATTAAGAGAGATCACAACATCACTAACTTCTCAATGAGTGACGATCAAATATTACCTTCACAGCACGCCAATGATCCAGGCACTCTCTGTGAACGTATTTGGATGTCCCTTTACACTTGCAAGGAGCAATAAAATCTCTACCTGATCAAGAACCAAGGTTGAAAGTATAAGCCACATTATCTTTTACATAAATCGACAGCAACTTCCATACACAAAATACAGGTGACAGGTTATCGCCCTCGACGTATCGACAATGAACATAATCGAGGCACATAACTACCAATAAGCCATAACAACTCAGCTTACACGGCAAAATTATCACTATATTCTGTGAATTTAACACAAAAAAGTATAGCTACATTAATTAAAAAGTACAGAAAGTCGGAAGGTATAGGCCAGTGGCTTGTACACATTACAATTTTCCCATATAAGTTACATAAAAGTAGTTCAGAAAAGAAAAGAAAGGACGGGCAATCAATTCGTGACGTATATAGCAATTTAAGGCACAAAGCACCATAATTCACCAGCAAGCCAACACCTTTCCTCTAAAACCACCACCAACAGCTAAAAATTAAAGCCCCAAAACTGAAAATCACGCAAAATTTAGGGATTCTACCGTCGGTCTCGAGACAAATTCGGCACTGAATTTGCTCATCAGGGCCCGCCTCAAGGTCAATCTCAGAGGGGTCGGAGATCGGCGTCGGCGGCACCAGCGGCGAGGATTCAGACTGCTCGACCTCCATTTACACCAAAATTCCGATCACAAAACTCAGCAAATCGAATCCAGCTTCATACGGACAAAAAACAAAAGAAAAACACTAAAAAACTCGATCAAATTTCAACGCCCTCCTAATGCAAAGAAATCAATTCACAAAGCCGATAACAAGTTTTTCAGTTTCGGAAAGGGGATTCAAAATTCAGACTTTAGAACAGTTATCGAAAGTCTTGAGGTCTTTGTTGGAACTCAAATTGAAGCTGTCAGTAAAGAAAATTGAATATTAAATTTGTGAAGAAAAGGTCTTGTGCACTGATTTAGATTTTATTAATGGTGTTCCATTTTTGCCCCTGAAGGAGTCGTCTCGTTGAAGAATGTTTGGATTGGGGGTCAAAAAGATGGAGAGGGGCAAAATGGGAAAATTATAATTGTCTGAGCCCGGGTTCGAACCGGGGACCTCTAGTGTGTGAGACTAGCGTGATAACCAACTACACCACCCAGACTTGATGTCAACCTTTTGTAATTTAATATTTATATTCCTAGTTTTCAGTAAAATTCAATGCTAATCACCTAAGAAGCTCTTTAGTTTCCTTGTTTACTATCCATTGGAGATGGGTTAATTTTGAAAAAAATTTTGGTTATTTAATCTTGTACTCATTTTACTTTGATTGGTTGTGAGTTATCCAAGATAGTGACAATATTCAATAGCCTTTACTTTCATGGTTAATAACTAGTTGGCTGATATTAAATGACTAAATTACCCATTCATTGAAAACTGTGCACAACGGTTAGTTTCTATTGTATTCCCATTATTTAGCTTCAATCTCCCAAAGCAGCAACACCATGGACAGAAGCAACACCACAATTTTAACAATCCAAATCTTGAGAGCTTCTTAGTTACGAAAAGGTAACTCTTCTTTAATTAGGACCATTTTTTTTCTCATTATTATCTGCTTTGGTCTAATTTAACTGAGCTGACAGCAACCATATTTTACATTCGTTAAATAATCCAAGCATTTTGAAACCAGTTCTGAGGGCTGAATATGGGTTAACTTAGCTGTGTTGCAGATGCAGAGGTTCGTTGTTCCGTGCGAGTGTGGTATTGGGGCGAAACTTTTTCTTCGAGCTGGGGAACATGCGCAGAACCCCGGGAGATTTTATTATAGGTGTCCCTCGAAATCTAAATCATGCTCGTTCGTGTGGGCAGACGAAATTCTGAGCAACAAATATGCCCATCTGCACCATTTGATGTTGCCCTGTCAGGAATCATTCCCCCATCCGCATAGCCATGGCAATCGTAGTCGTGCGAGAAGCATTCACCAGAGCAGCGTTGGAATGTCTCCGGATGGGTTATCAAGCGAGCATGTGGTTACGGGTATCCCTCATGGCCAACATGTTGACAATCCAACTAACTTTGTGAATATATTGTGTTGTTGCTATGGCATTTCATGTACTCTGCTCTGTTTCATGCTGGTCTTTGTGGTAATCGCTTTGATAATGAAGTGATCTGTACAAAGACAATTTGGTTCTACTTGTAGTCTGAACATGGTTGGTTATCTTAGAAAAAATTTGGTAGTTTCGCGCGTGTCTGTATCTGGCAATTCTATTTTACTATGGTGTACATGTTTGTTGTATATGCGTACTTGGATTGTGCAATACGTGTATGCAATTGGTATCATGGGCACATTTAATTTTCTGATGTATCACTTTGAATCATTGTTCATAGTTCAACAGACTTGAAACCTAACTCAGATTCATTTTCATTGAAAGCATTAAAACAACCCTTACATGATTCGAGCCATATCTAAAGATTCAAGGTCAGCAAGAAAACAGGGGATTCAAATGAAATTGGGGGGGGGGGGGGGTTGTGCATTACAACTTGAAAATTAAAACGATAGAAAACGTTTAGCACGGACAGGGCCATCGCTGGATTCAGCTGTCATCGACGTGCGGTTCAGTTCGGGTGAAATGACCAAGACTTCTCTCGATGGAGCAAGCTCTTTGCCAGCACCCTTAGTGGTGCTTATCATGTCAGCTGGGTGATATTCCTGAATCACATTGTCTTCTTTCATCTTTCGCTTCTGCTTTCTTTCCCACTGCCGCCTCTCTTCGTCAACTATATTTCAAAAGTGGCACCATTAATGACAACAAAAGGCTTTTATCTGCTACAACATTGGCAACATGAGAAATAATTTTAGTAGCCTCACCAAAGTCAGCGATTATCTCATCTATCGTTGGCAAGCGTCGGCCATCCAACCCAATGTTCTCGAAGGCGCGCGGCGGTTTGGCGGGCAGCGTTTCCTTCAGGCCAGGTGCGCGTGCTTCGTCAGGGCCGAAAATGGCATTAAGCTCCGGCCACATCCTCTCCATTGATACCTTTTGGTACGCGCTTGCAAGTTCATGGCTCTGCGATATGAAATCCCAAGTCATTATGCAAGTATGTTACCGTATCATGCAGCATATATTTAAAGAAAAAAACACTTTATTGTAACTAATACATAATATGATATCACACGTAACCTCGCAAAGCTCGATCCACGTCCAGATTGATGCAGTAACAGAGTACGTCTCTGGATCATATACAACGGACTCATGCTCCATGATGCTTCTCCAAGTGTTGTACCTAAGGTGTGCAAGCTTGAACTTGTGGTGAATATCTGCTATTTGGAGCACCAAACTTGTGTGAAATTCCATATTCTCCAATACAGAGGCGAATACATCGTCGTCATTGAATGTGAGACACCTGCCGGCTCTTTTAGCACGGAGCTGGAGCTCCCATAAGAATCCCTCATCGACACTCTCAGACCAACCATTTCTTTCAAAGAAAGTGCCATTCTCGGTCAAGAATCCCACCATTTTTACCAGGCTTACGAACTTTTTTTTTCCGGTACTAACATGTAGATATGTGAGGTGATCACCTCTTGGTAGAGCTGATTTTATACAAACAAAATTTTGGACTAGTGCGAATTAATTTTCTCACCTACCTAATTCACATAAATTGATGTAATCAATGGCATGCGGATTCGTCTTTCAAATCCAATTTAATGTAAGTAGGGAAGGTGGAAAAGGTGTTGTGCCCCTTAAACAAAAGAATGATATTTCTGATGTACTTAAGCGCAATGTTATGAACTGTTATATTGAGTTTCATGGTTTGAACTGAGTTTAATATTCTCAACCACTTCCAGCTAATAAAGTGGGCATATTAACTTGATGTTAAGTTTTCTTTTTACTAGAGTAGCAAGTTTCTAACTCCATCTCAGAACTTTGTTATGATGTTATGCAGCAAGGTGTTGCTGGTAATAATTTTTTATTCAACCTATTTCTGTTGTTTAGGATAGCTAAGCCAAATTAATTGTGAGGGTACAACTCTGTACGAGGTAGGTATAATGTGAATTGAATGAATGGAGTGTATTGCATGTACCTAGTTACAAATCTTTACATACAATCTCTTCAGATTTCATGATATCAAATCAGTAGACTCATTAATAAGAAGCCAACAGAATCAAAAGGAGAGTTTGTTCCTACACCATACAGACAATACATAACCATAACTTAGTTGCTAAACAACTATGAGCAGTAATAAATATAACTGTCCCTGCTTGTCAAATGTACTTAGCAACTAAACCAAAAGTTGGACAAAAAGGATTTCAAATAGATTCACCAAGCCGCCTTTTGTAGAGCAAGACAAACAAGATCACACTTCTCATCTTCTGGTAGCTCGAAAAAGATGTCAAGTTGATCTTGGTGCTTGCCCAACTCACTAGTGGCCCTCACCTTCTCCAGCCTCGTGAGAGTGAGTGGCAAATCTTTGACAGTTTCGTATAGTCTCCTCCGGTTAGCAGCAGCTTGCACGTCAACTCTCGTGTTAACATCTCGTTCCAGGGCATTAGCAACTTTGTTCAGGGCATCTGTGGCTCTACCCCACATCTTATCTATCGTTCCAATTATCTCGCTCACATCTTCAATTCTCTTGCGTTTTCCAGTTGACACATCCCGCTTTGTAGTTGATCTTGGAGATGCAGATTGTGCTTGGGTTGGATTCTCGGAACAATACGCATTTGGACTATTAGTATTTGTCTCTTCGATAACTTCATCACCATTGCCCGCGCCATTATCCACAGGTATGCTATTGAAATCAAAAGCCCCGTTGCCAGTTGCGCCATCTTTGCCATAGATTTCAACCCAAGACTCGTAGTACGGGAATGGCTTTTCACGTACGTGAGCAAGATCGGGGTAGAACTGTGAATAAAAAAAAAGAGTTCATAATAAAACAAGTAGCCTTAATAATCTGTTTCTCTGAATTTCAATTATTAACAATAATCTGGTATGGATTTTTTTTTTTTTACGTGTCAGTATTTATCTTCCATTATTAATTACCACTATCAACAACATGTTGCTATTCTTTTAATCTATTATTACTAATTATCTGCTACATTTATTTCTGCAGTGAAAAAATCATAGTATCTCTCAAGTAAATATGAAGAAATTTAATGCAACTAACCATTATCAGATTGTCCCAATCTTTTGGGAGGACAAAAACGGTCTTTGTTGTTGCATTCCACCCCATACCGGTTTTGCCTATAGCCTGATAAACCTCTCGGTATGTCTTCTTCCACGTCCCGTACTTGGATTGGATATGTGGATCCCCCTTTAAGTCTGTACCTGGTAGATACATCTTCATCCTTGCTTCCAGTTGCTGTATGAAGCCAACCCTAAAGCCGTTAGGGGTTTTCCACCCTCCGGCAATGATATCCTTAAACGAATTGAGCAAAGCACGCTCTTCGACAGAAGTCCAAGACCTTCTCGAGCTATTTTTTTTGGTACCGCTGGTGTCGCCTCTGAAGTTCCCACTGACACCTTGTGACTGTGAAGGGTACATCTGCTCGAATCAAAAACCAAATTGTCATAACAACTATTAATAACTCCACAAATTTCTAAAAAAAAAAAACAAAGCCAACACCAAAGTTCAAGATACTCCACAAAGGATTGATCTGCCATCCAATAATATAGTCATGATTACTCCACATTACTTAATTTAAACTGAAATATGCATATCAGAAAATGTCATTACACATAAAACCGTCATAATAGCATAAAATTAGCATATATCTACTACAAATGTGGCATACAATTTCAGGAAAAAAACAATTCTTATAACCATGATCAAGTGTGAGAAAGAACTAATATATTTTGGTACACTTTATATCAACCACGATTTCTGAAATTTGCCCACATATCCTCTGCCAATGTATCACGAAAATTTGTCCACGCTTGAGTTGGTTCAACATGCTGAATATAATCAGGTTGTACTTCGTCATCCTCCTCCTCAAGATCATCAGCATCTAACTCAGCCTCGATTGGATCGATTTCCATCTCCTGGCGAATAAAATTATGCAAAAGGGCACAAGCCATTATTATTTCGTTCTGAACTACAATGTTGTAAAAGGACGGACTTCGAAGAATGGCCCATCGGTTCTTGAAAATCCCCCAAGCACGCTCAATGGTGGTCCTTGCTGACGAGTGTCTTTTATTGAACAACTCCTTGCTGTTGACAGGTATTCGGGTTCCCCATTCCTGTAAATGATACCGAACAGCTCTGTATGGGGCAAGGAACCCGGGTCCATTTGTATAGCCGGCATCACAAAGGTAATAATTCCCTTAAGAAATTGAATCACAATTTATATATTAATGAACTGCCATGTAAAAGAAACCTAATCTTAAAGATTAAGAACAAAGCATATGTGTAGTTCGTTTACCTTCCGGAACACGCAGCCCATTTGGTCTGTTTATTGCATCACGTAGAACACATCCATCGGCAGCCGATCCCTCCCACCCGGTCAACATGTATGTGAAGTTGCATTTTCTATTGCAAACTCCAAGTACAGTTACTTGACACTTTCCCTTACGTGAACGATATCGACCCTTGTCCGAATCGGGAACGGTAACATCAATCAATGTACCATCAAGTGCACCTAGACATCCCTATATCAAGTAATAGTAGGTCCAGATTTATATTTGGCAAATACAAAAGCATATAAAATATTTAATTCAAATGACACGAATATTGAATATGATATTACCTCGAACCATTTCCATGTGTGATCTGTGCTACCAGCCTCAATTGGTGATGTCTTTGCAATGAAAAGTTCATGGAGTTTCAACACGGTCTTTAATACAATATGGAAATACTTCGACACTGTACGACCAGATCTATTAAAGTCAAACTCGGCTACAGAGTTCTTCTTATGGTGTGACAAAACACCAAGGAATATGCATACTTGTTCCACGACAGTGACCTCGCGACTGTCAGTTAATCCCCCAATCTCACGGAGGACAATACAAAGGCGGCCTAAAGCGTTCCTACCCATCCGGAGCAAATTAATGCATCGTCTTTCAGATTGTCTCGTTAAACGGTCAAGATATTCTATTCGAGCAGGCAACCTCTCTTTCAAACTATAGGATGGACCAGCCCCATCGTCTATTCTACGCCTTTTTGTGTCAACAAGCGATAGAAGTAACATGGTATCTCTCAACATGCCAAGCATCACAAATTTAATAAGTTCAATTAGGAGCAAAGCTTTCTTAGAATCCATCGTATTAACCAGTTCTGTTTAGCACACGTAATGGAAATTAGAACAAAATACATCAGGAGATGACTTGTTTCACATAGCAAGAAATCCAAATGGCCGGAAACAATAGCTGCAGTGACTGAATTCAAAGTGGTCGTGTCATATCAAGAACAGTAAAACTCACAACAAAGGGAAATGGTTTAATTGCAATATTGCTAAGAATATCCACAAACAAATTTCATCGTCACATCAACAGTAAACAACCAAGTTTATATCCCTGAAACAATAAAATGAACAATCAAATGGAAATAAGTCAATTGACGTCACCTTAGTAGATTTGAAACTTGAGAATTTCTTGAAGCCGTATAGAAAACCTGCCTCCAGACGCAACAATTTGCTACATGAATTGGAAAATTGTAAGATAGCAGATATGTGCAAGTAGAATGCTTCGACAAGCGGATACAACCTTCGCACCATATATTTGAGATAAAAAAAAAAAAATGATTCACAACTCACCTTCTTCAATGAGGCGAAATGCTCGAACTGGAGACACAAGAGCCTTTTGGGTTCTCTTTCTGAATTAGGGCTTGTGTATTAGGGGTCCAAAGGAAAAGGATGAAATGTTAGCGGGAAACATTGGGCAAAAATGGTGGGAGATTTTGGCCTCGAAAATAGTGAGGTTACAGATGGGTAATTTTTCATCAAAAGTGAAGGGTAACATAGTAAATTAAAGTAATCCTTCCCACTTTGTTATATAACAACAGCTTTTTTGCCTGGCAAAAGACCCCATCCATTTCCAAGCCAATCTCGGGGCTCCGAGAATAGGGCGTATAGTCAAACATTCAAAGTAAAGAATGGTTTAGGGGGGGGGGGGGGGGGATTTAGCCAACCAGCCTTTTTCTGTGAAAGTAAAGAGCTTCTAAGTATTGAAACTACTCGGAAAATGTGTTAAAAGAGACATTAGGAGAAATTGTGCAGAACCATATAAGTATATTCAGATGAAGGTCACACGACCTAAAAATCAAAATTATGGTAGATAGGCCAAAAGAGATATCTGGGGATATACAATATAAAACCTTGTAAATCTGTTTAAATTAGGTATCGTGATCTATTCACTTGAACCAGTGAAGATAGGTAAAAAGAAGCTCTAATTTTCAAGTATAAATGTATCGAAATAAAGAGAAAGAGTAGTGCGATTGTGATTGAATGTTGGATATATAGGGAGAGAAATAAGAATGAAATGTGGTTTAGATGCTTGGTTTGTGAATTCGATAACTCCTCTCTTGGATGATGCAGGATATTTGGGGATTTCTAATCGATCAAGCAGGGATTATGAACCTTGTTGATCGGTCTTTCAATTCATCAAGTATGGCATAAATAAAGATCGGAAGAAGATATCTCATTGCGCATACTGCGGTCTACAAATTCGTTTATGAAAACGCCTAAACAAATTTTCTCATTTTTATGATCTTAGAAGAATTCCAACCTAGGTCACATAATGCGAATGGGCCAATTCGCAAAATTTTAATAAAATGAGAGTGTGGGTGCACCTTAAAACGTTTAATAAAAATATTATAAATAATTATATTTATAATATAATTTTATTTTATTTAACTTTATATATATATAAATTTGATTTTATTTAACTGTCGATAATAATAAGTTAATTTCATCATTTTATAATGATCATATATTAAATCAAAAAATTAAAATTCATCTTTCATATTATTATATGTGTGTATTAAATAAATTTTAAGTCTTCTTAAAGCGAGAAATATACACAAATTCGTCAGTGCGAAGAACTAAAATTTTAAGTCGTCTTAAAGTGAACAATGCATACAAATTCACCAGTGTGGAGAACTGAGTGCTAGTGCGTTGAGCATAATAGAAGAATTATGTGATCTAGATTCCAACAACAAACAACCATGTTAAATATAATTGGAGTGCTTTGATTAATGTTTTTTTTGGCAAAATCTCAAGTCGTGTGATTAATTTTTGGCTTGAAAAAGTATTAATAAATACATATTTAAATAGCGTACTGTAAATATCGCAAAAGATTTATAGTTCTAACTAATAGGACTACATGCTTTCATGCTAAATAATGTATGGAGGAAAATGTAATATCCAAAAATTGCACAGATTGCATAGACAAATATCATTTCTTCCATAACAAGAACATATGCTTTCTTTTATCACATCAATACATAGAACAAGTAGATTCATTCACATACTTCCAATGCATCAAAAAGAAACACAATTATGCATCATTAAACACTAAAATTCACAATTTTCCCATGAAAATGAAAATCACACCAATGAACTCATTCAGGTCTTTCATCAAGTAACTTAAAAGCAAGCAAAAGAAGTCTACTTTACAAGATACCTTTTGAACCCAATTGAATCCCATGGAAGCTTCGAGAATCCCAAACCCATCATCAATGTCGTCTTCTTCTTCATCATCCTCCGCATCAAATTCATCAGACCACCACCTCCGTCGCTTCGCACCGTTCCTGAACCCAAACCCAACCTCCTCCTCACCATAGTCGTCCATTACATAAGCATCTCTGAATCTAGACTGCTTTTTAGGGTTTACGTTCCGCCACCAAAGCCTACGAGTTTTACTGGCTGTGTAACAATCGAATGCAAATAGCCGGTGATAATTAGGAGGTACAAGAACTGGGAATTGGCTAAGAAATCGGAATGCTTGAGACAACATCGAAGCTGATTTCTCAACGAATGCGAGCTCAAGAAAGCACCATGGATGTGTACTGAATACTAACGAAGAATAAAAGATACAACCAAATCAGCCTAAGGTACAACATAGAAAGCTATAACATTATCCTCTTGACCGTTTTTTTGAACCCAATAGTCTCTCACTGGTTTTGGTCCGGCGACGGTTGGGCTGGGCCGGCGAAGTCCGACGGGAGCCTCCTCTTCGGCTCAGGTGTCATCGACTTTGCTAATTTGGGAGTGGTTCACATGGTCGATCGCATAGTCAGTATGTGGAGAGCCCTTATCGAAGGCCCGAGAATCAGCCGGTTCGACCAGTCCAGCCAGTCCATTCCCGTATGTGGCCATAGTGCTTCGTTGGTAGTCTTGCGGACCTTCTTGTTGTGGTTCGGTTTGTACGAGTTTGACCCCTGTAGTTGGGAGAACAGCTGTCACGATGATGTTGGCTAGGTGTACGGCGGCCCGGACCACCTTGTTTGGGAAGAGATTGATGGTCGGGCATTGGAATGTGATTGATGTCTGCAACGGTTTGTTGGGTGGGTACGCAGCGATCACCTCAGGTTGCGCGGTGGTGGAGTCGTGGGTTGTGATCATATGTGGGTTCGTGGCGGCATGGGTTCTGATGGGATTCAATAAGTTGGTTGAGAAGTTGGAGTACGATAACCCGCTCGAGACGGCCCAATTGCACGGCGGGTGCGGTGCATGGAGTGTGTTATTAATCGGGTTATTTGCTAAGGAGGCTTATTTGAACGAGGTATACCCAAATCGGTCCAGGTGACTGCATAGGTTGTTTATGGGTGGGGGCGGGAAGCTCTTGGCGGCTCAGATTATAGGGATTTTGGTGGTTATCGGGTGGGTCACGGCCACGATGACCCCACTTTTCCTAGCACTACATAAGCTGAAGCTACTAAGAATATCGAGCGATGATGAAATGGCCGGAATGGACTTGACTAGGCATGGCAAGATGGCGTATATTTACCACGACGAAAGTGAGGCTTCGAACTTGCCACAGTTCAAGATGGCTCGGATCGAACCCACTGATACCCCCACACCAAACCATCACTTATCGAAGTTTGCTCTCTTTGTGTGATGTTGGCCATGCTTGGAGATCTGAAGCTTATTATGAAAGGGCGAATGTTTTACGAATATTAGGTATTGTGAATAATATTTGGTAATGTGTCATGAAGGACAACATACATTTTAATGTTTGCATATCAGTTCATGTTTTCCCTTTGTGTTGGTGCTTCTTTAGGATGTGATTAGAGTGAAGCTCATATATGAGAGAATCAATGTGTAGGAGAGTTACCCCAAAATAAGTAGGTCAAATGGTTTTCACATCACAGATACATGCTAAGTATAAGGGATCAACACCTAAATAGGTACATGCTAAGTGTAAGAGATTTACACCTGAATGTATGTTCATGCTAAATAATTTATGGAGGGAAATGTAATATCCAAAAATTGCAGAGATTGCATAGACAAATCTCATTTCTTCCACAACAAGAACATATGCTTTCTTTTATCACATCAATACACAGAACAAGTAGATTCATTCACATACTTCCAATGCATTAAAAAGAAAGACAATTATGCATCATTAAACACTGAAATTCATGATTTTCCCACGAAAATGAAAAATCACACCAATGAACTCATTCAGGTCTTTCATCAAGTAACTTAAAAGCAAGCAAAAGAAGTCTACTTTACAAGATACCTTTTGAACCCAATTGAATCCCATGGAAGCTTCGAGAATCCCAAACCCATCATCAATGTCGTCTTCTTCTTCATCATCCTCCGCATCAAATTCATCAAACCACCACCTCTGCCGCTTCGCACCGTTCTTGAACCCAAACTCAACCTCCTCCTCATCATAGTCGTCCATTACATAAGCATCTCTGAATCTAGACTACTTTTTAGGATTTACGTTCTCATCCCACTCCCACTGTGATCCGCCGCCAGAAAAGCTCCGCCAACGCCGCCTACGAGTTTTACTAGCTGTGTAATAATCGAATGCAAATGGCCGGTGATAATTAGGAGGTACAAGAACTGGGAATTGGCTAAGAAATCGGAATGCTTGAGACACCATTGAAGCTAATTTCTCAACGAATGCGAGCTCAAGAAAGCACCATGGATGTGTACTGAATACTAACGAAGAACAAAAGGTACAACCAAATCAACCTAAGGTACAACACAAAAAGCTATAACATTATCCGCTTTAATAAAACTATGGAAGATGGGATACCACGCGAGGCACGGTACTCGTGCCCGGTGAAAGCCTAAGTGCTTTCTATTGAATTGTTAAATCGTAAATGAATGTATTTCACCAAGCATAAAAATAATACAATCTTTATGTTATGATGATATTTGAAACAAGTTTAATGCAAATATAATACAACAAGCAACCAAAAGCTCAAATAATGTATGTCAAACAACCAGAGCAGAAAAATTCAATAATGAGATATCAGTTGGACCTTTATTGATTCATACTTTTTGTACGAGAAATAATGTTATACAAAATTATAGCACAAAAGATTTCCTATGAAAGATGTTGACAAAATTGGTCAGCAGATAAAACCTTAAAAGTTTAGTAAATTGCCTAAATATTTACATGTTTACAATTTACAAAAGTGTGATCACTGAGGCTACTATATTAGTTTGTATATGCAGTCGGTTGTTTTTTCAGTCAGCACTTGGATAGTCAACTTGAATACTTTGGGATGTTTCTGATTCTTGTTTTGTATCCCTAAAGAACCTATAAGAATATAAATAGATATAAGAATATAAATAGATAAATGAGACGATATCTCGAAAAAGAGAGAGAGAGAGAGAGAAAGGAAAGATAAAATTCATCTAATATATATATATATTTATATATATAAAGGGTGAATAAATCTAAACGATAGTTTATATTACTTTGTGCAATTAGTGGCACTTGGAAAAACATTAATCTAGATATGACATAGATGGATTGATGTCTACCAGATTAAGCAAAACCTAATTAATAATGGTGAATAAGCAGATATATCATCACACCAACATAACAAGCAGCAGTAACCAAGAGTAAACAAAAAATTACCTGAATCTCCTTTTAATAGCACTTCCACTTGCTAACACCCTTTGCTGTTTGAAGAGATTTCTGAGGAAAACAATTCAGCATCAGAGTCCATGTCCTTAACATTTGAAGATCCTATAATACCAAGTGGCTCACATCCAACAAAACTCAGTGATGCGCTATTAAGAATCAACTCATTGTCATCAATTAATTATTTACAAGAACAAGAAATTTGTGAAATGCATAGCCTATTCAAATATTTCCTTAACATGCTTAATCAGTAAAAGGGTAATTTGTGTCTTAAAACTGATGAGTATGCACCTCAAGAATGCTAAGATTAGAATACATGAATGCATTAACAAGAAATTTACGAACAGAAACATCACCTCCAGCTAATCTTTCTCAAGACATTCTTTCAAGGTTGCATAGACTTTGTACCTCGAGCAAGCTGCACAACAGCATGTAAAGATGCTCTTCCTACTTAGAAACCAATAGGAATTCCATTACAAGAACCATTATTGTTGGCAAACTTTCCAGCAGGCTCGAAATGAATAAGAACAATTGCTCTTCAAAAGCAAAAAAATGAAAATAAAAATAAAATAAAAAACAAATAAAAACAAATATTTGAAAAGGTTAAAATGTATCAAAGTGTTAGATGCTTAGGTCAGTTTGTAGTCTTCAATACACGAAACACACACACACAGGATGACATATTGTTTCCAAGAATGCACTATGATTCAACAAATTTTCTATTCAAAATCACACACAGTACATACATCTAAATACAACCATTCACAAATATATATTTTTTGGTTCTATAGTCCATTTTCATAGGTCGAGTCGGGTCGAAGTACTTAGGTGTAAAACCCTCTCTACCAATGATAGTTGTGTTACGAGGGCTTCGAACTCAAGACTTGGTTAAGCTAGCATAACGCCTAACCATTAAGCTATACCACTTGGTGGTATTCACCAGATATATGCATACATGATAGTTCAAATTATTCGCACTTTGTGATGACCAACAAGAATAATATACAAATGCTCTTTTAATAAATGAAGCATCTAGAACTACATGTCACCAACCTCCTTAACGTGAGACGACTAAATAAAGGGCTGACAGGAAAGTTGGACATACAATTGTAAGCAAAAATAGAAGCCTTAATGTTCAAAAACACAATTATATTTGGACTAAAAAATTAGGAACTTGGATTAGCTATCATAAGAGAATAATAATCGGGAGAGAAAGCAGCAAAAATTAGAAGGCCAAATATGCAAATATCTTTTAAAAAAAATGTCTGACATCACACATGAAATGATATACTGGTGAGTGAAATACTTGGGATAATCTAAAAGATCAAAAAACTTCCTAAAAGTACACTTTTAAAGAAAAACTCTCTAAAGCACACGCAGAAGGTCATAAGTCAAGGCTAGGTTTTTCTTGGCGGAACAGTCTTTACAATAATGACTTATAAGCAGGTGAGTAAGTTCTCCTCCATTCGCTTTTTCTTTGTTCTTATTTTTTCCAATAAAAAGAAACTTATATTTCTATTACTTCATATAGTAGATATACTGATTTCAAGTAGCAAACTTCAGTTTGACTGGTCCAAACTGTCCACTATAGTATAGAAGTCAAAACTATTAAATAGATTTGTGATGAAAAATAATAATAATAATAATAAATATGCACAAAATTGAAAATACTTGTGTCTTTACCACTATGCCAACGATTGGTTCTAGGAATTTGCAAAACTTCTGCAGACTATTTTAGAGCTCCATAATGACACTGAAAAAAAAAACCCTCTAATTAATCAACACAATGTATTATGATATTTCACCTGTCCCTGTAGACAGATGCAACCAATAACTAGTTGAAATGTAAGCCTAACAAAAGTTTCCAATTACTAAACACCCAATGCACATAGCTTCAGAACCAAAAAAGAAAAGTAATTGAAATTGAAGAAAGTGCATAACTTGACTGTGAAATCTATGTAAGCTCTCCATTTAATGAAACCGAGCACCTTGACACACACTATTAAAAATGCCCCACTAAAACCCAAATACCATGCTTGCCAAACTTGTCGAGAAGAGAGATTGATGTTCTTTTATAGCAAGAACTGAAAATTTCTGCAACCTCATATGGATTTACCGCTCATTGCTCATGGGAATACAGCCTTAAGAAATATTTTACGAGAAACACATCTAAATGGAAGCTTGGGTGAAGAACGGTGCGAACTTACCCAAAGATGAAAATTGAACTTGGGCCAAAATCCGATATCACCCGCAAAAACTCGAATGGAAACTCAAAAGCAGAGGAAAAATTTTCAACTGTAAACTAAACTTCGTCCTTCAATCTGCTGAAGATGAACCGACGGATTAGGAATTTAAGATGGAAGATATTAATTAAAAGGTGCGGATCACCTGTGGCAAGGAGAAAAAAATGCAATTGTGAGCTCAGTCTTGGACTTCACAAATTAAATAAATAATATGTGGAAAAGAAAAAACACGCACGAAATGATTAATGCGATTTAAGGACTAGTGGCACGCTTACAACCACCAACCTAAATCGCTTTTTAATATCTGTAGTTCGGTAGCCTGTATTCGTAGGTCCCCCTTCAAATCATCAATCACGTTCTCCACTTCTGCGACGGCTGGCGATATGCTCCAACAAAAACAACAAAACAAAACAAATGCCACCATTTTCTCGATCAAACCCACATACCCAGATCCAAACCCATCTCCAAAGATCCAATCTTCACCGCCGATTAAGATGTTTTGCTCGGGAAGATTTACTTAATCATTGAAATCGAGATTGGATCCTTGTAATGGATCGAGGATTTGAATGTCGCTGACCCCTTGATTGCTGTCAAAACCAGATAACTCTGCTGAAAAGTTGCTGAAGATAGCAGCTTCGTCTGAGCTCTCCACCGTCCCGGGATGGTTGCTCCGCCGCATGCAGCCGCAGATGATGGTGGCGGGATCGTTCTTTGAGTTTGTGGTATGATCATTGCTTTTGCTACGCAGCTATATTGTGCATTTCATTATACATATATTTATGTTCAGAATCAGCATTCGAGAGTGCATCAAGTTTCAAACTCTGTATCTTGATTTCGTTTGGATGACAAAATAGTTGTGATATGAAGATGATCACTTCATTAGTTTTTCTGATGAGGGCATAGGTTAGTGGCTGACATATACTAAATTTTTGGTAAAAAGAATATATTTTTGGATCGTAAAAGAATGTATATATCTTAAAGATCAACTTCTCCGATCCTTGAATCCAATATGGAGTTTTACATGGGCGATTCAAGAAAAAGGTATTAACTTGCTAGCAATTGATGTAGTTTAGCAATACGAAGTTGTGATCGTACTCGAATATGATGTGATCTGAGTCAGGATGTCAGGGGGTCCTTAGTGAGTTACTCAGTTTAACAATTCGATGTTGTAGCTACCGGTTATAATACTTTATTACACTTTAGGGATGTGATCTAAATTAGGATATCAAGTGGTTTCTCAAGAAAGACCAGTAAGTATTCAATTTAACAATTTCGTTTTGAGTAACGGTTCATAACATTTTATTACACTTTAGTGATGTGATCTAAATCAAGATATCAAGTGGTTTCTTACGTATGATCAGTAAGTTACTAGGTTTAACAATTCCATTAAGTTACTAGGTTTAACAATTCCATTTTGTAGCTACCGGCCATAAGTCTTTAGTGATCTGCCTCGGTTTGAATGGTTTATAACAATTCCATTTTGTGCTACCGTACATAAGTCTTTAGTGATCTGCCTCGGTTTGAATGGTTTATAATTTGCGCCGAAGAAAGATACAACCCTTTGAAAGTCGTTGACATGTGACTATGTGAGAGTTATTGCATCAAATAATTTTCCTTTAAAAAAAGGGTCTAGTTTATTAGATGAAGATCTAACCTAGGATGCCCCAAAAAGAAAATGAGAGTAGAAAAAAAGAGACAGAAATTAGAATAAGTAAGTTCTTTGTCTTTTCCAAATTGTGGAAAGTGTATTGGCATCAAAAGCAACCAACTCTTTTATTACCACCAAATTTAAAACAACTTCAACTAAATGGGAATGGTAACATATGATAATCTTGGCATACCCTTAAGGTCCTCATAGCTCCACATTACAATGAGAATCATACATGCATGAAACAAAAGTAGTCCTAGATAAGCCTCCCCAGCTCAACATAAAGCAAAGTACAAAAGTTAGCAAATTAAGTCATGAAAAACATAGAGACAACTAGCAAGAGGAGGTCACATGATAATACTACATTAACCCTTCATTCACTTCTTTCTCTTCTTGGGAGGCTGAAGGGCTTCCTCCTCCTCGTCCTCTTCCTCCTCCTCTTCATCCTCATCGTCCTCTCCACCGTCTTCATCACCGTCATCATCGTCATCGTCATCGTCATCATCCTCATTAGGGTCTTCCCCAGGTTCTGGTTCATCATCGTCATCGTCGTCATCATCCTCACCTTCGCCATTTTCTTCCGCCCCGCCCGGGACATCTTTGGCATCCGCTTTGTTGCCATTGGCAGGGTTTGCATCTCCGCCATTGTTTTCTTCATCATCATCACCGTCATCATCGTCATCGTTATCATCACCATCATCATCATCATTGTCATCACCGTCAACAGGTTTGTGGGGTTGAGATTTGTTGTGATCTCGTCCCAACTTAGGTTGGTTTGTCATTAGCTTCATGTACTCCTGAAAGTTATGCATCATTCATAACGCATTTTCAATGCATCGACACTAATAAGATACAATACAACAACAATATTTGGATACAGGAACTTGAGTGAAAATATGTGAATATGCACATATATATATATATATATGAAGGAAGGATTTGGATTTGAAACTTGGATTTCAATGACTTTATAGCGATTATTATTATGAGTTTGAATTCTTTAAGTTCAAATCCAAACCAATCCAAATACACCCTCAAAGCTATAATCACTTCTGAAATTGCAAAAGTATAGGACAATAATCTAGTTCAAGAGCAAGAATGTATCAACTCAAATATGATCTGCTAGTTAGGTGTTTGTGTATGTATCCTCGGAGCTTTCTTAGGTTATATTCTACTTCCTATGCTAGATCTTGGGTGTATAAACCATACCTAAGTTAATAATAAGCATGTTCTTTTATAGTAATGTTAGTTTTGTTCTATTATCTCTTTTATTTGGGTTCGTATATCCCGTTTACTTTGTTTTATATATCACTTATTTAGGTTCTTATATCCCGTTTACTATGATGCACAGATACGACGACACGAACACGACACGGATACAACAGCACAGATTTTTTCTTAAATTTTTCATATGAAAAGTGTCGGACACGACATAGCAAGAAAATATTTTTAAAAGTGGGTGTGTATCATAAGTTCATAGCCCGTTTATTTGGTTTTCCTATAATATCATACAGGAAAAACGAATTTTGGGCCCAAAGCAGGATTCAATAATGTGGGCTTAAAGTGATTAACCCAACTATAATTAGGCCCAATGAAATGAATAATTTTCAATATTTTAATAATTAATCATATTCGCGAAAGGTCTGAGAATCAACCACGTGTCCATCAAGATTTATTCTTCGATAAAGCATAAACCAAGGAATATTCCACAGAACTAAAGTCAATTTTATTTTCAATTAAATATATTTATCTTCTTTAAAATCGAAATTATTGTCACTAAAAAATTCAATATATGAAATATTTTTCAAATATTTCAGAGTAACTATAAGGAAAAAAAAATATTAGAACCAAAAAAAAAAAAAGAAAAAAATTTATTTATTTTATTAATTTTAAAACATTCCCAAAAAAAATCAAAACATTATCTTTCTGTAAGAAAATACCCAAAAACTATATATGGAAAATATAAATGAAAAAAAAATGAAATTCAGATTTACCTGAGCTATGAGTGAAGCTGCGAGCTGAGCTTTGACCAGCGCAGAGAGCAGAGAAGCCGCCAAAGCCGCTTCGCCGCCGGCGCACGTTAGCAGGCTCCGCTTAACCGGGGTTAGGTCAACCGAACTGTGGTTAATCTCCATCGGATCTGCACAGATTTGACTCTCCTCAGAGATAATTATTTAAAAATAATACGAAATAAAACCAGAAAAATAGGAGACGACAGAATTCAACTTTTTCGAGCAAAAAAACATCAATATTCTCCAGAAATCAAGCAGATATGGTGAGAAAGCCCCAAATTCCGCAGAAATTGAGTGAATTCCACCATGGAAACCACAGATCGGTAAGTAAACTTACTAAACTCCGAGAATTTCGCCTCTGAAGAGAGAGAAGAAGAAGTTTTGAGGAGAGAGAACGAAGACTTACTTGGAATTCGTGAGATCTGAGGCTGGATCGAGAAGTGTGAGGATTTTCTGGAGCTAAAAGGAGGCGGAGCAGAGATCTGAGGTAGCTTTCATTCTGGGCCGTCCGATCAAGCAGGGGGAGAATAGAGACAGCGTAGATGTAAATATAATTGCAGGGTAGGGCGAAGAAGCTGAGAGGAGATGTGATGATTCTTTCTTTGGTGAGGAGCTACCCGTAATCTCGCCCCAGCCGGGGTTCGGGCAGGGCGGGCAGCGTTTTTGTGAAGCGAAAATATGCTTAGTAAAGGCTGCCCGTTGATTAAGAGACTCAAGTGTGATTAATTAAAGTTGGAATTGTGTTAATTATGGGTTTTAAAGTTGGGTTAGTTAGTTAACTCAATTTTTTGAATGATTTTTTGTTTTTATTTTGTCCGAATTGAATAAGGGAAAAAGGAGATGTCCGTCTCAAGAAAGTTTTGATGCTGAGAATATATGCTGGGTAATTTTAGCCCAATCGCCCTTTAACAAAAAAAATAAATTCAATCCACTCTGATCTAGTTGAGCCAAATCAGTATAACAAGTGATTCTAATATATGGATATTTTCTCATGTCTTATTAGATATTATGTCCGATACTTTGTCGTTGTATTCATATCGTATTATGTTTGTGTCGCAGTGTTCGTATTCATACATTATAAACGAATGATTAGTATTTTACACTTGTGAAGAAAAATGATCAATTAAATAACCGAACGAACGGAGAGGAAGGGATCATAAGTTCCAGGGAGAAGTTAAAAAATAACAAATGTAATATATTTATCATTATAATTGGTTGGGTTCGATTCAGCCGGGATTGGAATATAATTTTGTATCCGCTATGTAAATATATATTTTTTAAATTTGAAATTTGTAGAAGTAGTCTTGTATGAAATTTAATTTAAAAAATCAAAGTATGTATAACTTTTAAGAATAATAAAAATTGAGCTTTTGGCCCGCAAAATTCAATCAAATATATGAAAATAAATTAATGAAAAGTGTCAATATTTCCCTAGAAATCAATTTGTGAAAAGTGTAAAAGGAAAAGGAATAAATTAAAAAGTTAGCCAAAAGGTTTTCAAATAATACGAAGAATCGGTCTTGATATTGACCTTGACTTACATGACAATGTTGTGGCATGCTAGCATTGGATCTTAATTAAAAGGTGTGTCCAAATCTTTGGGCTTAAAGTTAATTGGGCCAAATTATTTAAGGCCATATGCATTTTGGGCCACAAAATTTCTGTGACACTATGTGCAAGCCCCACATTTTGGGCTTTTATAAAGTTTGTTTAAGAACAAGGAGATAAGAAAGGGTAAACCACTGGTTTTTAGGGCCGTCAATGGATTGAATTTTAATTCGAATCCGATTCGATTTTTGATATATTCGTTCGATAAAAAAAAATTCATGGATCATATCCAATTCGAAATAAATGGAGCGAATGTGAAATTAATGAATTTGATTCGTTAAAGATTCGAATTTGATATGTTATTAAAATTACTTATTTTATTAATTGCATACATATCATATATAGTCTAGTTTTTCCATTTGTTTGGGTAATTACTCGGAGCTGTTGGGGTTTAGGCAGAGACTCAAGATTATCTCGGAACATCATGTGGAAAAAATAATTGTGGAGATCGACTCGGAGACAATTTTTTAGTTGTTGACTATTGTTGCACGTTTCTCGATATGTTTTGCTAATGTAATTTTCAATATATTCGTTGTAATATCGACTCATCTGCAAACATATTAATTAAAATTGAACATAAGTTTTTGGATCGCGTTGATTGAACTGATCCCTCACATACAGTAATCGATCTACTTAAGGCTGACTTAAGTCTTTTTTTTTAGAATAATTGATTATGCATTGGCAATGGATTCTGAAATGAGGTTCAAAACTAAGTCATGGTGCATAACAAGATTTTGTGCATGCAGAGATAAAAGGTTCATTTTTCCCTTGTTCTAGTGCAGTTTCTCTCTCTCTCTCTCTCTCTCTCTCTCGCTCTCTCTCTCTCTCTCTCTTTTTTGTTATGATGCACGGACACTTCTAAAAATATCATTTTGCCGTGTCGTGTCATGCCGTGTCGTGTCGGACACCGTGTCCAACACTCCTTACGTGGGAAATTCAAGAAAAAAATCCGTGTCGCCGTATCCGTGTCGTATCGTGTCCGTGTCGCCGTGTCCATATCCGTGTCCGTGCATCATAACTTTTTTGGCTTGTGAGGATGTTGTTCGGTTTTGCTTAAAGAATGTTTTCGGGTTCAACGCAATTGTGGAGTTGACATTTTATTCTAGAGATAGCAAGATTAGTACATTAAGATTTCAAAATTTTAAGTTGGTGAACCCAAAATACTGTAAGGAGTCGTTTGGTAGTCTACATGACTTAATGTCATCTAATGTCACACTACTTTCATTTTGATTTTATGTTTGGTACGCAAAAAAAAATGCACAGTGAACACATAAAATAAAACTCGATGCAACTTAATAACTCCGAAAATTGGATATGAGAGTCGAGCTTTAATTGATGAACAGTGCACGGCTTCCTGCGGGCGGGCCGGATATTAAGTGGAGTAGGCCCACCAACTCTAATATCACTTACCAAATAGAAAATAAAGGTTCCTTCCTAGTACCAATACACCTTAATAGATGTTACCAAACACTTTCTAACTAAATCTTTTATTATGTAAAATTGAAAAATAACATATATAATAGCAACAAGAAGATTAAAAGGGGTGATCCTAGCTCTGCCCTACCGGCGAGCATTTGCAAAAAACTTATATTGTACTCTACCGTTCTCACTCCACCAAGATACATATCCGATCGAATTTGAACCTGCGATCCGTAAACAAATTATGTTGTATATGCTCTGAAATTAGATATGACCAAATAAAGTAGACATTCCATTTAAAGAAAATGAAGAAAACATATACAGATCGCAAGATATTAAAGGGCATCCAAAGGCCCGTGACTTTAGGCATAGCAACATATATATAGTACCCTCTTTATTTCAATTACCCAAAATGATGGAAAGAATCCATTAATTATTTATCCAAGATTTTCAAGAACATGAATCTTCCCAATTTGGTGATGACATAAGCAACCCCTTAGTGGGAAAACCACTTGCCAAAGTGCACATATTGGATGGAAAACACACACACACACACAAAAAGGGCCAAATAGTTGTGTGACTTTGACATATCTTGACACATAAAATATATTTTTAGTCTAATTATACCGTTATATCCTTCGTCGACTACAATTACTAGTTATCTCGTTGAATTGCAACCATTTTAAAGGGTGAAAATTGGATAAGAAATTTAAAACTACTTCATAATCAAAATCAAGATTATCCCTCGATCTTTGATTAAAGATGGATGAGTCACTTTCACCCAACCAAACTCTCTAATTATTGACCCGTAAAATATAGAATATCAAGGAAAAGGAATATCACTTCCATAACATCCAAGTATTAATCCATTATGCCGCCTTTACACCAAAGGATATATATATACATATAGGCATTACATATGAGAGTGTGACCTAAACAAACAATTAGTTTTAATTATTTATAATATCCCATCATATCATATGTGTTTCTTTAATTATTATGAGTGGATAATTAATCTGGGCTTTATGTGTACGAGTTGTTTATTTGTGAGATTGGCCATCTTTTTGACGTTTGGGATTTAAATATGTACAAAACTTAGGTGGAAAACCAGTTGTTTGTGTTAAATTAAATGAGGTGTGTATGTCGTTTTGCATGCATGCATGCGTGAGTGCTTGCGTGTCTACATTATTCAAAATTTTCATATGTGACTTTTTAAAATATTTTATTAATTAATAAATTCAAATTGAGTCGTATTATTAACATATAAAAATTTTCTTGAAACTAGCATAGTATAAAAACTGTTAAATTATATCATATGATTGATTATCAACCCATGAATATAAGGTTTTGTAATATATATGTCTCGTTACGTTTATTTGAAAATATAATTACATTTGAGATTAAAACACCCGTATATTTATATCAATATGCTGTGAGAAGATACTTTTCTACTGGGTTAAAAAAAATTAATCAAAATTTTGATATATTACCATTATTAATAATGATAAAGTATTTTCCTTATTATTATCATAAATTCAATCATATTATTATTAATACTATTCTTACTTTTTCCCTACAATGTTTGATATATATAGCCCACATGGAATAATTGTCTATAGGGCAAATTAGGTATACGTAGAAATTAAGACATATATATATATATAGTAAAACTGAATTCACCCCCTTGTGATACTTAAAATGTTTGAAATACCTCATTAAAAGAAATGTATTTTAATCTAACCCCCCATGATATCTAAAAAAATTCACACGGTCTCCCTAATTAATTTTTAGTCTAATTTTATATTTTTAAAGCTGAAATGACCTCATATATATATTAATTAGGTCTAAATTAGTATTAATATTTTTATATTAACCACATATTCATTTTTGTTATTTAAAGTAATATTTGATTTTTGTTGTTAAAAATCTTTTATTTGAAATTGAATTAAGAGAAGAAAAACTTTTTTTTTTATTAATTGTTTGTTAAATTTTCATGTTTGAACATAAATTGAGAGTAGAAGAATATAAATTTTTATTGTTATCGAAGAATAAAATGATGTTATCGAAAAAATAAAAAACAAGAAGATGATGTTTTCATCCTTACTAACTAAAAATTTTAAGAAATTAAAAATAAACTAAAAATAAGAGAGAGGGGAAAAAAGTTTGAAGGAAAAACGTTTGTACTGATGGAAAGAGGAAAAAAAAATCAAGATGAAGAAAAGAAATAATTTAAAAAGAGAAAAAAATTATATTAAAATAATAGAATATTTTAAATATTTTAACACTTAAATATGAGTTACACCCTCAAATTTGGAGAGTTTGAGAGTGAAATTCACATGTCACTATTAAGGAGGTTATTTGAAATTTATTTAAAATGACAAGGAGTCTAATTGAAATAAATTTATTTTAAGGAGGTATTTCAAACATTTTAAATATCACAGGAGAGTAAATTAAATTTTATTCCTATATATGCTATATCCCATTTAATAATATTTAAGTTCGAATGACAAGTAAATCTCTCGTCAAGAAATTTCCTTAATTATTAGATTTCGAACTTCTGATCCTTTAAAGAATCAGGTAAAATTTGTCCCTTGTGATCTATATCTCCGATCATCACTATATATAACAACATATGTCAATTGATTTAGCGGGAAAAAAAAAACATTATGTTTTCTAAGCATTATTTGAGTTTAGGGGATTGTTTTTTGTTGAACTTCTGCATTACCAGAATTTTCTTTTTCAAAAAAAAAAAAATTGTATTAGGCCTGATTATAGCTTAAATTTCAACACAAATCTAGTATACTTTTGATATTTTAGTAATAAGATCGAATTAATTAATTAGTTAATGATCATTGACTAATTAAGCTTTTAATAATTAATTAATTTTCATTTTGGGGATGGGGAAAAATTCCAAATGGCAATAATAATATGCTCTCTTGTATATATATGAATAAAGTATATAATAAAGCAAGAGAATATTAATTAGTTCTTTCATAGTATGTGTTATTCTGTGGTATCTCTTCCCTAGCAATAGTTGCAAATATTCTCGTGCATCTTCTATATATGAATAAGTGGTCCAAACATATATAATAAATAAATATCTTATTATAATAAGAATTTAAAAGGAATAAATATTAAGGGACAATATATATAATTTTATTTCATTCTATCATAATAGTATTAATTATGTGAGTATGTGACCGTATAATTTCCTTTTTTAATGATTGATGACATAAGTGAATGAGTAATTAATTTTAGTTCGAATTTAATTTTATCAAACTAGTATATATAATCAGAGGTTGGTATTTTACGTTTATTTTGTAATTTTAAAAAAATTAATCAATTAACTAACAGATATGATATACTTGTTATCTAATCGATCGGGATTAGTCAGATCTAATTTAATATTTTATTAAGTTAACTAATAGGAAATTAACCAATTTTGATAACTTTTACGCATAAATTAACCCCTCAAACATGCTAGAGGTCGAAATGATCTACCAATCCCTAAGCTGCAGAATTTGTTCCAATGGAAAGTATACCACATGCTTCCAAGAAATCGTGCACACTTTTGTAAGCTCTCATGGGTCGGACAAATGACCCGACCCGTTGGAGTATCCGTGATATCTAAAAAAATTCATATTTTTGTATTTGTATCTGTGTCATATCTGTTTCGCCGTATCCGTACCTATACACATATCTAAAATTATTTTAATATTTTTAAAGGATCATATATTATAAAGTGATAATGGGAGAAATGTGGTTGAATGAAAAAAAATCATTTATCTAATTTAATTACATGATGGGTTCAGTTTATACTTTGATTATGAAGTAGTTTTAAGTAATTACTTAATCAACTATCTCATTTTTTGAAATATCTATAATTTAATAAAGAGATTAGTAATTGTATTAAATGTTGTATTATACCGATATAACATAATTTTTAAAGGATTCTTTTTTCAAAATAATGACTCTGGTTCAAACTTCTCCAACTACTTGGAGTTGTATGCTAAAAAAAAAAAAGAAAAAAAAAACATAATTTTGACATATATATGACATCATTCAAATGTTTCTCGAATGAGTTTATTACTTTTTTTAAAAAAAAATTGAAAAAAAAAAGATCGATGCTGGTTCCCAATTATCCCAATAAAATTCACATGCATGTGTATTATTTGGACGAGTTTATTACTTGGACCTTATAAAGGCATTAAGATTAGTGCAGATTAAGGCATTAAGATATATCAAATGATGTAGATTAAGTGAAATTAATAGTGTAATTCCTACAAAATTCTAACAATTTAATATCTAAAACTTGATACATATATTGATTAACATATAATCCGGCTGTGGGGAGTGGGGACTAAGATTGTGGCACATATTGGCTTTCACGTGAGCCCAAAGAAGTTGTTTTTCCGACTTAAGTAAAATTAAATAACAATAATTATCACCATAAGTATCGTATACGTGTCTAATGAAACTATAACTTTGAGATTCGGTCGTAATCCAACATATATTAGAAAAAAGATGCTTAGTACATCAGTTTCAACACGTAAAGTCTTTGTGAAATATAATTTAATGATAAGTGCTACCAATTAATTGGACATATAAGTGGCTGTTTTCCTCTCCAAAGAGGCAAAGTTTGTGTCATTGTACCTCTTGACTTTATGATCTAAGGCGAAATTATGCAATTATATTGATATAGATACGATATAATATAATATTATAATATTAATATCTATTAAAATTCATCACGTGTTAAAGAATCGAGCACGATATAATAAGATGAAATAATCATGATTTATATATGAATTAAGATAAAAGTATAGAGATACAATAATACATATACAAATACATGATACATATATGAGGCGGCAGTCATAACTTTTTTGATGAAATGATAAAGTTGGTATTTTAATATTTCAGATATTTTATCAGAAGTGTGGGCGTACTTACAATTATTTATATATTAGGTGATTGTTAAGTGGATAATAATAGTAACGCAACAATGGATGAAAATATAAAAATATATCAAATCCTTTATTTTCGTAAGTATTTGATATATATTCTGTCCATTTTTCCTCATAATTCTTTTTGATGCAATTAATAAGAGAAAAAATTGATTCCTTTTGACTCATTAATTAATGATTACGATCCTCTAATTTGCACGTCATGTTGTCATTAATATTAAAAAATAATACTAATTATATGCATTAACCACAAAACGAAGCCATAGTAGTATATTCTTCATCCCAAGTCAAAGAATATTAACTATCACTCTTATTTTCACTTAAGGATCACGTATATCTCAAATTTAAGAATATAAAAGAAAAAAGAAAGTGAAAATTTAACAAACGTTAAGCATAATAATATAGAATCGGGAAGGTGTGATTCAGTGGAAGAAACTTATTTATCCTTCATAAAATATCAATAATTCAAACTCTATCATTCTTGCCTGTGGAACAACTTTAAATTCTCAAATCAAATTTTCCACCTTTTGATATGAAATTTTTTGAAATTCACTATAAACTTGTCCTACACCATTCATGTGTCTTTTAGTTTAGTAAGAGAACGGATCACTATAGTCGACAATTAATATTTTATCTTAGTAAAGAAAAATTACAAACATATAGGCTAAGAGAGTCTTCAGTTTAATAAAAGGATTAGTGACTGTAGTCGATAATTAATATTTTATCGTAAAAAAGAAAAGAATACAAACAACTTCAAATAGGCTAAGAGAAATCAATAAAAGTAAACCTCATTGGTGAATGAAGCTTTATGCAATCTCAAAAGGATAAAATATAATATGGATAACAAGGCCTTCCAAATTGTATTATTTTAAGCAAAGATAAAAAGAGAAGCCAAGATAATAAATATTGTGGCAACATGAGTGAGTTAGGGTTGTTAATCATGTCTCTAAAAGATTTGAAGAGCCATTAGACATGGAAAGGGGTTGCCAAGCTTTTAAAGATACATATATTTGGGGGTTTGAGCTATAACAACTTTAATGGTAATTTACTAATCAAAGAATATTTTCTTTATTGAAAATAAAAACTAAGGAAAAGGGAGAATTTGGTTAGTTTAGTGGATAGAATGTGCAAGATTTACAAGAATGAGATTAATTATAAAAAATCATGCGTAGTACAATGAAATGAGAATTTCTTTTTCCTATTTGTTGGAATAACTAGATCAAGTGGAACAAGTAATGCATGAGTTAGACCATTAATAAAGTGGCTACTACCAAAAAAACAAAAAAGAAAGAAAAGAGTGATTCTTGCTCGATTTTAATAGATATTAATATTTTCCCTTATATGGAGAGTAATTTATCGTGCAAGATCTGAATGGTAATTTAAGATCTCATGTTAAAATTTATATATGGTGAAATAAGTCAACATCTCATGTCTATCAGCAACACCCAAAACACGTAATTTACACGATTTTAACATGCACAGAGTAAACATGGAATTTCGAGAAACAAAAGCAAGGAACTCCCTGTCATTGCCAAAGAAGTACGACCTAAGAGAGAAAAATCTCAAATGGATGCATATTAATATTTTTTGACACCGATACTTCTAACAATAATAGTTTGTCGTAATCTAATTGTGTCGAATATTAAATCAAACACTTGTTACAAAGTAAATTTTAAAGATTTGCGTTGTATCGTAACTAATTGTATTCATACCACCATGTCTATATCTCATGCAATGATATTATAAGAAGGAAACCCTAATGAAACTATATTAAAATGGCTTAATTAGTCCAATCATAGGAGAGATGTCCTTTGGAAAAAGGTATATCCCCGTTGAAGATATTGAGAGGACTCTCTGTTCCAAAAGGCACATTCATGTTAATCAAACAGTCTCTAACAAAGAAGCTATTTGAATACTGGCCTTCTAAAGACTTGTTTAAGACTTGCCTTCATAAAGTCTTTCAAGAAATTATCTTTCCACCTTCAAAGGGAACCTATTCGAAAACTCCCCTTTACAAATCCCAATTCAACAAAATGAACTATATTTTTATGTGTTAAACATTATAAGAAGCATAATTTCAACCCTTTTGAGCTGGGCAGATGTCCGATTATAAGAAGAAATTTTATGTGTAAGGTTTGATCAAAAGAAATTCGTCTCCCAGTAAAAGAACCTCAAAATATCACTTTATCGTGTGTCTTGTCTTATATCGTCTCTGTATCTTTATGTTCGTGTATTATTGATAAATACTAAATTATAAGGCTAGAATTCAAATTTTCCATCGGCCCCAACCTTAAAAGGTTATGGACTATCTTTTAGGTACATTATTATGATATATACGAGTAATTTGTATCATATATTTAGTCTGTATCATATATGTAGGAGTAATTTGTGCTTCCGTCACCTTACTTCACTTCCCGCGAAATGACAACGGACTGTTTTCCTTGTTTAAATATGTGTCTCACGCTCTTCCTGCAGCGCATGCTAACCACGCTCCAATCATTACTTTTGGAATATGTCAATAACACCCACAAACCACCCTAAATTTCTGTAATTGCCCAAATTCCCTAATTAATTTCCACAAATGCCCCATAAATAGATATAATATGCCTAAGTTGAGATAGGGTTGGGGCAAGGTGGTGGGGTTATATTTTTATGAAAATTTTAGTTCAAACTTCAAATCCAACGCGATCGTTGGATTGAACCTAATAATTATAGTGATAAATGCATTACAGATGTTATTTGATTTGTCATTCTCTCTAAATATTCCACCAATCACACGATAAGTATAAAACAGTCTCTCATTATATCAGTTCGATCGAATTAGGCTCGAGGTAGAATTACCCATGTCTTTATTTGATAATTTTTTTTTTATTCTAACTCACACGTAACTCATCGATCATATAACAAGTGTATTATATATGTTATTTAATCAGTTACTTTTTACCAATCACATGACTAAATCTAAAACACCCATCATCTCATTATACTGTTTTAATCGAATGAGGTTCGATTTCAAATTATCCTTATCCAACGATGACAATTTAGTAAATTCGGGCGGTAAACAAAGTGTAGTGAGAGTGAGGTAGTCGCATACTCAAACCAACCAACCAATAATCTACACTAGAAATCACTGTTCTCTCATTAGTTGCCTGTTTCTTAGTGGAAATGTAACAAATTATTATTTTTCCATGTATAACACTCACGCTCCATGTCTAGCTCACTGTACCGTAAATTCTATTAATATTTTTAAAAATACTATTCTATCTTATTATATCATATCGAATATATCGATCGCACATCGTGTCCGACACTTTTTATATAAAAAATTCAAAAAAAAATTTATATTATTGCATTCATATCATATTGTATTCGTATCATTATATCCATATTCATGCATCATAGAACTTAAGTTCGTGATAAAGATACACACAACGCACACTAAAACTTCCAAATATATATATATATATCACCTGAAAGGCTGAACCCCACCTCACACTTGCATAATTGTGCCATAATTTAATGGAACAGTAACAGTAAAACATTTTCTTTTCTTTTTTCTTTTTTTTTTCCTTTTATCCTTGTTCCATTTAATTGGGCGTTTAAATATAAATAAATTTTGAAAAAGGATGCTGCGTTTACATTCATATTCGACTCTTCTGCTTCACTGCATCAAACTCTTCATGGATGATGGCTTTCTCCACGCAGTAGTTTGCTTTCCTTTACTTCTCTTCTCCAGGGATTGCTAATTCAGCTTATTCTCAAAGTGGGTTCTTCTTCTTCTTCATCTTCTTCTTCTTCCTCTCTCTCTCTCTCTCTCAGTGTGTGTGTGTGTTTTGAATATTCCTTTGAAATGCTTAAATGGGTTTTGAGGAATAACAAGAACTTATATATATATAAGGTTTTTATTTTGGGGGGATGTTCTTTGGATGTAGCTGAGGAAATTCTTGTCTAATCTGCATATTTTTAAAGTTTTCTTTCTTTTTTGAGCTGATGAGGTAACATTGAGCTGCGTCTTGATCGATAAATTGAAGAACTTGGGAAGAAATTTTAGTCTGCAGACAATCTTTGAGGTTATGCTAATCGAAATATTTCATTGATTGATCAAGAAAAGTCGTATATTATAATTCTAATCTCATTTTGTTTGTAGCTTAAACATGAGCTAGAGGGTAATTCTACTCTGTGTTTGGATCCATTCTATCTTCCATATCGACAGATAATATCAAATTTCAACTAGTTTTTGATGATTTCAAGTTGTGTGATTCTGTTTACCATCAATATCTCATTGAGTTCCATTAGCAGAGAGGTGGAGCAAGGATGAATTCGACATCAACGCAGTTTGTTCCCTCGAGACGGATGGGGATATGTGACCCCGTCCATCAGATGGCCAATATGTGGGGGGATTTCAAAGGAAGTGGCTTTTTGGATGAATCTCCACCGTTGATTCTTGATGTCATCGATGCTAAACTAGACAACCAGGTTGTAATGACTATTCATGGTTTGTTTACTAATGAGTCATTCGTTTGATGTAAGCCCGGTTATGTTGACTTGATTCGTTTGAGTTTGTGTGTGTGATAATAGTCCGAGGATACTTCGCATGGAACAGTTGGAACCTCTCACAAATATGATCAAGAAGCAAGTAAAACAGATGAGAAGGTACTGGTTTGTTTCGTTGGTATAGTCCGTATTGAATGACCACCTCATCTGAACGACTAAATAAGCATAGTCAGTATGGAATGATGACTACCTCGTCTGAAAGATTAAATAGTTCATATCTCGAACCGCCTATGTTAGTCTCACTGCTTGTGTCGCTTTATGGATTCTTACTTCTAGCGGCCGACTTGTGACACGATGAAAAGATAAAGTAACACAAAATCATCTTATTGGTGAGAAATGAGAAATTGAGTATAAGCCATAGGGCATTACCATTTACTGTGTTACTGTTATGATGTAGCTCCACTATTGTGTGTTGTATAGCTTCTACTGATCCCATTGTCTACTTATGTTTGAGTAAACTGTGACTGTCGTAGTTTGGCTTTCGATTATAGGTACTGAGACGGTTAGCGCAGAACCGCGAGGCAGCTCGTAAAAGTCGTCTGAGGAAAAAGGTATGGCAAGGCTTGTCTTTACAAGGCTGTTGATCTGTTATTAGTCCATGTTATTTGAAATGTTGGCATTGTGAATTAGGACCGTTGTTTGTAAATGGATTAGATTTCAATCCTAGTACGATCATACTTTAGGATTTTTCTTACCATTAGAATATTCGATGGATCAGATCCGATTATGATTTACGACTATCTATGAATCAGAATAGGTGGGAAGCTATCAAATGTGGAAATTTTGTATTTGTGAAAGTCAATGGAGTGATAAAAGTTACAATAGTAGAAAATGGAGTATTTGTAAAAGTTGCTTTTTGTTTCATGTACTGAAACTTCAAGAGAACTTGTCGAATTACCAAAAAAGCTGCTTTTGGCTTCTTTTTCCTTCCTCAAAAGAAGCAGAAACTGGTGTTAAGAACACTTGACAACTGCTGAGAAAAACTAAAACCATCTTGGTTGATTCTTTTCACCATTTGCAAACACCTCCATTGTCGTCGTTGTACTTAGCTTACTAGCCAACTCTGCTCTAAATTCGATTTTGTTTTGCAGGCCTACGTGCAGCAATTAGAAAGCAGTAAGTTGAGACTTATTCAGTTAGAACAAGAGCTCGACCGCATCAGACAGCAGGTAAAAAGATGAAATCTTTTTATCGTTGTTCGATTGATTTCTATTCAAGAATCGAGACAATAAACTCTTGCAAGAGAATCTAAAGTAGAAAATCATCTGCTGCAGGGTATGTATACAGGTGGTGGTATGGACACAAGTCAGTTCGGTTATGCAGCAACGACAAATCCAGGTATTGTTACATTCGAAATGGAGTATGGACATTGGGTGAAAGAACAGAATAGACAGATCCATGATTTGAGGAGTGCTTTGTATTCTGAAATCGGAGAAATGGAACTGCACATTCTCGTCGAAGGCGGATTGAAGCATTATTTTGATCTCTTCGTGATGAAAGCTGCGGCCGCAAGAGCTGATGTGTTCTATATCATGTCCGGGATGTGGAGGACATCGGCCGAGAGGTTTTTCTTGTGGATTGCTGGCTTTCGGCCTTCAGAACTCCTTAAGGTGATCCACAATTTCAATTCCATTCGTTATGACCATTGTTAGCAGGGATGAAGTTAGGAATTTTTATATGGGGGATTGACTCGTTCTATATGTTTGGGTTCATTACATCTACACCCCCTGAGGTTTAAAAAATTACACAGACACACCTTTCAAACTAGCTGACGTTAGGAAACCGCAACGGATATTGCAACTTGTCCTTTATTCCCTTATATTATCAAGAAAGAATAAAAATATTAATTACAGATAGATCCCTTGAGGGGGCAAATGATCAGTTTTATGAGTTCTATGTACAATGATAAAGTTTACAGCATTGAACAAAAGAAATTACAGGCCTCATTCCTGCTTCTCAACGAGCACGAGAAGTGAATTTGAACAAACCTTGTTACACAGTACTTGTGTTCGATTCGCAACTCTCATGCTTATTCTTGCTGAAGTTTTGAACAATGAAACATATGTTTATATGCACAGGTTCTATTGCCACATCTGGAGCCGTTAACAGAGCAACAACGCTTGGACATTTCTAATCTGACGCAATCGTGTCAGCAAGCAGAGGATGCTCTGTCTCAGGGAATGGAAAAACTACACCACATTCTTGCTGAGACCTTAGCCGGTGGGCACTTAGGTGAAGGCAACTATCTACCTCAGATGGGCGATGCCATGAACAAGTTGGAATCTCTAATCCGGTTCGTCAGTCAGGTAATAGTAACATATATCTTGGTTAAATTTCTCGTTTATTGGATCGTGATCTGAAAATATACAACTTTATGGGACGAAAACTGCAATTTTTCCCGTCACTCAATGCATGTTCTTTCATGATGATTTTCATGTAAACAGGCCGATCATCTTCGACAAGAAACACTGCAACAGATTCATCGAATCCTTACAACCCGACAAGCAGCTCGAGGCCTCCTTGCACTTGGGGAGTATTTGCGACGCCTTCGTGCCCTAAACTCGTGCTGGTCGACGCGTCCCCGTGATCAATCCTAGATGACATATTTAGCTTAAGTACCTCTTCGTTCTCAGTATTTTTCTGCCCATTTTTGAGCTGCTTGATTCCTATGATTTGAGGACTTGTATATATATGTATGATCAACTAGGCTGTGTCTACCTTGAGGAAATGTGAGGATAATTTTTAATTCCCTTGTATTCTTCTTCACTCTTTTGTTTTTGACTGCATTTCATTGTCTTATGAGGCATCTTTTTGTTTAGTATATTAGTCTATTTTGTAAGGATTTCTTTTTTATAATTTCCAGTAACTATTTATTTATGTCAATTGCTCGTTAGTTAAATCTATTATTTCGATTTCAAATATATATATACGCATGCACACACACACTCTAACATCTGATACGATGGTAGATTTTATCATAATAAGATCTTAAAGTGTTTGGGTAAAAATACGACGATGAGGTTATAAGATGTTAGTGACGACAATTGTGTAATTAATATCATAAAAAAGAATGTGGATGTGTTTAGATATTAGAGATAAGTTGTTATTCAACAACCCGATTCATAAATTACAGCACCCTCCCCTGTAACAATATATGATTACATAAAGACAGCCTTCAAAATTACACATACCTCCCTGTAACTCGTCTCCAGAAAGGGGAGACACACGAATTCTTACCAGTAATCCCGGCACGAACACAAACCGTCCTTGAAATGATGAAAACGTGTAGCGTCCCTAACCACAATCTCTCTACTAACCAACCTAGATATAAACTTGATGGCAGAATGACAGTCATTACACACTCTGAGATTCTTCATGATCCTCAGAGTGCTGTTCTCGGGAGTATTCATCAGCCCAAATGCAATAGCGAGTTTTTCACTATGACGCTTCAGAATTTCCTCCTTCAGTTCTTGATCGAGATCGTGTAACACCGAATCAGTTAGTGGAACAAAACCAATCTTTTTAATATCCTCCCAAATTTTATCCATCATTCTAAAAATCCCCTCTCTCTGAGGATGAAGAGCATCGTCCGCACCAAAAACATGAACTTCACTCCTAATTTGCAACCAACTTATCCCTTGTTCTTTCTTCACCTTTCTATCTTTCATTGACTTTCTAATTCGAGCAGCTTCTTCCCATTTCCCACAAGCCGAGTATACATTAGCAAGAGCCGAGTAGGCCCCACTGTTGCCGGGTTCGATTTTCAGCATTTTTTCAGCTGCAATAGCTGCAAGCTCAAAATTCTTGTGAGTTTTACAGGAAGCTAAAAGTGAACCCCATGCTATAACGTCCGGTTCAATAGGCATTTTCTCTATAAAATCTTGTGCTTCCCCCAACAATCCAGCACGTCCAAATAGATCAACCATGCAAGCACAATGGGTGGAAGTGGGTTCGATTCTGTGCACGTCTTTCATCATTTTGAAGTAATTACGGCCCCTTTCCACCAACCCCACATGTGTACAAGCTGAGAGAACTCCCACATAAGTTATATGGTCTGGCTTGATATTTAGTTCACACATTTCATCGAACAGTTGCAGGGCCTCCTCTCCAAGGCCATGTTGTGCCAAAGATATGATCATGGAAGTCCAAGAAACTGAATCTTTTCGATCTTTAACTAAAGCAAAAGCTTTTCTAGCACATTTTATGTTACCGGCCTTTGCGTACATGTTAATCAGCGCATTGCTCACAGAAACAGAGGATGATTCTCCTAACTTTAATGCGGATGCATGGACTTGCTTGCCATGGTTTAGAGAAGCTAGATTTGAACTCACACTTAATATAGCTGCAAGAGTGTAGTTGTTGGGAGAGGGGCCTTCTTTGACCATTGATCTGAAGAGCTCGATTGCTTCATCATTATGGCCATTTTGAGCATATCCAACGATCATAGCCGTCCATGCAACAACATCACGGTCCTCCAACGAATCGAAAATCTGCCTGGATGGATTTATATCTCCAACCTTTATATATCCATCTAATAAAGATGTAAATGCTATAATATTAAGCTTAGATGTTCCACACTGGTGCAATATCTTTTGAGCTATTTCAATACCGCCACATTTTGAGTACATAGAGATCAACGCGTTCCCAACTGCTCCCGAGGTATCAAATTCATTTCTAATGATATAAGCATGAATTTGTTTCCCCACCTGTAATTCCTCAAGATTTGCACACACAGACAGAACGCTCGCCAATGTGTATCTATCGGGTTTTAGTATTGAGTCATTGAGCATTCTAGCAAACATGTTCAGTGCATTAAAGTCAAAACCACACTGATTATAACCAGCAATCATTGAGTTCCAAGAAATAACATCACGCTCTTTCATTTCCTCAAATTGAGCGAATGCCATATCCGCCTGTCCCATCTGCATATGCAGTGATATAATTGCATTATAAGTCGAAATACTCTTTACCTTAATCCTACCGAGAACGAGCCTTGCTGTCACGACATCACCCGACTTTGCATACATATTCAGTAGAGAATTAGCCACAGATACATAACCAGAAAGACCAAGTTTAACAACAAAAGAATGCACTTTCCTCCCTATCTCCAATGCCTCAATAGCAGCACAAGAGGCAAGAACATTAGTCAAAGTGAACTCGGTAGGCATAACTTTACACTTAATCATCTCCAAAAACATCCGAAACGCAACCTCAAATCTACCCATCTGATTATACCCTACAATCATAGCAGTCCAGGAAACAGAATCAGTGTCCGGGACTTCATTGAAGACACAAAGCGCTTCCTTTATCATACCCTTTTTTGCATAAGCCGACAAAAGCGTGTTATACGAAGACACATTCTTAACAGGCATTTCATCAAACACAAGGCGCGCATCAGATATAAACCCAGTTTTTGCGTACGCATTCATTAGATTGTTCATCAAGAACACCCCTAGGTGAACACCGGCTTTGATTATACCGCCATGGATTGGTCTGACGGTGATGGGGTTTCTGGTTTTGAGGCTTGTTTGCAGAATGGATGCGTAAAACTCCACCCGAGACATCCGAGGCACTGAATCTTGCGGTATTACGGGGCCAAAAATACGAAATTTAACTTAAAGTTACTCTGTTTCACTCCCAGAGCTGTTTCCTTCATGAATTTGTTTGTTTGAGAAAAGATTGTTGCTCGTCCTTAGGAAATCTGGTGGCGGGAAACGTAGTGGCTTTTGTAACGGTCAGCTTAGAAATGCAAATTAATAGGAAATAGGAATAGAAATGAAAATTTGGAATATAGTTAGTTTTATTATATATGGTGTAATTTGGCTTTCGATGTTATACTAATTTAATGCGAGCTCCGAGTCATTGGGAATGCAATATCAATTGTTAGGAGAACTTTATGGCAAAGTGATCCGATCCGACTCGACTCACAGACTAATTCAAAACTTACTAAATTCATTTGCCAAATTTAACGTACTTTCCCAATCTGCTCTTCTTCAAATATGAACCTGCTCTAGTTTCTTCCCAGATTTCTCAAGTTTTGATCAAATTTCAATACCAAGAGGGGAGGTTTGTGTAATTATACATAGGTGGAGGGGAGGAAAGTGAATTTGCCTCATTTCAATGTTCTAATTCCATCCATGGAAATAATACAAAGAATTTTGTCAGATTGATCATAATCGTATCTAGTTCGTCATCAAGCTCGCTCAGAAGAGTTTGAGGTGAAGGAAGTCGAGGTATTAAAAGATATGCTTATTGAATTTTGTTACTCAGTCAAAAACCTTTAATAATTTTGTTCTTGGTAATAACATGGTCAAAATTGCTTTCTTTTTTCTCTGTAGCTGTTGGATTTTGTTTGTGTTTCCAAGTTTGAAGAGACAATGGCTTTATCGCAAACGGAGGCGCCAGGAATTTGTCACTCAATCTTCTGCACACTCTGGAAACATGTACATACAGATATCTACTGATATGTATACAAAGCATAAGTTTTTGGTTGTAAAGTGATGCGGTGTCTCTCTAATTTACAGATACTTTTAAAAATACAATTATGTCGTTTCGTGTCATGTCAGAGTCAGAGTCAGACACTTTCCAAGTGCTGAAAATTTTAAAAAAAGATCCACGTCAACGTGTTTGTATCGTATCCGTTTCAGGGTGTTTGTATTCATGCATAATAGTTGTTTATCCCTTCTTTTCTTTGGATTAACCCTGCAATCGGTTTAAAATTAAGGCTTCGACTATTAGCAATATTAAATATATTAGTTGTTTTCTAAGTGAAAGAAGATTACACAATCTTACGAAAATCAACACAATAAACAAGGGTGGAGTGTTTGAGAGATGTCCTTAGATTATTCAGCTCTATGCGGATCTCTAGATGGTGGTATTAACAAGGGTGATCAAGGGATAGAATCTCGACAAATCCCTAAGAATACACACAGGTTCTGTTCACTGCGACGAATGCAAACCATTCTTGAGAGTAACTAGCTTGTTGTTTGTGTGTGTTGATTTTTCTGCACATTGTCAACCCAGAATTGCTTCGACATTCCTGACATAGTGGTATTTGCTGGTTATGCAGATGAATGCCATTGTTCAATGATGTGCCGAAAACTTGACTCAATTTTGGAGCAAATTGTGCCTTCATTTTAGCAAACCCCTGCATCAATCTTTGTTTTTGCGCATTGAATAATCTGGAGAAATTCATTTTATTTGTTCCTCTATTTTAACTCCTTGTACTTAGATGTATTGTGTATGCACTTTTTGATGTGAATTCGTAGGTGATTTCTTGTTTTCTTGTCTGAATTCAGGCAGACTTTTCTTGCCACCAAGCGATTGTATTGTGCTGATCTACATTAGAGATGTGCAAGAATTTGTATGATGTATATTCATTTACAATTTACTAGAGAATTGTTGAATGATTTAATTTCTCATTTTAAATAAACTTTCCCATTTCTGTGTGTCGTAGATGGATGAGTTCTCATAGTTGATACGTATTTTGCAGCTGTCATCAGATATAAAACCATGAGAGGAAGTTTGTGTATGACTCATAGTTGATTTAACCCCTTCTGTAAATCATTATACCTAACTAAAATCTTACTGAATTAGTCCGCCAAATTTATCATATTTTCCAATGTGCTCTTCTTCGAATATGGACCTTTTCTAGTTTCTTCCCATGTTCCTTAAGTTTTGATCAAATTTCAACACCTAGAGGGGAAGTTTGTGTAATTATATATAAGTACAAGGGAGGAAAGTGTAAACTGACTCATGTCAGTGCTCTAATTCCATCAATGGAAAATAATTCAAAGAATTTTGTCAGATTGATCGTCCTCTGAAGCCTACGGGAACCCTTGTCTACATTAACCACAACGAACCCCAAAACATCCCATTTAAACCAAAAAATCACAAATAACCATAAGTTCAAATTCTCCAAATTATTGATATTTAGTTGAAAACATAAAAAATCTAATTACAATCACCAGAAAGTTTGAAAAACCACATAAAACAAGTTCAACAAAAGTTTTAAATAATTGCATCAAAAAAAATCCTCCAAGGTTACTGTATTAGTATGGTATGGTCCCCTGTCTCAAGTCTCAACCGCATCACACTCTAATCCTGAAAAGAAAGAAAATAATGAATAAAATAACTTCACTATAAATAAGTGAAAGTTATTTCAGAGATAAAAAGCAATTAAGTGTGTTAAGAATTTATCCTTTGTCTCTTTGGATTGAAGCTGCAATCCGTTGAAAGATGTAGTGATGTAGAGAAAATTATATGTGTGAATCTGATGTAGAGAGAATCATCCTTTTCCTCGTAAAAGTTAGTTTTTAACTACACACAGAAAGAAACTAATTTGGGGTCGTCAAAAACAAAGAAAACTAATTTGGGTAAAACTATCTCTACCACTAATCTGATCAATTTCCCGATCATGTTTTGAAATTTGTCAGAATCACACACTCTAAAAAATTGGGAATCAAACTAATTCGGCAAATAATATAAGGGAAAATGAGAGATTTCAATTTCCAACAAATATTAAAATTGAAATTCAATAAACAGATATCACTGAACCTGATGGACAAGAGGGATATGGGAAACCTTGTGCCACTCAGAATTATCATCATCTCTTCCCAACTTCAATAGCCGGCAACCATAAACCGTTAATCTGGTCAGGTGTTGGAGGGCTTCTTTAGAGGGCAGACTCCTTAATTTCCGGCAACTGGATAGTATTAATTCCCTGAGGGATGGCAATTTCCCCAGCCATTCCGGCACTGCTTCCATTTCACTCTCTTCTAAAGCCAATTTCCTAAGAGCATTGAGCTGTTGAAGAAGATCTTCAAGACGCTGCCAAATCCCCATCCCACAACTAATCCGTAACTCATGCAAGCTATCAAAAGAGCCAACAATCTTTATTGACAAATCATCAGTAGCCAGATTTCTAAGATCAACCTCCAATGATGTGAGACGAGGCATTTTCTGAAGACAAGCAATTACCATGCCCATATTCGTTACACTTTCTAATCCCCACAAACACAAAGATTCCAGGGACGATGAAGACGACTCTAGAAGTTCGATCGGCAATTCAGTCAGACCATCACAATAGGTGATTTCCAGTTCACGAAGAGAAGGGAGGTCGCTGCTTGGATTATATGGTATGGACTTTATTTTCCGGCAACTACGTAGAATCAATTTGTCAAGGCAGTGCGGAATCTCTGGTAATCCTTCCAGTTTCAAGCACCGAATCATCTCAACCTCTCTAAGAGAAACTCCAAAGCGTGGAGGCATATGCGTTAAGTCCACAGAACCAGATATTATCAAATAGGCGAGATTTTGATTGTTATGGAAGAACATGTCAGGGAGGCATTCCAGTCCTTCTAAATCCTCAAACTGTAGCTTCGTAAGTGAGGTTGTGTTGGCCAAGAGATTTTCCAGAGGCGAGCTGCTATAAATTCCAAAGATGTTTTCCCTTTCACGGATGTACAATGTTTTGAGGTTTGGTAAACGCCTCATAGCACTCGTCTGTTTTTGAATGCATAGGAGCCGTAGACACCCAAGGCATAGGAGCTGCACACACTCGAGGTATGTAGATGGACACTCCAAATGATATTCAACTGTAACTTCCACATGCCTCAAGTTTATTAACTTGTTTAATACTTCTAGCAACTCCTCGTGAGCGACGTTTGCTCTAAATGCCTGTAGGAGGTAGAGATTGTGGATCAACTTTGTTGAACATTCAATTGATGTGCGAAGGATGTCTAAATATCTCAAATGTATTAAATGCTCAATCTTTGGTAGTTGCTTATTATCGCGGCCAATTAAAACTAAACCACGAAGATGTTTGAATTCCGACAACATGTCATCATCAGAAATTTCACCGTCGAAGATTAACCAACGCACATTTCCAGCTTTCTCTTTTGGAATATCTGTAATGGATTTCAAATAAATGCACCGAACTGGACCGTATTCATTCAAAACTGAGAATGCTAGATCACACACGAGGTCGTGCATGGTGTAATGATTTATTCTGCCATCAAAATTTCGTAGCCCTACTTGTAATAAAGAGTTGTGTAGAAGAAGATCAAAATATTTGTCCCCGAGAGTCTCCATGTCATCACTTTGGAGAAATCCTTCTGTCATCCAAAGGTGAATCAACATGCTCTTCTCAATCTCATAACCCTTTGGAAGGATTGCACAAAATGCAAAGCATTTCTTAAGTGATTGTGATGGCAAATTATCAAAGCTCAATTTCAAGATCTTCCTCATAGTGTTTCCATCTTCGCCCAAGTTTGAAAGCTCGTCTTTTTCGATTGAGTACCACTTCCCTTTTGACTTCTCACGCAACAAGAGGCCACCCATTACTTTCGCAGCTAATGGCAGACCTTGACATTTATGTGCAATCTTTCTCCCAATAGCTTCAAACTCTAATGGAACAAAACATTTTTCTCCAAAAGTTTTTTCTTTAATTATGGACCAACAATCATCATCCGATAACCCCTTCAATTTCTCAATACGAATTGTTCCCACAATTGAAGCAACCGTGTCACTTCGAGTTGTAACAATAATACCATTCCCCTTTGTAGAAGTAATGCTCGATAACGTATCTACAAAATCATCCCACTTTTTCGTCTCTTCCGTCCAAACATCATCGAGGACGAGTAAATACTTTTTCGTTTCCAAATTTTCACGAAGCTTTCTCAAGAGAGCATCTTTAGAATTAAATTCATCTTTCGAAGATTCCGTGAGTGATTCAAGAATCTTCTTCAAAAGAGTCATTTGATCAAAATTTTCTGAAACATAAACCCAGATTCGCTTTTCAAAATGGGCCTCTATTTTCTTATCATGGAATACTAACTTTGCTAATGTTGTCTTCCCAAGTCCACCCATACCAAAGATGGGAAGGACAGAGAAAACTTCTTGTTCATTATGAGTTAATATCTCCACGATACTTGACACATAATTTTCTCTTCCAACAACAAATTGATCCGGGTTTGAAGCAGTTTCCCTTTCTGCAAGAGTAAGACTTGATCCTCCAACACCTGGAACGTGATCTCTGAACTGTCGTTGAAGGCCGAAATCCGTTGCCTCTTTGTTAATTGATTTCAGCTTCTGATTGATACTCTTGATTTCAAGACCCATTTTTCGAGTTGAGAAGAGGGCTCGTACCTTTTCCATCAGCTTGTTTTCGGGCTTCATTTTCCTGCGATGAACTTCGTAGTTGAGCTCGTCGAGAATGTTGTCGGCATCGAAAGCCACAGCTTCCAGATTGATCAACCAACGTTTGACAGCTTGGCGAGTCACTTGTTCCTTCTCGGCATCCTCCAGGAAATCTCGAATCATTTCCAGTGATTTTATGAGTTCATCCAAGTCTTCCTTGAAATTCCAAATGAGGATGATCTCTTCTTTGCAAAGTGAGATCAGATTTTGAAGCAGAAATTCAATGGCGGAACTAGCAATAGATCCGACCACGTCCCCCATTCTTTCAAAGATATTGATGCGAGAGAGATTTGTTGATGGGATATTAACTAAGCAAAGAGAGCGTATGAGTGATTCTTTTGCTCAGATATTAATGATCCAAGAGAGGGTGTGTGAGAGAGCTTTTCTGATGAGGTATTGATCTAAGAGATTGTATGAGTGAGAATCTTTTGCTTTGGTATGAAAGAAGTCTTGCAGGTTGTGAATGGTGAAGATGAACCGAGTGAGTGAGTGGTTGTGAATGGGAAAGAGAAAACTTGTTGAGAATGGTGAAAAGCTTAAGTAACTTTTCTGGATTTTCTTTTAACATTAGTTTAAAACTGGTTTTATCATCTATACACTATACTTCTCAACTTCATCATTCTTCCAAACCTTTGGGCCAATTAAATTTGGATATTAATAAATAATTAATTGCATATGTTAATTAAGGTTACATAATGGGCAACCTTGTCCTCCCAATTATAAAAGCAATACGATACTGAGAAATATTAAATGGATTCAAATACATGAATATTTGGTTAATCATTTACGGCTTTGAAGTTTATTTTAAAAAAAAAATATTTACACACTTACACCTCTGAAAAACCAAATCTTTAGTAGATAAGAGTGAAAACTAGTGATATATTTCCTTTTAACTTTGTTCCAATTTTCCATAAGCGACATAATTAAAGTTTATTTAGAAAGAACTAGACACCCATCACAGCTCAAAAGCCAAATCTTTGGTGATATATTTCCTTTAACTTTATTCTAATTTTCCACAAGCGACATATTACTTTATCGGATAATTCCTCAAAAATCTCCAAGTGTAAACTGAATTTCCTTGTCACTCCCCAATTTTGAAAAAGTTCCTGTTCACTCCCCAATTGAAAAACAAAATTTCTTTTCACTCCCCAAGGTTGTATAATAATTCAGGAATTGCGTACATTTTTTAGGGAATTGCGTATAAAAATCCCGGAATCTCGTATATACGAGATTCCGGGATTTTTATACGCAATTCCCTAAAAAATATACGCAATTTCTAAAGACAATGTACGAACCTGTACTATTTGTGGGGACCTAAAAGGAATTTTGTTTTTCAATTGGGGATTGAATGGGAACTTTTTCAAAATTAGGGACCTAAAAAGAATTTTTTCAATTTTTTGATACTATTCAAAGATTTTCCCTTACTTTATTCGAATTTTCCACAAGCGACACATAATTGGTACAAGTGAAGTGACGACCGGAGAGTGACTAGCCTTGTAAATGGGTGGGCATTCTCCAGTCTCAGGCCCAATTTTTTTTTTAAAAATCCAGGCCCAAACCCGAATATTAGACCCAGGACCAAACCCAAGCCCAGACACATTTTTATTTATTATTGGGTTTGGGTCTGGGTCTAGACCCGAATACCCGATAATACCCATTTTTTCTATCTCCAAACATTTTGCAAGAAATGAGAACAGGCCCTCCGTGGCTCAATCTGTCTAAATACTATATATTCACTCTCCTCTAACATTATTTCTCCACCTGTCTCCTTTTTTTTTCTTTTTTATATATTTCATCAAATAATTAAAAATAAAAATACATATTAAAAAAAATTAAGAAAAATCAATAACATTAAATAAAGTTGTCTAAAAAAAATTTTTGTTACAGAAAAATATATAAATTGATAGTTTAAGAAATTTTATAACTGAAATATAAAAATAAAAAAAGTGAATAATAAAAAAATTTTTGGTGATGCGTATCTGATTTGAGGAACTAGTTATGCTATTTTTAATTAGAAAATATATATTTCCTTAAAAAGAAGTACTTATATATGTGTAGGGGTGGGCATCGGGATTGAGATTTTCGGGACCCATCCTATCCCGGTCGGGAATTTCCCGATCGGGATGAGAAATTGGAGAAAAAAAATTTTCGGGACGGGATCGGGATCGGGAATTATTTTTAAATTTTCGAGAAATTCGGGATCCCGATTATAAATTAATAAATATAATATATGTAAATATATACATATATATATATAATTAATTATATATATATGTATAATATTAATATTAATATGCAAAAGACGTGTATATATATATATATATATAAGACGTGTTTTTTCTATTCTAAAATATAAATTTACTTCCCCAAAGAAATGGAAAAAGTTACATTCATTATTATACTCTTTAAAGCGCTCAGGAAAGTACTGCGCTTTTCACAAGCAGAAGGGGCATGACACCAACGAGTGTTGCCAACTTGAGAGCGAGATCCAGAGGCTTATAGCTGGGGGGCACTTGAAGGAATTTATGAAGGTGCTGGAGAGGTATGATGAACATTGCGCTGAGCGAGCACGTACTAGAGGAAGAAGCCGTTCACGCTCACGGAGTCCCCGCCACCAGCACACCGATTTGAGCGACCGCGGCAAGGGGAGAGCTGCGAATTTAGATAACCAGCCTTTTGCGGTCATCCACATGATCGCCGGAGGACCCTCGGGAGGTGATTCCAATGCTTCCCGGCGCCGCCACATTCGGAGTTATGACCAAAGATCATCCCTGCCTAAGCCTGTGCTCTCCGTTGACAGCTCTCCACGCTCGAAAGAGAACGACATTGTAGGGTTCACTGAGAAAGATTTGGAACACATTGTAACACCCCATGGGATTGGTGAAACCTCTAACTGTCCCATGGTGGTTAGTTTAGACGTTCATAACCACGTTGTAAAGAGGGTTTTAATTGATAGTGGAAGCTCAGTGAACGTTCTCCCTTACTCAACGTTTCAAAAAATGAACATAACAAATGTTCCGCTCGAACCCTTGAGAACGGCCCTCGTCGGTTTTGGGGGTTCCGAGATTGTCCCTCGCGGACAGATTCGCTTGGCCACCTCTTTTGGTCAAGCCCCACAGCGAAAAACTTTGGGCGTCCTTTACACAGTCGTTGAGGTAGACCTCCCCTACAACATCATCATTGGGCGCCCAGCCCTCGTGGATTTCAAGGCAGTAATTTTCACTTATCATCAGAAAGTCAAGTTCCCCACTCCCGAAGGCACGGGCGAGGTTCTATGCAATGTCAAGGAGGCTTGGGAATGTTACGTCCTTTCCCTTCGAAGCCATAAGCCCAAACAAGCCATTCAGGCGGGATCCACCAAAAAATCAGTTGACTTCCCCAAGTTAGACGAGGATGGCCCAGAACGTAAAAGAGCCAAACTGTACAAAAAGAAGAACAAGAAGAAGACTCCCAGAGAGGCCCAGCGCACGGGGGACGGGCCACCGGGAGCCCTCGAAGGATCCTCTTCTGAGAACGAGGGTTATGGGCCCTCGGGTTTGGAAAGCGACAGACTCACAGGGAAGAAACGAGCGCTCGAGGCCCCGAGGCCTGAAGTCCGAATCAAGCCCACCGAAAAGTTCTTGACCATCGAATTGGAACCTGGGAATCCAGATAAAACCACCCAGATTGGCTCAAACCTCGACGGTCCCTCGCAGGTTATGATGATTGATTTTCTCCGCGAGAATCTCGATGTATTCGCTTGGAAGGCTTCTGATCTCACTGGGATAGACCCGACTGTCATAGTCCACAGGCTCAACGTAGACCCGACCTTCAAGCCAGTCAAACAAAGGAAGAAGGACGTCCACGGTTTCAGGAGGCTAATCATTGAAGAAGAAGTTGGTAAGCTTCTCGATGCTCAGTACATTGAGGAAATTTTGTACCCGAAATGGCTTTGTAACGTAGTGCTCGTTCCCAAGAGCGCCAATAAATGGCGCATGCGCAAAGACTTCACGGACCTTAACAAGGCATGCCCAAAAGACCCGTACCCCCTGCCGAGGATTGATCAGTTGGTGGACTCAACAACGGGGTATGAGCTCATAAGCATGATGGACGCCTTTCAGGGATATTATCAGATCTTCATGCCACCCGAGGACCACCCCAAAACTTCGTTCGTTGTGCACTTAGGCGTTTATTGTTTCAAAGTCATGCCGTTCGGACTAAAAAACGCGGGAGCGACTTATCAACGGCTCGTCAACAGGATGTTCGAGCGCGAAATAGGAAAATCTATGGAAGTATATGTTGACGACATGATAGTCAAGGGCGAGCGCGGGCATTCCCATCTGGAGGATCTCAAACGAACTTTCAACATCCTACGTCATTATGGAATGAAATTGAACCCCTCCAAATGCACATTTGGCGTTCGAGGTGGTAAATTCTTGGGGTACATGGTCAGTCAGCGAGGCATAGAGGCAAATCCGGAGAAGATTAAGGCAATTCTTGACATCCCCTCCCCTCGGAACGTGAGGGATGTCCAAGTGCTAGTGGGAAAGATCATTTCATTGAATAGGTTCATCTCTCGCTCGGCAGACAGGAACTTACCTTTCTTCAAGATTTTACGCAACGCTCGCAACTTCGCTTGGAGCGAGAAATGTGAGAAAGCTTTGCAGGATATGAAGCAATACCTCACGAGCGTACCACTGTTGACCAAGCCTAGCCCCGGAGAAAACTCGATTATTTACCTTTCAGTCTCTGCAGAGGCTACGAGCGCTGTCCTCGTGGTGGTCCGCGAGCGTAAACACATGCCAGTCTACTATTTGAGCAAAACTTTGCAGGGGGCGGAGAAGAGATATATGGAGATAGAGAAGTTTGCTTTTGCACTCGTTAATACGTCCCGAAGGCTAAGGACTTACTTCCAGGCTCATTCTATCACAGTGCTTACAGACCAACCCCTCAAGCAGGTACTCAGTCAATTCGACATCACTTTCGAGCCGCGCACAGCCATACAGGCTCAGGCAGTGGCGACTTGTTAGTGGAGCGATTCAATCTGAATACCGGGCCCCCAGTAGAGGAAGGGTTGTAGCTCCTGCACACAAACGGCTCCTCGACCTCACAAGGGGGGGAGCCGGGGTGACCCTCAGAGACCCTCATGGTACAGAAGTGGATTACGCTATTAAACTGGTGTTCCAGGTTACCAACAATGAGGCGGAATATGAGGCTCTAACCCAAGGGCTCAAGATAGCCCTCCAGAATGGTGTCGTTCGGGTCACTGCTTATGTTGACTCCCAGCTGATCGCAAGTCAAGTTGATGGCACTTATGAAGCTCGAGAAGCCACTATGGTGCAGTACTTAGCGAGGGCTAAGGATTTGATCGCCAAGTTCAAAGAGTTCCATCTGCTGCAGGTCCCTCGAGCAGAAAATGAGCGCGCAGACGCTCTTTCCAAGATTGCTTCAGCCCTTGATGACTCTTGTGAGCGCTCAGTCACGTTCCTTAGGACGGAGAAACCGCTGATTAGTGAGACGGAACCCTCGCGCGGGGTGAACCTTGTTGGTTGGATGACATCATTAAATTTATCAAGGATGGGACCTGCCCGAGCGATAAAGTAGAAGCTCGGAAGGTTAGGAGTAAGGCCCCTAGTTTTTCTCTTAACAGCGAGGGACAGTTGTTCAAACGATCTTTCCAAGGCCCGCCGTTGAGAAGTCTAAGGCCCTCGCAAGCTAAGGAAGTGTTGGAGTAGGTGCACAGCGGAAGTTGCAGGAATCACTCTGGCGGTCGAATATTGGCCAAGAAAGTCTTGAGGAGTGGATTTTACTGGCCCTCGATATTGCAGGATGCCATCGGTTACTCCAAAAAATGTCCTAAGTGCCAATTTCACTCTAACACCCCTCAATTTCCGGCGGCTCAAATGATCCCTATCGATGTTTCTTGGCCCTTCGACCAATGGGGCATTGACATTGTAGGACCCCTCCCAATGGCGGTCGGGCAAAAGAAGTTTGTAATACTCGCCGTGGATTATTTCACTAAGTGGGCCGAAGCTGAAGCGGTCGCCAAAATAACGTTCAAAGTTGTGAGAGATTTCATTTGGAAGAACATCATCTGCAGATATGGCATCCCGAGGGTGCTCATCTCAGACAACGGTTCCCAGTTCATTGCTGCTGACATGCGGGATTGGTGCTATGAACTAGGGATTGAGCAGCGATTCACCTCCGTGGGCCACCCCCAAGCCAACGGTCAAGCTGAAGTGACCAACCGAACCATACTTCAGCATTTGAAAACGATGCTCAAAAGTAAGAAAGGGGAATGGACAGAAGAACTTCAGGGTGCCCTCTGGGCGTACCGTACCACCCCACGAGCGGCAACAGGGGAAACCCCTTACTCCCTCGTATATGGCTCCAAGGCTATGATACCTGCGGAGATCGCTCAAGAATCTGCGCGCGTGGCCTACTTCGAACCTGCAGTCAACGAAGCCAATCGGACGTTCGAATTAGATTTGCTAGACGAAAGGAGGAATACAGCTTGGGCTCGCATCCACAAGTACAAGGCGACTGTAGCCCGCCAGTATAACAAGCGTGTCAGAGAAAGAACTTTCCAACTAGGGGACTTGGTCCTCAAAAAAGTTGAAGTTTCTAAACATGTGGGTAAGTTGGATCCCAATTGGGAAGGCCCCTTCAAAGTCGTTCAAGTACGAGCGAACAACACCTACTTGCTAGAGACTTTGCAAGGCGAGCGACTCCCGAGACCGTGGAACGCGTGCAACCTTAGACGGTTCTACGTATAAATGCCCACCTTTGTAATCGCCCGCTCGCGGCACTTTGTACTTTCTTTTGACAGAAAACATGTGGTAATCATTTCAAACATTGCGAGCATAATGGTAAGTATTTTATATGTTGTTATATCATTTGTTTGCTCTATCCTTTGATTAATGGTCTGATTAATAAAAAGATTACTCCGTATCGAGCGTATTCCACGTCGAGCGGCTTAATTAATACTCCGTTAATCTCAAATCGACGCTATCTGTGTGGTAAAAATACCCCACCTTGAACACCTTGACGCTCATAAGAGTATAAAGCCCATGAATGAGCGTGTCGAGTGGTGGGATGCTAAACGCTTAATTTACGCCAACTGGGTGCTCACCACGCCAGTTCACGATCGTAAACCCCCAATTACCCTCACCTTCTTGGGTAAGAACGCGCTCGTAAATCAGCGGATCCTGGACCAATTCTTTCATGGGTACCTCAGGATGATGCTAACACTACGGCTACGCTCGCTTTAATCCCATACTTAGCAAATCCTACAGTTGGTTTCTAAGTACGTTCAACTCACTGGAACGCTCAAGATGGAGTTGCACGTCACATGCCTGAGGCCAATACTTAGTTAGATCCTTAAAGGTTTTCTAAGTTCAAATTCGAGCCTCATTGTGAACATGGCTAGGGAACCCTCTTAAGGAACACCCTCAAGCCCACACCAGCATCACTCAAATTGACAGACATTCTCAAAATTTTAAAATGCATGGGGATAAACGCCAGGGAACCCCCAAAGGAAATGCCCTCGTGCGTACACTCTCCCATCGCGAACATTCTAATAACAAGAAAGATAAACATGCAGACAGCCAACACGAAATGACAGTCTTATGTAACATTCAATGTTGAAAGATTCAAGCCTCATTAGCATAAAATGACATGGCAAACAAAGTAAAGGGCGAATTCAAATATGCCAGCAAGAGGTATCAGAAATTAAAAGTACAAAATCGAATGCAATTGTTCATAAACAAGAATGGAAATTGAACAAGCAGGATCTTGAAGCGGTGGCAAGGGAAATTTCATTGAGCTTGGTTCTCAGGCTCTGGAGGAGCAGTTGCAATAGGAACTACAGCCAACGCGTGGGCGTCAGAAGCCTGAGCCTCTCCAGGTTCCTCATCGACCGGATCGTCCATAACGGTGCCCTCGTCGTCTATCTGAATGGACTCGGGGTCTATAGGATTGGCCGCTATGAACTCCTGTTGGAGCATCGGCACAAGTTCTTGATACTTCGGCTCCGCCAGACTTTCCGTGGGATCTTCATCCTGAACCATAGGCTCGCAGTTATCGTCCAGGTCCATGCGTAGGCGGTCATCAGTTCGAGCGCTCTCGGGGGCCAACCCCAGCTTCACCATCTGCCCAATCGCCTTGTAGAAGAAGCGATGAGCGTTGTCAAAACAGTACATATTGGCGGCAAAAGTGAAGGCCTTAGAGCGCACAAATTTCAGCACCGAATCCCAAGCCACCTTCGACTCGAGGCTGGCTACCTTCTCTTGCAAGTCAGCGAGAGACTTCTTGATTACCTCGTTTTGACGAGTGCTCTCGGCTAACTGTTGTCCCAACTCTCCGTTCTGGACCCTCATCTGGTCTCGCTCCTCCTTTAGCTTCTCGTGACGATTGTTGAGGGTCAGGAATGCATCGTCCGACTTCTTCAGGGCCTCCTTCAACCTGTCATTCTCGAGGTTGGCATCACTCAGTTGAGCGCTAACGTTATTATAATCCTCCTACAACTGACCGGGGTCGGAGATTCACAGTAACTTCTTGTATTTGGCCTTATGCTCAGCATAGGCCTGCGCTCGACCCTGCAGATTCTTCAGCCTCGGAATCACTTCCTGGAAAGTCATAGGTGGCGGTTGCTATCAGAGTTATGATAAGGAAGGGGAAATTTTACAGAGGAAGTTAGGGACTCACCGTCAAGAACGCGTGGCAGGCATCATCTGCCACCTGAGCGGCGTCGTGCTCGTTCAATTTGTCGTGGTCGCCGGAGAATTGAAGTTTCCCGACGATGTCAGAGATTAGGTTCACAGAATACGCGCTCTTCTTCAGTAAAACTGGACCCTCCGTCCGTTGACGTTTATATCGAGCGTCGCCCCGGCAGCCCATCTTCCAGAAATCTTCATCCTCAGAAGAGGAAGTATCGCTGCCCTCGCCGCGGTGGCCCACAACCACCTCCTTGCCTTTCCGGAAATGGGGATAGAGTCTGGAAGTTTTTTTCTCTTCCCCTGACGGTCGGCCCTCACGGAATCGTGCATTCGGACAAGTTCTCCCGAGCGATTACGGGAAGTGCTGGAGCTTAATGCGATTGGACCTTCGGGAGCAGCTAGGGATGGAGTAACCTCCCGAGCGCCATCCACTGTCAGATCCTCGATGGGGAGAGCCCCTGGGGCCTCATTTCCAACACCTCTGCTGCCATCTTCTCGCCCTGTCCTACTGCGGACGCCCCTCCTCCTCAGAGCGTTTGAGGGTTGGGCCTGCTGTTGCTGTTGTTGCTAGGGGTTAACGCCCGCCCTTTGAGCTTGCATCATACGGACAAGAGCCTCGGCGTTTATTCCTGTGGTTAATATTTGGATATCTGCAAATGAAGGATTCGAGCGTCAGAAGGTGGCAGTGTGGATGATAATTGCAGAAATACAATAAACCAAACAAAGTCAGCAGTGCTATCTTAAGAGTTAGAACAGTTAGTTCCTAGAATCTAACCATCGAGGCCCATGATTTCAGCCAGAGGATTGATTATCATGCTTGGGGGAAAGGACAGGCCATAGCAGAATAATATTCCCTCATTCTTTATCAAGACCTCAGCCTTGATCCATTTCTTCTCATTCTTCATTGCGAGGGCCAACCCCTTCGCCCAATTCTCGAATGCTTTGTTCTTTGCCCTTTCCTTAATCAGTGGCCCCTCACCATGTATAAACCACCCTCGGTGAACCCTGAAAATCCCTCCAGGAGCCCCAACGAAGAAGTACTTCTCCTTCCAATGCTCGCCATATGAAGTGGAGGGAGAATCTATCATTTTGAAGCCAAATTTAGCTTGAGCGTAATAAAACCCATCTGTGGGGGACGAACGCGTTGAGCGAGCCACTTGGATCAGACTATCGAAATTGTTGACAGAGGGTTCATAACCTAGGGCCCTCATCATTATCACGAATGTGTTGATTAAAGCAATGCCGTTCGGTAGGATCTGGGAAGGGCAAAGTCGGAGGTGATGGTAAATGGTACAAACGGTGGAAGGGATCGGAAACCTTAGACCCCCGGCCAGGACCACATCCCAATAAACTGTCAACATCCCCGGCGGCGGTGAGTTTGCTCTCTCCCCCTCCTCGGGAAGACGCATGGGAAACACTGCTTCATCCCAACATGCTTTTCTCCTCAACTCTTTCAGATCGTCGAGCGTCAGAATACTTTTAATTTCATCCGGAGACCTGTCAGTTTGGTGAGGGTTGTTTTGCCTCACTCGCGTAGCAGGCTCCTTGCCCTTGCGTTGGCGTTTTCTGGGGGGTTCAGCCTCAGCATGACGCTCGGAAGGCCTAGCACCGCCCTCGGGGGCCGCAATTGCCACCATGATTCTATGATCTTGGGGTCTTACGGCGCTATTAAGTACGGGAAACACCCTCTCCCCTTGTCTTTGCATTTCCATAACGTTGTGCATCTCTTCAAAGAGATCATCTACACCTCCAGGAGCACGCTCGTCCATTCCTTGAACAGCGGCATCAACTTCTTCATCCCCAGCTTCAGCCGGAGCCCTGGCCACTGGGATGGCGAATGGAATCTCATCGCCAGGAGAGGCTCTGGCCATTGGAACCGCCGTGGGTATATTACCATGAGGGGAGGAGCTCCCAACTGACATCTCGTCTATCTCCCTCACATAATCATCTGCTTGGTGCCCTGCAATGTCTGCCCCTTGACTTTTAGAAGAGAAGCTTCTCGTAGAAAACCCAATGAAGAAGGAAATTTATGAAATGAATTCAGCGGCAGGAAGGGGCTATTCACTCAATAGTTTCACTCACACAACCTAAATCTAAAGTTAGTACAAGAATATCAAAGATTATGGAGTTTTACCTAAAGACTGAAGGAGAATTCGCCAGGATCCGTGAAATTTCGCAGAGAAGTTCTTACTTTTCGATTGCTTGGAGAAAGTTGAATGTGTGAAAGAGGTGCAAGGGCTGTGCAAGGCCCTATTTATAAGGGGGGATTTACATCGTTTAGGTCATGAAAATTCAAAATGCAATCATTTCTCGCCTAGGGAATCCCCCCACTTTCCACGTTCCCACTCAGCATTTAATACGGACACAACTTCATTTAATGCGATGTCAGGACGTATCCATTACGGAAGCCAAGCAGTCACTTCTCTTGCAAAAGACTTGACCCTCGGATATTCAGAGATTCAAGGCTCGCTTCACCTAAATTCTACAGTACGCTCAAGCGATACTACAGAATTTGGGGGGCAAAATGATGAGACATAAGACCGCGCTCATATCAGAGTCGTCCACGTGTCACTACTTGCCGGCCGAGAGATTGGACGCTCGCGTTGATGGGTTCGCGGGCCAACCTAGCCCACTCGCTCGCTTATTAGTATAGGCCCATGCGCCTCGGCCAGCTATTCAAGTAAAGGGTTCAAGTTGACAGGCCTGACGCTCACACCGCGGCCCTCAGGGTCTCCTGATGCTCGGGACTTGGACGCTCAAAGACCATCTACCGTGGGGAACCCAACCGTGCGCCCATCGAGCGTCACCAACGCTCGCGTATGATCCTCTCCACCGCGAGGGATCCCACCTCTAGCAAGGTAGACCTTGGGCCTTCCCCGCGCGCGACCCTCGCCAACAACCTCTGACACAGAGGCAGTGCGCACCTTTACCTGACACGCCGCCTGATTTTCAGGGATGTCACTCTCATGCCCTCACAGACCGCCACGTGTTAGGGCAACACAGGTTTGGGACCACTCGGTCAATTACCCAGTTTACCCTCACCCCTAACATATACATAGGAGAGAACCCTTGCATTCTCCCCCAAGTCATCTTCCTCATACACACTATACTGGGCATACTTTTCCTCCGTTTTCCTGCATCTTCTCAAGCTCTGTAACACATTCACCACAGTTGCATCATCATCACGCCTTGCATTCTTGGTGTTATCCTAGCTGGAAGAACCCACGCTCATAAGGAAACCCAGTTCCTGAGTCTCTAACGTCTGTGATGGTCTTCCCCTTTTAAAACAAATATTGAAAGTGTTGTTGCATTTTTGGAAGTTCATATTCCTGCATCATCAGGTATATGATATTGTTTTATTTGAACTAGCGTATGCCCCATGCGATGCACGACATTTATGTATAATATAATTTATAATAGGGAAAAATGTTCAATTCATCCGGTTGGATGGTCCGATTTGAAATGCCTGGACACGATTTTGGGTTTTGGCAAATTTCATCCTCCAATTTAGGATTTTGTGAAATTAATGGACATCATCCCACCGGAAGTCTTCGTTGTCCGTCGGAGAATCCACATGGCTGCCGGAGCCCAACAGCTTGTGGCCACATGGAATTAATTTTGCCATGTAGGCATTTTTAAAAAAAATTAAAAAAAAATAGAAAAAAATACACACACACAAAGCACGTGCTTTATTAATGTTGTGTGTAATATATATATATATATATATATATATATATATATATATATATATAATACGTAAATGTTGTAATCCACAAGAATTTTAAATTGATTAACACAAATTAAATTCTCAATTTAGACTAAACTCCTAACTTAGTCTAAAAAAATCAAATTAATTAAATTTCAAATTCAAATTAAAAAACCAAATTTTATATTAATTAAGAAAATTAAAGTCCCAATTATTATGTTTTATTATTATTATTATTTTTTTAAAAGAAAAATCTAACAACAAACCAACAACTCCTAATGTTTCAAAACAAACAGCAGAATTCAAGAAATTTTCAACTCCTCCAAGATCAAGAAAATTTTCAGCAAAATTTTAAAGTCCCAATTATCGTATTACCACTCGAACGTCTTCGCACCGTTGCCGCCGCGGCACCATCACTCAATATCTTTGCACCACCACATAATCACCAAAATCGCACGACACCACCACAAAATGCCCAAAAGAAACACGCAAAGAAAATCACAGAAAAATCTTACTGGAAATTTCCAACAAAATTGCACAAAAATTGCCCAGAAAAATCGCCCTAAAAATTGCACTAAAAATCACGAATACAGCACACATGCACAATGATTCGCACAGAAAATCACCCAAATAAGCACAAAGAATCCGTCCCAGATCTAGAGTTTGGAAAGAGGATGTCGATCTTAGTGGTGATGGCGAGATCTGAGAAGAAGCATTTGAGGCGCCGATGGTGGTGGTGAGCGGCGGTCTTCAACGATGGCAGAGGCGGCGGTTCTTTTACAGGGAGAGAGATTTGCACATAGGTGGGGGAGATCTGTTTTTTGGAGAAAACGAAAATAAACCAAGGCTGCGATGAGGTCCAAGGCCGCGATGGCAGCAAATCGGGCGGCGGTGCACGAGGTCCAAGGCTGCGATGGCAGCGCGTCTGAAGTCATCGCCGGCGATGAAGGTGCTGCCAGCAACGACGATATGCTGCGTGAGGCCAAGGGGATCGCAGCAGGGTGGGGAGGATGGAGGATAGTAGTCGGTAGGCCATGGGGAGCATTTTGTTGCAGATTGAGCAGCAAAAACGGTGCCATAGGAGTGTAGCTTTTTACTCTTTTTTTTTATTTTAATTTTTAATTGTTGCAGAAAGTGTGACATGTAATCCTACATGGCAACAAGATGACACCCGGCCACTAACGTGTATATGAAGGTCACCAATATGGATTCTCTGATGGACAACGAAGACTTCCTGTAGCACTCCTGACACGTGGAGGTGCCACACCCCCGCACTATAGGTCAACCCACATACGAAATGGCCAATCCGTACATGAACTAACCTATAGCGAATGGGTGACAATGCAATAAAACGATAAGCTAGGCGGGATCAACCTATACATGCAACAAATTAAAGCGGAAGCATAAATAGTTACTATCAAACATTTCCATTAATCAAGCCAGGACATTTCACATTTGCCAAATAAAATATATTCTAACTTTACATATCAATACATTATCATCTCCTAAAATAAATAACCAATAGCATTAACATAATTCCCTCAAATAATAAATAACAATTAAATAACATGCACCGTGCATGACTCGACTCACTTCCCGCCTAGCGTGCACCTGCAATAACCTGAAAGGTGGAGGCGTCAGTCTGTGAAGACTGAGTGAGGGGTTTAAATACATATTAGCGCAGATAACATGCAAGTTATATTCTCGGGTAAAGATTTATAAAAGATAATATATAAGTTCAATAATAACATGACTTCGCCCGAGGATACAACTACCAATATTAAATACTTGTTCATTTTCATGCAATCAATACATGGCCCCGGCGAGTGAGGGCAGTCACCAACCGTACTCCAAATGTACATGAACATGCTTGCTTGCTTGTTAATTAATAGGTGATCGTGCAATTCAATTATCGTGTAATCGTGCAATAGTGTAAACATACAACACGTTCATGGAATGAAAATCATGCAATAACCCGAGGACAATCCGTGGTGCCGGACCCGTCCCCAGTCTCCTTCTTCCTCCGGTTGATGAGGGGATTGCAAGGCCCCATCATCCATGCATGTTGAGCAGAGGGTACATGAATCCCTAAGCCAGGAGCTCCTTCCTCCGCTAACCTCCTAGCGGATTCAGGGGTGACCCCAAACATGATGAGGATAGTGCCAGAGTTACCCGTCAGCCCTTGCTTTCCCGGTTGGCTCTAGTCACTACCCTCGGGCCCAACGTGAACGGTCATGCTACTCGCCTAAACATGCACGAAACATGGCTTGCTTGCTTGCTTGCTTTCATGAACATGGCTTGAAATGATAAGTGACTTTATAAAATTATAATTATAATTACCTTTGGCCGAAAGAACACATAAGGGCATACGGGTTCTATTTAACTAGCAATTAAACCTCACCTGACAGGCGACACACGACTCGTGAATACGTGAACTGCTCATGCTCGACAATCTCCGCCCTGGAGAATAACTGGACAAGAAACGGGACAATGTACGTGCATGAGACCATAATTCAAGCATATTACTTCATATAAGACGCACGACGTGATCAAGTACGAGACATCATGCAATAAATAATGTAGCATGCAAATATCACGTTTTGGCATGTAATCATTCATATAACAACAATTTGGGGTCAAAGAACTCGTCGGATCGAGGTGCTAAAAATATAATTTTGTGCAGACACTTTCTGTACTTCCAGAGAGCTGGGAATGGCCGTTCCAGGTTTTAGTTCAAAGTGGGAAGGGCCGTTCCCGCCTGTCGGGCTCCCCGAAGATGGGAACGGCCGTTCCCGTCTGTGAGACAAAGTGAGAACTGTCGTTCCTGTCTTCGCCGCCAAGCACATCTTTCAAATAAATAGGAACGGTCGTTCCCCAATTGCAGAGGGAACAGGAAGGGCCGTTCCCGTTACGCAGAAGGTTCAGAAAACAGGGGAGAAGAACAGAGCATACACGAACCATCAACAAAGCTCATCATAATCATCATAATTCAACTTCTAACATTATAATTCATGGAAAAGAACATATATATATGCTTTAGGTACAAAAATGCTCAATATAAACACACAACCCATGCTTCAATCATCATAATTACCAACTTTGGCATATATATAGACTCATCATATAATCTCCTAATTCTCAAGAATTACACATGAAATTCAAGTTTTGAGCATATAATCATACTTCTAACATCAAGTAATCAAGTTAGCTAGCTTAACCACTAACCCTAGCTTCACACCAAATTATCAAGAAATCATCTTCATGCTCATATATACCTTGAAGTGGAAGAAGATGATGAAACTAGATACTTGAGCTTGAATCATGAATTTCCCTAGCAAATTCTAGCTTGAAGATGATGATCTCCTCCTTCCTTTCCCATGGATTTTGGCTCGGTAGAGAAGAGCAAAGAGGAATGATGATTTTGATGAATGAAAAATAATGATTGTGGAAGAGATGCAAACAACGATATATTAGGGGAAAAATGTAATAATTATGATCAAATCCTCCAAATCCTATAAGCTATGCAATTGAGTATCAAAGGTTTGGAAATGATCAATTTAGTCCTCTAATATTTTCATGCAATTAGGTCCTTAAAGAAAAGGAAATGAGCAATTAAGGACAATTGTGCAATTAATACAAATTGGACAATTAATTCATGTAGCAATTAAATTCCATTTATACAATAATCCACAAATTGACACGTTTTCACGTACTTTCACATATTCATGTCGAAATACAATTTATAAAATTAATCTAACACGCATAATTTAAATAAACGAAAATAATAAAATAAAATCCTAACGCTCGAAACTCACACGTGTCGAGCGTACCTGACTGTCTGAAAATCGGGGTGTAACACTTCCGGTGGGATGGTGTCCGTTAATTTCACAAAATCCTAAATTGAAGGATGAAATTTGCCAAAACCCAAAATCGTGTCCAGACATTTCACATCGGACCATCCAACCGGATGAATTGAACATTTTTCCCTTTATAATATTAAGTATTTTTTTTATAATTTATAATATTAAATATAAATTTTGTAAATTAAGATAATTTTAAAATAAATAACTAAATTATATAAATTGAAAAACAATCTATACGATTAATATTTTTTTATAAATAATAAATAAGTTAATGTTACAGTATTTCTTATTATAGTTTTTTTATTCATTAACTCGAGACGTTGTAAAAAGAAAGTAAGTTCAAAGAGATTATATGATTACCAATTTACCATCCAATTTTAAATACCTACCAATACCATACACCTCTTGCTATGCAAGAATAATATAATTTTATGATAATTTTAAATTTAAAGAAATAAGACTAAAAAAATTATTTTTCTTAAAAAATCATCTAGCAGTTTCTTCTTCCAAAGTAATCAAACTAACATACACTTTTTCTACATGAAAAAACTTTTAATTGAAATCTTATGTCACAAATTAGTTTATTCCTCTATATTAATTATATTTATACTTGTAAAATATGTTAGGGAAATCTTATGTAGTAAATTTTCCGATGAATAAAAAATAATGTAAAACAAACTTTCTAACTAAAAATTTTATAAACAAAAATAAAATGGGTAATGAAATCCTAATACTTCCCTAATGGATGAGATTAATATTGAACTAAATAAACTAAGCATATACGGTAAATGATGAAAATATAATTTTGAAGAAGTTAGTCTAAAAATATAATGATAACAAATAAATAACTCGTTAAAGAAAAATATTTCTAGTTATTTTTTATATAAACTATTTTTATAACATTTTGGTAAGTGGTAACAATATTAAGTAAATAATAATAATAATAATAATAATAATAACAAATGAAACCATGTGATATAATAACTACATTATGTATTATATTTTGAGTATGAAGAGTATAACTCACGAATAATAATTACACTTGAATTATTTGCTGCAAAATAGTTTCCTACCAATAATATAAGACAGTGAATTAATTAATATAAAAGATTGATAATGTTAGATTTAGTCACTCTTAAAAATAATTAAGAAAAAGGTGGAGAAATAAAAATAGGAAAAAATGACAAAGCCTGTAAAAATAATAAAATATTTTACATAGATGCTCCGTAAATCCCATAAAAAATAATTATAAATATAATGCTCGAGAAAAAAAGGGGGTGGGGGAAAGAATTGGATCAGGAAAAAAATAATTCGACTTGATGGGGTCAAAATACGCTTGTCCCACGTTTGGACACGTGGCACTACCAAAATGATGGCATTTGTCTCCCCAAAGTTGCACCCATCGGCGCACGAGCGCTAAGCCCAACAAGCGCTATCATCCTTCAACAGCGCATGACCTCGCTGTCATGCTCCCCCTTTCCGCTGCTCTCTCACGAGTGTCCACATTCTGTATGATCGACACATGATTATGTCCAGGAAGCCCTCTTCGAGCGTCACACTCCCTCAGAGTGGCCTTCCCTTCTGATTCATCACACCAGCCTTGGCTCTCATCCCCTAGCGGATTTCTTAGCCTCCAAGGCTTTTGGTTGTCACGAGCGTGCTCTCAGGCCCTCGTTACCAACCTTCCAAACGGCTCTCTGACACACCGTACATGCCCGCGCACCTACCACTGTTGCCAGCACTAACTTTCGGCAGCTTTTATAGAAGATTCCTCCTAGGTTTCTCTCTCACAGCGCCACGTGTTAGGGCAACATTCGGCCAGGACCACATGAGGCAAATGACCAAAGAGTCCCTGACCTTCAACTATAAATAAACAGAGTCATCTCCCTCACGGTAAGGGATATCCACTATTGTAACCTCCATTTAGCTTACATTTTCCTTTTTCAGATCCTTATCTGACTTGAGCGTCGGAGAGCCAAACTGGGAATCACCCCCAGTTCCCCCAGCTTGGCTTTCTGACTTTTTCTGTGTTTGTCCCAGCAGGTAGAACCCCCATTCTTTTTCCGGCGAACTTTCCGGCGGTTTCCCCACTCAAACAAATTCTAAAGTGATCGGATTCTAACTCTCCTATTTAGGACCCATCACGACTAAAAAAATTATTACATAAATAAGATAAAATAAGTAATAAATGAAATATTTGATAGTAATATATCTATGATGTAAACAGAAAATGTTAGATATTCAAAAAAAAATTATACAAAGAGTTAATATAAATGAAATAAAATTTAATTTAGCGATAAAAACAATTAAAATGATGAAACAAAGGACAAATGATTTTGAATAATTTCATATAGCTAATTATCTATACCCAAAAAATTGTAAATAACTAATCATCATAAAATATCAATGGAAAATAAAATTAATACCAAAGCGATGAAACTCAAAATATAAAAAAAAACTAACTCATCGAGAACTATAAAATATTTAAAAGATAAACAACAAAATCATAGATAATAAGATTGACAACACAAAAAGATATCTTATTAAAAATTAACTCGATCATCTTTCATTATAGAAATCAAACAACATTGTAAGTATCTAAGTCCCCAGACAAGGGGATGTGAATCCTGACGTCCTCGCGGCTGTGCAAGACCAGCTGCAGGGTTTGAAGGATATTGTAGGACAGCTCTCGCGAGGGCGATCAACTCATATCTCCCCTAGTTGGGATGAACGGGTTGATGCCAGGAACGCTCGTCCTAAGGACCGCCAACCAAGGGTCCCCCATCGCAAGGAGCCGGAGGAGAACTTCGGCACATATGAATATCACCCATTGGCGAGGGGCTCTCCCCTCGTAGAAGAGGTTTTGATGGCCCAAGCAGGGATGGCCAAAATCCCCACTTCCATCAACCGCTACGATGGGACAACCGATCCAGCTGAACATCTGGATCATTTTCTACATTTAATGCACCTCTACGAGCATTCCAGCAACTGCTGGGCCAAGGTCTTTGTCACATCCTTAGTGGGAATGGCTCAGGAGTGGTACAAGCGACTGCCGCCACGCTCGATTCACTCATATGAAGAGCTGGCCCACGCTTTCCTCAACCACTTCAATTCTTTGAAAGCCCCAGTCACCGCACCTACAGCCCTTTACAACGTGGTGCAAGGCAAGAGTGAGTCCCTACGCTCGTTCTTCGCCCGCTTCAACAAGGAGATCCTGCAAGTAGAAAGGCCGTCCATGGAGTTCTTGATCCCAGTGCTCTTTCAGGCTGTAGATCACAAGCAGTATGTGAGCAAGAAATTCGCTGATGCCATTGTGGAGAGAAGGCCAGGGACACTCATGGCCTTAAGGGAAATAGCCGAGCCATTTTTCGCGCTCGAAGACATGTATGGGACAAACGGTCCCCGGCATCACAGTCCCGCAAGGAACGATCGCCCTCATTACGAGCGAGGACGGGATGTGGCTGTAAAAAAGGATCGCCCTCAGGAGCGCAAGAGGTCACCGCCGCCCCCTCGTAAATTCGAGCGCATTCCGCTCACGAGGCCAAATTCCGAAGTCTATAACCTCTCCGATAAGAAGCTTTTCAAGAGACCTATCAAGATGAGGGAAACGGATTCGCTCAGGCGCTCGAACAAATATTGTGCTTTCCACAAGCAGAGGGGGCACGACACGGATGAGTGCCGTCAGTTGGAAGCTGAAATTCAGAGACTCGTCGCAGGGGGCCATTTGAAGGAATTTGTCAGGGTGTTGGAGCGTTATGATGAACACTGTAACGAGCGCACCGGCGGAAGAAGGAAGAGCCCGTCCAGATCTAGAAGCCCACGAGGAAGAGGGCCCCTTGAAAGCAGCAGCCATCGGAGTAATAAAGGAAAAGCCCCTGAACAAGAGAATACGCCTTTCGCGGTCATCAATATGATAGCGGGAGGCCCTTCGAGGGGAGATTCCAACGCATCTCGACGGAGGTATGTTAGGAGCTACGACCAACGCCCGTCAGCGCCTAAATCCATCTACGCCATTCAGAAAACGAACGCTCAACAAACAAGAGAGAATGATGTAATAGGCTTTGATGATAGGGATTTAGAGCACATTGTAGCACCCCATGGGGAAGGTGTAACTTCTGACTGCCCCATGGTAGTTAGTGTGGATGTTCACAATCACGTTGTAAAAAGGGTGTTGGTAGATAGTGGAAGCTCTGTTAATGTTTCGCCTTACTCTACATTCTTGAAGATGAATGCTGACCTCCCCCTTGAGCCTCTCAAGACCGCTCTCATTGGTTTTGGAGGGTCCGAGGTTGTCCCACGGGGACAGATCCGCTTAGCTACCTCATTTGGCCGAGCCCCTCAGCGCAAGACTCTTACGGTTGTGTATGCGGTGGTGGAGATTGATATTCCTTATAACATTATAATTGGGCGCCCAGCCCTCGTTGATTTCAGAGCCGTCATCTCCACCTATCACCAGAAGATTAAGTTCCCCACCTCCGAAGGTGTGGGGGAAGTGCTGTGCAATGTGCGAGAGGCTTGGGAATGTTATATGTTATCCCTCAGGAGGCCTAAGGTGGAGAAAACCTTCCAGATCGGGTCTACCAAGAAATCTGTGGATTTTCCTAATCTAGATGAAGATGGTCCTGTACGGAAAAGGGCAAAGTTGAACAAGAAGAAGAATAAGAAGAGGAGGGATGCTAACACCAAAAATCCCCTCGAAAGTGCCCCACCAGGAACCGTCGGAGAATCATCCTCGGAAGGAGACGAGCGGGAGGAGGATGTGCCCGCTCAGGATGCCCAATTGATCGGGAAAAAGAGGGCGCTCGAGTTGCCCCACCCTGAAGTAAGGATTGAACCCTCGGAGAAGTTTCTTTCTATTGAGCTTGAGCCTGGAAACAAGGATAAAACAACTCAGATAGGGTCCAACCTCTCGGGGCCCTCCCAAATTATGATGATTGATTTCCTCAGAAAGAACATTGATGTATTTGCGTGGAAAGCCTCTGACCTCACAGGGATTGACCCCAGCGTCATCGTCCACAGGCTCAATGTGGACCCTTCGTTTAAACCCATCAAACAGAGGAGGCGAGACGTGCATGGCTTTCGAAAGAGGGTCATCGAAGAAGAAGTTAATAAACTCCTGGAGGCACAGTATATTGAGCCCATCCTATACCCCGAGTGGTTGTGCAATGTGGTTTTGGTACCCAAGAGTGCGAACAAGTGGCGAATGTGCAATGATTTCACTGATCTTAACAAGGCTTGCCCTAAGGATCCCTACTCGCTACCCCGAATAGACCAACTGGTGGATTCGACCGCTGGATGTGAACTCATGAGCATGATGGACGCTTTTCAAGGATACTATCAGATCTTCATGGCTCCAGAAGACCGCCCTAAAACTTCGTTTGTCGTTCATTTAGGGGTGTTTTGCTTCTTGGTCATGCCTTTTGGACTGAAGAACGCTGGAGCCACGTATCAGCGGCTCGTCAACAAGATGTTTGAAAGAGAAATTGGAGGGTCCATGGAGGTTTACGTAGACGATATGATTGTTAAGAGCGAGCGACGGGACTCACACTTGAAAGATCTCGAGCGTACTTTTTCAATCCTACGTCAGTATGGGATGAAGTTGAACCCTTCAAAGTGTACCTTTGGAGTGCAAGGGGGAAAATTCTTGGGATACATGGTCAGTCAGAGGGGAATTGAGGCCAATCCTGAGAAGATCAAAGCTATCTTGGAAATTCCCTCTCCCCGAAATTTGCGGGAAGTGCAAGTTTTAGTGGGAAAAATCATCTCTTTGAACAGATTCATTTCGCGCTCGGCGGACCGGAACCTTCCTTTCTTCAAAATTTTGAGGAACGCACGAAATTTTACTTGGACAGAAGAATGCGAAAAAGCGCTGCAGGACATGAAGGCTTACCTTTCAAACGCCCCGCTACTGACCAAACCCATCGAGGGTGAGAGGCTATTTGTGTATCTTTCCGTTTCTTCCGAAGCCACAAGCGCGGTTTTGGTCGCTATACGAGAGCAAAAACACCTGCCTGTCTATTATTTGAGCAAAACATTACAAGGAGCTGAGAAGAGGTACTTGGAAATTGAGAAATTTGCGTTTGCCCTTATTAACGCATCGAGACGTAGGCCTTATTTCCAAGCGCACTCCATAACTGTCCTGACCGACCAACCCTTGAGGCAAGTTCTGTCCAAACCTGACGTGTCGGGGAGATAAATAAAGTGGGCCATCGAATTGAGCCAGTTTGATTTATGCTTCGAGCCCAGGACCGCGTTACAAGCCCAGGTCGTAGCTGATCTGTTGGTTGAACGCTTTGGTTTAGAGCCAGATGTTGTTGAAAGTGACGGGTTATGGGTCCTGCACACAGATGGTTCCTCAACCTCTCAAGGAGGAGGGGCAGGGGTAGCCCTTAGAGACCCCAATGGGGTTGAGCTGGACTTCGCGATCAGGTTGGATTTTCAGGTCACAAACAACGAGGCTGAGTATGAAGCCCTAGTACAAGGATTGGAAATCGCTTCTCAAAGTGGGGCTTCCAGAATTACCGCGTATGTGGATTCACAATTAATCGGGAGCCAAATCAAAGGAACTTATGAGGCTCGAGAAACCACCATGGTGCAGTACTTAAGTATAGCCAGGGAGGTCATTGGAAAGTTCAAAGAATTTCATTTGCTACAGGTCCCGCGAGCTGGGAACGAACGCGTCGATGCTCTTTCAAAATTCGCTTCAGTACTGGAAGGCGCTCACAAGCGCTCCGTGACGTTCCTTAGAACAGAAGAGCCTCTGATTAGGGAGAAAGTCGCCCAAGATGCAGTCCTTACGATCGACCCGCTTGAACCATGTTGGATGGATGACATCATCAAGTTCCTTAGAGATGGTATTTGTCCCACTGATAGAGTAGAAGCTCGGAAGGTTCGAAACAAGGCCCCTCGGTTCTCTTTAGATTCCGAGGGGAGGCTGTTCAAGAAATCATTCCAGGGACCCCCGATGAGATGCCTAAGGCCCTCGCAAGCGAGGGAAACGTTGGAACTCATCCATAATGGGAGCTGCGGAAATCATACGGGAGGACGTATTCTGGCTAAGAAGATTTTAAGAAGTGGGTTCTATTGGCCCACGGTTTTGCACGACGCCCTCGAGTTTTCCAGAAAGTGCCCAAAGTGTCAATTCCATTCCAACCTCCCTCAATTGCCGGCCGCTCAAATGATCCCAATAGATGTTTCCTGGCCATTCGACCAGTGGGGAATAGATATTATGGGCCCTTTGCCCATCACTGTTGGACAAAAGAAGTTTGTTATTTTGGCTGTCGATTATTTCACCAAGTGGGCCGAGGCCGAGGCTGTTGCAAAAATCACCTTTCGGGTCGTGAGGGACTTCATTTGGAAGAACATCATCTGCAGGTACGGCATCCCGAGGGTGCTTATCTCTGACAATGGATCCCAGTTCATAGCGGCGGACACACGAGAGTGGTGTTCTGAGTTGGGGATTGAGCAGCGCTTTACCTCTGTGGGACATCCCCAAGCCAATGGACAGGCGGAAGTCACCAACAGGATCATCTTACAACATTTGAAAACTATGCTTGAGAGCAAAAAGAGTGAATGGGCGGAGGAGTTACAAGGAGCGCTTTGGGCATATCGCACTACCCCACGAGCGGCCACTGGTGAGACACCCTTCGCGCTCGTATATGGGTCAGAAGCTATGATACCAGCCGAAATTGTGAATGAATCCGCTCGTGTCGGCTATTTCAAACCTAGGCTCAACGAAGGCAACAGAAGCTTGGAGTTGGATTTACTGGACGAAAGAAGAGACCAAGCCTGGGCTAAGATTCACAGCTATAAAGCCACCGTGGCTCAACAGTATAACAAGCGCGTGAGGGAAAGGACCTTCCAGTTGGGGGATTTGGTTTTGAAAAAGGTGGAAGTATCAAGACATGTGGGGAAATTGGATCCCAACTGGGAAGGCCCATTCAAAGTTATACAAGTCAAAGCAAACAACACTTACGCCCTGGAGACACTTCAAGGTGAGCGCCTGCCTCGCCCTTGGAACGCATGTAACCTCCGGCGGTTTTATGTGTAAAAGCTCTTTGCAAACCATGTTGTAACAACCCTCTTTGATGGGTTCTATGTATTTCCAATCGCAAGTAAGTTATAATATAGCCTTTTTAGTTTCCTTAATACTTCAGCTCCTTGGATTGCTCGAATGGATGATACCCACGTCCCTCGTTTTTACGAGCATGGTTGGCACTCCACTCAAATATGTATGTTGTTATTTCGCGTGGGTTACGCTTGCCAGCACTCTACTCCACATGAGGGGACGCCCTCATAAGGATAGACTGGTAACGCTCACAACCAATCAGATAACTTAGAAGAAAGAATACCAAGAAAATCCTAGTAGGCCTTGGTCGTTTCCTACAACGCCTTGCGCTCGAAAATGGGATCGTTTGAAGGGCCTGAAATGTAGCGATTGCATGGAGGCCTCCGGATCAAAAAAGAAGTTCACAAGTCTTGAACGAGGGCAACCACTCAGTAAGACCCTCGCCTATACTCAAGATTTAGCAAAATTTCCAAGATTAAGAAGAAATTCCACAAGTCTGGAATGAGAGCAGTCTCCCAATAAGACCCTCATAGTTACTCAAAATCTTCGAAATATCAAAAGCCTATCTGGAATATGCAATTTTTACTAAACATGCTACGCACAGCCTTACAACTACAAGGTTTGTTCACAACAACTGCAAAGCGAAAATTCGCAATCAAGAAAAAGGTAAGGACAGTATTCTGGAAAGGAGAAATTTTATCCATTAAAGAAATTCGCCTAAGTTACAAGACTAAGGCTTGAAGGCCCATTAGCATTATTACAAAAGAAGGAAACATTAAATTAAGATAAGAAAAAATGCAAAGGAAAGCTGGAGGATGGAATTTCAAGCGGCAGGAGCTACATCTTCATCAAGGACCACCAAAATGTTCTGAGGAACTGGACCGTAGACGGGGCCTTCTGGTTCTTGATGCTGGGCAGCTTGAGGCTCAGGCTCATTGTCTGCAGGCGCTTGTGGATCGTTAGGCTCGTTTGCATTAAGGGCAGGGACATTGGCATCCTCAGCAGGCGCTTGAGGCTCATCTTCGGGACGCTCACTTTGGGTGATTTGAGGGGCATCTGCTATGTAACATCCCGCTCGTCCGGCCTTTCCAGGTACGCCTTCACGGGTGAGCTATGTGTGCTTTTAATTAATTAATTATGTGTCTATTATACTTTTATGTGATATATTTGAATTACTTGAACGTATTTGACCTTATGTGACTTATTTGTACGTATTTGTTCTCTTTGTTTCGTTCTTGCTTCGTTTGTATTCGTTTTCATTTTCGATTTTTGTGACTACGTGCTATGCGTGACTTATATGTGTTATGTATGTGTCTTTGTGTTCGTTACTTGTTTTTGAGTTCGTTTGATACGGTTTTGAAAACCGTTTTATGTTTTAGGGACATAAGGGCCTAACGAGCTTTAGCGCACCTTGTGTTCCGGAAGGCGTAACTTGAGCTCGGGAATTCGGATTCGAATTCCGGAAGATGCGTTGGACTCGTAACGAAGAAATTAAGACAAAGAATCAAGATTCATATTTTTCTAAGCCCATTTGATTCCCCGTTTTTCGACCGGAACGAGCCCTTGTGCTTAAGAGTACCATTTTGTTGACTAATCTTCACTTGTGGGACCCCATTTAACCCCAATTAAGCTCCTAACCTTGACTAATATGTATCTAACCATCCCTCACTCTCTCCTACTCCCCCATTTCGTCCCACACCCAAGAAAAAGAAGGAAAAGTGCAGCAACTTCAGCTCCAAGAAGAGAAGGAAGAAACCCTTGGCCATTCTTGATGATTTTGAGCTCAAATCACATCCGAATCTTCTCAAATTCGAAAGGTAAGTTTATGATTGTAATCTACACTCTCTCTTCTCTATTATATGTGGATTTGAGTTGAATTCATTGGTTGATTCTTGAGTTCTAGCAAGCTTGTGAATAGTAGAGGTTGGATGAATTTGATGATTCTTGCTTCCCTTCTTGTTCCCTTGATTCTTGGTGATGATATATTGCTTCTATGACTTGATTCTATGTATTTATTGCATCTCCTTTCATGGTAGCTTGGTTATGAGTGATTGGCCATTGATGAGTGCTTGAGATTTGGATGATAACTTGATGCATTTCTTCCCTCTTTCATTGCTTTGTTTCTTGCATATTTGGTGATTGAAGTTGTTGCTACTTATATGGCATGAATCTATGATGAATTAGTGTTATTTTCATGTTTGGTTTATGTGTTTTCTTTGGCCTTAGAGACTCCCCTAAGCTTGCACCGAAATCCCCTGTTTTTCTCTCCAAATCTGATGTGTTGCTTGCCGTCTGCGTTTTTCTGTACCGTGACACGGGGGTGTCACGGTTTGCCCTTTGTTGGTGACACGGGCGTGTCACCTTTTGTTTTCGTTTTCGCTTTTCTGTACCGAGACACGGGGGTGTCTCGGCTTGCCTTGTTTTGGTGACACGGGCGTGTCACCTCCAGGTTTCTGTTGTTTAGTTCTGTACTGAGACACGGGGGTGTCTCAGCTGGTTCTTCCAGGGGGGGCACGGGCGTGTCCCCTAGGAATTCTCGTTTTTTTTTTGCCCGTCTTCGCTTGACTTTGCTTTCTTTTCATTTCTTTTAGTTAGCTTTCTTGTCTTGTTTATGGCTCGTATGCTTCATTAACTTGTTCATTATGTGTTAAGCTTAATGTTTTGAATCCTTGACTTGTTTTATACCCTTTGCATCATGAACATACATACACATCCGCCGAGCGTCTAATGTGGTTCATTTTGAGTCTAAGTTTGTCTTTTGTCTTTGCTTTGCCTTTAGGTCCGTTCTTTGGTTGACGAGGTGGTCTTCTAGACGTTCGTTTGCTTCTTTTGCTCCCGTTGCTTCTCGGAGGTGAGGTGTCTTTCCTTTTTAGATATTATGACCTACAACCCTAATTGTAATTTAAGCCCGCATGCGAACTATATATATGTATAAATAAGTGTTTGATATGTATTTTGCGGGAATTGGCCCACTTGCTATGAAATCCATTGAAAAGGCTTTTATATGTATATAAGCTACGTTTTGTTTATTCGTTTTCGAAAAGGGTTGGTGTGTGTACGTGTTAAGTTTTGACAAGAAAAGCTTTTGTGATAAGTATCCGTTTTGTGAGATATGTGTGTGAGTTCTATGATCTGTTTGGGCCCCGGAGATTGTGGGTAAGGGAGACCCGGGACGACCATCGGGGTCGCCGGTTACGACCCCTGTGCACTTCTCCACCAACGGGAGGCTTAGTTCTCCTATGCCGACGGAGCGCATTCTTGGCATGGCTGTCGAAGGAATCGGGCGGGATCCCCCGGTTCATCCGTTCTGTTCTGTGGTGGGAATCGAGAGGGGCACCTCTCTTCCCCAATGGTGTAAAGGTGGGGTTGTTTTATGAGTTTTGCTTTAATCTGAGTAAGTGTGCGTGAGAACTCGTTCTCGCCGTGTTTCCGTTTATGTTTTGTATCCGATATGGTTTGCTTTATGCTTATGTATCCGATACGGTTTATGAAACGGGGTGGACTCCTAATTTGTAAAACTTGTTAGATTTTGACCTTTGGGGTCCTAACTCTTTCTTCGTATATATAGTATCACGTGTTAACACCTTTTGGAATGTAAAAACCACTCCGGATTCATGAACATTTCCGATTTGTATATGCTTGGCTCTTATGTATACGTATGGGTGCGTGTGTTAGCCCCCTCACCAGTCTTTAGGACTGACCCTCGTTGCTTCTTCTCTTTGTCCCCTTTGTTTTGAACTTTGCAGGTACCCGGTTGGGAGTCTGGCTAGGCGGCAGTTGTCTTTCGAGTCTTGGGAGTTGTTCGAGTCTTTGTAGAGTCCTTGCATTACATATTTACTTTCCCGCTTTGGTACTACGTATATTTGGTACTATGTATAAATAAGTATAAGTTATGTTTTGTAATCTGAAGCTTTGCATATTTCTTTAGCCCGGGGTGGGCATAGCTTGTTAAAATATGTATGTTTCTTTCTGAACTTTTACATCTGTAATTGGTTTGTTTTGTGATCCTGTGGCTTCCGCACTTCTGATTTAATTTATTGCGCACTCTGTTCAGGGTCTAGACCGCCTAGCCTAGAGTTGATTTTTTGTTTGTCACCCGTTCGCCATGGTTCGATGCGGGGATGGAGTTCCCCTTTCGATACCCGTGTTGGACTATGGTGCGGGGGATGTGGCGCCCTCCGCTCCGGGGTGTTACATGCTAGAGGATGGGCTGCCACATACTCATCCTGGATAAGCTGGACCAGGAAGGAGTACTCAGGCTCAGCAATAGAGTCAGAGGGGTCATCCCGGTCTTCTTCATCTTCCTCACATCGCTCGTTGAACACGAGCCCTGTGCCCTCGGCCCCTCGCATGGTTGGGTCAGTTAAACCCTTGGTGATCCCATGTTCAATGGCCAGGTCGAAAGCCTTTTGAGCCTCGTCCAAGCAGTGTAGTGAGGCGGCAAAGTTAAAAGCCTTCGAGTGGCAGAATTTGACAAGGGCCTCCTTGTTCGATCGTTCCAGGCTCTGAGGCCATTCATTCATTGTGTCGCTAAACTTCCTTTCCGCATCCAGAGCCCTTGGCTTCCAGCTCTCACGCTCGGCCTCGAATTTCTTGAAATTTTCACCCATTTGGGCCAACTGGCCGCTCAAGTCTCTTCGAGCGTTCTCCACCGCCGCAAAGTCCCCCTTCAGTTTCTTCAGCTCATCTTCCGTCTTTTTGTACAAGTCCTTGAGAGACTCATACTTAGCTGTTTCAGTATCCAGTTCTGCTTGAATTTGAACCGGATCGTTAGCACGGGCCATCTTCTTGTACTTGGCCTTGCGATCGGAATAGACGGAGGCCCGCTTTTGAATGTTCTTAAGCCTGGGGAGTACTTGCTGCACGGGTTCAAAAGGAGGAAAATATTAGTGTCAGAAAGTTACTTACAAGTATGACAGTATAACAAGGGCGTGGAGACTTACGGAGATCAGGGCATGGGCCACGTCGTAGGCCACTATCTCCACAGACTCGCTGAAAAGATGCCTGTGGTCCGCCGTGAATTGGGCCTTGTCGTAAAGTTCCTCGCTGACGGTTTGAGCAAGCGTGCCGGGCCTTAGCAGAACTGGCCCACCGTTAGTGGCGCCTGAGAAGTTCCTGTCCCCTTGACGGGAGAACTGCCATAGGTGCTCCTCCTCCGAAGAGGAAGTTTCCACATCACCCTTGGGGCCCTCAACTACTTGCTTCCCTTTGCCCTTTATGGCTACAGAGTCGGGCATCCTCTTCCTCTTGCGGGAAGGTCCACTGGCGCTTGAAGGGGCCTCATTTATGACCGAATTGGGGGGAGGCCTCACCTGATCAGCTTGACGAGGGTCGGCCACCCTCGAGTCAGAGGAGGAAGGTGGCCGCACCACTATCCTGTTTTCTTGGTTGGCCGCCCTGCTCTCCTCCCGACCTCGTGGGAGTTGAGCACCCGAAACCGCACTCGAACTCGTGCCTCGTTGTCCTCCACGAGCGTCTCCCCTGCTCCCCCGGTTCCGAGGGCGCTGTTGCTCCCTTTGTTGGGCCTGATTCCTATTGGCATTGGCAAAACGGGCAGCTTGTCTAATACCTCCAGCCATTTCTAGGATTGATGTTCCTGCAGGAAGGGTAAACACGAGGGTTAAAAATCCTTAAACAAGATTACTCAATATGCAAATTACAGATACAAAGAAGCAGTCAGTATTCCTATCTAAAAGTTAGTGCCCTAAGAATCTAACCGTCTCTCTCAATATCACGAGCCGGGGGGTTGTCAAGATAATAAGGGTCATTAGAAAGACCACACAAGAACATGAGCTCTCCATCGTCTATCCAGTCTTTCGCTTGAATAAGGTGGCCCTCGTTCCTTAGAGCCTCAGCCAAACTCTTGGCCCAACCTTTGGGGAGGGCAGGTTCCAAGCGGCTCTTTGCAACCGAGCCCCAATTTGAAGACACCCCAAAACCTTCTTCTGTGGGAGCCTTGACAAAAATAAACTTCTCTTTCCAGTTGGGGCCGTAAGTGCTTGAGGGAGAGTAATTAATTTTGTATGAGCCTTTGCTTGGATGTAGTAGAAGCCCGCCTCGGGAGACGAGCGTGATGAGCTGACTATTTAGAAGAGCGCGTTGAAGTTCAACACGAAGGGCTCGTGGCCCGCACATCTCATCAGGATCACAAAGCTAGTTAGTAGGGCCAAGCCGTTGGGCACGATTTGTGAGGGACAGAGATTCAGATCGTTCAGTAAGTGGGCCATTGGGATCGAAATGGGAAACCTCAGACCTCCTGAGCTGACCGTGGCCACATAAACTGCCATTTCACCGGGAGGCGGATTGTTGGCACGCTCGTGGCTTTTGGGAATTCTCCACGTATAACGCTCGTCCCAGTAAATGGGGGCCATCATGGTCTTCACTTCTCCCAGAGTAACGGTGCTGGGAGTTTCGTCCGGGGTGCGCTCGGTGGCCTGATAGCCCGACCCTTCACCCTCGTGGGGCCCCGTGGGCTTCTTGGCTTTTCGGGTCTTCTTGCCTTTTCCTTTATCCCGGGCTCTCTCTGAGGGCCCAGCTATTTCCTCGGCTTCCGGCACCGGAGCCGCGGTGGCCACTGTTACGATACGGCGATGGGGGTGAGTGGCACTCTCAGTTATTGGAAGAGACGTTCCCTGTCTCTCTGCCTCCATCACTAAGTTCATCTCTTCGAAAATGGGCTCAACCCCTTCTGAGTCCCTTACATCTATGACTGTCCTGGCCCCTGCCAACCCTCCACCCCTGGAAGAATCCGAAGAAGATGAACTTTGGGTAGCCATCTCCTCGACTTCACGGGCAAATTCCTCAACACGTTGATCGGCCATGGTAATGGAGAGATGGGAAAATTATGGAAACTTAAGAGGGTGGGATTTTTCTAGGGAGAACAAGGATTCTTGGAGAAGTTACCAAATCCTAAGTCCGAATCTAAAGTTAGCAAAGTCAGGAAAATTTCGCTGGAGTTTACCTTGAGTTTTCTGGGAAAAACCTGAAAAGAAGCTTGAGATGCTCCGAGAACTGGTTTGCAAGAGAGTTTTTTCTGCAGAGGAGGCTTGGAAGATAAGTTCGCGTAAAAGATGGAGTGATTTCAGAATCCCTTATTTATACGGATGGAAGTTGGTGCTTTTCGGGCAAGAAATTCAAAATGATAATCATTTCCCGCCTAGGAAACCGTTCGCTTTATGGAACCGTTACATACTTCCCGAGATACACGCGCTGCACGCGCACCCGCATTTAATGCTCAAACTCTTCGGATGGTCAGGAAAAGTACAACATTTAATGCTAAAGCATTACGAGCGGTCAGATGAAAAGACCGCATTAATGGCACAATCAGAGGAAGGATCGCTCAACACGCCAAGCCTCATACGAGCGCCACGTGTAAAGGATGGAACGCATTAAAATTCTGCAGCCCTTATCACTAAGAACTACAGAATTGGGGGGGCAAAATGATGGGGTCAAAATACGCTCGTCCCACGTTTGGACACGTGGCACTACTAAAATGATGGCATTTGTCTCCCCAAAGTTGCGCCCATCGGCGCACGAGCGCTAAGCCCAACAAGCGCTATCATCCTTCAACAGCGCATGACCTCGCTGTCATGCTCCCCCTTCCCGCTGCTCTCTCACGAGCGTCCACATTCTGTATGATTGACACATGATTATGTCCAGGAAGCCCTCTTCGAGCGTCACACTCCCTCAGAGTGGCCTTCCCTTCTGATTCATCACACCAGCCTTGGCTCTCATCCCCTAGCGGATTTCTTAGCCTCCAAGGCTTTTGGTTGTCACGAGCGTGCTCTCAGGCCCTCGTTACCAACCTTCCAAACGGCTCTCTGACACACCGTACATGCCCGCGCACCTACCAGTGTTGCCAGCACTAACTTTCGGCAGCTTTTATAGAAGATTCCTCCTAGGTTTCTCTCTCACAGCGCACGTGTTAGGGCAACATTCGGCCAGGACCACATGAGGCAAATGACCAAAGAGTCCCTGACCCTCAACTATAAATAAACAGAGTCATCTCCCTCACGGTAAGGGATATCCACTACTGTAACCTCCATTTAGCTTACATTTTCCTTTTTAAGATCCTTATCTGACTTGAGCGTCGGAGAGCCAAACTGGGAATCACCCCCAGTTCCCCCAGCTTGGCTTTCTGACTTTTTCTGTGTTTGTCCCAGCAGGTAGAACCCCCATTCTTTTTCCGGCGAACTTTCCGGCGGTTTCCCCACTCAAACAAATTCTAAAGTGATTGGATTCTAACTCTCCTATTTAGGACCCATCACGACTAAAAAAATTATTACATAAATAAGATAAAATAAGTAATAAATGAAATATTTGATAGTAATATATCTATGATGTAAACAGAAAATGTTAGATATTCAAAAAAAAAATTATACAAAGAGTTAATATAAATGAAATAAAATTTAATTTAGCGATAAAAACAATTAAAATGATGAAACAAAGGACAAATGATTTTGAATAATTTCATATAGCTAATTATCTATACCCAAAAAATTGTAAATAACTAATCATCGTAAAATATCAATGGAAAATAAAATTAATACCAAAGCGATGAAACTCAAAATATAAAAAAAAACTAACTCATCGAGAACTATAAAATATTTAAAAGATAAACAACAAAATCAGAGATAATAAGATTGACAACACAAAAAGATATCTTATTAAAAATTAACTCGATCATCTTTCATTATAGAAATCAAACAACATTGTAAGTATCTAAGTCTTTTAGAGTAATTTTGGCACACTTTTAACGCTCTAAAAAAGTTATTTAGAAATTATATTATTATAACTACTATATAAAACTAAATTTAAAGGAAAACTAATTTAATAATATAGTTGTATAAGTAATTATAAAAATGAGGATAAAATATAAGAAATTACACAAAAAACCAAAATTTAATGTTATAGTATGAAGCTCAATGATTATATGTTTGAGAATCACAATATAACATAAGAAGAAAAGAAATGAGAGTAGATCAAAAGCAAGAGAAATCTATGAATATTTGCTTGAAAGCTACAATATCACTCAAGAACAAATACATAAGAATAGATTGGAAGCCTGTGTCGAAAGGAGAAAATGAAAATATGTAATGTATGTTTTGTGAGTTGTTTATATAGAATATGCAAAGAAACCCTAAAAGAGAAAATTAAGGAAAAATAATCAAATTGAATGCTCTCAAGAAAATAACTAGCAAGATTCATTTACATTTAATAAAGATAATCAACCTAGAAGAGAAAAATAAGGAAAATAATTATTAATGTAATATATATATGGGTTTTTGTTATTTTATACAAAATTAATGGAGTAATTTAAGTAAACTAATTAAGAAATAGAAATTTAAATTTGAATTTAAAATTTTGGTGGGTTATTTTGGAAATTGTGTTATTTTGTACATTCAAAATAAATTTTACTATAAATTGATGCTTTAATTGAGGATAACTTCCAAAAATTAAGGGATTATTGTTTGCACTAAAAATTCGTGTTTATTGATCTTTAGTCAATACCGAATAGATAATACAAATATTTGAGAATTTGAATATCAAAGTGGGTCTTCAATCTTCAGCTTGATCCTCTGATTCTTCCTTCGGATTTAAAGTTGTTGAATCTTCAAACGCCCCTTGATGGATTTGGTGGTTTGATCTTCGTCAACTTCGGATTTAGCTTGTAATAACGTTAATTCGTAGGTTATTCGACTTGTTTACGAATTAAACGCCGGATTTTGAAGAATTCCGTCAAGAACGCCGATGAACTCATCGGTAATTCCGTGAATTTAGCTTGAATGTAACGCCGATTCGCCGGTATAACGCCTTGACAACGGATCAAACGCCTAGATTTGATAACTTCGGGGAAGAAAGGTTTTTAGCCTTTCTTGAGCTTGTAGAGAGGTTTTTAGCCTTTCTTGAGCTTGTACTGTGTGTTGAATGAACAATCCATGACCTCTTTATATAGGCGTAGGATTTAAGACTTGTTACTCAAGTTAAAGTTTATTTAATAGTTATCTCTTTATTTTTTGAAGAGATAATATCAAATAAATCATATAAATATATATCTCTTTAATATTTTATTTATTTTTAAAGAGATAATATCACATAAAATCTCATAAATATTTATCTCTTTATATTTTTATTTTAAAGAGATAATATCATATAAGACTACGCCACGTGTCACCATATGATTCGTCCTGACTTTCTTTGACTGCAAGACTTGATTTAATTGATCAAAACATGTAACTTTGACACGTGTAATCACTTGATTTGTTGATAAAACAAACATTATATTAACAATTTAAATTTAACTATTTAATTTTGAAATTAAATTTAGGATAATTTCAAAATATAAAATAGCAAATTAAATTAATAAACCAAAGTTTATTTATTAGTCTACAAATGCCCCCACTTCAAGGCTCGGCGAAAAACGTATCAAGTATTTATAAGAAGGCGGGATTTGAAGTATTTAAATTTTTCCCCCTTTTTTTTTTTTTGGAAAATTCCAACGAATTTAAATATGATGATATTAATTCACATATTCAATCTTAAAATAAGATTAAAATTAAAATCATCTCAATCACAAGTCACGTGGGTCAAGAATTTCAATTCATGCAAGCAATTGAATTGTCAAGGGATTTGTTCTTTCGTAAACTGCATGCCATTAAACTTCTACAATTCTACTAGAATTCGGAACTTTAATTCTAATAGGGTAAAGATTCCTTATGTATCTAGGAATCTTAAGGAAATTGGATTAACACTCATGCAGCCACGTTCCAGAATATTCCATTTAAATTTGAACTCTTGAAATTACAATATGAGTCCATGTCTTCATAGGACTCCAATTTGACTTAGTATTCACATCATGGACTCACAGTTCCACCGTTTTCATAAAGTCCACCAAGATTGATATTCATAGTCCCAAGGGAATTAGAGTTTAAATCAGAAAAGGAATTCCATTGCCCCCATACCTATAAATAGTGCGTCCCCTAGCCTCAATTCTCACATCTCAATCAAAGCAACATAATTCAAAGAGGAGCAGTTAGAGAGCAAGGCAACATTATAATTTGAAGGAGCATCGCAGCATCTCAACAACATTAATTCAAGGCGAGGCTCGGTGACTTGGGATCAACTTTTTGGTTCCTGCAATATCAATTCGGAGATTTCAGCCTTGCTCCAGAGAAGAAGACGTTCCATTAAGTGCAGTAATTCGGCCATTTATTCTTCAAGTTCAATTCAAAGGTATAATTCGCCGCTTTGTTTTTTTACCAATTTTCTTTTTTTTTTTTATTTGCTCATTTTTTTGCTTGAGTTTTATTGGTAACTTGCCCTTTCTTTCTTTCTTTTCGATTCAAAGATCACAATGGTGTACTTTAAAGATATCTCAACTCCATCCGGTGTCAAGCACTTGGCGATTCTTGATGATGAGAGATAATCCAAAGAGAAGGCTACTTGCTTGGAGGTACATGATTCTTTACTTGGTTCGTACGGAGGTCGTTGGCCAAAGTTGATTACATCGATACGCTTGAGCGAGTGGTCTCAAAGAATTACCTTAAACAAGACATCAAAGGTGTGGGCTCTGCAGGCTGCACACCATCAACTTACCGAAGGGCCAGATTACTTACCATCATTAGGTCGAGCCATTATCGAAGGAAAAGCCAAATGGGGAGACGATCTCAAATCTGATGGTGAATTTCGCTTTATTGACGGATACTGGGAGTGGACTGAAGTCCTTAGCCGATGTGGAGACAAATTAAACGATGTTCAACTTCATGATGCAGTACGGGCCTCTTTATATACCTACGACCGCAATCCCGAAATTATCAAAGCTTTCATCGAAGCATGGTGCCCATCCACAAATACTCTCTTGACGTCACAAGGCGAACTATCAATATCATTGTGGGACTTACATAATTTGGCGGGCCTTCCTATGACCGGACTGATCTATGACGAAGTAGTTCCTGATACCAAGGAACTTACTGGTTATGATCACAACGGTAATATGTTTGTGCCTGGTTCGTGCAAGTACCTATTCCAAGTTTACCACTCACTGAAGGGAGATGACCGAAGAAGTCGATTTTCTCAACTTACAATTGAATCTTGGGTGAACTTTTGGTGCAAGAGAACTAGGAGACATACTCAACCACCTCCTCGCAAAGATAGAAAGAATAGTCGTTCCAAGCAAACTTACAACCCACAAGGAGATATTGGTGCCCCCGAAGCATGGAGCTTAGCGGAAGATAAACTATTTGCTAAACTTGGCCTCAAAGGAAACTTGAAGGAAGAAGTCTACTTGGCGGCTTACTTATCATGCTGGATTTGTGCCTTTGCTTTAGCATGCGACAATGCTGGCATGATCCGTCCAAGTACCTTTAAAATTGCAAGCACCATCGCGGTTGGTCGAAAAGTGGAGTTAGCAGTCCCTGTTTTGGCCAGCATTTACAAAGGGCTCAACAGATTATCAATGGCTTCACGACCCACTAGAGTTTACTCTCCGTTCCCTATCCACTTCGTTTACGGCTGGTTAGCGCATTATTTCAAGACTCACTTCCCACTAAGCCAAGAAGTACGCGGTCCGCCCATAACTCAATATTCCGGTGAAGGAGGGGCGAGATACTATGATGCAAAACAAGCTCGCAAGAAGATTCATAAAGCCGAACTTATATCTTGGACTTGCAACATGGTCAAAGAATGGGGAGAATTTCATCACACCGATGATGGGAGAGGTCATGAACTTAAACAGAATTACTTTTCGGCAATCCGATCTGGTTATTTGACTTTGAGAAGGGGTAGGCAATTTATCATTGAGCCATATAGTCCTCATCGATTTAGTCGTCAATTTGGATTTTATCAAGAAGTACCTGGAGTTATCAAAAATAATATCCGGCACTGTACTTTGGAGGAAGGAATCAACCATTGGCGTACTTGTACCTTAGCCAATTCCATGTCCTCGGCGTATATTCCCGCAATCCCTCAAAATGCAAAGAGATTCTTTTCCGACAGTTACAAGGAATGGTGGTCAATAATTCATGGTAACTTTTTTGAAGACAATGTTACCAAACTAATCGACCTGAAGCTACTTGATGCCGAAACCCCGAATGAAGGACAGAAACGAAAGGCATTAAATGTTCCTGGAGAAGGGAGTGGTGACAACGAGCATCATTAGAAAAGGCAAAAGAATACAAATCAACCTTCACTTGATCGGTTTGCCAATGAGGTTGAAATTTTTTTCTTCGATTTTATCTTTACTTGGTCTTTATACTTGTCATTTATTCATACCTTACTTTTTCTTTGCAGTTGGAGCATGAGATGATAAATATTGAGGATAGCCAAGAGCCCGATACAGTTAACGTTCTGTAGTGGGGCCAAATTCCTTAGAGGCGGATACTCCACTTGCGTGGGGAATTCAAGAGAAAGTACCGAAGCCTACTGAAAAGAAGCAAAATATACCCCATCCTGAGGTATCAGTGTTTCAAGGGGCTAAGTTTATCATCGATCGAACAAAGCAATTCCTCAAGTTATTATGGGATGACCTTTCGAAGAAGATATCCGACACGCCTCTTGATTCTATTTCCTCCATCAAAGATGAAGTCTACTTTGTAGTTGCAGAAATGAAGAAACATGATGGATCTTGCACTTCCCATATAGAGGATTCTTTGAAGATATTGTTCGCAAAAGCAGATACTTATGATGAGGCCAAGTCAAAGTATTCAGAAAAAGTGTCTGAAGCATCTTCCTCTCAGCAGCTAAATGAAGCTAAGGATCGTCTCAAGAATGCACAATCAAATCATGCCGAGGAAACAGATCATAACATACCTGGAATTGTGGTTACAGATGGATATGTTGTTGCTCTGTTTTTCTACAATTTTGTTGCGTCTTTTGCTGTTTTGAATAGGGTCGCGCCCGCGAACCTAAAATGCATGAATTTCAGTCGCGCCCGCGACTGATTTTGGGGCTGCTCTCGTATACTTGATTTTGGCAGAAAATTCAGATTTTATTAGGGTAGCGGCCGCTACCATTTCATGAAGAAAAATAGGTCGCGGCCGCGACCCCTGCTCTCGCTGCAAATTTCAGTTTTTAAAACACATTCTGCATGGTTTATTTTGTTTGCCAATTTTCCTTCTTTGCATGCATGGCTTTGATTATATATATAAATACGTATATGTTTGCATGCTATGTGGTTCATTTCATTAGTTATTATTTAATGCATGAATATCATGATTTAATTTATATGGTTTTAGTATATGCATGCTTTTCTACGTGCTAAATTCATTACATGCATGAAATTGTTCCATTTTGTAGTAAATTGCATGATCAGGTATGTACACCTATATATATATATATATATTTAATCCATATTTAATGTTATATTTATTTAAATATTGTTTAATTTATTTAGATTTTAGAATTTAATTGTTATCTATTTTGTGTTATTTAAATTCCGAATATGACTTGAATGTGTCTACTTACCTATTTTCTAATTGTAAACATGTTATGATATGTGTCATGATCGTTATTAGAATTCCTTAAATTAATTTGGTATGATTTATGGAAGTAATGAACTTAATTGAATTTGAATGATTCTTGAAATGAATCTATTGAACGTTTAGATGTCCTTGAAATATTAATCGTGTACGTGAACGATTCCTTAGCATAATATCACCTCTTGTGCCTTCATAACCTATGTTATACTTGTCGTATATGATTTATGACTCGAATTGATGTAAGACATGGAAGATAGAAGATGCGTGACTATGGAACCACCCCGTATTAAACATTGTGATGAGTTAATTGAATCTATGATCTCATAGCACGAATTATGTTTCTTATGCATTTCATATCATGATCATTGCATTGTCGTGCGTCATATATGGTACATTTGGAGTCTTGAGTCTCACAAATTTATTGCATTGTCCTTTGTACAGTTTTCTCCAGGGCGGAGAATTGCCGGGTTCCTAGGACACTTCCAAGTCCTCTTGTCTCTTCATAGTTTTGGTTGGTAAGCTAAGGACAGGTGGGTTTCTCTACTATCTAGTTAAACAACCCTATATACTTCCAATGTGCAAAGAGTTCGACCAAAATTTATTATAAGTATATAGAGTCATTTTAAGAGTAAATGATTTCAAAGTAAAGCCTTTATTTTATGAACCTACCAAATGTTTTGGCGAGAAAAGAATGAATGTTATGCACAGAATGGGGCCCAGGGACTTGGTGTGAGTGGTGACCCGAGGAGGCATGGGCTGACGGTGAACTCTCACACTAGTTCCACCAATGAACGGCGTAACCGGACCTCGTTAGGAGTTAGCGAGGAATGGACGCTGAGTGCCATCTGGGGAGTTATGTTCCCCTTTTGGTCAATGAATGGATGGTTCGGGCCGATCACCCGGCCATCACCCGGAGGAAGAAGGTGTAAATGTTCATGAATGTGCACAAAAAAATGTTATGCATGAATGAAAGAAAGAAAGAATGTTTAATGAACTACACGAGGTGTTGGTTGGAGATAATGCACGCCCACTCGCCGGGCCACAAAAGACCTAAAGAATGAAAATGAACGTTATAATCCCTTTTGATGACTTCTTCATTTTACCCACTTGGGAAATGTTCTAAAAACCTCATTTGGGATTATAACTTGCATGTGAATGTTAAATATTGTTGTATACGCTATTTACGCCTCATTTTATACCCACCAGTCTCGTATAGACTGAACCCGGTTTGTTTTCAGTGTTCTTGCAGGTTTGGAGTGCTAGGCGGGAAGTCTTGTTTGTTCGGTCGTTCGGATAGGTTAGAGTCGGTCCATGTGCATTTTGAATCATGATTCGTTCAAGTTATAGAGAATGTATGAGTAATATTGACCACTTTCATGATTTATGAATGAGTTTATAAGAAACTGTAATGGAAGTGCTATGATTTTATTGATTTTCGGGATTAGGTGCCTATGCTAGTTGAACCCGTTGCTCTTTGCTTATCTTATTATTGATGTATGTATGTTGCTTCCGCTTTGGGTAATATTTCGGTTTATTGTCTCTTTGGTTGCGAAAGTTAGCTCCCGCCTAGCTTAGTGAGTGTGGTTGTCCCCGTTCGCCGTGATCTAGCTCGGGTATGGATTGTCCATTTCATATTCGGGTCGGGTCTCGGTGCGGGGGATGTGGTACTTTGCGCTCGGGTGCTACATTGAGTATGTTGGAGAATTTTGCGAGGGTGCACCATACTGAGCTCTAATCGTATTGGTTATCATATTTTGTAGTTCTTGCACAGATTGAGCGGCGATGGATGCAACAGAGTTATTTGTCCTCATCGCGGAGTCATGTTGAGGAGGCAAGTTCACTCGCTTCCCATCAGTGACTTGAGCCGAAAAAGTTTGAGGGTTACGACTAGACTGACCCAGATCGCGGTTTTCTAACTTATTCATAAGTTGAGCAATCTGGAAGTCTTTATCCTCCAAAGTCTTTTGCAAGTTAGCCATTGTTTGAGCCATTTGGGCAACTTGCTCTTCAAGAGTTATATTTCCCGTCTCTTCAGTAAAGGGAGTTTCCTTTGATTTAGTTTCTTTGGGGGTCGAAGGAGCTGAACCATCAGATGATTTCGAGTCACGACCGTCTGTAGAAGATCGCACAATGCTATCTATTTCTTTATTCTTCAGACTATCAACTGCCTTATTCTTTGGTGGAGGCTGAATCTTTGGAGCCATGGAGTATTCGTTGACCTTTGGTATGTGAAAAGGAAGAGATGAGAGGTAAGATCAGTCCCACTGGGCGTGCCAATCTGTTTGCACTAAAAATTCGTGTTTATTGATCTTTAGTCAATACCGAATAGATAATACAAACATTTGAGAATTTGAATATCAAAGTGGGTCTTCAATCTTCAGCTTGATCCTCTGATTCTTCCTTCGGATTTAAAGTTGTTGAATCTTCTGTTGGAAAACACGAATCAGAAAGCAGCGGAATTTAAAAAATTTTCCCAACAAAAGGACCTTGGACTCGCAATCGTGTAACCAAATTCGTAAAGATAGAAAACTTACTTTTCTTTTATTCTTTCTTGAAGCGTTTCAAGCCACCCAAGAACGCTCTTCTCGCGGCTTGATCCCCTCTCCTTGGTAAAGCTCGAATCTTCAAACTTCTAACTTGAAGTCTCTAGAGAAAGTCCACCAACTTGATCACAATCTAACTAGTAAGGATGCTAGTTCTCTAGTTAGTGTTTAGGCTTAACCTAGGGTTTAATTTAATCTTGGAGAAAGGAAGGTGTTCAACACATGAACCAAGAATTGTCAATTAGCTCTAAAGGGGAGCATGAACTCCCCTATATATAGGAAAGGGGAGGGACGGCCGAACCTAGTCCTTATTGGACTAGGATTTGGTTCCTCTCTCTCCTATTACTTGATCATCAAGTATTTTCCAACTTTGACTTTGAATTCTATTTCTAGTCAACTTTTAAGAGAGCTTAAAAATATCCAAACTATTTTTGGATAATTTTATACTTTATTTATTATAAAATAAATAACTTATTTTATCTAATTAATTAATTCGTAATTAATTAACTAGATTATTTTCTCCAAAATTAGACTTTCTTTTTAATTCAAAATTAAACCAAAGTCTATTAAATAATTAACTAATTAATTATTTAATATATATACACACACGTGTGTGACACGTGTCACAGTGACACGTGTCACTCACGTGAGCCACACGTGTGAATTCACACGTGTGGAACCCTCTTGGTCCGATTAACTCGTTTAATCATTTTCAAGCCTCAACTCATGTAACCAAGTTGTTGTGTGTGACCCTCTAGGTTCTCAATTCAATTAGCAGTGACCCTAATTAATTAATTCACTAATTAATTAATCAGTCCACAGATTAAACGACCATAGTCTAGCAACAGGTGTTTAACCCCTAGCTGAATTGGAATGTTCGGATTCGACAGAACCTTTAAGTCATTGATTCATGTGAGATACAATCCTCCTACTTACTATCTCTCAACCAAGATCTAGGGCAAGGGAATAATCAGAACCCTAATAATCCGGTCTTAAAGCTAAGTGCATTTCATATCCATTTGATCTCAATCCAAGAAACCCTTTTCTTGATGTCTTGATCTACTGCCTTGGCCAAGGACTCCATATGGCATATGAATGACTTATACAATAAGAGATCACCTTGCAAATGCAAGTGTAGGTCCTTTCTTGATTCTCATTCACTTTCATGAATCACTTGTGCAGCCCCAGCATAAGCCTTGAATCAGTTGTCTAAGGCGACACCCTTTAAAGCTTATACCTAAGACTACAGAGTTAACTCATAAAGTGACAAGGAACCTCAAGTCTAAGGATCAGTTAATCACATCAATGACTCGTGAGATATTTCCTAATCTGGAAGTTTCCATTTCCTGAAATAGAAACTTCCTTTCCCATTTAGGAATGTTCTCACACGGGGCACCTCAGTGAACTTACTTATTAAAGTAAGCACCCTCATGTATCACGCACGTATCAACTATACACTTTGCACCTCCATGAAACAAGGTGGTCCTTCTTAAGGGCGTGATCCCACAAGCAAGCCTTAGAGGAGTCAGGTTGACACTCCCACTGTCTGTAGGACTCATCGGCTTGGAGTATTTTACTAATCATGACTCATGTGATATAGGGCTCGTTTCATGAACCATTTCACCTAAATGGTAGAGTCCTAAAGTCATCAGGATTAGGGGAGTTCTCATACATGCACAGCTAAAGTAAACGCATACCAAACAAGAGCATATAAAGAAGTGTTGCCTCAATTCGTTATTTCATTCAAAGATTGTCTGTGATTACAATAAGGAAAAGCACAAAGCGGATATACAATCGGCTTTCTAGGGCACTATTCCTAACAATCTCCCACTTGCCCGTCAAAGCCATTCTAAAGCTACTCTAAGTCCCATCTTCTGAAGATGACCTTGGAAAGCTTCTCGACTAAGGGGTTTAGTAAGTGGATCTGCCACGTTCTCTGCTGATGTGACCCTCTCAATTTGCACATCTCCTCTTTTGATAATATCACGGATTAGGTGATACTTCCTCATAATGTGCTTGGTCCGTTGGTGAGATCTTGGTTCTCTTGCTTGAGCAACCGCCCCAGTGTTGTCACAAAACACAGTAATGGGGTCTTTCATGCTAGGAACAACATTCAACTCTTGAATGAAGTTTCTAATCCAAACACCTTCCTTAGCTGCATCATTTGCAGCTAAGTATTCGGCCTCAGTGGTCGAATCTGCAGTGGTTGTTTGCTTGGAACTCTTCCAACTCACTGCTCCGCCGTTTAGGCAGAAAATGTATCCTAACATTGACTTAAAATCATCTAAGTCAGATGCAAAGCTTGCATCGCAGTATCCTTCGACAGTAAGATCTTGCTGACCTCCGTAAACTAAGAATAAATCTTTAGTACTTTTCAAGTACTTAAGAATATTCTTCACGGCAGCCCAGTGACCATCTCCAGGGTCAGATTGGAACCGACTTGTCACACTAAGTGCATAAGCCACATCCGGTCGAGTACATAACATTGCATACATTATGCTACCTATTGCTGATGCATAAGGTGTATGAGTCATTCTTTCCTTCTCAAGGTTAGTCTTAGGACACATCTTCTTTGAAAGACATGTTCCTACACTCATAGGAAGGTTCTTAACCTTTGCAGACTCCATATTGAATCTCTTCAATACTTTGTCAATGTACATCGACTGTGATAGTCCTATTAACCTTCTAGATCTATCTCTATAGATTTTAATTCCAAGGATATAGGACGCATCACCAAGATCTTTCATCTCGAATTGGTTCGATAACCATAACTTAGTCACTTTCATGTCATCCTTCGAATTCCCAATAAGAAGGATGTCATCAACATAAAGTACTAAGAATTGCACTGAGGTCTCCAATTCCTTTCTATACACACATGATTCATTCGAAATTTGGATGAAGCCAAACGATTTGACTGATTCATCAAATCGAATGTTCCAATTCCTAGAAGCCTGTTTCAATCCATAGATTGATCTTTGGAGTTTGCAAACCTTTTGCTCACTCCCACTGAATGTGAAACCTATGGGTTGCTCCATATAAATGTCTTTGTCAATGTTACCATTGAGAAAGGCAGTTTTCACATCCATTTGCCATATCTCATAGTCATAATATGCAGCAATGGCAAGCATGATCCGAATAGACTTTTGCATTGCAACTGGTGAAAAGGTTTCATCAAAATCCACGCCGGGTCTCTGAGTGAATCCTTTTGCAACCAGTCTTGCTTTGTAGGCTGCAATGCTTCCATCAACTCCAAGCTTTCTCTTAAAGATCCATTTGCAACCTATGGGTTTGACCCCATCAGGCAAATCTACCAAGGTCCAAACTTGGTTGGAGTTCATGGAATCCATTTCGGATTTCATGGCTTCTATCCACTGTTCAGAGTCAGAATCTGAAAGTGCCTCCTCATATGTTAAAGGATCATTATCCTTTTGAGAGATTTCATGGAAGAATCCATACCATCTCTCCGGCTGTCTAGGAGTACGTTCAGAACGCCTTAGAGGAGGATTTTCGTGTGTATCGAAATTCGTGATTGGTTGTGGTTGATCAGAGTGGGACGTTTCTTCAGTGGGTGGTGTGGGGTCATTTTGTACTTCTTCTAATTCTATGATCTTGCCCTTCTTTTCTTTAAGGAACGGTTCCTCAAGAAAAGTGGCATTTCTAGAAACAAACACCTTTTGTTCAGATTGATCATAGAAGTAGTATCCTATGGATTCCTTAGGATAACCTACAAAGTAGCATAAGTTAGAACGAGATTCTAACTTATCTCCCACTGTCCTCTTCACGTAAGCAGGACAACCCCAAATTCTTAAGTAAGAATAACTAGGGATTTTACCATGCCACATTTCATAGGGCGTTTTAGGGACTGACTTAGAGGGAACTAGATTCAAAATCTTTGCTGCAGTTTCCAGGGCATAACCCCAGAAAGAAGGTGGTAAGTCAGTGAAACTCATCATGGAACGAACCATATCAAGTAGGGTTCGATTCCTTCTCTCAGAAACTCCATTAAGCTGAGGAGTTCCCGGAGGGGTCCACTGAGAGATAATCCCATTATCTTTGAGATGATTAAGGAATTCTTCACTAAGATACTCGCCTCCTCGATCAGATCGAAGTGCTTTGATCTTGTGACCAGTTTGGTTCTCAACCTCCTTTTGAAATTCTAAGAATTTCTCAAAAGCTTCAGATTTATACTTCATTAAGTATACATAACCATACCGACTAAAGTCATCAGTAAAGGTTATGAAATACTGATGATTGCTTCTAGTGCTTACACTAAGCGGTCCACAAACATCAGTATGGATCAAATCCAGAACCTTAGTGGCACGTTCCACAGTTCCTTTAAAAGGAACTTTGGACATCTTTCCTTTGAGACAGGATTCGCAAGAAGTTAACTCTTTGAGATCATTTTCAGAGAATGATCCTAAAGTGTTTATCTTGCTAATTCTGTTCTTGGAAATGTGTCCTAATCTAGCGTGCCATAAGGGAGCTGAAACTTTGTCATCTCTCTTACGCTTTGTTTCTCGTTGTATATTCATAATATTGATATTTTGAGTTAGGTAAAGTCCATTACTTAGAGTACCGATATGAACGGAAGAGTTGTTCCGTTTGATAAAATATTTACCATTCTTAATATAAGTTTCATAACCTTCACAATCTAATATTGGAACTGAAATTATATTACGAATAATGCTCGGTACATAAAGGACTTTGTTTAATACTAACTCAAAACTACCTAAATCTAATCTAATTGTGCCTAAAGCTCGAGCTTCAACGTTTGAGCCATCGCCGATCTTCAAGACACATTCTCCTTCTTTGAGTTGTTGGACTTCACTTAGCATCTGTACATCATTACAGATATGAGTCCCACAACCGGTATCAAGTACCCAAGAACTAGAATTAATAGAAAGATTTACTTCAACGAGAAAGATACCTTTCTTTAGAGTAGCCTTGTACTCTGGGCAGTTTCTCCTCCAATGTCCCGCTTTGCCACAATGGAAGCAAACATCCTCTTTCTGATCACGCTTCTTCTTTTGGGCCTTCCCCTTCGAAATGCCACCAGTGGGCCTAAGGGGTTTCTTCTTCTTCTTTTGGGCTTTCTTGCCCTTACCTTTAGAAGGCCCAGAAGAGGAAGATGGAGCATTCACCATCAAAACCTTATTGTCCTTCTTGATCGTGCTTTCAGCAGTCACAAGCTGACTAATCAGCTCAGCTACAGTAGCACCAGCATGATTCATGTTGAAGTTAAGGACAAATGGGTTGAATGATGGTGGGAGCGAAGCTAGCAACAAATCCACTGAAAGCTCATCTTTCAGCGGCATGTCCATGGAAGCAAGTTTCTCAGTAAGGGCAAGAAACTTGAGTCCATATTCATGGACACTTGAACCTTCCCTCATTCTCAAGTGGAATAATTCCTTTGAAGTGTTATACCTTGTAACACGTTCATGAGGGCGGTAAAGTTGCTCTAAGTGGTCGTAAATCTCCCAAGCAAATTCCATGGCCTCATGTTGTCTTTGCAAGTCCGGAGACATGTTAGCCAACATAAGGCAACGGGCTTGGAGATTATCATCCTTCCACTTCTGAATCGCATCCCGCTCGGCCCGAGTGGGAGCCTCCCCTTCAGGACTAGGCTCCCCTTCGAAGAGAACATAAGTTCTCTTCTCAGAATCTAAAATGATTTTTAGATTCCTCAGCCAATCAGAATAGTTGGGACCAGTCAACTTGTTTGACTCGAGGATCGATACAAGAGGGTTTTTGGTTGCCATTTCAAAACACGTAGAGAATCACAGAATCTACGACCTAAATGGTAAAACAGAGAACTAGTGAGCATGCTGAATTATAACGATATACAAAAGATAAGGTCTTTAATCTATTGTAGCTCCCACTGTTTTTCAAAGATCTAGAATTCCCAAAGATCTAAGAGGAACACGTTTCCCAATGGGTACTAAGATCCTAGGCATTTTACCTCGAACCCACGACTCGCGGACATTCTTAGTAAGAACCCTAGGTAGGTACAACTTACCAATTCTAACACCTTTAGAACTCTTAGTAATTGTTTTTGCATCACCTATCTTTCAATATGGACCCACGACTCGTGCGACATCCATATTTACTTAGGCGTTAAGCTAGACCCATCAATCATAAGATCATGACCAAAACTTAGTTTGAACGACCCACGACTCGCGGACATCGCCCTTGCTAAAATTGACCACGAAATATTGATCATTTAAAATGATTAATCAGGTAACTAAGAACTAATAAGCTCCACTAGCTATCCCACGACTCGCGGACAATAACTAGTTTTACTTACTAAACTTAAAACCTATTGATGGAATGCTAGGAATTTAATTCAAAACTTGCATCTCGAATTAAACACCTATTTGTTCGAAATTAGCTTAATATTTAATGGGAATTTTCGAATCAACCGGAGAGTTGTCCGGTTCGACCTCACCAACATATATGTTATCCAATTTTATTAGTCTTGATTAATGCAAGTACACTTAAATGCATTTCAAACAAGCACATAAACAGATAACATGTCCTAGCATGATACTAACATGTAATGATCATGGGTTCTACCTATCTTATGCGTGATATGTGGGAGCCACTCCACAATCACAAGTTCTAACATACATGCCACATAAACAGTTCAAATCACATAAGGGAAAGCAGTAACAAAATACGAGCCCTATCTCTATTACATTTAACAATTGAGATTCCCCTCCCTAACATTTTGAGGGGTCTTCACTTATGGCCTCCTTGTTACTTGAATGTGGTCCATCTTACTCCATGGGTGCATTGTCTCCAAAATGAAAATAAAACCTCACCACCTATCTCTACTCTCAAATTACAATAAAAAGAAAAAGACATAAAGTAATAAGGCTCAATCTTCATATTGGCCTTAGACAATTACACGGGGCATACCCCGGCCTCAAAAACAGTAATATGGAAAGCCACATAATAAATCACATAACAGTACGCACATAAGTGAGGCTCCAACCTCAATTGAAAAACGCAACTATAGGGCTCCAACCCCAATTTAAACCATCCATGTGCATAAATTAAAATCATACATAGATCTAAACCCATGATCACCTAACATGCTTTTGCGAGAATTTAAATTTACCAATAAATTAAAATTCTCGTTTCAAGTCCTAATGACTTAAAACACGACTTGATGCGAGTCTTATTTATAAAAGTTTTCAATAAATCCCAAATTACCAAAACAAATAAAATTCCAATTAATTTCTGAAAATTAATAATTTTATCAAAGGTTGTATTTTCCCAAAATATAAACCGTTTCAATTTCTCAAAAATCCCAATTTTAATATTTATTCAAAAATTAAAAATAAATATTCAAAATAAAATTTTAAAATTAAAATAAAAAAAATTGGGACTGGATTGCACGAAACACGAAAAGGCCGGATCACGAAAACGGGGCCCGTGCGCGAAACGGGGCTCAGCGTTGCAAGCGCGCGCGGACGCGCACGGCAGGCGCGCACAGCGCCCGGCCAAGGCCAGGCGAGTGCGCGCACTGCGCGCGCATACCGCGCGCCTCGCGCGCGCGCGCCCTGAGGCGCGCCCGGGAGGCTCCCGCACAGGCGTGCGGGAGGAGCTGGGAGGCTGGCCGGTCTGTCCCGGCCAGGCCTGGGCGGCGACGGGCGGACGACGTGCGGGAGGGCCTCCCGCGCGGTTGCGGGAGGGTGGCGCGCGAAGCCCGCGCGCGCGACTCCTTCGCGCGCGGGGTTTCGCGTGTTCATCGTGTTCCGGGCTTTCGTTTCGTGTTTTCGTTCAAAAGCAAAACCAATCCAAGAAATCCAAAAACAGTTTATACAGTTTCAAATCTAAAATTGTTTTTCAAAAATTAAATTTTATAAAACCAATTTTCAGAAACTTTCAGGAAAAAATACAGTTTCGTAATTCAGGCTTTCTAAAACAATTACAAATACTCAATCGCATCAAGCCTAAGAATTTCTACCAAATTCAGTATAATTGAGACGAATCAGAAACACGATTAACGAGGTGGCTCTGATACCACTTGTTGGAAAACACGAATCAGAAAGCAGCGGAATTTAAAAAATTTTCCCAACAAAAGGACCTTGGACTCGCAATCGTGTAACCAAATTCGTAAAGATAGAAAACTTACTTTTCTTTTATTCTTTCTTGAAGCGTTTCAAGCCACCCAAGAACGCTCTTCTCGCGGCTTGATCCCCTCTCCTTGGTAAAGCTCGAATCTTCAAACTTCTAACTTGAAGTCTCTAGAGAAAGTCCACCAACTTGATCACAATCTAACTAGTAAGGATGCTAGTTCTCTAGTTAGTGTTTAGGCTTAACCTAGGGTTTAATTTAATCTTGGAGAAAGGAAGGTGTTCAACACATGAACCAAGAATTGTCAATTAGCTCTAAAGGGGAGCATGAGCTCCCCTATATATAGGAAAGGGGAGGGACGGCCGAACCTAGTCCTTATTGGACTAGGATTTGGTTCCTCTCTCTCCTATTACTTGATCATCAAGTATTTTCCAACTTTGACTTTGAATTCTATTTCTAGTCAACTTTTAAGAGAGCTTAAAAATATCCAAACTATTTTTGGATAATTTTATACTTTATTTATTATAAAATAAATAACTTATTTTATCTAATTAATTAATTCGTAATTAATTAACTAGATTATTTTCTCCAAAATTAGACTTTCTTTTTAATTCAAAATTAAACCAAAGTCTATTAAATAATTAACTAATTAATTATTTAATATATATACACACACGTGTGTGACACGTGTCACAGTGACACGTGTCACTCACGTGAGCCACACGTGTGAATTCACACGTGTGGAACCCTCTTGGTCCGATTAACTCGTTTAATCATTTTCAAGCCTCAACTCATGTAACCAAGTTGTTGTGTGTGACCCTCTAGGTTCTCAATTCAATTAGCAGTGACCCTAATTAATTAATTCACTAATTAATTAATCAGTCCACAGATTAAACGACCATAGTCTAGCAACAGGTGTTTAACCCCTAGCTGAATTGGAATGTTCGGATTCGACAGAACCTTTAAGTCATTGATTCATGTGAGATACAATCCTCCTACTTACTATCTCTCAACCAAGATCTAGGGCAAGGGAATAATCAGAACCCTAATAATCCGGTCTTAAAGCTAAGTGCATTTCATATCCATTTGATCTCAATCCAAGAAACCCTTTTCTTGATGTCTTGATCTACTGCCTTGGCCAAGGACTCCATATGGCATATGAATGACTTATACAATAAGAGATCACCTTGCAAATGCAAGTGTAGGTCCTTTCTTGATTCTCATTCACTTTCATGAATCACTTGTGCAGCCCCAGCATAAGCCTTGAATCAGTTGTCTAAGGCGACACCCTTTAAAGCTTATACCTAAGACTACAGAGTTAACTCATAAAGTGACAAGGAACCTCAAGTCTAAGGATCAGTTAATCACATCAATGACTCGTGAGATATTTCCTAATCTGGAAGTTTCCATTTCCTGAAATAGAAACTTCCTTTCCCATTTAGGAATGTTCTCACACGGGGCACCTCAGTGAACTTACTTATTAAAGTAAGCACCCTCATGTATCACGCACGTATCAACTATACACTTTGCACCTCCATGAAACAAGGTGGTCCTTCTTAAGGGCGTGATCCCACAAGCAAGCCTTAGAGGAGTCAGGTTGACACTCCCACTGTCTGTAGGACTCATCGGCTTGGAGTATTTTACTAATCATGACTCATGTGATATAGGGCTCGTTTCATGAACCATTTCACCTAAATGGTAGAGTCCTAAAGTCATCAGGATTAGGGGAGTTCTCATACATGCACAGCTAAAGTAAACGCATACCAAACAAGAGCATATAAAGAAGTGTTGCCTCAATTCGTTATTTCATTCAAAGATTGTCTGTGATTACAATAAGGAAAAGCACAAAGCGGATATACAATCGGCTTTCTAGGGCACTATTCCTAACATCTTCAAACGCCCCTTGATGGATTTGGTGGTTTGATCTTCGTCAACTTCGGATTTAGCTTGTAATAACGTTAATTCGTAGGTTCTTCGACTTGTTTACGAATTAAACGCCGGATTTTGGAGAATTCCGCCAAGAACGCCAATGAACTCGTCGATAATTCCGTGAATTTAGCTTGAATATAACGCCGATTCGCCGGTATAACGCCTTGATAACGGATCAAACGCCTAGATTTGATAACTTCGGGGAAGAAAGGTTTTTAGCCTTTCTTGAGCTTGTAGAGAGGTTTTTAGCCTTTCTTGAGCTTGTATTGTGTGTTGAATGAACAATCCATGACCTCTTTATATAGGCGTAGGATTTAAGACTTGTTGCTCAAGTCAAAGTTTATTTAATAGTTATCTCTTTGTTTTTTGAAGAGATAATATCAAATAAATCATATAAATATATATCTCTTTAATATTTTATTTATTTTTAAAGAGATAATATCACATAAAATCTCATAAATATTTATCTCTTTATATTTTTATTTTAAAGAGATAATATCATATAAGACTACGCCACGTGTCACCATATGATTCGTCCTGACTTTCTTTAACTGCAAGACTTGATTTAATTGGTCAAAACATGTCACTTTGACACGTGTAATCACTTGATTTGTTGATAAAATAAACATTATAATATCAATTTAAATTTAGCTATTTAATTTTGAAATTAAATTTAGGATAATTTCAAAATATAAAATAGCAAATTAAATTAATAAACCAAAGTTTATTTATTAGTCTACAATTATATTAAATTTATACATAAATAAATTAATTTAATAAGCATCGACCAATCAAAATTTTTAGTTTTAATTAAAAATCTCAAAAAAATCACAAAATTCTATTTGGTCAAAATTGATACAATTGGATCAAAAGACACCCTTACTATATATTATAGTACTAGCATACAACCCGCGCGATGCAAGAAAATTATTCTAGTATTATTTTTTATTAATTTTTTTTTTTCAAAATGAGAAAAATGTGATGAATAGAAAAAATATTTTTAAATATTTTTTTTCACTTCATCAAGATATAAAAGGGGAAAAAAACATTTACATGCTTTAAATTTTATCTAAAAATTAAGTTCCAAAATAAAGAGATTCAAGAAGCTCTAAAATAAATTTCAAAAAATTTGCATCATTTCATTTTATTTGAATGCTACATGTATAGATGCATTCAAGAATACAAAAAATAAAATAAAATAAAAATAATGTAAACAATTTTGATCGATAAATTAACTCTTAAAATGTAATGGAAAAAATAAAATGAAACGGCCGAGAAGAACTTAAAAGAATTTATAATGTAATGACAAATTTATAAAAAGAATAACATATGTATTTTAAAAATAAAAAATCTATTGAACAATACATATGAAAAGTAAAATAAAACTCATAAAATTTGATGAAGCCTGAAAATCACTCTCGAATCAGAGCCGACCACGTGGCAGCACATCGCCGACTAATGCCCTGACGCTCGCCTTGGTGGGCTCATGGGCCTTCACTCCGCTCAATTGCCAGCCAATGTCATCCATCAGTCAGCGGATGACCATTTGGACCAAGGGCCCTAACCAACGGGTTGGACGCTCGAATAGCGGCCCACAGGGATATCCGTCACAGGGAAGCACCCCCTTGAGGGCCCCATTAATACGCTCGGTATCCCGACGCTCAAGGGTCATATATCGCGGGGAGGCCATCCATACATTCTTCGAGCGTCACCAACGTTCGGGCATGTCCATGCCCCGTTTCGTTGGATCCGAACCTCGGCAGGAAGAATCTTAGGCTCATCTCCCGCGTAACCCTCGTCAACAACCTCTGACACAAAAGTACTGTGCACCGCGCACCTGACACGCCGTCACCCTTTTCAGGAATGTCATTCTCACTCCATCAAAGTCTGACGCGTGTTAGGGCAACACAGGTTTGGGACCACATGGTCAATTTACCCATCTACCCCCATCCCTAACATATAAATAGGAGAGAAGCCATGCATTCTCTCCCAAGTGATCATCTGCACAAAAACCATACACATCGTTCTGGGCATTTTCCATTGAACTTCTCAAGCTTTTCACTCACCACAGTAACTCTACCTTAGTAGCTTACACTCTTGGTGTTATCCTAGCTGGAAGAACCCACGCTCAAAAGGAAACCCAGATCCTGAGGCTCTCACGCCTGTGATGGTCTTTCCCTTTTTATACAAATTCTAAAGTGTTGTTGCATTAGGAAACTCAGGTTCTTTGCACCATCATTTTTGGCGCCGTCTGTGGGAAATCCATCACCACCATCTTCGGTATTACCTGTTTCTTCCTTCCAAAGCTAGTTGAAAAGTAACACCAAACTCTTCAATCATGGTAACTGCGACAAGGTCTGGAGCAGTCAGAGAGAGAGGCTCACTTCCCCCCGTCAACGAGGAGAACCCAGGAGGCAACGTCCCCACTGGAGAAGCAAACCCCCCAGCCCCAGGAATTGGGGGCGAGAACACAGAACCTGCGGGGACAAATCTCCCGTTAGGTAGGAACGTAGCAGAAGGGCCCAGCACCGTTGCTCCAGCTGCAGCTCACGCCGCCCATGCTTCCTACCCATACTCTGGGATATATCCCATGGCCATGCCACCTCATGGATATCCGTTTGTGCAGACGGGAATGATGCCTGGGATGGTGCCGGTGATCCAGCCATATCAGGTGGGGACTCTGAATCTCCCCACCCCTTTGCCAAGAGAAATACAGGGGGTGGAGATGCCCCAAGTTACTAGCCAACAACTTCAGGCGCTATATGCGCAGTGCGAAAGTCAAGCGGTGCAGAACGCCTGGGAGCATTTCACGGCGGCCTATTTCCCCTCGCAGGCTAACGCTCGCCTGGCCCCACCTCTAGGAGGACTCCCCGCACATCCCCTGACAATGGCCCAGAACGCGTTAAGGGCACAGCAACCTCCCCAACCACCGAATCTGGAGAATGAAGCCCCACCGAGGGTCCAACCAGAACGACCTGTGGGTGGAGATGAGAGGGTCCCTCGAAATGATGTGGCCGGAGACAATGAAGAGGTCCAGTCAAGGGCCACAAGGAGGGCAAACTGCAGAAATGCCGGTGACCCTCAGCTAGCAGCTGTGCAGGATCAGATACGAGGGCTCCAAAACGTGGTAGAGCAGCTCTCTCGAGCGCGGTCTCACGCTTCCCGCGATGGGGGCGAGAGGTCCAAGGCCAGAGACGCTCGGCGACCACGTAGCCCCGTTTCCCACCGAAGAAGAGAGGCCAGCTATGAAGATCCCGACGAGCGAGATTACCGGATCATGGCGGGCGATTCCCCCCTCGTTGAGGAAGTTCTGATGACCCGTGCAGGGAAGGGTAAAATTCCCTCATCAATCAACAGATACGATGGTACTACGGATCCGGCCGAGCATCTGGACCATTTCGTGCATCTAATGCATCTCTATGACCATCCGGACAACTACTGGGCCAAGGTGTTTGTCACGTCCCTCACAGGAATGGCCCAAGAATGGTACAAAAAGCTCCCCCCACGCTCAATCCGAGGGTACTATGACCTGACGGATGCTTTTGTTAGCCACTTCAATTCGCTGAAAGCGCCTGCCCCGGCCGCGACCGCTCTTTATAGTCTGGTCCAAGGGCCGAACGAGACCCTCAGATCCTTCATGGGGAGGTTCAATAAAGAGATCTTGCTGGTTGAAAAGCCCTCGATGGACTTCTTGAGGCACGTGCTGTTTGGAGCCATCAACATGAAGCATTACGTCAGCAAGGAGTTTGTGGAGGAAGTGGCTAAGAAGAAGCCACGCTCGTTGATGGAGATTAGAGAGATCGCAGATTCTTTCTTTACCCTCGAGGATATGTACATAGCGAGGGATCAGAAGATGGCCAACGCCCCTCGCCCCACCAGAAACCACGAGGACAAAGGGGAGCCCCACCGGAGTCATCGTCGCAGCCCCATACCTGCTCGCCGCCATTCCTCCCCTCCGCGGAGACTCGAGCGTGTCCCCCTCAATCGCCCAATTGCCGAAGTATATTCTTTGGCGGACCAGAAGCTGTTCAAAAGGCCGCCCAAGCTGAGAGAAACCGAGGCGCAGAAGCGCTCGGGGAAATACTGCGCTTTCCACAAGCAAAAGGGGCATAACACTAATGAATGCCGCCACTTGGAAAAGGAGATACAGCGGCTGATTGCTGGGGGGCACCTCAAGGAGTTTGTAAAAGTACTGGAAGGGTACGACGAACATTGCACAGGACGGGCGCTAGAAAGAAGAAGAAGCCGCTCTCGTTCCCGTAGTCCTCGTCGCCAGCGCCCTGAGACCAGCGAGCGCAACAAAGGGAAAGGGGTAGACATGGAGAATCAGCCCTTTGCGGTCATTCACATGATTGCGGGAGGCCCCTCGGGGGGCGACTCCAATGCTTCCCGTCGCCGCCATGTACGGAGCTATAACCAAAGGCCGACACTCCCTCGCCCAGTGCTTTCTGTGGACAGCTCACCGCGCTCGAAGGAGGATGATGTTATAGGATTTACTGAGAAAGATCTTGAACACATTGTAACACCCCATGGGGTAGGAAAAACCTCTGACTGTCCCATGGTGGTTAGTTTAGACGTTCATAACCACACTGTAAAGAGGGTTTTATTTGATAGTGGAAGCTCTGTGAACGTTCTCCCTTACTCCACGTATCAACAAATGAATATAACAAACATCCCCCTCGAACCTCTCAGAACTGCCCTCGTAGGGTTTGGAGGTTCCGAGATCGTCCCTCGGGGACAAATTCGCTTGGCCACCTCTTTTGGTCGCGCCCCACAGCGGAAAACTTTGAGCGTTCTCTACACCATCGTTGAGGTGGATCTTCCTTACAACATCATCATCGGGCGCCCAGCCCTCGTGGATTTCAAGGCTGTAATTTCCACCTATCATCAGAAGGTCAAGTTCCCAACCCCCGAGGGTACTGGAGAAATTCTGTGTGATGTCAAGGAAGCTTGGGAATGCTACATACTTTCGCTTCGAAGCCACAAGCCCAAACAACCCATTCAACCTGGATCTACTAGAAAATCTGTCGATTTTCCTGAGTTAAACGAAGATGGTCCTGAGCGCAAAAGAGCAAAGCTGTACCGGAAGAAGAATAAGAAGAAGACCCCTGGAGGCGTTCAGTGCTCGGGGAGTGGGCCACCGGGGGCCGTCGAGGGTTCTTCCTCAGAAAACGAGGGAGATGAACCCAGGAATACGCTCACTGGGAAGAAACGAGCGCTAGAAGCACCGAGGCCGGAAGTTCGGATTGAGCCCACCGAGGAGTTTTTGACCGTCGAATTGGAGCCTGGGAATCCGGATAAAACAACCCAGATTGGCTCGAGCCTAGATGGGCCCTCGCAAGTTTTGATGATCGACTTCCTACGGGAGAACATAGACGTTTTTGCTTGGAAAGCTTCTGACCTCACCGGGATAGATCCGAGCGTCATTGTCCACAGACTGAATGTAGATCCAGCCTTCAAGCCCATCAAACAGAAGAAGAGGGATGTTCATGGATTTAGAAAACGGGTCATCGAAGAAGAGGTTAATAAATTGCTTGATGCTCAGTATATTGAGGAGATCTTGTATCCGGAATGGCTCTGCAATGTGGTGCTCGTTCCAAAGAACGCCAATAAGTGGCGTATGTGCAACGACTTCACTGACCTCAACAAAGCGTGCCCCAAAGACCATTACCCATTACCGAGGATCGATCAATTGGTAGATTCTACAGCCGGGTGCGAACTCATGAGTATGATGGACGCCTTTCAAGGATATTATCAAATCTTTATGGCGCCCGAGGATCGCCCCAAAACTTCGTTTATTGTGCATTTGGGTGTTTATTGTTTCAAAGTCATGCCATTTGGGCTCAAAAACGCGGGAGCGACCTATCAGCGACTAGTCAATAGGATGTTCGAGCGCAAGATTGGAAAATCCATGGAGGTATATGTGGATGATATGATAGTCAAGAGTGAGCGCCAACGCTCCCATCTGGAAGATCTCAAGCAGACTTTCGATATTCTTCGTCGCTACGGCATGAAGTTGAACCCTTCAAAGTGCACTTTTGGCGTTCGAGGTGGTAAGTTCTTGGGATACATGGTCAGCCAACGTGGCATCGAGGCTAACCCAGAGAAAATTAAAGCGATCCTGGATATACCCTCCCCTCGCAACCTGAGAGAGGTCCAGGTGCTCGTGGGAAAGATCATTTCACTAAATCGGTTCATCTCCCGCTCAGCGGACCGGAATTTGCCCTTCTTTAAAATTTTGCGCAACGCTCGAAACTTTTCCTGGAACGAGGATTGCGAAAGGGCCCTGCAGAGCATGAAACAATACTTGACGAGCGCGCCTTTGCTGACCAAACCAGTCCCGGGGGAAAACCTGTTTATCTATCTATCAGTTTCTTTAGAGGCCACGAGCGCTGTCCTTGTAGCAATCCGCGAGCATAAGCATATGCCAGTGTATTACCTGAGCAAGACTCTACAGGGAGCCGAGAAAAGATACATGGAAATTGAGAAATTTGCTTTTGCGCTCGTTAACGCGTCCCGAAGGCTGAGGCCATACTTTCAAGCTCATTCCATCACAGTGCTCACAGATCAACCACCCAAACAAGTTTTATCTAAGCCGGATGTTTCGGGAAGATTAATTAAATGGGCGATTGAGCTTAGTCAGTTTGATATCTCCTTCGAGCCCCGTACGGCCATACAGGCTCAGGCAGTAGCCGATTTATTGGTCGAACGTTTCAATTTGGAAACTGAGTCGCAGGCGGACGATGGTTTATGGCTTTTGCACACGGATGGCTCCTCGACCTCACAAGGGGGCGGTGCCGGGGTGACCCTTAGGGATCCCCTAGGAGCAGAGGTGGACTACGCAATCAAACTGGCGTTTCAAGTCACCAACAATGAAGCTGAATATGAGGCCCTCATCCAAGGGCTCAGGATTGCGCTCCAAAATGGGGCCGCTCGTGTCACAGCATACGTTGATTCGCAGTTGATCGCGAGTCAAATCGATGGTAGTTATGAGGCTCGAGAAGCCACCATGGCACGGTATCTGTCGAGCGCCAAGGAGGAGATAGCCAAGTTCAAGGAATTCCATCTTTTGCAAGTTCCGAGGGCGGAAAACGAACGCGCTGACGCTCTTTCGAAGTTTGCGTCTGCTCTGGACAGCCATAGTGAACGCGTAGTTACATTTCTGAGAACGGAGGAGCCACTGATAAGTAAAGGCGAACCCTCGAAAGAAGTGCACACGATTGACCCCTCCGAGCCTTGCTGGCTTGACGAGATTGTCAGATTCCTCCGGGATGGAACATGCCCGAGCGACAAAGTTGAGGCTCGGAAGATCAAAAGCAAGGCCCCTCGTTTCTCGTTGGATACTGAGGGTAGGTTATTCAAGCGATCCTTCCAGGGCCCACCGATGAGATGTTTGAGACCCTCGCAGGCTAAAGAAGTTCTAGAGCATATACACGGCGGAAGTTGTGGGAACCACTCAGGCGGACGAATCTTGGCGAAGAAAATCTTAAGGAGTGGGTTCTATTGGCCCTCGGTATTGCAAGATGCCATTCAATATTCCAAGAAGTGTCCTAAGTGTCAGTTCCACTCCAACACTCCCCAGTTGCCGGCGGCTCAAATGATTCCTATTGATGTCTCCTGGCCTTTTGATCAATGGGGCATTGATATCGTGGGACCTCTCCCAATGGCGGTCGGGCAAAAGAAGTTTGTAATACTTGCTGTGGATTATTTCACCAAGTGGGCTGAAGCAGAGGCAGTCGCTAAGATAACGTTCAAAGTTGTAAGGGATTTCATTTGGAAAAGCATCATCTGCAGATATGGCATCCCGAGGGTCCTCATCTCGGATAACGGTTCCCAGTTTATCGCTGCTGACACACGAGATTGGTGCTATGAACTAGGGATCGAGCAACGATTCACTTCCGTGGGCCACCCTCAAGCTAACGGTCAGGCCGAAGTGACCAACCGAACCATACTCCAGCATCTGAAAAGGATGCTCGAGAGTAAGAAGGGTGAGTGGGCTGAAGAACTTCAGGGAGCGCTGTGGGCGTACCGTACTACCCCGCGAGCAGCAACGGGGGAAACCCCATATTCCCTCGTGTACGGCTCCGAGGCCATGGTACCTGCGGAAATTGCCCAAGAATCCGCACGCGTTGCCTATTTCGAGCCTGTCGCCAACGAGGCAAATCGGACGCTCGAGTTAGACTTGTTGGACGAGAAGAGGAATGCTGCATGGGCACGTATTCACAAATACAAAGCAACCGTTGCTCGCCAGTACAATAAACGTGTTAAAGAAAAGACTTTCCAGCTAGGGGACTTGGTCCTCAAAAAAGTTGAAGTCTCCAAACACGTAGGTAAGTTGGACCCTAATTGGGAAGGCCCCTTCAAAGTCATTCAAGTACGGGCAAATAACACTTACTTGCTAGAGACTTTGCAAGGCGAGCGTCTCCCTAGGCCATGGAATGCATGTAACCTTAGAAGGTTCTATGTGTAAACTTCAACCTCTTTGTAATGGCCCGTTCGAGGCAGGAAATATTTTTCTTTGATGGAAAACACGTTGTAATCATTTCCGAAAGTGCATCTATGTAACAGTAAGTGTTTAATGCTTTGTTTTTATTATTTGCTTGCTTTCTTATCTGACTTAATGATTCGAGCGGCAAGAGGCTTACTCCGTGTTGAACATCTTCCACGTCGAAAAGCCCATGCGATACCTCAATCATACCAAAATTGCACTGCCCAGGTGTTGATAACCATCCACCTATAACAGTTTGAATGATTTGTAAGAATTGGTCCTAAGAATGAGAGCGTCCGACAACGGGGAGCCCAACGCTCAACTTACGCCAGCTGAGTGTTCATCGCTCCAGCTCATGCACGTAAGAACCCCCTGTGACCCTCATCCCACTGGGTAAGAGCACGCTCGTAAATAGTGGATGCCACTAACACTACGACTGTGCTCATTTTTTATCCCTACTAAGCCAATCCCATAGGGATTTCCTAAGTTCAAATTCAAGCCTCAAGGAGAATACAGCCATGGGATCTTCATAAGGATCACCCTCGCGCCTGTATTCCCTCAAAGGTTTCCTAAAAGTCCAAATACACAGTTCATTTCTACCATGGCCAGGGAACCCTCCTAAGGGTCACTTTCGCGCCCGTGCGTACAACAAGCCATCCGCTCGACGTAGCAAGCGTCTAAGCTTAATATGCATAAGTGATGAGTGTCTTAGCCTACTTACACACTAATCGCAAACGCTCAAACAGCAGATTTCGATATGAAAGCGACAAAACTGAGCAGACTAACATCATTCATCATTCAAAAGCAAGTAAGATAACATTCAGACATTCGAGCATTGAAGAAGAGATGCAAATATATCAGAAAAGCGACATAAAAGACCCAATGTACTCTGGAACTGAAGGAAGAATTAAATACAAGAATCAAATTGTTCATAAGGGGAAAAGGGCATTTGAACGAACAAGGACAATAGAATGCTAGCCATGGAAGCTTCACTGGGCCGGAGCGTCAGGCTCGGGAAGGGCGGTTGAAAGGGGAACTGGGGCCAACACGTTCGCATCGGAAGTTTGGGCCTCGCCAGGTTCTTCCGCATCCACCACGTCCATAAGGGTGCCCTCATCTTCTATCAGGAGAGGCTCGGGATCCCTCCGGTTAGCGGCAATAAACTCCCTTTGGAGTGTTTCAACCAACTCCTGATATTCAGGTTCCGCCAGGTTGTCCGTGGGATCCTCCTCCTGGACCATCGGCTCACAATTCTCATCCAGGTCCATGCGTAGACGAGCGTCTGATCGAGCGTTTTCTGGGGCCAGTCCCAACCTCACCATTTGCCCAATCGCTTTGTGGAAGAAGCGTCGAGCATTATCGAAACACTGAATGTTAGCCGCGAACACAAAGGCCTTGGAGCGCACGAACTTCTTCACCGCCTCCCAGGATACCCTCGCTTCTAAGCCCTGTATTTTGCTTTGCAAGTCAGCAAGGGCCTTGTTGGTTATCTCGTTCTGGCGGGTGCTCTCCGCTAATTGCTCACCCAGTTCCACATTTTGAGTCCTCAACTGGTCTCGCTCATCCTTCAGCTTCTTGTGACGCTCATCCAGAGAAAGATAGGCTTCATCCGTCTTCCGAAGGTTCTCCCTCGCCTGATCCAAGTCACGTTGGGCTGTGGTCAATTGAGCGTGGAGGTTGTTGTAATCCTCCTGCAGCTGGACAGGGTCTGAGATGCGCAGCAGTTTCTTGTATTTGGCCTTGTGCTCGGAGTAGGCCTGCGCTCGCCCTTGTAGGTTCTTCAACCTAGGGATTACCTCCTGGCAAACCGGACCCAAAGATTAGCGCTCGAATGCAACACTGAAAGTTAAAAACCATCAAAGGATAGTAAGAACTTACGGTGAGAAGAACATGACAGGCATCGTCAGCGACGCGAGCGGCATCGTACTGGTTCAGTTTGTCGTGATCGCCGGAAAACTGAAGTTTGCCGACGATGTCAGAAACGATGTTCACTGAGTGGGCGCTCTTTTTCAGAAGCACCGGACCCTCAGTCCGCTGGCGCTTGTAACGGGAGTCACCCTTGCAGCCTATCTTCCAGAATTCTTCATCCTCGGAAGATGAAGTGTCGCTGCCCTCGCCACGGTGGCCCACGACCACCTCCTTTCCCTTACCTGAAATGGGGAGGGAGTCTGGCATCCTCTTCCTCTTCCCCTGACGGTCGGCGCGGAGGATTTCATGAATTCGGACAGCCTCGCCCGAGCGGTTCCGCGATCCGCTCGAACTCAAAGAGATTGGGCCCACGGGGGCCGCCGGCGGAGGAGTGGCCTCGCGGGCACCTTCCAGTGTTAGATCCTCAATGGGGCCCGTGGGAGGAGCCACATTCCCCGCGCCCCCTCGAGCGTTTCCTTGTCCGCGGCCCGACCCTCGGCGATTAACCCTACCTCTCGGAGCATTGGGAGGGCGGTTTTGCTGCTGTTGCTGCTGTGAGGGATCGACCGCTGGCCCTTGGACACCCAACATACGTGAGAGGGCTTCAGCATTCATGCCTCGAGAGAGAATTTGGATGCCTGCACATAGAGGGGAACGAGCGTCAGAAAACTGGATGTTTGAATGGTATAAGCATGAAAATAATGATAACTGTAAGTCAGAAAACTATTCTAAAGGTTAGAGGGGTTAGTTCCTAGAATCTAACCGTCGAGGGCCATGATGTCAGTTGGGGGGTGGAGTATCATATCAGGGGGGCAAGATAGTCCGTAGCGGAACAATATCCTTTCGTCTTTCATCAATGTCTCCGCTCTAATCCACTTCTTCTCAGCCCTCATCTCGAGGGCTAACCCCATTGCCCACTCCTCGAAATCCTTGTTCCTCGTCCTTTCCCTAATCAATGGACCCTCGCCGTGAATCATCCATTGCCGGTGAACTCCGAAAATCCCCCCGGGAGCCCCCACGAAAAAATATTTTTCCTTCCAGTGCTCGCCGTAAGATGTAGAGGGAGAATTTATCATCTTAAAGCCTGATTTGGCCTGGGCGTAGTAAAATCCGTCTGTGGGCGACGAGCGCGGCGAGCGGGCTACTTGGATTAAGCTGTCAAAGTTGATTATCGAGGGTGATTTTCCCAGAGCCCTCATCGCTATTATGAACGTATTGATTAGGGCTATGCCATTGGGCAGAATTTGTGAAGGGCAAAGCCCTAGATGGTGGTAGATGATGACGGCATCATGAGCGATTGGGAACCTCAGACCGCCAGCGAAGACTGCGTCCCAGTAGACCGTCATCATCCCAGGCGGTGGTCGATTGGCCCTTTCCCCCTCCTCAGGAAGTCTCATAGGGAACACAACTTCATCCCAATATGCTTTCGCCCTCAGCTCCTCCAAATCACCGAGGGTCAGGATACTCTCAATCTCATCCGGAGACCTGTCAGTTTGGTGGCGGTTGTCTTGCCTCACTCGAGTGGCAGGCTCCTTACCCCTCCTCTGACGCCTTCTGGAGGGTTCAGCCTCGAATGGACGCCCGGATGGCCCCGCTTCACCCTCGGGAGCCGCCATTGCCACTGTGATCCTGTGATCTTGGGGTCTCACAGCACTGTTCAAAACTGGGAGTGCTCTTTCCCCTTGTCTCATCATCTCCATCACGTTGTCCATCTCCTCAAAAAGCTCTTCCTGCTCACCGGGAACGCGCTCGTTCATCCCTTGAACAGCAGCGTTCACCTCTTCCTCCCCAGTGTCAATTGGAGCCTGGGCCACCGATATTGCCATGGGAATAACTTCACCTCCTGGGTGCGCCCTAATTAAAGGAACGGCTACGGGGACACCGCCGTGAGGGGAGGAGCTCCCCACCGACATCTCCTCAATCTCCCTCACATAATCATCGGCTTGATTTCCGGCCATGGTCAGTTCTCAATTTTTGGAAATAGAACTTCTAACAGAGATCTTAAGGGAAGATAAACTTTCTGAAACAAGTTCAACGGCGGGTAGAAGTTTCTCCTTCAAGGATTTGTCTCACACAACCTAAAAGCTAATGTTAGTACGGGGAAAATAAGAAGAAGAATCAGGAATTTTTTACCTAAGATGTGGAGAAGAAGAGATTCGCCGGAGCAGAGGACTCTTGCTATGGATATGCTTAAAGGAAGTCTGATTGCGTGAAAAAGCTTCCAAGGCCCTGCAAACCCTTATTTATAGGGGAGATGGAGCATGGATTAGGGATGAAAATTCAAAAACGCAATCATTTCCCGCCTAGGAAACCCCCCACTTTTGGTAACCGCCTCACGTCTCTCGGAGTCCACGCGCCCACGTTCTCACTCAGCATTAAATGCGGACTTGACAGCATTTAATGCAATGTCAGTTTGTGTCCGTTACAGAAGGCCAGCAGTCTCCCCGAGGGTAATGCTCCGTCCCTCGGATATTTGAAATTCAGGATTCCTCCTTTATAAATTCTACAGTACGCTCGACGCGATACTACAGAATTTGGGGGGCAAAATGATGAAGCCTGAAAATCACTCTCGAATCAGAGCCGACCACGTGGCAGCACATCGCCGACTAATGCCCTGACGCTCGCCTTGGTGGGCTCATGGGCCTTCACTCCGCTCAATTGCCAGCCAATGTCATCCATCAGTCAGCGGATGACCATTTGGACCAAGGGCCCTAACCAACGGGTTGGACGCTCGAATAGCGGCCCACAGGGATATCCGTCACAGGGAAGCACCCCCTTGAGGGCCCCATTAATACGCTCGGTATCCCGACGCTCAAGGGTCATATATCGCGGGGAGGCCATCCATACATTCTTCGAGCGTCACCAACGTTCGGGCATGTCCATGCCCCGTTTCGTTGGATCCGAACCTCGGCAGGAAGAATCTTAGGCTCATCTCCCGCGTAACCCTCGTCAACAACCTCTGACACAAAAGTACTGTGCACCGCGCACCTGACACGCCGTCACCCTTTTCAGGAATGTCATTCTCACTCCATCAAAGTCTGACGCGTGTTAGGGCAACACAGGTTTGGGACCACATGGTCAATTTACCCATCTACCCCCATCCCTAACATATAAATAGGAGAGAAGCCATGCATTCTCTCCCAAGTGATCATCTGCACAAAAACCATACACATCGTTCTGGGCATTTTCCATTGAACTTCTCAAGCTTTTCACTCACCACAGTAACTCTACCTTAGTAGCTTACACTCTTGGTGTTATCCTAGCTGGAAGAACCCACGCTCAAAAGGAAACCCAGATCCTGAGGCTCTCACGCCTGTGATGGTCTTTCCCTTTTTATACAAATTCTAAAGTGTTGTTGCATTAGGAAACTCAGGTTCTTTGCACCATCAAAATTATAAAATAATGGCTTTTCAAAATCATAAAAAAGTATTCAACATAACATAAAAAAAAAAAAATAATAAATAATTAAAATTTCAAAAAAGATAAATAAATGCACATGAATTAAAAAATAAAATTCCAACCTCCAAAAATTTCAATTTGTTAATAGAATTTTATGTCAAATGAAGTATTATGTGCATGATACTTATGCATATTTTTCAGCTAATTTTGCTGAACTATAAACAATGAAGGAAAAGCCAAAATTTAAACAGTTACCATACATAATGAAATCTTTAATTAAGATAACTATGATTACGGTGTAATTGAGGGATTGAATAAATATTACTTTAAATTAATTAATAGTATAATTATTTCTTAAAATAAAATAATTCAAAATTTCAAAAAATCATGAGAATTGAACTAATTATGATTAGAGATGTTCTTCCTATACATAACAGTCAAAAGTATTGTTCTTAACAAAGGAAAGATTTGACCAACACTAATATGGAAAGATCCATCACACGCGAATTAAAATTATTAATTATTTTCTTCTTCCAAATAATTTCCTCCTTAACAAAGAAAAGATTTGACTAAAAAATATCTCCTTGAAACTATAAATAATAAAAAAAAGCTCAAAACAAATTATAAGATTTTAAATAGAAAAAATATATCGTTGAAATTCATATATATCAAACACTGAAATAATCTAAGATGGACAAAATAAAGATTTAAAAAATACAAAATTAAAATAAGATAAACTAAAAAATACTTTTAAAAAAATAAAAAATGTGCAAAATTCAGATACCATTCAAATAAAATAAAAACTCTTACACAATTCAAACCTAGAATTTGTCGCCTGAAATATGTAGTTGCATAAACATGAATTGAAAGCTCAATAGAAAGTGATATATCGTTTGTCATATTCAAAAAATTTCAAGAAATCTCTCCACATAAACATAAACAAAAATAATAAATATTGTATATTAAAATAATAAAGAAAAACATAAAAAAAATAACAATAAATATTACAAAAACCCAAAAAATACAAATAAATAAATTTCAAAATACAATTAGTTAAATTACATCAAATAATCAAAACAACCAATGGTTATAACATAAACTATAATATAAGAAATACAAATTGATAAAAACTGATAAAAAAAAAAGAAAAATAACATGAAAGGTTCTAACAACAACAATCAAATATAAAAAAAAAAAACATCAAGACACTGAAATCAACAACAAAATGAAGAAACATGAGAAAAAAAAATTTATGTATACGTAAAGAGAAAAGAGATGTAATGGAGTGACTAATACAAAAGATAAATGAGAATGAAGAACTGAGTTTTATTTTATATTATAGGTGAATAAATATTCTTTAGTTACGTAAAAATATTACTATATATAAAATCAATTAGCATTAATTACACTTTTCAAAATTTGAATCATAGAGAAGGAACATAAATTAGATATTGATGTAGACAATTTTTTATATTTTTAGGTAAAATTATATCCATATAGATATACATATATATAGATAGATATAGAATGCATTCTAAGTAAATTAATTAATAAAAATTTTCATAATTAATTAAAATATTTTAAATTATATGAAGTAATATTTCAAACAAAAATAAATAATTTTACCCATGTAATTTAATTACCCCAATTGGAATTATCATGTGTATCGATTTTCTAAAAATTTAGGCAAAATTTAAGAGATTAATTAAAATTGACACACACACACACATATATATATATATATATATATATTGAATAAATAGTACTGAAATACAGATATAGATATCAATCAATGAAAATTTTATTATAATTAAAATATTTCAAAAAATCTGAAAAAGAAAAATCAAATTTCATTAATTTTATTTGAATTTTGAGTATTGCCATTAATTACATGATTTGTATTTAAATTTAAATTAATATATATTTTTCTAAACTTAATAAATTGTACCATAAATTGATACTTTAATTTAGGACAACTTCCAAAAATCAAGGGATATTAAATTGTTAAATAAATAAATATATTTAATAATATCTACCAACCAATCACAATTTTTAGTTTTAATTAAAATTTTTAAAAAAATCACAAAATTCTATTCAGTCAAAATTAGTTCAATTAGGATCAAACGCACCCTTCTTATATATTATAGTATAGATAGATAGATATAGATTATCTGGATCCATAACATAACATATTGTCTTAATTTCCTTCAGTAGGGGAGATCCAGGCAAAGTCCCATGATTGGTTTGATTGTTCTAATGTACGAGCACTTTTAAAAATATTATTTTATCGTACTGGACACTCTTGGAGTGTAAATTTTTTTTTAAAAAAAATCTATATCAATATATCATTGTCGTGTCGAACACTTCTTATATGTGAAAATCAGGAATATTATAAGGTATTTCAGTACGCAGTAAAAATTACTGAGAGCATTTGCTTCTTGAGAGTGTTTGTTACACTAAAAAAGTTAAATGACCTAATTGCATTTTTCTCCTGTAATTATGACTGACAAGTGTCGAAATTGTCAAAATAAATTATAATCCGGTTTACGACTAAAATAGAGTATAGTGCAAACGGGTCGAATCCACAGAGATTGGTTGAAAATAATTCTAATTAATCACAGGAAAACTCGCAAGAATTAACAAGTACAAGTAAGGGGGGTTTTGGATTTAATTAAACTAACTAAATTAACTAACAATTAAATTAAACTAAAGGAAAAACAATAAATCACTTAGAAGTGGGGTTTTGATAAATCAATAGAGAGACAATACCTAGCTAGGAATCACAATTCAGTTTAGGACATCGATCATAGACGCAAAAATAAATTCAGTTATTCAAATAGATTAGCTATAGCAGATAGAGACACTCGACTCCGCCTCGTTTTCTCGTACATGATAGAATAACCTAGAGACACTCGACAGTTATTCCCTAATCAACTCACAACCCCACTCGACAGGATTCAACGAATCGACAGCATTAAGAATTAAGAAAATACTAATCCAAATTAACCAAGTCACGACACGTGCAAGATTCAAATTAGATTATTAACTCCCTTAACGAATCAGATTCGACTTTACTACTTCCTATCGTTAATGCGCCACTAATTATCTATCAAGCACTACGTATACTTCATGCAATCAAGATTGGCTATATGCAATTAAATCTACTTAGATGATCGTGCACTATCACTAAGCAAACAAATCACAATAAACACGACATTCAGAGAATTAATAAATACTTGAAATAAAACTGAATTATAAACACTAATTAGGTCTCACGATGTCAAAAACATAAATTGCAAATTCCTAACTAGGTACTAAGGAAATTAGCTACTCATAATCTAATTATAATTTAGAAAGCAAAGAAATAAAATAGAGGAAAAGAAATCTTGGTGAGATTGCCGGAGCTACTCATAACCCAATTTCAACCAAATTACGTGAAATATTCCACGTAATTCCTAATCATCATGTGCATGCATGCATATTTCAAATTTCCCAATTTCAACCCAATTCCTCACGCAGCAGATCAATAACAACATCTCCAGCCACCGTTAATCCCTTTACGAGAATTTCTTTTGATTTCAGCCACAAGCACAGCCACGTAGGAAAATAGCCTAAAAACTCCAATAAATGAAAAAATGGCCCAATTGTACTAAAAACACGAAAATACATCACGACACCAATTTATATCAATTAAAAGCACTAAAAACAAAGCCACACACTCATCAATATTCGAGAATTATGCACGCTAACAATGACCTCACTATAACTAGTCTCCATCTTTCATTTTTTGTTCTATAATTATATATGGTCAATTCCGTAAATTTAGAATTTTTTTTATTGCTAACTACATGTTTTATAAAAAAAAATATTTTGCTCCCCAGATTTTACTCCTTTAATTTAAAGAATACGATTTCACCACTTTTAAGCCCTAAGTTAATAATGTGGTTGATAGAAGGCTCTCTAACGATCACATATTAAAATGACGTGGTTAAAAAAAAAAAAAAAACCCGTTAATCTCACACTAGAGGAAGAGAGGTGCTTGACACGACACCGATTGCCACAGCGCTAACGGAGACAAACAGCCGAGTGAAAAGGGGATGAACGAAGATTAATTGATTGAGCTACAACCACAACTGCTATAGGCTATTATAGACCTGATTCATTAATTACAGCACCCTCCCCTGTAACAATATATGATTACATAAAGACACCCTCGGAGTTTCAAAATTACACATACCTCCCTATAACTCATCTCCAAAAAGGGGGGTCACGCGAATTCTTACCAATAATCCCGGCACGAACACAAACCGTCCTTGAAATGATGAAAACGCGTAGCATCCCTAACAACAATCTCTCTACTAACCAACCTAGATATAAACTTGATGGCAGAATGACAGTGATTACACTCTTAGGTTCTTCATGATCCTTAGAGTACTGTTCTCGGGAGTATTCATCAACCCAAATGCAATAACAAGTTTTTCGCTATGACGCTTCAGGGTTTCCTCCTTCAGTTCTTGATCTAGATCGTGTAACACCGAATCAGTAATTGGAACAAAACCAATCTTTTTAATATCCTCCCAAATTTTATCCATCATCTTAAAAATCCCATCTCTCTGAGGATGAAGAGCATCGTCCGCACCAAAAACATGAACTTCGCTCCTAATTTGCAACCAACTTATTCCTTGTTCTTTCAAACCTTTCTATCTTTCATCGACTTTCTAATTCGAGCAGCTTCTTCCCATTTCCCACAAGCCGAGTATACATTAGCAAGAGCCGAGTAGGCCCCACTGTTGCGGGGTTCGATTTTCAGCATTTTTTCAGCTGAATAGCTGCAAGCTCAAAATTCTTGTGAGTTTTACAAGAAGCTAAAAGTGGACCCCAGGCTATAACGTCCGGTCGATAGGCATTTTCTCTATAAAATCTTGTGCTTCTGCCAATAATCCAGCACGTCCAAATAGGTCAACCATGCAAGCACAATGGGTGGACGTGGGTTCGATTCCGTGCACGTCTTTCATCATTTTGAAGCAATTACGGCCCCCTTCCACCAACCCCACATGTGTACAAGCTGAGGGAACTCCCACATAAGTTATATGGTCCGGCTTGATATTTAGTTCACACATTTCATCGAACAGTTGCAGAGCCTCCTCTCCAAGGCCGTGTTGTGCCAAAGATATGATCATGGATTTACAAGAAACTGAATCTTTTCGATCTTTTACTAAAGCAAAGGCTTTTCTAACACATTTTATATTACCGGCCTTTGCGTACATGTTAATCAGTGCATTGCTTACAGAAACAGAGGATGATTCACCTAACTTCAATGCAGATGCATGGATTTGCTTGCCATGGTTTCGAGAAGCTAGATTTGAGCTCACACTTAATATAGCTGCAAGAGTGTAGTTGTTGGGAGAGGGGCCTTCTTTGACCATTGATCTGAAGAGCTCGATTGCTTCATCATTATGGCCATTTTGAGCATATCCAACGATCATAGCCGTCCATGCAACAACATCACGGTCCTCCAACGAATCGAAAATCTGCCTGGATGGATTTATATCTCCAACCTTTATATATCCATCTAATAAAGATGTAAATGCTATAATATTAAGCTTAGATGTTCCACACTGGTGCAATATCTTTTGAGCTATTTCAATACCGCCACATTTTGAGTACATAGAGATCAACGCGTTCCCAACTGCTCCCGAGGTATCAAATTCATTTCTAATGATATAAGCATGAATTTGTTTCCCCACCTGTAATTCCTCAAGATTTGCACACACAGACAGAACGCTCGCCAATGTGTATCTATCGGGTTTTAGTATTGAGTCATTGAGCATTCTAGCAAACATGTTCAGTGCATTAAAGTCAAAACCACACTGATTATAACCAGCAATCATTGAGTTCCAAGAAATAACATCACGCTCTTTCATTTCCTCAAATTGAGCGAATGCCATATCCGCCTGTCCCATCTGCATATGCAGTGATATAATTGCATTATAAGTCGAAATACTCTTTACCTTAATCCTACCGAGAGCGAGCCTTGCTGTCACGACATCACCCGACTTTGCATACATATTCAGTAGAGAATTAGCCACAGATACATAACCAGAAAGACCAAGTTTAACAACAAAAGAATGCACTTTCCTCCCTATCTCCAACGCCTCAATAGCAGCACAAGAGGCAAGAACATTAGTCAAAGTGAACTCGGTAGGCATAACTTTATACTTAATCATCTCCAAAAACATCCGAAACGCAACCTCAAATCGACCCATCTGATTATACCCTACAATCATAGCAGTCCAGGAAACAGAATCCGGTTCCGGAACTTCATTGAAGACACAAAGCGCTTCCTTTATCATACCCTTTTTCGCATAAGCCGACAAAAGCGTGTTATACGAAGACACATTCTTAACAGGCATTTCATCAAACACACGGCGCGCATCAGATATAAACCCAGTTTTTGCGTACGCATTCATTAGATTGTTCATCAAGAACACCCCTAGGTGAACACCGGCTTTGATTATACCGCCATGGATTGGTCTGACGGTGATGGGGTTTCTGGTTTTGAGGCTTGTTTGCAGAATGGATGCGTAAAACTCCACCCGAGACATCCGAGGCAGTGAATCTTGCGGTATTACGGGCCAAAAATACGAAATTTAACTTAAAGTTACTCTGTTTCACTCCCAGAGCTGTTTCCTTCATCAATTTGTTTGTTTGAGAAAAGATTGTTGCTCGTCCTTAGGAAATCTGGTGGCGGGAAACGTAGTGGCTTTTGTAACGGTCAGCTCAGAAATGCAAATTAGTAGGAAATAGGAATAGGAATGAAAATTTGGCATATAGTTGGTTTTATTATATATGGTGTAATTTGGCATTCGATGTTATACTAATTTAATATGAGTTTCGAGTCATTGGAAATGCAATTACAATTGTTAGGAGAATTCTATGGCAAAGTGATCCGATCCGACTCGACTCACAGACTAATTCAAAACTTACTAAATTCATTTGCCAAATTTAACGTTCTTTCCCAATCTACTCTTCTTCAAATCTGAACCTGTTCTAGTTTCTTCCCATATTTCTCAAGTTTTGATCAAATTTCAATACCAAGAGGGGAGGTTTGTGTAATTATACATAGGTGGAGGGGAGGAAAGTGAATTTGCCTCATTTCAATGTTCTAATTCCATCCATGGAAATAATACAAAGAATTTTGTCAGATTGATCATAATCGTATCTAGTTCGTCGTCAAGCACTCTCGGAAGAGTTTGAGGTGAAGGAAGTCGAGGTATTAAAAGATATGCTTATTGAATTTTGTTACTCAGTCAAAAACCTTTAATAATTTTGTTCTTGGTAATAACATGGCCAAAATTGCTTTCTTTTTTCTCTGTAGCTGTTGGATTTTGTTTGTGTTTCCAAGTTTGAAGAGACAATGGCTTTATCGCAAACGGAGGCGCCAGGAATTTGTCACTCAATCTTCTGCACACTCTGGAAACATGTACATACAGATATCTACTGATATGTATACAAAGCATAAGTTTTTGGTTGTAAAGTGATGCGGTGTCTCTCTAATTTACAGATACTTTTAAAAATACAATTATGTCATGTCGTGTCGTGTCAGAGTCAGACACTTTCCAAGTGCTGAAAATTTTTCAAAAAGATCCACGTCAACGTGTTTGTATCGTATCCATTTCAGGGTGTTTGTATTCATGCATAATAGTTGTTTATCCCTTCTTTTCTTTGGATTAACCCTGCAATCGGTTTAAAATTAAGGCTTCGACTATTAGCAATATTAAATATATTAGTTGTTTTCTAAGTGAAAGAAGATTACACAATCTTACGAAAATCAACACAATAAACAAGGGTGGAGTGTTTGAGAGATGTCCTTAGATTATTCAGCTCTATGCGGATCTCTAGATGGTGGTATTAACAAGGGTGATCAAGGGATAGAATCTCGACAAATCCCTAAGAATACACACAGGTTCTGTTCACTGCGACGAATGCAAACCATTCTTGAGAGTAACTAGCTTGTTGTTTGTGTGTGTTGATTTTTCTGCACATTGTCAACCCAGAATTGCTTCGACATTCCTGACACAGTGGTATTTGCTGGTTATGCAGATGAATGCCATTGATCAATGATGTGCCGAAAACTTGACTCAATATTGGAGCAAATTGTGCCTTCATTTTAGCAAACCCCTGCATCAATCTTTGTTCTTGCGGATTGAATAATCTGGAGAAATTCATTTTATTTGTTCCTCCATTTTAACTCCTTGTACTTACATGTATCGAGTATGCACTTTTTGATGTGATTTCGTAGGTGATCTCTTGTTTTCTTGTCTGAATACAGGAAGACTTTTCTTGCCACCAAGCAATTGTATTGTGCTGAACTACATTAGAGAAGTGCAAGAATTTGTATGATGTATATTCATTTACAATTTACTAGAGGTTTGTTGAATGATTTAATTTCTCATTTTAAATAAACTTTCCAATTTCTGCGTGTCGAAGATGGATGAGTTCCCATAGTCAATACATATTTTGCAGCTGTCATCAGATTTAAAACCATGAGAGGAAGTTTGTGTATGACATATAGTTAATTTAACCCCTTCTGTAAATCATTATATTTAATTAAAATCTTACTGATTTAGTCCGCCAAATTTATCATACTTTCCAATTTGCTCTTCTTCAAATATGGACCTTTTCTAGTTTCTTTCCATGTTCCTTAAGTTTTGATCAAATTTCAACACCAAGAGGGGAAGTTTGTGTAATTATATATAAGTACAAGGGAGGAAAGTGTAAACAGACTCCTGTCAGTGCTCTAATTCCATCAAGGGAAAATAATTCAAAGAATTTTGTCAGATTGATCGTCTTCTGAAGCCTACGGGAACCCTTGTCTACATTAACCACAACGAACCCCAAAACATCACATTTAAGCCAAAAAATCACAAATAACCATAAGTTCAAATTATTCAAATTATTGATATTCAGATGAAAACATAAAATATCTAATTACAATCACGAGAAAGTTTGAAAAACTACATAAAACAAGTTCAACAAAGTTTTTAAATAATTGCATCAAAAGAGTCCTCCAAGGTTACTCTATTAGTATGTATGGTCCCTTGTCTCAAGTCTCAACCGCATCACACTCTAACCCTGAAAAGAAAGAAAATACTGAGTAAAATAACTTCACTATAAATAAGTGAAAGTTATTTCAGAGATAAAAAGCAATTAAGTGTTGTTGAGAATTTATCCTTTGTCTCTTTGGATTTAAGCTGCAACCAGTTTAAAATTAAAGGTTTCAACTATTAGCGCTTAGCAATATCAAATAATATACTAGGTGTTTTCTACGTGAAATAAGATTATACATTCCTACAAAAATCAACACAATAAACAAAAGTAAAAATAAATAGACACGAAAATTACATAGTTCACCAATTTTGTTACATTTACGGGTGAGAAAGAAAGAGAGAAATATTAATACGCTATTTTGAAAGATGCAGTGATGTAGAGAAAATTAAATGTGTGAATCGATGTAGAGAGAAATTTTTTTTTTTCCCCTTTTCCTCTTAAAAGTTGGTTTTTAGCTACGCATATAGAGTTGTTTTATAATTGGATTAGAAAACTAATTTGGGGTCGAGAAAAAAAAAAAAAAAGAAGAAGAAGAAGGAGAAGAAGAAGAAGAAGCTAATTTGGGTAAAAATAATCTGATCAATTTCCCAAACATGCTTTGAAAGTTGTCAGAATCACACACTGAACCCCACTCTAAAAAAAATTGGCATATAATATAAGGGAAGATGAGAGATTTCAATTTCCAACAAATATTAAAATTGAAATTCAATTGATATCACTGAACCTGATGGAGAAGAGGAATATGGGAAACCTTGTGCCACTCAGAACTATCATCATCTCTTCCCAGATTCAATAGCGGGCAATCATAGACATATAATTTGGTGAGATGTTGGAGGGCTTCTATAGAGGGCAGACTCCTTAATTTCTTGCAAAACCATAGTTGTAATTCCCGGAGGGATGACAATTTACCCAGCCATTCCGGCACTGCTTCCATTTCAATACCGTATAACGTTAATTTCCTTAGAGCTTTGAGACTTTGAAGAAGATCTTGAACACGCTGCCACATCTCCATCCCACAACTAATCTTTAAATCGCGCAAGCTATCAAAAGAGCCAACAATCTCCATAGGGAAATCATCAGTAGCCAGATGTTTAAGATCAACCTCCAATAATGTGAGACGAGGCATTTTCGGAAGACAAGCAATTACCATGCCCATATTCCTTAGACTTGCTAAACTCCACAAACACAAAGATTCGAGCCACGATGAAGACGACTCTAGAAGTTCGATTGGCAATTCAGTCAGACCATCACAATAGGTGATTTGCAGTTCACGAAGAGAAGGGAGGCCGCTGCTTGGATTATATGGTATGGACTTTATTTTCGGGCAAAACCGTAGAATCAATTTGTCAAGGCAGTGCGGAATCTCTGGTAATTCTTCCAGTTTCGAGCACGAGCTTAACTCAACATGTCTAAGAGAAACTCCAAAGCGTGGAGGCATATGCGTCAAGCCCACACCACCATCTATTCTGAAATAGGTGAGATTTTGATTGTTATGGAAGAACATGTCAGGGAGGCAGACCAGTCCTTCTACTCGCACAAACTGGAGCTTCGTAAGTGAGGTTGTGTTGGCCAAGATATTTTCCAGAGGCGAACTGCTATACACAAATCCAAGGTTGCTATGCTTCTCACGTATGTACAATGTTTTAAGGTTTGGTAAACGCCTCACAGCACTCGTCTGTTTTTGACTGCATAGAAGCCGCAGACACCCAAGGCATAGGAGCTGCAGACACTCGAGGTATGTAGATGGACAAACTAAATGACTTTCAACTGTAACGTCCACATGCCTCAAGTTTAACTTGTTTAATACTTCTAGCAACTCCACGTGAGCGACGTTTGCTCTAAATGCCTCTAGGAGGTAGAGATTGTGGATCAACTTTGTTGAACATTCAATTGATGTGCGAAGGATGTCTAAATATCTCAAATGTATTAAATGCTCAATCTTTGGTAGTTGCTTATTATCGCGTCCAATTAAAACTAAACCACGAAGATATTTGAATTCCGACAACATGTCATCATCAGAAATTTCACCGTCGAAGATTAACCAACGCACATTTCCAGCTTTCTCTTTTGGAATATCTGTAATGGATTTCAAATAAATGCACCGAACTGGACGGTATTCATTCAAAACTGAAAATGCTAGATCACGCACGAGGTCGTGCATGGTGTAATGATTTATACTGCCATCAAAATTTCGCAGCCCGATTTGTAATAAAGAGTTGTGTAGAAGAAGATCAAAATATTTATCCCCGAGAGTCTCCATGTCATCACTTTGGAGAAATCCTTCTGTCATCCAAAGGTGAATCAACATGCTCTTCTCAATCTCATAACCCTTTGGAAGGATTGCACAAAATGCAAAGCATTTCTTAAGTGATTGTGATGGCAAATTATCAAAGCTCAATTTCAAGATCTTCCTCATAGTGTTTCCATCTTCGCCCAAGTTTGAAAGCTCGTCTTTTTCAATTGAGTACCACTTCCCTTTTGACTTCTCACGCAACAAGAGGCCACCCATTACTTTCGCAGCTAATGGCAGACCTTGACATTTATGTGCAATCTTTCTCCCAATAGCTTCAAACTCTAATGGAACAAAACATTTTTCTCCAAAAGTTTTTTCTTTAATTATGGACCAACAATCATCATCCGATAACCCCTTCAATTTCTCAATACGAATTGTTCCCACAATTGAAGCAACCGTGTCACTTCGAGTTGTAACAATAATACCATTCCCCTTTGTAGAAGTAATGCTCGATAACGTATCTACAAAATCATCCCACTTTTTCGTCTCTTCCGTCCAAACATCATCGAGGACGAGTAAATACTTTTTCGTTTCCAAATTTTCACGAAGCTTTCTCAAGAGAGCATCTTTAGAATTAAATTCATCTTTCGAAGATTCCGTGAGTGATTCAAGAATCTTCTTCAAAAGAGTCATTTGATCAAAATTTTCTGAAACATAAACCCAGATTCGCTTTTCAAAATGGGCCTCTATTTTCTTATCATGGAATACTAACTTTGCTAATGTTGTCTTCCCAAGTCCACCCATACCAAAGATGGGAAGGACAGAGAAAACTTCTTGTTCATTATGAGTTAATATCTCCACGATACTTGACACATAATTTTCTCTTCCAACAACAAATTGATCCGGGTTTGAAGCAGTTTCCCTTTCTGCAAGAGTAAGACTTGATCCTCCAACACCTGGAACGTGATCTCTGAACTGTCGTTGAAGGCCGAAATCCGTTGCCTCTTTGTTAATTGATTTCAGCTTCTGATTGATACTCTTGATTTCAAGACCCATTTTTCGAGTTGAGAAGAGGGCTCGTACCTTTTCCATCAGCTTGTTTTCGGGCTTCATTTTCCTGCGATGAACTTCGTAGTTGAGCTCGTCGAGAATGTTGTCGGCATCGAAAGCCACAGCTTCCAGATTGATCAACCAACGTTTGACAGCTTGGCGAGTCACTTGTTCCTTCTCGGCATCCTCCAGGAAATCTCGAATCATTTCCAGTGATTTTATGAGTTCATCCAAGTCTTCCTTGAAATTCCAAATGAGGATGATCTCTTCTTTGCAAAGTGAGATCAGATTTTGAAGCAGAAATTCAATGGCGGAACTAGCAATAGATCCGACCACGTCCCCCATTCTTTCAAAGATATTGATGCGAGAGAGATTTGTTGATGGGATATTAACTAAGCAAAGAGAGCGTATGAGTGATTCTTTTGCTCAGATATTAATGATCCAAGAGAGGGTGTGTGAGAGAGCTTTTCTGATGAGGTATTGATCTAAGAGATTGTATGAGTGAGAATCTTTTGCTTTGGTATGAAAGAAGTCTTGCAGGTTGTGAATGGTGAAGATGAACCGAGTGAGTGAGTGGTTGTGAATGGGAAAGAGAAAACTTGTTGAGAATGGTGAAAAGCTTAAGTAACTTTTCTGGATTTTCTTTTAACATTAGTTTAAAACTGGTTTTATCATCTATACACTATACTTCTCAACTTCATCATTCTTCCAAACCTTTGGGCCAATTAAATTTGGATATTAATAAATAATTAATTGCATATGTTAATTAAGGTTACATAATGGGCAACCTTGTCCTCCCAATTATAAAAGCAATACGATACTGAGAAATATTAAATGGATTCAAATACATGAATATTTGGTTAATCATTTACGGCTTTGAAGTTTATTTTAAAAAAAAAATATTTACACACTTACACCTCTGAAAAACCAAATCTTTAGTAGATAAGAGTGAAAACTAGTGATATATTTCCTTTTAACTTTGTTCCAATTTTCCATAAGCGACATAATTAAAGTTTATTTAGAAAGAACTAGACACCCATCACAGCTCAAAAGCCAAATCTTTGGTGATATATTTCCTTTAACTTTATTCTAATTTTCCACAAGCGACATATTACTTTATCGGATAATTCCTCAAAAATCTCCAAGTGTAAACTGAATTTCCTTGTCACTCCCCAATTTTGAAAAAGTTCCTGTTCACTCCCCAATTGAAAAACAAAATTTCTTTTCACTCCCCAAGGTTGTATAATAATTCAGGAATTGCGTACATTTTTTAGGGAATTGCGTATAAAAATCCCGGAATCTCGTATATACGAGATTCCGGGATTTTTATACGCAATTCCCTAAAAAATATACGCAATTTCTAAAGACAATGTACGAACCTGTACTATTTGTGGGGACCTAAAAGGAATTTTGTTTTTCAATTGGGGATTGAATGGGAACTTTTTCAAAATTAGGGACCTAAAAAGAATTTTTTCAATTTTTTGATACTATTCAAAGATTTTCCCTTACTTTATTCGAATTTTCCACAAGCGACACATAATTGGTACAAGTGAAGTGACGACCGGAGAGTGACTAGCCTTGTAAATGGGTGGGCATTCTCCAGTCTCAGGCCCAATTTTTTTTTTAAAAATCCAGGCCCAAACCCGAATATTAGACCCAGGACCAAACCCAAGCCCAGACACATTTTTATTTATTATTGGGTTTGGGTCTGGGTCTAGACCCGAATACCCGATAATACCCATTTTTTCTATCTCCAAACATTTTGCAAGAAATGAGAACAGGCCCTCCGTGGCTCAATCTGTCTAAATACTATATATTCACTCTCCTCTAACATTATTTCTCCACCTGTCTCCTTTTTTTTTCTTTTTTATATATTTCATCAAATAATTAAAAATAAAAATACATATTAAAAAAAATTAAGAAAAATCAATAACATTAAATAAAGTTGTCTAAAAAAAATTTTTGTTACAGAAAAATATATAAATTGATAGTTTAAGAAATTTTATAACTGAAATATAAAAATAAAAAAAGTGAATAATAAAAAAATTTTTGGTGATGCGTATCTGATTTGAGGAACTAGTTATGCTATTTTTAATTAGAAAATATATATTTCCTTAAAAAGAAGTACTTATATATGTGTAGGGGTGGGCATCGGGATTGAGATTTTCGGGACCCATCCTATCCCGGTCGGGAATTTCCCGATCGGGATGAGAAATTGGAGAAAAAAAATTTTCGGGACGGGATCGGGATCGGGAATTATTTTTAAATTTTCGAGAAATTCGGGATCCCGATTATAAATTAATAAATATAATATATGTAAATATATACATATATATATATATATATATATAATTAATTATATATATATGTATAATATTAATATTAATATGCAAAAGACGTGTATATATATATATATATAAGACGTGTTTTTTCTATTCTAAAATATAAATTTACTTCCCCAAAGAAATGGAAAAAGTTACATTCATTATTATACTCTTTAAAGCGCTCAGGAAAGTACTGCGCTTTTCACAAGCAGAAGGGGCATGACACCAACGAGTGTTGCCAACTTGAGAGCGAGATCCAGAGGCTTATAGCTGGGGGGCACTTGAAGGAATTTGTGAAGGTGCTGGAGAGGTATGATGAACATTGCGCCGAGCGAGCACGTACTAGAGGAAGAAGCCGTTCACGCTCACGGAGTCCCCGCCACCAGCACACCGATTTGAGCGACCGCGGCAAGGGGAGAGCTGCGAATTTAGATAACCAGCCTTTTGCGGTCATCCACATGATCGCCGGAGGACCCTCGGGAGGTGATTCCAATGCTTCCCGGCGCCGCCACATTCGGAGTTATGACCAAAGATCATCCCTGCCTAAGCCTGTGCTCTCCGTTGACAGCTCTCCACGCTCGAAAGAGAACGACATTGTAGGGTTCACTGAGAAAGATTTGGAACACATTGTAACACCCCATGGGATTGGTGAAACCTCTAACTGTCCCATGGTGGTTAGTTTAGACGTTCATAACCACGTTGTAAAGAGGGTTTTAATTGATAGTGGAAGCTCAGTGAACGTTCTCCCTTACTCAACGTTTCAAAAAATGAACATAACAAATGTTCCGCTCGAACCCTTGAGAACGCCCTCGTCGGTTTTGGGGGTTCCGAGATTGTCCCTCGCGGACAGATTCGCTTGGCCACCTCTTTTGGTCAAGCCCCACAGCGAAAAACTTTGGGCGTCCTTTACACAGTCGTTGAGGTAGACCTCCCCTACAACATCATCATTGGGCGCCCAGCCCTCGTGGATTTCAAGGCAGTAATTTTCACTTATCATCAGAAAGTCAAGTTCCCCACTCCCGAAGGCACGGGCGAGGTTCTATGCAATGTCAAGGAGGCTTGGGAATGTTACGTCCTTTCCCTTCGAAGCCATAAGCCCAAACAAGCCATTCAGGCGGGATCCACCAAAAAATCAGTTGACTTCCCCAAGTTAGACGAGGATGGCCCAGAACGTAAAAGAGCCAAACTGTACAAAAAGAAGAACAAGAAGAAGACTCCCAGAGAGGCCCAGCGCACGGGGGACGGGCCACCGGGAGCCCTCGAAGGATCCTCTTCTGAGAACGAGGGTGATGGGCCCTCGGGTTTGGAAAGCGACAGACTCACAGGGAAGAAACGAGCGCTCGAGGCCCCGAGGCCTGAAGTCCGAATCAAGCCCACCGAAAAGTTCTTGACCATCGAATTGGAACCTGGGAATCCAGATAAAACCACCCAGATTGGCTCAAACCTCGACGGTCCCTCGCAGGTTATGATGATTGATTTTCTCCGCGAGAATCTCGATGTATTCGCTTGGAAGGCTTCTGATCTCACTGGGATAGACCCGAGTGTCATAGTCCACAGGCTCAACGTAGACCCGACCTTCAAGCCAGTCAAACAAAGGAAGAAGGACGTCCACGGTTTCAGGAGGCTAATCATTGAAGAAGAAGTTGGTAAGCTTCTCGATGCTCAGTACATTGCGGAAATTTTGTACCCGAAATGGCTTTGTAACGTAGTGCTCGTTCCCAAGAGCGCCAATAAATGGCGCATGCGCAAAGACTTCACGGACCTTAACAAGGCATGCCCAAAAGACCCTTACCCCCTGCCGAGGATTGATCAGTTGGTGGACTCAACAACGGGGTATGAGCTCATAAGCATGATGGACGCCTTTCAGGGATATTATCAGATCTTCATGCCACCCGAGGACCACCCCAAAACTTTGTTCGTTGTGCACTTAGGCGTTTATTGTTTCAAAGTCATGCCGTTCGGACTAAAAAACGCGGGAGCGACTTATCAACGGCTCGTCAACAGGATGTTCGAGCGCGAAATAGGAAAATCTATGGAAGTATATGTTGACGACATGATAGTCAAGGGCGAGCGCGGGCATTCCCATCTGGAGGATCTCAAACGAACTTTCAACATCCTACGTCATTATGGAATGAAATTGAACCCCTCCAAATGCACATTTGGCGTTCGAGGTGGTAAATTCTTGGGGTACATGGTCAGTCAGCGAGGCATAGAGGCAAATCCGGAGAAGATTAAGGCAATTCTTGACATCCCCTCCCCTCGGAACGTGAGGGATGTCCAAGTGCTAGTGGGAAAGATCATTTCATTGAATAGGTTCATCTCTCGCTCGGCAGACAGGAACTTACCTTTCTTCAAGATTTTACGCAACGCTCGCAACTTCGCTTGGAGCGAGAAATGTGAGAAAGCTTTGCAGGATATTAAGCAATACCTCACGAGCGTACCACTGTTGACCAAGCCTAGCCCCGGAGAAAACTTGATTATTTACCTTTCAGTCTCTGCAGAGGCTACGAGCGCTGTCCTCGTGGCGGTCCGCGAGCGTAAACACATGCCAGTCTACTATTTGAGCAAAACTTTGCAGGGGGCGGAGAAGAGATATATGGAGATAGAGAAGTTTGCTTTTGCGCTCGTTAATACGTCCCGAAGGCTAAGGACTTACTTCCAGGCTCATTCTATCACAGTGCTTACAGACCAACCCCTCAAGCAGGTACTCAGTCAATTCGACATCACTTTCGAGCCGCGCACAGCCATACAGGCTCAGGCAGTGGCGGACTTGTTAGTGGAGCGATTCAATCTGAATACCGGGCCTCCAGTAGAGGAAGGGTTGTGGCTCCTGCACACAAACGGCTCCTCGACCTCACAAGGGGGGGAGCCGGGGTGACCCTCAGAGACCCTCATGGTACAGAAGTGGATTACGCTATTAAACTGGTGTTCCAGGTTACCAACAATGAGGCGGAATATGAGGCTCTAACCCAAGGGCTCAAGATAGCCCTCCAGAATGGTGTCGTTTGGGTCACTGCTTATGTTGACTCCCAGCTGATCGCAAGTCAAGTTGATGGCACTTATGAAGCTCGAGAAGCCACTATGGTGCAGTACTTAGCGAGGGCTAAGGATTTGATCGCCAAGTTCAAAGAGTTCCATCTGCTGCAGGTCCCTCGAGCAGAAAATGAGCGCGCAGACGCTCTTTCCAAGATTGCTTCAGCCCTTGATGACTCTTGTGAGCGCTCAGTCACGTTCCTTAGGACGGAGAAACCGCTGATTAGTGAGACGGAACCCTCGCGCGGGGTGAACCTTGTTGGTTGGATGACATCATTAAATTTATCAAGGATGGGACCTGCCCGAGCGATAAAGTAGAAGCTCGGAAGGTTAGGAGTAAGGCCCCTAGTTTTTCTCTTAACAGCGAGGGACAGTTGTTCAAACGATCTTTCCAAGGCTCGCCGTTGAGAAGTCTAAGGCCCTCGCAAGCTAAGGAAGTGTTGGAGTAGGTGCACAGCGGAAGTTGCAGGAATCACTCTGGCGGTCGAATATTGGCCAAGAAAGTCTTGAGGAGTGGATTTTACTGGTCCTCGATATTGCAGGATGCCATCGGTTACTCCAAAAAATGTCCTAAGTGCCAATTTCACTCTAACACCCCTCAATTTCCGGCGGCTCAAATGATCCCTATCGATGTTTCTTGGCCCTTCGACCAATGGGGCATTGACATTGTAGGACCCCTCCCAATGGCGGTCGGGCAAAAGAAGTTTGTAATACTCGCCGTGGATTATTTCACTAAGTGGGCCGAAGCTGAAGCGGTCGCCAAAATAACGTTCAAAGTTGTGAGAGATTTCATTTGGAAGAACATCATCTGCAGATATGGCATCCCGAGGGTGCTCATCTCAGACAACGGTTCCCAGTTCATTGCTGCTGACATGCGGGATTGGTGCTATGAACTAGGGATTGAGCAGCGATTCACCTCCGTGGGCCACCCCCAAGCCAACGGTCAAGCTGAAGTGACCAACCGAACCATACTTCAGCATTTGAAAACGATGCTCAAAAGTAAGAAAGGGGAATGGGCAGAAGAACTTCAGGGTGCCCTCTGGGCGTACCGTACCACCCCACGAGCGGCAACAGGGGAAACCCCTTACTCCCTCGTATATGGCTCCGAGGCTATGATACCTGCGGAGATCGCTCAAGAATCTACGCGCGTGGCCTACTTCGAACCTGCAGTCAACGAAGCCAATCGGACGTTCGAATTAGATTTGCTAGACGAAAGGAGGAATACAGCTTGGGCTCGCATCCACAAGTACAAGGCGACTGTAGCCCGCCAGTATAACAAGCGTGTCAGAGAAAGAACTTTCCAACTAGGGGACTTGGTCCTCAAAAAAGTTGAAGTTTCTAAACATGTGGGTAAGTTGGATCCCAATTGGGAAGGCCCCTTCAAAGTCGTTCAAGTACGAGCGAACAACACCTACTTGCTAGAGACTTTGCAAGGCGAGCGACTCCCGAGACCGTGGAACGCGTGTAACCTTAGACGGTTCTACGTATAAATGCCCACCTTTGTAATCGCCCGCTCGCGGCACTTTGTACTTTCTTTTGACAGAAAACATGTGGTAATCATTTCAAACATTGCGAGCATAATGGTAAGTATTTTATATGTTGTTATATCATTTGTTTGCTCTATCCTTTGATTAATGGTCTGATTAATAAAAAGATTACTCCGTATCGAGCGTATTCCACGTCGAGCGGCTTAATTAATACTCCGTTAATCTCAAATCGACGCTATCTGTGTGGTAAAAATACCCCACCTTGAACACCTTGACGCTCATAAGAGTATAAAGCCCATGAATGAGCGTGTCGAGTGGTGGGATGCTAAACGCTTAATTTACGCCAACTGGGTGCTCACCACGCCAGTTCACGATCGTAAACCCCCAATTACCCTCACCTTCTTGGGTAAGAACGCGCTCGTAAATCAGCGGATCCTGGACCAATTCTTTCATGGGTACCTCAGGATGATGCTAACACTACGGCTACGCTCGCTTTAATCCCATACTTAGCAAATCCTACAGTTGGTTTCTAAGTACGTTCAACTCACTGGAACGCTCAAGATGGAGTTGCACGTCACATGCCTGAGGCCAATACTTAGTTAGATCCTTAAAGGTTTTCTAAGTTCAAATTCGAGCCTCATTGTGAATATGGCTAGGGAACCCTCTTAAGGAACACCCTCAAGCCCACACCAGCATCACTCAAATTGACAGACATTCTCAAAATTTTAAAATGCATGGGGATAAACGCCAGGGAACCCCCAAAGGAAATGCCCTCGTGCGTACACTCTCCCATCGCGAACATTCTAATAACAAGAAAGATAAACATGCAGACAGCCAGCACGAAATGACAGTCTTATGTAACATTCAATGTTGAAAGATTCAAGCCTCATTAGCATAAAATGACATGGCAAACAAAGTAAAGGGTGAATTCAAATATGCCAGCAAGAGGTATCAGAAATTAAAAGTACAAAATCGAATGCAATTGTTCATAAACAAGAATGGAAATTGAACAAGCAGGATCTTGAAGCGGCGGCAAGGGAAATTTCATTGAGCTTGGTTCTCAGGCTCTGGAGGAGCAGTTGCAATAGGAACTACAGCCAACGCGTGGGCGTCAGAAGCCTGAGCCTCTCCAGGTTCCTCATCGACCGGATCGTCCATAACGGTGCCCTCGTCGTCTATCTGAATGGACTCGGGGTCTATAGGATTGGCCGCTATGAACTCCTGTTGGAGCATCGGCACAAGTTCTTGATACTTCGGCTCCGCCAGACTTTCCGTGGGATCTTCATCCTGAACCATAGGCTCGCAGTTATCGTCCAGGTCCATGCGTAGGCGGTCATCAGTTCGAGCGCTCTCGGGGGCCAACCCCAGCTTCACCATCTGCCCAATCGCCTTGTAGAAGAAGCGATGAGCGTTGTCAAAACAGTACATATTGGCGGCAAAAGTGAAGGCCTTAGAGCGCACAAATTTCAGCACCGAATCCCAAGCCACCTTCGACTCGAGGCTGGCTACCTTCTCTTGCAAGTCAGCGAGAGACTTCTTGATTACCTCGTTTTGACGAGTGCTCTCGGCTAACTGCTGTCCCAACTCTCTGTTCTGGACCCTCATCTGGTCTCGCTCCTCCTTTAGCTTCTCGTGACGATTGTTGAGGGTCAGGAATGCATCGTCCGACTTCTTCAGGGCCTCCTTCAACCTGTCATTCTCGAGGTTGGCGTCACTCAGTTGAGCGCTAACGTTATTATAATCCTCCTACAACTGACCGGGGTCGGAGATTCACAGTAACTTCTTGTATTTGGCCTTATGCTCAGCATAGGCCTGCGCTCGACCCTGCAGATTCTTCAGCCTCGGAATCACTTCCTGGAAAGTCATAGGTGGCGGTTGCTATCAGAGTTATGATAAGGAAGGGGAAATTTTACAGAGGAAGTTAGGGACTCATCGTCAAGAACGCGTGGCAGGCATCATCTGCCACCTGAGCGGCGTCGTGCTCGTTCAATTTGTCGTGGTCGCCGGAGAATTGAAGTTTCCCGACGATGTCAGAGATTAGGTTCACAGAATACGCGCTCTTCTTCAGTAAAACTGGACCCTCCGTCCGTTGACGTTTATATCGAGCGTCGCCCCGGCAGCCCATCTTCCAGAAATCTTCATCCTCAGAAGAGGAAGTATCGCTGCCCTCGCCGCGGTGGCCCACAACCACCTCCTTGCCTTTCCGGAAATGGGGATAGAGTCTGGAAGTTTTTTTCTCTTCCCCTGACGGTGGGCCCTCACGGAATCGTGCATTCGGACAAGTTCTCCCGAGCGATTACGGGAAGTGCTGGAGCTTAATGCGATTGGACCTTCGGGAGCAGCTAGGGGTGGAGTAACCTCCCGAGCGCCATCCACTGTCAGATCCTCGATGGGGCGAGCCCCTGGGGCCTCATTTCCAACACCTCTGCTGCCATCTTCTCGCCCTGTCCTACTGCGGACGCCCCTCCTCCTCAGAGCGTTTGAGGGTTGGGCCTGCTGCTGCTGTTGTTGCTAGGGGTTAACGCCCGCCCTTTGAGCTTGCATCATACGGACAAGAGCCTCGGCGTTTATTCCTGTGGTTAATATTTGGATATCTGCAAATGAAGGATTCGAGCGTCAGAAGGTGGCAGTGTGGATGATAATTGCAGAAATACAATAAACCAAACAAAGTCAGCAGTGCTATCTTAAGAGTTAGAACAGTTAGTTCCTAGAATCTAACCATCGAGGCCCATGATTTCAGCCAGAGGATTGATTATCATGCTTGGGGGAAAGGACAGGCCATAGCAGAATAATATTCCCTCATTCTTTATCAAGACCTCAGCCTTGATCCATTTCTTCTCATTCTTCATTGCGAGGGCCAACCCCTTCGCCCAATTCTCGAATGCTTTGTTCTTTGCCCTTTCCTTAATCAGTGGCCCCTCACCATGTATAAACCACCCTCGGTGAACCCTGAAAATCCCTCCAGGAGCCCCAACGAAGAAGTACTTCTCCTTCCAATGCTCGCCATATGAAGTGGAGGGAGAATCTATCATTTTGAAGCCAAATTTAGCTTGAGCGTAATAAAACCCATCTGTGGGGGACGAACGCGTTGAGCGAGCCACTTGGATCAGACTATCAAAATTGTTGACAGAGGGTTCATAACCTAGGGCCCTCATCATTATCACGAATGTGTTGATTAAAGCAATGCCGTTCGGTAGGATCTGGGAAGGGCAAAGTCGGAGGTGATGGTAAATGGTACAAACGGTGGAAGGGATCGGAAACCTTAGACCCCCGGCCAGGACCACATCCCAATAAACTGTCAACATCCCCGGCGGCGGTGAGTTTGCTCTCTCCCCCTCCTCGGGAAGACGCATGGGAAACACTGCTTCATCCCAATATGCTTTTCTCCTCAACTCTTTCAGATCGTCGAGCGTCAGAATACTTTTAATTTCATCCGGAGACCTGTCAGTTTGGTGAGGGTTGTTTTGCCTCACTCGCGTAGCAGGCTCCTTGCCCTTGCGTTGGCGTTTTCTGGGGGGTTCAGCCTCAGCATGACGCTCGGAAGGCCTAGCACCGCCCTCGGGGGCCGCAATTGCCACCATGATTCTATGATCTTGGGGTCTTACGGCGCTATTAAGTACGGGAAACACCCTCTCCCCTTGTCTTTGCATTTCCATAACGTTGTGCATCTCTTCAAAGAGATCATCTACACCTCCAGGAGCACGCTCGTCCATTCCTTGAACAGCGGCATCAACTTCTTCATCCCCAGCTTCAGCCGGAGCCCTGGCCACTGGGATGGCGAATGGAATCTCATCGCCAGGAGAGGCTCTGGCCATTGGAACCGCCGTGGGTATATTACCATGAGGGGAGGAGCTCCCAACCGACATCTCGTCTATCTCCCTCACATAATCATCTGCTTGGTGCCCTGCCATGTCTGCCCCTTGACTTTTAGAAGAGTAGCTTCTCGTAGAAAACCCAATGAAGAAGGAAATTTATGAAATGAATTCAGCGGCAGGAAGGGGCTATTCACTCAATAGTTTCACTCACACAACCTAAATCTAAAGTTAGTACAAGAATATCAAAGATTATGGAGTTTTACCTAAAGACTGAAGGAGAATTCGCCAGGATCCGTGAAATTTCGCAGAGAAGTTCTTACTTTTCGATTGCTTGGAGAAAGTTGAATGTGTGAAAGAGGTGCAAGGGCTGTGCAAGGCCCTATTTATAAGGGGGGATTTACATCGTTTAGGTCATGAAAATTCAAAATGCAATCATTTCTCGCCTAGGGAATCCCCCCACTTTTGGTAACCGCCTCACGTCTCCCGGAGTGCACGCGCCCACGTTCCCACTCAGCATTTAATACGGACACAACTTCATTTAATGCGATGTCAGGACGTATCCATTACGGAAGCCAAGCAGTCACTTCTCTTGCAAAAGACTTGACCCTCGGATATTCAGAGATTCAAGGCTCGCTTCACCTAAATTCTACAGTACGCTCAAGCGATACTACAGAATTTGGGGGGCAAAATGATGAGACATAAGACCGCGCTCATATCAGAGCCGTCCACGTGTCACTACTTGCCGGCCGAGAGATTGGACGCTCGCGTTGATGGGTTCGCGGGCCAACCCAGCCCACTCGCTCGCTTATTAGTATAGGCCCATGCGCCTCGGCCAGCTATTCAAGTAAAGGGTTCAAGTTGACAGGCCTGACGCTCACACCGCGGCCCTCAGGGTCTCCTGATGCTCGGGACTTGGACGCTCAAAGACCATCTACTGTGGGGAACCCAACCGTGCGCCCATCGAGCGTCACCAACGCTCGCGTATGATCCTCTCCACCGCGAGGGATCCCACCTCTAGCAAGGTAGACCTTGGGCCTTCCCCGCGCGCGACCCTCGCCAACAACCTCTGACACAGAGGCAGTGCGCACCTTTACCTGACACGCCGCCTGATTTTCAGGGATGTCACTCTCATGCCCTCACAGACCGCCACGTGTTAGGGCAACACAGGTTTGGGACCACTCGGTCAATTACCCAGTTTACCCTCACCCCTAACATATACATAGGAGAGAACCCTTGCATTCTCCCCCAAGTCATCTTCCTCATACACACTATACTGGGCATACTTTTCCTCCGTTTTCCTGCATCTTCTCAAGCTCTGTAACACATTCACCACAGTTGCATCATCATCACGCCTTGCATTCTTGGTGTTATCCTAGCTGGAAGAACCCACGCTCATAAGGAAACCCAGTTCCTGAGTCTCTAACGTCTGTGATGGTCTTCCCCTTTTAAAACAAATATTGAAAGTGTTGTTGCATTTTTGGAAGTTCATATTCCTGCATCATCAGGTATATGATATTGTTTTATTTGGACTAGTGTATGCCCCATGCGATGCACGACATTTATGTATAATATAATTTATAATAGGGAAAAATGTTCAATTCATCCGGTTGGATGGTCCGATTTGAAATGCCTGGACACGATTTTGGGTTTTGGCAAATTTCATCCTCCAATTTAGGATTTTGTGAAATTAATGGACATCATCCCACCGGAAGTCTTCGTTGTCCGTCGGAGAATCCACATGGCTGCCGGAGCCCAACAGCTTGTGGCCACATGGAATTAATTTTGCCATGTAGGCATTTTTAAAAAAAATTAAAAAAAAATAGAAAAAAATACACACACACGAAGCACGTGCTTTATTAATGTTGTGTGTAATATATATATATATATATATATATATATATATATATATATATATATATATATATATATAATACGTAAATGTTGTAATCCACAAGAATTTTAAATTGATTAACACAAATTAAATTCTCAATTTAGACTAAACTCCTAACTTAGTCTAAAAAAATCAAATTAATTAAGTTTCAAATTCAAATTAAAAAACCAAAATTTATATTAATTAAGAAAATTAAAGTCCCAATTATTATGTTTTATTATTATTATTTTTTTTTTAAAAGAAAAATCTAACAACAAACCAACAACTCCTAATGTTTCAAAACAAACAGCAGAATTCAAGAAATTTTCAACTCCTCCAAGATCAAGAAAATTTTCAGCAAAATTTTAAAGTCCCAATTATCGTATTACCACTCGAACGTCTTCGCACCGTTGCCGCCGCGGCACCATCACTCAATATCTTTGCACCACCACATAATCACCAAAATCGCACGACACCACCACAAAATGCCCAAAAGAAACACGCAAAGAAAATCACAGAAAAATCTTACTGGAAATTTCCAACAAAATTGCACAAAAATTGCCCAGAAAAATCGCCCTAAAAATTGCACTAAAAATCACGAATACAGCACACATGCACAATGATTCGCACAGAAAATCACCCAAATAAGCACAAAGAATCCGTCCCAGATCTAGAGTTTGGAAAGAGGATGTCGATCTTAGTGGTGATGGCGAGATCTGAGAAGAAGCATTTGAGGCGCCGATGGTGGTGGTGAGCGGCGGTCTTCAACGATGGCAGAGGCGGCGGTTCTTTTACAGGGAGAGAGATTTGCACATAGGTGGGGGAGATCTGTTTTTTGGAGAAAACGAAAATAAACCAAGGCTGCGATGAGGTCCAAGGCCGAGATGGCAGCAAATCGGGCGGCGGTGCACGAGGTCCAAGGCTGCGATGGCAGCGCATCTGAAGTCATCGCCGGCGATGAAGGTGCTGCCAGCAACGATGATATGCTGCGTGAGGCCAAGGGGATCGCAGCAGGGTGGGGAGGATGGAGGATAGTAGTCGGTAGGCCATGGGGAGCATTTTGTTGCAGATTGAGCAGCAAAAACGGTGCCATAGGAGTGTAGCTTTTTACTCTTTTTTTTTATTTTAATTTTTAATTGTTGCAGAAAGTGTGACATGTAATCCTACATGGCAACAAGATGACACCCGGCCACTAACGTGTATATGAAGGTCACCAATATGGATTCTCCGATGGACAACGAAGACTTCCTGTAGCACTCCTGACACGTGGAGGTGCCACACCCCCGCACTATAGGTCAACCCACATACGAAATGGCCAATCCGTACATGAACTAACCTATAGCGAATGGGTGACAATGCAATAAAACGATAAGCTAGGCGGGATCAACCTATACATGCAACAAATTAAAGCGGAAGCATAAATAGTTACTATCAAACATTTCCATTAATCAAGCCAGGACATTTCACATTTGCCAAATAAAATATATTCTAACTTTACATATCAATACATTATCATCTCCTAAAATAAATAACCAATAGCATTAACATAATTCCCTCAAATAATAAATAACAATTAAATAACATGCACCGTGCATGACTCGACTCACTTCCCGCCTAGCGTGCACCTGCAATAACCTGAAAGGTGGAGGCGTCAGTCTGTGAAGACTGAGTGAGGGGTTTAAATACATATTAGCGCAGATAACATGCAAGTTATATTCTCGGGTAAAGATTTATAAAAGATAATATATAAGTTCAATAATAACATGACTTCGCCCGAGGATACAACTACCAATATTAAATACTTGTTCATTTTCATGCAATCAATACATGGCCCCGGCGAGTGAGGGCAGTCACCAACCGTACTCCAAATGTACATGAACATGCTTGCTTGCTTGTTAATTAATAGGTGATCGTGCAATTCAATTATCGTGCAATCGTGCAATAGTGTAAACATATAACACGTTCATGGAATGAAAATCATGCAATAACCCGAGGACAATCCGTGGTGCCGGACCCGTCCCCAGTCTCCTTTTTCCTCCGGTTGATGAGGGGATTGCAAGGCCCCATCATCCATGCATGTTGAGCAGAGGGTACATGAATCCCTAAGCCCGGAGCTCCTTCCTCCGCTAACCTCCTAGCGGATTCAGGGGTGACCCCAAACATGATGAGGATAGTGCCAGAGTTACCCGTCAGCCCTTGCTTTCCCGGTTGGCTCTAGTCACTACCCTCGGGCCCAACGTGAACGGTCATGCTACTCGCCTAAACATGCACGAAACATGGCTTGCTTGCTTGCTTGCTTTCATGAACATGGCTTGAAATGATAAGTGACTTTATAAAATTATAATTATAATTACCTTTGGCCGAAAGAACACATAAGGGCATACGGGTTCTATTTAACTAGCAATTAAACCTCACCTGACAGGCGACACACGACTCGTGAATACGTGAACTGCTCATGCTCGACAATCTCCGCCCTGGAGAATAACTGGACAAGAAACGGGACAATGTACGTGCATGAGACCATAATTCAAGCATATTACTTCATATAAGACGCACGGCGTGATCAAGTACGAGACATCATGCAATAAATAATGTAGCATGCAAATATCACGTTTTGGCATGTAATCATTCATATAACAATAATTTGGGGTCAAAGAACTCGTCGGATCGAGGTGCTAAAAATATAATTTTGTGCAGACACTTTCTGCACTTCCAGAGAGCTGGGAATGGCCGTTCCAGGTTTTAGTTCAAAGTGGGAAGGGCCGTTCCCGCCTGTCGGGCTCCCCGAAGATGGGAACGGCCGTTCCCGTCTGTGAGACAAAGTGGGAACTGTCGTTCCTGTCTTCGCCGCCAAGCACATCTTTCAAATAAATAGGAACGGCCGTTCCCCAATTGCAAAGGGAACAGGAAGGGCCGTTCCCGTTACGCAGAAGGTTCAGAAAACAGGGGAGAAGAACAGAGCATACACGAACCATCAACAAAGCTCATCATAATCATCATAATTCAACTTCTAACATTATAATTCATGGAAAAGAACATATATATATGCTTTAGGTACAAAAATGCTCAATATAAACACACAACCCATGCTTCAATCATCATAATTACCAACTTTGGCATATATATAGACTCATCATATAATCTCCTAATTCTCAAGAATTACACATGAAATTCAAGTTTTGAGCATATAATCATACTTCTAACATCAAGTAATCAAGTTAGCTAGCTTAACCACTAACCCTAGCTTCACACCAAATTATCAAGAAATCATCTTCATGCTCATATATACCTTGAAGTGGAAGAAGATGATGAAACTAGATACTTGAGCTTGAATCATGAATTTCCCTAGCAAATTCTAGCTTGAAGATGATGATCTCCTCCTTCCTTTCCCATGGATTTTGGCTCGGTAGAGAAGAGCAAAGAGGAATGATGATTTTGATGAATGAAAAATAATGATTGTGGAAGAGATGCAAACAACGATATATTAGGGGGAAAATGTAATAATTATGATCAAATCCTCCAAATCCTATAAGCTATGCAATTGAGTATCAAAGGTTTGGAAATTATCAATTTAGTCCTCTAATATTTTCATGCAATTAGGTCCTTAAAGAAAAGGAAATGAGCAATTAAGGACAATTGTGCAATTAATACAAATTGGACAATTAATTCATGTAGCAATTAAATTCCATTTATACAATAATCCACAAATTGACACGTTTTCACGTACTTTCACATATTCATGTCGAAATACAATTTATAAAATTAATCTAACACGCATAATTTAAATAAACGAAAATAATAAAATAAAATCCTAACGCTCGAAACTCACACGTGTCGAGCGTACCTGACTGTCTGAAAATCGGGGTGTTACACTTCCGGTGGGATGGTGTCCGTTAATTTCACAAAATCCTAAATTGAAGGATGAAATTTGCCAAAACCCAAAATCGTGTCCAGACATTTCACATCGGACCATCCAACCGGATGAATTGAACATTTTTCCCTTTATAATATTAAGTATTTTTTTTATAATTTATAATATTAAATATAAATTTTGTAAATTAAGATAATTTTAAAATAAATAACTAAATTATATAAATTGAAAAACAATCTATACGATTAATATTTTTTTATAAATAATAAATAAGTTAATGTTACAGTATTTCTTATTATAGTTTTTTTATTCATTAACTCGAGACGTTGTAAAAAGAAAGTAAGTTCAAAGAGATTATATGATTACCAATTTACCATCCAATTTTAAATACCTACCAATACCATACACCTCTTGCTATGCAAGAATAATATAATTTTATGATAATTTTAAATTTAAAGAAATAAGACTAAAAAAATTATTTTTCTTAAAAAATCATCTAGCAATTTCTTCTTCCAAAGTAATCAAACTAACATACACTTTTTCTACATGAAAAAACTTTTAATTGAAATCTTATGTCACAAATTAGTTTATTCCTCTATATTAATTATATTTATACTTGTAAAATATGTTAGGGAAATCTTATGTAGTAAATTTTCCGATGAATAAAAAATAATGTAAAACAAACTTTCTAACTAAAAATTTTATAAACAAAAATAAAATGGGTGATGAAATCCTAATACTTCCCTAATGGATGAGATTAATATTGAACTAAATAAACTAAGCATATACGGTAAATGATGAAAATATAATTTTGAAGAAGTTAGTCTAAAAATATAATGATAACAAATAAATAACTCGTTAAAGAAAAATATTTCTAGTTATTTTTTATATAAACTATTTTTATAACATTTTGGTAAGTGGTAACAATATTAAGTAAATAATAATAATAATAATAATAATAATAATAACAAATGAAACCATGTGATATAATAACTACATTATGTATTATATTTTGAGTATGAAGAGTATAACTCACGAATAATAATTACACTTGAATTATTTGCTGCAAAATAGTTTCCTACCAATAATATAAGACAGTGAATTAATTAATATAAAAGATTGATAATGTTAGATTTAGTCACTCTTAAAAATAATTAAGAAAAAGGTGGAGAAATAAAAATAGGAAAAAATGACAAAGCCTGTAAAAATAATAAAATATTTTACATAGATGCTCCGTAAATCCCATAAAAAATAATTATAAATATAATGCTCGAGAAAAAAAGGGGGTGGGGGAAAGAATTGGATCAGGAAAAAAATAATTCGACTTGATGGGGTCAAAATACGCTTGTCCCACGTTTGGACACGTGGCACTACCAAAATGATGGCATTTGTCTCCCCAAAGTTGCGCCCATCGGCGCACGAGCGCTAAGCCCAACAAGCGCTATCATCCTTCAACAGCGCATGACCTCGCTGTCATGCTCCCCCTTCCCGCTGCTCTCTCACGAGTGTCCACATTCTGTATGATCGACACATGATTATGTCCAGGAAGCCCTCTTCGAGCGTCACACTCCCTCAGAGTGGCCTTCCCTTCTGATTCATCACACCAGCCTTGGCTCTCATCCCCTAGCGGATTTCTTAGCCTCCAAGGCTTTTGGTTGTCATGAGCGTGCTCTCAGGCCCTCGTTACCAACCTTCCAAACGGCTCTCTGACACACCGTACATGCCCGCGCACCTACCACTGTTGCCAGCACTAACTTTCGGCAGCTTTTATAGAAGATTCCTCCTAGGTTTCTCTCTCACAGCGCCACGTGTTAGGGCAACATTCGGCCAGGACCACATGAGGCAAATGACCAAAGAGTCCCTGACCTTCAACTATAAATAAACAGAGTCATCTCCCTCACGGTAAGGGATATCCACTACTGTAACCTCCATTTAGCTTACATTTTCCTTTTTCAGATCCTTATCTGACTTGAGCGTCGGAGAGCCAAACTGGGAATCACCCCCAGTTCCCCCAGCTTGGCTTTCTGACTTTTTCTGTGTTTGTCCCAGCAGGTAGAACCCCCATTCTTTTTCCGGCGAACTTTCCGGCGGTTTCCCCACTCAAACAAATTCTAAAGTGATCGGATTCTAACTCTCCTATTTAGGACCCATCACGACTAAAAAAATTATTACATAAATAAGATAAAATAAGTAATAAATGAAATATTTGATAGTAATATATCTATGATGTAAACAGAAAATGTTAGATATTCAAAAAAAAATTATACAAAGAGTTAATATAAATGAAATAAAATTTAATTTAGCGATAAAAACAATTAAAATGATGAAACAAAGGACAAATGATTTTGAATAATTTCATATAGCTAATTATCTATACCCAAAAAATTGTAAATAACTAATCATCATAAAATATCAATGGAAAATAAAATTAATACCAAAGCGATGAAACTCAAAATATAAAAAAAAACTAACTCATCGAGAACTATAAAATATTTAAAAGATAAACAACAAAATCATAGATAATAAGATTGACAACACAAAAAGATATCTTATTAAAAATTAACTCGATCATCTTTCATTATAGAAATCAAACAACATTGTAAGTATCTAAGTCCCCAGACAAGGGGATGTGAATCCTGACGTCCTCGCGGCTGTGCAAGACCAGCTGCAGGGTTTGAAGGATATTGTAGGACAGCTCTCGCGAGGGCGATCAACTCAGATCTCCCCTAGGTGGGATGAACGGGTTGATGCCAGGAACGCTCGTCCTAAGGACCGCCAACCAAGGGTCCCCCATCGCAAGGAGCCGAAGGAGAACTTCGGCACATATGAATATCACCCATTGGCGAGGGGCTCTCCCCTCGTAGAAGAGGTTTTGATGGCCCAAGCAGGGATGGCCAAAATCCCCACTTCCATCAACCGCTACGATGGGACAACCGATCCAGCTGAACATCTGGATCATTTTCTACATTTAATGCACCTCTACGAGCATTCCAGCAACTGCTGGGCCAAGGTCTTTGTCACATCCTTAGTGGGAATGGCTCAGGAGTGGTACAAGCGACTGCCGCCACGCTCGATTCACTCATATGAAGAGCTGGCCCACGCTTTCCTCAACCACTTCAATTCTTTGAAAGCCCCAGTCACCGCACCTACAGCCCTTTACAACGTGGTGCAAGGCAAGAGTGAGTCCCTACGCTCGTTCTTCGCCCGCTTCAACAAGGAGATCCTGCAAGTAGAAAGGCCGTCCATGGATTTCTTGATCCCAGTGCTCTTTCAGGCTGTAGATCACAAGCAGTATGTGAGCAAGAAATTCGCTGATGCCATTGTGGAGAGAAGGCCAGGGACACTCATGGCCTTAAGGGAAATAGCCGAGCCATTTTTCGCGCTCGAAGACATGTATGGGACAAACGGTCCCCGGCATCACAGTCCCGCAAGGAACGATCGCCCTCATTACGAGCGAGGACGGGATGTGGCTGTAAAAAAGGATCGCCTTCAGGAGCGCAAGAGGTCGCCGCCGTCCCCTCGTAAATTCGAGCGCATTCCGCTCACGAGGCCAAATTCCGAAGTCTATAACCTCTCCGATAAGAAGCTTTTCAAGAGACCTATCAAGATGAGGGAAACGGATTCGCTCAGGCGCTCGAACAAATATTGTGCTTTCCACAAGCAGAGGGGGCACGACACGGATGAGTGCCGTCAGTTGGAAGCTGAAATTCAGAGACTCGTCGCAGGGGGCCATTTGAAGGAATTTGTCAGGGTGTTGGAGCGTTATGATGAACACTGTAACGAGCGCACCGGCGGAAGAAGGAAGAACCCGTCCAGATCTAGAAGCCCACGAGGAAGAGGGCCCCTTGAAAGCAGCAGCCATCGGAGTAATAAAGGAAAAGCCCCTGAACAAGAGAATACGCCTTTCGCGGTCATCAATATGATAGCGGGAGGCCCTTCGAGGGGAGATTCCAACGCATCTCGACGGAGGTATGTTAGGAGCTATGACCAACGCCCGTCAGCGCCTAAATCCATCTACGCCATTCAGAAAACGAACGCTCAACAAACAAGAGAGAATGATGTAATAGGCTTTGATGATAGGGATTTAGAGCACATTGTAGCACCCCATGGGGAAGGTGTAACTTCTGACTGCCCCATGGTAGTTAGTGTGGATGTTCACAATCACGTTGTAAAAAGGGTGTTGGTAGATAGTGGAAGCTCTGTTAATGTTTCGCCTTACTCTACATTCTTGAAGATGAATGCTGACCTCCCCCTTGAGCCTCTCAAGACCGCTCTCATTGGTTTTGGAGGGTCCGAGGTTGTCCCACGGGGACAGATCCGCTTAGCTACCTCATTTGGCCGAGCCCCTCAGCGCAAGACTCTTACGGTTGTGTATGCGGTGGTGGAGATTGATATTCCTTATAACATTATAATTGGGCGCCCAGCCCTCGTTGATTTCAGAGCCGTCATCTCCACCTATCACCAGAAGATTAAGTTCCCCACCTCCGAAGGTGTGGGGGAAGTGCTGTGCAATGTGCGAGAGGCTTGGGAATGTTATATGTTATCCCTCAGGAGGCCTAAGGTGGAGAAAACCTTCCAGATCGGGTCTACCAAGAAATCTGTGGATTTTCCTAATCTAGATGAAGATGGTCCTGTACGGAAAAGGGCAAAGTTGAACAAGAAGAAGAATAAGAAGAGGAGGGATGCTAACACCAAAAATCCCCTCGAAAGTGCCCCACCAGGAACCGTCGGAGAATCATCCTCGGAAGGAGACGAGCGGGAGGAGGATGTGCCCGCTCAGGATGCCCAATTGATCGGGAAAAAGAGGGCGCTCGAGTTGCCCCACCCTGAAGTAAGGATTGAACCCTCGGAGAAGTTTCTTTCTATTGAGCTTGAGCCTGGAAACAAGGATAAAACAACTCAGATAGGGTCCAACCTCTCGGGGCCCTCCCAAATTATGATGATTGATTTCCTCAGAAAGAACATTGATGTATTTGCGTGGAAAGCCTCTGACCTCACAGGGATTGACCCCAGCGTCATCGTCCACAGGCTCAATGTGGACCCTTCGTTTAAACCCATCAAACAGAGGAGGCGAGACGTGCATGGCTTTCGAAAGAGGGTCATCGAAGAAGAAGTTAATAAACTCCTGGAGGCACAGTATATTGAGCCCATCCTATACCCCGAGTGGTTGTGCAATGTGGTTTTGGTACCCAAGAGTGCGAACAAGTGGCGAATGTGCAATGATTTCACTGATCTTAACAAGGCTTGCCCTAAGGATCCCTACTCGCTACCCCGAATAGACCAACTGGTGGATTCGACTGCTGGATGTGAACTCATGAGCATGATGGACGCTTTTCAAGGATACTATCAGATCTTCATGGCTCCAGAAGACCGCCCCAAAACTTCGTTTGTCGTTCATTTAGGGGTGTTTTGCTTCTTGGTCATGCCTTTTGGACTGAAGAACGCTGGAGCCACGTATCAGCGGCTCGTCAACAAGACGTTTGAAAGAGAAATTGGAGGGTCCATGGAGGTTTACGTAGACGATATGATTGTTAAGAGCGAGCGACGGGACTCACACTTGAAAGATCTCGAGCGTACTTTTTCAATCCTACGTCAGTATGGGATGAAGTTGAACCCTTCAAAGTGTACCTTTGGAGTGCAAGGGGGAAAATTCTTGGGATACATGGTCAGTCAGAGGGGAATTGAGGCCAATCCTGAGAAGATCAAAGCTATCTTGGAAATTCCCTCTCCCCGAAATTTGCGGGAAGTGCAAGTTTTAGTGGGAAAAATCATCTCTTTGAACAGATTCATTTCGCGCTCGGCGGACCGGAACCTTCCTTTCTTCAAAATTTTGAGGAACGCACGAAATTTTACTTGGACAGAAGAATGCAAAAAAGCGCTGCAGGACATGAAGGCTTACCTTTCAAACGCCCCGCTACTGACCAAACCCATCGAGGGTGAGAGGCTATTTGTGTATCTTTCCGTTTCTTCCGAAGCCACAAGCGCGGTTTTGGTCGCTATACGAGAGCAAAAACACCTGCCTGTCTATTATTTGAGCAAAACATTACAAGGAGCTGAGAAGAGGTACTTGGAAATTGAGAAATTTGCGTTTGCCCTTATTAACGCATCGAGACGACTGAGGCCTTATTTCCAAGCGCACTCCATAACGGTCCTGACCGACCAACCCTTGAGGCAAGTTCTGTCCAAACCTGACGTGTCGGGGAGATAAATAAAGTGGGCCATCGAATTGAGCCAGTTTGATTTATGCTTCGAGCCCAGGACCGCGTTACAAGCCCAGGTCGTAGCTGATCTGTTGGTTGAACGCTTTGGTTTAGAGCCAGATGTTGTTGAAAGTGACGGGTTATGGGTCCTGCACACAGATGGTTCCTCAACCTCTCAAGGAGGAGGGGCAGGGGTAGCCCTTAGAGACCCCAATGGGGTTGAGCTGGACTTCGCGATCAGGTTGGATTTTCAGGTCACAAACAACGAGGCTGAGTATGAAGCCCTAGTACAAGGATTGGAAATCGCTTCTCAAAGTGGGGCTTCCAGAATTACCGCGTATGTGGATTCACAATTAATCGGGAGCCAAATCAAAGGAACTTATGAGGTTCGAGAAACCACCATGGTGCAGTACTTAAGTATAGCCAGGGAGGTCATTGGAAAGTTCAAAGAATTTCATTTGCTACAGGTCCCGCGAGCTGAGAACGAACGCGTCGATGCTCTTTCAAAATTCGCTTCAGTACTGGAAGGCGCTCACAAGCGCTCCGTGACGTTCCTTAGAACAGAAGAGCCTCTGATTAGGGAGAAAGTCGCCCAAGATGCAGTCCTTACGATCGACCCGCTTGAACCATGTTGGATGGATGACATCATCAAGTTCCTTAGAGATGGTATTTGTCCCACTGATAGAGTAGAAGCTCGGAAGGTTCGAAACAAGGCCCCTCGGTTCTCTTTAGATTCCGAGGGGAGGCTGTTCAAGAAATCATTCCAGGGACCCCCGATGAGATGCCTAAGGCCCTCGCAAGCGAGGGAAACGCTGGAACTCATCCATAATGGGAGCTGCGGAAATCATACGGGAGGACGTATTCTGGCTAAGAAGATTTTAAGAAGTGGGTTCTATTGGCCCACGGTTTTGCACGACGCCCTCGAGTTTTCCAGAAAGTGCCCAAAGTGTCAATTCCATTCCAACCTCCCTCAATTGCCGGCCGCTCAAATGATCCCAATAGATGTTTCCTGGCCATTCGACCAGTGGGGAATAGATATTGTGGGCCCTTTGCCCATCACTGTTGGACAAAAGAAGTTTGTTATTTTGGCTGTCGATTATTTCACCAAGTGGGCCGAGGCCGAGGCTGTTGCAAAAATCACCTTCCGGGTCGTGAGGGACTTCATTTGGAAGAACATCATCTGCAGGTACGGCATCCCGAGGGTGCTTATCTCTGACAATGGATCCCAGTTCATAGCGGCGGACACACGAGAGTGGTGTTCTGAGTTGGGGATTGAGCAGCGCTTTACCTCTGTGGGACATCCCCAAGCCAATGGACAGGCGGAAGTCACCAACAGGATCATCTTACAACATTTGAAAACTATGCTTGAGAGCAAAAAGAGTGAATGGGCGGAGGAGTTACAAGGAGCGCTTTGGGCATATCGCACTACCCCACGAGCGGCCACTGGTGAGACACCCTTCGCGCTCGTATATGGGTCAGAAGCTATGATACCAGCCGAAATTGTGAATGAATCCGCTCGTGTCGGCTATTTCGAACCTAGGCTCAACGAAGGTAACAGAAGCTTGGAGTTGGATTTACTGGACGAAAGAAGAGACCAAGCCTGGGCTAAGATTCACAGCTATAAAGCCACCGTGGCTCAACAGTATAACAAGCGCGTGAGGGAAAGGACCTTCCAGTTGGGGGATTTGGTTTTGAAAAAGGTGGAAGTATCAAGACATGTGGGGAAATTGGATCCCAACTGGGAAGGCCCATTCAAGGTTATACAAGTCAAAGCAAACAACACTTACGCCCTGGAGACACTTCAAGGTGAGCGCCTGCCTCGCCCTTGGAACGCATGTAACCTCCGGCGGTTTTATGTGTAAAAGCTCTTTGCAAACCATGTTGTAACAACCCTCTTTGATGGGTTCTATGTATTTCTAATCGCAAGTAAGTTATAATATAGCCTTTTTAGTTTCCTTAATACTTCAGCTCCTTGGATTGCTCGAATGGATGATACCCACGTCCCTCGTTTTTACGAGCGTGGTTGGCACTCCACTCAAATATGTATGCTGTTATTTCGCGTGGGTTACGCTTGCCAGCACTCTACTCCACATGAGGGGACGCCCTCATAAGGATAGACTGGTAACGCTCACAACCAATCAGATAACTTAGAAGAAAGAATACCAAGAAAATCCTAGTAGGCCTTGGTCGTTTCCTACAACGCCTTGCGCTCGAAAATGGGATCGTTTGAAGGGCCTGAAATGTAGCGATTGCATGGAGGCCTCCGGATCAAAAAGGAAGTTCACAAGTCTTGAACGAGGGCAACCACTCAGTAAGACCCTCGCCTATACTCAAGATTTAGCAAAATTTCCAAGATTAAGAAGAAATTCCACAAGTCTGGAATGAGAGCAGTCTCCCAATAAGACCCTCATAGTTACTCAAAATCTTCGAAATATCAAAAGCCTATCTGGAATATGCAATTTTTACTAAACATGCTACGCACAGCCTTACAACTACAAGGTTTGTTCATAACAACTGCAAAGCGAAAATTCGCAATCAAGAAAAAGGTAAGGACAGTATTCTGGAAAGGAGAAATTTTATCCATTAAAGAAATTCGCCTAAGTTACAAGACTAAGGCTTGAAGGCCCATCAGCATTATTACAAAAGAAGGAAGCATTAAATTAAGATAAGAAAAAATGCAAAGGAAAGCTGGAGGATGGAATTTCAAGCGGCAGGAGCTACATCTTCATCAAGGACCACCAAAATGTTCTGAGGAACTGGACCGTAGACGGGGCCTTCTGGTTCTTGATGCTGGGCAGCTTGAGGCTCAGGCTCATTGTCTGCAGGCGCTTGTGGATCGTTAGGCTCGTTTGCATTAAGGGCAGGGACATTGGCATCCTCAGCAGGCGCTTGAGGCTCATCTTCGGGACGCTCACTTTGGGTGATTTGAGGGGCATCTGCTAGAGGATGGGCTGCCACATACTCATCCTGGATAAGCTGGACCAGGAAGGAGTACTCAGGCTCAGCAATAGAGTCAGAGGGGTCATCCCGGTCTTCTTCATCTTCCTCACATCGCTCGTTGAACACGAGCCCTGTGCCCTCGGCCCCTCGCATGGTTGGGTCAGTTAAACCCTTGGTGATCCCATGTTCAATGGCCAGGTCGAAAGCCTTTTGAGCCTCGTCCAAGCAGTGTAGTGAGGCGGCAAAATTAAAAGCCTTCGAGTGGCAGAATTTGACAAGGGCCTCCTTGTTCGATCGTTCCAGGCTCTGAGGCCATTCATTCATTGTGTCGCTAAACTTCCTTTCCGCATCCAGAGCCCTTGGCTTCCAGCTCTCATGCTCGGCCTCGGATTTCTTGAAATTTTCACCCATTTGGGCCAACTGGCCGCTCAAGTCTCTTCGAGCGTTCTCCACCGCCGCAAAGTCCCCCTTCAGTTTCTTCAGCTCATCTTCCGTCTTTTTGTACAAGTCCTTGAGAGACTCATACTTAGCTGTTTCAGTATCCAGTTCTGCTTGAATTTGAACCGGATCGTTAGCACGGGCCATCTTCTTGTACTTGGCCTTGCGATCGGAATAGACGGAGGCCCGCTTTTGAATGTTCTTAAGCCTGGGGAGTACTTGCTGCACGGGTTCAAAAGGAGGAAAATATTAGTGTCAGAAAGTTACTTACAAGTATGACAGTATAACAAGGGCGTGGAGACTTACGGAGATCAGGGCATGGGCCACGTCGTAGGCCACTATCTCCACAGACTCGCTGAAAAGATGCCTGTGGTCCGCCGTGAATTGGGCCTTGTCGTAAAGTTCCTCGCTGACGGTTTGAGCAAGCGTGCCGGGCCTTAGCAGAACTGGCCCACCGTCAGTGGCGCCTGAGAAGTTCCTGTCCCCTCGACGGGAGAACTGCCATAGGTGCTCCTCCTCCGAAGAGGAAGTTTCCACATCACCCTTGGGGCCCTCAACTACTTGCTTCCTTTTGCCCTTTATGGCTACAGAGTCGGGCATCCTCTTCCTCTTGCGGGAAGGTCCACTGGCGCTTGAAGGGGCCTCATTTATGACCGAATTGGGGGGAGGCCTCACCTGATCAGCTTGACGAGGGTCGGCCACCCTCGAGTCAGAGGAGGAAGGTGGCCGCACCACTATCCTGTTTTCTTGGTTGGCCGCCCTGCTCTCCTCCCGACCTCGTGGGAGTTGAGCACCTGAAACCGCACTCGAACTCGCGCCTCGTTGTCCTCCACGAGCGTCTCCCCTGCTCCCCCGGTTCCGAGGGCGCTGTTGCTCCCTTTGTTGGGCCTGATTCCTATTGGCATTGGCAAAACGGGCAGCTTGTCTAATACCTCCAGCCATTTCTAGGATTGATGTTCCTGCAGGAAGGGTAAACACGAGGGTTAAAAATCCTTAAACAAGATTACTCAATATGCAAATTACAGATACAAAGAAGCAGTCAGTATTCCTATCTAAAAGTTAGTGCCCTAAGAATCTAACCGTCTCTCTCAATATCACGAGCCGGGGGGTTGTCAAGATAATAAGGGTCATTAGAAAGACCACACAAGAACATGAGCTCTCCATCGTCTATCCAGTCTTTCGCTTGAATAAGGTGGCCCTCGTTCCTTAGAGCCTCAGCCAAACTCTTGGCCCAACCTTTGGGGAGGGCAGGTTCCAAGCGGCTCTTTGCAACCGAGCCCCAATTTGAAGACACCCCAAAACCTTCTTCTGTGGGAGCCTTGACAAAAATAAACTTCTCTTTCCAGTTGGGGCCGTAAGTGCTTGAGGGAGAGTTAATTAATTTTGTATGAGCCTTTGCTTGGATGTAGTAGAAGCCCGCCTCGGGAGACGAGCGTGATGAGCTGACTATTTAGAAGAGCGCGTTGAAGTTCAACACGAAGGGCTCGTGGCCCGCACATCTCATCAGGATCACAAAGCTAGTTAGTAGGGCCAAGCCATTGGGCACGATTTGTGAGGGACAGAGATTCAGATCGTTCAGTAAGTGGGCCATTGGGATCGAAATGGGAAACCTCAGACCTCCTGAGCTGACCGTGGCCACATAAACTGCCATTCCACCGGGAGGCGGATTGTTGGCACGCTCGTGGCTTTTGGGAATTCTCCACGTATAACGCTCGTCCCAGTAAATGGGGGCCATCATGGTCTTCACTTCTCCCAGAGTAACGGTGCTGGGAGTTTCGTCCGGGGTGCGCTCGGTGGCCTGATAGCCCGACCCTTCACCCTCGTGGGGCCCCGTGGGCTTCTTGGCTTTTCGGGTCTTCTTGCCTTTTCCTTTATCCCGGGCTCTCTCTGAGGGCCCAGCTATTTCCTCGGCTTCCGGCACCGGAGCCGCGGTGGCCACTGTTACGATACGGCGATGGGGGTGAGTGGCACTCTCAGTTATTGGAAGAGACGTTCCCTGTCTCTCTGCCTCCATCACTAAGTTCATCTCTTCGAAAATGGGCTCAACCCCTTCTGAGTCCCTTACATCTATGACTGTCCTAGCCCCTGCCAACCCTCCACCCCTGGAAGAATCCGAAGAAGATGAACTTTGGGTAGCCATCTCCTCGACTTCACGGGCAAATTCCTCAACACGTTGATCGGCCATGGTAATGGAGAGATGGGAAAATTATGGAAACTTAAGAGGGTGGGATTTTTCTAGGGAGAACAAGGATTCTTGGAGAAGTTACCAAAACCTAAGTCCGAATCTAAAGTTAGCAAAGTCAGGAAAATTTCGCTGGAGTTTACCTTGAGTTTTCTGGGAAAAACCTGAAAAGAAGCTTGAGATGCTCCGAGAACTGGTTTGCAAGAGAGTTTTTTCTGCAGAGGAGGCTTGGAAGATAAGTTCGCGTAAAAGATGGAGTGATTTCAGAATCCCTTATTTATACGGATGGAAGTTGGTGCTTTTCGGGCAAGAAATTCAAAATGATAATCATTTCCCGCCTAGGAAACCGTTCGCTTTATGGAACCGTTACATACTTCCCGAGATACACGCGCTGCACGCGCACCCGCATTTAATGCTCAAACTCTTCGGATGGTCAGGAAAAGTACAACATTTAATGCTAAAGCATTACGAGCGGTCAGATGAAAAGACCGCATTAATGGCACAATCAGAGGAAGGATCGCTCAACACGCCAAGCCTCATACGAGCGCCACGTGTAAAGGATGGAACGCATTAAAATTCTGCAGCCCTTATCACTAAGAACTACAGAATTGGGGGGGCAAAATGATGGGGTCAAAATACGCTCGTCCCACGTTTGGACACGTGGCACTACTAAAATGATGGCATTTGTCTCCCCAAAGTTGCGCCCATCGGCGCACGAGCGCTAAGCCCAACAAGCGCTATCATCCTTCAACAGCGCATGACCTCGCTGTCATGCTCCCCCTTCCCGCTGCTCTCTCACGAGCGTCCACATTCTGTATGATTGACACATGATTATGTCCAGGAAGCCCTCTTCGAGCGTCACACTCCCTCAGAGTGGCCTTCCCTTCTGATTCATCACACCAGCCTTGGCTCTCATCCCCTAGCGGATTTCTTAGCCTCCAAGGCTTTTGGTTGTCACGAGCGTGCTCTCAGGCCCTCGTTACCAACCTTCCAAACGGCTCTCTGACACACCGTACATGCCCGCGCACCTACCAGTGTTGCCAGCACTAACTTTCGGCAGCTTTTATAGAAGATTCCTCCTAGGTTTCTCTCTCACAGCGCACGTGTTAGGGCAACATTCGGCCAGGACCACATGAGGCAAATGACCAAAGAGTCCCTGACCCTCAACTATAAATAAACAGAGTCATCTCCCTCACGGTAAGGGATATCCACTACTGTAACCTCCATTTAGCTTACATTTTCCTTTTTCAGATCCTTATCTGACTTGAGCGTCGGAGAGCCAAACTGGGAATCACCCCCAGTTCCCCCAGCTTGGCTTTCTGACTTTTTCTGTGTTTGTCCCAGCAGGTAGAACCCCCATTCTTTTTCCGGCGAACTTTCCGGCGGTTTCCCCACTCAAACAAATTCTAAAGTGATTGGATTCTAACTCTCCTATTAGGACCCATCACGACTAAAAAAATTATTACATAAATAAGATAAAATAAGTAATAAATGAAATATTTGATAGTAATATATCTATGATGTAAACAGAAAATGTTAGATATTCAAAAAAAAAATTATACAAAGAGTTAATATAAATGAAATAAAATTTAATTTAGCGATAAAAACAATTAAAATGATGAAACAAAGGACAAATGATTTTGAATAATTTCATATAGCTAATTATCTATACCCAAAAAATTGTAAATAACTAATCATCATAAAATATCAATGGAAAATAAAATTAATACCAAAGCGATGAAACTCAAAATATAAAAAAAAACTAACAAAAGAAAAAAAAAACTAACTCATCGAGAACTATAAAATATTTAAAAGATAAACAACAAAATCAGAGATAATAAGATTGACAACACAAAAAGATATCTTATTAAAAATTAACTCGATCATCTTTCATTATAGAAATCAAACAACATTGTAAGTATCTAAGTCTTTTAGAGTAATTTTGGCACACTTTTAACGCTCTAAAAAAGTTATTTAGAAATTATATTATTATAACTACTATATAAAACTAAATTTAAAGGAAAACTAATTTAATAATATAGTTGTATAAGTAATTATAAAAATGAGGATAAAATATAAGAAATTACACAAAAAACCAAAATTTAATGTTATAGTATGAAGCTCAATGATTATATGTTTGAGAATCACAATATAACATAAGAAGAAAAGAAATGAGAGTAGATCAAAAGCAAGAGAAATCTATGAATATTTGCTTGAAAGCTACAATATCACTCAAGAACAAATACATAAGAATAGATTGGAAGCCTGTGTCGAAAGGAGAAAATGAAAATATGTAATGTATGTTTTGTGAGTTGTTTATATAGAATATGCAAAGAAACCCTAAAAGAGAAAATTAAGGAAAAATAATCAAATTGAATGCTCTCAAGAAAATAACTAGCAAGATTCATTTACATTTAATAAAGATAATCAACCTAGAAGAGAAAAATAAGGAAAATAATTATTAATGTAATATATATATGGGTTTTTGTTATTTTATACAAAATTAATGGAGTAATTTAAGTAAACTAATTAAGAAATAGAAATTTAAATTTGAATTTAAAATTTTGGTGGGTTATTTTGGAAATTGTGTTATTTTGTACATTCAAAATAAATTTTACTATAAATTGATGCTTTAATTGAGGATAACTTCCAAAAATTAAGGGATTATTGTTTGCACTAAAAATTCGTGTTTATTGATCTTTAGTCAATACCGAATAGATAATACAAATATTTGAGAATTTGAATATCAAAGTGGGTCTTCAATCTTCAGCTTGATCCTCTGATTCTTCCTTCGGATTTAAAGTTGTTGAATCTTCAAACGCCCCTTGATGGATTTGGTGGTTTGATCTTCGTCAACTTCGGATTTAGCTTGTAATAACGTTAATTCGTAGGTTATTCGACTTGTTTACGAATTAAACGCCGGGTTTTGAAGAATTCCGTCAAGAACGCCGATGAACTCATCGGTAATTCCGTGAATTTAGCTTGAATGTAATGCCGATTCGCCGGTATAACGCCTTGACAACGGATCAAACGCCTAGATTTGATAACTTCGGGGAAGAAAGGTTTTTAGCCTTTCTTGAGCTTGTAGAGAGGTTTTTAGCCTTTCTTGAGCTTGTACTGTGTGTTGAATGAACAATCCATGACCTCTTTATATAGGCGTAGGATTTAAGACTTGTTACTCAAGTTAAAGTTTATTTAATAGTTATCTCTTTATTTTTTGAAGAGATAATATCAAATAAATCATATAAATATATATCTCTTTAATATTTTATTTATTTTTAAAGAGATAATATCACATAAAATCTCATAAATATTTATCTCTTTATATTTTTATTTTAAAGAGATAATATCATATAAGACTACACCACGTGTCACCATATGATTCGTCCTGACTTTCTTTGACTGCAAGACTTGATTTAATTGATCAAAACATGTAACTTTGACACGTGTAATCACTTGATTTGTTGATAAAACAAACATTATATTAACAATTTAAATTTAACTATTTAATTTTGAAATTAAATTTAGGATAATTTCAAAATATAAAATAGCAAATTAAATTAATAAACCAAAGTTTATTTATTAGTCTACAAATGCCCCCACTTCAAGGCTCGGCGAAAAACGTATCAAGTATTTATAAGAAGGCGGGATTTGAAGTATTTAAATTTTTCCCCCTTTTTTTTTTTTTGGAAAGTTCCAACGAATTTAAATATGATGATATTAATTCACATATTCAATCTTAAAATAAGATTAAAATTAAAATCATCTCAATCACAAGTCACGTGGGTCAAGAATTTCAATTCATGCAAGCAATTGAATTGTCAAGGGATTTGTTCTTTCGTAAACTGCATGCCATTAAACTTCTACAATTCTACTAGAATTCGGAACTTTAATTCTAATAGGGTAAAGATTCCTTATGTATCTAGGAATCTTAAGGAAATTGGATTAACACTCATGCAGCCACGTTCCATAATATTCCATTTAAATTTGAACTCTTGAAATTACAATATGAGTCCATGTCTTCATAGGACTCCAATTTGACTTAGTATTCACATCATGGACTCACAGTTCCACCGTTTTCATAAAGTCCACCAAGATTGATATTCATAGTCCCAAGGGAATTAGAGTTTAAATCAGAAAAGGAATTCCATTGCCCCCATACCTATAAATAGTGCGTCCCCTAGCCTCAATTCTCACATCTCAATCAAAGCAACATAATTCAAAGAGGAGCAGTTAGAGAGCAAGGCAACATTATAATTTGAAGGAGCATCGCAGCATCTCAACAACATTAATTCAAGGCGAGGCTCGGTGACTTGGGATCAACTTTTTGGTTCCTGCAATATCAATTCGGAGATTTCAGCCTTGCTCCAGAGAAGAAGACGTTCCATTAAGTGCAGTAATTCGGCCATTTATTCTTCAAGTTCAATTCAAAGGTATAATTCGCCGCTTTGTTTTTTTACCAATTTTCTTTTTTTTTTTTATTTGCTCATTTTTTTGCTTGAGTTTTATTGGTAACTTGCCCTTTCTTTCTTTCTTTTCGATTCAAAGATCACAATGGTGTACTTTAAAGATATCTCAACTCCATCCGGTGTCAAGCACTTGGCGATTCTTGATGATGAGAGATAATCCAAAGAGAACGCTACTTGCTTGGAGGTACATGATTCTTTACTTGGTTCGTACGGAGGTCGTTGGCCAAAGTTGATTACATCGATACGCTTGAGCGAGTGGTCTCAAAGAATTACCTTAAACAAGACATCAAAGGTGTGGGCTCTGCAGGCTGCACACCATCAACTTACCGAAGGGCCAGATTACTTACCATCATTAGGTCGAGCCATTATCGAAGGAAAAGCCAAATGGGGAGACGATCTCAAATCTGATGGTGAATTTCGCTTTATTGACGGATACTGGGAGTGGACTGAAGTCCTTAGCCGATGTGGAGACAAATTAAACGATGTTCAACTTCATGATGCAGTACGGGCCTCTTTATATACCTACGACCGCAATCCCGAAATTATCAAAGCTTTCATCGAAGCATGGTGCCCATCCACAAATACTCTCTTGACGTCACAAGGCGAACTATCAATATCATTGTGGGACTTACATAATTTGGCGGGCCTTCCTATGACCGGACTGATCTATGACGAAGTAGTTCCTGATACCAAGGAACTTACTGGTTATGATCACAACGGTAATATGTTTGTGCCTGGTTCGTGCAAGTACCTATTCCAAGTTTACCACTCACTGAAGGGAGATGACCGAAGAAGTCGATTTTCTCAACTTACAATTGAATCTTGGGTGAACTTTTGGTGCAAGAGAACTAGGAGACATACTCAACCACCTCCTCGCAAAGATAGAAAGAATAGTCGTTCCAAGCAAACTTACAACCCACAAGGAGATATTGGTGCCCCCGAAGCATGGAGCTTAGCGGAAGATAAACTATTTGCTAAACTTGGCCTCAAAGGAAACTTGAAGGAAGAAGTCTACTTGGCGGCTTACTTATCATGCTGGATTTGTGCCTTTGCTTTAGCATGCGACAATGCTGGCGTGATCCGTCCGAGTACCTTTAAAATTGCAAGCACCATCGCGGTTGGTCGAAAAGTGGAGTTAGCAGTCCCTGTTTTGGCCAGCATTTACAAAGGGCTCAACAGATTATCAATGGCTTCACGACCCACTAGAGTTTACTCTCCGTTCCCTATCCACTTCGTTTACGGCTGGTTAGCGCATTATTTCAAGACTCACTTCCCACTAAGCCAAGAAGTACGCGGTCCGCCCATAACTCAATATTCCGGTGAAGGAGGGGCGAGATACTATGATGCAAAACAAGCTCGCAAGAAGATTCATAAAGCCGAACTTATATCTTGGACTTGCAACATGGTCAAAGAATGGGGAGAATTTCATCACACCGATGATGGGAGAGGTCATGAACTTAAACAGAATTACTTTTCGGCAATCCGATCTGGTTATTTGACTTTGAGAAGGGGTAGGCAATTTATCATTGAGCCATATAGTCCTCATCGATTTAGTCGTCAATTTGGATTTTATCAAGAAGTACCTGGAGTTATCAAAAATAATATCCGGCACTGTACTTTGGAGGAAGGAATCAACCATTGGCGTACTTGTACCTTAGCCAATTCCATGTCCTCGGCGTATATTCCCGCAATCCCTCAAAATGCAAAGAGATTCTTTTCCGACAGTTACAAGGAATGGTGGTCAATAATTCATGGTAACTTTTTTGAAGACAATGTTACCAAACTAATCGACCTGAAGCTACTTGATGCCGAAACCCCGAATGAAGGACAGAAACGAAAGGCATTGAATGTTCCTGGAGAAGGGAGTGGTGACAACGAGCATCATTAGAAAAGGCAAAAGAATACAAATCAACCTTCACTTGATCGGTTTGCCAATGAGGTTGAAATTTTTTTCTTCGATTTTATCTTTACTTGGTCTTTATACTTGTCATTTATTCATACCTTACTTTTTCTTTGCAGTTGGAGCATGAGATGATAAATATTGAGGATAGCCAAGAGCCCGATACAGTTAACGTTCTGTAGTGGGGCCAAATTCCTTAGAGGCGGATACTCCACTTGCGAGGGGAATTCAAGAGAAAGTACCGAAGCCTACTGAAAAGAAGCAAAATATACCCCATCCTGAGGTATCAGTGTTTCAAGGGGCTAAGTTTATCATCGATCGAACAAAGCAATTCCTCAAGTTATTATGGGATGACCTTTCGAAGAAGATATCCGACACGCCTCTTGATTCTATTTCCTCCATCAAAGATGAAGTCTACTTTGTAGTTGCAGAAATGAAGAAACATGATGGATCTTGCACTTCCCATATAGAGGATTCTTTGAAGATATTGTTCGCAAAAGCAGATACTTATGATGAGGCCAAGTCAAAGTATTCAGAAAAAGTGTCTGAAGCATCTTCCTCTCAGCAGCTAAATGAAGCTAAGGATCGTCTCAAGAATGCACAATCAAATCATGCCGAGGAAACAGATCATAACATACCTGGAATTGTGGTTACAGATGGATATGTTGTTGCTCTGTTTTTCTACAATTTTGTTGCGTCTTTTGTTGTTTTGAATAGGGTCGCGCCCGCGAACCTAAAATGCATGAATTTCAGTCGCGCCCGCGACTGATTTTGGGGCTGCTCTCGTATACTTGATTTTGGCAGAAAATTCAGATTTTATTAGGGTAGCGGCCGCTACCATTTCATGAAGAAAAATAGGTCGCGGCCGCGACCCCTGCTCTCGCTGCAAATTTCAGTTTTTAAAACACATTCTGCATGGTTTATTTTGTTTGCCAATTTTCCTTCTTTGCATGCATGGCTTTGATTATATATATAAATACGTATATGTTTGCATGCTATGTGGTTCATTTCATTAGTTATTATTTAATGCATGAATATCATGATTTAATTTATATGGTTTTAGTATATGCATGCTTTTCTACGTGCTAAATTCATTACATGCATGAAATTGTTCCATTTTGTAGTAAATTGCATGATCAGGTATGTACACCTATATATATATATATATATTTAATCCATATTTAATGTTATATTTATTTAAATATTGTTTAATTTATTTAGATTTTAGAATTTAATTGTTATCTATTTTGTGTTATTTAAATTCCGAATATGACTTGAATGTGTCTACTTACCTATTTTCTAATTGTAAACATGTTATGATATGTGTCATGATCGTTATTAGAATTCCTTAAATTAATTTGGTATGATTTATGGAAGTAATGAACTTAATTGAATTTGAATGATTCTTGAAATGAATCTATTGAACGTTTAGATGTCCTTGAAATATTAATCGTGTACGTGAACGATTCCTTAGCATAATATCACCTCTTGTGCCTTCATAACCTATGTTATACTTGTCGTATATGATTTATGACTCGAATTGATGTAAGACATGGAAGATAGAAGATGCGTGACTATGGAACCACCCCGTATTAAACATTGTCATGAGTTAATTGAATCTATGATCTCATAGCACGAATTATGTTTCTTATGCATTTCATATCATGATCATTGCATTGTCGTGCGTCATATATGGTACATTTGGAGTCTTGAGTCTCACAAATTTATTGCATTGTCCTTTGTACAGTTTTCTCCAGGGCGGAGAATTGTCGGGTTCCTAGGACACTTCCAAGTCCTCTTGTCTCTTCATAGTTTTGGTTGGTAAGCTAAGGACAGGTGGGTTTCTCTACTATCTAGTTAAACAACCCTATATACTTCCAATGTGCAAAGAGTTCGACCAAAATTTATTATAAGTATATAGAGTCATTTTAAGAGTAAATGATTTCAAAGTAAAGCCTTTATTTTATGAACCTACCAAATGTTTTGGCGAGAAAAGAATGAATGTTATGCACAGAATGGGGCCCAGGGACTTGGTGTGAGTGGTGACCCGAGGAGGCATGGGCTGACGGTGAACTCTCACACTAGTTCCACCAATGAACGGCGTAACCGGACCTCGTTAGGAGTTAGCGAGGAATGGACGCTGAGTGCCATCTGGGGAGTTATGTTCCCCTTTTGGTCAATGAATGGATGGTTCGGGCCGATCACCCGGCCATCACCCGGAGGAAGAAGGTGTAAATGTTCATGAATGTGCACAAAAAAATGTTATGCATGAATGAAAGAAAGAAAGAATGTTTAATGAACTACACGAGGTGTTGGTTGGAGATAATGCACGCCCACTCGCCGGGCCACAAAAGACCTAAAGAATGAAAATGAACGTTATAATCCCTTTTGATGACTTCTTCATTTTACCCACTTGGGAAATGTTCTAAAAACCTCATTTGGGATTATAACTTGCATGTGAATGTTAAATATTGTTGTATACGCTATTTACGCCTCATTTTATACCCACCAGTCTCGTATAGACTGAACCCGGTTTGTTTTCAGTGTTCTTGCAGGTTTGGAGTGCTAGGCGGGAAGTCTTGTTTGTTCGGTCGTTCGGATAGGTTAGAGTCGGTCCATGTGCATTTTGAATCATGATTCGTTCAAGTTATAGAGAATGTATGAGTAATATTGACCACTTTCATGATTTATGAATGAGTTTATAAGAAACTGTAATGGAAGTGCTATGATTTTATTGATTTTCGGGATTAGGTGCCTATGCTAGTTGAACCCGTTGCTCTTTGCTTATCTTATTATTGATGTATGTATGTTGCTTCCGCTTTGGGTAATATTTCGGTTTATTGTCTCTTTGGTTGCGAAAGTTAGCTCCCGCCTAGCTTAGTGAGTGTGGTTGTCCCCGTTCGCCGTGATCTAGCTCGGGTATGGATTGTCCATTTCATATTCGGGTCGGGTCTCGGTGCGGGGGATGTGGTACTTTGCGCTCGGGTGCTACATTGAGTATGTTGGAGAATTTTGCGAGGGTGCACCATACTGAGCTCTAATCGTATTGGTTATCATATTTTGTAGTTCTTGCACAGATTGAGCGGCGATGGATGCAACAGAGTTATTTGTCCTCATCGCGGAGTCATGTTGAGGAGGCAAGTTCACTCGCTTCCCATCAGTGACTTGAGCCGAAAAAGTTTGAGGGTTACGACTAGACTGACCCAGATCGCGGTTTTCTAACTTATTCATAAGTTGAGCAATCTGGAAGTCTTTATCCTCCAAAGTCTTTTGCAAGTTAGCCATTGTTTGAGCCATTTGGGCAACTTGCTCTTCAAGAGTTATATTTCCCGTCTCTTCAGTAAAGGGAGTTTCCTTTGATTTAGTTTCTTTGGGGGTCGAAGGAGCTGAACCATCAGATGATTTCGAGTCACGACCGTCTGTAGAAGATCGCACAATGCTATCTATTTCTTTATTCTTCAGACTATCAACTGCCTTATTCTTTGGTGGAGGCTGAATCTTTGGAGCCATGGAGTATTCGTTGACCTTTGGTATGTGAAAAGGAAGAGATGAGAGGTAAGATCAGTCCCACTGGGCGTGCCAATCTGTTTGCACTAAAAATTCGTGTTTATTGATCTTTAGTCAATACCGAATAGATAATACAAACATTTGAGAATTTGAATATCAAAGTGGGTCTTCAATCTTCAGCTTGATCCTCTGATTCTTCCTTCGGATTTAAAGTTGTTGAATCTTCAAACGCCCCTTGATGGATTTGGTGGTTTGATCTTCGTCAACTTCGGATTTAGCTTGTAATAACGTTAATTCGTAGGTTCTTCGACTTGTTTACGAATTAAACGCCGGATTTTGGAGAATTCCGCCAAGAACGCCAATGAACTCGTCGATAATTCCGTGAATTTAGCTTGAATATAACGCCGATTCGCCGGTATAACGCCTTGATAACGGATCAAACGCCTAGATTTGATAACTTCGGGGAAGAAAGGTTTTTAGCCTTTCTTGAGCTTGTAGAGAAGTTTTTAGCCTTTCTTGAGCTTGTATTGTGTGTTGAATGAACAATCCATGACCTCTTTATATAGGCGTAGGATTTAAGACTTGTTGCTCAAGTCAAAGTTTATTTAATAGTTATCTCTTTGTTTTTTGAAGAGATAATATCAAATAAATCATATAAATATATATCTCTTTAATATTTTATTTATTTTTAAAGAGATAATATCACATAAAATCTCATAAATATTTATCTCTTTATATTTTTATTTTAAAGAGATAATATCATATAAGACTACGCCACGTGTCACCATATGATTCGTCCTGACTTTCTTTAACTGCAAGACTTGATTTAATTGGTCAAAACATGTCACTTTGACACGTGTAATCACTTGATTTGTTGATAAAATAAACATTATAATATCAATTTAAATTTAGCTATTTAATTTTGAAATTAAATTTAGGATAATTTCAAAATATAAAATAGCAAATTAAATTAATAAACCAAAGTTTATTTATTAGTCTACAATTATATTAAATTTATACATAAATAAATTAATTTAATAAGCATCGACCAATCAAAATTTTTAGTTTTAATTAAAAATCTCAAAAAAATCACAAAATTCTATTTGGTCAAAATTGATACAATTGGATCAAAAGACACCCTTACTATATATTATAGTACTAGCATACAACCCGCGCGATGCACGAAAATTATTCTAGTATTATTTTTTATTAATTTTTTTTTTCAAAATGAGAAAAATGTGATGAATAGAAAAAATATTTTTAAATATTTTTTTTCACTTCATCAAGATATAAAAGGGGAAAAAAACATTTACATGCTTTAAATTTTATCTAAAAATTAAGTTCCAAAATAAAGAGATTCAAGAAGCTCTAAAATAAATTTCAAAAAATTTGCATCATTTCATTTTATTTGAATGCTACATGTATAGATGCATTCAAGAATACAAAAAATAAAATAAAATAAAAATAATGTAAACAATTTTGATCGATAAATTAACTCTTAAAATGTAATGGAAAAAATAAAATGAAACGGCCGAGAAGAACTTAAAAGAATTTATAATGTAATGACAAATTTATAAAAAGAATAACATATGTATTTTAAAAATAAAAAATCTATTGAACAATACATATGAAAAGTAAAATAAAACTCATAAAATTATAAAATAATGGCTTTTCAAAATCATAAAAAAGTATTCAACATAACATAAAAAAAATAAATAAATAAATAATTAAAATTTCAAAAAAGATAAATAAATGCACATGAATTAAAAAATAAAATTCCAACCTCCAAAAATTTCAATTTGTTAATAGAATTTTATGTCAAATGAAGTATTATGTGCATGATACTTATGCATATTTTTCAGCTAATTTTGCTGAACTATAAACAATGAAGGAAAAGCCAAAATTTAAACAGTTACCATACATAATGAAATCTTTAATTAAAATAACTATGATTACGGTGTAATTGAGGGATTGAATAAATATTACTTTAAATTAATTAATAGTATAATTATTTCTTAAAATAAAATAATTCAAAATTTCAAAAAATCATGAGAATTGAACTAATTATGATTAGAGATGTTCTTCCTATACATAACAGTCAAAAGTATTGTTCTTAACAAAGGAAAGATTTGACCAACACTAATATGGAAAGATCCATCACACGCGAATTAAAATTATTAATTATTTTCTTCTTCCAAATAATTTCCTCCTTAACAAAGAAAAGATTTGACTAAAAAATATCTCCTTGAAACTATAAATAATAAAAAAAAGCTCAAAACAAATTATAAGATTTTAAATAGAAAAAATATATCGTTGAAATTCATATATATCAAACACTGAAATAATCTAAGATGGACAAAATAAAGATTTAAAAAATACAAAATTAAAATAAGATAAACTAAAAAATACTTTTAAAAAAATAAAAAATGTGCAAAATTCAGATACCATTCAAATAAAATAAAAACTCTTACACAATTCAAACCTAGAATTTGTCGCCTGAAATATGTAGTTGCATAAACATGAATTGAAAGCTCAATAGAAAGTGATATATCGTTTGTCATATTCAAAAAATTTCAAGAAATCTCTCCACATAAACATAAACAAAAATAATAAATATTGTATATTAAAATAATAAAGAAAAACATAAAAAAAATAACAATAAATATTACAAAAACCCAAAAAATACAAATAAATAAATTTCAAAATACAATTAGTTAAATTACATCAAATAATCAAAACAACCAATGGTTATAACATAAACTATAATATAAGAAATACAAATTGATAAAAACTGATAAAAAAAAAAGAAAAATAACATGAAAGGTTCTAACAACAACAATCAAATATAAAAAAAAAAAAACATCAAGACACTGAAATCAACAACAAAATGAAGAAACATGAGAAAAAAAATTTTATGTATACGTAAAGAGAAAAGAGATGTAATGGAGTGACTAATACAAAAGATAAATGAGAATGAAGAACTGAGTTTTATTTTATATTATAGGTGAATAAATATTCTTTAGTTACGTAGAAATATTACTATATATAAAATCAATTAGCATTAATTACACTTTTCAAAATTTGAATCATAGAGAAGGAACATAAATTAGATATTGATGTAGACAATTTTTTATATTTTTAGGTAAAATTATATCCATATAGATATATATATATATAGATAGATATATAATGCATTCTAAGTAAATTAATTAATAAAAATTTTCATAATTAATTAAAATATTTTAAATTATATGAAGTAATATTTCAAACAAAAATAAATAATTTTACCCATGTAATTTAATTACCCCAATTGGAATTATCATGTGTATCGATTTTCTAAAAATTTAGGCAAAATTTAAGAGATTAATTAAAATTGACACACACACACACACACATATATATATATATATATATATTGAATAAATAGTACTGAAATACAGATATAGATATCAATCAATGAAAATTTTATTATAATTAAAATATTTCAAAAAATCTGAAAAAGAAAAATCAAATTTCATTAATTTTATTTGAATTTTGAGTATTGCCATTAATTGCATGATTTGTATTTAAATTTAAATTAATATATATTTTTCTAAACTTAATAAATTGTACCATAAATTGATACTTTAATTTAGGACAACTTCCAAAAATCAAGGGATATTAAATTGTTAAATAAATAAATATATTTAATAATATCTACCAACCAATCACAATTTTTAGTTTTAATTAAAATTTTTAAAAAAATCACAAAATTCTATTCAGTCAAAATTAGTTCAATTAGGATCAAACGCACCCTTCTTATATATTATAGTATAGATAGATAGATATAGATTATCTGGATCCATAACATAACATATTGTCTTAATTTCCTTCAGTAGGGGAGATCCAGGCAAAGTCCCATGATTGGTTTGATTGTTCTAATGTACGAGCACTTTTAAAAATATTATTTTATCGTACTGGACACTCTTGGAGTGTAAATTTTTTTTTTAAAAAAATCTATATCAATATATCATTGTCGTGTCGAACACTTCTTATATGTGAAAATCAGGAATATTATAAGGTATTTCAGTACGCAGTAAAAATTACTGAGAGCATTTGCTTCTTGAGAGTGTTTGTTACACTAAAAAAGTTAAATGACCTAATTGCATTTTTCTCCTGTAATTATGACTGACAAGTGTCGAAATTGTCAAAATAAATTATAATCCGGTTTACGACTAAAATAGAGTATAGTGCAAACGGGTCGAATCCACAGAGATTGGTTGAAAATAATTCTAATTAATCACAGGAAAACTCGCAAGAATTAACAAGTACAAGTAAGGGGGGTTTTGGATTTAATTAAACTAACTAAATTAACTAACAATTAAATTAAACTAAAGGAAAAACAATAAATCACTTAGAAGTGGGGTTTTGATAAATCAATAGAGAGACAATACCTAGCTAGGAATCACAATTCAGTTTAGGACATCGATCATAGACGCAAAAATAAATTCAGTTATTCAAATAGATTAGCTATAGCAGATAGAGACACTCGACTCCGCCTCGTTTTCTCGTACATGATAGAATAACCTAGAGACACTCGACAGTTATTCCCTAATCAACTCACAACCCCACTCGACAGGATTCAACGAATCGACAGCATTAAGAATTAAGAAAATACTAATCCAAATTAACCAAGTCACGACACGTGCAAGATTCAAATTAGATTATTAACTCCCTTAACGAATCAGATTCGACTTTACGACTTCCTATCGTTAATGCGCCACTAATTATCTATCAAGCACTACGTATACTTCATGCAATCAAGATTGGCTATATGCAATTAAATCTACTTAGATGATCGTGCACTATCACTAAGCAAACAAATCACAATAAACACGACATTCAGAGAATTAATAAATACTTGAAATAAAACTGAATTATAAACACTAATTAGGTCTCACGATGTCAAAAACATAAATTGCAAATTCCTAACTAGGTACTAAGGAAATTAGCTACTCATAATCTAATTATAATTTAGAAAGCAAAGAAATAAAATAGAGGAAAAGAAATCTTGGTGAGATTGCCGGAGCTACTCATAACCCAATTTCAACCAAATTACGTGAAATATTCCACGTAATTCCTAATCATCATGTGCATGCATGCATATTTCAAATTTCCCAATTTCAACCCAATTCCTCACGCAGCAGATCAATAACAACATCTCCAGCCACCGTTAATCCCTTTACGAGAATTTCTTTTGATTTCAGCCACAAGCACAGCCACGTAGGAAAATAGCCTAAAAACTCCAATAAATGAAAAAATGGCCCAATTGTACTAAAAACACGAAAATACATCACGACACCAATTTATATCAATTAAAAGCACTAAAAACAAAGTCACACACTCATCAATATTCGAGAATTATGCACGCTAACAATGACCTCACTATAACTAGTCTCCATCTTTCATTTTTTGTTCTATAATTATATATGGTCAATTCCGTAAATTTAGAATTTTTTTTATTGCTAACTACATGTTTTATAAAAAAAAATATTTTGCTCCCCAGATTTTACTCCTTTAATTTAAAGAATACGATTTCACCACTTTTAAGCCCTAAGTTAATAATGTGGTTGATAGAAGGCTCTCTAACGATCACATATTAAAATGACGTGGTTAAAAAAAAAAAAAAACCCGTTAATCTCACACTAGAGGAAGAGAGGTGCTTGACACGACACCGATTGCCACAGCGCTAACGGAGACAAACAGCCGAGTGAAAAGGGGATGAACGAAGATTAATTGATTGAGCTACAACCACAACTGCTATAGGCTATTATAGACCTGATTCATTAATTACAGCACCCTCCCCTGTAACAATATATGATTACATAAAGACACCCTCGGAGTTTCAAAATTACACATACCTCCCTATAACTCATCTCCAAAAAGGGGGGTCACGCGAATTCTTACCAATAATCCCGGCACGAACACAAACCGTCCTTGAAATGATGAAAACGCGTAGCATCCCTAACAACAATCTCTCTACTAACCAACCTAGATATAAACTTGATGGCAGAATGACAGTGATTACACTCTTAGGTTCTTCATGATCCTTAGAGTACTGTTCTCGGGAGTATTCATCAACCCAAATGCAATAGCAAGTTTTTCGCTATGACGCTTCAGGGTTTCCTCCTTCAGTTCTTGATCTAGATCGTGTAACACCGAATCAGTAATTGGAACAAAACCAATCTTTTTAATATCCTCCCAAATTTTATCCATCATCTTAAAAATCCCATCTCTCTGAGGATGAAGAGCATCGTCCGCACCAAAAACATGAACTTCGCTCCTAATTTGCAACCAACTTATTCCTTGTTCTTTCAAACCTTTCTATCTTTCATCGACTTTCTAATTCGAGCAGCTTCTTCCCATTTCCCACAAGCCGAGTATACATTAGCAAGAGCCGAGTAGGCCCCACTGTTGCGGGGTTCGATTTTCAGCATTTTTTCAGCTGAATAGCTGCAAGCTCAAAATTCTTGTGAGTTTTACAAGAAGCTAAAAGTGGACCCCAGGCTATAACGTCCGGTCGATAGGCATTTTCTCTATAAAATCTTGTGCTTCTGCCAATAATCCAGCACGTCCAAATAGGTCAACCATGCAAGCACAATGGGTGGACGTGGGTTCGATTCCGTGCACGTCTTTCATCATTTTGAAGCAATTACGGCCCCCTTCCACCAACCCCACATGTGTACAAGCTGAGGGAACTCCCACATAAGTTATATGGTCCGGCTTGATATTTAGTTCACACATTTCATCGAACAGTTGCAGAGCCTCCTCTCCAAGGCCGTGTTGTGCCAAAGATATGATCATGGATTTACAAGAAACTGAATCTTTTCGATCTTTTACTAAAGCAAAAGCTTTTCTAACACATTTTATATTACCGGCCTTTGCGTACATGTTAATCAGTGCATTGCTTACAGAAACAGAGGATGATTCACCTAACTTCAATGCAGATGCATGGATTTGCTTGCCATGGTTTCGAGAAGCTAGATTTGAGCTCACACTTAATATAGCTGCAAGAGTGTAGTTGTTGGGAGAGGGGCCTTCTTTGACCATTGATCTGAAGAGCTCGATTGCTTCATCATGATGGCCATTTTGAGCGTATCCAACGATCATAGCCGTCCATGTAACAACATCACGGTCCTCCAACGAATCGAAAATCTGCCTGGATGGATTTATATCTCCAACCTTGATATATCCATCTAATAAAGATGTAAATGCTATAATATTAAGCTTAGATGTTCCACACTGGTGCAATATCTTTTGAGCTATTTCTACACCGCCACATTTTGAGTACATAGAGATCAGCGCATTCCCAACTGCTCCCTAGGTATCAAATTCATTTCTAATGATATAAGCATGAATTTGCTTCCCAACTTGTAATTCCTCAAGATTGGCACATGCAGACAGTACACTTGCCAATGTGTACCTTTTGGGTTTTAGTGTAGATTCATTGACCATTTGAGCGAACATGTTGAGTGCATTAGAGTCGAAACCACACTGATTATAACCAGCAATCATCGAGTTCCAAGAAATAACATCACGTTCTTTCATTTCCTCAAATTGAGCCAATGCCATATCTGCCTGTCCCATCTGCATATGCAGTGATATAATTGCACTATAAGTTGAAATACTCTTTACTTTAATCCTACCGAGAACGAGCCTTGCTGTCACGACATCACCCGACTTTGCATACATATTCAGTAGAGAATTAGCTACAGATACGTATCCAGAAAGACCAAGTTTAACAACAAAAGAATGCACTTTCCTCCCTATCCCCAACGCCTCAATAGCTGCACAAGAGGCAAGAACATTAGTCAAAGTGAACTCAGTAGGCATAACTTTACACTTAATCATCTCCAAAAACATCCGAAACGCAACCACAAATTGACCCATCTGATTATATCCCACAATCATAGCAGTCCATGAAACAGAATCCGGTTCCGGGACTTCATTGAAGACACAAAGCGCTTCCTTTACATACCCCTTTTCGCATAAGCCGACAAAAGCGTGTTATACGAAGATACATTCTTAACAGGCATTTCATCAAACACCCGGCGCGCATCAGATATAAACCCAGCTTTCGCGTACGCGCTCATCAGATTGTTCATCAAGAACACCCCTAGATGAACACCGGCTTTGATTATACCGCCATGGATTGGTCTGATGGTGATGGGGTTTCTGGTTTTGAGGCTTGTTTCCAGAATGGATGCGTAAAACTCCACCCGAGACATGCGAGGCAGTGAATCTGGCGGTATTAAGGGCCAAAAATACGAAATTTAACTTAAAATTACTCTGTTTCACTCCTTGAGAAAAGATTGTTGCTCGTCCTTAGGAAATCTGGTGGCGGGAAAGGTAGTGGCTTTTGTAACGGTCAGCTCGGAAATGCAAATTAATAGGAAATAGGAATAGAAATGAAAATTTGGCATACAGTTGGTTATATATATATATATATATATATATACACCGAGTAGGGTAAATCAATCATTCGACACTATACTAACTTAACTAGAGGTCTCTAAGTTCGAGCCTTAGAAATGCAACTACCATCGGGGAGGTCCATCCGACCGACCCACATACTAATTCAGAACTTACTGAATTCATCCGCCAAACTTATCATACTGACCAATCTGCTCTTCTTCAAATGTGAACCTTTTGTAATGTCTTCCGTATTCCTTAAGATTTGATCAAGTTTCAATACCAAGAGGGGAAGTTTGTGTAATTATACATGGGTACAAGGGAGGAAAGTGTAAACTGACTCATGTCCGTTCTCTAATTCCATCAATGGAAAATAATTCATTGAATTTTGTCAGATTGATCGGATCTAATTCATCTCTGAAGCCTATGGGAACCCTTGTCTACATTAACCACAACGAATCCCAAAACATCACATTTAAACAAAAAAATCATAACAAATCATAAGTTCAAATTCTCCAAATCCTTGATATTCAAATAAAAACATAAAAAGTTATAGTTACTATCATCAGAAAGTTTCAAAAGCCAAATAAAACAAGTTCAACAAAAGATTTAAATAATTGCATCAAAAGAATCCTCCAAGATAGTAGTATTACTATGGTGTGGTCCTCTATCTCAAGTCTCAGCCCCGTCACCCTCTATCTCTGAAAAGAAAGGGAAAATAAGAAAATAATGAGTAAAATAACTCGACTATAAATAATTGAAAATAATTTCATAAGATAAAAAAGTGTTGTTAAGAACTTATCCCTTGTCTCTTTAGATTTAAGCTGCAAGCCGTTGAAAATTAAGGTTTCAACTATTAGCAATATTAAATATACTAGCTGTTTTTTACGTGAAATAAGATTATACATTCCTAAAAAAATCAACACAAAAGTAAAAATAAGTAGACACAAAAATTACATAGTTCACCAATTTTGTTATATTTACCGGTGAGAAAAAAATAGAGAGAGATTAATTCACTATTTTGAAAGATGTGGTGATGTAGAGAAAATTATATTTGTGAATTTGATGTAGAGAGAATTATCTCTTTTTTTTTTTTTTTATATCCTCTTAAAAGTTAGCTTTTAACGGCACACAGAAAGTTGTTTTAACGGGGAATTCCCGAAAACTCCCCAAATGATAAGTCCAATTCCTTTTAGCTCCCTATTTTCAAAAATGATGTATTAAAACTCAAGAATCGCGTATCTAAAACCCCAAATGATGTATTTGAAATACAAGAAAAAAATCACGTATCTAAATCCCAGAATCGCGTATCTAAATACCAGAATCACGTATCTAAAACCTCAAATGATGTATTTGAAAATGGGGAGCTAAAAGGAAATTTTCAAACTCATGGGGAGTTTTCAAAAATTCACCCTTGTTTTAATTGGATTAGAAAACTAATTTGGGTAAAACTATCTCCATGGAAGTTAGCAAATATTGTGAGAAAGTTCACCAATTTCTGTACCACCAATCTGATCAATTTGGCAATCCTGCTTTGAAATTGTCAGAATCACACACTCTAAAAAATTGGGAATCAAACTAATTGGCCATATAATATAAGTGAAGATTAGAGATTTCAATTTCTAACAAATATTAAAACTGAAATTCAATTAACAGAAATCACTGAACCTGTTATAGAGAGACATTAGGGATATGGGAGACCTTGTGCCACTCAGAATTATCATCATCTCTTCCCAGCTTCAATTGCGGGCAAAAATGAACCTCTAATCTGGTCAGGTGTCTGAGGGCTTCTTTAGAAGGCAGACTCCTTAATTTCTCACAACTGATTACTTGTAATTCCCGGAGGGATGGCAATTTCCCCAGCCATTCCGGCACTGCTTCCATTTCAATCTCATATAACGTTAATTTCCTTAGAGCATTGAGATGTTGAAGAAGATCTTGAAGACGCTGCCACATCTCCAACCCACAACTAATCCGTAACTCACGCAAGCTATCAAAAGAGCCAACAATCTCTATAGGCAAATCATCGGTAGCCAGATTTCTATGATCAACCTCCAATGATGTGAGACGAGGCATTTTCTGAATACAAGTAACTACCATGCCCATATTCGTTACGCTTGCTAATCCCCACAAACACAATGATTCCAGTGACGATTGACACGACTTTAGAAGTTCGATCGGTAATTCAGTCAGACCATCACAATAGGCGATTTCCAGTCCACGAAGAGAAGGGAGGCCGCTGCCGCTGCTTGGATTGTATGGTATGGACTTTATTTTCGGGCATCTATGTAGAATCAATTTGTCAAGGCAGTGCGGAATCTCTGGTAATCCTTCCAGTTTCAAGCACAGAATTATCTGAACCTCTCTAAGAGAAACTCCAAAGCATGGAGGCAGATGCCTTAAGTTCTCACAATCATATATTCTCAAATAGGTGAGATTTTGATTGTTATGGAAGAACATGTCAGGGAGGCCGACCAGTCCTTCTAGACCCTCAAACTGGAGCTTCATAAGTGAGGTTGTGTTGATCAAGAGATTTTCCAGAAGCGAGCTCCTATACTTTCGAAAGAGGCTATGCATTTCACGGATGTACAATGTTTTGAGGTTTGGTAAACGCCTCATAGCACTCGTCTGTTTTTGACTGCATGGGAGCCGTAGACGCCCAAGGCATAGGAGCTGCAGACACTCGAAGTAAGTAGATGGACACACCAAATGACTTGCAACTTTAACGTCCACATGCGTCAAGTTTATTAACTTGTTTAATACTTCTAGCAACTCATCGTGATCAACGTTTGCTCTAAATGTCTGTAGGAGATAGAGATTGTGGATCAACTTTGTTGAAAATTCAATTGATGTGCGAAGGATGTCTAAATATCTCAAATGTATTAAATGCTCAATCTTTGGTAGTTGTCTTTTACCATATCCAATTAAAACTAAACTATGGAGATATTTGAAGTCCGACAACATGTTATCATCAGCAATTTTACCTTTAAAAATTAAGGAACGCACATTTCTAGCTCTCTCTTTTGGAATATTTGTAATGGATTTCAAATAAATGCACCGAACTGGACCGGATGCATTCAAAACTGAGGATGCTAGATCACACACGAGGTCGTGCATGGTGTAACATTTTATCCAAACACCATGATAACTTTGGCCCCCTAACTTGTAGTAAAGATTTGTGCAGAAGAAGATCAAAATATTTGTCGCCCAAAGTCTCCATATCATCACTTTGAAGAAATCCTTCTGCCATCCAAAGTTGAATCAACATGCTCTTCTCGATCTCAAAACCCTCTGGAAAGATTACACAAAATGCAAAGCATTTCTTAAGTGAATATGATGACAAATTATCAAAGCTCAATTTCAAGATCTTTCTCATAGTGTTTCCATCTTCGCCCAAGTTTGAAAGCTCGGCCTTTTCAATTGAGTACCACTCCACTTTCGACTTCCCGCGCAACAAGCCACCCATTACTTTCGCAGCTAATGGCAGACCTTGACATCTATTTGCAATCTTTCTCCCAATAGCTTCAAACTCTAATGGAACATAACATACTTTTCCAAAAGCTTTTTCTTTGATTATGGACCATCATCATCCGGTTACCCCTCCAATTTCTCAATACGAATTGTACCCACAATTGTAGCAACCGTTTCACTTCGAGTGGTAACAATAATACCATTCCCCTTTGTAGAAGTAATGCTCAATAAGGTATCGACAAAATCATGCCACTTTTTCGACTCTTCCGTCCAAACATCATCGAGGACGAGTAGATACTTTTTAGCTTCCAAATTTTCATGAAGCTTTGTCAAGAGAACATCTTTAGAATTAAAATCATCTTTTGAAGATTCTATGAGTGATTCAAGAATCTTCTTCAAAAGCGTCATTTCATCAAAATTTTCTGAAACATAAACCCAAATTCGCTTTTGAAAATGGGCCTCTATTTTCTTATCGTGGAATACTAACTTTGCTATTGTTGTCTTCCCTAGTCCACCCATACCAACGATGGGAAGGACAGAGAAAACTTCCTGTTCATCATGTGTTAATTTCCCCACGATACTTGACACATAATTTTCTCTTCCGACAACAACTGGATCCGGGTTTGAAGCAGTTTCCCTTTCTGCAAGAGTAAGATTTGATCCTCCAACGCCTGGAACGTGATCACTCAACCGCCTTTGAAGGCCGAATTCTGTTGCCTCTTGGTTAATTGATTTCAGCTTCTCATTGATACTTTTGATTTCAAGAGCCATTTTTCGAGTAAAGCAGAGGGCTCGTACCTTTTTCTTCAGTTTGTTTTCGGGCTCCATTTTCCTGCGATGAACTTCGTAGTTGAGCTCATCGAGAACGTTGTCTGCATCGAAAGCCACAGCTTCCAGATTGATCAGCCAACGTTTTACAGCTTCACTGGTCACTTGTTTCTTCTTGGCATCAGTAAGGAAAGCTTGAATCATTTCCAATGATCCCTTGAGTTTATCCAAGTCTTTCTTGAAGTTCCGAATGAGGCTGATCTCTTCCTTGCAGAGTGAGATCAGATTCTGAAGCAGAACCTCAATGGCGGAACCAGCAATAGATCCAACCACGTCCCCCATTCTTTCAGAGATATTGATATGAGAGAGGTTTTCCAACGGGATATTAATTAAACAAAGAGAGTGTCTGAGAGAAATTCTTTTGGTGAGATATTAATGATCTAAGAGAGTGCGTGTGAGAGAGAATGTTTTGCCTTGATTTGAGAGGGAACATCAAGAGAAAACGTGCAGTGGAGAAGGGGAATATGCGTTGAGTGAGTGTTGACACGGAAAGAAAATGGGCTACTCCCTCTAAAATTGCATTTTCGTCACAAAATATCATTTTTATAATTTCTTATCAGAACCTAAAACATCTGTGACATAATTATGTGAAATAGAAGGCACACAGAACTAGTCTAATCATCAGGGGAAAAAATAATAATTATAATCTTGATCTCCATTTTATTTTCCAACAAATATTTCAATTTTTCCAACTTTATAAACGGTTTTTATTTTTATTTTTTTGCAAGCTACTCCTCTGTTTTATCCCAAATGATCACAAAAAACCCTGTGAAATAAAGTATCTCAACAAAAACCTTACAAAAAACTCTAAAACCAATGCTTGTCATTCTTGCACGTTAACTGCAACTGAAATTGTAGTTTTCTAAGACAGGTCTTCTCCGCAACTTATGAAGAACACAGGGTTTTTGACGCGGTTAACTCCTTCAAAAACCTGCTGGAAATCCTCCCTTTCTAGGATCACTTACACCAATAAGTTTCCCAACATTTTCTTGCACTATAAATTGACAGATTGTCCCACCAGAAATGCTTTGGAGAATATGGCCCTTCTGTTTTAGGACAACCCTTGTTGCTGCTGGAACCTCAAAGTGCTCCCCTGTTGGTACTGTCCAGTTCTCATATTGCAATACATTAGGAATTAGCTGCAGCAATTTCAAGAAAGAAGCTAATGTTAGAACCTAAGTCGTCGTAAAGTGTGCGTGCAAGCATTGTAATAATTTTAAGTGAGGCGCGAGCGCTTGTTTCGTCGGTTCAAGCATGCTAAATGCTGGATTGGATCAACGAGGTTGTTGATCATTGACAGTTATGTGAAGGAAACTTGTTTGTTTGCAGAATAGTGGTTACCTGATGGTAAGATCTTGGAGCTAAAACAGAAGAGAGTGGATCCATTCGTCTGCTCAGATAGTTTACTATAACTTCTGTTGTGCCTGCTATGATGAAGTACCCTCCACTTGCACCTACAACCGCTTTTAGTTGTCCATTCTGTTGTCAGAGACGGAGTTAGAAATTAAATTCCATGGGTCAAAACTTTTAAAATTGTAGGATAAAATTACGGTTTAGATAGTTGAGATTTGAAGTAATTACGAATAACCTCCTCACTTTCTTGGAATTCTAAAACACCCTAAACGTCATCAAGAAATAGTTCTATCATGAAAATGGCTAGGGGGTGTCGCTGTAATTTATCTATAGGGTTAGGGGGTCCGGCTGTTATTTATCTATAGGGTTAGCTAGGGGGTCTAGCTGTTATACCTTGAGGATGATAGATGGTGCCATAGATGACAACGGTCTTTTCCAGGGGTGGATGAAGTTGGCGGGAGCAGGAGGTGGAACGTTCTGTGAAGTGTTGGCTGGCATGGAGAAATCGTCCATCTCGTTGTTCAGAAGTATACCCGTGCTCGGGGAGAGGAATTTAGAGCCGAAATAAGCATTAACGGTCGTCGTCATGGAGACTGCGTTCTGCTGCCCATCTACAATGGAAATGTGGCTCGTGCCGTGATCATGAATCTGGTTCCACCTAGAATGCAGCTAAGACATAGTGATCTTACCATTTTTGTCTACAAAAACTGTTAAGAATAAACTGTGAACTTAAGCTGGTTCGATTTATTACCTTCCACCATAATGGCTGGAATTAAACGTCGTGTTATCGAATATATTTTTTCTCAATTCTGCAGCGAATTCTACAGACAACATATCTTTCAGGACAGCGTTAACATTGACAAATTTTGGATCGCCGAGATTCATTTTCACAGCGAATGCATTCTTTAGAGCTTCGATTTCCCGGTGGACCATAAGGGAACTAGGAATTTCAGACAAATTTTTATACTGAGCCAGAATGTTCAGTATCTGAGGCAGAAGAATAGATGTAAATCTATCAGTAACTTCAAAAACATCTCAAACTCATCAAGTCATGAGAAATGAAATAAAAAAGGCACTTACGAGCGACATGGAAGCCCCTCCAGCTGACGGTGGAGGCATGCTTAATATTTCAACTCCCATAAAATCAACCGAGACCGGCTTCCTCAATTCAACTTTATAGTTATGCAAATCTTCCAATGTTAATATCCCTCCAACTTTTCTAACATCCTTAACAAGATTAACTCCAATAGAACCGTTATAGAAAGCTCTAATCCCCTGCTTTGCTATGACTGCCAGTGTCTTCCCTAGTTGCTTGTTGTAGCAGATACCGCCGGGGTGCAACAAACTGCCGTTTGATGTGAATATTTCGCGTAGCCCTTTATCCTTCTTGATGAATGATTCTGTGGCTTTCATCTGCATGTGGAGATACGGCGAAATCTTGTATCCGTTCGTGGCCAATTGCGCAGCCGGTTTGACTAGTCTTTTCCAAGGGAGTTTCCCGTACTTTTTCCAGGCGAGGTGGAGGCCGGCAAGCTCGCCTGGAACTGCTATTGAGAGGGGACCGTTGCTTTTTAGGCCCCCATTTCCTCCATACATGTTCTGTTAGGAGAAACCATGTTCGGAAAGTTTAAATTTTTTGTGTTGGATGTATTAGAGAATTCCTCACAGCTTAAAATTTCAGATGAGGTGGTCATTTTATATGTCATTATACTCAGCTGAATTCGACTAAAAAATAAAAAGCAGAATCATTTGCAAACACCGGTCACACGAAACCAGCAAACACACAAGGGAGACTATATTGCAAAACAACAAGATTTAACCTGGGAAGCTAGCTTCGGAGCGGTTTCTCTCATATCGTATGCCTCCGTGTTACCATCCGACCGCACAAGCATGAACGCCCCACCACCAATGCCGCTAGAGGCAGAGCTGACGACACCTAGGCAGAGGTCGGCAGCCACTGCTGCATCCACCGCGTGGCCGCCTTCCCTGAGTACATCCCTCCCAATAATGGAGCACCGGCCATGATCAGTTGCAACAACACCATGCGAAACAACAATCTCTGCACTTCCTTCATTGGCAGAGGTGATTTCCAGAGTTGAAAAGAATGATGACAGCAGGAGAAACAGCCATAGATTGGCCATGATAGAGAAAAATCTGCATTGGATCAAACAGTTTACACTCATTCTTGAATTGCAGCTTGTATTATATTAGACATTTTCGAAGTATTAGATTTTTTACTATTTGCTTCGGATACTTCCAAAAGGATATGGAAAATTATTTATACTTAACAATTGATTATATGTTATAGAAATAAAGAAGCAAATCATCGAAAATTATTGAGGCTATTATATAGAGTTAATTACATCTAGACCCCCTCATGGTTCATTAATGAATCACAAACACCCTCTTCGTTAGGCTCTACTAAGGATTTAAATGGTTTTTTCATTAAATTTTTGATGCGTGCTATAGAAACTTATCAAACAATATGAATATCATTTGAGTTTCTCACACGGCGTTATGGAACCACCCGCTGCACGAAAACCTCCAAAATAAACCCGTTTTAAAAAATCGAGACTGCAAATCTCATCAATATTAATGCGGAGTCAGTACCACCACCACCGAACGGTTTGAAAGTCACAGTTCTAGTGGTGAAATGAATCCGGTATTATGCACCAGAATGGAGTTTTTAATTTGTAATTAATCCATTGAGGAATCACAAGGGATGTAAAGTGTAATTTATGAAATCTATTTGGAATCATGTGTAAATGCGTCCTAACTGAAGAAGCTCTAAATGTAATCTACCCAATTCATGCTCTTACATTCAAAAATATTCCAAGAAAACCTATTTTGCAATATATTCAAAGAAATAGCAGTGTTTATACATGCACAATCAAAGGAACATTATCAGGGATGAGCCAAGAAAACTTATTCAGGCAGCAAGATTGATTATTTACAAAACTATGAAATATACACACACATTATTCAATGCATATAAATTAGATAAAATTCTTGGCATGCATAAATCTCGAGTAACAATATCCCAGCTCATTAAAGATCAGCAACGAGGTGATCGTAAACTTATAATGCACGTACACTTCTCAAATATAACAAACCGTAATTCGAAAACTTACGCTAATTCAGATGGTTCAATCAATGACGAGTTTCTTCAATGGAAAAACACATTCGACATATCACAATCTTGAGCTACTTTTTCCTGGCAAAAAGCATATTGATGAACAATGGAGATGGGCGATGAAATCAATCAAAGATGTGTGTGGATTGGCTGAAGAGGTGGGCAGTCTAAGTGAAAACAACTGTATCAGAGTTTTCTGTATGATTTTATAGAGATTCCTTAACGTGGTCCTCTCTCTTTGGACGAAATTATGGCTTATAATTAACTTGCATAAGTTTTTAAATCTTGCTTTGTCTTTTTATGGTTTTGAGTGAAACATTTGTCCACTCTTTATAGGTTACCACCTTTACATGGCCAAATAAATTTGAGGGGGGATTTGTAATTTCTGGATATAATTCTCATAATTTGCAAATGTAAGCACACATGGTTCAAAAACATGAAATTATTGAATAGTTAGTAGTTGAATTTTGAAAATTCTTGTTGGAGCCGATCACCTGCGTCCATTTATGTGTCGGACCGACATGTTGACTGACATATAATCTAATATTTTTCACCTTGGTCTCATTTTAAAAAATAAGGGAAAAAAAATTTTAGGTCGAAAATAATAGATTACATGTCAAATTACGTGTAGGTTAGACAAACAGGTCGATGCAGGTGATTGGTTTGGGTATAAATTTTTCAAATTTCGCCTATTAACTGTTTAGTAATGTCATGATTTGAAAAATAAATGCTCACATTTGCAAATTAGGAAAATTATGTACAGAAATTATACATTAGAATAATCAAACGGATTAATTGAATAGTTTTTCCGGCATCACATCTACACACGTATTACTCCCTTTTTTAATGTGAATAATTTTACTCTCCCAACGTATGTTAAATAATTTACGACAACCCCATGATAACATTTTTAAAAAATTGATCCTGAAAGCACGAAAACTTAATGAGCAAAACTATAGCTGCCGAATCCGACTCCATAATATTCTCTTCTTATATCTCTATTTCCAAGCAAGCCGGAGACCTTCTTGAATCCGAATCAATTCAGCATCATTTGTTATCGTAATATCACCCAAATTGCACAAAAACCCAAATATAAATCCAATATAAATTGAAATGAGATAATATTATATAACCATACATAACCATTGACAAATTATAATGAAGGTAAGACATTTGTGGAAAAAGTTTTCTATCTTGTCCTATATTTTTCTCTATTATTCATAAATTTTCTCACATTCAAATCATTTGATTCATCACCCTTTGTATCAATGATGATAGATAAACGCAAAAGTCAGTCAACTTCTAGAAAATGTATTCAACGATTTTTCACTTTTATCTTTTATATCAAGAGTCACGTGAGAAACCAAAATTTTATTTTTCAATTAACTAATTTAATTATTATCACCCATAATACCTAACAGCAGACCCAAAAAAAAACCTATAATACCTAATGATTGATATTATGCTATAATTGATTATTTTGTGTCTGATTTTTCAACTTAGTGGTCCGACCCATAATTAATGGAATATAAAACTTTAAAAAAAATATTTCATTATTTTTTCTTTGTAATATCTTGATACGACCCGTTTTAGAAGAAATTTTAGTTTGAATCTAACTCAAAACACTTCCAATTCACTTGGCCAGTAATTAACATGGATTTAGTTGAAAGTGCATTTCTAAGTTTGAATTCAATTGTTCTCTCTTTTTTAAATTCTCTCGATGACTAAAATCCTAATCTACAACTCAAGACAAGATAGTCAATTGAAGGTTCGATCCGCCGTAAAGAATATTATCATTGCTCTACCGTCGGATTGACTCAATTATATTAAATCGTCAGCTTATCAGATTTGTTCCGTCGAAATACGCATAGATTTGCTGCCATTTTCTTGGATCTACGGTCATCTTCTCAGATCCGTCGCCAATCTTCCAGATTTATAGGCATCCTCTCAAATCTATCCAAGATCTGCTCCGCCGTTGACTTCTTTATGGTGCAAAGACGATCTGCGTCCACTGCTTCTTTTTAAATTTTGTTTTTTTTTTTTTTTCTTCCATATAAAAGTTTTGTCTCTTTCGTATGAAAGTTTAGTACTTTAGTTTTTTTTTTTTTTTTTTTTTGTATTCCTTAGGAAGATTAAGTCTATTCAGGGTGAGGTTAACTGTGTAGCCTATTCACTCTCAGAAATTACAGTTTCGGCTTGCGTTCGTTCATTGTAATTTCAACTTGCGTTATTTCGGCTTTTCCCGCGTTGGTTGTACGGCCTGATTTGATTATATGATATTTTTCTTGCTTTAAAAAAAAAAATCGATTTAGTCAAAGGTCGATTCGAGCTAAACTTTTTCGAATTTATCGTAGGAATTTACACGACAATGTAATAATAATTTGTAATGAGCAAGAATTTGAAAATTCTTATATAACTTGAAAATTGAAATGATCAATCTTATATAACTATACATAATAATTGACAAATTACAATTGAAGTAGTAATACATTACAACAGATTTTATATTGCCAATAGTCATAGCAAAAGGCAATTATTTCTAGACGAATATTAATAAAAGTATACAGTAAAATGACTCTATAAACAATCTTAAAATCGCCTGAAAATAAGAAACAGCATCACTTGTTAGATCCATAAGCCAAGGGAGAGCCTGAGGGGATGTAGATGTAATTTCACAAACTATAGGGAGCCTGGTCATATTTACGCCTACCTCAGGGGTTCCGCTGTAATTATCCCTAAGTTCCGATTCTTAGGAATTGATTTTCCGCATGTTTCCCGGGTAATTCTAACTCGAAACTGGCTCGTCCAATCCCTTGTAATAAGGGAGTGAGTGTTTTACAGTTTACGTGTGATTAGTAAAAGTTTTAGAAAGAATGATCAATTAAATAATAAATTTAATATACTTGTCATATAATTGGTAAAGACTTGGACTTGGACAAGCTAGGTCTGGTTAGAATTTCCCACATCCTATGAAATTTTTCTAATCCTTTTTTTTTTTTTTTTAGCAAAGAAAATTTTCCAATCTGTTTCAGCATTTTTCTTGACTTTCTCAGAATATTTTTCTTTTACGGTATATCTTTGCTCGGATTCAAGGACAATAATAAACAAGAAAAGGAACAACACCTTGTAGTCTGAACTGCAAAATTGGCAGAATAATCCAACAAAACTGTGATTGAGCAATGGAAGCTCTTCCTAGTTCCTCGAACCTGCATAGCCAAAGGTCGATTGGGCGAATAAATCATCCTTGCGATATAACGATGAGAGTGCATGCAATTGCCTTTTGCCTTTGGATAAGCTGAAGTTGTGTAGGAGTGTAAAAATAATGTAGCAGTTGAAAGGAGCGTTTGCAAACTTTAAAAGAATATGAATAGATTCTTTTGTTTTGCTTATTCTGATTGAAATACATCAAAATAAGCTAAAAGCATGTCGTGTCCGATTAGGGGTGGCAAATGGGTGGGTTGGGCTGGTTTTGAGTTGGGCTCATGTGGGTTGGGTTGAAATGGTTTGGTTTTAAAATGGGTTGTATTGTAATGGGTTTTTAATGGTTTGGGTTTTAAATGGGTTTTAATGGGTTTTGATGGTTTATTCATGGGTTCAATAATGGATTTTTTGTGGGTTCCTACTTAATCCAAATACTTAAATGTCCAATATACCCTTCATTATTTTTTATTTTATTTTTTGGTCAATTACCCTTTACTAATATATTTGACCAATTTTAAACCAGTTTGACCCAACTAACCTATTTACAACTCATTTGTCATGTTTTGAACACGTTTGATCGTTTGGACAATTTTGGGCCCATTTTTTTGTTTCTCGATCTGTTTGACCAATTTTAAACTCGTTTAACCTGTTTTGGACCCGTTTCACCCGTTTTTTGACTTGTTCTACCTATTTACGCCTCGTTCGCCCCATTTTGGGCCCGTTTTACCCGTTTTTCGACCTGTTTGACCTAGTTTAGACTCGTTTGACCAATTTTAAGCCTATTTCACCCGTTTTTCGACCTGTTCGTTCAAGTTTAGACTCGTTTGACCCATTTTGGGCCCGTTTCATCCTTTTTTCGACCTGTTCGACCAATTTTAGACTCGTTTGACCCTTTTTGTGCTCGTTTCATCTGTTTTTCGACCTGTTCGACAAATTTTAGACTCGTTTGACCCGTTTTGGGCCCGTTTCATTCGTTTTCGGACCTATTCGACCAATTTTAGACTCGTTTGACCCGTTTTGGGCCCGTTTCATCCGTTTTTCGACCTGTTTGACAAATTTTAGACTTGTTTGACCCGTTTTGGGCCCGTTTCACCTGTTTTTTAACTTATTCCACCTATTTATGACTCGTTTGACCCGTTTTGGGCTCGCTTTACTTGTTTTTTGACCTGTTCGACCCATTTTCGACTCTTTTGACCCATTTCACCCGTTTTTAAACTTGTTCGACCTATTTATGACTCTTTTGGCCAATTTTGGGTCTGTTTCACCCGTTTTCCGATCTGTTCGTCCTATTTTAAACTCGTTTGACCCGTTTTGGGTCTGTTTCATTCATTTTTTTGACTTATTCGACCCATTTACGCCTCGTTTGGCCCTTTTTGTGTTCGTTTCATCCATTTTTCGACCTGTTCATCCTATTTTAAACTCATTTGACTTGTTTTGGGTTAGTTTCACCTGTTTTTGATCTGTTTGGCTTATTTTTCCTTTAACCCATTTTGGGTTTAGTGGATCCAAAATGGATACAATTGATCCAAACGGGACGAATGGATCCAAAATGGGTAAAATAGATCCAAACGGGTCCAATAGATTCAAAATGGGTATAATAGATCCAGATGGGTAAAATGGATCCAAACGGGTCGAAAGGATCCAAATTGGATAAAATGGATCCGAAAAATGGATCTAAAATAGATAAAATGGATCCAAACGGATGGAATGGATCTAAAATGGGTAAAATAGATCCAAACGGGTCCAATAGATTCAAAATGGGTATAATAGATCGAAACGGGTAAAATGGATCCAAAATGGATAAAATGGATCAAAACGGGTCGAATGGATCCAAAATGGATCGAATGGATCCAAATTGGATAAAATGGATCCGAACGGGTAAAATGGATCTAAAATAGATAAAATGGATCCAAACGGATGGAATGGATCCAAAATGGATAAAATAGATCCAAACGGGTCGAATGGATCCAAAATGGGTAAAATAGATCCAATGGATTCAAAACGGGTATAATAGATCCAAACGGTAAAATGGATCCAAAATGGATCCAAACGGGTCGAATGGATCCAAATTGAATAAAATGGATCCGAACGGGCAAAATGGATCTAAAATGGATCCAAACGGATGGAATTGATCGAAAATGGGTAAAATAGATCCAAACGGGTCAAATGAATCCAAAATGGGTAAAATAGATCCAAACGGGTCCAATGAATTCAAAATGGGTATAATAGATCTAAACGGGTAAAATTGATCCAAAATGGATAAAGTGGATCCAAATAGGTCGAACATGTTGAAAAACGGGTGAAACGAGGCCAAATTGATCAAACGAGTCGTAAATGGGCCGAACAGGTTGAAAAATGAGTGAAACGGATCCAAAATGGGTCAAATGAGTCATAAATAGGTCAAAAATGGGTAAAACGGACCGAAAATGGGTCAAACGAGTCTGAAATAGATTGAACAAGTTAAAAAATGGGTTAAACGGGCCCAAAACGAGTCTAAAATTGATTATACAGGTCGAAAATGGGGTGAAACAGGCCTAAATAAGTCAAACGAGTTAAAAATAGAACGAACAGGTCAAAAAACGAGTGAAACGAACCCAAAATGGGTCAAACGATTCATAAATTGGTTGAAAATGGGTGAAACGGGCCCAAAACGGGTCAAATAAGTCTGAAATAGATCGAACAAGTTAAAAAATGGGTGAAACGAGCCCAAAATGGGTCAAATAAATCCAAAATAGGTCGATCATGTCAAAAATGGGTAAAAAGAGTGCAAAACATATCAGACGAGTCCAATATAGGTTGAAAATGTTGAAAAACGGGTGAAACGGGACTAAAATGGGCCAAACGAGTCCAAAGTAGATCGAATGGGTCAAAAAATCGATAAAACGGGTTCAAAACGGGCTAAACGAGTCTAAAATAGATCGAACAGGTTGAAAAACGGGCAAAATTGATCCAAAATGGGTCAAACGGATCTAAAATAGATAGAACATGTTGAAAAATAGGTTAAATCGTGTTCGTGTGTGAAAATGTGTAAAATTATGTTAGTGTATTTAAATATGTGTAAAAAAATGTGTTAGTGTGTGAAAATGTGTGTTAGTGTGTGTAAAAAATATGTAATTAATAATTAATTAATTATATATAAATAATGTTAGATAAATATAATATTTAATTTATGTGAAGGGTAAAATAGTACTAAAACATTAAAATTACATAATTGAGTTTAAACCATTACAAACTCAATTCAAAACCAATATCAACCCAGTCCAACCCATAAAGAACCCAATTCTCTCTTAGCCCATTATTAGCCCAATCCAAACCAACCCAATTCAAATTTTACCAAAACCAAACCAACCCAACCCCCTTAAAATGGGTTGGACCCATTGGGTTCAACCCATTTTGCCACCCCTATGTCCGATACACCTCATGTGAAAAATCTTAAAAAAATTTATGTGATCGTATTTATATCATGTCTTGTCCGTATTTCAGCATTCGTATCTATACATCATAACTCTTAAGATATTTAAGGAAACATTATTGTTTGAAAATGTTCGTTCGAGCCCAACCAACCGATTACATAGCAAATGTTGGTCTTGGTCGATGTGTTGATCTTTGTCGAATGATTCCGGATACTTTTGCAGCATACACGAACCACTTGCCACATAATTAACATCTATGTAGTCAAATCGGGTTCGTGCACGACATCTTCTCCGTATGAGCAAGAATTTGGAAAATCTAATATAATTTGAAATGTGAGAATATTATACAACAATACATAATAATTGACAAGTTACAACGAAGTTATAGATTACAAAAGATTTTATATCGCTAATAAGAATCTTCAATTCGCCTGAAAACAAGTTAACTACGACTGAAATTGCATTTTTCTAAGACAGGTCTTCTCTGCAACTTATGAATAACACAGGGTTTTTTTACGTGGTTAACTTCTTCATAAACCTGCTGGAAATCCTCCCTTTCTAGGGTCACTTACACCAATAAGTTTCCCAACATTTTCTTGCACTATAAATTGACATATTGTCCCTCCAGAAATGCTTTGAAGAATATGGCCTTTCTCTCTTAGGACAGCCCTTGTCTCTGCTGGAACCTCAAAGTGCTCCCCTGTTGGTACTGTCCAGTTCTCATATTGTAGTACATTAGGAATTAGCTGCATCAATTCAAGAAATAAGCTAATGTTAGAACCTAAGCCGTCGAAAAGTGTGCATGCGTGGCTGGAGAGAGGCGCAGTTTTGTAATAATTTTAAGCGTGATTCGAGCATGCTAAATGCTGGATCGATTTGATGAGGTTGTTGATTATTGATAGTTATGCGAAAGAAACTTGTTTGTTTGCAGAATAGAGGTTACCGGATGGTAAGATCGTGGAGCTAAAACAGAAGAGAGTGGATTCATTCCTCTGCGCAGATAATTTAGTATAACTTCGGTTGTGCCTGCAATAATAAAGGAGCCTCCACTCGCACCTACGACCGCTTTTAGTTGTCCATCCTGTTGTCAGGGACAGAGTCAGAAATTAGATTTGACGGATCAAGATTGTAAAAATGTAGGATAAAATTACTGTTTAGATAGTTGAGATTTGAAGTAATTACGAATAACCTCCTCACTTTCTTGGAATTCTAAAACACCCTAAAAACCATCAATAAATAGTTCTATCATGAAAATGGTTAGGGGGTCTCGCTGTAATTTATCTATAGGATTAGGGGGTCCAGCTATTATTTATCTATAGGGTTAGGGGGTCCAGCTGTAATTTATCTATAAGGTTAGCTAGGGGGTCTAGCTGTGATACCTTGAGGATGATAGACGGTGCCATAGAAGACAACGGTCTTTTCCCCGGGTGGATGAAGTTGGCGGGAGCAGGAGGTGGAACGTTCTGTGAAGTGTTGGCTGGCATGGAGAAATCGTCCATCTCGTTGTTCAGAAGTATCCCCGTGCTCGGGGAGAGGAATTTAGAGCCGAAATAAGCATTAACGGTCGTCGTCATGGAGACTGCGTTGTGCTGCCCATCTACAATGGAAATGTGGCTCGTGCCGTGATCATGAATCTGGTTCCACCTAGAATGCAGCTAAGACATAGTGATCTTACCATTTTTGTCTACAAAAACTGTTGATAATAAACTGTGATCTTAAGCTGGTTCGATTTATTACCTTCCACCGTAATGGCTGGAATTGAACGTTGTGTTATCGAAAATATTTTTTCTCAATTCAGCGGCGAATTCTACAGACAACATATCTTTCAGGACAGCGTTAACATTGACAAATTTTGGATCGCCGAGATTCATTTTCATGGCGAATGCATTCTTTAGAGCTTCGATTTCCCTGTGGACCATGAGGGAACTAGGAATTTCAGACAAATCTTTATACTGAGCCAGAATGTTCAGTATCTGAGGCAGCAGAATAGTTGTAAATCTATCAGTAACTTCAAAAACATCTAAAATTCATCAAGTCATGAGAAATGAAATAAAAAAGGCGCTTACGAGTGACATCGAAGCCCCTCCGGCCGACGGTGGAGGCATGCTCATTATTTCAACTCCCATAAAATCAACCGAGACCGGATTCCTCAATTCAACCTTATAGTTATGCAAATCTTCCAATGTTAATATCCCTCCAACTTTTCTAACATCCTTAACAAGATTAACTCCAATAGAACCGTTATAGAAAGCTCTAATCCCCTGCTTTGCTATGACTGCCAGTGTCTTCCCAAGTTGCTTGTTGTAGCAGATATCGCCAGGCTGCAACAAACTGCCATTCGATGTGAATACTTCGTGCAGCCCTTTATCATTCTTGATGAATGATTCTGTGGCTTTCATCTGCATGGAGAGATAAGGCGAAATTTTGAACCCGTTCGTGGCCAATTGTGCGGCCGGTTTGACTAGTCTTTTCCAGGGGAGTTTCCCGTACTTTTTCCAGGCCAGGTGGAGGCCGGCGAGCTCGCCTGGAACTGCTATCGAGAGGGGACCGTTGCTTTTTAAGACCCCGTTTCCTCCATACATGTTCTGTAAGGAAAAACCAAGTTTGGAAAGTTTAAATTTTTTTGTGCTGGATGTATTAGGGAATTTGTGACAGCTTAAACTTTCAGACGAGGTGGTCATTTTATATGTCACTATACTCAGCTGAATTCGATTAAAAATGAAAAGCAGAAGCGTTTGCAAACACACAAGGGGTTTGTATTGCAAAAACTACAAGATTTAACCTGGGAAGCTAGCTTCGGAGCGGTTTCTCTCATATCGTATGCCTCCGTGTTACCATCCGACCGCAGCAGCATGAACGCCCCACCACCAATGCCACTAGAGGCAGAGCTGACGACACCTAGGCAGAGGGCGGCAGCCACTGCTGCATCCACCGCGTGGCCGCCTTCCCTGAGTACATCCCTCCCAATAATGGAGCATTGGCCGTGATCAGTTGCAACAACACCATGTGGAACAACAATCTCTGCACTTCCTTCATTGGCAGAGGTGATTTCCAGGGTTGAAAAGAATGATGACAGCAGGAGAAACAGCCATAGAATGGCCATGATAGACAAAATCTGCATTGTACCAAACAGTTTACACCCATTCTTGAATTGCAGCTAGTATTATATTAGACATTTTCGAACTGGGAGAATTTATTAGATTTTTTACTATTTGCTTTGGATACTTCCAAAAAGATATGGAAAAGTATTTATACTTAATAATTGATTATATATTATTGAAATAAAGAAGCAAATCATGGAAACTTATTGAGGTTATTATATATAGTTAATTACATCTAGACCCCCTCATGGTTCATTAGTGAATCACAAACACCCTCTTCCTTAGGCTCTATTAAGGATTTAAATGGTTTTTTCATTAAACTTTTGATGCGTAGTATAGAAACTTATCAAACAATATGAATATTATTTGAGTTTCTCACACGGATCATTATGGAACGACCTGCTGCATGAAAACCTCCAAAATAACCACGTTTTCAAGAATCGAGACCGTAAATCTCGTCAATATTAATATGGAGTCAGTACCACCACCGAACGGTACGAAAGTCACAGTTCTAGTGGTGAAATGACTCGGGCGTTATACATCAGAAAACATTGTAACCCTTATAGAGCCTAATGACCTGAGTCACTGAGTGTTAGTAATCCATTGACAAATGAGAAGGGGTGAAAGTGTAATATATGAAACCAATAGGGAATCATGCGTAAGTACTCCCTAACTAAAGGATCTCAACATGTAATTTACCCCATCATATATCTGGGAAATTAACAATGTTTGTACATGAAAAATCAATGGAACAGTGACCTCCATTATGAGGGACGAGCCAGAAAATTTACCCAGGCAGCAAGATTGAATTTTTACACAAATATATAAACATATATATCATTTAGTGCTTGAACATTTCTCCAATTAAAGATAGGAATCGCATATGATTCTTCTCATAAATCTCGAGCAATATCCGAGCTCATTAAAGATCAGCAACGAGCCGATTACAATGCACGAACACTTGTCAAATACAACAAAATAAATCTCGAGCAATATCCCAACTCGTTAAAGATCAACAAAGAGCCGACTATAATGCAAGTACACTTCTCAAATACACCAAACGGTAATAGGAAAACTTACGTGATTTCAAATGGTTCTATCAATGACGAGTTTCATAGACAGAGGAACTGGAAAAAGTAGCTCGATGAACAGTGGAGGTGGGCGATGAAATCAATCAATGATGTGTGTGGATTGGGTGAAGAAGTGGGCAGTCTCGAGTGAAAACAACAGTTTTAGAGTTTTGTGTACGATCTTATATAGAGATTCCCCAACGTGGTCCTCTCTCTTTGGACGAGATTATGGTTTATAATTTTCTTTCTTGAGATTTTTGCACCAAACCCCGCTATGTAATACGAAAAAAGCTAAAAACACCCTGTTTTTCTGTTTTTGCAAAATAAACCCTGCGACCAGTTGCCGTAGGTGTATTGCACATACGTTGATTGCGGCTAAAACAAGTTTTTTTTCTGTGTAAAAAGACTACTATGCCCCTTATGTATCAAATATATATATTACCACCACTCATCTGCCACCGGAACAGTCATAGTTGCCGCCGCCGGACCACCATCCAAGCCATCGACAGCACCAGAAACTCCACACGCGAACAAAATATACACATGTAGACACTCAAATCTAGAAAGGAATTGTCCAACTCCAAAAACCGATATACCTGAAGTGGTGAAGAGGACGTCGGTACTCGGTAGAGAGGAAAATAGGTGGCGATGACGGAGCGAGACAACGGGGAAAGAGGAGATCTGGTGGCGATGGTGGTGGCGGAAGTGGTGAGGGGGTGGGGGTCGGGCGGAGCAACGGTGGAGATGGGGCGGAGCGACGGGGGAGATTGTGGTGGCGGGATGAATTTGGGGGTTGTGGTGCAGGCGGCGACGGCGGGGATGGGGGGATGGCGGATGAATTTGGGGGTTGTGGTGCGAGGTGCAGGCGGCGACGGCGGGGATGGGGGGATGGCGGATGAATTTGGGGGTTGTGGTGCGAGGTGCAGGCGGCGACGGCGGGGATGGGGGGATGGCGGATGAATTTGGGGTTGTGGTGCAGTTGCAGCGGCGGCCTCTCTGGAGAAGACAACCCCTTTTTTTTTTCTTTTTTTTTTTTTTTAATTTCTTTTAAAGGCACGTTTGTTTTGTTGGTCTTCTTTAAATGCACATATGTAATTAATAATAATAATAATATATATATATATAATTATTAGTTTATATATAATATATATTAGAGAAATATATATTATATGTATGTGTGTGTTTGCATTATATAACAGATAGTTTACAATAATTTATATACAATGTAAATTAAAATTATAATTAGTGTATAATATATATAATTTTTATTATAACATTATATATACTTATTAATTTATTAATATTTTTAATAAATATAATAATATAATTTAAGAATGTAATATTTGTAAATAATACAAATATTAATTTAAGTATTTTATACTTTTTTTTTTATTTGAAAAATGAGTGAACATTATTTTTTTTGTTTTAATATACAATAAGGGTATTTTAGGTAAAACACGTTCATTTGTTGATCAAATGTAACGAGGGGACGATGTGTAAATATTAAAAAATATAGGGTTTTTGAACTAATATTTTTAGTACTTTTTCAATGGTATTAGATTGGATCTTATGCTTTTGTCTTTTTATGGTTTTGAGTGAAACATTTGTCTAATCCTAATAGGCTACCACGTTTATATTGTCAAAGTTGAGGGGTGGTGATTTGTAATTATGGTAAAGTTTCGGCGTGTTGTTTAATTTTGACTTAGGGATGGCAACGAGCCGAGCCTAAGCTCAAGCCCCTGGGTCTTGGCTCGTGGCTTGCGAGCCCATATATTTAATTAAAAAAATAATATTTTTCTTTTTTATATATATAAATATTTAATTAATATATAATATAATATATATTTTTATTAAATTTTATACAAAATAAATAAAAAGTAATATATTTATTATATATATTCATTTAATATATATTATTATATATAAAAATATATTAAATTATTTAAAAAACTATTTTTTTATAAAAAATAATACATTTAGGTCGAGTCTCGAGCCGATCCGAGCCTGCCTCGAGCCTTGGTCGAGCCCGAGCCCAGGCCTAGAAAAAATACCTCGGCTCGGCTCATTGCCATCCCTATTTTGACGTGACAGGTTTTTTTTTTAATAAAAAATTAGCTACTACAAGTTTAGACTATTAATCGAAATCGTCGTTCACTGAAGACTCAATATCACTGTCAGACAAATCAAAATTTTGGCTGGCCGTGACCTTGCGGCCTCGATTAGTCGTTGCGTATGCACACGCATTACTCTCTTTTGTAAAATGAATGATTGTACTCTCATTATATATTAAGTACGTTAATCCATGATAATATTTTTTCAAAGAATGATCCTTAATGTTTAAATATTTAATGGCGAGACTGGAGTTGTCGAACCGAACTTCATGATATACTAAATACGTAGGTTACTATAATCCATGATAATATTTTTTTAAAGAATGATCCTTAATGTTTTAATATTTAATGTCGAACCACACTCCATAATAATCTTCTTCTATCTTTATTTTCAAGCAAGTCGGAGGCCTTCTTGAATCACAATCAATTTAACAACCATGATCGTGTAACATCACCCAAATTGCATGAAAACTCAAACCACCATCGACTATGCTCATCGAACAAGACAACCTATTGCACGAATTAACGAGTGTAAATTCTAATATACGCTATCACTCGAGTTAAGCTTAAACCAAACAAAGCCCCCCAAATCCAATGGATATGTTTTTTTTTTTTTTCTTAATCTTGTATTGCACAATATATCGCATTGAATAGTTGAATGGATGATATATAAACTATAATGTATGGATACGAACATGGGGATATGGACACAACACAATATGGATTTTTTCTTGAATTTTCTATATGAGAAGTGTCAGATACGGCATTTCGACATAAATGTCTGACACGACATGATACCGCAAAATATTATTTTAAGTAATGGTCGTGAATTAAAATTTAAAACATATGAACAATTATAATATCATGATTCTGGTTGAATGAATAAAATAGAGAAAAAAAAATGGTTTTATTGAAATGAATAACTATTATTCATCAAATATTTAGTGGAATACCTAATGTGTGGTGGCATTCAAAGACTTGGTGATGGGGACCGAAAATGACAAGGCTGAGGGGATGAAGTCGTGAAAACAGAACATTTGAACGTGGTGCAAAGTGTAATGTATCTGTAGGCAAAATGGGACTTTAACAAATGAACATTTATAACAATTTAAATTATTTTTCTTTTGTACTTTGGTTTTGATTTTATTGAAGGATGGAGCCAAATCGAATATTATAAATTTTTAGAACTTTGTCGAGGGGAATGCATTGATTTTCAATAACAATAATCACATGGGGAATGCAATGATTTTTTGTTATGCCGTATCCGACACTCCTCACATAAAAACTTTTAAAAAAATTGTATTGTCATATTTATAACGGGGTCACTGTTTCCGTATCCATGCATCATAACTCTTAAAGTATGTGGGGGAAAATTATTGTCTAAAAATGTTCATTCGAGACCAACCAACCAATTACATAGCAAGTGTTGATCTTCATCGAAGTGTACATTGATCTTTGTCGAATGATTCAGTATACTTTCGCAACATACACGAATCACTTGCCACATAATTAACATTGATTTAGTCAAACCGGGTTAGTGCACGACATCTTCTCTGTATGAGCAAGAATTTGGAAAATCTAATATAATTTGAAATGAGTTGATATTATACAACAATACATAACAATTGAGAAATTACAATGAAGTTACAGATTACAAAAGATTTTATATTGCTAATAAGAATCTTCAATTCGCCTGAAAACAAGTTAACTACGACTGAAATTGCATTTTTCAAAGACGGGTCTTCTCTGCAACTTATGAACAACACAGGGTTTTTTACGCGGTTAACTTCTTCAGACACCTGCCGGAAATCCTCCCTTTCTAGGGTCACTTACACCAATAAGTTTCCCGATATTTTCTTGCACTATAAATTGACATATTGTCCCTCCAGAAATGCTTTGAAGAACATGGCCCTTCTCTTGTAGGACAGCTCTTGTCTCTGCTGGAACCTCAAAGTGCTCCCCTGTTGGTACTGTCCAGTTCTCATACTGTAGTACATTAGGAATTAGCTGCATCAATTCAAGAAATAAGCTAATGTTAGAGACTAGGCCGTCGTAAAGTGTGCATGCGTGGCTGCAGAGAGACGCGCGGTTTTGTAATAATTTTAAGCGTGATTCGAGCATGCTAAATGCTGGATCGATTTGATCAGGTTGTTGATTATTGATAGTTATGTGAAAGAAACATGTTTGTTTGCAGAATAGAGGTTACCGGATGGTAAGATCGTGGAGCTAAAACAGAAGAGAGTGGATTCATTCCTCTGCGAAGATAATTTAATATAACTTCGGTTGTGCCTGCGATGATGAAGGACCCTCCACTCGCGCCTACGACCGCTTTTAGTTGCCCATCCTGTTGTTAGGGACGGAGTCAGAAATTAGATTTGACGGATCAAGATTGTAAAAATGTAGGATGAAATTACTGTTTAGATAGTTGAGAGTAATAAAATGTAGGATGAAATTACTGTTTAGATAGTTGAGAGTTGACGTAATTACGGATAACCTCCTCCGCTTTCTTGGAATTACTAAAAAAAAGCACTAGAATTCATCATAAATAATTCAATCATGAAAATGGTTAGGGAGACTGGCTATAATTTGTCTATTGAGTTAGGGGGTCTGGCTGTAATACCTTGAGGATGATAGTTGGTGTCATAGACGACAATGGTCTTTTTCCCGGGCGGATGAAGTTGGCTGGCGCAGGAGGTGGAACGTTTCGTGAAGTGTTGGCTGGCATGGAGAAGTCGTCCATCTCGTTGTTGAGAACTATTCCCGTGCTCGGGGAGAGGAATTTAGAGCCAAAATAAGCATTAATGGTCGTCGTCATAGAGACAGCATTGCGCTGCCCGTCTACAATGGAAATGTGGCTCGTGCCATGATCTTGAATCTGGTTCCACCTAGAATGCAAACATAGTGAGCTTACCATATTTCTCTAGAAAAACTGTAATAATAAACTGTGATCTTAAGCTCTGGTTCGAGTTATTACCTTCCACCATAATGGCTGGAATTAAACGTTGTGTTATCGAATATAGTTTTTCTCAATTCCACAGCGAACTTTTCAGACAACATATCTTTCAGGACATCCTTAACATTGGCGAATTTTGGATCACCAAGATTCATTCTCATGGCGAACGCATTCTTTAGAGCTTCGATTTCGCGGTGGACAATAAGGGAACTAGGAATTTCGGAAAAATCTTTATACTGAGCCAGAATGTTTAGCATCTGAGGCAGCAGAATAGGTGCAAATTTATCAGTAACTTCAGGAACATCAAAAATCCATTTGAGTAATATAAAAATGAAACAAAACAGGCACTTACGAGCGACAGCGAAGCCCCTCCAGCCGACGGTGGAGGCATGCTCAGTATTTCAACTCCCATAACGTTAGCTGAGACCGGCTTTCTCAATTCAACCTTATAATTATGCAAATCTTCTAATGTTAATATCCCTCCAACTTTTCTAACATCCTTAACAAGACTAACTCCAATAGAACCATTATAGAACGCTCTAATCCCCTGCTTTGCTACGACTGCCAGTGTCTTCCCAAGTTGTTTATTGTAGCAGATATCACCCAGTTGCAGCAAGCTTCCATTTGATGTGAATATTTCACGCAGCCCTTTATCATTCTTGATGAATGATTCTGTGGCTCTCATCTGCATGTAGAGATACGGTGAAACTTTGAATCCATTCTTGGCCAATTGCGCGGACGGTTTGACTAGTCTTTTCCAGGGGATTTTCCCGTGCTTTTTCCAGGCAAGGTGGAGGCCGGCTAGCTCGCCTGGAACTGCTATCGAAAGGGGGCCGTTGGCTTTTAAACTGCTGTTTCCTCCATACATGTTCTGTGAGGAAGAAACAAGTTTGGAAAGTTCAACAAAAAAAAAAAAAAAAAAATCTGTTAGACGTATTAGAGAATGTCACGGTTTAAGCTTTCAGATTAGATGGTCATTTTACATGTTAGTGTACACAGAAGAGTTCAACTAAAAATCTAGAAATTTAACAGTTTCAAAAAGCAAAAGTGTTTGCAAACACCTCTCAGACGAACCCAACAAACACGAAAGAAAGATCGTATTGAAGAACAACAAGATTAACCTGGGAAGCTAGCTTCGGAGCGGTTTCCCTCATATCATAAACCTCCGTTTTGCCATCCGACCGCACAAGCATGAACGCCCCACCACCAATGCCGCTAGAGGCAGGGCTAACGACACCTAGGCAGAGGGCGGCAGCCACCGCTGCATCCACCGCATGGCCGCCTTCCCTGAGTACATTCCTCCCAATGATGGAGCATTGGCCGTGATCAGTTGCAACAACACCATGTGGAACAACAATCTCCGCACTTCTTTCATCGGCTGAGGTAATTGTAGGGATTGAAAAGAATGATGACAGCAAGAGAAACAGCCATAGATTGACCATGATAGACAAAATCTGCATTATATCAAACAGTTTACACTCATTCTTGAATTGCAACTTGTATTACATTAAATATTTTCGAATCCGAAGTATTAGATTTTGTCACTATTTGCTTCGGATACTTTCAATAAAAATGGAAGAATATTTATCACGTTCTAGTGGTCAAATGACTCGGGTATTATACTTTAGAAAATGTTGTAGCCCTTATAGAGCCTTACAAAATGAAGTGTCTATAATCCGTTAACAAATCATAAGGGGTGAAAGTGTAATTAACGAATTTATATGCGTAAATACGTCCTAACTAAAGGCGCTCTAAATGTAACTTACATATATATATATAACCAACGGGAACAGTGACCTCCATTATAGGGACGAGCAAGACAATCATTTAGGCAGCAAGATTGAATTTTTATAAATATATATCATTTAATGCTGCAACATTTCTCCAATTTAAAGATAAGAAATACATATAAATTAGATATAATTCTTTACATATATAAATCTGACTAACCCATTATAATGCACGTATACTTCTCAAATACAACAACTCGTGGCTCAAAACCTTACCTTATTTCAAATGGTTCGATCAATGATGAGCTTCGTGAACGGAGAAACTGGAAAAAGCAGCTTGACGAACGACGGAGACGGGCTTTGAAATCAACCAATGATGTGTGTGGATTGGGTGGAGAAGTGGGCACTGTTGACCGAAAACAACACTTGCAGAGTTATCTCTATGATTTTATATAGGGATTCCCCAACGTGGTCCTCCCTGTTTGATCGGGATTTAGGGCTTATAATTAACTTTACATACTTTTTAAAATGATTTTTGTGATTGGATCTCGTGCTTGTCTTTTAATGGTTTTGTAATCCAGTTTGTCCACTCTCTACGGCCTACCCACGTTCATATTGTCAAAGCTGAGCGTGTAATTTGTAATTTTGGAAAGGTTTTGACTTTGGTGTTTAATTTAAGTTTGACTTGACTTTTGTTTTACGAAATATTAACGACTACAATTTTATGAGGTTGGCCAAGTAGAGCATGATAGTATTCCATTTTGATAAAGTAGCAGGTTCAAATCCCCTTCCCCTACCCTCCGATCTCCATGAAGATGAAGTGAGATATAATGTAACTTATTTGTAAAAGACGAGCAGATGGCTTAGTGGTAAACATCTGTACCTGTGAACTAGTAGGTCACGGGTTCGAGTCTTATTGGGGGTAGTTGGGGAACATGCTAATCCTCTTAAAAAAAAAACGAAAAAAAAAAAAAAAACTTATTTATAAGTGTTCTATAAATCCAAAAGCAATTAATGTGAATATTAATCTCTTATTTTTGTCGCATAAAGGTTGAATTCCTAACCCTAAGTGTCTCCCACACCCCGACCCGACGAAACAAGTGGGAGGAGGTAAATCAGGTACTCAGCGGCTCAGAATTGTCCGTAGGGCATAGCTCAGTTGATTCCGGAGGGGCAGATTCACAACAAGGTGTCAGGTTCGATTCCCACAAGCTGCATTGTAGAGCTTTATTCTTAAGTCCAATTTGGACTTTGAGGATGGGACTCCTTGTAGATCGCTTGTTCTCACAATATGTAGAGTAGTTATCAACCATCCATGATAATTCGTTCAGCAATCCAACGGATATGTACTCTTTTTTCTTTTACCTTCTTTCTTTCTCTCTTTTTTTTTGTTTTTTTTTTAATCTTGTATTGCAGTTTGCATAATATATTGCAATGGAGGTTGAATAAAATATGTACAATTGCAGTGATACAATATCATAATTCTAGTCGCATGAATAAAATTAAAAAAAAATATATGGTTTCAATGAAATGGATAAATATTATTGAGAAAATTACATTTGTGGTCCCTTAATTTTAAGGGCAAAATTTTTTTCGTCCCAACCAAAATTTTTTGGTCTCGGAGGTTTATTTTTCAACAAAGTTAGTTCCAAACTCCCAAACTGAACGGAAAAGTTAACGGCCATCTCCCACATGTGTAAAATAATATATTTTAATTTATTAAAAAATGAGAATAATTTAAAAATATTTTAACTCAATAATTTCACCCACACGTTCAAACCCTACCTTTTCACCTCCTGTGAACTGCTTCCTTACCGTTTCACCACCTTGAGTCGACATTGGCAAGGAAAGGTCAGATTGTAAATGAACAACGCATTCCGCCATGGAAGGGCCAAAGAAACCTGCAACAGAGGAGATGTCGTTACTGAAAATTGAATCATGGAAAAATATTTTCCAATAATAGAGCAGAAACACAACAATAAAGATGAGGAAAACAGGGGAAGAAAATATCAAACATTTCTGGACAAAAACAATAGACCACAGTGTTCAAGAAACTACTTTTGAAACGACCTCTCTCCGATCAACCCATTTCCTCGAAGGATAAAGACAACTACAAGGAGTAGAGAGGATCGTCAACAGCATTTATATATATGCATAGATATATATATACACTGTATATATATGTATGTATGTATATCTGAAATTGTTTGATGTTCGAAACCCACCATCGGTTCTTCTGGAAACAATAACTGTTACTCAGGTAAGGGTTTTGGTGTTTCTGTTCTGATTGTTGTGTTTCTTGTTTCTGGTTTTGTTAATGGGCTTTGTTGATCGATTGTTTTGTGTTGCCAGAAACTATGGGAATTGGGAATGAAAAACTAGGTCTTGCATTTTGGATGCAAGAGATAGAAATTAAATTGGGAGAATTTATGCTGAATTTGTAGAAGTGGATATCATTGAAGATTCCCATATTGATATGGTGGAATCGAGAGACAATCTTGGGCATCAAGTGATTGAATATATGCTGTTTCTTAGTGTTCCCTGTTTGATTGCGTTAATTTTTTGTTCAAATTTTTATTCCTCTTGAATGTGCTGGAATTAGTTTTCTGCTTGACAATATTCGGATTTCGCCTGTTAAAATAATTTTGATTATGTCCTATCTGCTTTGTCAGGCATATTCTTGAAGGGATTCTTAGTTTTGCCTCTGCGGAAAAGGATTCGGGTTTATGTGCTATTCCACGAGCCACATTGTCTCAATGGCTACAGCTGAAACTGTATTGCAAATCTATGGCAGGACTTCACCTTGCCTTTTTATTTCTAAACCTCGTTTCAGCCAACCACAATCAAGATCTCTTTCAAAACAAAGTATAAGATGTAAGAATCCAGCTCATTTTAAAGTAGTCAACTGCCAACAAGCGGAGAATGCAAGTGGATTAAGATCCAAGGATGGTAACGGGGCGTGGTATGTGGATCATGCGAAGGATTTCTATACAATTGATGGTAATAGACCAAATGTTCTAGAATTTGAGACAGTAAATGATTCGAACTCTAAAGGGGAGGCCTTTTCATCCAATGGTAGCATACACGAAAACGGGAAATTGCGGGACAATTCTATTGAGGATGAAGCGTGGGAGTTACTGAAGCAATCCGTTGTCAATTATTGTGGTAATCCTGTTGGAACAATTGCTGCACAGGATCCTACTGATTCCAATGTTCTGAACTACGGAACAATTGCTGCACAGGATCCTACTGTCCGTTATTCAATTTTCAAAATTTTCCTCAATTTTATTGCTCAAGTTCCATGCCATTAATTCTACGGAGCAACCCCGGTATAACGACTTTCGCTATTTCGCATATGGGTGGGTCATGCCACTCGAAGTACCACCTACATGTCGGCATCTCACAAGTGTAGAACCGTCTTGACGGATTTTCATTTGTCCACGATGTCTTCAACACTATGTTCCCTCGACACGTACAAATCCCCCTGTCTCCCATTGTTTTAGAGTGAGAAAATGACAAGAAATGGAATGAAAACGATGTGTGTAGCTTCCTGCTTTGGATGGGGTTATACGCTTGGGAAATATCTAATTCCCTCCAAAAAGCTCCTTACACAGCTGTTAATTCCGTCTACGATCAAAAGTGCCATTTTGGGAGTTTGGGACTAACTTTGTTGAAAAATAAACCTCCGGGACCAAAAAATTTTGTTTGAGATGAAAAAATCTTTGCCCTCAAAACTAAGGGACCAAAAATGCAATTTTCTCAATATTATTCATTAAATTATCTAGTGCAATACCCAATATGGCAGCTAGACACTTGATACATGGACAAGACTGGGGGGATGAAGCGCAAAAGAGAACATTAATTTGAATGCGGTGCGAAGTGTCACGTCACATTTTGTATTCTCAATATCATTTTGTCACTTCATATCTTATTATATTCGATATTTTTCACGTAAATATTTTAAAAAAAAAAACTATATCATCATATTTGTGTTGTGTCTTGTCGTATCCGCGTCACAGTGTATATATTCGTGCATCATAGAAGGGGACTCAGATTGAAAATTATAATTTTTTAAAATCAAGGGGCAAAAGGAAATATCAATAATAATAACATAGTGAATAAATATATTTTATACTTATTAAATAATTGATTAAATTTAGTCGAATCAGATCTGAACTACCGACAGGCGACAACCTAATTAGTTTAACGTGATGTATAATTTAAGTTTGACATAAAACATTTAAAAAAAAAAAAAAAAAGGAAAGGAAAGGAAAATAGCCACTACAAATTAAGGCGAATCGCAAAAGTCATGATTCAACAAAGACTCGATAATGGATATCATTTTCACACAAATCAAAATTTTGGGTGGCCCAAACCTTATGACCCTGATCAGCCATCACATCTATATACGCATTAATCTCTCTTGTAATGTGAATAACTTTGCTATCCCATAACATGTTGAGTGGCTCGCGACGATCTATGATGTGTCCCAAAGGATTTTATCGGATAAGCTGCAGCATCGCATCCGATTCTACAAAGCATGTCTCCGTTCCCATACAGGTTGGAGACCTTTTTGGAATCTCGATTAATTCAGCAATCGTGATTGTAACATACCAAAATTGCAAGAATATCGAAATAACCATCGACCATGCAACTGAAACAAAGGCACTTGCTGCCGTAGAGCGTAAGTTCCGATGCACGTTACTATCCCGTCGACTTGACCCAACCAAAGGGAGGCCGAGTCCAATATTGTATTGAATAAAATATGTACTTATAATATCATAACTCTATTTGAATTTTGAAATAAAATAAACTTTAAAAGAAATATGGTTTCACCGAAAAAGATAAGTATTAATCATTAAATTATTTAGTTCGATCCTCAGAGTCGCATCCAAACATTTTGGACGTGGTGCAAAGCGTATGAAGGATGGCGCCAAATTGAAAATTATTTTTTATAATTTTAAGGGGCAAAAGAAAATATAAAAAATAGCACTAATCACAGAAACCCCCCATCCTTCGGGGGTTTTGACACTTTCCCCCCTATACTTTTATTTTTGGCATTAAACTTTCTAACCTTTAAAAAATATTACACTTAACCCCTTTAAAAAAATTTGATCATCGATTTTTCCTCTGTCATAGCGACCCAAGCTTCAAGACCACCGCTATCGTATTCGTCTCTCCAAGGAGAACAAAGCCCATACCCAAGCCAACCCTATTGGCCGCTAAAAGCTTCGTTCGTCGTGCGTTGTCTTTAACCGATGATTTCTACTTTGTCGGTTGTCGGATTTTGATTTCGAGACCATTGTTGTGTTCCTTGCGTCGAGAGCTTCGATTTGATATATAATATCTACACATTTGAGATCAACTTTGTATAGATTCACTTTGTTAAAGTTTGTTATAAGGGGTTAAGTGTGATATTTTTCAAAAGTTGGGGGGTTTAATGCCAAAAATGAAAGGACAGGGGGGAAGTGCCAAAACCCCCAAAGGATGGAGGGGTTTATGTGATTAGCCCTAAAAAATAATCACATAGGGAATTAATATATTTATTCTATAATTAATTAAATTTAATCAAATCAAATACCCCGACAGTCGACAGCCTAATAATTGCATCAAAGTGGAATCAAACTATATAAAGAGTTCTTCTTGATGATTTAGTTGCTTTTAAGATATTTAGGGAAAAATTATCGCCCCAAGTAGGGATGTAAATGAGACGAGCCCATTCGCAAACTCGCCGAGCCGAATCAATAAAGGTTCGGATTCGAGTTCGAGATCATCGGACCCGAACCGAACCCTAGCTTGGTTCGTGACCTCCACGAAACAAACTCCAACCCATTCCTTCTAAAAGTTGGGCTCGCGAACCGACTCGCGAAGCCTAATATTAAATAAAAATAAAATATTTATTATATATATTATTGATTATTTAATATATTATATTTTGTTTAAAATTATAATATATAATATATTATATCTAATATACATTTTTATATTAAAATAAAAAAATGTATTAAAACGATAAAATTAACTAACTTCATCTTCTCTCTCAGAACTCAGTTCAAGTCCACCGCCCACCGCCCACCGCCGCTGCCGACACTATCCAAAGCCACCACCGGCCGCCCGTCGACACCGCCCAAGGCGATCCACCACCATAGTCTTTTTCTTCCTTATCTTGATTTTACTGAGCTTTTCTTCTCCTTTCTACAGCGCCACCACAGGCCTGCTGACTGTTCACCACCAACGCAGATCTCAGAGCAACCCCACTGAAACTCCACTTGCTCGCTGCACCACCTTCGTTCTCCTCTTGCCAGCTTCTCTCTCTGTTTTTTTTTTCTTTTTAATTTTTGGATCTAGATCTCTCGAATCTGCCAATCGAACTCGAGACGAACAGAATACGAACCTAGATTCGAACCCATTTTCTTGAGGTTCGACAGGCTCGAGTTCGAGTTTGGGTTTGCGAAAAAGGTGACGAACTCGAGCTCGAACCTTCAAAAAATGGGAGGGTTCGGCTCGGTTGGGTTCGTTTACATCCCTACTTTTGATTCACTTCTGCACACTATTCATACTCTACAATCTCAATAACCTAACTAGTATTTCAGTCCTTTGTATAATTAAGTTGCCCTGATTTTGTTTCATCATGCCTGACGTGCATTCCCTTGTGAATGAATTCGTAATCAAGCTCAAGAAACGGTAAATGTACTAAGAAAATTAAATATGTTTGATTTTTCCCATGGTTGGTTTGTTTAATTTATTGTTCGGCTTATTTGTTTGGTGATTGCAGTAAAATCGAGGGGTCGAAGGCGACGGCGAAGTTAACGGCGGAATTGCTGCGCTCATTCATATCGCAGCAGAGGCTGCCGCATAGTAACCAGGCCGGGGCTCTCATTGACGCCGTTAAAGCTGTCGGAGAGAAGCTCATTGCTGCTAATCCTGTGGGTACGTTCAGTTTTGGTCTTCACATTTTCCCCTTAATGAAATTAGATACGTTTTTGGTATTATATACTCTGTATCACTTGAATTCACCACCTTCCGTTTCAATTGTGCTGTTGAACTCGGATTTGGTAATTGGGTTTTAGGTTTTGAAGGAATTTATAGGGAAGTATGATCCTCGTGGAACTTTGAATTGCTATTGTTGTAGCTCTTTCTGTTATGTTTGGGATAGCTTATTCACTCAAGGAAAGCTAATGTGCATATTTGGGATCTGTTTGGGCACACTATATGGATGCTGAGTGGGAAAAGCTTGGTTTTCTCCCCTTTATATGTGAGAAAATCGTTTTAGATGTTGGTAGCACTTGGATATTTCATGTCTTACTAGGGCCCTAAGTAAAGTACATTGATTGAACAGAGTAAGTGTAATAAAGCACTGATTCCCAATATACAGGAATTTCATTTGTCATGTGATATTTGCGTCTTTATAATGAAACTTTATGGAAAGCTGATCAATTAAAAAAGTTTCATTAGACAAGATAACTTGGGATGACATGGAACGAGAAGGAATTTTGCTGAGGAAGACAAATAAAAAAGATTTTAGGATGCTCCCTAGCCAAATTAAGTGAATATAATTGTTTGGAAACTACCCAAAATTTAAGAAATGAAGTATTTTTTTTTGTAAGAAATTCAGCGAGTTTAGGACTTTAGGATGCTATTTAAAGCTGCTTGCTAGTTGCTACCATGGTCCATCTGGATTCTACTTCTAGTTTCGTTCGAAACAGGCTTCTACTAGACTTTGTTCAGTGATCTCATCATTGAGAATGCTTTTGCTTAAGCATATCCACTGTTTATTTGTTGATACTATACTTAGAAATTTTACAATAATTAGTCATGCATGTTTCCTTGTAGTTGTTGGAATGCTTTAGCGTTCTTGGTTTATTTGATCATTACCTGTTCATAATGAGTTCGTGAGGTGCTTACTTTGGTATCTGTTTACGATATCTGCTATTCAGTAACTTATTACAACATCAGAAAAAGGCTGTTTTAAGCCCTTAAAATTTGCTCATGCCAGAAGATTATGATCATCCTGGCTTCAAATATTTAAATGGTCATGAGTGGTATGCTATGCTACCATACAAACTAGCATTTCTTACAAAACCTGTCTGTAAAATCATAATTCTCAGTGATTACCATTGCTTTTGGGTACTTGGATGTGGAATACTGTATTTGTCCGGTCAAGTATCCTGTGATTCTCTTTCATTACACTTTCAGTTTTAATATTAATAGACTGCACAAATTTGATTTCAGAGTTGGCTGTCGGCAATGTCACAAGGCGCGTTCTGCATATCATACGTGAGGAAGATCTTTCTCTCACTACTGCTGCTGTTGGAGGTTTAAATTTGGCCTCTGAAAGTGATGATGAAGATGATACTGAGCAAGATGATCATCCAGTTCTTTCAGCTAGTGCAGTGGCTGCGGCTGCCAGAAATGTTTTGAGGCCACCTTCATTGCAAACTCTCCTTGAGGACATACCTCATGCTGCTGCAGCGCCTCACACCTCTTCTTCTGGTGGTGATTCTGAAGGGAAAAGCAAATGTACCTATTCTCCACCTCTTATTGCATATAATAATCAACAATCTGTTGCCATATATGTGATGAACATTAAGTATTTCTATGAATATGCAATTTCTACTTTATTTTATTCTCCAAAACATTTTTGGCTAAGTCCGGCAGGCTCTTTCAATCATGCCTTAAGTTCAAATTAACTGAAACGTAGCATATGCCTTGTGTTTGAAGGTATCTTCTCTGAGTTGATTTCTATTTTCTCTTCCTTTCAGCTGCTGATAGAAATTCAGTGACTCGGAAGCTGAAGCACAATGTTATTGAGGCAGTTAATGAACTAATTCAAGAAATTTCCACTTGCCATGAAGAAATTGCTGAACAAGCAGTAGAACATATACATCAAAAGTACGTACTCATACTTGTAATACTTCAATTCTTCTGTCTTCTCACACTTTTCTAGTTGGTTAATTTCTTAAAAATATTCTTTCAATCCTCATTTCATTGGGTGCATGATTTGTTAATTCTTTGACATAATTGATATCAATTTTTCTTATAGTTGGGCATGTTCCAGCAACCTATGATTAAATGAACATTGCTGGGGAACTAGCCCCATTAACTGGGAACTAGCCCTTTTACCTAGAATACAAGAATCTCAATTTCTTGTAAATTTTTAGATACTTTTCTTATTCTTCTTTGAAAGTGCCTTCCGTCTCAGCTGATATAATATTTTAAAGTAGTCGTCAATCTCCCTCCATCCAATTAGTCTTTTGAGTTATTTGTTCGATAATTAACACCAGCGTGGGGAGAACCTCTAAAATCTTACGAAAAGGTTTGTCTAGAGATTAGTGAGTTGTGGTTCATGTACTTATGCACTCTTTAATCATAGATGCCCGCAGTTTGTGTGTATTTAGCCTTTTATATTCATACATGTATTTCATTAAACATTCCTTTCATATTTTCGAAATGTGTTATGTCTTTTTATGTATTTAGCCTGGTGCAAACAAATATGTACACATTTCATGCCAAGGCCTTCATTTCTTCTTTCCCCGATCTCATACCTTGATTGAAAGTGACCCTCTTGAATGCCAAGTACATCTTAAACCCGTTACCTCTGAGCTAGGTTAGTAGATTGTTTGTACATGAAACATATCAATCACAACACATTTACAATCCATGGATATTTACCATCTCTCACGTAATCTTTATGTTTGTGCATTTTTATAGTATGGATTGCATCCAGATCAACAATCTTTTTCTTCTTTATCTTTCAGTGAGGTGATCTTGACTTTAGGCAGTTCAAGGACAGTATTGGAGTTTCTATGTGCCGCAAAGGAGAAAAATAGGTCATTCCGCGTTTTTGTTGCTGAGGGCGCTCCAAGGTGAGTATTGAATGATTGTTTAAGGAGTTATCTTTATGCTATACGATTTCATCAAGTGTCTTGTCACCTACTCTTGAGTTTCTGCACGTCTTTTGCTTATATATATCAGATATCAAGGGCATGCTCTTGCCAAAGAACTGGCCTCAAGGGGACTGCAAACTACAGTTATTACGGACTCTGCAGTTTTTGCCATGATTTCCCGTGTCAACATGGTATGCGATACTTCTGTAGAACTTAAAACAAATATTCTGTTATTCTGTATTTGATCAGCAAATGTTGCATTTATAAGGTTATAGTTGGAGCACATGCTGTTATGGCTAATGGTGGGGTTATAGCACCAGTGGGGTTGAATATGGTGGCCCTTGCTGCCCGAAGGCATGCCGTCCCTTTTGTTGTACTAGCTGGGGTTCATAAGGTACTTATTTCCAAAGCTCTATTTCTCTGATCTATACTTTTTCCTTTTCCAATGCACATTAAATTTGAGATTTTGTGTTTGATTTTGCCATGGCACAAAGCAAAGTTGTTTGGATTATGATCAATGTGAAATCTAGTTGATGAGTGCCCCTTATTTTCTTTGTATCACAAGATATTGTAGATTTTTTATATTTTTACATCCTAGATTGTTGTAAAAAATACTTTTATTTTCACCTGCTTCATCAAATAGTTATTTCTCCAATGATGCAGTTGTGCCCTCTGTACCCTCACAACCCAGAGGTCCTACTGAATGAATTGAAGTCCCCATCTGAGCTGCTTGACTTTGGAGAATTCTCTGATTGTTTGGATTTTGGGAGTGGCACTGGTTCGCGTCTTCTTCATGTCGTCAATCCTGCCTTTGACTATGTCCCACCAAATCTTGTCAGCTTATTTATTACTGACACGTACGTTCATCTCGCCAAAATCTCAAACAACATAGTTGAAGTACTCTGCTTTTCAACTCATTTATGCCACAAATGTTTTGAGTTTGCACTAAAGAAATGATTGGTTACAAGAAATTTAGTTATAACATTTGATTATTTAGATGCGCATTCTGAACTCACACTTCTGGATGTTCTTATTAAATATGCCTGTATATTTATGCAGAGGTGGTCACAACCCGTCCTACGTTTACCGGCTCATTGCTGATTATTACTCAGCTGATGATTTGGTAGTGCGACCAAAATCTGCTTCTTGAAGTTCAGTTTGTAACAAGCTGTGATTTAAAACTTGTTGGTAAGTCTTTCTTTGTTTCTACTTAAGTAAGTCAAGCAAATGACTTAAATTTGTGAAAACACAGTAGAAAATATTCAGTATTATCTAGTGCAGAAATAAGATTGACATGAAAACAAACCAGCTAGTCAAGTTGTGCTGGTCTTTGATGTTTAAGCCATTGTAATTTGCAACAAGAATTTATTCCTTTGCTGAAATTTTCTGATTTTCCCCATGAACCATAATTTCCTTAAATTAAGGATCCGCATCTGAACCTAATTAGAGTATTGGAGATCTTTCCACACGCACACCCCCTTCCCTTTTTGTTTTTATTTTTCTTAGTGAAATGCCTCCTCAATGTTTGCATTCATTATCATCTTTCCCAAATTTGCGCCTTCTGTTTTCCAGTGGGATATAAAGATTAGCAGCATACTGCGGAAAGTTGTGAAATTCAAGCGAGGATTGGAAAGGTTGAAATTCCTGTAGATGCAGGTTGCGTAGAGGAAGAAGAACGAGTACGTGATGCCATAGAAAAACGAAAACAAAAAAAGTGGGATGAATTTTTGGGTTAATGTTTTAATTTTCAGGAAGAGACTGCCAATTCACAATGAAGTCTAGAAGTGTCTTTCTTATATATGTAGAGTTTTTTGATCCTTAATGATGATGGATGATACACTACAGAGAAGCCTTGTTGAGGATGTGTGGTGTGTTAACATGATATTCTGCTCATAGAAACAACTTGTTTTACCATTCTTACTGTTACAACTTAATTACTTCTTTTCAGGCTCGTTTTCGTTTATTGGTAAGTTGCAGTATGAGAAATGAAATTAATTAGTAAATAAGGGCAAAAAATATATTGAGTTAAAAGGCTTAAATCAGTCCATTTTCTATGGCTGTGCTAGTTCTCATCTTAGAGGGTGCAATCTTTTTTTTTTCCTTGAATTCGTATGGAGGTGAAGTGCTAAATTTTTGTCGCAGGGTTTTTTTTCTTGTTATTCTGATGTCACAGGTATAGTGCGATTTTCTCTTTAGTAATTTCTGTATGTAATTAAATGATATTATTATGCTTTTACTAGTACACTTGTAGCCGTTATTTGTCAGATATGATGTGGCCGTGTGGGCCAAGTAGTGTTCCAAATCAGAAATCCCGAACTTACCTTTGGTTTATAAAAACAAGATTTCGAAGTTGCCTTTTTTATTCTAAAGTTTTAAACAGAAGATAAAAGGAGATTCTGTAAATGATTCCAATTCAGCCGAAAAAAAAAAAAAAAAAAAAAAAAAGAAAAGAAAAAATGAACTTTAACTCACAACCGATGGTGGTTTAATACATGCTAGGTTTATACATTAGGTCATTTCATTTAAATTTTAATACTGGTTACTTTTTCTCTCTTTTTTATTTTTTATGGATTCTGATTCAAAACAAATTTTGCACAAATAAAATAAAAATAAAAAGTATAATAATATTAGTATGTGTAAATTATATAAATAATACATATTATATTATATATATGGATACTAATTACTTTATGCATTTATTTATTTCGATAAATAAATTGATTTAATATTAGATAAGCTTAAATTATATTGATGCGGAGCGAGCCAGAGCATATATAATGTTTGAGCATAATTATTGGTGAGAACCAAGTGAGACACAATGTATAGTTGGACAGGTAAAATACTAGATTACCTTTTAAAGAAGGGTAATTATTAAAGAGGACCAACTATGCTCAAAAGTTTTCCTAAATCCCCTATTTTGAAAAATGTATATTTTAGGTTACCAATATAGAAGTTATTTTTCTAAATTCCCCATGACCCTGAAAAGCCTGTTTTGCCCCTTTTCTCCCTCCCCCCTTTTTTTCCCCTTCCCTCGCTGAATAAATTCAATTCCCAATTTGGGCAAGACTGCAACCATATTTCCACTTCGTCGGCAACAAGAGCTAACGGCGACGACTACAGGATAAAAAAGGCGGTGACAACGGCAACAAAGACAGCCGGTGCAATGAGAATCGATTTAGTCATCGTGCCCTATTTCCTGTGCTGCTCTAAGGTATCCTCCGCGTATAAATGTTAATTGAATGTATTCTTGGCATTAATTGAATGTTAATTATGTCAATTATACAGTATAATTCACTGATAATTTGTATTGAATCGAATTGTTGATCCTCTGCGAACTGATAGTTCAAATTAATATTCTGAAGATGGCATTGACCGGTGATGAAGCTCAAGACAAGCAAATCCTAGGAAGTTGTTGGTTTAACGGTAAAATTACGGTATTTTCAATTCGGCGGAGCGCGTCAGTGGAGGAGATTCACGCGCAACTTGGTGAAGAGTGGTCAAACTTCAACTCTGATGTTTGTGTGGTACAATACCTCGCACCCTATAAAAAAGGTTTGTGGGTTAGTCTGCGACGCGACGGGAAGATTCCGACTATGATCCAACTACATGAACTTGCTAAACTCAACATTGTTGAGATGAGGGAGATTCGGCCTTCTGCCCGTGGGATATCACATTCCAGCCATCAATTTCACACCAATCCCACCATACCAATTGCACATCAGCCATACAATCAGGCGCACACCAGTGACCACACACTGCCTTCAGTGGCTCACACCACTGACGAACTTCTCTCTATGACTAATTTTTAGATCTAGAACTTGTGAGTGCTTGTGTGCATTTTTTTTTCTTTTCTAATTATTTTAGATATAGATCTAAGTGTGTGTGCATGCATTTTATGGTGCGATTGGCAGTGCAAGTTCGGTTGCAGCCACCGACAGTGCTGGTGCGGAGGTGATGGTCTGCGTGCCCTTTCTTGGTGTGTATATCTGATGGCGATGTGCGGTGGTTCGTGGTGGCAAAGCCGTACTGGCAGTAACGGTGGTGGTGTCGGCTATAGTGTTGGGTAAGGATGCAAACAAGACGAGCTGGCTCGCGAGCTAGGCAAACCAGCTTGAGGAAAGCTTGGGCTTGAGTTCGAGGCTGGCGAGTCGAGCCGAGCCTTCGCTCGGCTCGTGGAGTTTCGAACCCAAGCTCGAGCTATGTGTATCTTGGCTCGTAGCTCGCGAGCTGGCTCGTGAGCTAATGTATAATTTAAAAAAAAAATTATATATATATGTAATATATTATATACAAATATACATTAACATTTAACAAAACCTTAGGCCCACCCCACCATTTGCTTTGCCCCCACTCTTATGGAGTCACGCCATTACAGCCACACTTTTGAGTTCTGACCTCCCATCTCCCCACCCCTCCAACAAGCACGCCACCAGCCCACCACGCCGTGACCAGCCTTTCCCTCCATTTGCAGAAAGATAGCAGCAGAGCACACATCGCCATCACACCACCATCTCCTGTGGCAGCCACCACCGTCTTCCACCGCGCCACCGTGTCTAGCTACTACCACCGTCTTCTACACCTTCCAGACGCCTCCTCCATCCGAGGACCTGCTAAAAACGACCACCGCCGTCTTTCTTTTCTCTTCTTAAAATCTAGATCTGATCGCTATTTTTTTTTCTCCTTTCTCTTTTGGAAAATTAGATCTGATTTAGATCTCCATTGTTTTTTTTTTCTCTTCTCTTCTTGAAAGCCAGATCTGATTTATAGATCTTCATTTTTTTGGCTTTCTTTTCATTTATTTGCTGGTTACTTTTTTATATTTTTTTTTGTTTATTATTATTTCTTTGAATCTCCTCATTGAATTCGACAGTTGATGGATGAGATATTTTTCTCAAATTTCTAGGAGGATTTCTAGGAGCAGACTACCTTGCACATGGTTTTTTTTTGGGCGTTGGCTTCATGGATTCGATAGGCTCGCGTGCCGAGCCGAACCTTAGTCCGAGCCAATTCATATATGGCTCGTTGGCTCATGAGCCAAGCCCGAGTCATAAGTTTGAAGGGCGATCCCGAGCCCGAGTCAAGAAAAAAGGTAAAGGCTCGGCTCGACTTGTTTACATCCCTAGTGTTGGGCGCTAATTGGTGTAGGGGGATGAGGGTCAAGAAAAACCTATTATATATATTATAATTTATTGTTTTTGGTCGGAATATATATATATTATAATTTATGAAATTAAGTAAATAACTTAATAAATATGGGCAATTTCGGTATTTTTGATATAAAACCACAACTTGTAGGTTGAAGGGGTGGTGAACTAATTACAATTATCACAAGGTTTTTAATGAGAATTTTTAGATCATAGGGTTCTCCTTGCTACTTTCATATAACACAGGGTTTTTGATGCATTAAACTCAACAGTAAACATAGTGCTCTGCACGAAATTAATACCACCAACAATAAATATTTCATTACAAAACCAGTAAAATACACTACAATCAAACTAACATTCATATTTAAACATTAAACAATCTACAAACAACAAATTTTACGGGGGGAGGGAACTGATTAACCTTATCCGAATCATGCTGAGGGAAGTTAGAATTAACACTCTCCTCAGAGGATTCGGGGGTCCGAGACCCTTTCATGAATGTGGTAAGCGTGGAGGTGCTCCTCTTCACCCTCCAAAAGGTGTGTCTGCCGCACTTTGAAGATAAACCTAAGGTCGTCGTAATAACAACATCTAAATGCCCTGACATTGGAATCCTGGAGAATGACCTATGTAAAATTGAACATTAAATAATGAACAAAAAAAAAAAAAAAAAAAAAAAAACAAAAACAAAAACAAAAAAGGGACTGAGCATGAATTCGACTTACAGCATGGCTATTCCTTCGATAATATACTAGGGTCTCAATTTGGGCATAAATATGATCATTACCCATTTTAACTCCAGGACACCCCAAGAATCTACGGAATTCGTAAAATTTTTGCCGCAGTTCTTTCACCGCTTCTACAACATCTCGGGGCTAGTATCATCGTTGGAATCATTGAGACAAATCAAACGACACATTAATCAGTCCTCTGTCGAAGGCTTCTAGCCACTCGATTTGGTTGTCTACGGCATATAGCCGAAGACGTGCAACCATGTATGCTTCGACCTCGCCCTCAATAGGTGTTGGAGGGGGATTCATGACTTTGTTTATCAAGGATTTGATATCTGGGAGAGAAAGAGAAGTAGAGACTTCTTGGAGGAGATGGAATGAGGATGAAAATTTTGCAGAATTTCAACGTATATGGCAAGATATTAATGAAGGTGATTGAGTTGGAAACCTACCGTCGCACCCCTTCGTCGTCACCTCTGCAATATTGGGTGGTCAAACTACGGGAAAGAGTGCAGACAACTTTTCATTTAATTCAAGCGCCTAATCGGGAATGCATGACAATCTATTAAGTTTGTAGTGTAAATATTCATTTTATTAGTTATTGAAAGGTCTGTTTGTCTAGTTAAAGAAAAATAATTCGAGAAATTATAAAATAGCATTTAGAAAGTCGACGGGCAGTTTTTGTAGGTACTACAATCTAGTCGGAATAAAATTCACTATTGCTAATTTTTCCTGTTTGTCACCGAAAATAGATTACCGGAACAGAGTAGCCAAAAAGGCATTTTGAAAAAGAGTCGCCGAAAATAAGTCAGGGCCGATGATTTTACTGTCAAGAAGTAAAGATCAGATGCGGGAAGAAGACAATGGATATCTGTAGCACCCCTACACGTGGAGATGCCACACCCCCGCACCATAGGTCAATCCATATACGAAACGGGTAATCCGTACATAAATTAACCTATGGCGAACGGGTGACAATACAAATAAAAGAACACGCTAGCTAGGCGAGATTAGACCCTCAAATGCAAAATAAATCCAATACATGAAACTCAAAAGCGGAAGCATAACAATATCGTTTCATCATATCAATACATTATCATCTTCTAAATAACATTCACATATATAAGTGCTCAAAACTGCTAACATGATACTCCAATACGCTAATACATAAGAGGTAATGCCATGCTAGACTCAGCTGGATGAATGACACGACACGACTCCCGCCTAGCACGCCACGAACAAAACCTGAAAGGTGGAGGCGTCAGTCTGTGAAGACCGAGTGAGGGGCATAAATATATATAAACACAAGTAGCATGCAACTTATAACCTCGGGTAAGGTTTTGTAACTAAAATAATATAGGTGCAAGAATAACATAGAACTCGCCCGAGATTACAACTATCAAGTTTAACACGATAATCATGTTTGTTATAATCATCAGTGGCCCTGGCGAGGGGCGTGCACGATCTCCAACCAAACCTCGACAGTGAACAAGGATTACCCTTTCATTTAATTAAGTTATCATACAAGTCATAATAGTGCACACAATCAATAACACGAAATCCATCCTTCACCATTGGTGGTGGGTTTGGAAGGCCCGAACCACCCACGATAACACGATGTACGTCGGGAGCATGACTCCCACGTACGGGACTCCTTCCTCCACCAAACCTCCTGGTGGATTCAGGGGGCGTCCCCACGGTGTGAGAGAGGTGTGTGAGTTACCCGTCAGCCCTATGCTTTCCCGGTTGGCTCAAACACTCACTCTTGGACCCACAATGCACGATACATGATAATTCGCCAAACATGATCACGGTTCAATCACGATAACACGATACACGGCTTGCTTGTCATGAACACGATTAGTTTTCAAGAAACACGACTGGTAACACGATACACGGGTAGTTTTTAAATCCTTTGTTTTTGGAAAATGATTATAAAGATATATGTATATGTAATTTGGGCCGAAATCCACGTAAAGGTTATATGGTTCTGGATAATTAATAACTAAACCTCACCTTTACCGACAAAACGCAAGTCGAGACACGATCTACGATCTCTGCTCGATGCCACAAGAAGCTGATCTGTGCAAGGGATACATGTTGTTTCAGTACATATTAGATCAAATAATAGCAATTCGGGGTCAAAGAAATCATCGGATCATGGGGCTAAAAATGTAATTTTATGCAGAAACTTTTGTTCTGTCAGACGCACGGGAACGGCCGTTCCGACTTCCCTTTGTAAATGGGAAGGGCCGTTCCCGTGGCCCTTCAAAACGCGCTAACGATTTTCAATTAAAAAGCGCGCCTTTAGCTGGGAACGGCCCTTCCGGCACACAGGCCAAGATGGGCTCGGCCGTTCCCAGGCTCGGCCGCCTATTTTGTTTAAAAGAGTGGGAACGCCCATTCCCACAATGCCTAGAGTCTGGGAACAATCGTTCCCAGTTTCTGCAACTGAAAAACAGAGCAGAAACAGGGGAAGGCTACGGGAAACAAGCAATCAAGCAACCAAGTCCCAATTTTGATCCCCAAATGCTATTATTTCTGGAAATATGCATGTATACATGTTCAAAGGATAATAAAATAACACTTAGACATATAAATCATGAAATATTATCAAGAATTCAAGGGTTCATGTTCATGATCAAGCTTGATCACTCAAACTAAATACTCAAGTATTCTTGCTCCAAATCATGCCATAATTCAAGATATGATCATATAATCATGCTTCCATCTATACTTAATCCATCTAGCATACAATTCTCCAACACTAGCTATCATATAAGTGATCAAAATCATCACTTCATGCAAATACCAACCTTGAAGATAAAGAAATGAAGAAGAAAGATGATGAAGATGTCTAAACTCCAATTCTTACAATATTTCTTGAAATCTTGGATGAATATGATGAAAATTCACTTCTTCCTTTTCCTTCTTGAAACTGAGAGTAAGGGAGCAAAATATGTTGGGAGATTTTGATGATAATTGATCAAGGAAGAACATGGAAGAAATATGTCGATCCATCCAATTTTGAAACTTGTGAAATGCCTATGTTTACCACTTGATCCCTTAATTGTTTAAGTCATGCACTTGAGGATATAAGGTTTTGAAATGTATTCAATTAGGTCCTTGAACGATCATGCAATTAAGTCCCTAAAGGTTAGGAAGAAAATCAAGTAGGGACAATTTCGTAATTTGAACACTCTCGGTAATTGTTTTTCGTAATAAATATTTTCCATGACTTGAAATAATTTTCCAATGATATGATTCTATATATTTTCATGAAAGTGTGCTAAAATTTTAATTTATAAGATTATAATGAAACGTAAGGAATTGATTGATGAAAATCGGGGCGTTACAATATCTGTGTCCTTCTTCAATTTATTAAGGGCATTATGGTACTTTTACAAGATTTGGAGGGTTTACAAAAAATGAAAAGGATAATAGGGATGTAATATAGCTATTTTTTGAATTGGGGAGTTTAGAATAAATGTTTTGCCTTATTAGGGATTGTTCATTAATTTGCCATTTAAATAATTGGGCAAAATCTGTATGGTTTGATGACTTGATCTAGTTAGTCACTATTTATCGATAAAGTGTACCTTTGTCTAGGACGAAGAAATATAAACTGAAGCTTATAATTCATATTTTAGAATAAATTCCACTTTTCATATAGTCATAAAAACACTTTTATTAAAATAATTATATGTGACGTGGGACAAACCGACTTGCCCACGTAGGCAAAACGTGGACCAATCTCCCCTCAGCACGTGTCCCCGCTGACCAGCCGATATGGTACACGCGCACTAATCAGTCGGTACATCCGACCCATAACCACCACTACAACTCGACCTGTTAACGAGAGCTCGGGTGGTCCGACCACTCCCAGGCCAGTTGAGTGTTTTTCGACTTAGTCCAGAGAAGGTTGGCTTGGCGCCGACCTATCCCCAAGCAGGTCGAGATCACCTCGACCCCTTAGTGGGCCCCAGCCGCCACCCACGGCATTAATTGCAGCCTGCTTAAGGCCGTACCGCCTCTGACATGCATTTAATGCACCTGCAACGGGTACAGGAAGACCATCATTACTCCACAGGTATAAATACTCCCTCATAAATACCATTTCCCAAGCACATTTATTACATCCCAAGCTACTCGAAAGGCTCTCAAACCACTCGATATTGACTTGGGTGTCAGAGTGTCGATAAAGGGAACACCCTTACCCGTCCCTTGTCGGCCCTGAGCTCACGTTTGCTTATCCAGTCTACAGGTCAACAACCATCCGAGGTCTCACTCACTACAAATTCTAAGGATCAAGTCGACATTTTCGAGACACCTCAGCAATCCGAAAATCGACGCGATTATTTTGGCACCGTCTGTGGGAAAACTCGGACAGAAGCCTAGCAAGAATGGAACTGCGTAGTCACCGAACACTTGGGACGGATGATCAAGTAGACGTCCCCAACAAAGGAGGTGGACCCAGCCATCCACCAGCACCACATGGAATAGATACACTAAACGTCCCCGTACCCATGGTTTACGCATCCCCTGACTTGGATGCATACCTCAAAAAATGCCAACCGGAAGCCGACGCGGCGGCGGCAGAAGGTCGGGCCCCCATCTTCCCTGAAAAGCCGAGAGCTAGCCCCGCAACGCCCTCTCTCAGACAATACTCGCACTACTACGGGCCACCGGTGCATTACGGGTATCCATCGCCTCCCTGGGGTTATCACCCGCACCTGGCCTACTACCATCCAGATGCGTATGGCCCACCTCCCTGCGTATCCATCGCCTCCCTGGGGAAAGGCATGTGGATCGATTTGAAATCGAGATAAGTATGTTCGGCCACTCCCCCGACGTAAGAGCTAAGATCTTCGCCACCACCCTGGTCGAGGCAGCCCAGGACTGGTTCTCAAGGCTACCGCCAAGGTGCATTAGGAAGTATGATGCCCTGAGAGCGCTTTATTGCTCACTTCTCTTCCGTAAGGGGCAACAAGCTACCTGCCACCTACCTCTACAACATAGTACAAAGGGAGGATGAAACTCTCGAGCGGCCGTCCAAGTCCAAGCACCAAGCACATGCTCATACCTACCCTCCACTCTGCCATGCGCGATAAAGAGTGTGCCTGTCACATCATCAGGAAGAATCCCACCTCGATCTCCAAGCTGTTAGATATCGCTGGAAAATGGATGAGGGTAGAAGAGGTGGAGATGGCTCAAAGGGGTGGTCCGTCCAAGAAAACGGAGCCTGTCCGACCCTCAAGAGTCGAGTCGAGGAGAGACCCGAAAGGTCGAAGTGACCAGGTTGCTGGGAGTAGCTCGAAAAAGCATTACACCCCACTCAATCGGACGATTGAGGAGATTTACAACATCTCCAACAAGAAGTTGCTTAGAAGCCCAAAGCCGATCAAGGAAACTCAAAAGACTAGGGACTCGAGAAAATACTGTCATTTCCATCGACAAAAGGGCCACAATACCTCCGAGTGCTTCGCCCTAAGGGACGAGATCGAAAGGTTGTTTCGGGGAGGCGAGCTACAAGAGTTCATCAAGAAGCTGGATGAGCTAGCCCTCCGGGTGAGGGAGCACACCCTTCCCCGGCATCGGAAAGTGAAGCAACCGACAGAAAGGGATGAACACAATCTCCCCTACCTTGGACGGATCGACATGATAGCGGGCGGGCCCACGGGGGTAGATACCAAAACGGCCCGAAAGAGAACGAGAAGAGAGGCTGGAGAAATTACTACGGACCTTATGAGGTCATGGAGGTCAAGTCGAGTAAGAGCTAGGTAGATCAGGATATTAGCTTTAGTAACAAGGACCTAGTCTGCCTGCCACCTCGGGAGGGAGAAATGCCTGGTTGTCCGATGGTGATTACGCTAGACGTAGCCAATTACGCTGTATCCAAAACCCTAGTTGATAATGGAAGCTCAATCAATATTATCTATCTCGTGACTCTTAATCGAATGAATCTAGCTAAAAGTTTAAAACTCGAACCACTTAAAACCCCATTGACTGGATTTGGGGGTTCGGAAGTATACCCCAAAGGCCGAGTCCGTTTGATCACCTCCATGGGAACCCTCCCCAAGAGGTCAACAATGGAGCTCGAGTACCTCGTGGTCGACCACCCATCGGTGTATAACATAATCTTGGAAAGACCAGGTTTGATCGATTTCAGGGCAGTTATTTCGACCTACCTCCAGTTAGTCAAACTCCCCACACCGGCGGCATTGGGGAATTGAGGTACGACGTCCCGACGGTTTGGGCGTGCTACTCGATTTCAATGGAGAAGGCAAAATTACCCGATCGAAGAGTGGTTCCTGTTTTGGGTCTGCCCGAAGGAGATGAGGATGAGATTGAAGACTTGGAGGCCGAGGGTGACGAGCCAGTCCGCACTTCCAGAAGGGCAAAAAAGAAGAAAAAGCTGTCGGATAATCGAGTCGAGGCCTCCAATCAAACCGTGGAGATTGAACTTCTACCCGACCAAGCTGAAAAGATCACACACGTCGGCCTACCCGAGCCGGGAAAGGAGCACGAGCAAGTACTCCTAATCCAGTTCCTCCAGAAAAACGCCGATGTCTTCGCATGGAGTGCCAATGATCTGGTGGGGGTCGACCCTTCTGTGATCATGCACCACCTCAACGTCGACCCCTCCTTTAAACCTATCAAGCAAAGATTACGCACCCAGAGTGTGAAACGGAACGAGATAATCGAAGAAGAGGTGAACAAGTTGTTAGATGCCGGGTACATCTCACCGGCCAAGTATGTCAACTGGTTGTGCAACGTGGTCCTGGTTGCCAAATCGGAGGGGAAATGACGGATGTGCAATGACTTCACGGACCTGAACAAGGATTGTCCTAAGGACCCGTACCCCTTTCCCAACATCGACCAGTTAGTCGACTCTACAGCGGGCTGTGAAATGATGAGTATGATGGATACCTTTCAAGGCTACTATCAAATCTTCATGACCCCCGAGGATGAAGACAAGACCGCTTTCATAGTCGTCAAGGGGATCTATTGCTTTCGAGTGAAGCCCTTTGGACTTAAAAACGCGGGGGCTACCTATCAAAGATTGGTGAACCGAATCTTCGAGGAAGAGATAGCCAGGACCATAGAGGTCTATGTCGACGATATGATAGTTTGGTCGACTAGATCGAGTGACCACCTCCGAGATCTTGGGCGAGCGTTCACGCTCCTGCGAAAGTACAACTTGAAACTCAATCCGAATAAGTGCACCTTTGGAGTAGGGGGAGGAAAATTCCTAGGCTATATGGTCAGTCGGAGAGGAATCGAGGTAAACCCTGAAAAGAGTAGTGCCATCCGAAATTTGTCCAGCCCGAAAATGATTCAAGAGGTCCAATGTTTGGTCGGCCTCATTATTTCGCTCAACAGGTTTATCTCCAGGTCGGCCCAGAAGAACCTACCCTTCTTCAAGATCCTGAGGAACGTCAAGGAGTTCAAATGGACTGAAGAGTGTGAACAAGCGTTTGAGGCGCTGAAGAAATACCTCGAATCACCCCCACTTTTGGCAAAACCTGAGCCCGGAGAGGTCCTGTACCTCTACATGGCCGTGTCGAGCGAGGTGATCAGCTCCGTTTTGGTCGCCGTCCGAGATAAGAAGCACATGCCAGTCGAGAAAGCCTCCTCGATAACGAGAACCCCGAGGTTGGGTCATTGGACGCTGTCAGTCGACGGGTCATCGATCTCATCTGGGGGAGGCGCCGGGGTATCTCTGAGGAGTAATGAAGGAGATGAGCTCGATTTCGCCATCTGCCTGGAGTTTCCAGCCACGAACAACGAGGCTAAGTACGAGGCCCTCATAGCGGGAATGAAGTTTGCCAAGGACTTGGGAGTCGATGATCTCGTAGCCCTGACCGATTCTCAATTGGTCGCAAGCCAGTACGACGGCTCTTAGGAGGCGAGAGAGGAATCTATGGCAAAGTACCTAGAGAAGGTAAAACTATGGGCCTCTAAGTTTAAAAAGTTCAGAGTTGAGCAGGTTCCCCGAGAAGAGAACGAGAGGGCCGATGTCCTTTCCAAAGTGGCCAACGGATTCCGGGGAACAAGGGATAGGTCGATCACATTCCTCACAAATACAGCTCGAGCTATTGACGAAAAGATAAACTCCGTCCTGAGCATCGACCCAGTCGAGCCCTGCTGGTTGGATGATATAGTCCTACACTTGAGAGATAGATTCCTACTTGAAAATAAAGTGGAAAGGCGCCGACTCATGGCTCGATCGGCCAGCTATGTGACAGGTGTCGAATCCGTCAAAATAAAAATATAATTCCGGTTTACAACTAAATAGAGTATAGTGCAAACGGGACGAATCCACAGAGATTGGGAGAAAATAATTCAATTTAATCACAAGAGAACTCACTAAATTAACGAGTAAAAATTGGGGGGTTTTGAGATTTACTAAACTAACTAATTAACTAACAAGTAAATTAAACTAAACTAGAGAAAAACCGTAGATAACTAGAAAATTGGTTTTGATATATCAATGGGAAAACAATACCTAGCTAGGAATCACAATTCAGTTTAGAACATCGATCATAGACGCAAGAATAAATTCAGTTATTCAAATAGACTAGCTATAGCAGATAGAGACACACGACTCCGCCTCGTTTTCTCGTACATAATAGAATAACCTAGAGACACTCGACAGTTATTCCCTAATAAACTCACAACCCCTAGAGACACTCGACAGGATTCAATGAGTCGACAGCATTAAGAATTAAGAAAACACTAATCCAAATTAACCTAGTCACGACACGTGCAAGATTCAAATTCGATTATTAACTCTCTTAGTGAATCAGATTCGACTTTACGACTTCCTCTCACTAATGCGCCACTAATTATCTATCAAGCACTACGTATACTTCATGCAATCAAGATTAGCAATATGCAACCATCTACTTAGAAAATCCGGCCGTAATCAACTAAGTAAATAAATCACAATAAACAAGACACTCGGAGAATTAATAAATACTTGAATTAAAACTGAATTATAAAAACCAATTAGGTCTCACGATGTCAAAAACATAAATTGTAAATTCCTAACTAGGTACTATAGAAATTAGCTACTCATGAAAATCATGTCCAAAAGCATAAAATAAATAAAAGCAAGAAATTAATCTCGCTCTCGGATGTCTCCAAAAGCTGCCGCGTGCCCAAAAGCCTCGGAATTGCTGCGTATGAGATGGAGTGAAAGTCTGTCCCAATTTGTTGCTCCAAAGCTTATTTAAATAGCATCCCCTTCATGTTTACCCTCCAGGCCGAATTCAAGTCCAAAAAGGATTCCCTATCTTGTTGCCCAAGTTTTGATCAAAAGGGTCTGGACCTCATTAATTAATTAATGCTATGGGCCTTAATATATCCGAAGCTACCAACTCCACTTAATGCCACAAACGTGCCCACTCCAAAGGCCCACAAACAAATAGCTCCTTTCATCTAATTAAATCCAAGGCACACTCTTAATGATTCCACGTGCAGCCTATTCCCACTTAAAACACTCCAATGTACATTCAACAGCCCACAATGCATCTAAGGTAAACAATTTGGCTTCCCAAATAATTCCATGCGTGGCTCATCAACAATCTTTCAATTCAAACACAAAGTCCCAGCCTTCACAAAATAAAGTCAACCCCCGTACTTCCAAACCAATTGCATGCATGCAAGACTTTAATGTTGCATTCCAATTATTCATGCAGCAAGTCAGCAACTCCAGCTACGGTCAGCCCCTAAAATCCTTCTAATTGGCCCGACAAGTCTCCAAAATACTAAAATTGGCCCAGCTGCACTTAAAACACAAAAATACATCACGGCACCAATTTATATCAAAATTAAGCACTAAAAACGAGGCAATGAACACACAGATATTTGAGAATAATGCACACTATCACTATGCGCTTGACTCAAATGGAATTTTATTTAAGAAATCCTTCAGGGAACTGATTAAGAGATGTTTACGACCTTCCCAAGCCAAGGAGGTTCTCGAAGAGGTGCATGCTGGATCTTGTGGAAATCATGCAGGAGGTCGGATCCTGGCGAAGAAAGTATCACGAGCCGGTTATTATTGGTCGACCTTAATACGAGATTCGATCAACTTTGTGAAGAGGTGTCCTAGTTATCAGAAACACGCCAACCTCATGCATCGACACCCAAAGGAGATGATCCATGTCGACATAGCCTGGCCTTTCGACCAGTGAGGGATCGATATCGTAGGGCCCTTCCCAATGGCCCCTCACCAGCAGCAATTTGTCATCGTCTGTGTCGAGTACTTCTCGAAGTGGGTCGAGACTGCGCCGGTCCCAAAGATCACTCACACAGTCATGACCAGCTTTCTCTGGAAAAACGTCATATGCCGGTTTGGGGTGCCTAGGACACTGATATGCGACAACGGGCCCCAATTCCGGAGTAAAATGTTCAAGAATTTCTACTCAAAGCATGTCATTAGTTTACGTTTCACCTTGGTTGGTCCCCCTCAAGCTAATGGCCAAACTGAAATCACTAATCGAACCATAGTTCAAAACTTGAAGACCCGACTCGACGGGAGCAAAGGAGCATGAGCCGAAGAACTCGACGGAGTACTATGGGCCTACCGGACAACACCTCGAACTGCCGCCGGGGAGACGCCTTTCTCGATGGTTTATGGCTCTGAAGCCATGATTCCTGCTGAATTAATACACCAAACCGATCGAGTATCGCATTACCAACTCGATCGGAATCAGGAAAACCATCAATTCGAGTTGGACATAATTGAAGGAAAAAGAGAACAAGGTTTTCGTCGAATGCAGCAATATCGAGCATCGATGGCTAGGTGTTACAACAAAAACGTCCTCTCTCGACAGTTTCGAGTGGACGATCTTGTCCTGAAACGGGTCAACGCAACTAAACATGTCGGAAAACTCGATGCCAACTGGGAGGGACACTACAAGAAAATCGCAAAAAATCGACGGGCATATTCCGACGGGATTTTTGAAAATCCCATCGATTTTTCGTCGAAAAAGCCGATTTCCGACGGAAAACATACGGGATGGCCCAAACCGATCGAGTATCGCATTACCAACCATCAATTCGAGTTGGACACAATTGAAGGAAAAAGAGAACAAGGTTTTCGTCGAATGCTGCAATATCGAGCATCGATGGCTAGGTGTTACAACTAAAAGGTCCTCTCTCGACAGTTTCGAGTGGGCGATCTTGTCCTGAAACGGGTCGATGCAACTAAACATGTCGGAAAACTCGATGCCAACTGGGAGGGACACTACAAGAAAATCGCCGAAAATCGACCGGCATATTCCGATGGGATTTTCGAAAATCCCATCGGTTTTTCGTCGAAAAAGCCGATTTCCGACGGAAAACATACGGGATGGCGCCCGTTGGAAAATACATCGTCAGAATTGGGTCCCGATGGGTCGTTTCCGTCGGAAATATATTTCCAACGGAATTCCGACGGACTTCCAACGGGAAATTATGTTTTCCAACAAAGTAATTTCCAACGGAGCAAAAATAATTTAATTTTTAAGTTTACCGATGGAATTCCGATGGACTTTTCCGTCGTTATTCCGTCGGAAATTGAATAAAAATAAATAAATTAAAAAAAATAAAAAAACTCATTTGTGACACCCGAACCACCCCGAAAACGAGCCACACCAACACCTCAGACGAGCCACAGACCGAGCTCGAGCTCGGCGAGCCAACCAATGTGAGAATTTAATTCTCGCGATAATTGCGCACGCAAGGATTTGAACTCGGGTCTCCAAGGAAGAATGGTGACTCCCTTACCAACTTGGACAACTTACTTCTTATTAATATTATGTTTTTAAATATATTTATAGACTTATTTCAATTATTTATCTAAATAGTTTTTGTTATTAATTTAAAATATAAAATTTTAAATATATAATTATTTGAATTAAATATAATCATATTTATTGAGATATTATATAAAAATTGCTAGCTTATATACTTTTGTGTTTTAATTATAATGTATATACTTAAAATTATATCAAATATTATATTATTGTAGATGAACAAATAAACTTTATATTATTAATTTAATTTACTATTTTGAAAATATCATAAATTTAATTTCAAAGTTAAATAGTTAAATTAATTAATATTATAATGTTTATTTTCTCAACAAATCATATAGCGACACGTGGCGTATTGTATGATATTATCTCTTTAAAAATAAAAATATAAAGAGATAAATATTCATGTGATATTATCTCTTTAAAAAAATAATAAAATATTAAAGAGATCAAGCTATATAAAGACGTTCTTTCCCAAAGTTATGAAATCAAGGCGTTTGATCCGTTATCAATACATTATATCGATGAATCGACGTTATATTCAAGCTAAATCCACAAAGTTACCGAAGTGTTCAAAGGCGTTTTTGTCGAAATTCTCCAAAATCTAGCACTTGATTCGTAAATAAATCGAAGGACCTACGGATTAATGTTATTAAAAGTTAAATCTGAAGTTGAAAAAGATCAAACTAATTAATAAAAGTTAAATAAGTTGAAGAAGATCGAAAATTGAAGATCCACTTTGATACAAAATTTATAAATTATTTGTACTATTTATCCGATGTTTACACAAGATAAATAATTATTAAACGAGAATTATTAGTGCAAACAATTATATTAATAATTAATAATTTGTATATTATATGATTTTTAAATTTATAATTATTTGTATTAACTATAATTGTATTTTTCTAATTAAATTTGATTAAAGAATTCCAACGGAAAACCAACGGAATTGTTATTTCATTGAACGTCCAACAGAAAACCAACGGAATTGTTATTTCAGTGAACTTCCAACGGAAAGTCGACGGGATAATCCCGTCTGTATTTTTTTTTAATGAAGAATAAAAAAACAATAAAAAAAACTGACGGGATTTTTCCGTCGGTTTTCTATCGGAATTTTTATTTCATTGAAATTCCAACGGAAAACCGACGGGAAAATCCCGTCGGTATTTTTTTTAATGAAGAATGAAAAAACCCGATGGTTTTTCCCGTCGGTTTTCCATTGGAATTTTTATTTCATTGAAATTCCGACGGAAAACCGACGAAAAATTCCATCGGTATATTTGGCGTAATTTTTCTAAGAAATGCACCAAATTTTCGGACGGAATTCCAACGGAAAACCGACATAATTTTTCGTCGATTTTTTCCCATCAGTTTTCGGCTGTTTTCTTGTAGTGGGACCTTTTCGAATTGCCAAGGTTGGGAAGAATCACGCTTATCACCTTGAAGAAATAAACGGCCATCCGGTGCCTCGATCTTGGAACGCTCACAACCTTAGGAGATTTTATGTTTGAAAAGTTGTAAAGCACGATTGCTTGTATATATCAATAAAATCGAACGTTTCGCTCGACTATCATACTCTTGATGAGTTAAATAGGCCGACTTATTAGTTTTGATTTGAATTTACACTGCTGCCCCTTATCCAATTCGACTTGAAAGTTTGAGCATGCATGTTCAAAAATGCTAATTCAAAAATAGATCTAAAAATGATAATTCCATTAAAACAAGAAAGGCCGGATTTGATCGGAATTAATTACATTTGGATTTTTCACATGGGAGCGCTCACCGGCCACCCCGGGTCGGTTTAGGATTTCAGGTTGAAGTATGGTAGAGTAAATTACCAAAGCAGAAAACAAGAATTGAAGTATGGTAGAGTAAAGGCTTCAGGTTGCGCCGGGCTAGGAAGTATCGACAATAAAGTTGGGGTCTATCAAAGGCTCCTCCAACGGCTTGTCCCCAAACAATTCTGGGAAGATCTTGACAGGATCCAGCACGTCAGGGTTGACTCCCTAGGGTATCTTACTCGGATCCTCCGCCCGGCCCCTATACATTAGCTTTGCCAAGATGACGGCAAAGCCAAACTCCTATGTGGCCCAATCGGGCTCTGGCTCCGGGGCTTGATTGTCGGCGGGAGGAGGTCGAGGATCGGGATAGCTAACGCCAATCTTCTTAGTATCGTAGTCGGTTGGAATCTGGCCCTCAGATCGACACTGTGCGAAGTATAAGTCGAAGCCCTCCTTCATGTTATCAATGCTAAAGGTGGCAGTCGATCTTTTGTAGGCCGAGGACTTCATGAATCGGTATGCCTCATACCTCTCCGACTCGACCACCACCTCGTCGAGGATTTTCCGGCACCGATCAATCGCCATCCGGACACCCCTTACTTCCCCAACTTTCTCGTCTTGACGGTGGAGGCTGACCATCTCGCCGGCCTGCTGGTCGATTTTCTCGTGGGCCTGGGCCAAATTCTTGTTCGCCTCTTCCAATCGACGCTGAGTTTCTTGAGCGGCATGCAGGGTTTTCGACTGCGCCAGCTACAACGTCTTCAACTGGGCCCCCAAATCCTTCTGTTTAAGCTCCGCGTCTACCAGTCTCTTTTTAAGCTCTTCTACCTCTGACTCGATCGCGGCTTTCGCTTCCAATCGAGACCGGCCTTCCCGATAGATTTGGGCCCTCCAACTGATGTGGAAAAGGTCTTGAGAAAGCTGTCGATGAGGAAAAGAAGGGTCAATTTTCGATCAAAAAGATGCAGTAAAAGGGTCAAGTAATAGAATTCGAAACCAATCAGAGTAATTGGGCCCCGTCAACTTGTTTGATTCGAGGATGGATACGAGGGGTTTTTAGTTGCCATTTCAATTTGAAAAGAATCACAGAATTACAACCTAAATGAAAACAGAGAAACTATAAGCATGCTGAATAATAACGATTATACATATTATCAAGGTCTTTAGAAATATGTTCTCCCACCGTTTTTAGAAAGTCTAGAAATTCCAACGACTTTAGAAGAAACCTATTTTCTCAGTAGGTACTAGGATCCTAAGCAAACTTAGTTTTAGACCTACGACTCGTGAGACATCCAATGGTCTAAGAATCTTAGGTAGGTACTATTTACCAATTCGATCTCATATGGAACTCCTAGTAATGTTTTTGCATCACTAATCTTTCGACTATGGACCCACGACTCATGAGATATCCACATCTACTTTAGTGTTGAGCTAGACCCATCAATCAAAAGATCTCAACCAAACTTAGTCCGGAACGACCCACGACTCGTGAGACATCGCCCATTCTAAAATGGTCAAGAGATATTAATTACTTAAAGTGATTAATCAGGAAACTAAGAGTTAATAAGATCCACTAATTGCCCTACGACTCGTTAGACAGCAACTAGGTTCACTTATTAAGTCCTAAATCCTATTGATGGAATGATAGAAATTTTATTACCGTGATAAAACACATATGTTTTGAATTAGCTCAATATTAAAAATGGGATTTTCGAATTTCCAGAGAGTTGTCCGGAATGACCTCACCAACATATAATGTTATCCAAATTTTAATTGTCTTGATTAATGCAGTTTCACATAAAATACATCACATAAGCAATTAGCAGATAACCTGTCCTAGCATGATACTAAAATGAGATGATCATGGGTGTCCTATCCTATGCGTGATAAATGGGAGCCACTCCATTATCACAAGTTTTAACATTCATGCCACATAAACAATTCATATCAGATAGGGGTGCAGAGTTTAATGGAAAACCCTATCTATTACATTTAATAGAAATAGCCCTCCCTAACATTTTGAGGGGTCTTCTTATGGCTACCGTTCTCCAAGTGATTATTGTGGATCTTTCTTGCTCCTTGGGTGCTTGTCTCCAAATAGAAAAAGAAAAATTCACTTCCTAATTTCTACTCTCTTTACAGAAATTAATATGGCTTAAACTTCATTTTGACCACAGACAAATACACGGGGCATAGCCCGACCCAAAAACAATATATAAAGAAAGCCACATAATAAACATATAACAATACGCACATAAGTAGGGCTCCAACCCCAATTGAAAACGCGCAACTATGGGGTTCCGACCCCAATTGAAATCATTCATGTGCACAATTTAAAACATGCATAAGACTAACCCATGATCACCTAATCTAGCATAATTTCCGCATGAATTTAAATTTACCGATTAAATTTAAAATTCTTTTCACTTCAAGTTATAATTAACTTAAGTAATTTGAATATTGTTCATTATTAAAGAATTTATTCAAAATCGAATCACTGGATCTTTGACAAAACAACAATTAATTCAAAACTAAATTTTTATCGAATTTATCTTTCAAAGAGATTTAATTAATTTTTTCGAAAAATTAGATCTTAATTTTAATTCATAAAATTCTAAATTTATTATTTCAAATAAATAATATTAATTTTAAAATCAAATTTTAAAATGAAAAATAAATTTTCAAAATCGGGATTTTACAGAATTGGAAAAATGAAACAAAATTAGGGTTTCAGGGACGGACCGCACAAGGCGCGGACATTGCCCTCACGCGCGCGTGTGAGCAGGCAACTCCATGCACACCGCCCGTGCAGTGTGCCGGAACCCGGTCGAGAGTGCCCGCAAGCGCCGAGCCTATACCCTCGTGACCGGACTTTTGTGTATGACCCTCTAGGTTCATTATTCAATTAGCAGTGAACTTAATTAATTAATACAATTATTAATTAATTTTCTCACCGATCACACGACCATAGTCTAACAACAGGTGTGTGACCCCTAACCGAATAACGAATTACTCGAAAGAACCTTTCAGTCAATGACAACTCGTGTAATATGATCCTCCTACTAATTCTCTCTTTCAATTAATAACTAGGGCATGAGAATAAATAGAACCCTATAATAATATTAATCTTAACTCTAAGTTCATTCTTATCCATTTGATCTCGATCCAAGAGACTACTTTCTTGATCTCGATCCAACCATCTTGACCAAAGACTACAACATGGAATACGAATAAATTATGTAATAAGAGATCTTCTTGCTCTGGTCAAGTGTAGGTCCTTTATTGATTCTCACATGCCTTCACATGTCACTTTTGCAATCCCGACATAAGTCATAATTTCGGTGTCTCGAGCAACACCGTTTTAGACCTATATCCAAGATTGCATAGTTAACACATATAAGTCAATTATGGAATCTCAACTCTAAGGATTAATGGAACACACCATTGACTTGTGAGATATTTTCTAATCTGGAAGTTTCTATTTCTAGAAATGGAAACTTCATTTTTCCATTTAGGAACGTTCTCACACGGTGTACCTAAGTGTACTCATTCTATTAATAAGCATCCTTGTGTATTGCGTACTCATTTACCATACACTTTTAATGACTAAACCCTAAAAGCTTTATAGACTAGGAAGTTCTAATACATACCTATATAAAGTAAACACCCAAAACATACAAAAGCACATATAAAGAAGTGATTGCCAAATCATATCACTTGTCATTATTCAAAGATTTTCTGTGTTTTACAAGAAAATAGATAAAGCGGACATTACATGTCGGCTTTAAGGGCACTATTCCTAAAAACGATAAGTATTTTAGGATATGATATGTTTGTAGCGGGTTATGATGTGTTGGGCACAAGAGACTATGGGTAAGGACCCCCAGGACGGTATCGAGTCGTCGGGGTTAAGCCTATGCATAGTCTCTATACATTACGAGAATCAACACTGAACCCACTAGGAGGTTTGGGGAGGGGGGATGGAATCCTGAGGCATGAGAGTCATACACTCACGACCTTGACATATATGAATGGATGGTTAGGGGGTATACACCCTTCCATCACCCTGTGTAAATGATGGATATGATATGTTGTGTTTTGTATTTATTTGATATGACACGAGGAGAAAGATTGGTTATGTGTTCGTACCTATCAAGCTTCATGTCATGTTATGTTACGCTTTGCAAAACGGGGATAGACTCGATTAATAAGATAAAAGTTAGAATGCATTTTGATATGATAAGCTAAGTTAAGATACAATATATTATGATACGTTCGGTTATGATTTGTTAAGTTATGTTTGTTTACGAAAACCTCCTATATGTATTATCACGGGTAAAATGTTTTAGTGTACAAAAACTATCCTTAGTTCACGAACATTTACGATTTGACCAATCTATGCCCCTTATATATATATGTAGTGTGCGTATGTTAGCCCCTCACTGTTAGTGGACTCACCCTCTCCCTCCCCAACGTTTTTAATTGTAAATTTAGCTTTCGGAGTTCGAGCGTGACGACTTGAGTCATGTTCTTTGAGTCATTCAGTCTAGTCGAGTCTTTTAACGGTTGTATAAGTTTCACATTGCTTTATGTTTTGAATTCTGTTAAGTTATGTTTGTACTTTACGTTCATATCACGCTTGTTTTCGGGACAGGCTTCTAGGGCCCAAATGAACCATTTGTATTTTGAAATTCGATGTGAATTTATGATTTCCGGGATTAGGGATCTATCCTAGTGGAACGTGTAACTTGATGTTTGTCTATCTTATGTTTATGATTTTTACGCTTTAGTGTAAGGGATGTGGTAACCCATCGATCGGGGTGCTATAAAAAATCTAATAAAGGTGGTGTTATTGAGATTATTTTCGGTCAGATCTTCTTCGTGAAGAGCTTGGAGAAGTTTTTATGTGCTTGAATTCGTTGTTGTCAAGATATTTGACTTTCAGGTGGTGTTGGCCGATTGTGTGAGGCCACAAATTTGGAAATGCAATGTTTGAAAGACGAACTTGTGGGAAGCATGGGCAACCTATTATTCAGCAAGGGATATATAGATCCATGAAATTCTGATGTGCGATGCTAGCTATTTTGTGGATCAGATCTTGTTGGTGTCTATCGGAGGGGATTGATATGTGGGAAGGTGCTTAAACGAAGAGTTGATGTAAAACTCGTCCCCAATGAATGCTTGGTAGATTGTGAGGGATGTTTGAATCCATGTCTTCCTTTGGATCTAAAGGTGGAGTTGAAGGATATTGAAAGCAAATCTTGTAGAAGAATGTCACGTCTTGATGCTTAACTAAAAAATGAAGGATAGATGTTGGAGGCAAGGATGATGACTCGTTCCATATAGTGTTGCCACAAGAAAGACATGGTATGCGTGAGACAAACCTTGATGTTCGAGTTTTGTTCGAACAAAATCTTGCTAAGGCTCGTGTTAAAGTCAGCATTGAGGAGCTTCTTACTACTCCAAACGAACTAAAATCTGATGCTTTGTGAGGATGTTTTAGAGGGAACCATTGCTGGAAAGCATTGAGGCCAGTGGAGAATCAATAAATGGTGGATGTCTTTTAATCCTCTGGGGCAAAAGATTTGAGAAGTGTCCTTTGTCCCAAAAAAAAAAAGGAGTTTGTTTTCGTGGGAAGGAAATCAAGTCCAGAAAATCCAGGCGAATGAGTTATGGTCAGATATCCAATGAAGATTGAATTCTTTCAGTGGTGGTGGTTTATTAGACCCTTGAAAGGTGCTATGATCTTGGCTCGGCATGTGGATGATGCAAGATGGGAGATGAATGCTTGCTTGGTGGAGTATCCTTGATCTGAGGTGTTTTGGTGAGGAGCAAAATACTTTGTACCGATAGATTTGATGCACAGACATGATTGGCGGGGATAAGGCTAGATGGTCGGGATGTCGGTTGGTGTCGTGTGCATATATTACGTATGATGCACACAAAGCTTGGAGGATTACATGCATAATGACTTTATTCGCGCACTAAGGCTGGGCTTCGTGAGCGATCAACTAGCACTGTAGGAATTTAACTAAGTGTTGCACGAGGAAGGCTAGTGTAGCATGCACCCCTGCGAGTTACTAGTGCATTTGACAAAGAGTTTCCCGCATCGGGCGAGATGTGCGTGATAGACTGTTGGTGCGTGCACAAACATGAACAATAGAACGGTTATGGATGATGCGCGCACGATGTGTGCATGCCAGGAAGTTGTGGTTGATGGTTACCACTGTAACACCTTTGTGGCAATTTTATGTGAGAGAAAACTACCCAACACTTGGCAGTTTACTTGTTAATTATTTGCCTAGTTGAGTGTGTTGTTCTTAACATTTATACACACTAGTAGGTGGCACGTGTTGTCCCATTTATTCTTATTTTTCAATCAACAAAGTTTAGTTTTTCAAAATTTTCTGTGTTAGTGGGCTTTATTAGTCTTTTTTTTTCTCCCCTATGATTATATTTATTATTTTTATAATATTTTAATTATTGAAATATATCGTGCGATACTTAAGCTTTTAATTGTAGCTAGTACTTTATTTTATTCAAAAGAAGTATTTGATACATTCATTTGAATTTTGGAAATAAAAGCATGCACTTGTTTTTTCCTATCATCTAAGAAGAATCTCTTTTTTTTTTTCCTTTTTTATTGTTTTCAATAACTTAGTTTTTTTTTTTTCCTACTTTTCCTTGTTTTTTGTTGGATATTTTTTCTTGATCAGAAATATTGCTAGACTTTCATCATCTTTGTCTATGTTTTCATCCTTGTCCACAATTTGTATCTTCCCATTCAGTTTTTTACTTTTTTCTCCTCTTTGAAATCTTTAGTCTCTCCTGTTTAAATATCTTTAGTCTTGTTTCATTCTTTGCTTTTCTTACCATTTTTTCCTTTGTTTTTGTTTTCTCTCTGTCTTTGATCTCAATATGCTCTTATTTCTCCTCTTATTTCCCTTTTTGTAGGAGTTTGGTGAATTGATTGTTGGAATCCTAAGATAAGATTTGAGATTCAAATTGAAAACTTCCCACTTAAAATTGTAAAGAGTGTCTTTTGTCTTCTGTTTTTTTTTCCAGATATAGATATCGAGGATCGAATTTTCCTAAATAATTATTAAGAGTGAGGTCTCTCAGCCTATACCAAGGGTTTTGTTTAGGTGTCTTATAAGAAATCTCTTGATTCTTATTTCCTTGAAATGAGGATCTGTAAAAATAACATACCCTTTGATTTTCATAATTAAGAAATTTATATGATGAAAAATCATATCTAGAGTATTTTTGAAAATTTTCTTTTTCATTAGATAATGAATCTACTTTAAATAGGTTTTTGGAATCCATTAATTGGTCTTTTTTCTTCGAATGCTATTTTTAAAAATTTTCTTTGAATGTCGTTTTCTTAAAATTTTATTTTTAGCTATACGTTGCCTTTCCTTGATGAGGATTTTGATTTTTGCCTTTATTTGAGATTGAATGGATGTTTAGCAAAATAACATTATGTAAAGTTGAGAAGAGCAAGAATGAAAAAATCTCCATATTATGAAATGAATTTTAAATTAAAAGACTCGTGGAATTAATAAAAAATGATAATAGAGAAAAACGGCGTAGTCTGAAACTGATTATTCAATACAACGGGGTGATATCATAAAAGTTTATAACTCCGTTTTCTAAATAATTTTATTTATCATTTACATTCCGCCATCAATAGTATATAAGAGTGGGGTAATATCAATTCTCCTTGGTTGTTTTGGATTGATCCCCATGTTGTTGTTCACCTGGTAGCACATACAACTTAAAACTTTATAATATTTGAAATTAAATATGTGAAATTACAATAAAATATATTAATAGAAAACCAAAACAATTATTGGTTTTATTACCTATGTTCTCGGGAGATTTTATTAGTGGTGGCCTCCCACAATTAGTGTCATGCGGTCCTAGAAGGGATTTTCAACTATAGTTAGCTATACATGTAAATTAGTAAATATCGTTTGCCATAAAAATGAATAAACAATGAGAAAAAATATATTTTTTAATCCATAATAATTGAATCAATAAAGTTGGGGTACCTCTACTAAGAACTTCATAGTAGACAACATTTTTGGCCATTGTCCTTCCAATATCCCCAATTATATCTGGTTTAATCAGAATCTTGGTGTTGCACATGGAAGTTCCTCTAGATAATGCAATGTAAAATTGGCCATATGAAAACACTGGTTGAGGCAAGTAGACACCAACAAATGGGATTGTTTATCCTTGGGCTTTATTTATGGTCATTGCAAAGCAAAGTCGAATTGGAAGTTGTTTTCTTCGGAATTGAAGTGGGTATCCTTCGTTTTCTGGTAGGGATAAGGGTATTCTTGGAATGAGGACATGTTTTCCTGAATGATGGCCAAATGTGATTTCTGCATGAATTATGTTATCATCAAATGCTCTACAAACCATTCTAGTTCCATTACATAATCCATCTGATGGATCCATGTTCCTCAATAATATGATCGGACAGTATCTTTCGAGAACCAATCTATGTGGTGGCATTCCATTTGGTGTTAATAAGTTCAAGAATTCCGGTTGGTAATAACTTTGATTTGTCCACATACTTGTTCTTAGAAGTCAATATTGCAGGATTAGTCATATACGAAGAAGAATGAGCATTCTATTCTAGGATTGGGGAAACAGTATCTATAAGCTTTTGTTTGGATGCTTCTTCATTATCTTCAACATATTCAATTACCATAGCGTGCAGAATGTTTATATTACCCCCGTCATCTGTTGGTTCAGTTCCATTTCCCACTCGTAGCAAGAATTCTCCAAAAGAAGGATTTGATCTTGCCCTCATGTTTTCTTGTAGAGTTAAATGTCTCATTTGTTTGTACAAAAATGATCGTACTATACTCATATCTATGGTTTCTTGCATCGTAGCTTTGGGCACAACTGGTAATACTTGCATGAAATCTCCCCCCCCCCCCCCCCCAACCACTACTTTTCCCCCAAATGGCTCGTTAATATCAGTAATGTCTTGTAAGCTTCTATTAACAGCCTCAATTGCTAAACGTTTAGTCATGGGCGCCTCATCCCATATGATTAGACTTGATTTTAGGCATAACTTTGCAAGTCCACTTTGCTTTGATATTGAGCACAAACTTTTCTCATGCAATTCAATTGGTATTTTAAAGCGGGAATGAGCTGTATGGCCTCCTGGTAATACTGCTACTCCTGATGTGGCTGTGGTAAGAGCTATTATTTTTTTAGATCTTACATTTGCCAGCAAAGCATGGTACAAATAAGTTTTTCTTGTTCCTCTAGGTCCATCAACAAAAAAAAGACCACCCTTTTTGGAATCTACATAGTCCAATGTTTCTGAGAAAGTTTTTGTTCGGCTGCATTCAAGTTGAATTGAGAAGAATAATCACTTTCAGCAATCTCAAGAGTCATTTCATCCGTTATTTCTCGAGGAAAATTATCATTGGTTGCATGGCTAGCAACAAAAATCTTAGACAGATTATAATCCTCAATACTTTTTGCCCATATTCTCTAAAATGAAACTAATGCTTTCTAATGTTTTAGATAATTGTGCATCAACTAAAATACTCTTCTCTCTATGAAAGTCTTCCGACATCGCTTCAGCATAAGTACTCCATAATTTTCGGACGTCTGTAGGTTCACAATATACCAAAATGGTGGCAAAGAGCCTTCGTAAAGCATGGGGCATTTGGAAACTAATAGTTTTATTTAAGTACTTTAGAATACATAGATCGGATTCTAGTAACCCTCTCTTCTGTGTTGCTTCTTTGAAAGTGTTGTACAGTTTTCCATTAACAGTTAACAAATAATCAAAAGAAGTTGATCCACGGACATGGTTCAATAATAACCTCAAGTAGTATGTTTCTCCTTCACTTGGATTTGCTCCATTCACACGCCCGATAACTCTTCCTTTTATCGTTTCATGCCAAACTTTCTTTTGGTTATCCCATACGTAATATTGAGAAAATTCACTATACAAATAGCTCCTTGTTTTAGCTTTTGTGGCACACATCTCAAAAAATGCAGTCAACATGGTCTTGGAGGCATGATCCCACTGTAAAACATTTTCTAAATTTTGATTCTTCCAAAATGTAACACTTTGCTTTTTTGGTAAATGAAGTGGTAAATTTATTACTGCAGGGGATATTTCATTCAAATGAAACTCAAAAATTCGCCACATCGCCTCTTGTGTTGATACCCATTTTACATCTTGGAATTGCCGAATTTCGTCTATAACAGTCTCTTCTCCACCAGGGGCTATGTAGACCCTTATAGTTATACTTATACAAATACTTTATGGTAGTCAATCCAGAGCACACTTCAACATTAACATGACAATCATATCTTAATAGAAGGTAAGGATTGTACGGGACAACCCATTAAATGTTAAGCTTTGCATTTTGTACGTCAACACTTCGGCCATCCATTTGTCTTCGGTATATTAGATATCCATCATTTCCTTGAATTGTCTTGACACAAAATGGACGAGGATAGTGGCTTTTGTAATGACCATCCACCATACAAGAATTATTATTATTTAGCTTTCCACATGTACCATGCATCATATGTTTCACCACTAAATCATAGAGTCGAGGATGCTTCTCTTTATCAGGCAACTCAGCAGAAACAAAATAGTTAAATTGGTTCAGTGATCTTGTACTCAGATTTTAGTATAATCAGCATGTGAACATGCAGCAAACCTCTCTTTTGAAATTCAACGACAAATGCATAAGTAGCCACTTTTCCAAAGATCTCTTTCTTCACTATTTGATCTTTTAGATCATGTAATTTGGTTCTTTCAAAAAAAAAAAATCTTGTAATTTTGCGCGAAAAACCCTAAAGGTTAAATCTGGTCGATCTTGAGCTTGTTGTCCCCTTTTTAGGTTTACTTTTATTTCTTTCCAATCTGGATTACAAGTCATAGTAATGAAAAGGTCCGGTTTTTCAAACTTTCTTACCAAAACCATGATGGGATGCGGGCCCATAACAGTAGCGGTCCGGGACCACATTTTAAAATTTTTTATTATAATACAAGTATTAAAATATTTCTAAAATATTTTAATACAAAGCGGAAGACTTAGCCGGATCTACTCAAGTATATACATGCAATTGATAATAAATTTTAAATCACTTAAGCAGATAAATATCTAACATGCAATTAACACTTAAGAGCACATAATTTATCATGCTTAAAATAAAATAACTGAAAGATATTACCGTACTGCAAACATGGCTATCTAACGGCATTTTTCCAGCTCCTATCCCACTCGTGAGACCGGCAGAGCTTCCCTGCAATATCCCCAGGGACACCCTCGGAGTGTGGGCTCCGAAAGTATTTCTCTAAATACTTAGAGAAAATAAAATTTTAAACTAAAAACCCTTTTCAGGGTTTATTCTCCCAAAATTAGGCGTTTTATATAAACACCTAATTAAAATTAATTCCGAAATAAATCGGAATTAACTAGGAGAAAAAGGGATATGGTTTCAAAGCTAAGGAATAGCCAAAACCTCTCCCAAAACTGAATATGAGAAATGAGGACCCAAGGCCCCTATTTATAGGGGAAAAACCGAGGGCATTTTGGTCATTTTGGATACAAAAGCAAGGGTAAAATGGTCATTTCACACCCCCACTTGTGTAGCCAACTTGGACACGAAAACCGAGGACACTACGTTGAAGGTCTCGTCACCACGAGTCCAACACCGCCGGCCGTTCGCCGATCGGAGATCTCACGCGCCCACACGCGCGGCCACAAGGCGGCACGTGTGATCACTTGCGGTTTAGGGTTTCCGGTGACGTGGCCTCTTCTGGAGCTGCCACGTGTCCGGGTCTGGTCCGACCCGGAACCGGACCCGATCCGACCCTATCCGCGAACCGACCCGTTGACCCGGCCCTGACCCGTTTGACCGACCCGGTCCGGATCAAATCTGGACCGTTGATTCACGATGACGTGGTACGATCTGGGCCGTCCACGTGTCGTACACATGGCGTGCCACGCGGCTGCCCGGTCAGCGCCACCTGGGCCCACTTGCTGACGTGGCGTGACACGTCAGTGCCGCGTCACCTGCCACGTCAGCATTTTTTTTAAAAAAAAATTTAAAATTTTATTTTGTCCAAAATAAAATTCCGGACATTTCCAACTCTTTGGAATTTGATTTATTTTCTTAAAATAAATCCCTTGACTATTTTCAAACACTTTGAAAAATTCATTTCTCTTTCTCCTTTTAATATTTTCTCTTTGGGTTTTCAATTGGGGCTTGCAGGGGGACCTGCAGGACTAATTAATTTTAGCTCCAAACGGATTAATATATTATCATCTCATGACAATAATTAATTACCGTTTAACAATATTTAATTCCACTAAATAAATATTGTTGCACTCTAAAATTAATTAAATTATTCACGAATTTCTCGATCTAGAATAATTTTGCATTTTACTCCTCCGTGTAGATATCCATGAAAAATAAATTGCAACTACTATCATTTATTTTTCATCTCTAATTTGAAATTTATTGATTTGCCTTAAGTTCAAATTCTCTGTATGTGAAACACATTCAACATACAACTTCGGTGACGTTATCACGCGAAGTGCTTTGGCCAAAGTCTTAATTCGAACTTTTGCAAATCTATTTCAAGGATATCTCTTACCTTCGAGCAAGGCCACAGATTCCTCGATCAATATAACTCTTTAGCACATTTCATGTTGTCACCGAATCATACAAAGTATTTTGGCCACCCGTTACCGAGACCTCACTTAGAGCATGTTACAGTGACTAACACTACATGCCTAAAGCCGAAATATTATCAGGATTAAGAGTACAATGCTTCCTGAGATTTTATTCATTTTAGATAGCAGTATAAAATAAATAATCTCAGTGGTCCAGTTCGATGTTTCCAATCCTATTGAAAATCATCAACGTGTTATAATTGGAATCACCATTCCCTATGACGAAAGACTAATCATCTTATATAACCACGTTATAGTCACGATAAGAACATATTCTTATCTTACCGACTAGAACTTTAATGACACGTGATTTCGGTATTCAAAGTCTTTTCCTATGAAACATATTTCATATAAGAATACCATCACACGTCATTAATCATTAATATGTGAAATACTCATAACTTGCTGTAAATTCAGTTTTATTAATTCAACAAATTGAATTTTCAGGGCACTATTCCCAACAATCTCCCACTTGCCCTAAATTCAATTTGGCCATACATCTAAGTCTTACTCCTTTCACACGAGTGTCAAAACTCGTTTTGCACTCTTTTACGCCAATACTTTAATGAAGGAATCTTTTAGATGTTTCTCTGAGCCAACAACTAGGAAATCATAAATCCAATACATCTAACTGGCTGCTTCTCAAGCTACCATGTATTTGACTTCCATGGCGGTGTAAGCAATACAAGTCTGCTTAACATTCTCCAATTAACAGTTGCTCTTTCTAGAGTAAACACGTGTTCTGATGTCAAACATCTAGAATACAAATCAGATTGTATATTCGAACCTGTGTACTCTATTAAAATGAGCTCACCACTGTGGTAGACAAGCATATAATCTCAAGTCCTTCTCAAGTACTCCAATATATGCTTTCACTACTACCCAGTGTCAGATTCTAGGGTTTGACTAATATCTGCTGACTTAGACCTATTTCATAATAGACATCTGGCCCTGTACATAATATGATACACATAAAGCTTCCGCTGCGGAACTCTAATCATGTCTTCTATCTCTTCAGTTGCCTCAGGACACTGATCCCGAGATAGATAAATTCCAAATCTAAAAGGTAATGAACCTTTCTTGGAATCTGTCATATTATACCTTACCAGATCTTATCTATATATGCTTCTTGTGATAAACCAATCTCCTTATTCCTATGATCACGATAGAATTCTGATCCTTGGAATAACATTGGTTTCACATAGGTCTTTTCTTGTCAAAATGATTTGACATCCAAATTTTGACCACTGACAAAATTCTTGCATCATTCCCTATGAGCAGAATATTGTTTACGTACAAAATGAAAATGTTACAACATTATCTTGATGTCATTTGTACACACATGGTTCATCAGGCAATTGCACAAATCCAAAGAATTTAAATTGCCTCTTTAATTATGATGCTCCATAATCTAGACGCTTGCTTAAGATCATAAATTGATCTATCAAGCTTGCATTATATGCACCTGATTTCTGGCTGTGAAGCCTTCAGGTTATGCCATGTAGCTCCTCTTGTTGAAGTTGCCCGTTCAAGAACATAGTCTTTACATCCATTTATCTAATCTCATAATCGATAATGAGATAAAATGGAGAGGATAATGGACTTAAGCACTGTTACAGGCGAGAAGATCTCATAAATGATTTCTTCTTTCTGGGTAAAATCCCTTGCCATAAGCTTTGCTTTAAAGTCTCTACTTTTGTCCATTTCTCCTTTTATCGTCTTGTAGAACCCAATTTTATCTAATGGGTTTAATGCCTTCAGGCGCCTTCACAAGCTCAAGACTTTGTTAGAATATAGAGATTCTAACTTAGATTCCATGGCTTCTGACCAAATGGTCAGCGTCTATATCTTCCACAGCTTCATTACACGTGATAGGATCAGATACCTTAGATTCAACCACTTGGGTTAATAAGTATCTTGTCAGGTGTCCTGACAATCCTCCCACTACAATGATGCTCTCGTGTACACGTCTCTACATCACATGTTGTATTTGGTACATCACATGTATCTGATACATTTTTAGTTATCACGGGTTTATGGAAATCAGTATCTAATACTGTTATTTCTTTTAACACTACTTTGCTTCCACCCTTTGTGGTTATCTATGTAATTATCTTTGAAATATTCACAAACATCTTTTGTGATTTCTCAAATTACAAAATATACCACCTCTCGTTCTTCTAGGATAACCTTAGAACAAGTAAACCTTTGTTCTTTATTCTAACTTGTCAGGATCCATCCTTAACTTGTGGACCAGGCTACTTTAAATCCGAAGATAAAAGATACAGGGTTTTCACCCTAGCTATAGATCCATCAGTGTTTTAGGAACTGACTTAGATAGAACTAGGTTTGTCGTTTTGTGTGCAAGACCCCAAAACGAAATTCATAGGGTAGCATGACTCTTCATGAATCTTACCATCATTATCAGAGTTTTATTTCTCCTTTCTGCAATATATCTTTGCTAAGACGTATCTCATATATATAGTTGAGATCTAATCTCAATTGAGAAATTCTGTTTAACTCTGAACTTAGATACTTATCACTACTTCGACCTAATCGAAGTGCCTTGATATGTTTTCTAATTTGATTCTTTGACTTCAGTCTTATATTCTTTGAACTCTTCAACAATTACAGACTTAAGTCTCATCAAATAAAATTATATGTATCTAGAGTAATCATTCAAACGAATGATGAAATATCCAAAACTTCCTCTTGCTTGAATAATCATAGGATCACATATCCGTATGAACTGACACATGCAACTTCATGGCTTAAATACCTTTTGTCTCAAAAAGGTTTCTTGGTCATTTTAACCTTCTAAATAGGATTCGCAGATTGATACTATTTTCAAGTCAATAGGACTCAACAATCAGTCTTTGGATCCTATTCAGATTCAATTGACCAATAGATAGGTGCCACGAAGAAGTTTTTCTTCTTAGATGGTAGGTCAAGCTTCTTAATGTTAAACTTGAATTAGGGTTTTCATTGATGTATAAAAGACCATCTTTTATTGTGCCAGAGCAAATAAACCTTTTATTTTGCTTAGTGGTAAACTTTTGTTCAAAACAAACAATTAAACTATTAGTTATCAAATAACTTACAGAAATTAAATTTCTGTATATATGGCACGTATAATATTAAAACCCTTTTGCCAAAATACGACTTTATAGTCTTTACTGCTAATACAATTACGCTTGTATTATCCCCGAGCAGTAGTTATGTGTTAGCCGTTTTTCAACCTTTCTGGTTGGTTTGAATCTTCGCAACAACTTGCAAATATGATTAGTTGATCTCAAATTCACATACCAGGACTCCGGTGAATTTCCAACTAAACATATTTTCAACGAGTAAGATATCTTCATATCTTATCTAAACGGCGTAACAAACAGACAGACTAAGTATTTTGGATAATTTCCTTTTCCAATACCCATTACCACCAAAATAGAAACACTTTTCCATTGTCGGATTTGACTTTCTATTTCTGAACCTTCGATTGGGAACTTTTCCTTTTCTTTCTTCCACTTACTGGCTTTCTAGCCCGTGGATATTGATGTCTGATTAAAGAGAACTTTTCCCTTAGTCTATATCACCCTTTCTGCCACATTGAGGTCGTTCATTGGTTTTTAAAAAATTATTTAAAATAATCTTGAACGTTCAAATGACTTAGGCAGAGAGTATAGGATCGTATCCTATCTGTTAAGATTGTCTCTTTAAGCACAGAGGGTTTCAATCTCATTCAGATTAGCTATCATATTCATAATATGATTATGAAACAGTGATCCTTCAAACATCTTTAACTGACAACCGTTTTCATGGCTCGTACCTACATACGACTCTGTCTTCAACACATGTTCTTATCAGTAGACATCTCATGTGTTTGATGCTCAAGAACATTCAAAACAGATGTCAGGATATAAGACTAGCCAGATCATCACACTTGATCTATTTAGAATAAACGTCTTTCTAATCCTGACTGGTTGTAGTTTCCGAAATTTTCGGATAAGGTTCAGTGAGTACGTAAACTTTCGTGTCTCAATACGATGTCAAGATTCATTACTTAGTCAGCGTAGTTGAACCCTTACTAGCCTATTTCCTTATAGACATACAGTTTGGAGTGGGCTAAGAGAGATCGTAATTATAAAACTGAAATAAATAAATAAATGCAAGTTATGATTATGTATTTCACTTTCTTCTGCGTCCAACCAATAAATGAAATCCACGTAAGCATTTTGGTTTACGCAATGGTGACTTAACTAACTGTAGTTGACTCCCCGGAGGCGAGGTCGAAAACCGCTTAGAAAAGCAAGAACTATTCTTAATTAACATGTCATCTAGGTAACTCTTACCAAACAATGTCAATCCACCACGTCAACCCTTGGCCTCTAAGTAAATGTAACATAGCTCCGAAGGGAGGTTAATACATTACTTAGTCAAGTGTGTACCATTACCTAGAAGTCCGTACGAGTAGGTCAAGACACTCCACGGAGGCGTGGTCGAGCTGACTTCCCCGTATTTCATTCTATCCGTAGAAGTCTAATCTTGTATACCGCGAATATATACCCGCCGAAGGGAGTAGTATACATCCACTATACTATAGACGGGTAATGGAGGCTGTGAGAATCCAACTCTTTTCATCTCGCTCCCACTTGAATTTTTAAAAGGTGTGGATTATCTGTTGATTATTTAATAATCACTTTTGGCGTCTTATTGTTGGAAGTAATTAATCTAATTAATACCCTCCCACTAGGATTACTAAATCATATTTAAAATCCTAATAATAATATTTTAAGGCAATTTAATAACTATTTATTAATTAGGCCGAAAAATATTAGTTCAATTATGCATCTCGTTCAATCTCTATTAAACATTACTATTTAATCACATTAAATAAAATATGCATAATTGTAAATATCATAATATCTCATATTATCATGATCATGCCATAAAATAAAATAATTAAGCATGCTTTCATATAATTATCACATAATTATCATGCTTAAAATTTTAAATGACACAAAATAAATATGCCATAAATTAAATCAATTAAGCTTGTTGTTATAATTATCACATAATTATCATGCTTAAAATAAATGGCATAAAGTAAACATGTTATAAATAAATTATCTCATAATTTAAATCATGTTTACTGATTCGGTAATTAACCAGGAAGATTATTGAAATCGATTTCCAGAAAATTACCATTCCACGTAAATTCCCAGGAAACACTGGAGGGGTCACAACGGTCCCACTTAAAAACCAGCCTCCTTTGACAGAATTTACGTGCACAGTATCAGATTTAAAATTATGCATCACATGCATCATATCAATGCATGTATATATCTAGAGCACGGCTCTGATACCACTTGATGGGATGCGGGCCCATAACAGTAGCAGTCCGGGACCACATTTTAAAATTTTTTATTATAATACAAGTATTAAAATATTTCTAAAATATTTTAATACAAAGCGGAAGACTTAGCCGGATCTACTCAAGTATATACATGCAATTGATAATAAATTTTAAATCACTTAAGCAGATAAATATCTAACATGCAATTAACACTTAAGAGCACATAATTTATCATGCTTAAAATAAAATAACTGAAAGATATTACCGTACTGCAAACATGGCTATCTAACGACATTTTTCCAGCTCCTATCCCACTCGTGAGACCGGCAGAGCTTCCCTGCAATATCCCCAGGGACACCCTCGGAGTGTGGGCTCCGAAAGTATTTCTCTAAATACTTAGAGAAAATAAAATTTTAAACTAAAAACCCTTTTCAGGGTTTATTCTCCCAAAATTAGGCGTTTTATATAAACACCTAATTAAAATTAATTCCGAAATAAATCGGAATTAACTAGGAGAAAAAGGGATATGGTTTCAAAGCTAAGGAATAGCCAAAACCTCTCCCAAAACTGAATATGAGAAATGAGGACCCAAGGCCCCTATTTATAGGGGAAAAACCGAGGGCATTTTGGTCATTTTGGATACAAAAGCAAGGGTAAAATGGTCATTTCACACCCCCACTTGCGTAGCCAACTTGGACACGAAAACCGAGGACACTACGTTGAAGGTCTCGTCACCACGAGTCCAACGCCGCCGGCCGTTCGCCGATCGGAGATCTCACGCGCCCACACGCGCGGCCACAAGGCGGCGCGTGTGATCACTTGCGGTTTAGGGTTTCCGGTGACGTGGCCTCTTCTGGAGCTGCCACGTGTCCGGGTCTGGTCCGACCCGGAACCGGACCCGATCCGACCCTATCCGCGAACCGACCCGTTGACCCGGCCCTGACCCGTTTGACCGACCCGGTCCGGATCAAATCTGGACCGTTGATTCACGATGACATGGTACGATCTGGGCCGTCCACGTGTCGTACACATAGCGTGCCACGCGGCTGCCCGGTCAGTGCCACCTGGGCCCACTTGCTGACGTGGCGTGACACGTCAGTGCCGCGTCACCTGCCACGTCAACATTTTTTTTTTTTTTAATTTTTTTTTTTTAAAAAAATTTAAAATTTTATTTTGTCCAAAATAAAATTCCGGACATTTCCAACTCTTTGGAATTTGATTTATTTTCTTAAAATAAATCCCTTGACTATTTTCAAACACTTTGAAAAATTCATTTCTCTTTCTCCTTTTAATATTTTCTCTTTGGGTTTTCAATTGGGGCTTGCAGGGGGACCTGCAGGACTAATTAATTTTAGCTCCAAACGGATTAATATATTATCATCTCATGACAATAATTAATTACCGTTTAACAATATTTAATTCCACTAAATAAATATTGCTGCACTCTAAAATTAATTAAATTATTCACGAATTTCTCGATCTAGAATAATTTTGCATTTTACTCCTCCGTGTAGATATCCATGAAAAATAAATTGCAACTACTATCATTTATTTTTCATCTCTAATTTGAAATTTATTGATTTGCCTTAAGTTCAAATTCTCTGTATGTGAAACACATTCAACATACAACTTCGGTGACGTTATCACGCGAAGTGCTTTGGCCAAAGTCTTAATTCGAACTTTTGCAAATCTATTTCAAGGATATCTCTTACCTTCCAGCAAGGCCACAGATTCCTCGATCAATATAACTCTTTAGCACATTTCATGTTGTCACCGAATCATACAAAGTATTTTGGCCACCCGTTACCGAGACCTCACTTAGAGCATGTTACAGTGACTAACACTACATGCCTAAAGCCGAAATATTATCAGGATTAAGAGTACAATGCTTCCTGAGATTTTATTCATTTTAGATAGCAGTATAAAATAAATAATCTCAGTGGTCCAGTTCGATGTTTCCAATCCTATTGAAAATCATCAACGTGTTATAATTGGAATCACCATTCCCTATGACGAAAGACTAATCATCTTATATAACCACGTTATAGTCACGATAAGAACATATTCTTATCTTACCGACTAGAACTCTAATGACACGTGATTTCGGTATTCAAAGTCTTTTCCTATGAAACACATTTCATATAAGAATACCATCACACGTCATTAATCATTAATATGTGAAATACTCATAACTTGCTGTAAATTCAGTTTTATTAATTCAACAAATTGAATTTTCAGGGCACTATTCCCAACAAACCATAGCATCAAGGTATTTACACCGCATATCTCTTGAGCCTCCAATAAAAGATGCAGGAAGAACAATTCTTTGACCAACTTGCCTGCTCTAGTTTCTCCATTAATGACGCTATCCACTATACCTTGATAAACTCTGATCTCATTTTGGAGTGATTTCACTTGTAGTAGTCCAATCTTATAGTTTCCAGCTTGATGTACATGTCCACCAAATATTGCTGAAGTAACCTTCCTGCCAATAAGAGTTATTGACTGATCTCTAATTTATAACTTGTAATAATACTATTCACGACAGGACACCATTTGGTTGTTTTCTCTATTGACACCTATATTAGCAAAAGATTTAAGATAAAATTAGTTAATATCCTATTGAAAAACATACACAGTTCATATAATGTAATGCGCGTAACATAGAATAAGGAATATGACCAATAAGAAGAGAAAAAGTATTAAAAATACCTTGTTGTTCCTGATCGATGATGTTATTCATTGAAGCAAAATGTGTTGGAGTATTGCATTGAAATGTGCTACCATTTTCATGACCACAACACTTTGGGATGTTTTGGTGCCAACCATTTTCTCTGTTGGGAAAAAGAAGAGGATATTGCAGTGGATCATAACAACCAAAGTAATTCTTGATTCTATGGTGTTATCTGTTTCTCATATGAATAACAATGTCTCTTTCATAAGGTATATTGGGACTATTTCATTCTACCCATATGGCGGCAACTTCATCAGCTATTGGGGAGTTATACAGTCGTTGATCTAATCCAGCATTTTTACTTATGTGCAATGTCACTTCATCAATTGAGGAAGAATCATTAATTCCATATGATTTGCTTCCATGATTTTCATCAAATTCTTCATTGTATCTTCATTAATATCTGCATTATCCAATATCTGCATTCGATTACATAATTCATTATTAACATCCCAAAAGTACAATTGAAAGTAAGAAGGTTGATCTTCATCAGGGATTAATCCAGGAAGATTGTGATAAACTTGCCTCTATTCTTTGAATGTGTAAATTCCTTGAGTAGAAGATGCAAGGTCCTTATCTATCTTAGCCCCAAATGAGGTAAAAGAGAAAAGACTATTGTAAAATCGACCATTTTTTTGAAATTTTTGGGCTTCAATTGATTGACTCGCAAATAAGTGAAAGAGATTTGGAGGAATGATAGTGCTTGCAAGTTGAATCTTTCCATTATCGCAACAAAACGTTGGAGGTTTGTTTTGAAATTTCTAAGCACTACAATGTCGGTAGGAAACCAGGTGCGGGAGCTCATGCGCCTCAAAACATATAGGATCATATATCGGCTCACCTATCCATAGAATGTCCTATGAGTAATCACATCGTTCGACAATAGAACTCATATTATATATTTCAATTATTTTTATCACAAATAGTCACCTTGACATTCTTCGAGACGTACTAAAGCTTTTAACAGCAAGGTTCACTGCGAATCTGCTTTCGGAATGCATGAGATTGAATCTCCATACTTTTTCCTTTCTTCCTTGCTTCAACTATCGAATTGATGCTTTCACAAAATAACATTCTGCATGGTTGAGAATGGCGCATAGATGAATATATCGTTATATTATGAAATAAATAATAATTTAAAAAAAATTATAAAACTAAACACAAAATACCTTTTGGTAGATGAGGATGCTTTTCTAGGCAAATTGATTTCGTCTTTGTATTAGTATCCCTAAGAGCTTGTGTCAATGAATCTAAAAAACTTTCAAATGAGGCCACATATTAATATTATTATTAATTTCAAGTATTGATAAAATAATTTAATGTGTAAAATTATAAATAACAACAAATTATTTAGTAAGTAAACGTTCTTTAATTTCGAATATTCATATGAATGTACTGGAAACCTTGCTTTTAAAGAAACTAAGTAATGATAATCTATGAAAAATGTGTGCTATAATCAAATAAAATTTCTAGACAAGGTTGCTCCCTATTCATTAGATTCTCAAACATATCTTCCGGTGTTAGGTATCGCGGTGAGAAATCTGTGGCTGGAGCATGTTTTGGACTCTGGAGATATGCTACAGGAGGTATAGGTTTTGCAATTTACGGAGAAAAAGCTAAGATATCTTTGCAAAGTAGAAACTCTATGAGAGTCCTCAAGGAAAACTGGGCTTCAAAAGTTGAATTATATAATTTGATAAATTTAATATCCAATAAACATTTTTTTTTCCATTTCTACTGCACGGCGTACGAGATAGTGCATAGGCATGAACATCAAACTAATTTCAATTCAAAAAATATATGTATGTAGAGCAATATATGTATTACATTTAATAATCATGATGTTGGCTATAAAAGAGACCCATCGATACACGTTTTCATCGGTAATTTCAATGATAATAGGTAAGATTCAAAATTTCTATAAGCAGTTACCAAAGCTTATTCAACCGACTTGCAATTAAAGACGATACAACACGAATCAAAATTAATTCATAGTATAACAGCATAGTCTTAGATTCTGCATAACATCGTCTCACAAATTAGAACATAAATAACAAAATCGGCCTAACCACTATATAGGGAATAAATCTAGATGATGATGATGAAAAGGAGGTGGTTTCATTTGATCTCTAGACAGATTAGCGATTATGTTTACATTCTAAACTGATCTTTATTCTGGAGCAAATCTTTCGAAAGCTCTCAAAACCCAACAGACTAAATAAATTAAAATTTTGAATGTTTACATCATCCTTATATTTAAAAAATGTTTTGATTGCAACTTATAAACTATCTAGGACGAGTTAAAACATAAAACTTTCATAACAATAACATGAAGAGAAGCAGCATAACAACATATTCAAGTTGCATAAGACCCAGTTCAGAGCATAAACACTACATAGAATAAAGCAAATCATTAACCTAAAACTAACGTATCAAACAAAGGGCAAAGTACCAATTTGTATAACGAAAGAGGTACCTGGTATTTTCCCAACGTATTAGTTATTGCAACAACGTCACCCTTGCCGATCTGGCACATACGAGCATTAAGGAAAGGGTACTCAAATGTAAGATATCTACAAAATTAAATAAATATATCAAGGAATAAAGAACATGAAGAATTATACGTAACCAACACATTCTGTGAAATTATTTAAGAGTTATACACACAAAGATATACATATATATACAGTAAACAACAGATTGTATGAAATTAAGAGTTATCTTCTTCCTCAAAAGGGATTCCAGAGTAGTTGACTGCTCCACCTTATTTGTCACGACAATGGATATAAAAGATATCTTGATCCACTTGATAATGTGCACTTATATAAAGTACAAAAGGATGACGGACCATTCACCTTACTGAAATCTTCACAAGCAGTCTGAAACTCAGATCTTTTAAGCTCGAAAAACCTGAGACATTAAAAACAGAAAAAGAAATTATAAAAAAAAAGATTATGAAAAAACGAACAATAAATTTCTGATTCAAATTTTAGCAAGAACTGAGAAGTACAGGTTACAAATGCTCTATGAAACTGTCCCGTTAATCCACCGACCCAAGGCCTAACAGTATCAACTTTACGACTTCAACGAAACAAGAATCCAATTACTAAAAGAAGAAGTAATAGAGGTCCACCAATGGCTGGAGACAACAAGAGCTTATGACTTGTTCCAAATTCTTTATTAGGGCATTCTGGCATTGAAACTGTAGGGAACGTTAACATTATCAAATTCCCAACTTTTCACATTTTCTAACTCTTCACATTCTCCTTTAATGTGCCTTAAATTTAATTTAATTAATTATGTTAATTCAATTTGTTACTTTAAGTAATAATGTGAAATAAATAAATTAATTTGTAGGAGAAATAAGTTTTGACCCATATATATAAACTATTAACTATTAATTAAATATATGTTGCGAGACAGAATCACAATAACGCGAACCAATACAAAAATATTGAAGAGAGAACTCTTTATTGAGAGAAACTATGAAATTGTATTCTGAATCGACTTATTCGACTTATGAAAAATGAAAGTACATAGGGCCCAATTTGTAGGAAAAGTTTACAGTGTGAACTACTATGCATATTGCGGCTATATTAATTATGGCGGTGGACAAATACAATTTGTATTCTACTTCTTAGTAGATAAATACAATTTTTATTCTACTTCTTAGCTAGCAATTAGTTGGCAAATGATATTCCACACACTTCCAATTGCCTAAATTTGCAGGGCCGCAATCTTGGACTCTGTAACACTCCCCCTTGGAATGTCATTTGTAAGTATCTCTTTGTACGTGTCTTTGGTGTTGCCTCGTTAAAAACCTTATCAGGAAAAACCCAGTGGGACAAAAAACCTGAACCAGAAAAAGAGTACAGCCGCGTATGCTCCCCCTAATGTTGACATCGATGAAATCTTTTCATAGATCTCGGAGATGACGCATTCCAATGTCATGGACATGTTTTTTGAAAGTTGTAGTGGGGAGAGCCTTTGTGAAAAGATCTGCGGAATTATCACATGATTGGATGTATTGAATACTGATTTCTCCGTTCTTCTCAAGATCTTATGTATATTGAAAGAACTTTGGGTCGATGTGCTTGGTTCTATCCCTTCTGATATATCCTTCTTTTATTTGAGCAATACATGCGTCATTGTCTTTGTATATCGTCGTTGGACTCTTATCAATGGATACGCCACAAGAGCTCAAGATGTGTTGAGTTATTAATCTTAACGAGGCACATTCTCGACTTGCCTCATGAAGTGCAATGGTCTCAACATGATTGGAGGAAGTAGCAACTAGGGTTTGCTTCTGTGATCGCCAAGAGATTGCAGTGCCTCCGATTGTAAAGACATAACCTGTTTGGGATCTAGCTTTATGTGGATCCGATAGATATCCTGTATTTGCATAACCGACCAAAACTTGTTTTGTATTTTTAGAATAAAATAATCCCAAATCGATTGTACCTCGAAGGTATCGGAATAGATGTTTAACCCCATTCTAATTCCTTTTCGTTGGGGATGAGCTGAACCTTGCTAATAAGTTAACTGCAAAAGATATATCAGGTCTAGTACAATTAGCAAGATACATAAGTGTTCCAATAGCATTGAGGTATGGTGTCTCAGATCCGAGAACTTCCTCGTTCTCTTGGCGAGGGCGAAAAGGATCTGTTTCCACACCAAGCGATCTCCCAATCATTGGAGTGCTTAAAGGGGTTGCTTTATCCATGTTAAAGCGTTTCAACACCTTTTCAGTATAAGTTGATAGATGAACAAAAATTCCATTTCGTTTATGCTCAATCTGCAAGCCAAGACAATATTTGGTTTGTCCAAGATCTTTCATTTCAAACTCATTTTTCAAGTAAACTGTTGTTTCATGGATTCCCTCAGCAGTTCCAATGATATTCAAATCATCAATATAGACTGCGATAATCACATATCCAAATGTTGTTTTCTTAATAAACACGTATGGGCAAATAGGATTATTCACATATCCATTATTTGACAAAAATTTGCTCAAGCGATTGTACCACATGCGCCCGGATTGCTTTAATTCATAAAGAGACCTTTGTAATTTGATAGAATACTTCTCTTTAGGTTTTGATTCAAACGCAATAGGCATTTTGAATCCTTTCGGGATTTTCATGTAAATATCACTATCAAGTGATCCGTATAAATATGTTGTAACAACATCCATGAGCCGTATTTCCAATTTCTGAGAAAATGTTAGGCTGATTAAGTATCGAAATGTATTCACATCCATGACAGGAGAATACGTTTCCTCATAGTCAATTCTAGGTCTTTGAGAAAATCCCTGAGCAACAAGTCTTGCCTTATATTTTGTTACCTCATTTTTCTCATTTCGCTTACGTATGAAGACCCATTTATATCCGATAGGTTTCATACCTTCGGGAGTGAGTACAATAGGTCCAAACAAATTTCGTTTATTCAGAGAATTCAATTCAGCTTGAATAACACTTTTTCATTTTGTCCAGTCATGTCTGTTTCGACATTCAGTGATAGATCTCGGCTCAGGATCTTCACTTTCATGAGTGATATCTTGTTCTACGACATAAGAGAATATATCATCAATCTTGATATCACTTCGGTTCCACAGCTTTCTTGAATGAAAGTAATTTATTGAAATTTCTTCATTAATCTCACTTTGTGTCTCTTCTAAGACACTATCCACGTTTTGCGTCTCTTCTGGGACACTTTGCTCATTATTGGGGTCATTATTCACATTTTCTCCTTTTCTTTTATGAGGATTTTTATCTTTGGAACCAAATGGTCTACCACGCTTCAGGCGTGCTGTAGACTCATGAGTGACATTCTTCTCTGATTGTCCCTTTGGAACCTCAATCCGAGTAGGAGCATTAACAACTGGTATATATGATTTTGTCACTCCTTTCGTATCTGTGAATGCATCTGGCAATTGATTTGTAATGCCTTGCAAATGTACAATCTTTTGTACTTCCATCTCGCTGTACTTCGTGCGTGGATCAAGATGCAACAATGATGGTGTAAACCATGTAATATCTCTTTCCAGCTGTTTATTTTCTCCGCCTAATGTTGGAAAATTATTCTCATTGAAATGACAATCAGCAAGACGTGCTCTGAAAACATCACCCGCCTGGGGTTCAAGATATCTTATAATAGATGGGCTCTCATAGCCAACATAAATTCCCAACTTTCTTTGAGGTCCCATTTTACTGCGTTGTGGTGGTTCTAAAGGTACATACACTGCACAACCAAAAATTCTCAAATGGGAGATATTCGGTTCTTGCCCAAATGCAAGTTGATAAGGGGAGTATTTATGATAAGCACTTGGCCTTATGCGAATTAAAGGTTCAGCATGTAAAAATGCATGACCCCAAACTGAAATTGGTTGCCTTGTTCTCATGATTAATGGTCTAGCAATAAGCTGAAGGCGTTTAATCAATGATTCAGCCAAACCATTTTGTGTATGTACATGAGCAACGGGGTGCTCAACAACAATCCCAGTTGACATACAATAATCATTAAAAGTCTGAGACGTGAATTCACCAGCATTATCGAGGCGAACTTTCTTGATCGTATTATCAGGAAATTGCGCTCGTAATTTAATGATCTGAGCTAGCAACCTCGCAAATACCACATTATGAGTTGATAGTAAGCAAACATGTGACCACCTACTTGAGGCATCTATCAATACCATAAAGTATCTAAATGGTCCACATGGTGGATGAATCGGTCCACATATATCACCTTGAATACGCTCAAGAAAAGCAGCTGATTCATTCTGTATCTTAGCTGGTGATGGTCTCAAGATCAACTTTCCAAGAGAACAAGCTGTACACGGATCCTTTTTCATTTGAGGAAGCTTCTGGTCCCTCAATGGATGCCCACGTGTACTTTCAATGATCTTTCGCATCATTATTGAACCGGGATAACCCAACCGGCCATGCCAAATATCTAGCATTCAAGTATCAATGTGCTTATGTTTAACTACCATATGTGATTCAATCACATTTACAAGTATAATGCAATCTCGAAGGGAATATTAGTAGTTTTTCCAATATGTATCTCTTTCCTGCTTTACAGGCCGTAAGATACATATATTTCTTGATACCTTCAGTCCCAGACTGAGTATCATACTCATGAGAATATATATCATTGAAACTTAACAAGTTTCTTTTGGATTTTGGCGCATATAAGGCATTTTCTATTGAAAACTTTGTACCGTTTGGTAATGAAAAGTTTGTCTTGCCAATTCCTTCAATCAGATCAGAAGGACCTGATATTGTATTTACAACGGTTCCTGTTGGATTTAACCATGAAAATAACCTTTTGTCTTTAAGAATAGTATGTGTTGTGCCACTATCAAGTATGCACAAATTCTCTTCATTAACTATTCTTTCAACTCCATTCCCAGAGTGATCCATGTGATCCATATCAAAACTTCTCATAAACAAATAATTTGATATGCAAATTAGTCATGAGCTCAATGTAGGAAAGATACGTCATATTGCCAAAGAGTACATAATAGTTCCTAAAGATCTAGTGCAAATGAACATGCTCATAATGATAAAGTTCAAACTAGGAAAACACTAGCACACCAGAAACATAACGAAATCTATCTAACTACCATCAACATTGTCATTTTTATTTTCATCAAAAACATCGGTAAAGTCCGAAGCATCAAGGTGAGTTGAGTCACCAAATGAATCGTGATGTTCAGTGAAATTCACCTTGTTTCCCTTTCCCTTCAAAGATGCTTTGTATAAATGGGCAAGATGTTCTGGCACTCGATAGATCCGAGCCCAGTGCCATTTTATGCCACATCTATGGCAAGTATTCTCAGGATTCATCGAAGAGGCCCATCCCAACTTCGTGAATATCCTTTTTGTGGTGTGTCTTATTCTGGTGGTACGGGTTTCTTTGAGGAAAGGAGTATGGATAACTCCCTCGGCCTCCTCCACGACCACGACTGTGAGCATTGCTCCAGTCTCGACCATGACCACGACCATGACCTTGACTAGGTCCATGGTGGTTTTTCTGTTCACACCTTAAGGGAATTACAACATTTACTTCAAGAAATGATGCCGCGCCAGTAGGGCGGGATTGATGATTTTTCATCAGCAATTCATTATTTTTTTTACGGTATTTAATAGACTCGTTGATTCAAGATGTATTTCTATATCAACAATTCAAGGCATATAAATTTTTCCGTAATATCGAGGGCACCACGTTCAAGTTTTTGTAAGATTCAACATATTGGTAGCTAGTGTACGATAAACGATAACAAGCAATACATTTATTCAAAACAGGTAATTCATACAACAATGTAAAAGCCAAGCTCGAAATCCTATGGCTACGATCAATACAACATTCACAATAAAAGCAGTGAAGTTCACTAAATCCTGCTCCTCTCTCGGGGATGTCTATGTTACGAAAAACTATATTGAAGGCTATCACTATGACTATTAAGACAATCAACGAAGCCGACACCATCTTGATATGCAAAAATATAGCAAAAGGATCTTCTAGAAATTTGGGAGTAAGAAATAAGATATAGAAGTGAATGAATTGTATTTACTAAACTCATCTATTTATAGGAAAAATTCCCAGCTAGTCGTTGCAAAACCAGCCGTTACATGTATATATATAATTTTTTTTAATTTTATTTAATAAAAATAGCCGTTTGAATAGTATATATGTAAATGTATATGTTTATTTTTATTTAGAACATAAAATGCATAAATACGAAAATTCATAAAGAAAATTTATGCATGCTTAATGTTGATAAAAATATATGCAGGGTATTAATCATATAAGCATAAATATCAACAGTTGAGGCAAAATTAATTTCACATAATTATATGCTTCACAGATAAATAAAATTGGACGCATAACTTTCCAGTGCATAAATAGTTATTAAAACGAGCATAGATAATCATAATAATACTATGCATAAAAATGTAAATAGATCGGCAACATAGGTACGTGGGTAAATAGATACGAAACTTACGATAATTTAGTCTTTCTTGAGATGTTCGATCGTCAATATCGAACAACCTTCAAGCTGCGTGAAACCTCTCCAAAGATCCGACGTAGAATCCCGGAAGGATTGGAACATAGTTGATTCGCTGAAGAAATAAGAACGATCATGCTGATAATGTGTTGCGAAACAAAATCACAATAATGTGAACCAACACAAAAATATTGAAGAGAGAACTCTTTATTGAGAGAAACTATGAAATTGTATTCTGAATCGACTTATTCGACTTATAAAAAATGAATGTACATAGGGCCCTATTTATAGGAAAAGTTTAAAGTGTGAACTACTATGCATATTACGGCTATATTAATTATGGCGGTGGACAAATACAATTTGAATTCTACTTCTTAGTAGATAAATACAATCTGTATTCTACTTCTTAGCTAGCAATTAGTTGGCAAATGATATTCCACACACTTCCAATTGCGGCTGAATTTCCAGTGCTGCTGTAACGCCCGAGCGCAAGGCGTCACATCCCCCGCACCATGACCCGACCCGTATATGAAATTGATTTCCATACACGTGCCAAATCATAGCGAACGGGGACATACACACTCGCTACGCCAGGCGGGACTAACCCTTAACTTACAACCCACAACAACAATCAAAGAGATATAGCAGCGGAAGCAATAATTCATATACATATATTGAGCTATATGCTCTATGTACCAACATTCAATATCCCAGTATGATCACTACAGATGCTACAAAACATGTACACTCCACGTTCATATACAATATCCAAAAGATCATAAGGTACCAACGTATGAATGCAAAAGCGAAAAGAAATGCTAGACACTATGCAAGACTCTCCCCAGACTTGTATCCCGCCTAGCATCTCTCACCTGCAAAAGAACTGAAACAACTCCGGGTTCAGTCTTAGACAGACTGGTGGGTATAAAATAGGCATATTATCATAATAAGGCGGAATTAAAACACATACATGCAAGTTATAATCCCCTACGAGGTTTTAGAATCATTTCCCAAGCGGGAGAACCAAGAGTACAACGAATGGGATTATAACGATTCATTCTCATTTATTAGGTCATTCGTGAGCCGACGAGGGGCTAAATCTCCAACCTTCACCTTGTGTATCATTATCATTCATTCATTAGTGATCATGCAAACATTCTTTCGTGCTCATTCATTCGATCATTCATATACTCCTTCTTCCTCCGGGTAGTGGACGGGATTGCAAGGCCCGAACACTCATTCATTGGTGCTAGAGGGGTACATGAATCCCCAAAAGCTCGGCTCCCATCTTTCACTAATCTCCTAGTGAAGTCCGGGTTTACCGTAGTTTGGTGGAACTAGCATACATGGATCCCTATCAGCCTAAGCTTCCCCGGTTCACCAAATACACTAAGTCCCAGGGCCCCCCCATTCATTATGAACATTCAATTCTCGCCAAAACTTTTGGTAGGATTATAAAAATAAAGCCTTTACGTTTGAAACATTGACTTTCAAAGGACTTCATATATATATATATATATATATATATATATATATATATATATATATAAGTATAATTTGGCCGAAACTTTTCACATTAGGATATGTTGGGGTTAATATCTTATCTCATAGCAGAAAAACCCACCTGGTAGACAAAAGAACCCAACAAAGACCTCACTGCCCGGTCTCGTCCCCTACTGGATCAAGATCTGTGTAAGAAATTTGGTGTGAGACTCAAATATGACCACACTTGACGTCGGCAATGCAATGACATGTTATGGAATGCTTAAAATGCAATAACATGTCTAAATATGATCATGAATGTCATGGAATTCAATTAAATACATAATTCATCAAGTTTTATTCCATATACGGCAAAACCGTATTCATTCACGTTCATGATTTCCATAATTTCCATTCTTGCATTTATATAACTTTCAAAGTCATATATCAATCATAGTGCACAGCTTAATAGATTCACGTTGCAAATACTTCACGAACACAAACGATAACCATAATATAAACAATAAAGAGTTTTCCCCAAAGCTGCCAATTCAAATGACACGGCCGTGTTACATTTTCAAAGGATTTGGACACGGCCGTGTCCGATTTTTGAAAAATAAAATTCTTAAGTCAAACACTCGACACGACCGTGTTGAGTTTTCAAAGCATTTGGACACGGTCGTGTCCGATTTTTAGAAAATATATCTTCACAAGTCAAACGACCAACACGGCCGTGTCCGTTTTCAGTTCAATCCTGACACGGCCGTATCAGGTTGTCTTGTTCGAAATGCAGGAACAGAGCTCTATTTCTGCGTGGGAAAAGCTTTGCAAAGCAGGCAGCAACAAGGAAGCTCCTATATCATACCTAGACCCAAATTTAACCCATAAAACTCATACACATCATATAATTCAAGTTCAAATACAAGAATTCATGCTCAAAACTCGAAAATCATCATCTAATCTTCATAATTTCATACATGGAGCTTCAAGCTCCTTCAATGGCAACTCATACTCCAAACCTCAAACTTTAAATCTAAACATGTAGGGATGATAAGAAGCTTACAATAATCATCTTTCATGCATTAATTCTCACTTTAAATCATGGAAGCCAATAATCAAGAAGCAAACCCCAAACAAGTTATTCATACCCATATTCAAACTTCATGAAATCCCAAATTCTATCAAGCTTTACACGGATGAACAGATGGAGGAGAAGATGGAGATTACAAATCATAATTTACCTTGGAAGAAGATGGAACATTGGTTGGTCTTGAGCTCAAAGTTTGGTTGATCAAAAATGGAGTTTTCCTTAGGAGCTTGGAGAGCTGATGATGATCGATGAAATGGAAGCATGAGGAATAAATAAGAAGCAATCTCTGATATTTAGAAGCATTAGGGTAGGGTTCGGGTCGATCCAAGTTTGGTTTGTTTAAGAAACTGTTAGAATCACGTTATAAGAAACGAGTTATTTGAAATGCTCGTCGTCGAAGGTTCAAACGATATCGAAAAGGTATAAGGTCACGTTCAAAAGTTAGAGATCATGGAAACAAATTCAACGTCAAAGACGGATCTCGATTTCGAGGTCCGGAGCTCAAGATATCACGAAAACCGTTCAGGGTTGCCTATTATTCAAATAGGTCCCTAAACTTTCAAAAAGTGGTAATTAAGCCCAAACCCAATTTTCAATTGAGTCCATAACTTTCAAATAAGTTGCAATCAAGTCCTCGACATACGGAAATAACACCAAATTCACAAAATTCACATTTCCACGAATCCAATTATGCATTCATAGCTCACATTGGAATTCATATAAAATTTAGACAAGTAATTCAAATTATAAACAAATTTAAACAATTAACCGAAATGTAAAATCACATACTTAAATTAAATACGCACGTAACACCTACCTGTACGTGTGAAAACACGGGGCGTTACAACCTCTCCCCCTTCAAGAGAATCCGTCCTCGGATTCACTGCTCATCCGGAAATAACTCGGGATAGAACTTTCTCATTTTATCTTCTGTTTCCCACGTAGCTTCCTCTGTCTTATCACTTCGCCACAATACTTTAACTAAAGGAAAACGTCGATTCCGAAGTTCTTGAAATTTTCAATCCAGAATCTTAACCGGTTTCTGAACAAAAGTAAGGTTCAGTTCGAGCTCAACTTCTTCAATCGGTATCACTGCTAAATCATCAGGGTAGTATTTTCGAAGTTGTGATACATGGAAGACATTGTGAATACCCGTTAAACTTGGAGGTAAATCTAATCTATAAGCTGTATCCCGGATTTTCTCTAGAATTTCATATGGTCCCAAATATCGTGGATTTAACTTTTCTCCTTTTCCAATTCTGGTGAATCCTTTACGAGGCGAAGCTTTCAGGAATACTCTATCCCTAACTTCGAATTCAAGATCTTTTCTTCGATTATCTGCATAACTTTTCTGTCGATCTTGAGATGCTTTCATCGGTTGTTGGATTATCTGAACTTTATCAATGGCATCTTGAATAGTCTTAGAGGGTTTCTCTTTCTTCTCCCCTCTTGTTATACCTTTTTGTTTAGTCCATTTCCACTCTTCGAGATCGAAAAACAATGGAGACCGGCATTTCCGTCCATAAAGAGCTTCATATGGTGCCATCCCGATCGAAGACTGATAACTATTATTGTAGGCAAACTCAATCAGCGGTAACTGTTCATTCCATGAATTCTGAAAATCCAGCGTGCAAGCCCTTAACATATCCTCAAGATATCTAATTAATCTCTCAGACTGCCCGTCGGTCTGTGGATGAAAAACTGTACTGAACTGAAGCTTGGTCCCCAGACATTTCTGTAATTCTTGCCAAAACTTAGAAGTGAACCTCGGATCCCTATCTGAAACAATACTAACTAGCACTCCGTGTAATCGAACAATCTCATCACAATACTTCTTGCCCAACTTGGAAGATGGAGCATTCACCATCAGAATCTTATTGTCCTTCTTGATCGTGCTTTCAGCAGTCACAAGCTGACTAATCAGCTCAGCTACAGTAGCAACAGCATGATTCATATTGAAGTTAAGGACAAATGAGTTGAATGATGGTGGGAGCGAGGCTAGCAACAAGTCCACTGAAAGCTCATCTTTCAATGGCATGTCCATGGAAGCAAGTTTCTCAGTAAGGGCGAGAAACTTGAGTCCATATTCATGGACACTTGAACCTTCCCTCATTCCCAAATGGAACAATTCCTTTGAAGTGTTATACCTTGTAACACGTTCATGAGGGCGATAAAGTAGCTCTAAGTGGTCATAAATCTCCCAAGAAAATTCCATGGCCTCATGTTGCCTTTGCAAGTCCGGAGACATGTTAGCCAACATAAGGCAACGGGCTTGGAGATTATCATCCTTCCACTTCTGGATCGCATCCCGCTCGGCCGGAGTGGAAGCGTCCCCTTCGGGACTAGGCTCCCCTTCGAAGAGAACATAAGTTCTCTTCTCAGAATCTAAAATAATTTTCAGATTCCTCAGCCAATCAGAATAGTTGGGACCAATCAACTTGTTTGACTTGAGGATCGATACAAGAGGGTTTTTGGTTGTCATTTCAAAACACGTAGAGAATCACAGAATCTATGACCTAAATGGTAAAACGGAGAACTAGTGAACATGCTGAATTATAACGATATACAAAAGATAATGTCTTTAATCTAATGTAGCTCCCACTGTTTTTCAAAGATCTAAAATTCTCAAAGATCTAAGAGGAACAAGTTTCCCAATGGGTGCTAAGATCCTAAGCATTTCACCTTGAACCCACGACTCGCGTACATTCTAAGTAAAACCCTAGGTAAGTACAACCTACCAATTCTAACACCTTTAGAACTCTTAGTAATTGGTTTTGCATCACCTATCTTTTAATATGGACCCACGACTCGTGCGACATCCATGTTTACTTAGGCATTATGCTAAACCTATCAATCATAAGATCATGATCAAAACTTAGTTCGAACGATCCACGACTCGCGGACATCGCCCTTGTCAAAATTGATCACGAAATATTGATCATTTAAAATGATCAATTAGGTAACTAAGAAGTAATAAGCTCCATTAGCTATCCCACGACTCGCGGACAATAACCAGCTTCACTTACTAAACTTAAAACCTATTGATGGAATGCTAGGAATTTAATTCAAAATTTGCACCTCGAATTAAACACCTATTGTTCGAAATTAGCTTAATATTTGACGGGAATTTTCGAATCAACCGGAGAGTTGTCCGGTTCGACCTCACCAACATATATGTTATCCAATTTAATTAGTCTTGATTAATGCAAGTACAACTTAAATGCATTTCACACAAGCACTCAGCAGATAACATGTCCTAACATGATACTAACATGTGATGACCATGGGTTCTATCTATCTTATGCGTGATGTGTGGGAGCCACTCCACAATCACAAGTTCTAACATACATGCCACATAAACAGTTTAAATCACATAAGGGAAAGCAGTAACAAAATACGAGCCCTATCTCTATTACATCTTCAATTGAGATTCCCCTCCCTAACATTTTGAGGGGCCTTCACTTATGGCCTCCTTGTTACTTGAATGTGGTCCATCTTACTCCATGGGTGCATTGTCTCCAAAATGAAAATAAAAACCTCACCACCTATTCTACTCTCAAAAAATGAAAAAATAGTGAAAAGTAATAAGGCTTAATCTTCATATTGGCCTTAGACAAATACACGGGGCATACCCCGGCCTCAAAATAGTAATATGGAAAGCCACAAAATAAATCACATAACAGTACGCACATAAGTAAGGCTCCAACCTCAATTGAAAAACGCAACTATAGGGCTTCAACCCCAATTTAAACCATCCATGTGTATAAATTAAAACCATACAAAGACTAGTACCCATGATCACCTAACATGCTTCTTGCGAGAATTTAAACTTAGTCAATAAATTAAAATTCTCGTTTCAAGTTCTAATGACTTGGAACACGACTTGATGCGAATCTTATTTATAAAAGTTTTCAATAAATCTCAAATTACTAAAACAAATAAAATTTCAATTACTTTCTGAAAATTAACAATTTTATTAAAGGTGTGATTTCCAAAATTATAAACCGTTTCTATTTCTTCAAAAAATCCCAATTTTAACTCTTATTCAAAATAAATTAATTTAATTAAAAACAAGTTTTAATAAAATAAATAAAATTGGGACAGGATTGCACGAGTTATGAAAACGGATTACGAGGGAAAAACGGGGCCCGTACGCGAAGAGGACTGCACGCGTCGGATGGGCGCGCGCGCACGCATAAAATATTCTAACTAAAATATGCAATTAAAATAAAATAACAAGAATTAGAAACTAAGTAAAATTATCAAGCAGGATCACGTAGGATTAATTCAATCAGAGGGAGAATTACCTAGTCAGGGATATTCGATTCGAATTGTTATATTGATCATTGACTCAAAGATATATTCAAGTTATTTAGACAGATTGACTATAGTTGATAGAGACACTCGACTCAACCTCGTTTTTACTTAATTCGTTGGATAACCTAGAGACACTTGACAGTTATCTTCCCTAACAAATTCACAAACCCTAGAGACACTCGACAGGATTTAATGAATTCGCAGTATTAAGAACGATAAAAACATCAATCCTAATTAACCAAGTCGTGACACACACAAGATTTAAATTAGATTATCAAATCCCTTATTGAAAGAGGAATTCTATCCCTAAAACCCTGTCACTAATTTACCACAATTTATCAATCAACTTTACATACACTTCAAGAATCATGATTGACGATATGCAATTAAATCTATCTAGATGGTTGGGCCCTACCACTAAATAAATCAATCACAATAAACGCGAAACACAGAGATAAGATAAATGCCAAAATAAACATGAATTGATAAAAACGTTTAGGTCTCACAATATCCAAAATCGAATCTTGATCCCTAGCTAGATAATTAAGAGTTTAGCTGCTAAAATTCATAAAAACAATAACTGAGGAATTCTTTAACATGAATAAAACTAAAAACGAAAGGGAAGAATTAAACTAAGACGAAGGATTGTGCTGAATTCTTGCTCCTCGATGTTGCTCGCCAGAGCTCAAACTGCTGCTTCAAAGTGTGTTTTTTTTTCCGTCCCCTCTCAAAGAGATGCTGCATGCAAATATATAATCCCAGCCTCTAAATCTCTCAAATCACGTGGACGAATCCTTAGCAAAATAGGATTGTAATTCTTGTCCAAATCGGGCTCAACTTCCTGCTCTCCAAGAATTGATACTACCGGGCTATTCTAATTAAATTTAATTCCAAAGTTACGCACGGCCCACAACACAAAAGCCCAATACTAGTCCTATAATGCGCAACCCAAAACAAGAGCATATTATTTTCCAATAATTCCATGCACATGCAGCCCCAAGTCCATCCTTATGCTCGTGCAGCAGGTCAGCCACAGCCTTGACCCAACCGAGTTCGCTCCTTACGAGAATATCTTCATAAAATGACCAAGTTTGTATCAATTTCACAATCGAGCCCCGAATCTATAATAAGAACAACAAAGCATCAAATTCTTTCAAGATAATACCTATTCAAGCACAATTAGGGGCATAATTCAATCATAAAGATGACAAATTAACGAGTTATCAAATCCCCCCACACTAGCCCATTACTCGTCCTCGAGGAATCATGAAAATTAATAGAAATAACATCACCCATCAAACACAATCACAAAGGCAATTATCGAATTCTCGCCTAAACAAGTATAGCTCATCAACACACTACTCAATTGCACAAAATTCAACAAATTAGTATAAATAGCATACCCTCGTGTAATGTAGTGTGAATTGGACGAAAGAATGTACAAAGATTAGATTGATTAGTTTATAATTTCCGCCTAGGTACCAATTATCAACTTCGAATGCATCCTTCACTCCAATCTCCACTAATGTAGTTAACTCTTGACTCGGGATCGATAGGTCTTTCGAGCTAGTAATGTAAGGCTTGGGGTAAGGGTTAGGAAATTTTGGAATTTAGTGGCTAACACACTAAGCTTACACACTTTACAATAAAACCCGTAGTCATTCCCTTTTCATCTACCGAACTTCCCTTATTTTGCCTTATACAACTAATTTCTCTCATCGAACTTTTGGTACTCAAAACACACTCTCACTTTCTTCTTTCTTTGCAATTTTTCTATTCTCTTTTTTTTTTTTCTGCTCATTTTTTTCTTTTCTTTTTTTTTTTTTTTTTTTTTTTGCTTCTTTTTCTTATTTTCAACATTGCACAATCTCTCACCTTTTTTTTTTTTCAGCACCAAGGATAATAAGGAGTCTAAAGACATCTAAAAATTCATACCCAAAATGAGCAAGCAAGGTGTGAATCAAAGAAGGGTAGGAAAATAATGTTGTGCATCCGCTTGTAAAGTGGCTAAAAAGAAATTTTGCACAACATTCAGGTTCAACGGGGTCAAACGGGATAATTTTATTTGTGAAAAGATCAAGAAAAAGTTTACCACCGACAACGATCGCCTAAGTCACTTCCCAAATAACTCATTAACTAAAAATTTCACCTCGAAGGGAGCTAAGATGCATTCTAATCAACTTTTAGACTTAATTGAAAATCACAGACTTTTCTATTTAAGCAAAGTACATTAATTCATTCAATGGTGCACGAGAAATGAGGGTATAAGATTATACTAATTCATCAAATTCCACACAAATTTCATGCATTTAACAAGCCTAACTCTTTCTAGCAAAATTCAACAATCAAACCTAATAAAAAGCATTCAAAACGGGCGACATATTTCCACAATTATCAACATCCTCACACTTTAGCACAGTGTTCAACAACACAACCATAAAACAGAAAATTCAGCCTCAAAATTAGTTCCTAACTGTCAGCCCACCGAACAGTCCTAAAACTTACTATTTACAGCCTCAAAATTGACCAAAAAGACACTAAGTTCAGCCTAAAACAGTCCTAAAGCATGCACAATATCTACACCAAAATTTCAGAAAATTTTCAGCATAAATACAACCGAAAGCAGCCACTAAACCCCTTAAAACACGCATAAATCATGCGTAAATAATTCCAATAAAGCACTATATACTCCCCCCACACTTAAAACATGCTATGTCCTCAAAGCATGAAAAAGAAAAGTAAGAGGACTTCCCTGATTTGCGGGGGCGCGACGAGCGGCTCAATAAGGGGGTGGATCAAGGTGGAGAAACCCGAGGATCAGATCTAGGCTCTTCTTGAGATAGGCAAGGTCCCGATCATGGTTGCATGATCCCACGGGCTGCTGTGATGTGGAGGCTTCATTTGTAGAGGTTGGAATGTGTTGTGCTTGTTTCCCTTTAAACACCTTTGGAACATCCTTTGGTAAGATACCAGCACGACACAAAGAATACCTTTCACCGGTTTTTGACAACATACACATATTATCAAGGCATTGTAAATCCAAAGGTCGCATGTCAACAGAGGCAGGTAAATGTGGCTCATTCAATTTAATCAAACCATCATTCAAAGCAATTTGAGTCACAACATGTCCCAAAATCATATTTCTAGGGTGTGCACACCCAGCATTCATCTCAAGAGCAATCCAAAAGCCTAAATTCACCTTTCTACCCTCATGCATAGCCCAAAGAAAGAAAAGAGTAATCTGTGACAGAATACCTAGGCCATTAATATGTCCCGCAAAAGAATAAGAAAGCACTCGGTGTATGTACCTAAGGGACCGATCAACCAAATCATAATCCTTAGAAGCATTAGGGGTATAAGTAGCATTTGGTTTATTAGTAAAAGCTCTGAACACAACAGTACGATCAAAAGCAGGCACATCGGTAAAGTCACACAAACTATCCACATACTCATCAGAGTCTAATTCATCTTCAGTTACGAATCCTAGAAGCACGTTAAAATCATTCAACGAAAGGCTAAATTGCTTCACACACAATGAAAACTGAATCACATCAGGTGAAGATAAATCAAACTCTTCAGGCAACAAGAATTCAAAGCTAGCAATAAATTCGCGCATCAAATCTCTAAACATAGGATTCTGCATCTTAAAATAATCAGTCCACCCTATCCTAGCAATATACTCATTCACCGTATCATACAATCCCAAAGCACGTAGAGCAGTAAAATCAGGATATCTACCTTTCACAATGTTTTTTGACGCAAGCTCAGTATATCTGTTTGTGTGCTTTTCATTCTCAAACTCTGGCTCGTAGAAGATGTTGGTGCGGCGTTGCTGCATCCGGACTCCTACTCTGGATCGGGTTTTGCGTCGGGTAGGCTGCTGTGGCTGAGGAGGCTCCGGTTGAGAGGTGGAAATGGGGCCCTGGTCAGGCGGCGTCACCTGTTCGGCCGGTGAATATGGTGGCAGAATGGCGAGGGGCTTCGCCTGGACTGTCTCCACCGGAATAGATCGGGATGGCGGAGATCTTCTCGGACGCCTGGGCGGTAGATGGCGGAGATCAATCAAGACCGGTGGCCACCGCAGGGCTTTGTCGTAACTTACGCTCATGATGCGGTCAGAGCGGCGGACTCCTCTCACCGGAGAGGAACTTCTGGAGCGTCCTTGATCTCAACTGCTCCTTGTTGATTGAAATTCTTTCCTGTGTTGCAGGTGTGCTAATTTGTCCAGATTTCGCCCAGAAGTTGCTGCTGATTTGCTATCAATTTTGCTGATAACGTGATCCTTGAGCGTGGTCAAGTCTAAGACCCATGTCATACCCCTAGATTTTAATTCAAAACAGCCCATACCCGTTTCCTTACCTCATTGACCCGCGAACTGCCCCCTCTCTCATAAACTGAGTCGCGGACCCCAGCGACCCGACCCTCTCCGTAATCCATCAATATCAGTTTCCTTTCCCCCTCCCCAAATTGACGAAGCATATTTCCCCAATCTCAAAATTCCCAAATTCCAAATCCCTAGCCCCATTCGAACCCTAGATTCCGATTCAATTTTCGCCGTTCCACCACCACCATCTCCTTCGGTCAACCCACGACGAGCCGTCTTCAACAACCACGCATCACCACCTTTCTCCCCAAACACCATCGCCATCTTCCCCAGCTTTCCATAACTTGTAGTTCAACACACCGCCATGGCCAAAGATTCAAAGAAGAGGAAGGTTCCGCCCCAACCGACAACAGACACGACGCGACCGTCTTCTCCTCCGACGGTCCTCGCACAGCCACCGCTTTCTCCTTCCGAATCACCACAGGCGGTGCCACCACACCCCGCCATTCTCACAGTAGAGAAGCGGTGAACGAAGCGCCGCCATGACAACCTGGCCGCCGTCTCCTCCCTTTCCCTCACTCAACTTCCGCCGCGAAGTTCCCCTCCGGTGAGAGGAGTCCGCCGCTCTGACCGCATCATGAGCGCGAGTTACGACAAAGCCCCGCAGCGACCACCGATCTTGATTGATTCAGCCATCTACCGCCCAGGCGTCCGAGAAGATTTCCGCCATCCCGATCTATTTCGGTGGAGACAGTCCAGGCGAAGCCCCTCGCCATTCTGCCACCACATTCACCGGTCGAACAGGTGACGCCGCCTGACCAGGGCCCCACTTCCACCTCTCAACCGGAGCCTCCTCAGTCACAGCAGCCTACCCGACGCAAAACCCGGTCCAGAGTAGGAGTCCGGATACAGCAATGCCGCACCAACATCTTCTAAGAGCCAGAGTTTGAGAATGAAAAGCACACAAACAAGTATACTGAGCTTGCGTCGAAAAACATTGTGAAAGGTAGGTATCCTGATTTTACTGCTCTACGTGCTTTGGGATTGTATGATACGGTGAATGAGTATATTGCTAGGATAGGGTGGACTGATTATTTTAAGATGCAGAATCCTATGTTTAGAGATTTGATGCGCGAATTTTATGCTAGCTTTGAATTCTTGTTTCCTAAAGAGTTCGATTTATCTTCACCTGATGTGATTCAGTTTTCATTGTGTGGGAAGCAATTTAGCCTTTCGTTGAATGATTTTAACGTGCTTCTTGGATTCGTAACTGAAGATGAATTAGATTCTGATGAGTATGTGGATAGTTTGTGTGACTTTACCGATGTGTCTGCTTTTGATTCTACTGTTGTGTACAGAGCTTTTACTAATAAACCAAATGCTGCTTATACCCCTAATGCTTCTAAGGATTATGATTTGGTTGATCCGTCCCTTAGGTACATACACCGAGTGCTTTCTTATTCTTTTGCGGGACATATTAATGGCCTAGGTATTCTATCACAGACTACTATTTTCTTTCTTTGGGCTATGCATGAGGGTAGAAAGGTGAATTTAGGCTTTTGGATTGCTCTTGAGATGAATGCTGGGTGTGCACACCCTAGAAATATGATTTTGGGACATGTTGTGACTCAAATTGCTTTGAATGATGGTTTGATTAAATTGAATGAGCCACATTTACCTGCCTCTGTTGACATGCGACCTTTGGATTTGCAATGCCTTGATAATATGTGTATGTTGTCAAAAATCGGTGAAAGGTATTCTTTGTGTCGTGCAGGTATCTTACCAAAGGATGTTCCAAAAGTGTTTAAAGGGAAACAAGCACAACACATTCCAACCTCTACAAATGAAGCCTCCATATCACAGCAGCCCGTGGGATCGTGCAACCATGATCGGGACCTTGACTATCTCAAGAAGAGCCTAGATCTGATCCTCGGGTTTCTCCACCTTGATCCACCCCCTTATTGAGCCGCTCGGCGCGCCCCCGCACATCAGGGAAGTCCTCTTACTTTTCTTTTTCATGCTTTGAGGACATAGCATGTTTTAAGTGTGGGGGGAGTATATAGTGCTTTATTGGAATTATTTACGCATGATTTAGGCGTGTTTTAAGGGGTTTGGTGGCTGCTTTCGGTTGTATATATGCTGAAAATTTTCTGAAATTTTGGTGTAGATATTGTACATGCTTTAGGACTGTTTTAGGCTGAACTTGGTGTCTTTTTGGTCAATTTTGAGGCTGTAAATAGTAAGTTTTAGGACTGTTCGGTGGGCTGACAGTTAGGAACTAATTTTGAGGCTGAATTTTCTGTTTTATGGTTGTGTTGTTGTTGAACATTGTGCTAAAGTGTGAGGATGTTGATAATTGTGGAAATATGTCGCCCGTTTTGAATGCTTTCTATTAGGTTTGATTGTTGAATTTTGCTAGAACGAGTTAGGCTTGTTAAATGCATGAAATTTATGTGGAATTTGATGAATTAGTATAATCTTATACCCTCATTTCTCGCGCACCATTGAATGAATTAATGTACTTTGCTTAAATAGAAAAGTCTGTGATTTTCAATTAAGTTTAAAAGTTGGTTAGAATGCATCTTAGCTCCCTTCGAGGCGAAATTTTTAGTTAATGAGTGATTTGGGAAGTGACTTAGGCGATCGTTGTCAGTGGTAAACCTTTTCTTGATCTTTTCACAAATAAAATTATCCCGTTTGACCCCGTTGAGCCTGAATGTTGTGCAAAGTTTCTTTTTAGCCATGTTACAAGCCGATGCACAACATTATTTTCCTACCCTGCTTTGAAACGCACCTTGCTTGCTCATTTTGGGTATGAATTTTTAGATGTCTTTAGACTCCTTATTATCCTTGGTGCTGGAAAAAAAAAAAAAAAAAAGTTGAGAGATTGTGCAATGTTGAAAATAAGAAAAAGAGCGATGAAAGGAAAATAAGCAAAAAAGAAAAAAAAAATAAAAGAGAATAGAAAATTTGCAAAAAAAGAAGAAAGTGAGAGTGTGTTTTGAGTACCAAAAATTCGATGAGTGAAAATGAGGGAAATTAGTTGTATAAGGCAAAATAAGAGGAGTCCGGTAGATGAAAAGGGAATTACTACGGGTTTTATTATAAAGTGTGTAAGCTTGGTGTGTTAGCCACTAAATTCCAAATTTTCCTAACCTTTACCCCAAGCCTTACATTACAAGCTCGAAAGAGCTATCGATCCCGAGTCATGAGTTAACTACATTAGTGGAGATTGGAGTGAAGGATGCATTTGAAGTTGATAATTGGTACTTAGGCGGAAATCATAGACTAATCAATCTAATCTTTGTACATTATTTCGTCCAATTCACACTACATTACACGAGGGTATGCTATTTATACTAATTTATTGAATTTTGTGCAATTGAGTAGTATGTTGATGAACTATACTTGTTTAGGCGAGAATTCGATGATTGCCTTTGTGATTGTGTTTGATGGGTGATGTTATTTCCATTAATTTTCATGATTCCTCGAGGACGAGTAATGGGCTAGTGTGGGGGGATTTGATAACTCGTTAATTTGTCATCTTTATGATTGAATTATGCCCCTAATTGTGCTTGAATAAATATTATCTTGAAAGAATTTGATGCTTTGTTGTTCTTATTATAAATTCGGGGCTCGATTGCGAAATTGATACAAACTTGGTCATTTTATGAAGATATTCTCGTAAGGAGCGAACTCGATTGGTTCAAGGTTGTGGTTGACCTGCTGCACGAGCATAAGGATGGACTTGGGGCTGCATGCGCATGGAATTATTGGAAAATAATATGCTCTTGTTTTGGGTTGCGCATTATAGGACTAGTATTGGGCTTTTGTGTTGTGGGTCGTGCGTAACTTTGGAATTAAATTTAATTAGAATGGCCCGGTAGTATCAATTCTTGGAGAGTAAGATGTTGAGCCCGATTTGGACAAGAATTACAATCCTATTTTGCTAAGGATTCGTCCACGTGATTTGAGAGATTTAGAGGTTGGGATTATATATTTGCATGCAGCATCTCTTTGAGAGGGGACGGAAAAAAAAACACACTTAGAAGCAGCAGTTCGAGCTCTGGCGAGCAACATCGAGGAGCAAGAATTCAGCATAATCCTTCGTCTTAGTTTAATTCTTCCCTTTCGTTTTTAGTTTTATTCATGTTAAAGAATTCCTCAGTTATTGTTTTTATGGATTTTAGTAGCTAAACTCTTAATTATCTAGATAGGGATTAAGATTCGATTTTGGATATTGTGAGACCTAAACGTTTTTATCAATTCATGTTTATTTAGGCATTTATCTTATCTCTGTGTTTCGCGTTTATTGTGATTGATTTATTTAGTGGTAGGGCCCGACCATCTAGATAGATTTAATTGCATATTGACAATCATGATGCTTGAAGTGTATATAAAGTTGATTGATAAATTGTGGTAAATTAATGACAGGGTTTTAGGGATAGAACTCCTCGTTCACTAAGGGATTTGATAATCTAATTTAAATCTTGCGTGTGTCACGACTTGGTTAATTAGGATTGGTGTTTTTATCGTTCTTAATGCTGCGAATTCATTAAATTATGTCGAGTGTCTCTAGGGGTTGTGAATTTGTTAGGGAAGATAACTGTCGAGTATCTCTAGGTTATCCAACGAATTAAGTAAAAACGAGGTTGAGTCGAGTGTCTCTATCAACTATAGCCAATTTGTCTGAATAACTTGAATGTATCTTTGAGTCGATGATCAATATAACAATTCGAATCGAATATCTCTGGCTAGGTATACGTGTATAACGGTTCGATGTTTATAGCGACTCAATGGGTATGAACCTATGAATATTAAAAAAAAAAAAAAGTAAGAAAAATTTATTGGCAAATATTGAACAATTTTGGAGGAAATAACAAAATCAAAATCATGTATCGTCAATCCTCCCCAAGTACCCCCGTCTAAACCCCAAATTCATTGGCCCCAACTCCCACCCCACGGAGCTAAGCCCTCAAATCCATACGTAATATTGACGCTTCTTTCTCGAGGGTTTTGATTAGGGATGTAAACGAGACGAACCCGTTCGCGAACCTATCGAGCCGAATCAATAAAGGTTCAGGCTCGAGTTCGAGATAATCGAAGTCAAACCGAGCCCTAGCTCGGTTCGTGACCTCCACGAACCGAACTCGAACCCATTCCTTCTAAAAGTTGGGATCGCGAACCCTAATATTAAATAAAAATAAAATATTTATTATATATATTATTGATTATTTAATATATTATATTTTTTTTTAAAATTATAATTTATAATATATTATATCTAATATACATTTTTATATTAAAATAAGAAAATGTATTAAAACGATAAAAATAACTTTGACTCTCAAAATTCAAAACTCTCTCTCTCATAAGTCAGAACCCTAGCCGCCTAGCATCTTCATCTTCTCTCTAGAACTCTGTTCAAGTCCCAACGCCCACCGCCCACCTCCACCTGCCGACACTATCCAAAGCCACCACAGGCCGCCCGTCGACTAGGGATGGCAACGAGCCGAGCCAGCTCGCGAGCCTATGAGCCAAGCCCGAACTCAAGCCCTCTGAGTCTTGGCTCGTGGCTCACGAGCCCATATATTTAATTAAAAAAATAATATTTTTATTTTTTATATATATAAATATTTAATTAATATATAATATAATATATATATTTATTAAATTTTATACAAAATGAATAAAAAAGTAATTTATTTATTATATATATTCATTTAATATATATTATTATATATAAAAATATATTAAATTATTAAAAAAACTATTTTTTTTATCAAAAATAATACATTGTGGTCAAGCCTCGAGCAGAGCCAAGCCTTGGTCGAGCCCGGGAAAAAAAAAAAAAAAGACTCGGCTCGGCTCGTTGCCATCCCTACCGTCGACACCGCCCAAGGTGATCCACCACCATAGTCTTTTTCTTCCTTATCTTGATTTTACTGAGCTTTTCTTCTCCTTTCTACAACGCCACCACAGGCCTGCTCACTGTTCACCACCAACGCAGGGTAGCAACCCCACTAAAACTCCACTTGCTCGCCGCACCACCATCGTTCTCCTCGTGCCAGCTTCTCTCTCTGTTTTTTTTTTCCTTTTTAATTTTTGGATCTAGATCTCTCGAATCTGCGAATCGAACTCGAGACGAACCGAATACGAACCCAGATTCGAACCGAATTCGAACCCATTTTCTTGAGGTTCGACAGGCTCAAGTTTGAGTTCGGGTTCGTGAAAAAGGTGACGAACTCGAACTCGAACTCGAACCTTCAAAAAATGGGAGGATTCGGCTCGGCTCGGCTCGGCTCGTTTACATCCCTAATCCCAAACAACTGATTCGAGGCATGGCAACGAGCCGAGCCGATTTTTTGTGGCACGCGTTCGGGCTCACCATGTAGAAAGTTGGCTCAAGTTTGGCTCACAAGCCAGCAAGCTATACTTTTGGTTTTAATATATATATGGCTCACGAACCAACGAGCAGGGACTATCTGGCTCAAGTTTGGCTCATATGTGCCACGAGTCGAGCCAAGGCTCAACTCGCCAGTGTCGAACCCAAACACAAGCTTTTTTTTCGGAGCTCCCAAGTTGCCTCAACTCGTTCTCATGCCTATAGAGCGTAACCAATCACATAACAAGTGTTGATTTTTGCCAAAACATTTCCGTATACTTTTGTAACATAAACCAATCACTTGCCACGTTAATTAACATCAATTTAGTCCAACTAGGTTCGTGCACGACATCTTCCCCGGATGAGCAAGAATCCAGAAAATCTAATATAATTTGAATGAGATAATATTATATAACTACACATATCGATTGACAAATTAAAATGAAGTTACAGATTACAAAAGATTTTATATCGCTAATAGTTATAGCAAAGGGCGATCATTTCTACACGAATATTAATAAAAATATACACTAAAATGACTCTATAAAGACTCTTCAATCCGCCTGAAAACAAGAAACGGCATTACTTGTTAGACCCATAAGCCCCCCAGGGGAAGCATTAGAAGATCCTGAGGGGGTGTAGATGTAATTTCCCAAACTATAGGGGGTCTGGTCGTATTTACGTCACGCCTACCTCATGAGTGCGGATGTAATTATCCCTAATTTCCGATTCTTCGGAATTGATCTTCCTCGTGTTCTCAATATTCTATGGCTTTTTTCAAACTGTTTCTGCATTTTTCTTGATTTTTTCAGATTATGTTTCTTTTACAATATTTCTTTGCTCGGATTTAAGGATTGATAATAAGCAAGGAAAAGGGACAATACCTTGTCATCTGAACAGCAAAACTGGCAGAATAATCCAACAGAAATGTAATTGAACAATGGGGAGCTCTTCCTTGTTCCTCAGACCTGCATAGGCAACGGGAAAAAAGGTGAATTGATCATCCTCGGCTCGATACAACAACGAGAGTGCATGCGAAAGGCATGGATAAGCTAAAGCTGTGTAGAAGTGGAAAAATAATGTAGCTTTTAAAAGGAGTGTTTGCAAACTTAAAAGAACAGAAATAGAGTGTTTTGTTTTGCTTATTTTGATTGAAATATATCAAAATAAGCTAGAAGTTGCTCTTTCCAATTTTTTAGCTTTTAGGTACTTTTTCCATATATTGGGCTTTTGTTCTTTTTTCTTGTAAGGCTCCCTAGTTTTACTCCAACTGCTTACAACTTATAACTTGTCCAGGGCAGAAGTTTTGCATAAGCTAAAAGCATCTCCTAATTTTTTGTATCAGAAACAAATGTCAAAATGAACTTCCGCATATTTACCATAATATCGGGAGGCTGGAAAACATTGCTCAGAGGTGCTTTAGCTCCCGATTTCAAAACAAAGCTAAAAGCGCCAAACCGCTTTCTTGGGAAGTTCCAAACACCCCCTATGCCATTCTAAAACCAGCTTCTGGGGATAATCCATCATTCCTCCGGCCCAGCTTCTTAACAGCTTCTCGAGATAACCCCTCTTTCCGGTTGCCCGATTTCTTGCCCGAACCCGAAGAACCAATAGCTCCAAGAGCATCAAGAAAGAATCTTTTATTCGGAATTATGCCATCTTTATCCATACACACAAGTAATTTCTCAACAAGCTCCTTCATATCCGCTTTAGTATAAGCTTTATAAAGAAGCTTATAAGTCGAAGAATCAATGGGAAATAACCCCCCGCTCCGAACATTCTCAAAAACCAAATCAGCCTCCATGGGCAAACCGTTCATGCAATAGACATCAAGCATTGCATTTAAAGTCGAAACCTTTTTGTCCCTTTCATTCTCAAGCACACCATCGAATACCTCACGGGCTCGCGAAACACAATCACAGTAACCATACATTGTAATAATACACTCATAAGTAATGAAACTAGGTTTGTATCCCATCTCGATCATCTTTTCAAATACTGCATCCGCTTTTTCCCTCAAACGGGCTTTACCGTAATTTATTATCATTGAATTGAAGGTAGGAAGAGTCGGCTTCTCCCTTGAATGCAACAAGCTCTTGAAAACTTGCTCCATCTTATCAAATTCTTGCTTTTTCCCATAAGCATCGATTAACAAATTAAAAGAAATAATATCCGGTTTTATTTGATTGCTCTTCATTTTCGCAAGAACTGTCTCCATTTCTTTTATCATACCTATTTTGCCATAAGCATCCATCACGCCGTTGAAAGTGAAGATATCAGGCGTGATGATGCTTTCTTCAAGATCTTTGAAAAAAATATTGACTTGCTCCACATTTTTTGATTGAGCAAAAGCCCTTAAGAGAATATTGTACGTGACAATGCTCGGCTTGCAACTGTCAGTACCTTTCATTTTCTCAAAGTAACCAAGGGCTTTCGACAGAGCTTTCAATTTATCACGCGAATGGAGGTGGGCCGTGATGAGGGCGTTGTATACCGACGTATCAGGCTTACAACCACTATTCCGCATCTCAGAGAAAAGCCACATCGCCATCCGGGTTTGGCCCTTTTTTCCCATTACCGAAATCAGTTTGGAATAAACACCATTGTCAGCTATGTACCATCTCTGCTTCTGCATCCATCTGAATACCTAGAACGTGTTCAATAAAACCAATGTTAATGTTAACATATAATAAACAGTTTTCGATACATATAAACAAAACTATACCACTTTCGCACATCAATCATCATATCAGCGATACAACAAACAGTTTATACATCAAAACAATCAAATTCAACAAAATTCAACATCTCAGAGACACCAAGAAATCAACAGATAGCTAGAAACATAATCTTCAAGAAAAGATCCAATTTTTTAACAAGCCCACATAAAAACATTAATCAAACAGTTGAAATCATGAAAATTGAAATGAACAGACAGCTAGAACCATAAATTCTCAAGAAAAGATCCAATCTTCAACAAGCCCAGATAGAAACATTAATCAAACAGTCGAAATCATGAAAAATGAAATGAATTGAAAACAAAGAAACCCATCTATCAATAGCACCAAAATTCTGAGAAACACACAAGCTGAAGATGAAAATCGGAAGTAGGTAACAATGAACAGTTTATACATCAAAACAATCAAATTCAACCAAAATTCTACAGCTCAGAGCCAAAAGAAACGAACAGACAGGTAGAGCCATAATTCTCAAGAAAAGATCCAATTTTTAACAAGCCCAGATAGTAAAATTAACCAAACAGACGAAATCATAAAAAACCCATCTACCAATAGCACCAAAATTCTCAGAAACACACACACTGAAGGTGAAAATTGGAAGTGGTTGAAGAAAAGGGAAATAAAAACCTCAAGACACTGAAGCCACTTATCGCTCTTCCCAAGCTCCTCAAAGAGCAAGAAACAGTGCTCCGTCCTCACGAACCTGACATAGTTATCCAGAGTGTTCACCAATGGCTGCTTATCCGTTATGTTCCTCATGATTACTCGAACCAAATCTTGGGCTTCTGAAGAAGGGGTGTTCTTTTTGTGGGCAATTTTGCGAGATGGGTTTCTCTTGGGTCGGGCTGAAATTCCACACATTTGGATTCTCGAAGGTGGGTGTGGGTTGTAAGTGGAGGAGGGGATTGGGGTGAAAATGTGGGCGAGTTTGGGTGTGGGGGAGAGGTGGAGAGAGGAAGAAGTGAAGGGGAGTGAGGTGGTTGACGACATTTTTCTTAAATTTTGGGTGGTTGCGCCGCCGTGTTTGTGCTTTTTATCTTGATTTTGTGCGCCGCGGAGAATTTTGGGCGAAAATGAAGCTAATTCATGCACAGCTGAGCAAAAAGCTTGTTTTTACCCAAAAACAAAAAAAACAAAAACAAAAAGCGTGTGTAAAGTAACAAAAACAAAATCAAAAAGCGGGGTTTGAACCCGACGTGAATCGAACACGCAACCTTCTGATCTGGAGTCAGATGCGCTACCATTGCGCCACGGATCCACTTGTGATTGCTTTTACAGTAAAAACTTAAGATATTCGTAGTGCTTATTATAGATTTTTGGAAATATATAAATCCGTAAATTGTGTCTTAGTTTAAAACAGAATTGGATATAAAATAAATGTTTTTAGAAACAAACGGATAGTTTAATAGTTAATATCTGCACCTATAATTAGATAAATGACGTGTTGGAGCGTTGTTGGAATAATTAGGAAATAGGTAATAATCATTTAGAAAATGGAACATATGATTATGACAGAACTCGTAGTCGTGGATAACCTCGTACATTCATTCTTGATTCTTCTTTCTTGGTTTCTTCAAGGTAAAAATACTTTTGTATAATTGTATATATGGTTTCTTGATAATGTGAAATCTGATCTGTTGATTTTGGTGCACACACAAATATCAACAAAACAGTCTCATTTTGAGTCACAAAATAACACACCAAGAGACATACTGTCGAAAATTTGCTTGAGAGTAAAAACCTTGCTCTTTTATGAACTAAAAATAATTAACAAGAATTAATAATACACAAACTCTTGAGAACTCAAAGAGATGAGAGAGAGAGATTGGGACTTATGTCAATTAATCAATGGACTAAACATCCCTTTACACAAAAATTGAAGGGGAATAAGAACACTAAACAGATTAGCCCTGAATTAGAAGGCAACATAACCAATTAAAAAAATTAACCAAAAAAAAAAAAAAAAAAATGAACAAGTCACATTTAAAAAAGAATTAATCCCACCAACATCCACCACATGTACAAAAAAAATTCACACAGATATGGCACAAAGTTCTTCAAGAACCTGTTTGATGTTAGGCCTTTCATTTACAGGAAGAATGCACCTCAGCGACACCGCCAGCATCTCATCCATCCCTCTCGAGTGTTCTTCTCCACCCGCGATATCCCTATCGATGCAATCCATTCCCCTTCCCTCTTGATCGCACAGTCGAACCCAGTCCGTGAGGTCGACGGCCCCCGATTGCCCCGATATTATGTCACCTGCACTTCTTCTCGTTAATAGCTCCATCATTATCACGCCGAATGCGTACACGTCCGCCTTGAACGATGGGAGCGGTTTTGCTGATGAGGCGAGCTCTGGGGCCCGGTACCCGAGAGCCCCTAGGTTTAGGATCTGCTCTGCTATGCCGGGTGGGGTCATGAGGCGGTGGAGGCCGTAGTCGGTCAGGCGGACGCTGTAGGTGGGGCCTGCTAAGAGGATGTTTGTTGGTTTTAGGTTTCCGTGGGGGAGGCCGCGGTCGTGGAGGAACATGAGGGAGCGGGCCATGTCGATGGCTACTTTTAGCCTTTGGTTGAAAGACAACGGGGAGTATCTCCGGGGTGTCGTCTCTGCATAAAAGGGGAAAATCGTAAATAAGAAGATGTGTGTAATTATGGGAGCGTGCCTCTCAATTTTGTACCGCTGACGAGTTTGTATAAGGGCGAAATGGAAATCTCTAAAGGGGTGTAGATGTAACAATTACAAACATATTTATGCCATAAAACTGGACCTTGAAATGAATAATTCTCCAACATCTGCTAAAATACTCGCTACAATCACTATGATGGTTTAAAGCATAGAAATAAAGATGCAAAACATACAGTTTACCAGAAAATAAGCAAAAAAGTAAATAAAAATTTGACAGGTTCTTACCGTAAAGATGTAAAGCCAAGCTATCGCCCGATAGATAGTCTGCTAAAATGAGCCTTTCTTGTTCTCTCGGTCCCCAATAGTAAGCACGTAAAGGAACTATGCTTTCGTTCCTTACCGCCCCAATCTTTTTCACTTCCTTTGCAAAATCTTTCTTGTTTTTCACCAAACCGACCCTCAACCACTTCACAGTAAGCATATGTCCGTTATCTAGTGTAGCTTTGTACAAAGTCCCATGACTACTTCTTCCCAGCACTTCTGCTGGAGCTCTAGATAACTCCTCTGCTGTAAATGTGAGTGAAGTATCCAGGAAAAACAATTCTCCAGCTAATCTATCTGGTGAATAAACATCCAATGTAACCGGTTGCTCTATTGTGTCAATGAAACGGGGAGAGGAGGAAATAGGTGATTCTGGAGAGGAAGATTTCCTTCCAGAAGATGTTGGATGACTGGGCCCCACTCCTTCGGGAAACGTATGCTCGACAATTTCAGTGCCCGTCTCCATTTGCCCGGATAATGATCTTGAATTTGAAGTCAACAGATGGTCATGAGAAAAGCTCAATGAAGTTGGAGGCGCCTCCGTATTGGTTCCATGGAAATTGAAAAGTGAAGGACGACCGAATCTTCCTACTTTGACATCTCCGCCGGGGGGCCCACCACCTTGAACATGAAAATCTTTGATCCGGGCTCGATGATAAGCAAAAAGAACAAAAGCAATCATTACAGCAGCTACTACAGATGCAACAATAATAGCTATTTTGATTCTTGATTTGTGATTTCCTCTGTTTTCGAGATGGCCGGGGACTTGAGTGTCGGATGGGGACCCGTGGCGGTGTTCGAGCCCGTCATTCCCAGGGGTAAAAGAGGAATCAGGAAATATGTTCAGGTTTTGAGGAATTTTTCCTGATAAATCATTGTAACTTAAGCTCAAGTTTTTCAGACTTGATGGTAGTTTAGTGGGAATATGACCACTGAAATTGTTGTGGGACAAATCAAGGTATTCCAGAACAGTGAGTTTACTCAACTCGGTTGGTAGAGGGCCAGAAAGGTCATTTCTTGAAAGATTCAGCAATATAAGCCTCCCCCAATTACCAATATCAGAAGGCAATCCACCCATTAAAGCATTGTTTGAAAGATCTAAAGACTCCATTGGTGGAATTGAAGGTAGAACCAACAACTCGCTCGTATGAGAGCCTTCAAGAGGAATTGGTCCGGTCAAATGATTACCCGACAAGTTCAAATTGGTTATGGACATTGAAGTAAAGAAGAAGTGAGGGATCGGCCCATTAAATCTGTTGGAGCTCAGATCGAGTAAAGCAAGCTTAGGATATGAGCCAAATGATGAAGGCAGTGATCCCTCTAAAGAATTGTTTCCGACACTGAATGAAGTTAGTCTTTGGAACTGCGCCAAATTGGGAATGCTTCCAGTTAAGCCATTGGAGCTCAAATCTAATATTTCCAGATTGCTGTTCCAATTTGAAAGAACAGACATGTCGTCCGATAGGTGATTTCTGCTAAGATCAAGAACCCGACAGTAATCCAGTGATGGAGGAAGTGAGCCCGAGACTGAGTTTGATGAAAGGTTGACAGTAACCAATGTTGTCGAGTTGATTTTTGGAATAGCTCCTGAAAATTTTTGCATGGATTAATTAAAAATTCATTCAGACAAAAGGTTGACAAAAGATTTTAAAAAGAAAGATTAGTAGCTATATTTGGAGCAACACTTTAAACAGTACAACTTTGACAAGTCTTATATTGCAAACTGATTAAACAAAATTTCACGCAAATGATCAAGATTCCATACCATGACCGAACAAAGGAAATTACAATTGCAAAACAAAGCATGCAATTTTCTTGGAGTCTTCTTACTCCAAAAGCCATCAACAAAAATCTCAACCTATCGAAAATATAATTGTCTCACCAGTAGCGACTAATAGACCAAGCGGAGTATAACCACCTTCACTTTTAATTTTCAAAAAGAAATACACAATAAGGATCTATTTATTCTTCTAAATCAGTTGCTGCATTCACCCACCCCATGCTGCAAATATGATTGTTGGAACAGTAAAATCATTCATCGTGCTCTGCTTTTGACTTTCAAGCACTTCTCAATGATTAATCAGACCAGAAGAAGGAGAGTAGCTTAGAGTTCTAATTCTAGGACTATAACAAAATTAACAACATAACAAGCCAACAAACTCTGCTCTGCTCAACATGGAGATAAGAAAGAAAGAAAGAAAGAAAGAAATAACTTAAAAGTGCATGCAATTGCAGATTTGTAAAACTTTAAATCAGTAATCCACACATGTCTCCCTAAGATCCAGACTGAGCTACTTTCCCAAAAATAACAAAAGCACTCATGTAAACTGCAAGAAAGATGCATAAATTTCTAAAAAGGTGTAGTAAGCTTTAAAAACAGAACCAATCAATCAAAATTAGTTGCAAAAACGAAAAAAATACCTCTAAAAGTAAAGGAAAACACCAATAGCATAAAACGAACATGAAAACCTCACCTGAAAATCCATTAAAACTGAGATCCAACTCCACCAACGGGACAGCTCCCTGAAAGAGCCCCTCTGGAAGAGGCCCAGAAAGCTGATTACTTCCAAACCTCAGCACCTGAAGATTTGGCAAATTCTCAAACTCCGGCAGTTCACCGGCGATCCCATTATCACCCAAATCCAAAACTTTCAAGTTCCTAAACAGACTCATTGCATCGGCCCCCCAAAACCGACCCCCTAAATCATTTCCACTCAAGTCAATGTACTGCACAGTATTAGCCAAACTAGACACATTCTCCACGCTCAGCTCCACGGACCCAGAAAACTGATTCCTGCTCAAATCCAAATACTCCACATTCCTCAGCTCCGGAATCACCTCACGAACATCCCCCTGCAGCCAATTGGAATGCAAATCCAACACTTTCAGCTGCTGCAAGTTCCGAATTCCAGCAGGAAACGTCCCAGTGAAATTGTTATTAGAGAAATTCAGATAATGCAAAGCCCAGAGATCATTCAACCGAGCCGGAATCGGCCCGTAGAACTCATTCCCGGAGAGATCAATCACTTGAAGCGACGACATTATCCCCAAAGTCGGCACGAGACGACCCGTAAGCGAATTCCCCGCAAGCGTCAGATTCTGCAAATACTTCAGCGGAATCAAAGTACTGAACTTGATGTCCCCGACCAATCCCAGCCTGTCGAGGGCAATGGCCACCACCACCCCGTCGGCGGCGGAATCGCACACAACGCCGTGGAAACCGGCGGGGCAGGCGGAGATGTTGGAGGGCGTGACCCACGTCGAGAAGATTCGGTTCGTGGGGTCGGATTTGATGCCCTTCTTGAACTCCAGCAGTGATCGGATTTCGTCGTGCGAGGCGGAGCAGCCATGGCGGTGGAGGAGGAGGAGCAGAAGGGCGGAGAAGGTGAGAAAGAGAGGTAGACTGAGAGTCATTGGAGCAATGGTGATTGGCTACGGGTGAGGCATTTGGGGGGTGGGTGGGGTGGGGGTGGGGGTGAAGGGGGGTGGAAAAAGGGTTAAGGAGGTGAAAAATTAGGGTTTTTTATATTGAGGGGGAAGATGAGATGAGTTGGGCTTGTGCTGTAGCCTGTATGTATATGTTGTATCTATAGGTGTGTGCTGTATGTATATGTTGTATCTATAGGTGTGTGCTGGACTGTGGGTTTTCTTCTCTCTGCTCTGTCTGTGTGAGAGAGAGAGGAGAGAGGGTAGTGAGAGACTGAGAGAGTAGGGTTTTTAACTTTTTATATAAGTAAAATGAGTTGGGACTTGGGAGGGAGGAAATGGAGGGTATTCTTCTATTATGTACGGATACGGATATAGAAACAAGACATTATTATGATACGATATCGATAATACGAAACGGGTTGTTTTTTAAATTTTTTATGTAAGAAACTTCGATCAGTGTCTAATATGAGTATCGAGTACGGCACCATAAGAAAAAAAATGATAGTATTTATGTACAAATACGAATATAGAAACCCGACATGTTACGATATAATATAAATAATACGACAAAGGTTGTTTTTAAAAAAATTTACGCAAGAAACACCGATCAGTGTTCAATATCATAATCGGGACCCGAGTCCCTTTTTCGTGGCAACCCCACGGTATATTGTAATATGAAACCAAAAAATTTACAAAATGGATCAGTGTTCAATATGAATATTGAGTAGGACATATTACAAATGATAGTTTTTAAAAGTATTTGTGCACTCCTCATGAGGTGGGTCCCACATGGATTATTATTTTTGTTTTCTTTTATTATTTTATTTTTTAATTTCTTTTCTCCTTAAAAGAAGTCTTTTCTTTTTAGATCAAAATTTTGCAACGTTGATTGAGCAAGAAATTTTTGGAAAAAGCAATCTTTTTTCTTTTTGAAAATATAAATATATATTAATTGTTAGGATAAGTTGATTTTTAAACTTTAAAGGATAACAACTTTTGCTGTTTTTTTGTGTTTTTTCCTCAAAGACAACTGTTATTATTGCACAATAAAATTTATTTTTGAGAAGTTAGACCAACACTGGGTCAGTCATGAGATACAGATCATGAGAAATATATTTCAATTTTGTGGAATATGAGGTGAATGCTGCATATTTTTAAGAAATTAATAATTATGAAGAAATCATCCGAAATTGAAAAATGTGATTGAAAATGGAGAAAATTATTCATGTATGTGATATGATAATCACGAAAATATTTTTAACGAAAATTAATTATCTTGTAAAAATCGAACATATATTACAAAATTTTAAAAGTTATGAATTTTAATTGCAAATGATAATACGAGCTAGACTAAAATTTTCAAAATGAAAAACTTGGAGGCCAATTTTGCATTTTATTGAGTCAACATTTTATTAAGTCATCATTTTTTCCAATTGATGTTGCTGACGTAAACATTACGGGTGAAAATCAAACCAACATTGTAAATTTTTAAAATTGTAAAACTTAATCGCAAACAAGATTTCGACAAAACTAAATTGTCAAAATGAAAAACATATAATAGTAATTTTCATTTTTATCTTAATTTAATTAGATGTTTTGTACTCGAGTTATGGTATGCACAATAGCTATAATTTTAAATTTTAGTTTCAACCATAATCAACCTAATAATAAATACAAAATCATATCCAAATTAAAAGATATTTGTGGTAAAAGTTTATTCTTTAATAGAACCAAATAGTTTTATTTTTCTTATATTCTCCCAGTTTACTATATAAAAATATATTCTCCAAAAATGAATAAAATCCAAAAGTCCCTTTTATTTGTTGATAAAAACATAGAATTGTGTATGATATATAAAGATAGAATATTGTGCAACATTTGGCTCTACATTTGTCCATAAGATGGAAAGTTCTTCTGCAAATCAAATTTTACTTTAACTCAATCAATCACATCATGGACAGATAATACAGAAATGTATCAATTTTGGGTAAAGATCTAACAGAATTTCGAACAATAATTTTCTATATTTAATTTATGGGCAGCTAAAAAACAGGACCAAATATCCTGAAAATTTAAATTTTAACGTAAACACCCTAATTTGAAAAATATATATTTTAAATCACCAATACACAAGTTATTTTTCCTAAACCTCCCAAAGCCCTGAAAAGTTTGTTTTATCCTTATATTTTGATTCCAACCACACCCTTTATGTTTCATCCACACCCCCATTTTTTATTTCCACCGTCTCTCTCTCAGATTACACAAAATCGATCTGATTTACAAATTCCCAATCGTTTGTCAAAAAATCCAATTTGCAAAGAATATCGTTGGTTTGATATCAAATCTGAAAAACTCAATCTTTGAAGATGGATTGCGTCAAATCTGAAAAACTCAATTTTTGAATATGGATTGCGTCGGTGAGATTTGTGGACAGATTTCGTATCGCGTTTATTTTGAAGGCGATCTTCATATCTTTCGAATTCACGAGGACGGTACTAAAATTGTTTGTTGTTTTCTTCCTTTTCTTGGATTTGGATTTTATATTTTTTGATAACGCAGGTAAAAATATAATTTTTGGGTTCTCTTAGAAATATAATCTTTCCTGGACTCTCCACGTTTTTTCACTCTTTAATAAACACAAGATTTGAGATTTTTTTTTTAGATATTTAAAAGAGCTATTTGAGATTTCTACATATCTCTAAATAAATTTTTGCTGTTAGATTTGAGATTTTCGTAAAAAAATTATTTGAGATTTCTGCCTATATGTGAAGGTAGTTTGGGAGTATTATGAAATTTTTTATTTTTATATATATCCAGTGAAATTTTTGCCAAAAATTTGAGATTTTTTATATAATTCTGCATATATCTTTGTTTGAGTTTTTGTATATATTTCGGCATATATCTATGTTTGAGTTTTTTTGTTATGAAATTTGAAAATCTAATATATCTAAAGAGATTTTTGTATTTTTGTAAAACAACTCATTGAAATTTATGAAATTTCTGCATATGTCTGTATAACTGTTAGATTTCTACATATACGTAAAATCCCACAGTCAGTTTATGTAGAGATATATACAAATATATATTTGAGATATATATATCAGTTTATGTAGAGATATATACAAATATATATTTGTATAAACTAATTTGTATATATTTTTACATAAACTTACTGTAAGATTTCTGTATATATCTAAATATATCTCTGAATAAACTGGTTTTTCTGCATATATCTAAATATATTTTTGTATAAACTGATTGATTATCTTCGGTCGTATTTGTTCTCATAAATAAATTATAATCGCCTATTGTAATGATTTGTTTTCTCACAGAAAACTGAAGAGTGATCGAGCTTTTGGAGGATGCATGACCATTTTATGATGATGAACCATGTTACACAATTCGTTTTCGGTTCTAGTTGTAATTTATGGATGAGCAAGAAATTTTAATCAATTATATGGTTGATTTGTTGAGTAAGAAATTGAAAATGCTGAACTAAACATGCAGTTTGTAGAGTGATGAGTTAAATATTCGTAATTAAAAGCAGACTGTGTAGAGTGATGAGCTAAATATTCGTAATTAAAAGAAGACTTTGTAGAGTGATGGGTTAAATATTCATAATTAAAAGCAGACTTTGTGGAGTGTTGGTTAAATATTCGTAATTAAAAGCATACTTTACATAGTAATAGGTTAAATATTCATAGTTAAAAGCAGACTTTACAGAGTGATTGATTAAATATTCATAATTAAAAGCAGACTTTGTAGAATAGTGGGTTAAATATTCGTAATCAAAAGCAGACTTTGTACAGTGATGAGTTAAATATTCGTTTAATGCAGACTTTGTAAAGTGATGAGTTAAATATTCGTAATTAAAAGCAAACTTCGTAAAGTGATGGGTTAAATATAGGGATGTAAACGAGCCGAGCCGAGACATTTTTTGAGGGCTCGGGCTCAGGCTTAGAGGCTAAAAACTTGGCTCAGGCTTGACTCGTGAGCCACCGAGCTAGAGAATTCTAGCTCGGGCTTGGCTCTTGCCTAGCTCGGGGGGTGGCTCGACTCGGCTCGCGAGCCAAACATTATATTTTATTATTATTTTTAAAAATAAGAACTGCATTGCAATTCAAATTGCAAAATTATGAAGCCTGCTAGTCAAACATCAATTTTTCTTTTTTTAATAAAAAACCTGCTATCAGACTCTCTCCAGACTCTATAATCAACAAAGCTATTCAATCCATAAACCATAAAATTACACCACCACATATCATAAAAACATTCAATTCAAGTCCAACAAACAAAATTACAAGTTAGGTTAGTACATTCCTTCTCAATTTCAAGACTTCCACCATTAAGAAAGCCTTCTAATTGGACCTTGTTCTTCCTGCAATTTTAAAAACAAGATTAGTAAAATTACATAAACTAAACAAAATGAAAATAAACAATCAATATCTGCAAATTTGAACAAGGAAAAACTAAAAACCTAAGCATATTACTGTAATTGAACAAATATTAATTTAAATTCCAGACAATAACCATTCTCAAATTTATTACAAATATAAGCTCAATAACCATTCTCAAATTTAGTAAATACTATAAAACTTCAGATAATATTAATTTTAATTGCAAGTCAGCAGCCAGATTAGATTAGAAAGTGCTTCAATCATGAAAACTTGAGTTAAAATCATCAAATATACAAACATAACACAGAGCATGAGAACATAAAAGATCAAATCAACAAATGAATTCCGAGATTCAGTTGAATTCAGTCCATAGTATTCCAAAACATTAATATCTCTAAATTCTTCCAAGTCTCAAAGTTAAAATTGTTGGGATTAATGCCCTAAAAATCCAATTATATTGTAAATATTTTGGATTAATAAAACTGAAATTTTTGCAAGTTATGAGTATTTTACGAATTTAATAATTAATGACATGTGATGGTGTTTTTATATGAAATGTGTTTCATAGGAAAAGACTTTAAATACCAGAAGTCACGTGTCACTAAAGTTCTAGTCAGTATGATAAGAAAATGTTCTTATCGAGACTATAATGTGTTATAAAAGATGATTAGTCTTTCGTCATAGGGAAATGGAGTTTCCAATTATAACACATTGATGATTTTCAATGAGATTGGAAACATCGAACTGGACCACCGAGATTGTTTATTTTATACTGCTATCTAAAATGAACAAAATCTCGGAAGCATTAGACTCTTAATCCTGATAGCGTTTCTGCTTTAGGCATGTAGTGTTAATCACTGTGATGTACTCAGAAGTGAGGTCTCGGTAACGGATGGTCAAAATACTTTGTACGTTCGGTGATTGCATGAAATGTGCTTAAGAGAAATACTGATCGAGGAATCTGTAGCCTTGCTGGAAGGTTAAAAGATATCCCTGAAATAGATTTGCAAAAGTTCAAATAAAACTTTGGCCAAAGTACTTCGTGTGTGCGTCACCGAAGTTGTATGTTGAATGTGTTTCACATACAGTGAATTTGGACTTAAGGCGAATCAAGAAATTTCAGATTAGAAGTGAAAAATAAATGATAGTAGTATTGATTTATTTTTCATGGATATCTGTACAGAGGAGTAAAATGCAGAATTATTCTAGATCGAGAAATTCGTGAATAATTTAATTAATTTTAGAATTCAACAATATTTATTTAGTGGAATTAAATATTGTTAAACGGTAATCAATTGTTATCATGGGATGATAATAGATTGACCCGTTTGGAGCTAAGATTAATCAGTCCTGCAGGTCCCCCCGCAAGCCCCAACGAAGATCAATGAGAAAATATTAAAACGAGAAAGAGAAATAAATTTTCAAAGAGTTTGAAAATAGCCAAGGAATTTATTTTGAGAAAATAAATTAAATTCCAAGGAGTTGGAAATGCCCGAAATTTTATTTTGGAGAAAATAAAATTTTTCAAAAAAAAAAAACTTTTTTTGATGACGTGGCAGGTGACGTGTCACGCCACGTCAGGGAGTCATCGGCCAAGTGGCGCTGACATGGCGCCAAGTCAGACGCCACATGGACGTCTAGGATTGAGCCACGTCCCGCGGATCTGTGGCCCAGATCATGTTGACTGAAAAGTCAACGGGTCGTCGAAGCGGGTCGTCGGGTCGGGTCACCGGGCAGGGTCGGTATATGGTTTGTCCGACCCGGACACGTGGACGAATAGGATTCTGACACGTGTCCATGGGGTCAGACCAAATCGAACCGACCGGTTCAATGCTGGACCGTCCGGTCAGACCAGACCGGGCCGCCACGTGGTAGCTGCCTGTTGTGCCGTGCGTGCCACACACGCCAAGCACACAATCGCCACATGGGCGGCGCGTGTGGGCGCGTGTGGACCTCGTTCGGTGCGTGCTTTGCACAGCCGTGCTCGTCTTGGCGTGCACTACACTCCCGCGTCATCTGATTGGCCAACGGACCTTGGCAGCTACGGAATAAAATGCGAAAATGGCACGGATGTCCCCAAAATGTAGCTATAAATAGGGGCTTCTCTTTTCATTTTAATACATCAGATTTGAGAATTCCTTTCTCACTCTAAAAGTGCCATTCGGCTCTCTCTCTATCTTATTAGTTAATTAATCCTAATTAAGAATTAATTAATTAATTAATTAGGTGGTTATATAATTAATATATAATCCACTTAATTATTAGAAAATAGGGATTTTCTAGCTTTAGAAAAAAGTGTTTTTCTAGAAAAATATTTTCTCAAAGTATTTAGCGAAATACTGCCGGAGCCCACACTCCAATTTCGTAATCGGGAATATTGCGGGGAAGCTCTGCCGGTTTCACGAGAAAATATCAAGGTGCTGGAAAAGTGCCGTTGATAGCCAATATTGCAGTACGGTAATACCGTTGTGCTGCCCAAATTAATATTTGCATATTGTGATTATATGCTAGATGATTTAAAATTATGTTATCGATGCTTGTATATATTAGAGTTATGCTGCCCGATTTTTTCCTCTGCTTTATTAAAATATTTTGGAAATATTTTGATAACGAGGTTATGGCAAAATTTTTTGAAATATTCCGCTGTACCGTCACTCTGTCTCGGGCCCGTCACACCAACAAAAATTCACCCAAATAAATTAAAACAAGAGAGAGAGAGAGAGAGAGTTAATCAAACCGGAGCTTGTGTCCTCTAGAGGTTGTAGGTGCACTGTGACTGAGTAAGGAGGAGGTAGCGGTGGTGTGGTGGGCGGTGGCGCAAGACCGTGAACTCACGTGAGAGGGGAGGTGCGTGGTGGGGGCGAGATGGCGCGATTGTACCAGATCGGAGGTGGTGGGGTGGTTGACGGTGGTGCAAGACGGTGAGAGAGGGTAGATTCAGGCGTGGTGGAGGGTTCTGGCTACCTGCGTCTTGCGGCGACTGAACTCTTGGAGGGGAAAAATGAATTGGGGAAAGGAATGTGTAGGGTTTTGTTTAGGTCTTCTGTATACAATTATATATATATATATAATTTTAATAACATGGCTTGCGAGCCAAGGAACTAGTGGCTCGGGCTTGGGTTCGGTTCTCCCCAGGCTCGGCTTGCCTCGCCATTCTCGAACTCGAACTCAAGCTTTTTCCTAGCTGTCTCGTCTAGCTCGCGGCTTGTATCGTTTGCATCCCTAGTTAAATATGAGGAGTTAAAAGAATAATTGGAAGGACTTCAAGTCTACAAGTCTACATATTATGAGAACAAACATATTACCTATCATGAATAATAAAAGAATAATTAGAAGGAATTCAAGTCAACAAGTCTACATATTATGAGAACAGACATATTACCTATCATGAATATAATAGAAGAATAATTGGAAGGAATTCAAATCTACGTATTATAAGAACAAACATATTACCTATCATATTTTAGTATAATAATAGAAACACCATGTGAGGGATATTACTATAGTAAAACATGATAGCATCATAAACTATTTAATTACAAATATTTAACCAATTACTCTACAAAGTCTATTTTTAATTACAAATATTTAACCCATTGCTCTACAAAGTCTACTTTTAATTATGAATATTTAACCCATGACTCTGCAAAGTCAGATTTTAATTACGAATATTTAACCCAACACTCTACAAAGTCTCCTTTTAATTACGAATATTTAACCCATCACTCTACAAAGTCTGCTTTTAATTACGAATATTTAACCCATTACTTTTCGAACTGCACGTTTAGTTCAGAATTTTTAATCTTTTACTCAACAAATCAACAATATAATTGATTAAAATTCTTTGCTCATTTGTAAATTACAACCAGAACAAAAGAAAACAAAACATAAATACCGTACTAGAATACTGTAATTCAAAAACGAAATATACGACATGATTCATCATCATAAAATGTTCATGCATCTCCAGAAGCTCGATCACTCTTCAGTTTTCTGTGAGAAAGCAAATCATTACAAAAGGTGATTATCATCTATTTATGAGAAGAAATACAACAGCAGATAATCAGTCAATTTATACAAAAATATATTCAGATATATGCAAAAATCCCACAGTCAGTTTATGTAGAGATATATTTAGATATATGCTAAATCTCTAAGTCAGTTTATGCAAAAATATATACAGATATCTTACAGTAATTTTATGCAGAAATATATACAGATTAATGTTAGGAATAGTGCCCTTAAAGTAGCTTTTAGCTTTACTATTTCCTTGTAATATCACAAACAGTCTTTGAATAATAAAACGAGATGATTTTGTTCATAGTCATTCACTTCTTTATGTGCTTATTATGTCTATTTGGGTTGACTGTGTGTTTGCATGTATTGAACTCCCCTAATCCGATGAGGCCGTTAAGAACTTTGTCGTTATGGGAGCTACACATGAAGCAAGTTCTTAACTCCATAGGCGAGGATTATAAACTTCTCCAAGTTAAGAGTCCGACAGACAGTGGGAGTGTCGACCTTGACTCTGTTGAGACTTGCTTATGTGAGTATGTCCTTTTGAAGGATCACTCAGTTTCATGGAGTGATAAGTGCATACGATGATGTGTTCATAATACATGAGGGTGATTGTTACTAGAACTTCATCACTGAGATATCCCGCGTGAGAACATTCCTAAATGAGAAAAGAAGTTTCCAGAAACTTCTAGATTATGAAATATCTCACAGGTCAATAACGTGATTCATTAATCCTTAGACTTGAGATTCTGTAATGTCTCATACGAGCTAACTCTGTAATCATTGATATAGGCTCAAAAGGGTTTTGACATACTGAAACCTGAACCAACGACCTATGTTGGGATTACACAAGTGGCATATGTAGAATTAGTAGAATCGACAAAGGACCTACACTTGTTGCAAGAACAAGAATGATCTCTTACTGATTGAGTTGTTCGTAGTCCATTAAACTTAAACCCTTGGCCAAGGTGGATAAAAGATCAAGACATCAAGAAAATGGGTTTTCTTGGATTGAGGTCTAAATGGATATGAAACGAACTTAATTTTAAAGATCAAGAATATTTAGGCTCTAAGAATATTCCCATGCCTTAGTTCTTGATTGAGAGATGGAGTTATAGGAGGATCATATTTCACTGTATGTTATTGATTGAAAGGTTCTTCGATTTATTTCGTTATTCGGCTAGGGGTCACGCACCCATTGCTAGATTACGGTAGTATGATCTGTGAAGTGATTAATTAATTAGTTAATTAATTAATTACTGTCACTGCTAATCGAATAATGAACCTAAAGGGTCACACACAAATGCCAGGACACGAGGGTTATGGTAGGATATTAATATGATTAACTAAGGATCAAATTGGAAAGAGTAACACGTGGGGCATTGCCACGTGTCAAAAGCACGTGGCTGCCACGTGTCATGCACACATGGCACGTGCGTGTATCCAAGCATGTAATTTTATTACACGCTTATTCTTTTCTAGAATTAATTAATTAAATTATAATTAATTAATTTAAGTCTTTTAATTAATTTTGAATTAATTGTTAAGATTTTATTTCTCAAGCTTAACCCAATAAATAATTAATTGAGAATTAATTAATTTATTGAATCTTGACTTTTAGCTTTAGGAAAGTTGAAAAGTCTAACTTCCTATTGTAGGAGAGAGAAAGTTGATTCTTGCAAGACTTGGAGAACAAGTTGGAAACTTATTTTCTCCAATTAAATTAAATAATTAATGAGTTAATTAGTGAGCAAGAAAACAAAGCCCACTAGGTTTTGGAAACCCTAAGGATTCGAACCCACCTTGTATAAATACAAGGGTTGGGGCTTCTCTTATTCTTTAGACCAACACTCACGAAGTGTTAAGTTTTTGAGAAAAATAAAAGAAAAGTTTTCAAAGCAAAATCCTTGCCATTTACACAAGTTATAGAACTAGCATTCTCACTTGCTTGATCGTGTTCTAGGACTGGTGTGGATACGCTTTGGAGGATCGCTGCTTTGGGATCTATCGAGAACCGTTCGAGGGACATTCCGCTTGAAGGGTGTTCAGTAGGCGGTATTGACATCACTAGAAAGCTTTAACCTACGTAAGTTTCTAAACACCCTGTGATACGATACGAGAATTGCAAGTTCATGATCAATTTTTTGGAAAAATTTTAAATTTTCGCTGCGTTTCTGTACTGGTTTTCCAACAATTAGTTTATATAAAAATATAGTCAGATATATATATCTGTATATATCTCAAATATATATTTGTATATATCTCTGCATAAACTGACTATGAGATTTTTCGTATATGCAGAAATCTCACAGTTAGTTTATGCAGAAATATATACAGATATGTGTAGAAATCTCAAACAATTATTTTACAAAAATCTCAAATATCAAATTTCAAGCAAAAATCTCTTTAGATATATGAGAAATTTCAAATTGCATAGCAAAAAACTCAAATAAATTGGCAGTATAATTGGTGAAATTCAAAAACACACAGATAATGGATAAAGTGATTGTTCAAGAAATCAGCTAAAATACTCAAACATGTTAATAACTTTAGATTCAATATCAGATTACCCAACCAAAAACAATTGTAAATTTAGTAGCACACATCAAATCTATCGAGATATATGCAGAAATTCCAAATCGTAAAAATCTCGAAACTATATGAAAAAATCACAAATTGCAAAAATCTTTTCACATATATACAGAAATCTCAAATCTTCTAAAAAATCTTTTTAGATATTCACAAAAATATATGGAGAAATCTAAAATTTCATAGCACACAAAAAAATCTTTTAAGTATATATAGAAATTTCAAATTGCATATATGTAAAAATCTCAAATTTGCAGAAATTTATTCACAAATTTAAACTTAAAAATGTCAAATCAAAAGGGTTTCAGAAAATATTTGAAATTAAACTTAGGTGTGGTGGAAGACGCGACGACTTCTTCTTCTTCTTCAACGACACTGACTCTCATCTTCTTCTTCTTCTTCAACAACCTTGAGGTGCATCATCAGAGATGGTCGGGTTTCAGAAATCATCGATAAAGAGATTGAGGAAGAACAAGGAGAGAACGATGAAGATGGGATATGACTTGTCATTCTTCTTATTCTTCATGGGCATTATAGTAATTTTACGTTTTTTTTTAGGGGGGGGGGGGTGTTTAGGAAAAATATGTTGTATATCAGAGATCTAAAATAGGCGAATTTTAAACTGGGGTGTTTAGGAAAAGTCTTGTGCCTTATTAGGGATTGTTTATTAATTTGCCGTTTAATTTAATATAAAGTTCCCAAAAGGATAATTCATAATTCTTTAAATTATAATTTTTATTTATTTAAAAGGTAGCTATTTTTTTTCATCCTATCGTTTAGGACGAATTACACTTTAGTACACAAACTTTTAAAATTAAGATTTGATATCTAAGTTTTGATTTATTATTTACTTTAATATCTAATTTCATTTTTTAGTAGAATTTTCCAAGTAAAATGTCACACGTGGCACACACATAAGATCCGTAAGGATAAAAACAAACATTGTAGCGTTTGCATTCCGTTATTTTGATATCCTTATAAATCTCACATGTGATATTTTAATCAGAAAATACCATCAAAGAATAAAATTAGACACTAGAGTGAATAAAAATCAAATGATGGACATTAAATTCTTAATTTTAAAAAATTAGGTATTAAAAGTACAAATTGCCTCAAACGTTAGAGTATAAAAAATGTTTAATTTACACAAGTGATGTTTTTTGGCAGTTGTATTCTTATTGCGAATTAATTTTCAATAATTATATATATCAAAACATAATATTATTGTAAATTATATAATTTCGAACCCAATTATGTATATTTTCAGAAAAGGTAATTTATCAAGATTATAATCGATACAAGTCGACCAAAAGAACACACACACATATATATATATTCTGAGTAATTAGTTTATTAAGTTATAAAACGTGACATAATTTAATCAAAGATAAATGCTGGATTTTCAATTTAATTAAGTCCATAGAAATCTTTTTAGAAAAGAAAACTAAATTCACGAGTTTTTAAAATGAATAATTTACTTTTTTTTTTTAAAAACAAACAGTATTACATATTGAGTACTCAAATTCGAAATTACAAATAATATGACACAAGTCGAAACATCAAAACATACGCAAGTCAAAGTTGTATCATTTTTAGAAAGTAAATGGACTACACTATTAGTTTTATGTTGAATATAGGTAAAAGAGCAAGAATTTAAGAACGAACAAATCTGTTTTTCTCAATTCTCTAATCTAATTATTTACCGTCATCTCCTTAGTTTTTCAAATAGCAACACGCGTCCGATGGCTGAAATTTGATTGATAACTTCCTTTCCTCTCACGATTGGAGAGACCGACGATAAACAAACCCTTACAGAAGAGACTCAAACTTCTAAAGGGAAGACCAACAGAACTCCCAACAGGAAAGACAAATAGTTTATCAATTTGTTTCAAGTAACCAATCCTATAAAGAGAAAGGTGGTTACCTCTCTCTTCTCATACTTGATATGAAATAAGTCGTTATTAACTTCTGTGGCATGTAACAAAAAAATGGAAAAAATATATATACTAGAAGTATCAAAACCGTCTTCCCCTCTCTCTTTTTCTTTATGGCATAAAGAATACACAATTTGATCTCAGAAAAGACAAAGATTTGAGAAGACAGAAACTTAGCTAAGTAGATCGATTTCTTTAGATTGTAGAGAAGACAAAAACTTAGCGAAAATTTAAGAGGATAGCAACAAAACAAATTTGATAGAGAGTGGCGACGAAGCTAATCTAAGTCCGACAATAAAAATTAAATCGCTACATAGATCTGCCGCCACTGTCACTTTTTTAGGTTATCTTATTAAGTCTTCCAAGTAGAAGTTGAGTCACTTTCCTAGAATTTAGTCTAATTTTTCTCATGCAAGTAAAGAATATTTTTGTTATATATTTTTAACTTTTGTTCGGCCCGAGGTTAACTATATAATCTATTTATTTTCGAAAATTGTAGCTTTGGATTGCGTTTGTTTCTTGATATTTCGATTTTTGTCATGTTATTTGTATTCTCGAATTTGATTGCTTAATTTATTATAACATTTTTTTAAGAAATTAAAAGGGAATAAAAATACTAATTTATCTTATCATATTTAATTGAGATTTTACTTTTATGGATTACATTGTATGCATCTTTAAACGCAGAAAGGGCTCCAAATACCAGTAATAAATCCCATTTCAAATGAAGCAAAAAAATAAATTTCCATAAATGTCTTGACAAAAAATAAAGTGAATGTGGGGGACTGGGGGCAGTATGTGAGTCCTTGTGTGTGTAAAATCTGTTCAAAATTTGACCCCAAAACGTAAAACTTTATTCACTTGTTGTGCCAAGTTTTGTATCTATAAGAGCTAATTGCAGACATCCCCCAACCTTTGGGGGGTTGTGCGCTTTCCCCCTCAACCTTTGGATCGGTGCGTTTTACCCCCTCATCTTTGTAAAACATAACACTTCACCCCTTTGAACACACTTTGACCGGCGATTTCTCTTCCGTCACGGCGACCCAAGCTTCAAGACCTCCGCCATCGTGTTCGTCTCTCCAAGGAGAACAAAATCCATACCCCGCTCGACTCTATTAGCTGCTAAAAGCTTCGTTCATCGTGCGTCGTGTTTAATCGATAATTTCTGCTTCGTCGGTTGTCGGATTGTGATTTCGAGACCATTGCTGTGTTCCTTGCGTCGAGAGCTTCAGTTTGATATATAATATCAACACATTTGAAATCAGATTTATACAGATTTGCTTTGTTAAAGTGTGTTCAAAGGGGTGAAGTGTTACGTTTTACAAAGGTGAGAGGGTAAAACGCACCGATCCAAAGGTTGAGGGGAAAAGCGCACAACCCCCAAAGGTTGGGGGGTGTCTGTAATTAGCCCTATCTATAATAATGATACACGAATACAAACATAGTAATACAAACACAATATAAATATATTAATATATATTATTTTTTTAAATTTTTATATAATAAATGTTCATCTTTCAACATCAATATTTTATAAGATACGATGTAACAAGAAAATATTTTTAGAACTATCCGTAGATTTAATATTTATTGGTCTATGGCAAAATTAATTTAGCTGAGTATAGAATCAATTTGTCTTCATCTATGTACACAAATGAAAGAACAGAAAGAGACTTATGAATAATTTTGTTAATTCAAACTTGGAAGCAACAAAAATATCTGGAATAATAATAAATTTTCTTGTTTATTTTGGTTCTAAATATATCTGAATTAATATTATGAAAAAAGAAATGAAGTAATGTCTCATTCAAGGTCCCAATCAGAGTAGGTCAATATTGTCACGACATTTTCACATTGCTTGACGGCATATCCTTTTACTCCAAATTTTGATAATTATAGTAAGTGGTTGGGACTTGAGACGAACGTGATTACGTATCATATATAGATACGATATGTATATAGTGATATAATTTTTTTTCGAAATTTTTTATGTAAGAAATGTTCAATTGTATAATATCTGATATAAGTATTCGATACAACATAATATGATATAACACGATAAAATAATATTTTTAAAAATGATTGTTCAGTAGGACGAGTACTATCAATATTTATTTCACTTTCTCTTTGTTTCATTTGTTAATACACTCCCAAGTCCCAATATATGTATTAAGAAGTATTACATCATTTCATTTTATAATTTTATTTTGTGTTATATTTTATGTCTAAGTCGACCAATCATTTAATAAAGAAGGTACGTCGCACGTCTTAGGAATAGTTCGTACCGATAAATAGAACAAAAATTAAACAAACTAAACTAAGATAAGACATATAACCTTTAAGATAAAATTCATTCATTAAACAATACAAAGACATTAATTGTTATACATTTTAAAGTTAGTTATCCCAAAAACACATAAGTCTTTTTATTATTATTATTATTGAATAATTAAGTGGCAACTTAGGCCCCTTTGTAAATTAATTAAGGGTCATTTATATCTAACTACTCTGCATTTAGGCCTAATTACAATGCAATCCATCGTTATTGAGAAATTATATTTTAGTTCCTATAAATCTTGTTTAGCCCGAACTCCCTTAACGGAATTTATAAAAGTACACTTATCCCCTGACGATTTTATAAGTGTTATATTGAATATATGACCAAAATTACAAAATCATTCCTAATGTTTACAAATATAAAGAAAACGATCTCTATAAATTATGAATTTATGAACAAATCAACTATATTTTTGGAATGATATAGCAGAATCCTAAAAACTATAAACGGTTCTCAAAGTTAGAGACTAAAATATAAAATTTTAATAATTATAAATTACGTTATAATTAAGCTTAAATGAACGGTTAATTAAATGTAAATATTTCATTAATTAAATAGTTAAAATATCGTGTGACATGACTTGTGCATTGAGGTAGTCCCACCCCATGTGGTGGAATGCTTGTCCATGTACATGTATAGAGAAGTTATCACAAAGGCAATTAATATTTTTCCAAATGAAAAGTACCACGTGTGTTTTTGCTATTTCGTTGTTACATCACCCATTTTACTCCTCCATTCACCTGCAATATTTCCAATTCGGACGAGAAGATATTTTTTTGTTGCTCCATATTTAATTACGAGTTGGAGATGGATTGAGGCGTTAAAGTATATATAGATAGTTGTGCATATAAAATTTTAAGTAAGAGATATTTAATTAAATTATTTAGATTTGTCTCATATCTAATAATTACTAGATCGTATATTATTTTATAAGGTTGGACAACTCTTATTTTATTAGTTAATTTTTTAGGTGAATTAGGTTGAGCCAATACTTTAATATGATATTAGAATAAGTTGTATCTTATATTTGAATTTCATGCTCCAAGTTGATTCCGATGGTTTGGATCTGTTAGTGAGGGAGTGCGTAAACTTGTCTCACATCGAATAAATACTAGACCATTTACTATCTTATAAAACTTGAGCAACTCTCACCTTCTCGGTTAGCTTTTGAGGTGAGTTTAACCAAGTCAATACTTTACAAACTAATATAATATCAAACCGCTGAATTGTACCACTTAGTGGCAATGTGCTAATCTTTTATAATGAAAAAAAAAAAAAAAAAGAATGTTTGCAATTTTAATTTTTTTTTCTTTTTGATTAAAAAAAATGTAAATATTCTATTTTGTTGACTCTATTTTTTATTTTTTTTTTGGTACAAATTTTTTGGTACAAATTTTGTTGACTCTAGTTAAAACAAAAATTAATGGTCCAAGTGGTTAAGGGTTCATTCTTGAAGGCAAGGTCCCGAGTTCGAATCATGCTATTTATTTTTGGGTGTGTGTGCGTTAAAAAAAATAATAATAAAAATAAATAGCATGAGATGAGAATGTTTGTAGATTCTAAATTTTATTATTTTTATTAGAAAAAAAATGTAAATATTTTGTTTTGTTTGATTCTAGTTTAAACAAGTTGAAATAACTTAAAGACGAGCAGATGACTTAAATGGTAAGCATCCGCACCTTTGAACTGGTAAGTTATGAATTCGAGCGAGAAACCAGCTTTAATCCTCTTAAAAAAAATGACATAAGCTAAAAAAAAGTTAAAATAAGCTAGAAATACGTTTAGAGATGCATTGTTTCCGTGCTTTTAGAAAAATTTTCAATTATATTTACAAGTGTTTCGTATTTTACCTCCATATTATCCAAAGGGTTAATTTCATATAACCATCCATTATTTAGATTTTAGTGTGTTTTATTCTCCTAGTTTTTAATTTTGTGTGAATACCACTAATCTAATTTATTTTTCTAATTTACTAATCTAATTATTTGCAATTTAAAATATAGCTTAATATTTTAAGAAGAGAAAGAACAAATAATACATAAGAAATAAAGTTGCAAAATTGTTTGGGCCTACACTAGTGATTAGTTGGAAATATTAATGAAATATGAGCATATATATAGGCTCCTTCTCCCCAACTTTATTATTTTCATACCTATTTTAAGACTTTATTGAAGAAGAAAAAACTGCACACATATAACAAATCCATTGACTTCTTTCCCCACCCAACTTTGCAAAATTGTAAAGAAATATAAAGCTTGCAAAGTTATATTTTAATAAAAACAAAGAAGAAGACGTGCATTAAGTGGGCAAGTATATAGATAATGTGTAAATTAAAACATTTGTATTTCAAAATTTGAAAATGGTATACATACATTATCAACAAATGGAGTAAGGACGATCAAAATTCAGATTTCTTGGAATCTGCGCTAGTGAGATGTAAAGTGATGAAGATGAAGCAAGAATTTGGACCTAAGTGGTCAGCTAAGATGTACGAATATATGGCGACACAGATATAATACGATACGATACCAAACAACACGATAAAAATATGATGACAATATGAATTTTCTCGTAAATTAATGCGTGTGGAATGTTGAATATAATATCTAACATGACACGATAAAATGATACTTTTAAAAATATTTTTCCATGATGAAGGATGACAAAGCTAAATTACTCACTCACTTATTCAATGAATATAAGAACAACTATCCTTACTAGTTAAATAGATTTAAAAAAAGATAAGCTAATAAAGCACATTTAAATAATTCTTTTTATATTTTATTGATTGTGGGTTGGATTGAGTTTGATAATTAAGATGTAAAAGTTTTTTTTTTTTACCAATTATAGTTGCATATTTAGGGGATTAAATACAAAATTTTTAATTAAATTGATATACCGTTGAACTATGTTAAAAATTAAAAATACATAATATTCAAAAATTTATTTAAAGGTAAAAGGAAATTTTAAACTAAAATCAAATTTGAGGATACACAAATAAATAAATTCCTGCCTTTTAAATTGAGGATAAAATGATCAGTTCACTCATACAATCAGCTAATTACAACTATATAGTAATGGAAAGAGGTAGTTCGTAATTTTTGAAAGCTCTTACGGATCGAATTTCTAATATTTTCATTTTTATTTGAGCCGGTACGAGTCATAATTATATATGTATCTTACATGGATATAATGAAATAAACCCTTTTTTTTATCACTAATATTACCTTTTCTTATACTAATAATAGCACAAATTAGTATTTTCCAATTTCCACCATTTCTCTTACAACTTTATATTATTCTTTTTCATGTTAAAGCAAGAATGTAATTATATACATGCTTTGTGGACCCAAAATATATATAATTACACCTTATTGTAGTCAAAAGATGATATGCAACTCAAATTGACAACAGTATAAATAGATATGTGATCAATTATACAGGCGAAAATATGATATACGAATACAAACACGACACGACACAAATATAAAGATATAAATTTCTTTTTGAATTTTTTATGTGAGACGTATCAGGCATAGTATTCGACATGACACAATACGACAAACTATTATTTTTAAAAGTTTTACTACATTATAGGTGGAAAGCAACGTGCAATTAACCGCATTATATAAAGTAAACAACAAGATTGTTGCTATGGTGGAGAATCCCTCTTCTCTTTTTGATGATCATCATTAATAAATTCATTCGACAAATCAAAGCTGATGTTTATGGGCCATAGATTAATTATACATTTCAAAAAAGATGTATGCCTTAATATAATCCTATTTGGAAATGTGTTGTTTTTTATTTACTTAGTAACATTAACATGGGATAACTTTATATTTTTGGTGAGTTGGCACAGTGCGTGAATTGCCTATAATTAAATGAAGAGATTAATTATTGTAGTCGATAGTAAATATTCTAACCTAGATCATAAAAGTAGCAATTTTAATCTGATATGTTTTAAGATAGTTAATTTATTCGAATCTTTAATTTGAAAGAAAAAAAGTGAGGCGAATAGCGGTGATATGGTCATATGGCTTAGATTAAAGGAAAAACAATAAAAGTGAACCAAGGATTTTGAACCGCACCACTCCTACCTCGATTGATCATGATCACATAACGAAATGTGTTGGGTGGCGCAAAGATCCTGTGGACATCTTCGACGTGTTTGCGAACAAGAGTTTCTGTCGGAGTTGGGCGTCTTTAAGGTCAGGACGTGTTCTGTTGGAGTCGAAGAGTATGAGGGATCGTCAATTTTACTATATTCACAAGTTGTTTATTTTTCCATATATATTTCTGGGCACTTTTATAGTAACTCACTCTCGAACGTGTGGATTAATTGTTTCCCACTTGATGCATTTTGGTTCTTTCAAAAAAAATTTTTTTCTTTTTTTCTCAAAGCCAAACGATTTTGGTTCTTTCAATTGTTATATATGAGGAGGGCTTCGATAACAACCCCACAATCGCATTGACTAATTCGTTTAATGAAAAAAAAGGAAAAACAATAAAAGTGTTCTAATGAGTTAGCGCTGGACCATAGTAATTTCAAACTGACATTCTTTAATTTGGACCAAATTTAGAATATTAAAATAACATTATACGTGTATGAGTGGATTTTTCTTGATATCAAAATGAGCCAAAATAATTAGAATACCTTAATTGGTTATCATATACGATCAGACATATTTATACACAGATTTTCATTTCAAATTTCAATCGCTACACTTTCATCTTTTTTGAGTTAGTCAATAGATTTTGGTTTAATTAATTTCTCAAAGATTGCGTTAAAGATTTATATTCTTTTTCATTAAATTCTTTAAATGTTGTATTAATATACCATTGAAGTTTTTCCCAAAATGATCCTTATAAAACCATACAAAATTTCTCAAAACAAAAAAACATTAAATTAACAATCTTTCCAGCCGAGCCTTAATCAAAATTCGTAGTTCGCCCAGGAGTTCACCACGTGTAAATTCTGGCAGGCAAAATCAGTTTTCGGTAAAAAAAAATGCATTAAATTGCTTGATTTTAGAGATATGGTTCTATTTTATCGCCGAAAATGAAACATACTAAAATACTGAATTGGTCGAGTAGTATACCAAATTTGCAATTTTCCCATGTAAATATATATGTCCGAGCTTACTTAACTATAGTATTTCTATTACCTTATGTGCTTGGAGTTGTGTGTGTGTTGGGGGTGGGGGGTTTTGTAATATTAAACTGTTAAACAGGCAGAGGAGCCAGCCCTTTCTCTTGGTGATCGAGCTTGTTGCTGTAGAATCAGAAGACAGGTCAAAAGAAGTTCAAAAGCATCAGAAATCCAATAATAACTACACAAACACAAGATAATATTGTATTCATGAATCAACGTTATCTCTTCTCCTTTTCATGCGCTATATATATATATATAAACACAAGCAACATCAGTACAGTACTTCACTAAAGTTTGAATATCAAGAATACGTTCAAAACTATACCTTTTTCAGAAGAAAGAAAATGAGATTTTCAAGTCTGTCCTACGTTGTGATTCTAGCTTTGCTAATGAGCTTCGTGTTATGCAGTCATGGAGGAGCCACAAATGAAATGGCACTGGATTCAGCTCAAGTGAAATCATTCGATACGGTAAGCGTTTACGTTTTGTATATGTGCGAGTGTACGTATTTGTTTGTACGTATACGGTATCGAATATTGTTTAAATGTATTTGATGCAGGTAAAAGGCAAATGTAACAAGGAGGGAGTTGAGTGCAAAGAGGGCAATGAAGGCTTGCAAGAAACCATGTTGGAGAATGAGGACTACATCTATACTCAGTCATTGCCTTGAAGAATTTATGGACATATAATTTGATTTAGGGAGCTAGAATTATATTTACTATTTGATCCTAAAGTTATGTAATTATAGATTAATCCCTCTTGTTCGAGAGATCGGGATACGGTTCTTGCATTTGCAATAGATGTGTTAACACTTTCAAAAATATTACTGAAAATATTGTTTCCGAAACAGTAATTAGGGTATGGGGTATATATATGTTCGGAAGGTTTATGCAGTTATTTTAAATATCAGGAACTCTATCGTAATTTATCAAATAAAAGGAATTAATTTTTTATTTCACATGTATAACTTCAGCAAGAGTAAATATAATTTGTTCCCCTTATTTTTCTGATATTTTTATTGAATTTTAATTTTCTTTTCTGTAGAAACGAATGAGATTGTTAAATCTGTTGATCTAAAAGCTTGTTTTTTATTGGGATAATTACAATTTTGGTCATCCAACTATACGACTTATTCCCTTTTGGTCCCCCACTTTCCAATTTGACAATTATGGTCACTGAACTACCACTTTTTTTACACATTTGGTCCCGCCGCCAATTTTTGCGTTAAATGTAACGGAAATTACTGTTTCAGGCGAATTTTGGCACCGTTTTCTGCGTTTTCCCTCATTTCTTCCCCTTGTTGTTTATCCTGATTTGTAATCACATATGAAAGCTTCAAAAAGGGACAGAACTCGAAAAATAGCTTCTGTGCCAGCATCTCATCATGAGTTGAGGCTATTTTGGTTGAGTTCAGGGCTTTGTGCAATCCGGGCCATCCTTTAAGCATGCGATCTGCTAGTGCTTTTGTGAAATAAGCTGCGATTCTCTGCATTGTGTCGCCATTGGGAGAGGCAAGGTGTGAAATGTACTCAAATCAACGATGTTAGCTTTTTCTATGCTTCCGGAAGCAACATGGTTGGCACATGCGACGAGGAGGTGGATTAAACAGAGTCCTCTCTCTTCAGATCTCATTTCTCCAAGGAGCTCAAAGATATCAAGTTGAATCGAAATCGTGGTACATAAAGAACATCATGTAGATAATATGGTCATGTAGTATATTAATGGTGCCCTTAAACTTGACTAGAAATGATGTATTAGTATTGAAAACCTCCTCACAATTATCAAGAAGAGACTGATTACAGGTGATATGCTTATTTGCTCCTGAATTAATTATCCATTTGGTATTGCCCGACCAAATTCGAACAGGAAATGGCAAATAGAGGTATACCTGTGGTTAAATTTATTTGCTCCTTAGGAGCCTTCTAACTGCGTAAAAGCTCATAGTATTAACCAATGTGGGACGGTAACACATCCCTCCACTCACCATACTCAGGCCGAAACAATCAAAGCTCAACCTGGATCGAGAAAATTAAATGCATGATATGCAAAAAAACTCGCTCAATGGGGAAATTTTGCCTTTGTGTACTCCATGCAATGGATCCGCTTGACATACTCACCTTGGAGAACTTCACAGTCGCAATAAGGGGAAGAAATGAGGGAAAACGCAGAAAACGGCGCCAAAATTCGCCTGAAACAGTAATTTCCGTTACATTTAACGCAAAAATTGACGGCGGGACCAAATGTGTAAAAAAAGTGGTAGTTCAGTGACCATAATTGTCAAATTGGAAAGTGGGGGACCAAAAGGGAATAAGTCGTATAGTTGGATGACCAAAATTGTAATTATCCCTTTTTTATTAATAATTTATAATGTGATAAATTATGTCCAATAACATGTTTTGGTTGTGGAAAGTTGAGTAAACGAATCCATGAATATGGTTCCAAGATTACATGACTCATGAGATTATTATTTTTGGATCTTGTGTTATCTATATTTTTCTATTACAATAATTTTGGTAAAAAAAATATCAAGAATCTATAAGATATTAGTATAGGCAATTGTGTAATTAATATGGTTAAAAATATTGAATGTCTTAGGATGGTTTTCTCAAAAATTATTGAAGACAAGCTTACCTTATTATGCGCGTAGAATCTCCTATTTCATATTCAATTTTATCTCTTATTTTATTCATATATACGCGTCATGTGTATAAATAGACGGTCCAGATTACGAAAAAAATAATAATTATGATATGAAAAAAAATTAAAAGATCTTTCACGTAATCCGGATCGCGTATTTATACACGGAAGGCATATATGTGAGTGAAACAAGAGATAAAATACGAATATGAAATAGGAGAACTCAAAATATCTTTTAATATTAAAGAGCTTATGAACTCTTCAAAATAGGCTTTGCCAAACATCCTCTTGATTTGGGGTAATTCTAGATTGAGTCTGACTCGGTCAAACTGGTGTAACGAGGGGGTGAGTATTTTACATTTGTTGTGTGATTGGTGGAAAATTTAAGAAGAGAGATAAATAAATTGCAAATTTAATACTCTTACCCTTTAATTGGTTGGGATCTGAACTGAATTTGAGCTAGAATTTTCCATAATTTTATTGGTTTAGATGCTAGCTCACTTTCTTGATGGAGTATATGAATAGTTTAAAATAAAAATACAACTTTGCAAGTACTTCTCCTTCTTCTAATTGCATTTCTTCATAATTAATTTGAATAATAAGAAACTATGATCACTTGAGCCCTTTTTGCACGTTATAATCAAACTTTGATTTCAATTGCACTTTTCCTCTTCTTCAACCTCACGATTTTACCATTCAATGACCATTTTTGTTTAAGAAACAAAATGTATAATGATTTTGCATGAACTTTTCTGGGTTTATTATATCTGTATACGACCAAAATATTCATCATTTTTGCGTTTTTTTCCAAGAATGTTTTCACCAAAAGTAGGCATGAGAAGAAAATGTATAGCTTAATCCATGCACTTGATGATGATGAAAAGAGTAAAAATATATGTAAAATTTGATTGATAAAGTGCTACAATAATCAAAATTGGGATCAACTTAAATCTTTATCTACACCTCGAACACAGAATAAGTATTAAAGAAAAAAAAAAGCTATAGTGCATAAAAACTTCTAAAAAAATAATTTTATTTTGTCGTGTCGTGTCGTAGTTCAAAAACCGTGCCAGACATCTATCACACGATAAATTAAATAAAAAAATAAAGGTGTCAGCATATTCGTATTATATCATTTCTATATCATCGTATGTGTGTTCGAGCATTTGAAAAAAAAAAATCGTTTTTGACACTATAAGTTTATGATCTTTGGATTTGAATATTTATGAGACATATATTAACATTATTATAATCTTCAATTATTAATGATGTTTTACTTGCCAACTTTTTCTCTTATAATACTATCATATTCCTCTCTTCAGTCTTTCTCCTTGTTTTACTTGCTAACTTATTGCAATGACTTATTCTTAATTAATTATATATTCACCCCAAATCTCTATCAAATTGATAAAAACAACCCAACATTTCCCCAAGAAGTCTACATCCCAGATTGGCTCATGAGCATGTGGGGCTGTTCTCATAATTACAAACAATTCTCATTTCAAGAATATTATAAGGCAATGAATCTGATCATCTTCCAACATATCTCTGAATAAGGGTTATTATTTAAACCAGATTATTGTTAATCTGAGCTCATTACTTAAGCTTAATTGGCTCACTAGTCTAGAATGTGTGCCTTGGTCAACCAGGCCAGCTTGATGTGAACCAGATTAATTAATGATAATCATGGTTAATTAAAACTATAATATTGAATTTGAAGATTACTTTAATTAATTGTTTATTGTTATGATTCATTATGTATCTGGCCTTTTTAATGAGCGTAAACAAGCATGTTTTTTTTGACATTGGGGTTTCTGCTGTCTTTATCCGTTCTTGAGTGTTTTCTTGCTGGAAAACAACAGTTTTTTTTGAGTAATTTGATGTGTAGAATCATCCATGCATGGTGTTTTTCTGCAAGAAATCTGTCGAAAATCAATGGAAAAAACTAATTGAAAAGAAAAATCGTCGAAAATATTCCGTTGGCTTTCCGTTATATGGAATACTGATATACATAATTCAAATTTTCAGTGATGATGAATGAACGTGACTTGTTCGATCTACATGTTTGACATATTAATCAACACAGTTTTCAATTACCAAAAATATTCCGTCGCAATTGTTTATAGGTTTGGATATACGAAATAAAAAAATCTCAACTTATTACCATCAAATAGAATATCAGCCCATAGTTTTACTTTCACTAGATTCTAATATTGGAGCTATGTATAAGTTAGAGACTTAGAGAAGTTTGACCATCTTCGAACTTCAAAATTATGTCGAGATATATATGATATTGGTAATACAGATAGGGGCACTCGATTGCTCGTCTGCTCGTAACCTCTGATGTCCACATGGACATTAGCAAATTCCCTCATTAAATTCTCTCAAAATTTCCCAATTGTAGTCATGCAAAACTGGAGTTGACATGCAATGGATGTCTTCAAGATTGAGCCAGAAAAGAATCCGTACAGAGAAGTGCAATAATGCCCCCACAAAGGCCTAAAAGACAGAAAAATAATAATGTTGTTGGCAACACATTTCCCACCAACTCGTGACCATCGACCTCATCCTATGCTAGTTGGCACCAAATATAACCAATGATAATATATATATATATATATATATATGTATGGTAATTTTGTTTTGTTTAAATTAATATTGAAGGTGTGAGGTAGCACATGGACATCCATTCTACAGCTCTTGAGTTGTGTCATCCAACAAGAAGAAGGAAAAGAAGTAAAGAATCGAGGCACGGGACTGCTTCTCTGAGGAATAGACTGAGATTTACCATAATTTATTTCCCTCACAATCCTGTCCGGTTAGGGTATACGGCGCCTGAAGTAGGCGATTCCACCTTTTGAGTGCATGCAAGAAGTAAAGAATCGACAAAAAGAAGACTCAGCTTTACAGTTTACCGGCACCATGAACTTCATCAACAATATATATATTGATGTAGTATCATAGTATCATTCTCTTTCTTGGGGGGTGGGGTTTCTCACAAAGGGAAGACAAACGAGGAATTGTAAGTAACGGTCGTCTTCTAAAAACAAGCAGATAGTTCGGTGATAAACACGTGTATTTGTGGACATATTGATCATGGGTCGAAACTGTGCTGGAAATTTTTAGGAAAATTGCGAAATAAACTTATGAGAATAAACCATCGGAAATCTTTCGGAATTTTCCTTCGAAAGCATTGTCGAAGCTGATATACAAAGATCCATTAACAAAGTAGTTGCATTCCTACGTAACATCAAATCATACCAATAAAGACATATACAAGAGACATATATTGTTTTCAACTCTGATATTTCATTTCCAACTTGGTTTGCTACCAATTCTTACACTATCTGCAGCAGTATTGGCGATCTTGCCACCTCGTACTGAGTTACAAAAATTAAGTACTTATCGCTAACCTATACATTAACATTATCTATCTACAGAGAGATTTTTGGCCGGAATATAGAACGAACCGACAGGACGAACGAACAAAATGGTTTTTTCTGGAAAAAGAAAAACCCGATAACTATGACTTACGAAATGTGTGGCTCGTATGCATGTGTTTATGGCTTCGAACGAGTGATCTCCATTCTCAATTCGTAAAGGAAACTGGTGCCTTCGAGATTCCACATAATTCTCACCCCGGAATACGGCTCGGAATATCTTCAGCTATTCAGCAGGCATAGATAGCTACTTGTTATTGACAAAGAAAGTAACGCTGGAAAAGAATAACGTGGATCAGGTTTCGTGGTTCTTGTTGTAATAAATTACTATGTAGCAGCACAAACGAGCTGAAATCGAGCTGGAAATATTTAATGATCTAATGAAATGATGAAAAGATCAAATTATTTTAAGTTTCACTTGCTAACAATGACAAGTCAAATTTTTGGCCTGGAAAACTATAATATAAGAGGAAATGTGGTTTACTTTACCGGTTCTTTAAGCAGTTCCGGTGATCAACCGTTCTCTTTGATCTAATTTCTTAACCTTCACCATGCCGATCAGAACTTTGAGGCCGAAGAACGCACACAATACATATGCAATAGTCGCCGGCATCTGGAGAGAGAGAGAGAGACAGAGACAGAGAAAAGGACAAGTAAGACAAGGCGTAAGCAGCACCATATATTATACATACGTAAGGCTTGAGACGATGTCAATCGAGTTATTTTCTTTTATTGTTATAAAATTTTTAGGACTCGTATGAATCGTAAAGTAACCTGGATGGAATTGATGTACAAAATTGTAGCAAGGTTAACTAAGCTTCCAGCAGCAACTCCCTGTTAATGAACACATAAAAATGATGCAAATGGGGTGGAGTCAAAAAACGGTAGGAACACACAGAAATTAAATCTTACAATTAAATCAGATAATTTGTGTGTGTGTAGTGAACTTACACTTGCAACCATATTTTGAACGGCTGCAACACGTTGAAATGCCCTCTCAGACTCCAACGCTCTTACTCGCAGCTTCAAATCACCTTGCTCCTATAAACATTACATAAAACATATCCAAAATCTGCATTCAAATTTCTCTTTGTTTAAATATGCAACTTATACTAGTAGATAGCACGATGATACATACCAAACGCTCGATAATTTGAGCAAGCCTTTCGACTCTATCAGCCTGCCAAAATAAATTGTAAACTGCACGCGATTGTCTGTCCCATCTCTTCCTGAAGTCCTGATGAACACAACAATAAAGGCCATATTTAAGCATAATTTTCTATATTAATCCATTTTAGACTATTTTCATAGATTTATTATTGAGCTAAATCGGCTCTTAGAACTTGCCTTTACAATAACTTCAACACCGGCTTCACGAAACTTCAGTAATTCTAGAGCATAGCTGTGAAATACATGACACACGCGTTAGTTGAAATAGAGACAATCTACACGTTTTAATCACAATTTGTACAGCAGCTAATTGCATTGTTCTCCCCTTTATCTATGCATAACCACACAAAATTTCCCTTTTAATTTCGAAAATTACAGTAACACAATAAAATCAAAATAATTTATAAGCATTTATAATTTTATAAAAATTCAGGATTTAAGTTATGACAAACTCATAATACTTTATTTTGCTCACGTAACGGGTGTGCTTGATCGCTGATCATCTAATTATGTATATAATCTACAGGAAGGGGCAAATGTAAAGCCAAGATAAATTATAAGACAGGTTCGTGTTTTTCAATTAAGAGTGGAGATTTGTGTGACTGCATATAGTTAATTAACAGTTAGTTGCTGGGTGTAAGGGGAAAATACAAAAGTAACTGTTGTTGAACTCTTAACGTTTTTTAAGTATGAACTTACGGTTTAGCAATCTCAGTGATATCAAATCGAGGATCAAGTCCCTTGCCAATACCATCCAAAACTGCACATAAATCTCACATAATCACCATTACGAGCAATGGCATATAAATGGTGGTAAAAAAGAAAAGTGAATTTTACCTGAAAAGGCTCTCACAACAAAAGTGAAAGTGGCGGGAAACCGAAAAGGTTGATCCGCTGCAATGGACAACAAATCTTCACCTGTTTCAGAGAAAACAGAAAGGTGAGACAAATACACAACCCCGTCTTGGTTTGAAAATTACACATACCTACCCTGTAACTTATGTCCTCTTTACAACCACCACCTTATGATGGTCATTACATGTAGTTAAATGCTGCAACTATTCAAATTTTAATTATTTTTATAATTCACACACAATGCTCTCCGTATGTGGATGATCCTATTCAAGTTCCATGAATTTTCAATGGAAGAAGAAGAGAGATTTTTACAAGTTTGAAACCAAGACAGGAAGTTTGAGTGATTAGGCCCCCACCCCCACTCCCACCACCACCCTAAAAGAAAGTTGGAAGTAATAAACAAAAACAGTATAAAAGTACCAATTGCAGCAAGACGCTGTTTCTTTTTTTCAGTTTTTTCTTCTTTACTCAACGGTTTCTTGAATCCAAGTTCCTCCGTTGCTGCTTCTCTTTCTTTTCTTTGTGCTATAAGGCGTTCTTCGAAGCTGCACAGCATTTAGTTTCTTTTTATAACTAAAATTGTTACGTTGAGAAATAATTTCTAAGCTATCTCTGTCATATCATTCCATTGGTCATCAAAAGTGATAAAATGGAAGATATTATTGAATAAGTACTTAAAAAGGGAACTTTTTTACTTTTATTATGCTTAAAACAGATCAAATGAAGATAGAAGGGATATATCAAATTATAATTGAAGGAACACCTGTTGAGGAAGAATTGAGCCGTACGTCTGACGGCAGTCATATCTCCAGTAGGCACAAGAACACCCATTTGAACCATTGCTTGAAGAACCTAAATTTAAAACATCTTATCACACTTTTACCATCTCAAGAAAATTTCATTTAAATAACATTAATTTAGAGAAAATCACCTTTTCAGCATCTTTTTCATAAACTCCATAAAATACTTCCAGCAGGCCTTCTCTAATATTTGGACTTATACTGCAAAAATAAAAAACTGATCATTATTTTCCTATGGAGATGTTCATGGTTCATCAAGAAATATTATTAAAAGTCAAAAAATTTCCGTCCATACGAAGTTGAGACAAAAATTGTACCTTCCCATCATTCCAAAGTCATAAAAGATCAATCTTCCACCGTTGAAATCGTCAACAGCAATATTTCCCGGATGCTGCATTTGAATGAGTAAAATATGATTAATCCAAAAAGAGAAGTGTTTTTAACATTATGAGAAGTTATTTACCATCCCATGGCCAAGTGGGATGGATAGTTACAGTAGAATGAACCAATGGATGGTTATTTAGCGAGGGGTTTGTTTGTAAAAACTTCTGCTCGTGGATAAGCTAAAGTAGAAGCTCAAATTGTGAGGTGTTTCTGTAGTAAATGCATGAGTATTTAAAAATAAAAAATGAAAAGTATAAATGAGTTGTAGTTGAGAAATTTTGAGAATGACTTTCAACTTTTATCAAGTTACTCATTTACTCTTAATATGTATCTATTGTATTGGTATGTATCCACCGTGGCACCATAGTGACTATTCCCCTTGTTGAATTGTTATACGTTTATGTAGTAACTATTATATGCAAATATAAATACTATATAGAACAATATATGGGATAACATTTGTCACTCAAATTTACAGAATGAAAAGGAAAATTTTATCATTGAGGATAAGACTGTCTCATAAACTTCTCTTTATTAGCTACAAAAGTACATAGAAGTCGGAAGCTGAAGCCAAAATGGGTCCCTACTCCCTAGGATTCTTTAGAAAAAGCTAAAAGAAATGCAAAAGGAAAAAGTAGCTTCAGTAAACTCACTGGGTCAGCATGGAAAAATCCATGTGATAGTATCTGCTCCAAGTAGGATTCGACAGCATAGCGTCCCAATCTAACAATAATTAAGCAGCATCAACAGTTTCCAAGATATTATTAAGTTTACTAAGAATACGTAAGTATTAGTAATAGTTAAAATGTTTGAAATTATGTTTTAATTGGAGAGTACCTCTTGCGATCCACACCCAACTGATCTAAAGCTTGTATCCGGTTTATTTTGATCCCAGGCACATATTCCATTGTCAGAATCTACACAACATGGAAAATCTAATTAAATAAATATTATGACATTTAAAAGGAAAAATCTATTATTCGACAATTAAACATTACCTGTGGGGTAGAGTATTCCCAATATATTGTTGGGACTTTGACATAATCCAAGTCTTTGAAGTTTTCTGCAAATTTCTCAGCATTTGCAGCTTCCTTCATGTAGTCGATTTCCTGAAAGTATTAAGGAATGTTAACTCAAAGCCGATAGTAATGTAATGAATTTAAATATATTAATAGAGGAAAGATACATATATATATGTATATATGTATAAATAACATTTGATAGACAACCGATTATTACTTGGTATAAGACACTAGCACATTCATCATATATAGCAACCCAATCCCTTTTCGCGCCATCAGATTTTGGATCAATCTTCTGTAGATATTCAGCTATTACCTGAAGATCATAAATAAACAAATATAATATAAATAAGATGGCAAAACTAAACAAAGCTTTATGGCCAATAAATCAATTAATAATTTCCTCAACAATTGTCGACTCATGTGGCATTTAAATCATCTTTTTTAAAATGGAAAGGAGCTCACCCTGAGATTCTTGAGGTCAATATCAAACAGATCTTTAAGACCAGGTCTTTGTACTTTAACAACAACTTCTTGTCCCTTCAATTTCGCACGATGAACCTGACCTGCATGTAAAAATGGCAGTCAATAAATCATTATAAATCAAGACTGATAAAATAAAAAATAAATAACTTAAGAATGAATAAAAATTACCAAGACTTGCAGCAGCGATTGGCTCTCTGTCAAATCTTTCAAATATACTATCAACAGTGCCTCCAAGTTCTTCCTCAACTATTGATACAGCAGTTTTTGATGGAAAAGGAGGAACTTGATCCTACATCAATTCACAAGATTTTTTTTAATAAATTTTATTTTTAGAACTTTTAAACTTGATAAGTGAAAATTTACCTGAAGTTCAGATAATTGATCGACATATTCTTGAGGAAGAATGTCCACTCTCGTGGAGAACTGCTGACCAATTTTAATGAATGTAGGGCCAAGTCTCAATATATTTTCTTTTAACCACTTAGCAAGAACCTTTCGCCGTTCAACCTTTTTTGCTTCCGTCATTCCACCTGCATGCATGCATGCATTCAGACGTTTTAATCAAACAAAAACATAAGACGAAGAATGTAAAAAACAAAGAGACATTTTCTCTCAAGCTAAAAGCAGACAAACACTTTTTCTAAAGAGTACATCCAGGGACTTTTTTTAAAATTAAAATTGGTTTTAGTAACCACTAACCTTTGTATGTGAACTTCTGATTGCTCAACCAAACTCTGAAGATAAAAGTCAGGACAGATCCCCATATTTCCAAAGTTCTCTGGATAGTCGAATATGTTTTAAATCGGCTCCAACGCCCACCAGGAGCAACAGATACCTGCCCATGGAGAATCAAGATGCATCTATATTAACAATAATAACATCTGCTACCCCTACAACTATATAAAATTACAGAACAACCAGTCTTGGTTTCAAGGTTACATATACAATTTTTTCCAATTTTCGAACTAAGACATAAATTTTGTATAACTACACATACTTATAAGGCGCAGCTGTGTAATTGAAACACAAACACACACACATTATAGAATAAACTCGTAAAATATGTGATATATCGAACTACATTTCCGTTAAACAACGATGTTCATTAGACATATTCTAATCAAAATTATTCCCTTCTTGAATCAACCTCATAAGCATGAAGAATTACTTTACCCAAAATGTTTCCAAATTTCACCAAATCTATTCCAAAACAACAAAGTTAAACATCTCATTTAGATGATATTACAAACACTTGGAGCTCACAGAAGAGTGAGCTCACCAAACTAAACATATGCAGAACAGCTCAAATACTTTGTAAAAACACAAAATTAGCAAGAAATAGCAAGAAATATACCTCGACTTGATCCTGCTTGCTTTCTTTAAACCAAGCTTCCTCTTGTCCAATCTCCTCCACACTCTTCTTCTTCTTACTACTTCCCTCCTCAATTTTCACAACTTCCAACACTTTCTCTTCACTTCTCAGCCCCAGACTTCCATTCCCATTCACATTCCCAGTTTTCACAGCCCCATTCGTGTACTTCTTAGCTGAACCATTACTGTAACCGTAATTCCCATTAGAATTACCATTTACACTGCTGTTCAATTTCTTCGCCAATTCTCTATCCTCCTCTTCAAGAACAGCACTTTCATCTCTATTGACTGCTCTGATTCTAACCCCAACAATCTTCACATTACTCCTCCAGTAAAAATTAATGGGCTTATACAGCGAAAGCTGGAGTCTTTTTGTGGGGTTTTGGGGAGAACGAAAGACGGGTTCAGGCAAAGTGGGACTACTGCTAAACTGAGCTGAGAAAGTAGCCATTTTTTCTTCAAGAATTGATTTTTTTGATTTCTTAAGAAGCCCAAAGATTCATCTTCGACCTTTTCAGAGAGATGAGAGAGAATGCAGAGCAGAATTTATGGTTTATGAGGGGGAAATCGAAGAAGCTGAGAGTGGTGGTGGAGAATTGAAGTTGGAAATTTGGCATCTTTCTGCGAAGGAAATGAGCGGCCGAGGAGGAAAGTGCTACGTGGAAAGAGAAAGATTAAGCTCGGAGAAATGGGGGCCTCTGATTGGCTGATTGGGTTCTGTGGGGCCGGTGAGGGGGGCCTACGCCCCCATGCCACAAAGATTTTAGATTTATAATTTCTTTATTTTCTATATTTGAAACGGGCTTTGAATTGCAATATCTTGGCCCAAAGTGAGATGGTGGATTCTTTTTGGGCGTTCGAGCCTCTTGTTCGGGCTTGTCCGAGGCCGTTATTCGGCTCGTTAAAAATTTCGGTGCAGTCTTTCACCCTTTAAATTTTATTATTAAGGATTATCGCACTCTTCTCCATAAACCTTGACAATCTCGTCTCCAATACATTCGTGGAGATGGTAACTCTTGCATGGACGTCTTAGTTAAAATTAGTTATGAATTTTGAATCGGTTGGAATGATCCGATCCCCTCATGCTATGATTGATTTACTTGAAACAGATTTATAATCTCTCATTTTTTGGTTTCTCTTTTGACCCAAGAACAAAAATATTTATTTGTCACGAAAATGATGGTAAAAATTCCTTAATAGTATATCTTTATATTTGAAAAATCTATGAAATTTATATTGAAAGTCATATTTATTTTGACATTATATCTAATTTGTTTCGATATAAATAGAGATCAGATAACTAAAATGTAAAACTCGAACACGACTTAAAAGTTAAAACACACAAAATTTTAAAACAGATTCGGAGGAAAACTGGAATGCACAAACACGGCCCAAAATTGGTCTGTGCAATGTCCGACACGTGTCGGACACGGACACGCCTCGGACACGACTGAACATGTCCGAAATAAAAAAAAGGACACGGTGGAGGGAAGTATCCGACACGGATTGGACACAGCGGGGCATATTTTATAATTATACAAAAAAAAATTATGCTTTTTTTAATATTTTTAGAATTTTTTGGGGAAAAAACTGAAATAACAAAATTTATTTGAGGTTTTAATATTACATACTTTTATAAATACTAGTTATGTGAACGTGCGTTGCACGTTTTTCATTTAAGTTATTTAAATAAATTTAACAATTATATTTATTGAATAAATTAGGATATTTAAAAAGTAATGCATACGAAAATATTTATATGACATCTCTCTTTCAAATCATGTACAATAAATAGAATTTCGAAGTAGAGAAATATCTAAACAAATAAACAGTAAAAGTATTTGAAACTATGTTGTATCATAAAACAAAATATTTAAAGAGTAATAATATCAATTTTCCCAAATAGTTTTGACTTTTAATCGTAAGTAATAGTTTATAACTTTCAAATATATTTAAAAAATAAAAAGAATAAAAAAAAAATATAAAAGATCATATAAAATACCATATTAATTATATATGATTTATTCATGGTATTGTTTATTTGTTTAATATAATTGGTGTTTCATTTTTAGTGTTTTTATGAAGTTTTTTGCAACTAATTTTTTTTCTATATTTCCGACGTCGATTCCCTATATCCAATGGATATATCAAATGGATATCTACTCAACGTGTATGTTAAATGAATTGAATGTCTAAATATTATATCTCTTGATTTGTATGCTATATTCGGAAAATATTATTTTTAAACAAATACAAATAATATTGTTATTTATGATCTATATATTATTTTATTTTATTAAAAAAGGATTAATGCTAGCTACCCCAATAGAACTCCTAAGTGCATAGGCTTACCATTTAAGCTATAATCATATGCTCATCTTTATCTAAATAAATAAACGTTACTACTCGGTCGAGATATATATAAAGTAATTTCATTAATAAAAAGTAAATGCGATCAATGTCATAAACAACAACAATCCCATTGGAAAGCTCCAAGGAAACGAATCAAACCTTAAAAAAACACAACGACAACAACGATAATATAAACCCTAGCTCCACACATTATATCATGCTACAATATCCTTCACATGTTTGCCTGAAGACTGATGCTAGAATCATCAACATAAGTCGCATAAAGTGTGTACTCCAAAACCTAAATAAATAAACAATAACAATTTATGTCTATTTTTATGGATATAGTTGGGTCGGAATAAGAATGTCTAAAACTATCTTATATAAAAAATAAAAAAATCAATTTTATTATTATTATTATTATTAAATTATTTATATAAATTAAGTATATTTGTATTATAATAATATAATTATGGGTTAACAGTAATTTTTATTCATATATTATTTTCGTGCAATTATATTGTTTGATTAATCTATTTATTTTTAATCAAATCGTTTCCGTTATTTCTAAAAGTCCAACTATCAAATATCAATTCCATAAATAATGCGACATAATATTTTTTAAAAGAAAAAAATACCCATACTCACAACTCTTTCTTTTTCACTGACGCACATATACAATTTTTTTTTATTAAATTTCTTTCTATAATTGTGAATAATGTCTAAGGGCATTGAAATTAGAGCCAAAAAAAAGGAAACAATAGACATATTTTAACTTATGTTGTTATATAAATTAAAAGTTTGTTTTTTATTTTTGGATGTCTTCCTTTTTAATTCATCTAAAAATTTATCTTAACCCATGTAAATAACATGTGAAAAAACACTCCATCCACATTAATATACCTACTCCTCCAATTGTTGTGCCCTGCAAAAAATATTAATTATTTAATATGTTTGTATTAAAATATGAAAAATAATATTATAGTTTTACTTACTTTCTCATCCACCATGATCATTTTCAAAATTCTAGTTCCCTTTTGACCGCGTAACATCTCAGCTCCAAGTCTTAACAGCTATGATGCACGGACACTTCTAAAAATATCATTTTGCCGTGTCGTGTCGTGTCGGACACGTGTCCGACCGTGTCCGACACGCGTGTCCGACCGTGTCCGACACGCGTGTCCGACACCGTGTCCGACACTCCTTACGTGGGAAATTCAAGAAAAAATCCGTGTCGCCGTATCCGTGTTGTGTCGTGTCCGTGTTCGTGCATCATAGCTTAACAACCGAAGTTTGATCGTAAATGGCTTTTGATCTAATTCTAGTGAATCAATAGTAGTTGGAATGTGATCGGACTCATTCAAACTACTACAGCTACTATTATATTTTTCATCGTTTTCTGTGTTGTATTACTTCTGGTGCTTGCTCTTTTTACAAATTTTTTTTATCTTGAACCTTCATTACGTCCTCCTTTACGATTTTTCGTGGTCGTCCTCTTTTCTTTGGACCTTCAAGATCATTATCGAAAAAAGTGGATTGTGTTTTTGTTCTTTCTTTACCCATATTCTGTAATCAAATTATTAAAAATAAAAAAACAATTATTCAAGATTTATGAATTAAATAAGATAATTGGAAGTAGTAAAAAATTATTAAATATAAAAAGTACGTAATAAATTTTAAAGATATCTAAGAATATATAACAAACCACAAAACTTTATAATATCTTATGGTATCTAGTTAATAAAATTAATTATATAATAGTTATATAAAATTAACAATTTTCAGTCCATCGTGGAACAAAATCGCACCCCTTTTGGTAAAAAGATTAAATAAATCAATCAATAATAATTTTTTTGCCTCCTGAAGTCTTTATGATGATTCTTGACTGAATGTAGTTTGGACTTTGGTCTTGATGATGGGTTGAAAGTACGTATTTATTTGTTTTGAATAAATAAACAAATATAGTTCTGCTGCTACTGTATCTTCTCTTTCTTTTCATACCAATTAGACAGAAATACCAAAAATTATTAAAACCCATATATTAAGAAAAACTAAGAAGTAATAAATATATAAAAATCTCTTTCATGTACTCACCAAAAAATTATAGGCGTACCGACTTCTATGTGCTGGGCTAAAAAGTATGAGGTCTTGAAGGGACAATAAGGAGAAGAAGTTGCGCTGAAAATATTAGGAACGTAACATTACTAATACCCAAGGTTCTTGTGTATGCAGAGATCTTAGAAGAAATCTTAGTTAAAGATGTTGAAGGTGAGGTAATCTTATTTATAGATGTTGATAGGGAACCAGAATCCCAATAGATATAGGAATAATTAGGTCTTGGTTAGAATTATAGATAAACTAAAATTAGAATCGATTAGATGGACTTATTTTTGTTTTAGACTTAGGATTGAGTTTGATGAAATTTGAATTTTATCGATTTGTTGTGTTCGTCATATTTCAAAATTCTACTTTGAAAAGGAATACAATTAATAGAGGCGATTAATAGAGGCAATCTAGTTACTTATTTATTATTTATCTACCGATTAATAGAGGCAATCTAGTTACTTATTTATTATTTATTTTAGATAAAGTAAGCTATTATTGTTTTCGAAAGTTAAATGGCCATCTCACAAAAATGATTTACAATATGAAAGGCTATTGGGTTGTTGCTTGCATACTAATAATTTTATAAACCAGCAACCGTCGCTTAGATCTTAGGGAAATTATGTTTTCAATAACATAAAACTTGAGGAAGACAATATGCTAAATCTTAAATACAGTTTCAAAGAGTGCAATGATGGAACTATTTCTTGTCTATCTGGATTGACTAATTTCAGCGAATAATATTAGAAAACCAGAACAAATAAAAATAGTAATCTTCGTTGATTGAGTCTCACAGTTTTACATGTTTCTATAATGCTTATAATGCTTTATTTCAATTTATCTTTACCATCATTAAGAATAATAATGTTATTATATACTGATTAAGAATATAAAAAGATTTTTTTTTTTTTTTGACGAGCAGCCACAAGGCTACGAACTAACCATCACTAAGGACCGCGTCCCAAACAAAGGACGGAATATCCGAAGAACCCATGCTAGGCCGCATTACGAGCAAGCAAGTGGGCAACTGAATTTGCACCACGTCTAGTAAAGGAAAAGCGAACATCCCGGAGACTCGAGCAGAAAAGCCTGACGTCTGCAATAAGGTTGCCAATCTCGGAGCTATCTTCATCGGGGCTAAGGATGCTATAAAAAGAAACTTTATTGATTATGAAAATATTAAAGTAGTTTGAAATAACAGCTAATTTTCAATTAGGGAATTTATGTGGGCTTCATTGAAATTATTAGACACAATTTTGTAATAAGCTAGCATTTGTAAAATCTCAGAAATCCCAGAAATCTTTTCCGCCTGAATAAAATTACTTTGAGTAATATTTTTTGAAAAAAAATGAATTTAGTGGCACGTATCACAGGGATGAGTTTTTGAGTCCGAAGAAAAAAAATAAATTGGGGTTCAATACCCAATGACCGAAATCCTAATAGTTAATAATATTAAGCAATTTATTTGTACATGGACCTAAGATAGCATGAGGATTGAGGCCCAAATGGGCCCAGCTAATATGAAGCCAGAGGCAGCTATTATAGTAGTTAACTAAAAACTCATTCAAATGAATACGATATCCGTTTCAAAAAATAAAAATAAAAAATGAATACAATATCCTCACCCTTCATTATCCCAACAGATCTTAACCGTTAAATCTCTTTTCAGAATCCTGACTTAAAATGCTGAGCAGCCTAAGTGAGAGAATGGGACTTCGTTCAAAACGGAATTTTAGAGAAAGATAGAGCGAGGGAGGGAGATTTCTAAATGGCAGAGTGAGTTTGGCGAGGAGCTCTTCAATTCTGAAATTCACCCTTCTTATTTCTGTAAGTTTTTATTTACTCCTCTTTTGCTCTTTATTGTTTTTCAGTTTATGTGATTTTGTTTGTTCTCTTTGTTGTGGTTATAAGCAAAATGTATGAATCAGTTATATATGGGAATGTTCAATTTAATTCATTTTTTGAGTAAATCTAAAATAGAATAAGGAATGTAAGAAAAAGTGTAAAATGCATGAAATTTACAATATGAAACTATAATAAGCAAGCCAATAATTGAGTCATTCCAATCAGTCAGTAATATTATGAAACAATCATTAAAAAGAAATACTTGTGAGGAATTGTGATAATGTTATTCTGGCGTATGGTTGTTCATTTCTGCTTCTAATATTTTTGACTTCGCTTGAGATTCGTCCTAAATGAAAATATAATATTAGATATTTTTTTTAATAATAATAATAATAATCACATACCTGGAGCACTTTTGTTACTTTATTCTTGCGTAAGGTTGCCCATGTCTATTTCAACGTTTTCGCCTTCACTTGAGATTCCTCCTAAATAATAATAATAATAATAATAATAATAATAATAATAATAATAATAATAATAATAATAATAATAATAATAATAATAATAATATTGTACCTGCATTTAGAACCTGTTTGTATACAACATTCTTGGTCCACGTCTTTCCTCTTGCATTAGTGTTGTCGGGCTTGATCAAGACTTTTGTTGTTGACATTGAAATTCCTCTCGAGAGAGCTAAATATAATTAGCCATGAGAAAACACAGATTGAGGCAAGTAAATTCCAACATTTGGAATTGTTTGTCCTTGAGTTTTATTAATTGTCATGGCAAAACAAAGTCTTATCGGGAATTGTTTACGCTTGAATCGGAATGGGTATCCTTCATTCATAGCTGGCGAAAGTGGTATTCTTGGTATAAATACATGTTTGCCTGTATGTTGTCCAAAGACAATTTCAGCATCAATAACATTATTCTTGAACTCTCTGCACGCCATTCTTGTGCCATTGCATAAGCCATTTGATGGATCTAATAGGACAATGTTTTTTAAGTACCAACTTATGAGGAGGTAGCCCATTTGGTGTCAAAGAATTCAAGAAATCTTCTCTGTAATTGTTATTTGTATCATCTGTTGCTTCATCAAAACTGGTAAATGTTCTTGCTTCACCTGGAAATATGCTTATCAACTTGTCATTTAGTTTATCAACATGCTCATTTCTAGCAGCTAGTATTGCTCGATTTATCATATATTCAGCTGAATGAGCATTCTTTTTCATTGAAGGAAAAATTGATTCAATGAGATCTTGTATCGAGTCTTCTTCATTCTCATACTTAATAATCATCTCTTTTAGAACCTCAATATTGCCTTCAACATCAGTTGGCTCATCACCATTTCCAATTCTAAGTAAGAACTCACCAAAATTGGGATCCTTCTCAGCCCTCATATTTTTTGACAAAGTTAATTTTCGCATTTTATGCCACAAATATGATTTCACCAAACTTGTAGAAATAGTTTGGGAGATCGTTCCCCTTGGGACAATAGGTAGTACTTGTCTAAAGTCTCCCCCGAATACCATCACTTTTCCACCGAAATACTTTTCGGTTCCCATTATATCTTAAAGTAATCTATCAACATTCTCTATAGCCCATCGATGTGCCATTGGCGCCTCATCCCATATTAGTCGTCGTGCTTTACATAATAGCTCTGCAGCGCCAGATTGCTTAGAAATATCATATTGACTTGAATCATTTGCATCTACTGGTATTTTAAAACGTGAATGTGTTGTTCTCCCACCTGGCATTATGGCAGCAGCTACTCCAGATGTTGCAGTTGCGATTCCTATTTGATTTCTAGATCTGAAATGAGCTAACAATGCACGATATAAGAATGTCTTTCCAGTTCCACCTGGTCCATCAATAAAAAAAATTCCTTAATTTCCTTTATTTATACAATCTAAGATCTTCGAGAAAGCATCATGCTGGTCTGGATTCAATTTCGTTTCTGCCTCGCAATCATTAAGAGGTACTTCTATTCACATCTCATCTTGTATTTCTCGTGGAAAATCATCCCGTATATCATCGATATCAATTGGAATGTTGGGAAGGTCATAGAACAATATGCTTTTTCCCTTACTCTCCAAAAAAAATTCAAACTTTTAAAAGTTTTAGCAATTTGTATTTCTATTGAGCTTCCAATTTCTCTTCTGAAGTCCTCTGACATTGGTTCAAAATATGAGTCTCAAAGAAGTCTCACATCTGTTGGTTCGCAATATACCAATATGATTGCAAATAACCTTCGAAGTTCTTTTGGCATTTGAAAAGTGATAGCTTCATTCAAACATTCGATAATGCTTTGATCAGAGTCAATCAATCCTCTTTTTTGTGCTGCTTATTTAAAGTTTGAACATAGTAGTCCATCAACTGTTAGTAAATCTTGGAAAGAGTTTGGTCCTCTAATATGGTTCAGTAGTAACCTAAGATAATATCTTTCCCTCTCAATAGGATTTGCACTATTTACACGTCCAATCACATTCTTTCTTTATCTTTCTCTCCAGTACTTACCTTTTTTGTCCCATACGTAATGCTCCGAAAATTCTCTATAAAGATATTTTCTTGCCTTTTCACTTTTTGAGCACATAGAAAAGTATTCAGTGAGCATTGTTTTGGAGCAATGATCCCAAATCAAAATGTCCTTCAAGTTTTGATTTGACCAGTAAGTCACGCATTGGTGATTTGGAATATGAAGATCTAAATTGATAACTGCAGGATCAATCTCATTCAAATAAAATTCTCCATATTGCTTCTTGAGCTGAGACCCACCTAACATCTTGAAATTGTTTAATCTCATCTACTGGGTTTTGTTCATCACTGTGTGTGATATTGATTGCCACTTTGTCATGCCCTTTATAAATATACTTGTAAAGATATTTCACAGCTGTCACTCCAGAGTAGATCTCAACGTTAATGTGAAAATTATACCTTAATAAGAGGTATGGATTATAAGGTACTACCCACTGGTTGTCAAGTTGTGCTTTATGTACTTGAACCATCACACCAGTTCTTCTCCTTCTATAGATTGGATATCCATCTTTACCTTGTATTGTGCTTTCACATGGATAATGATATTTACATTTTCCATCAATCATGCAAGAATTATTCAAGTTCTTTGATCCACATGGTCCATGTATCATGTGTTTTATAACTAATTCAAAAAGTTCGGGATTCTTTTCTTGATCAGGAAGTTCGGCACAAACAAATTGATCAAATTGATCCGGTGTGGTAATTTTATATTCTGACTTCAAAATGATCAAAATATGAGCATGTGGCAATCCTCTCTTTTGAAACTCGATTACATGAACATGTGCAGCAACATTTACAAATATCTCCTTCTTGAATAACTGATCTTTCAAATCTTGTAACTTTCCTCGAAAAACTCTTGATGTCAAATCTGGACGATCTTGTGCTCGTTGACCACGATACAAATTTTCTTGTATCTCCTTCCATTCTGGATTACAAGTCATTGTGATGAAAAGATCTGGTTTTCCAAATCGTTGCACTAATGCCAACGCATCTAAATATCTGCCTCGCATATCTCTTGGACCTCAATAAATGATGTAGGGAGAACAATTCTTTTCCCGACTTCACTTCCTCTCGTCTCTCCTTTTAGTACACTATCCATAATTCCTTGGTATAACTCAGCTCTTATATTTGATTGATTTCGGCGATAAAAATCTAATCTTGTTGTTTCTAACTTTATGTACATATCTACTGCATATTGTTGTAACAATCTCCCCGCAAACAATAATCCAGATTGTCTTGGATTTCTAATCTACAACCTGTAACAACTATACTCACGACAAGAGACTTTTTTATCCGTTTGTTTGGACACACCTACAAATTAGTAAATAAAAAATATAATTCCACTTATTAGGAAAAGTAGGTGCTTAAGTTTGTAAAATAGACTAAAACCTCAGTAAAAAATACAGAATTAATGAGGGATACAAATCGTAATATTGCTATTCTTGACGTGTATAAACAAATAAAGTAAGAAATGAAATATTAAAAATGAGAATTTTGATACCATACCCTATTTATATATTTATACTTTGAAGTTAAATGTACAAATTATTGCAGGCACTCGATTTGATGAAACTAATTATAAAAACGTTAAAAGTTAAAATCAATTGATTAAAGATCAAAATGAAAGTCCACCATGGCTCTCAAAATCAATTAAATCGACAAAAATATTTCATTATGGAGGGTCATTTTCCCTTGGCAGTCAACATGGACATACCGACATGACATTTGCCAAGCAAGAAAAGATAAAAGCCATGCTAATTATTAATTAATTATATTGATTATTTTGACACTTTTAACTCTAAAATATTAATATTACTACTTCTTTATGATTCTCATTATGACGAAGGCGTGGAAACAGGTGGGATTTCCTGAATCCATCAATATATCCACCAAACGGTCGGCACCTAAACAATATTCCAAGAATTATTGACAACTAAAACATAAATTAAGTGCATAAACTTCTCTTTTTATGCCAAGGTTCAAATGACATGAACCTTACATATATTCAAGATTCTTCATTTTAGATCATCAATCTTTATGAAGATGATATTTGGGTTTTTTCCCAAATACTGCAGTTGGCAACACACAAGACTCTAAATTTTTTTTGTTATTTTTATATAAGCATCTTTTATTCAACCATTGAGTAGACTGAATATATCGTTTATTTATGATAAATTTGCCACTCTTAATCAAGAACTGAAACCTAACATGGATTACAGAGGCGAAAGTGGAGAGTCAAAAAAAAAGGAAAAAGTTCCATGAGTGTGTAAGTGTAACATTATAATAAGATAGGGGATGTGTGTGAGAGAGACAAAAGGAGGCGGCCCTATGCACTCATCGAGATTAAGGCTTGGAAAAAGAAGAAGAAACTTTGATCCCATAAAAATAATGCACCATCATAAATGCGAAATTAATCAATCAATCCACCACTCATGAGCCATTGGCTACTTATGTCTTCTAAATTTGATAAAATATATTTATTTCATCCTATTTTTGATAATTCTATTTCTATTTAGTTCATTTTGCAAATTTACATGAATGCTAATATCAGTTGGATGTTTTCTTGATGAATACATGTTCATTTTTAATGATAATTATTTTTAATTAATGTAGGCCGGATTTGCTTGAACAAACAAAATATGAGTTTGCAAAAACTTACTGCTCTATTGCATTAGTCCCGGTTGTCAAGGAAAAGTTTTTCAGGTAACTTAGTGTTTACTTTTCGAAATTTTGACTTCTTCATTTAGCTTGTACAATAAGTAAAACATAATAAGATCGACACATACATACCTTCTTGTTCTTGTGAAAGAACCTCATTTGCAAATGAAAAATGTGGTCTCCGGGTGACATTGTTATTGATGAGATCTGTTAATGAAAAACAAATTAGTAAATAAAACATGTAATAAGATCAACACATACATACATTCTTGTTCTTGTGAAATAACCTCAAAATACTTATATAATTATATGAGATTAATAGGTATTGTAGTATATTTGTATTACTTTCACATACCATTTGGTTCCTCCGTAATAATAGGACCGTCAGAAGAAATGTAACACCCTAACCCCCAGGCACTACATCCCCCGCACTATAGCCTCGATCCACGTATGAAATGGAAAGTCCATACATAAACCAAAACTATAACGAACGGGTGACAATAAAAAATGACGAGCTAGGCGGGACACTCCCCAACATAAATAACACAAACATGATAAAGAAAGGGGAAGCAACAACTCAATTATACATATAGGTACCATATTTACCGAATATATATATAATAGGTACCAACTTAACTATCAATACATTATCATCTCTTAATAAAATACATACTCAGGTACTCAAAATGTACTAATAACTATCATAACATGAAGTACTAAAAGTGCTATACATGAAGGTACTGTACTAGACTCGTGAGAATGCAAAACTCGACCGGACACCCACCTAGCAGGACCAGCGCTCAAGTACCTGAAAAGTGAAGTATCAGTCTACCGAAGACTGAGTGAGGGGCAATAAATATATAACACACATCACATGCACGTTGTAGCCTCGGGTGAAGACTTTGGAAGTAAAATAGATATAGATAGTTTATGAAACTCGTTCTTTGCCCGAGATTACAACTAATCATTTTAACAGTTTAACTTGATCATTTCATGAACATGTGACCCCGGCGAGCAAGGGCGATTCTCCAACCTTTACACCAAACGTGACAATACGTGCTTACTTTATCAATTCAATACATGATCATACAATTCCATTTAGTGCTCACATAGACAATTTCATGCTTGAAATCATGCAATAACCCGAGGATAACCCGACATGCCGGATTAATCCCCAGTCTCCTTCTTCCTCCGGGTGATAGTAAGTTTGCAAGGCTCAACTATCCACGACATGGTGTGTGTAGAGGACATGAACCTCTAGACACGGAACTCCTTCCACCACTAATCTCCTAGTGGCTTCGGGGGTGATCCCAACAATGTGAGGATAATTCAGGAGTTACCCGTCAGCCCTTGCTTTTCCGGTTGGCTCAAGAATTACCCTCGGACCCACGTGCAATCATGTACTCGCCAAACTTGCTTGAAAATCATGACAATCATTACTTTCTTGCTTGAAATATTTATAACTTTGAAACCGTTTATAATGATAATATGTTTTGGCCGAAAAATAGCACGTAAGGGTTATAGGGTTCGATTTACTTAAAAGAAAACCTCACCTTTCTTACAAAATATGACAAGGATATACTCTACTGAGCCTGCTCCTCGTCCACAACCCCCTGACCTGTGCAAACACGACGTGTATACGTGAGACATGACCTAAAATGGACCAAATATGACGAACGGCGGAAATGTATCGAGATGACGAGGAAAATGCAATGTGGCATCATAACATGTTGTTTCAGTACATATTAGCACATATTATAGCAATTCGGGATCAAAGAAGTCGTCGGATCGAGGGGTCATTTTCGTAATTTTATGTAGAAACTTTTGTTCTGCAATCCAGGTGGGAACGGCCGTTCCGGACCCCTTTGCAAAATGGGAACGGTCGTTCCCATGAATTCCCAAAACGCGCCCACGACTTCCCTTTCAAAAATGCGCCTTAGCTAGGAACGGCCCTTCCGGCTCCAAGGCCAAAATGGGAACGACCGTTCCCATGCTCGGCCGCCTTCTTTCAGTTTAAAAGAGGGGAACGCCCGTTCCCACAATGCCTTGAGGCTGGGAACGCCCGTTCCCTGTTTCTGTAACTTACAGAAACAGAGCAAAAACAGGGGAAGCTCTCGGAAATGAGCAACAAAGCAACATAAATCCAATTTTTGATCAACAAAGGTCATAATTTCTGGTAATATGATGCATACACATTTATAGAATAACAATATCACACTTAAACACATAAAACATGCTATATCATCAAAGTTTCCAAGGTTTCAAGCTCATGCCCACTTTGATCATCCAAGCTCAAATTCTCAACAATATCATGAATAAATCATGCCATAATTCATGATATGATCATATAATCACACTTTGCTCAACATATAACCCACCAAGTCCATGATTCATAAACCCTAGCTAAACCAAATATGCTCAAGATCATCCATTCATGCCCAACCAACCTTAAAATGGAAAGAAATGGAGAATATAGATGATGATGATGGTGAACTCCCCAAAACTTGGATGATTTCTTGAAATCTTGGATGAATTGGATGAAAATTCACTTCTTCCTTTTTCTTTCCTTGGAACCGAGAGTGAGAGAGATGGATGTGTTGGGAAATTTTTTGGATCAATGAACAAGGAAGAAGCTTGGAGATGCATTACGTAAAACACCAACCTTGATTTTTGTGAAATGTGTTAATTTGCCAATTAATCCCTCAACTCATGAAGTTATGCAATTGAGTATACATGGTTTTAAAGTATGATCAATTGGATCCCTAAAAGATTATGCAATTAGGTCCCTAAAGTTTAGAAAAATAATCGAGTAGGGACTCTTTGGTAATTTGAAGCACTCTCGGTAATTGTTTCATGCTATAAATATTTTCCGTGTCATGAAATAATATTTTCAATGATATGAATTCAAATAATTTATATAAAGGATGTTTCATGAATTTTATAAAAAAATGAAATGCCACGTAAGAATATTATGAAACTAAATAAATAAAATAAATCCTACGCTCAAAACTCACACGTGGCGTGCTTACCTATTCATCCGGAACCGGGGCGTTACAAGAAAACCTTGAGATAATTGATGCATTATTATCGTCTTGCACTAAAAAATTAAACGGAAGAATATCAACAAATTATATGTATTAAATATTATAAAAAATTTCATGTAAATAATTTGGTGTAATAGAATGTACCTTGCTCTACTTCATTGGTGATTATGGTCGATTGAATTTCCTTAGTAGGTGATAACTCGTTAATTCGTCATCTTTATGATTGAATTATTTCTCGAATTATGTTTGAATTGATACCATCTTAAAAGAAATTGATACTTTGTTGTTTTATTGTAGAATCGGGCCTTGAATACGAAATTGCAACGAAATTGGTGGTTTTTACGAAGAAAGTCATGCACAGTTTTGCCGACTTGCAGCGGGAGAAATTTAAAAGAATTGGAAAGCAATCTTGAAGCTATGCATGCATGCATTCACGTGGGCTGCACTACTTTGGAATTGAATGTGGGTGAAGTGGTGGATTTTGGATTTGCATGCAGTAGAAGTTGTGGGCTGCACTAGTTTGGAATTGAATGTGGGTGAAGTGGTGGATTTTGGATTTGCATGCCATAGAAGTTGTGGGCTGGCGAAAGGTTTGGAATTTAATAGAGATTGAGTTGACTTTCTTGTTAACAATTGGGCCGCGTGAGTGTTGTTTTGAAAATTATAGGGATGGCCCAATATGGCATGATTTTGTGATGGGCCGTTGGAATTAATTTGGTGAGGCCCAGCTGTTTTGAGTGCTTGATGGGCAAGAAATTAAAGTCCTATTTGCATGAGGATTTGGAAGCTTGGGAACGCGAATATATATGGGACAGCAACAACGAGAATCACGTAACAATTGTGGCAGGAGGTTTCTGACGCTGGGGAGCATATTTCTACATCACAGACTCTTCTTCTTTTATTTCTTTCGCAATTTAGTTTATTTATGTTAAAGAATTCCTTTAGTATTGTTTTTATGAATTTTAGTAGCTAAGTTTTTAATTATCTAGCTAGGGATTAAGATTCCATTTTGGATATTGTGAAACCTAAATGTTTTTATCAATTCATGTTTATTTAGGCATTTATCTTATCTCCGTGTTTCGCGTTTATTGTGATTTGGCAATTTCGGGATAGTGCACGATCTCTAGGTTGTTTGATTTGCATATAGCCATTCATGATGCTTGAAGTGTAGTAAAGTTGATTGATAATTTGTGGTAAATTAGTGACAGGGTTTTAGCGATAGAATTCCTCGTTCACTAAGGGATTTGATAATCTAATTTAAATCTTACGTGTGTCACGACTTGGTTAATTAGGGTTGGTGTTTTTATGGTTCTTAATGCTGTGAATTCATTAAATCCTGTCGAGTGTCTCTAGGGGTTGTGAATTTGTTAGGGAAGATAACTGTCGAGTGTCTCTAGGTTATCCGATTAATCAAGTAAAAACGAGGTTGAGTCGAGTGTCTCTATCAACTATAGCCAATCTGTCTGAATAACTTGAATGTATCCTTGAGTCGATGATCAATATAACAATTCGAATCGAATATCCCTGGCTAGGTAATTTTCTCTCTGATTGATTTAACCCTACGTGATCTTACTTGTTTAGTTTTAGTTAGCTTTTTAATTCTTGTTATTTATTTTAATCGCATACTTAGGTTAGAATAATTCTAAAATCCCCCTTTTAATTGTTGCTTTTCGTGAATTTCTTGGAATTGTTAGAAATAAATTAACCAGCCTCTGTGGATCGACCCTGTTTGCACTATACTCTGTGTTTAGTTGTTAAATAGGAATTTTATTTATTTTTGACGGATTCGACACCTGTCAAATTTTGGCGCTGTTGCCGGGGACTGTGTTTTTAATCGATTTTATTTCTTTTCAAGAACAGGAGCATTCACGGAAAGGACAATCATCCAAAAATGTTTGCGAATGCACAACAGTTCAACAATTGTGCAAACATTCCACAACAGGTTAACGAGGTCAACTCTTCACCTTTTGATGAAATTAAGAATATGATAAGTGCTTTGGCTTCTAACCTTGGTGTAGGTGTACCCCAAGTAGCGAAGGTCTGTCAATTGTGTGCGAGCACGTTGCATCCCACCGATGCGTGTCCATCCCTTCAAGAATCCCCTTTCGAAAATGTGGACCCATTCGGATATCAACCTCCGATGTACAATCTATACTCCAACATATATAATACCGGATGGTATGATCACCCCACTATGAGTTATGCACCGAATCCACCAAACTTCCAAAACTTCGTACCTACACCTCCACAACCCCAACAACCAATCCCTCAACCGTACCCACCTTTCAACCCACAAGCTGATCAGATTGAAAACTTGGAGACCTCAGTTAAGAACTTGGAGACCCAATTGTGTCAAATTGCAGCCTCATTGAGCAGATTAGAGAATCAACGGAAACTTCAATCACAAACGGAGGATCAGACGCAAAACATGAGTGCAATCACGATCCTAAGTGATGAGGAACTGCCTTCCCCAGTGGAGAAGACCAAAACTCACCAGAACAGAGCAGAAACAGAACAGACAGTCGACTTGACCGTTAAGCGTGACCACGCCTTAGGCTCCAGTCGCAACAGAGAGTCTGAAATTAAAGTCCAGCCTAAGCCATGGGTGGAACCACCTCCATTTCTAGAGCGCCTGATCCAAGCAAGAAAAGAGAAAGAGGAGCAAAGTATACTTGAGACTTTTCGAAAAGTTGAAGTCAACATTCCTTTGTTGGATGCTATTCAACAAATTCCACGACATGCGAAATATATTAAGGAACTCTGCACCAACAAAAGGAAGCTAAAAGGTAATGAAATCCTGAGTGTTGGAGAGAATGTCTCCGCTGTTTTACAAAAGAAATTACCTCCTAAGTGCGGAGACCAAGGTATGTTTTCAATTCCATGTAAAATTGGTAAGACTGAGATTAAGAAAGCAATGTGCGATTTGAGTGCGCCCATTAATATTATGCCTCTATCTGTTTATTCATCACTGAATCTTGGTCCTTTGAAAGATACAAGTGTCATAATTCAGTTCGCTGATCGATCTGGTGTATATCCAGATGGAGTATTAGAGGACGTACTTGTGCAAGTTGATGGATTAGTCTTTCCTGCTGATTTTTATGTGATTTATATGGAGGACGAAAGTTCTTTGAGTACTTCTGATATTTTACTTGGGCGACCTTTTCTCAGTACTGCTAATGTCAAAATAGATGTTCAAGAAGGCTTATTGACTCTAGAATTTGATGGTGACATTGTTAAATTTAATGTTTACAATGCTATGAAATGTCCTAATGAATTATCTAGTGTTTTTAGCAGTGATATGACTGAGAACTCAAGTAATGAAACTTTTGAGCTTAACAATGTGGACAAGCTAAGTTTTGAATCTTTTCAAAATTTGGTAGTAGAAAATTTTGAGAGTAAGCCGAAACATGTTGGTTTGCATGATGATATCTATGATATGGTTATTCCATTAGAGCATGCACCTATTCTGGAACTCAAGAAGTTCGTGGATAATCTGAATTATATTTTCAAAGGTGGAGGAAAATTTGCAGATTCAAAGCCTACCCAAGCTGAATTCCTGGATGAGCAGTTTTTCAAGACACGTGACCATAAGATGTGGCCACGCGCTGGTATGCTGATATTATTGATCATTTAACTACTACCTTCCTCAGATCTCAGATCTTTTTCGAGTTCATGAATCTTAGTGATCGGGGTAAATATTTTTACAAACGGTTGATGGAGTCTTTGATGAGGAAGTATCAAGTCATGTTGCGAACCTCTACGACTTACCATCCCCAAACTAAAGGCCGGAATGGACTAGAAGATTCGGCTCCACACAGTCGAGGGGATTTGTATGGAGGGTGTACTTCCATTTGAGTAGCACTTCAACAAGTCTTGTCGAGCCTAGGACATTAAATAAGGGCGCTATTGGGAGGCAACCCAAGTTTGGCGGTTTAGGCGCCTTTTTCTTCCCTCAGTTTCTTTTTCTTTTGTTTTTTTTCGGTTCTCGTGGTGTTTGTGTTGATTTTCTGCCCTTTTCTGTCTTACAGGAGTGCGTAACTTAGCCCAGATAATGCTAATATGCTGCTGATAACTGCTGTCAATTTTCTGCTAACATGACCCTTAGGCGTGACCACGCCTAACAGCCACGCCACTTCCAGAATTTCAAATGAGATGGGGAATTTACATGCCCAGACGCCCTACCTCCCCAACCTGAACTTCAAGGAAGTCCTCTCTACTCTAGATCTTGATTTTTCTTATGCCTTGAGGACAATGCATGATTTAAGTGTGGGGGGATCCACTAGTGCTAGAATTGAATTTTTTTTTGAAATTTTTGTTTTGTGGCTGAACTTGTGATATTGCTTAGAACTTGAGGATGTTGATAATTGTGGAAATATTTCTCCCATTTTGAATACTTTCTATTAGGTTTGATTGTTGAATCTTGCTAGAACGAGTTAGGCTTGTTAGCTGCATGAAATTTGTGTGAAATTTGATGAATTAGTATAATTTTATACCCTTATTTTCCGCGCATCATTGAACGAACTAATGTTCTTTGCTTAGATAGAAAAGTATATGTTTTTCAATTAAGTCTAAAAGTTGATTAGATTGCATCTTAGTTCCCTTCGAGGCGAAATTTTTAGTTAACGATTGATTTGGGAAGTGACTTAGGCGATCGTTGTCGGTGGTAAGCCTTTTCTTGATCTTTTCACAAATAAAATTATCCCGTTTGACCCCGTTGAGCCTGAATGTTGTGCAAAATTTCTTTTTAGCCACGTTACAAGCCGATGCACAACATTATTATACCTACCCAATTTTGAATAACACCTTGCTTGCTCATTTTGGGTATGAATTTTTAGATGTCTTTGAACTCCTTATTATTCTTGGTGCTGAAAAAAAAAAGAAAAAGAGAGATTGAGCAATGTTGAAAATATAGAAAAAAAAAGAGATAAAAAGAAAAAAGGAAAAAGAAGTCAAGAAAGAAAAAAATGAGCAGGAAAAAAAAAAGAGAAAAAAAAGAAAGTGAGAGTGTGTTTGATATGAAAAAGGGGGGAGATTAGTTCTATAAGGCAAAATAAGGGGAGTCCGGTAGATGAAAAGGGAATTACTACGGGTTTTATTGTAAAGTGTGTAAGCTTGGTGTGTTAGCCACCAAATTCCAAAATTTCCTAACCTTTACCCCAAGCCTTACATTACAAGCTCGAAAGACCTATTGATCTCGAGTCATGAGTTAACTACATTAGTGGAGATTGGAGTGAATGGTGCATTCGAAGTTAATAATTGGTACTTAGACGAAATCATAGACTAATCAATCTAGTCTTTGTACACTCCTTCGTTCAATTCACACTACATTACACGAGGGTATGCTATTTATACTAATTTGTTGGATTTTGTGCAATTGAGTAGTGTGTTGATGAGTTAGATTTGTTTAGGCGAGAATTCGATGATTGCCTTTGTGATTGTGTTTGATGGGTAGTATTGTTTCCATTTGATTTTCATGATTACTCGAGGACGAGTAAAGGGCTAGTGTGGGGGAATTTGATAACTCGTTAATTCGTCATCTTTATGATTGAATTATTTCCCGAATTATGCTTGAATTGATACCATCTTAAAAGAAATTGATACTTTGTTGTTTTATTGTAGAATCGGGCCTTGAATACGAAATTGCAACGAAATTGGTGGTTTTTACGAAGAAAGTCATGCACAGTTTTGCCGACTTGCAGCGGGAGAAATTTAAAAGAATTGGAAAGCAATCTTGAAGCTATGCATGCATGCATTCACGTGGGCTGCACTACTTTGGAATTGAATGTGGGTGAAGTGGTGGATTTTGGATTTGCATGCAGTAGAAGTTGTGGGCTGCACTAGTTTGGAATTGAATGTGGGTGAAGTGGTGGATTTTGGATTTGCATGCCATAGAAGTTGTGGGCTGGCGAAAGGTTTGGAATTTAATAGAGATTGAGTTGACTTTCTTGTTAACAATTGGGCCGCGTGAGTGTTGTTTTGAAAATTATAGGGATGGCCCAATATGGCATGATTTTGTGATGGGCCGTTGGAATTAATTTGGTGAGGCCCAGCTGTTTTGAGTGCTTGATGGGCAAGAAATTAAAGTCCTATTTGCATGAGGATTTGGAAGCTTGGGAACGCGAATATATATGGGACAGCAACAACGAGAATCACGTAACAATTGTGGCAGGAGGTTTCTGACGCTGGGGAGCATATTTCTACATCACAGACTCTTCTTCTTTTATTTCTTTCGCAATTTAGTTTATTTATGTTAAAGAATTCCTTTAGTATTGTTTTTATGAATTTTAGTAGCTAAGTTTTTAATTATCTAGCTAGGGATTAAGATTCGATTTTGGATATTGTGAAACCTAAATGTTTTTATCAATTCATGTTTATTTAGGCATTTATCTTATCTCCGTGTTTCGCGTTTATTGTGATTTGGCAATTTCGGGATAGTGCACGATCTCTAGGTTGTTTGATTTGCATATAGCCATTCATGATGCTTGAAGTGTAGTAAAGTTGATTGATAATTTGTGGTAAATTAGTGACAGGGTTTTAGCGATAGAATTCCTCGTTCACTAAGGGATTTGATAATCTAATTTAAATCTTGCGTGTGTCACGACTTGGTTAATTAGGGTTGGTGTTTTTATGGTTCTTAATGCTGTGAATTCATTAAATCCTGTCGAGTGTCTCTAGGGGTTGTGAATTTGTTAGGGAAGATAACTGTCGAGTGTCTCTAGGTTATCCGATTAATCAAGTAAAAACGAGGTTGAGTCGAGTGTCTCTATCAACTATAGCCAATCTGTCTGAATAACTTGAATGTATCCTTGAGTCGATGATCAATATAACAATTCGAATCGAATATCCCTGGCTAGGTAATTTTCTCTCTGATTGATTTAACCCTACGTGATCTTACTTGTTTAGTTTTAGTTAGCTTTTTAATTCTTGTTATTTATTTTAATCGCATACTTAGGTTAGAATAATTCTAAAACCCCCCTTTTAATTGTTGCTTTTCGTGAATTTCTTGGAATTGTTAGAAATAAATCAACCAGTCTCTGTGGATCGACCCTGTTTGCACTATACTCTGTGTTTAGTTGTTAAATAGGAATTTTATTTATTTTTGACGGATTCGACACCTGTCAGTAGGTAATTTTTTAATATTTTGATTCCATCCATTCTCTCCTTTTGGAAAAAGTAATGGATATTGCAAAGGGTCATAACATCCATAATAATGCTTTATTCGGTGCCTTTGTCCGGAGTGTGCATGAACTATAATATCTCGTTCATAAGGGACATTAGCATTATTCCCTTCAACCCATATAGCAGCAACTTGATCGGCAGTTGGACAATTATAAACTCTTTGATCTAATCTAACATCTTTTGAAATATGAAGTTGAACATCTTCCATGGAAGGATAATCTTTTAATCTTCTAAAGACTTTTGCATAGGGATTTACCTCCAAAATTTTATTAGTTTTTTAACCGTACCTTGAGATAAACTTGAATCCTTCAATACCTTCATTCTGTTCTCAACCTCATTCTTAGTCTCAACAAAGTATAACTAAAAAGGGCTAGGACCCCTTTCACTGGAAATTAATCCTGGAAGGTCATGGTACACCATTCCTTGTGCTCGAAAAGTATATACGCCTTGTCGTGCTGATGCAAGCTCTTTATCTAATTTCACGCCAAAAGTGGTAAAAGAAAATATACAATTGAATAAACGAATATTTGCCCGAAATTCTACTGCTTCTTCTGTTTGTGAAGTGAATAACTTGTATAAATCATCTGGAATTTCAATATTCGCTAGTTTAACTTTTACGTTGTCACAACAAAATGTAGGAGGCTCAAATCTTACAGCTGCACAATTCATGCAATTTGGCTTTTCTTTTAGTTCATGTATCATGGATGATGCATCATCATAATATATTGAACCTGGAAGAGAAATATAAGTAATTTTTTCAATTAAAATATAAAATTATATTTGATTATTATATTTAGTTAAAAATAATGAACCACTAACCTTCATATTTGTCCATAATTGTGACAACTCTTAAAAGCCACGTATTTGAATTCCGTATTCTTTTTTGTTTTATAACTTTATTTTTGTATTCTTGTTTATCAGATTCACTTAAATTGGAATATTTCCTTTTCATTGAATCAAGACGCCTATGTCGATATATCTCTGCAACTGAAAAATAAAAAGTATAAGAGAATTAATAATATGTCATTAGTCAATTCTAATAGATCTTAAAATATTATCAAATTTACATTATTGTTACCTGATGATGAATTCGATGTTGAAAACTGTCCACGTAACATTTTTCCACCTTAATAAATAAATCTTCAAAAAATTACTCAAGCCAAAGAACCTCCTCGGAAGGCCTGTGAAATGAAAAAATCATCTAACTACTATCTAACTACTAATTTTAGTTTAAGTAAATTAGCTATCTATTCATTTTGTATTATATATTTAGATAAATGGTTACATTTAGAGTGATTAATTATATATTATTGTGAAATAATGGAGGTTTGATTCACAATATGAAATCATAATAATACTAAACTAAATAATATATAAAGATATCATTTTTTTTTCTTTAATTTCCTAACACAATATCACACTCCACTATTTAGGTAAATACGCTTTTGGATAGAAGTATCTAACACAATATTTATCACACTTTTGAATAGAAGATAGGTAATTTAAGAATTTACCTAAAAATATGATGAGATAGAAGTATCTAACACAATATTTTTCACACTTTTGAATAGAAGATATGTAATTTAAGAATTTACCTAAAAATATGGTGAGTATTCTTTTGTTCGATTGTAGCGCAAGTGTTGATAGAAAACCGTATTGATAGAAAACAAAATGTCTTTTGGTATAGGATGTTCTATTGAACCAAATACTCAAATCTCGTGTTGATAGAAAAACAAAATTTTCTGTTATAAATTTTAAGTATTAGGTTAGTATTTATAGATATTAAAAGAGATTTATTAAAATCTGATTAGAATTAGAATTATTAGTAGTCTAGACACGTTGAGTAGGATTAGGCTATAGTGTTTTATAATTTTTGGAAACCTTATCCAATTATATTTCTAATATACATAAATTTGATTATAATTAGCCGAATTAGCCATAATTACAATTGAATATGTAATATGAGTAAAAAATCACACAAGAATTAGAAAATCCCTAGTGGAATATATATAACATCAAAAAAAATATATATATTAGGAAATTAAATGCTCTTATTTTTAAGCAAATGAAACTGAAATTGAGAAGAAAACCTTTCATGCACGATGGAATTAAAAATCTAATTTCTTTAGAATTAATGGTAATTGAAGAGTTATCAAAGGAATAACTATTTCAGTCTAAATCCTGACAGAGAAAGTAATTTTGCAACGAATTAACACTGGGGGACTAAAGTATATTAATATATTTAATTTAACAATTTATAACATGTATTTACATAATTGGCCCTAATTAATAATTAGTAATATAATTATTATGAGGATATTTTAGACGATCAACATCTTATATAATTCTCTTTTCGGAAGAGTCCTATTGAAATAAATATTTTTTAATGTATTTAATTTAATAATTTATAACATGTATTTACATAATTGTCCGTAACTAATAATTATTAATAGAACTATTAAGAGGGTATTTTAGGTGATGAACATTTTATAAGAAAAACAGATAATTTTAATATACTAACGCCCGCCACAGTGTGTGAAAATGAATTTGATCAAATTATTAGTTTGTTTGTTAAACACCTGGTTAAAGGGTGGAGGAAGTACTTTCGATATGTCATGTAGTTGCCTCCGGATGAAAATGAGGAAAATTATAAAAATACCATGTGGACAAAGAAAGAACTAAACCAAGTATGTTCCCATGATGTTATAAAGTAACTTATACAAGATTGCTTGGAGTCAACATGTTGTGCTCTGTCTATTATTTGAAGGATGGGTAGCATCTTGGCCTCTTCTTCTTGGTGGGCAAACTATGTGGACAGTGGGTCATTGAACAGAATCATTTTTAGTCTCATGAAGTAAAACTTTTGCTTTGGTTACTTGTTTCTACTTCTTGCTTCTGGTCATTAACCAAATATAAAATTTAAAATGTGCGCATATGACGTTTGTCGAATTTCATGCAGACTTTTGGTCGGACACCCCTTACTGCCATTAGTCCAAAAAAGACATGGGAGGGAGCTCTTTGCTCCAAATACTTTTCCAGTGCTATAGCTTTTCGGTTTCTGAATTTCTTTGGGTCCCTTTTTGGCGACCTTCTTGAGTCCATGATCAAGCGCGATGCAGGTGTCAAGGATTCAGGATCACTCATACCTGGACATGGTAAGGCCTACACTTAAATCCACCTGTTACTTATCGTCCATTACAACATTTCTATTTAGTTGCCTATAGTTACCTAGAGACCACATAAAATATACTCAAGAAGGTTGCCAAAAAGAGACTGTTGAATATGCTATGCATAAATACAATTAATTGTTGGAGAATTAATATATATATGATTAATTGTTGGAGAATTAATTAATAATTGTGCAAAGGCATATCAAAGGTTGTTTGGAAAATGTGCATTGGTTATTGTGTCCCACATTGGAAAAATAACACTAAGCAGACAGCTTTATATATTATAATGCGAGCAAATTGCATTTTTGGTCCCATAGTAATAGGCCATTATCACTTTTGGTCCCATATTTTTCAAATCTGGTTTTTTTGGTCCTGTACTAATTTTTTTTTATCACTTTCAGGACTTCCGTCAATTATTTGACGGAAGTCACTGTTCATCCACCAATTTTATTATTATTTTTTTTTTGGTCTGTATCCATTAATTTCATATATTTTATATACTTATTATCTATAATATATGTATTATATTTTATATAATATGTAATACACGTATTAAATTATTAATACCCTATATATTATATATTTGATGAGGTAGAAATACGCTCGTTCCCGTTTCTACACGTGGCACCTCAGGGATGATGACACCTGTCCCCCGGAAGATTGCATCCGATATAAACGAGCGCTCAACCCCCCAAGCGCCAACATTTCTCAAAGACACGCATCAACTCCGTTATGATTACACGTGTATCGACGTTGCTGCTCTCGCATGAGCGCCATTCCCACTACATGGCCAACGTTCCAATCAATTACGGAAAACCCCTCCTCGAGCGTTATATTCCCTCGGAGAAGCTTCCACTTCAACCCATTATACAAGCCCTGGCCCTCATCCCCTAGTGGATTTCTTGGCCTCCAAGACTTCTGGTTGTCACGAGCGTGCCTTCAGGCCCTCATTACCAACCTCCCAAACGGCTCTCTGGCACACCGTACCTGACGGCGCACCTGCCACTGTTGCCAACACTAACTTTCAGCAGTTTTTGCAGAAGATTCCTCCTAGGTTTCTCTTTCACAGCGCCACGTGTTTGGGCAACATTCGGCCAGGACCACACGCGGTAAATGACCAAAGTGTCCCTGACCCTCAACTATAAATAGAAGTCTTCATCTCCTTCACAGTAAGCAACCTCCATTTCTGCAAATTCACACTTAGCTTACACTTTTTCAGATCATCATCTGACTTGAGCGTCGGAGAGCCAAACTGGGAATCGCCCCCAGTTCCCCCCAGCTTGGCCTTCTAACTTTGCCTCTGTGTTTGTCCTAGCAGGTAGAACCCTCAACTTTTCCGGCGAACTTCCGGTGGTTTCCTCACTCAAAACAAATTCTAAAGTAATCGGACTCTATGACCCATATTCAGAACCCATCAATATTTTAATTTATAATATGCATTTTGTTATATATTATATATATAATATATAATATATATTATATATAATAAAATATGTGTAATACATATATATTATACGTGTATATAATATACATGTAACTATGGACATGTAACTATATTAAAATACATGTATAATATACGTGTATATATAATATATATATAGTTACATGTATTTTAATATATACGCATATTATAAATTATATATCATACACATGTATTAACAATATATATTGTTACATATTATATATTATATATTATATATATACAAGTATACTATATTTTAAAATATAAACACGTATATATGCATTACAGTAATACATGTATATTATATTTTTTATACACGTATATATACGTATTACACATATTTTATTATATATAATATATATTATATATTATATATAACAAAATATATATTATTAATACAAGTGTACATAATATATAATATATAATACGCATATTATTAAAATACATATAACAAAATATATATACGTGTATTTTATATGATATATAATATATGTATATATACGTGTATATTATATATATGTATATTATATATATTACATATATATATATATCTACGTATTTATATATATAACAAAATATATGTATTTACACGTATTATATATATACGTATTTACATATATTATTACAATAATATATATATTATACATATATACGTATACACGTACATATAATATATATAATATAATATATATGTATATGTAATTATATTATATTATATTTATACACGTACATATTATATATTATATATTATATATATATACACGTATACACGTACATATAATATTTTGTACAAGTGTACATAATATATAATATATAATACGCATATATATTAAAATACATATAACAAAATGCATATTATAAATTACATATTATAGTGTATACGTGCATTACATATTTTATAAAATATAATACATATATTATATATAATAAATATATAATATATGAAATTAATGGATATGACACAAAAAAAAAAAACGGCGGATGAACAGTAAATTGACGGATGAACAGTGACTTCTGTCAAATAATTGACGGAAGTCCTGAAAGTGATAAAAAAAAATTAGTACGGGACCAAAAAAACCAGATCTGAAAAACATGGGACCAAAAGTAATAATGGCCTATTACTATGGAACCAAAAATGCAATTTGCTCTTATAATGCTGTATGTGTTATTAAATTATGGGACCCAAGAGAGGACTAATGGGCTCACACGCGGTGCGGTGCACCGCACCGCGCGGGCGCGGGCGCGGGCCAGAGCCTTACTTTTTGAGCCAAAGTCGGCCTGATTCAGTCCAAAATTCAAATTACGAACCAATGTCCAAGTACATCCGCTGAGGGATGTCTATGTATATCCGAATCTGATCCAACAGTCAGATCCGTTGAGGGATGTAACAGTCAGGTAGTGGGCATTAAAAGGGGTGTAATTCAGGCCATTAACACCTGAATTTGACCTATTCAAATTCCCACATTTAATCCTGCCAGAGGGATGTAACAGTCAGGTAGTGGGCATTAAAAGGGGTGTAATTCAGGCCATTAACACCTGAATTTGACCTATTCAAATTCCCACATTTAATCCTGCCAAACTCCTTACGCCTATAAATAGACAATCCAACACCTGAAAAAAACACAGCAAAACTCACCTGAATTCTGGCAAATTGCTATTGTCTGAATTCATCTTTTTCCAGTTTGACATATATCCTAAAAGTACATCGTCTGAATTCTGGCAAATTGCTATTGTCTGAATTCATCTTTTTCCAGCTTGACATATATCCTAAAAGTAAATCGTCTGCAACCTTTAGCAAACTCAAAGAGTAGGGGCGATTAACACTTTAAGGACAGGGACTACCCGTGTCATTCTGATTGCATTTCTCCCATTTTCTCAACAGAGACCCAAAGAAATTCATAAACCCAAAAGGTATAGCACTAAAAATACCTTGCGCTAGATATGCATCTCTTAAAACCATGGGTTTGACATATCATCATTTTCAATATTATCCTCTTTCTCAAATCTCCATCTTCTTCTCCATAATTGTAATTTGATTTAATGAATATTTCTATTTCGCTTTCGATTGATACCTTGTATTGTATTTTTTAATTGAATTGCAGCTACCGCATGCAATTTTTAATTGATAGCTTCTACTATTTGATTGCAGTGAGAAAACAAAATTTCGTGGATACTTGTAAACTATGTTTTTTATAATATTTTGAGCTATATTCTCCTTAAACAATTAAAAGTGTTAGTAATTTAATTATATAAAATATTAATAGAGTTTTAATAATTAGTTTATTTATAAAGCATTAAAGAAATAATATTTTATAAAAATTAATTAGACTCTCGATTGAGCAATTTATGTACTTGGACTAAAGTATATTAATATATTTTTTAATATATTTAATTTAGCAATTTATAACATGTATTTATATAATTGGCCCTAATTAATAATTAGTAATATAATTATTATGAGGATATTTTATACGATCAACATCTTCTATAATTCTCTTTTCGGAAGAGTCCTATTGAAATAAATTCTTTTTAATGTATTTAATTTAATAATTTATAACATGTATTTACATAATTGTCCCTAACTAATAATTATTAATAGAACTATTAAGAGGGTATTTTAGGCGATGAACATTTTGTAAGAAACTTATGTGCTTTTATAATATAGATAGATTTTATTTTTCATAATGCTTATAAAATATTTTTATTTATATAGAATCTATTTATGTCGTTGTATTCATATCGTATCATGTCCGTGTTCGTGCAACATAGAAGGAAAACTATCATAACTATCATAGTAAAGAAATAAAGATACATGCATCGAGATTAAGACACAATCATTAAAGAATTATCTCAGATGACCGTACACTAATCTCCATCTCAATCTGCTAATAACGTGTTAAACATAATTAGGGCGAATTAATTAGCTTAATTTTTCCCCTATATAAAGAACAACGCCCGAGCCCTTTCATGAGCACCGTACAAGCAAAGCTAGGATTATACAACAATGGCAAAGATCCATGTCTCAAGTGGCACCATCATCTTCCTCTGCATTTTTGTCCTAGGTTCTTCTTCCTTCCCTTTTTATGCATCGAACTCAATAAACATACGACTTATAACAACTTCTCTCTCAATTTACATTTACGTCAAAAGTTTAAAGTTCTTATTTTTACCTTTTTCTCTTCTCAATATCTTTCGATAAACGTTTAGATATTCTCATTAATTATGAGATTATAACTTACTACACATTCATCGGAGATCAGTGAGATATAACTTACTTTTAAACAAAAAAAAAGTCAATTTCATATCAACTCGCATATGGCTTTATGGGTGCGGACAAGTATGGGTGCAAACGAGCCAAGGCCGGGCTCGAAACTCGATATATTGACCCGAGCTCGTCAAGACAGTTTTTCGGTGGGTTAAACTCGACTTGTGGCAAGATCGGCCTTGAGCTCGTTAAGTCTGAATATAAATTTAAAACATAAATAAATAAATAAATATATATATATATATATATATATATATATATAAAATAAAATATAATAATATACATATAAATTTATAAGCTAGAATTGGAGGGTGGGGTTGCTATAGTGGAGGGTGATATAAAATTTATAAAAATATGTATATACCTAGGCTCGCGAGCCATGAACTTAGACATAGAGGACTTGAGTTCGGCTTTGTAACGCCCCCGTTTTTCTTATTTTGTATAGCATGACGTATGTGTTTATCAAATTGCGCGAATAATTAATTATACGTGTTTTACATCTTTAATTTATTAAATGTATTAAATGTTAATTATTTTATTTAATGTTATTAATATTAAATACATTTATATAATAGAAATATATTTATATATATTATTTGTGTACGTGTGCATGAGTATTGTAATGCATGCATTTCATATTAATTAATAATTATGCATGCATGTGTTTATTATGCATTTTAATTTGTTATATTATTTGTTAATATTATGAATTTTATTGTTACCTTGCGTATGAGCCTCGTTTACGTGCTTCATTTCTATTTAATTTGATACCGAAATTTCGTGCAAATTTAATATGTTGCACTTATACGTGTCTTATATATGAATATTTGTTCGTTTCATATGTTCGGATTCATTTGCATATGTTTCGGATTTAATTTGAATTTTAAAATCCAAGTCGGGGGCTAATGAGCAATTAGCGCACCCTTGGTTCCGTATTTAATATCTTAAGCTCGGGAACTCGGATTCGAGTTCCGTCAACTTCGCTAAACTCGTAACGAAAATTCGAGTTTAGTAAACTTAGCCTTATATTTTTCTAACGTCATTTGAACCTCCGAAATTCAACCGAAAAACGAAACGGCGACGAAACTGACCTTGTTGCATTAAAATGGCCATAACTCATTCATTTGTTGACCAAATTAACCATGGTTTGATGCTATAGAACCCTAACTCAACCACCTAACCTGCTGTACCATGCCTTAACCGAACCAACCCTCACACAAATCACAAATCTCAGCCAAATTACTGCTCTCCAGTACTTTCCCGTAACCTTACATTCCTTGGAGATTTTGGAGCTCAAATCTCATCCAATCCTCATCCAATCAACAAGGTAAGTTTAGGGTTGTATTATATGTTCATTCCTGATCATTTTCATTCATTCATCCCCAAATTTGATCATGGTTTCATGAATTTCTTGATTGAATTCGAAAATGAGGGATTTAGAGCAAAGTTGTGGATCTCATTTGATTCTTGATGGTTTTGATTGATTCCAAGCTTGTAAATGATTGTTTTGACATCCTCTTCTCAGTTGTGAGCATTGATTTCATGGTAGTTGAAGTATTTATGAGATATCAATTATGGAACTTTGGGAAAAACTTCATGAAATGTCACGTATGACAGCTTTTCTTGGTTGAGCTTGTTTGGAACTGAATTATATGTTGAAGTTGTGGTGTTTTGCTGCAAATTTGATAGCCTAACTTACATGAATGTGTTGGGATTAATGGAGATCATTTCATGCCCTGTTTTTCGCGATTTATACCCTGTTTTTTGGGCTTGAAAGTTGCTGTCAAAACTGCTGCGTTTCCTCCTTGCTTTTGCTGTCAATTTTGTGCATTGTCAACGCTGATTTGTTGCTACTTTTCATGCTATTTGTTACTGCTTTTCTTGCCCAAATATTGCATCAGTTGTGGCTGCGTTTTAAGCTTAGAAACAGGGGTTGTTCTGCGTTTTGTTGCTGTTGCTACATGCTTTGACACGGGTGTGTCGTTCTTGTTTGTTCCAGCGTGAAACGGGGGTGTATATTTGGTCTGAATTTCTGTACCGAGACACGGGGGTGTCTCGGTTTGTTCTTTGATGGTGACACGGGGGTGTCACCTTGAAATTTCCATGCTTGTTCTGTAGGTTGCCGTGAAGTTGTTGCTGCTGTTTCCTTTTTCTTTCTTGCATGGTTGGGTGTTAATTGTAGTAGTAATGCATGAAGTTTGGTTGGGTTAATGATTTGCATGCATGAAATTTTATTAAAGTTATAATTGCATGCATCTTGTGTGTGTACGTTGCATGCATGGCCTTGAATGTTAATTGCATGCATTTTATGAAATTAGCCTAATGCATGAAGTTGCATGCATGTATAAATGCTGCATGCATTTTAAGAAATTGCATGAATTGTTGTTGCATGTGTGGTACGTAGCATGCATATATATATATATATATATATATATATATATATATATATATATATATATATATATATATATATATATATATAATATTTATATATATATTTATATTTGTTTATTAAATATTAAATGTTATTTGATTTAATTGAATTATAGAATTTAATTGTTACCTATTTCATGTTTATTTTAATTTTCGATATTTAATTGAATGTATTTAATTGTTTATTTTCTAATTGTAAATGCGATTGAATGTGTTTAATTGTTTATGTTCTAATTTTAAATGTGATTTAATACGTGCTATGCTCCTATTTGAATTTCTTGAATGAAATTGATTGAAAATGTGGAATTATGAAATGAATGAATATGAACTCGTTTGAGTACGAATGCTTCATTGAATGAATGAATTGAATGTTTATATGTCTTTAAGACTTTAATAGTGCACATGAACGTGTTCATTACATTATAGCATCCCTTATACATTCATATCATAATCATTTTATTGCCGAGCGTCTTATTTGGTTATATTGAGTCTCACTTCACCTCTCTTGCACAGATTTTGAGTCCATTGGAGACGAGACCGGTCTGTGAGGCTCGTGTGTTCTCCTTGTTGCCGTTTAAGGTGGGTTTCTCTTCTACTTAGATAAAACGACCCGATATATCTCCCTATGTGAAAAGTTTTAAGCCAAAGTAATACGATTATATATATATTGAGTCTTTTCTCGAGTAAATGATTGCAAACGTAAAACCCTTATTTCTTGAATCCTACCTAATGTTTTGGCGAGAATGAATGAATGTTCACAATGAATGGGGCCCAGGGACTTGGTGTGTGTGGGGACCCGAGGAGGCATGGGCTGACGGGAAACCCTCACACTAGTTCCACCAATGAATGGCGTAACCGGACCTCGTTAGGAGTTAGCGAGGAATGGACGTTGAGCGCCATCTGGGGAGTCATGTAACCCTTTTTGGTCAATGAATGGGTGGTCGGGCCTTGCAAACCCACCACCAACCCGGAGGAAGAAGGTGTAAATGTTAATGAATGTGCACAAAAGAATGATTGCATGAAAAGAATAAATGAATGAATGTTTAAATGGTTTACACAAGGTGTTGGTTGGAGATAATGCACGCCCACTCGCCGGGTCAATAATGACCTAATGTTAATGAATTGTTGTAATCCCTTTTGATGATTTCTATTCGCCCACTTGGGAAATTCTTCAAAACCTCACTGGGGATTATAGCTTGCATGTGAATGTTTAAATATTGTCGTATATTATTATGCCCTGCTTTTATACCCACCGGTCCCTTTTGGACTGAACCCGTTTGGCTTTCAGTTGTTTTGTGCAGGTGTCAAGGGAGCTAGGCGGGAATTCGAGTCATAGGTCTTGCATTTGCTTTTTAACCCTTATAGTTTGGTCTTACACTCACATATTGCACTTTTGATCATTGTATATGATTAATATTATGGAGCGTACATGTTTTGGGCCTTGATGGCATTGGATAATATTAAGATTTAATTTTGGAATTGTTGATGCTCATGATATACCTATATGTTTTAGGATCAATTATTGCTTCCGCATTAATGTTTACTCTGATTTTATGGTTTTAAGGGTTAGCCCGCCTAGCATAGAGTGTGTGTATGTCCCTGTTCGCCGTGATTTAGTTCGGGTATGGATCGTCCATTTCATATTCGGGTTGGGTCTTGGTGCGGGGGATGTGGTACCTTGCGCTCGGGTGCTACAGGCTTGATGCATGGCTCTAGCCCGCTGAAATCCGGATCAAGCTCGCAACAATACGATTTCAAGACGAGTTGTCTCGAGCTCAACTTGTGAAACTCAAGAACTGGCTCGACTTATTTGCACACCCACGAAAGAGGGAGAGCTTATATGGCGCCTCCCACCTCAACTTCAAATGTCATATTTTTTTCTGTGTTCATGTTCTCTTAAAATTTAAATTTTACATTTCAATAATTTTATCTCCTTGATTTAACATGTTCTCGTCGGGACAAACAGGCAAAGAGCTAGGCATGTATTACCTTATAATATTTCGACCAGTCTCACCTCATCAACTAGATTTTGAAACGAGTTTGTTCAAATATATATTTTATTATTATTTTTTTTTATTAACTTCTTTATTGTGATTGAAGTTTAGGTGAACACTTAGCCACATCAGAAAAATGCAGTCTAGACTTGGGGTGCACCACCAGTGACTTCAATTGCTGGTATGATTGCAAGCACATATATGAGGGGATTGGAGGATGTGCCCACAAGGACAATTCCGTCATTTCACGGCCACAGAAAGCCGACTTCTGCTGCCGTTGCGAATGCAAATTTGACTCCAAGCCTAACCAGCCGTGTCCCAAGGCGGCGGCGCCGCCTCAAGCGCCGCCAGCCGAGCTACACATATGAGATTATCAAACTATGTTCTAAGGCCTCGTTTACTTTGCCATTAACAGGGAGTTTTCCTCCCTTCACACCCGTTTTCTGCCGTTTACTTTCTTGTTGCTCAAGCCCGCAATTGTCGTACAAGCCCGTAGGTGAGGCGTGTTGATGGCAGATCTAGGAGACATGGCATTTTGGCGTGTTCCAGCAGACATGCCTTTTTCCGGCCAGGCAAAGTTACCGTTGAAACCAAAAGTTGAGTTTATTTACATCAAATTGCCATTGTTACTCATTTTTCTCTGTTTCTCGTTAGCCACCAAAATTTGATGTCGAAAATTTTCCTTTTCCCCCTTTCTCGCAGTTATCGTCTCGCATCTTTGAAGAGCAAACCATTCCGCAGCTAGCAGAAGACAGGGCTGTGGTGTACAAGAGGCGCAGGTAATGATTTTATCTTTCCCCAATTTCATCCCCTTTTTGCCACGATGCTGATTGACACAACTCCATATCTGCAGCGACTAGGGTTCGTTTGAAGTTTTAATTGGTAGCTGCAGTTGCGACATTAATCTTGAAATTCCGGTAACATCAAACTCTTTCTGATGTATTTCTTTTGTATAGTTAGATAGAAGTATGTGCAATTTAGTCTCTCCACCTGCTATGTAGGTTTTCCAAATTTCAAAAGAAAACTCAATTTTGGGAAAAGGTTTTGTATCAAATTTTGTATGTTTAATTCCATAATTGCTTAATTCAACTAAAATAATCGTTGTTGAATTTGTATAACATATGCACAGGTTTCTGCATTTCATTACATTTCATATGTGCACTTGTATTAGTTACTCCGATATTGTAGGTTTACAAAATGTGAAACAAAATTGAAGTTGTGGAACATTTTTGTTGCCAGAAGTAGTATATGAACATTGCATTCTTACAAAATAATTGCTGGAGGATTCGTACAATGTATGAATTTCTCTTTGTTTCATTGATGAGAATCATGTATACAATGATTTGAAAGTTTTGGTTTAATCATAGATTTTGAGAACTGCAGAATGGACAATTTCATTGATAACGAGGAGACAGTCATTACTTTGGAGATAATTCGTTTTCAGGTTATTAACGTGTTGATGGTAGTTTACTTGGTGTTGCGGAGTGGTATTTTAGATCATGAAGAAGCAAACAACGCGTCGTACCATCCCACAATGCCAACTGTTATGCCAGTGGAAGAAGTGAATCAAAATAACTTGGTCGGTTCACAGCCAATCCCTACCACTGCCGGTTCAGAGGGAAAAAAAAGGAGAAAGATCAGAAAAATCCAGTGACGTGATCATTGAAGCGATCACAAACTTTTTCAACATGTCTACCACATCATTTCGCGGCGTTATATCAAGGCTTGGGATTGTGAAAGACACCATGAAAAGACAAGAAGATATTTTTGAGGCTATTGGATCTTTGCTCATGTTTATCGACATTCAAGACCACATCAACATCAACGTCTCGAACATGTTGGTAAACAATCCTAGTCACCTCAACATATTTTTCGGAATGAATGCGAATGCTCAAAAAGTGATGGTACAAATACCGATCGATGGTAAGCTGCATTAATTTTGCTTCTGCATAGTATAGGAATGGTGTTGGTGAAGGATATTAGGGTATGAAGCTTCATTCGTGCAGTCCTTTCTATTGATTACAATGTTGGTTTTTGTTACTCAATTGAATGGTGATATTAATATATTTTGACAAATATTTTATATTTGGAAGTCTGTTTGGATCAAATTCATGTTTGTGTGTCATTTTGAATAACGTCTGGAACTTTTGATGTTTTTGAAGGATTTACTCATATGTGGTCGAATTTTAAGTTAAACAGATTTTAGTTTGGCAACTTTTGATGTTTGTGAGGGATGGACTCCCATGTTTTGAAATTTACAGCTAAACATAGTTTAATTGGTGGCCTCTTTTCTATATTTTTTGGGAGGGACCGACTCCCATTGTGTGCAATGTAAAGTAAATCGGGTCTGTAATTGCTGCACCATGCTTGCTTTAGGGACATTGAATATGAGGATTTCAAATGAAATGAAAGATTCGTTAATCTTTCAATTTAGTTCTGGAAAACATAGGCCTCCTTGCTGGAGATGTGTGAGAAATGGTCGCCGACGACGTTGCCTGATGGCGATGGGACAGATGATCGCCGATTGAACAAAGGAGTAAGCCCTAAACGCGCGGATGGAAGAGGAGAGAGCTTTGAGAATTTTTGGGTTGCTGTCTAAGGATAGCTGAATGCCTCAACATCGATTAAAAAAGTTGAGGGCAAGATGGTAATTAGCATTTAAACACGCATTATTTAGTATGCAAAGTAAACAACAAAATTAATAAACTGTCAAATTATTATTGAAAGTAAACAATGGAAATTACCCTATAGTGTAACTAGTCTAACTCCTTATATCATGACCTGTTTTATCCTTTTCAACAAAATAAACGAGGCCTAAAATGATATTGTCTTTTTCTAATTTATTTATTTTAAGATGTGATAACTGTTATAATTATAAATTATTGTAGATCCATTATATGAGAAGGATAAAAAGAAAATTAATTGCTAGCATTTACGAGCTTTTATATATATATATATATATATATATGTTAGTGGCTCCTTTCTTAATATAGTGATCAATATATCGATTACTAATTTTGTAACAGATTAAAAATCGATTACTAAATATATTAATTATATAAGGGTTTTACCAATTGCCCGCGATCGATCATTATTCGATCGTTGATATCGATCATCAATTAATTTTTATTAAATTAGTGATAGATTGACGGTCACCGATCCTAAATTTTTTTTTTTTTGGTAGTGTATATAAAAAAATATTTGTATCGTTACAAGTCCCCCAAGTTGCGGATCTTGAGAAAGAGATGCAAGACATCATTGATACCGATAGTGTCCAAATTAATGATATTATAAAGTAATAGAATGGTCTAGCTATTCAATATTTTACATTTATAATTTATTCTCTAACTCAATCTCAATGATAATAAATTAATAATAATGCATTTTCGTTGGGTCAAGCCGCCTGCAGTTTGTTACCCTTTTCCTCTAAGACATGATTTAATACATTCAACTAATTGCATTAATTGTGTAACCAAAGCCAGACTATTAACCAACTTTACATGATATTTCTTTATAACTATAATTATATAGTTTTCTTGAAATAGCTTATATAATAATTTATTTTGCATATATTAGACAAGAAATAGGAAGCCCATTTAAGAAAAACAACATATTATCGATGAGAGGGGTTATTTATAAATCAATTTATCACGTCCCGAGTACTTGAAAGTCACTTTTAATAAATAGGTTACATATATTATAAATATAGAATATTTGACTTCCAAATTAGTAAATGTGGTTAAAATCTTTTGAGTATTACTATTTCAATACGGAATAATATCCATAACCAGAACTTGATACAGACAAAATTGGGTGTCATTTTTTTTTTTTTAAGTACAGGATTAATGTTATTTCCCCAACATCTCTCAATAACACTCGAACTTATGACCTACCAATTATAGGTGCAATTATTTACCACTTAAGCCATCTGCTCGTCTTATAAAATCGGGTGTCTGATTGAATTCAACCAATTTTGCTCAAACTCCTAGAAACAATCAAATAATTGAGTACTTTGAATATCTAACTAGTAGCTATTATTAATATATCATGCTCCACAACCACCTTACTTTGCGAGCCAAGTCCAAAGTCAAATTTTGCTCAACTTGTGTCCCCAACTTGATCCAATATCAGATAATTTACTATTTCAATATATATCATCTTCAATTCCATCATCTTCCAGAAACAGATAGAAAAACACACACAGAGACATGGCCTGGATATGGATAGCAGCAATCTCAGCAATCATCTTCTTCCACCTCCTCCAACAATGGCGGAACAACAAGACCAGAAAACTCCCACCAGGCCCAATCGCCCTCCCCATAATCGGCCATTTCCACCTCCTCGGCAAAATCCCCCACCAAGACCTCCACAAACTCGCCCGGAAACACGGCCCCATAATGCAGCTCCACTTCGGCGCCGTCCCCACCGTCGTCGTCTCCTCCCCGGCTGCGGCCGAGCTCTTCCTCAAGACCCACGACGCCGTCTTCGCCGACCGCCCCCACCACGAAGCCTCCTACTACCTCGGCTACCAGCAAAAAAACATCGTCTTCGGCAAATACAGCCCCTACTGGCGCAACATGCGCAAACTCGCGACTTTAAACCTTCTAAGTAGCCTCAAAATCAACCAGTTTCGGGCCATGAGGGAAAATGAAGTCGCGCACATGGTGGAAACCCTGAAGCGCGCTTCTGAAACGAGAGAAGTGTTGGACATGAGTGTCAGGATCGCGTTAACCAGCGCAAACATGACGTGCTTGATGGTGTTCGGGAAGAAGTACGAGGACGATGACCTCGACGAGAGGGGGTTCAAGGAGGTGATGACGGAGACGATGGAGGAGGCGGCGGCGTTCAACCTCGGCGATTACTTCCCCTACCTGAGGAGGTTTGATCTACAGGGGTCGGCGAGGAAGTTGAAGAATTTGAGTCGGATTTTTGATGGGTTTTTGGAGAGGATTATTGACGAGCATACGAAGAACAAGATTGAGGGAGATGATGAACAGAGAACTAAGGATTTCGTGGATACGATGATGGGGATTCTGGAGTCGGGTGAAGCTGGATTTGACTTCGATCGTCGACATGTTAAGGCTGTGTTGTTGGTAATGTTTCCATCTTTCCTAAATTTTGGTGCAATTATATGCTTACGAAATTTTTTATTCAAATCCGACTATCGAGCACTCGTCATTTGATTGATCATTCTTTCTGTATTTTCAACCAACCATACGGCATGACGACAAATGTAAAACTCATCCTTTTCGTTACATGAGTTTGATTCAACCAAACTCAAGTTAGAATTATTCTTATTTTTATCTTAAAATTTGATTTTTCCAATTTTGGGTAACAAATACGATATATGTTATATAGTTTTATCTTATAATTTGTCCTCAAGTAGTCAAGTATTGTGGCTTTATTCACGTCTTATATTTTTCAAAATTTCTCAATATGTCTATATATTATAGAGCAATTTACTTCTTTTTTTTTTTAATAATAACAATTTATATTTGTCGTGTGAGAGGTTAGGTAAAATTATAAATTAATCTCTCTTATTTAATAGATTACCTTATAGTTTCTTATGTAATAAATACCACTTTAAAAAAATATAGAATAATTTCTCTTATTTAATAAATTCTAATTCGAGCCTAACTCGCCTAAACCGGTGTAACGAGGGGTGAGTGTTTTACACTTGTCATGTGGTTGGTGGAAAACTTAGGGAGAGTGACCAATCAAATGGCAAATGTAAAACACTTGTCCTTTTAATTGGTTGGGTTCGGCCGAACCAAATCTGAATTAGAATTTTCTTGCTTTTATAATAAACATCACTTTTGAAACAAAAATTATCTACAGATATTTTAGAAAGTTTCACACAATTTACTGCATGGATCAAAGGTGGGGATTTCCTGTTTCAAGTTTGAGTTTTATCTTCTAATTTTACTCACATATATGCATCAAGTGTAATAATCGACAGTCAAGTGTATTAATTTTCTCTCCTAATCTGTACTGTCGATTAATAAACTTGATGCGAGTATGCGAGTGAAACAGAAGATGAAACACAAACTTGAAATTGAAGATCTCACCGTCAAACTATACTAGCAAGGGGTGATAAATGTAATTACCCTAATATTATATCCACGACCCTCGAAACAGTGTAATATGTACCCTCTTTAATTTCCCTATACCAGGACATGCTATTAGCAGGAATGGACACTTCTGCTGGAACAATAGAATGGGCATTATCGGAGCTCATCAAGCATCCAGAGGTAATGAAGAAACTCCAAAAAGAGCTCGAAGAAGTCGTAGGCCTGCACCAAATGGTGGAGGAATCACACCTCCCCCATTTGAAGTACCTCGATTGTGTCGTTAGAGAATCGTTCAGGCTGCATCCCCCCGGCTCATTCTTGATTCACAAATCGATGGAGGACTGCGAGGTAAACGGGTTTCATATCCCAAACAAATCGCGGGTCCTCGTGAATGTGTGGGCCATCGGAAGAGATCCCGATGCTTGGAGCAATCCGGAAACGTATTCGCCCGATAGGTTTGTCGGGAGCGACGTGGATGTCCGGGGGCGCGATTTTCAACTTATACCGTTCGGGTCGGGCAGAAGGGGATGCCCCGGGTTGCAACTAGGGTTGAATATGGTGCAGTTGGTGGTGGCACAATTGGTTCATTGCTTTGATTGGGAGCTTCCTAATGGAATGTTGTGTAGTGAATTGGACATGAGTGAAAAATTCGGGTTGGTGACTACAAGGGCTAAGCATCTCTTTGCTTTGCCGAAATATAGATTGGTGCATGAGTAGATGAAAATAAAGTTTTGAGAGATGGTGAGTTACATAAGTTTGTAATTTTTAGTTGTGGGAATGTATCTTTGATATTTTAATATCATGAGATTGAAAATAAGTTACGTACACGATTGCTTCGAATAGATTTTGTCATTCATTCGAGTATGAAGACGTTGAATAAACAAGTGGACCTTTATGTAAAATTATTTCAATGTATTTTGAAAGATGTTCCAAACAAATCCCGAATTCTGATGAATCTGGTGAGATTTGAATGCTTAAAATTAATGTGACCCAAATATAACCTAACCAAGTCATTGTTTTGTGTCCAATAAAAGCATGGTACGTGGATGCTCAATCCGTCTCGAGGGCGCCTCTAGGTCCACCAAGGTCGCGATATGAGAGACAACAAAATAAATGTTGGGTACCCCTCGAGTCCAGGAGGTTTGATACCATCTGAGTATCTCTTGAGCAGTTTGTTTGGGAATGAAACGAGGGAACAATACTCCCTCGAAGGCACCGAGGGGCCATGCCCCTCGGTAATAACTTCAGTACCTTCTGACACCCCCGTATATGGCCATGTTCCCACTACGAACGCCTTTACGGCTACTTTTACAGGCCTACGAATGCTTTTCCTCAGACGTTTCCTCATTGGGTCACGCGTCTAGGGCAACATCTCCCTTACCTGCATAGCCCAAAATTACTCAAAAGTCCTTGTCTTACTCTTATAAAAGCTACCGTGTCTTCACTTTATAAGTAAGTTATTTTTATTAAGCAATTTTGGCATTTTCTCTTTAGATCACTTAAATCTTTATATAAGGTTTACTGACTTGAGCGTCGGAGAGTTAAAACTGGGCATTCCCCCCATATTCTCCATATTGGGTTTCTAACGTTTCTTGTGTTTGTCTCGCAGGAACGAACCCGACTTCCACTTGGACCACGTGATCTTCATTCGTTCGAGCGCATCCTTTATCCTTATTCCCATATCTTACAGATCTTGAATGATCTTGTAGTGACCCCGGATCATGCACTATCAAAAGTGACTTTTCTCAATATGTTATAGGCTTATTGTGAGTAATGTAGACATCTAAGGACACAGTTATCAACTTATACCATTCTAGTCGGCAGGGGCGGATCCAGGAATTTTTATTAGCCGGGACTGAAAATTTCTAGGTCTCAATATATTAAAAAAATAATAATAACTTGACACTACAATTTATATATTATAATTGTTTTTGACGATTCGTATTCCTTTCAATTTGCTCCCACCATTTTTTTTTTCAAAACTAAAGTCTTCACGTACAGATACTAATATGGTCCCTTATTTTTTTTAAAAAAAACTAAAATTAATTTCGGGATTATAATATCCACTATCGAGAGTGTAGTAATTAATCCTTTTGGTAAATTATAGCTAGGTAAGTTAAAATATAAATAGTTAAATAAAAAAAAAACTATTAAGTCTTTTATATTCGAAATTAAGATTCGAATTCACAATATTTTATTAAAATAATATGTATTGAAAATTAAAGTTTTTTGCGATATTAATTTGACAGAGTTAGGTTTTGATTGGAATTACTGATGTGATATGATATTTTTATCTCTCTAATATTATATGATACATTATCTATATAATAAGATACATTACACTAATTTTCTTTACATAAAAACGCAATACAATTGATTTTTTCATAAAGTGACGGGCATAACAAAGTTTTCACGAATTATATCTGATATGGCTCAAATCTGGTCGATCTGACTTGGTCGATCTGGCTGTCAGATATGGGTCAATCAGTCAAGAATTTGTTTGAGTGGGTTCTTTATCGACCTGAAAGCACTAGCAAACGTGAGCTCGAAACCAACTTGGGGGACTTGGGGTTTTACCCAAGGTTGGCACTCCGACGCTCAAGTCAGTAATGAAGCTCTTTAGAGAGAGAATAAATGCAATTGAATGCGTATTAAAGGCTTACCAACTACTGTTCAAAGGGCGAGTATTTATAGCCATGGCCAAATGACACAGTAGTGTGTGTACTGTAGGTGTGCATTAATGGCGTTGCCAGTCGTCGATCTGGATGTCGGACGATGGAACCGGCTTGAGGCGGGTCGTTTGTACCTTCTTTCCCCTTTGGGTAAAAGCAGGGACTGACGGTCATTAATGAGCCGTAGTACGCCTGTTCCAGGGAATGGGGAGGGTACACGTGTCCCGACAGGAGTGCTTTACAGTATTCGGGTGTCCGGTGACGTATGATATCGATCTGGAGATCGATATTGCCTTCCGGGATCCTTAATGCTGTGGGTTTCCTCATAGGAGAGGGGCGTCCCGATCTGATGACCTGGGTATTAAAATCGATCAGCTGACCTGACGATCAAGCGATGTGTAAATCGATCTAATGGCCTCACGTAGATCTGATGACCTGCGGACCATACATCGATCGGACGTTGTCCAGCTTGGCGCAAGGGTCCACGTGGCACCAACCGGGGGAGGCCACGTGGCCTTGTACTATTATGCCATATCAGAGGCCCCCCAAATTACCAGTGTGAATTTTCTCAATGGTAATTTCATCGATCTGGCATTGGGTAGGGGAACCGTCGTGACTGTTAAAATCGAACCGTCACCTTGATGATAAGGCGCGTCTTTTGAGTTCCTCGATCTGACGCCGCATTTAATGCGACGTGACCTTTGAGGGAGGTGGCGTGTCCGGGGTAATAATGGCGTCGTTTCGCATTTCGAGACGTTACCTTTTCACCCTCTATAAATAGGGGGTCACCCTCAGCCCTCATTCCACTGTTTTCACATACAAAGCGTCGAACTGCTCCGATCTGCAGACCTCGCCAACCGGCCTTTTTGAAGCTCGTCTGAACTGTTCCCAAGGTAAATTTCTATTTCTTCCCCCCTTTCTCATGGTGCACAATCAGATCGAAGTGCGTGGGGAATCATCGGAGGAGGCTTTCACGCCGTCTCCTGAACGGGAGATCGCGCAAAGTGTGCCTTCACTTCCAGAGGCTAGTTTTGAGTCACTCATGGGATCCGGTAGTACGGCCAATCGCGGGGGACCCGCGTCGACCTCGAGAGGGAGAGGACAGTTGAGATTGGTGGATGAGCCCGAGGTTCCGCAGATCGATGAAGAGGGGGAGATCGAAGAACCTGTAGCGAACCCCCCAGTGGCGGAGCAACCGCGTCACATCTACCGCACTTTGACCCATGTAACCCAAAGGTCATCGAAGATAACCGAATCCGAGTTCGCGGACGCGAGGAGGAAACTGGCGTTGGACTTGCCATATGTCGTTCGAATGCCGCTAGAGGGGGAAACAGTGGGGAGCCCACAGAGGCCGAGGTCGATTGGGGTCTACTATCACTCAGTTAAGTACGGATTTAGGCTCTCGTTACCTCCGATCGTTTTCGACTTCTTAGTTCGATTCAACATGTGTCCGGCTCAGTTGACTCCGAACTCGTTCTCCTTTATTCACTGCATGATGATCATCGTGAAGAGCCTGGGGTTCACGCCGAAGATCGAAGATTTTGGGGAGTTCTTTACACTGAATAGTGCCGCTAAGTCGGGCCCTGGGTATTTCAATCTTCAATCGAAACCTCACAGGAAGATGGTATCTATCCCGTCGACGTCGCATGGGGTAGATTGGAAATCTAAGTTCTTTTTCGTCGATCTTCCGATCTCCCCTTCATTTCGATCTACATGGGGCTCAGATGATCCGAAGCGCCTTCCCACTAGATCGACCTCGTGGCTCCACAAGAACTTCGATCTGCTTCCCCGTTTGGGCTTGCTTGACCATACCAACCTGACGAGGACGGGGAATTTGGTCGAAGCGGGCATAATTCTGGGGCACCGACGGAGGAACTTCCGCCTTGGTATGCTCCTACTTCGACCGGATCCCCTCTCGATCGGGTTTCCTTCTTTTCTCTTTATTATTTTTTGAATTTTTCTCTCTTTGTGTCGATCTGATCCTTGACTTCCTTCGATCTGCAGATCTTCGAGTTTTAATTATGTCTAGAGCCGCAAAAATGAGGGCTAGAAGCCAGAGGGAGGCCTCAGCTACTGAGATGCAGCCCGCGATCGATGCGGCCCGCTCTATACTCAACGCCCTCCCGGAGGCGCAACAGGCCCATCAAGAGAGGTTCAGGAAAGAGTTGCATGATGAAGGGGCCCCCCAGATCGACCAGCAGGCTGCGGCACCACCCGCTCGGGGACAAGAGTTCGTCGATCTGTCTGGGACTTCAAGGGGTCAGGTCGATGACGACCTCGAGCAAGAAATAAATTTAGACCACTTAGAATTACATTTTGATGAAGACATTGATCCTTATGCCCAGTTTGTCCAGGCAAGGCATGGCATGGGAAAGAGGCCTTTCAGGGAAACCGGTCACGTGATGGAGGATTCCGAGGATTCGGACGAAGAATCCCAGCTTTTGGATTTCCCCAGGACCCCACTTCCGCAATGGCCGGCCGGACTCGAGCTGGAAAGACCGGACGGATCGAAGCGTGCCTTGGCTTTTGGAACTCCGGACATCGATCTGATCTCCGCTTTGTTTAACACCGGCTGCATAATTGATGAACAGAGGAAGCTATCCAGGTCGAGGTCGGCGGATCAAAAGAGGGCCAAAGCCGCTCGAGGAATCTTTTGTGTGAGTATCATTTCATTTTCTTTTTGTAACATTTTGTGTCGATCGATTCGGTGATGATCGATCTGTACTCTGTCGATCGATCTGCTTTTTGCTGATCGATCCCTTTGTTTTTGATTGATCTGCATATGGCTCTTCAGGACATCCTCCCTGTGTTGGTGAACTCGATCCAAGAGGCGGAAGTCTTTAAAGCCGGAAAACAGAGGTACAAGGAGAAGTACGAGAGCGCTAAGGCACGGCTCGCTTCGATGGACCCCCAAATTATCCACCAGCTCGAAGAAGACCTCCGTAATGCCAGGGAGGAGAAAAGGGCCCGGGTCGACGAGAGGAACTCGATGGAGACCCAAATGAAGAGCGCTCAGGAGGCTTTGACAGATGCTGAGAAGCAACACAGGGAGGCTATTGCTGCACTAAGGGTGGAGTTCGCTGGCGAGCTCGAGAGCGCCAAGATTGCTGCCAAGGAGGAGGGCAGACTGGAGACCTTCGACCTCGCCAAGGCCAAGATCGATAAGGCTGCCGATGATCTGAGGAAGTGCAAGGTCCAGATCGAACGGTATGCAGTTCGAGAATTCATGGAGGGCCCTGGGTTCGAAGAGGCCAGTCTGATCGTGGGAGAGAACGATCTGACGGAGGGGTTTCAAATCGCCATTAACCAGCTCAAGGCTCAGGACATTTTCCCTCCGAATTTCGACTTTGAATCGATCGGACCTATGCTCCCCGATCCGGGTGCCGTTGATCAAACTGAAGAAGAGGAGTCGGTTCACATCGACTGGGCGACCTACAAGTATGGGCACGCCATTGAGATGGCTCAGGCTAAGAAGACCAAGTCCCAGGTGACGTGCGAGCTGCCTCAACCGGTCGAAGTCGAGCACTTCCTTCCCAGCGCCCGTGAGTTCGAGAGAGACAGACATCGATCTGCCCAAGAATCTACTTCAACCCGGGTCGAGATCGACTGATTCATTCGCTTACTACTCTCAGAACTCTCTATTCGACCTGCTAGCCGGTCTGTGGCAAGGTGAATACTTGGAATTTGTTTCTGCTTGTTTTTTAATATTTGCCCATCGAGCCACGTCGCGTGGTGAGCTCGATGCGTTAGGTATAATCGATCCTTGTTAATTTTTTGAGATCGATTTTCGCATGAATGAATTATGTTTCTCATACTTGTGTTTTCTTTTACTTTGCAAGTTGAACATTAATTCGATCTGGCATGCTTGTGGTTTATCGATCTAGGTTTTGCTTGCCCCTTAGCTTAGATTTCTATCGCTTTCGGATCGATAGGTTCACGGAGCTATTCGATCTCTTTTGGATGTCGATCTAGCTTCGTTGGGCGTTCGCATTTTTCCTTAGTCGTTTTTCCATTCGCTGCATTCTCGTCGGATCGATAGCGATCTCTGAGACGCACTAATCTCTGGACCTCTTTGGATCTAACTCGATCTCCTCGGGTTTCTGAATAAACTTTTCGAAAATCATCGATCTCTAGATCACTTTGGATCTAAGTTGATCTCATTGGATCTTAGGATCCACCTTTTCGAAGATCATTAGTCTCTGGATCTCCTCGGATCTAAAACGATCTATCTTGGATCTCTGGATCATTAATTTTTGAAAACCATTAATCTCTGGACCTCTTTGGATCTAAAACGATCTCCTTGGATCTCTGGATTATTAATTTTTGAAAACCATTAATCTCTGGACCTCTTTGGATCTGAAACGATCTCCTTGGATATCCGGATTATTAATTTTTTGAAACCCATTAATCTCAGGATCTCTTTGGATCTAAAACGATCTCCTTGGATCTCTGGATTATTAATTTTTGAAAACCATTAATCTCTGGACCTCTTGGGATCTAAAACGATCTCCTTGGATCTCCGGATTATTAAGGTTCGTTAGGATTTTTTAGGATCTCTTTGGGTCTTAAAAACGACCTCTCTGGATCTGGATCTCTAACAAGGGTTTAAGATCACTCATTACGTTAGGATTTTTAGGATCTCGTTGGGTCTGAAAACGACCTCATTGGATCTCGATCTCTAACAATGATTTAAAATCACTCAATACGTTAGGATTTTTAGGATCTCGTTGGGTCTGAAAACGACCTCATCGGATCTCGATCTCTAACGATTGGATGTGGGGGGGTTCGCTCCCCCATCGACTCATGACCGTAGGTCGAATGAGAGCTTACCCGAGGGGATAGTAACCTGGTACAGGATTACGTATTGACTCCAATCGGATGTCGTTCCCAAACATTATTAATTTACTGAATAGAGATCGATTCTCAGGCGAATTCGACCGCTTTAACCGTTACAACTTGAAATAATTTGAAAGCTAAGTGTAAAATTTCTTCAAGTTATGCGCATTCCACGGTCTGGGTAATGGCTCCCCGGCCATGTCTTCGAGCCGGTAGGCCATGTTTTTCCCGATCTCCGTGACACGATAGGGTCCTTCCCAGTTAGGCTCAAGTTTTCCGACATGATGCAAGACTTCGACCTTTTTTAACACTAGGTCGCCGATCTGAAACGATCTGGGCTTCACGTGTTTGTTGTATGATCGAGCCGCCGCTGCCTTGTACTGTTTGAGCTTCTTATAGGCGTGTTCCCTTCTTTCTTCAATCACATCTAGATCTTCGGCTCTGGTCTCCGTATTCCGGTCGAGCTGGTATTGCGATACACGAGCGGTTTCGTGTAACAGCTCCGATGGGATGACTGCTTCGGATCCGTAAACTAGAGAGTATGGTGTTTGTCCCGTGGCTGTGTTGGAAAACACGAATCAGAAAGCAGCGGAATTTAAAAAATTTTCCCAACAAAAGGACCTTAAACTCGCAATCGTGTAACCAAATTCGTAAAGATAGAAAACTTACTTTTCTTTTATTCTTTCTTGAAGCGTTTCAAGCCACCCAAGAACGCTCTTCTCGCGGCTTGATCCCCTCTCCTTGGTAAAGCTCGAATCTTCAAACTTCTAACTTGAAGTCTCTAGAGAAAGTCCACCAACTTGATCACAATCTAACTAGTAAGGATGCTAGTTCTCTAGTTAGTGTTTAGGCTTAACCTAGGGTTTAATATAATCTTGGAGAAAGGAAGGTGTTCAACACATGAACCAAGAATTGTCAATTCGCTCTAAAGGGGAGCATGAGCTCCCCTATATATAGGAAGGGTGAGGGGCGGCCGAACCTAGTCCTAATGGACAAAGGATTTGGTCCCTCTCTCTCCTATTACTTGATCATCAAGTATTTTCCAACTTTGACTTTGAATTCTATTTCTAGTCAACTTTCAAGAGAGCTTAAAAATATCCAAACTATTTTTGGATAATTTTATACTTTATTTATTATAAAATAAATAACTTATTTTTATCTAATTAATTAATTCGTAATTAATTAACTAGATTATTTTCTCCAAAATTAGACTTTCTTTTTAATTCAAAATTAAACCAAAGTCTATTAAATAATTAACTAATTAATTATTTAATATATACAATATATATATATACACACGTGTGTGACACGTGTCACAGTGACACGTGTCACTCACGTGAGCCACACGTGTGAATTCACACGTGTGGAACCCTCTTGGTCCGATTAACTCGTTTAATCATTTTCAAGCCTCAACTCATGTAACCAAGTTGTTGTGTGTGACCCTCTAGGTTCTCAATTCAATTAGCAGTGACCCTAATTAATTAATTCACTAATTAATTAATCAGTCCACAGATTAAACGACCATAGTCTAGCAACAGGTGTTTAACCCCTAGCTGAATTGGAATGTTCAGATTCGACAGAACCTTTAAGTCATTGATTCATGTGAGATACAATCCTCCTACTTACTATCTCTCAACCAAGATCTAGGGCAAGGGAATAATCAGAACCCTAATAATCCGGTCTTAAAGCTAAGTGCATTTCATATCCATTTGATCTCAATCCAAGAAACACTTTTCTTGATGTCTTGATCTACTGCCTTGGCCAAGGACTCCATATGGCATATGAATGACTTACACAATAAGAGATCACCTTACAAATGCAAGTGTAGGTCCTTTCTTGATTCTCATTCACTTTCATGAATCACTTGTGCAGCCCCAGCATAAGCCTTGAATCAGTTGTCTAAGGCGACACCCTTTAAAGCTTATACCTAAGACTACAGAGTTAACTCATAAAGTGACAAGGAACCTCAAGTCTAAGGATCAGTTAATCACATCAATGACTCGTGAGATATTTCCTAATCTGGAAGTTTCCATTTCCTGAAATAGAAACTTCCTTTCCCATTTAGGAATGTTCTCACACGGGGCACCTCAGTGAACTTACTTATTAAAGTAAGCACCCTCATGTATCACGCACGTATCAACTATACACTTTGCACCTCCATGAAACAAGGTGGTCCTTCTTAAGGGCGTGATCCCACAAGCAAGCCTTAGAGGAGTCAGGTTGACACTCCCACTGTCTGTAGGACTCATCGGCTTGGAGTATTTTACTAATCATGACTTATGTGATATAGGGCTCGTTTCATGAACCATTTCACCTAAATGGTAGAGTCCTAAAGTCATCAGGATTAGGGGAGTTCTCATACATGCACAGCTAAAGTAAACGCATACCAAACAAGAGCATATAAAGAAGTGTTTGCCTCAATTCGTTATTTTATTCAAAGATTGTCTGTGATTACAATAAGGAAAAGTACAAAGCGGATATACAATCGGCTTTCTAGGGCACTATTCCTAACAATCTCCCACTTGCCCGTCAAAGCCATTCTAAAGCTACTCTAAGTCCCATCTTCTGAAGATGACCTTGGAAAGCTTCTTGACTAAGGGGTTTAGTAAGTGGATCTGCCACGTTCTCTGCTGATGTGACCCTCTCAATTTGCACATCTCCTCTTTTGATAATATCACGGATTAGGTGATACTTCCTCATAATGTGCTTGGTCCGTTGGTGAGATCTTGGTTCTCTTGCTTGAGCAACCGCCCCAGTGTTGTCACAAAACACAGCAATGGGGTCTTTCATGCTAGGAACAACATTCAACTCTTGAATGAAGTTTCTAATCCAAACACCTTCCTTAGCTGCATCATTTGCAGCTAAGTATTCGGCCTCAGTGGTCGAATCTGCAGTGGTTGTTTGCTTGGAACTCTTCCAACTCACTGCTCCGCCGTTTAGGCAGAAAATGAATCCTGACATTGACTTAAAATCATCTAAGTCAGATGCAAAGCTTGCATCGCAGTATCCTTCGATAGTAAGATCTTTCTGACCTCCGTAAACTAAGAATAAATCTTTAGTACTTTTCAAGTACTTAAGAATATTCTTCACGGCAGCCCAGTGACCATCTCCAGGGTCAGATTGGAAACGACTCGTTACACTAAGTGCATAAGCCACATCCGGTCGAGTACACAACATTGCATACATTATGCTACCTATTGCTGATGCATAAGGTGTATGAGTCATTCTTTCCTTCTCAAGGTTAGTCTTAGGACACATCTTCTTTGAAAGACATGTTCCTACACTCATAGGAAGGTTCTTAACCTTTGCAGACTCCATATTGAATCTCTTCAATACTTTGTCAATGTACCTCGACTGTGATAGTCCTATTAACCTTCTAGATCTATCTCTATAGATTTTAATTCCAAGGATATAGGACGCATCACCAAGATCTTTCATCTCGAATTGGTTCGATAACCATAACTTAGTCACTTTCGTGTCATCATTCGAATTCCCAATAAGAAGGATGTCATCAACATAAAGTACTAAGAATTGTACTGAGGTCTCCAATTCCTTTCTATACACACATGATTCATTCGAAATTTGGATGAAGCCAAAAGCTTTGACCGATTCATCAAATCGAATGTTCCAATTCCTAGAAGCCTGTTTCAATCCATAGATTGATCTTTGGAGTTTGCAGACCTTTTGCTCACTCCCACTGAATGTGAAACCTATGGGTTGCTCCATATAAATGTCTTTGTCAATGTCACCATTGAGAAAGGCAGTTTTCACATCCATTTGCCATATCTCATAGTCATAATATGCAGCAATGGCAAGCATGATCCGAATAGACTTTTGCATTGCAACTGGTGAAAAGGTTTCATCAAAATCCACGCCGGGTCTCTGAGTGAATCCTTTTGCAACCAGTCTTGCTTTGTAGGCTGCAATGCTTCCATCAACTCCAAGCTTTCTCTTAAAGATCCATTTGCAACCTATGGGTTTGACCCCATCAGGCAAATCTACCAAGGTCCAAACTTGGTTGGAGTTTATGGAATCCATTTCGGATTTCATGGCTTCTATCCACTGTTCAGAGTCAGAATCTAAAAGTGCCTCCTCATATGTTAAAGGATCATTATCCTTTTGAGAGATTTCATGGAAGAATCCATACCATCTCTCCGGCTGTCTAGGAGTACGTTCAGAACGCCTTAGAGGAGGATTTTCGTGTGTATCGAAATTCGTGATTGGTTGTGGTTGATCAGAGTGGGACGTTCCTTCAGTGGGTGGTGTGGGGTCATTTTGTACTTCTTCTAATTCTATGATCTTGCCCTTCTTTTCTTTAAGGAACGGTTCCTCAAGAAAAGTGGCATTTCTAGAAACAAACACCTTTTGTTCAGATTGATCATAGAAGTAGTATCCTATGGATTCCTTAGGATAACCTACAAAGTAGCATAAGTTAGAACGAGATTCTAACTTATCTCCCACTGTCCTCTTCACGTAAGCAGGACAACCCCAAATTCTTAAGTAAGAATAACTAGGGATTTTACCATGCCACATTTCATAGGGCGTTTTAGGGACTGACTTAGAGGGAACTAGATTCAAAATCTTTGCTGCACTTTCTAGGGCATAACCCCAGAAAGAAGGTGGTAAGTCAGTAAAACTCATCATGGAACGAACCATATCAAGTAGGGTTCGATTCCTTCTCTCAGAAACTCCATTAAGCTGAGGAGTTCCCGGAGGAGTCCACTGAGAGATAATCCCATTATCTTTGAGATGATTAAGGAATTCTTCACTAAGATACTCGCCTCCTCGATCAGATCGAAGTGCTTTGATCTTGTGACCAGTTTGGTTCTCAACCTCCTTTTGAAATTCTAAGAATTTCTCAAAAGCTTCAGATTTATACTTCATTAAGTATACATAACCATACCGACTAAAGTCATCAGTAAAGGTTATGAAATACTGATGATTGCTTCTAGTGCTTACACTAAGCGGTCCACAAACATCAGTATGGATCAAATCCAGAACCTTAGTGGCACGTTCCACAGTTCCTTTAAAAGGAACTTTGGACATCTTTCCTTTGAGACAGGATTCGCAAGAAGTTAACTCTTTGAGATCATTTTCAGAGAATGATCCTAAAGTGTTTATCTTGCTAATTCTGTTCTTGGAAATGTGTCCTAATCTAGCGTGCCATAAGGGAGCTGAAACTTTGTCATCTCTCTTACGCTTTGTTTCTCGTTGTATATTCATAATATTAATATTTTGAGTTAGGTAAAGTCCATTACTTAGAGTACCGATATGAACGGAAGAGTTGTTCCGTTTGATAAAGTATTTACCATTCTTAATATAAGTTTCATAACCTTCACAATCTAATATTGGAACTGAAATTATATTACGAATAATGCTCGGTACATAAAGGACTTTGTTTAATACTAACTCAAAACTACCTAAATCTAATCTAATTGTGCCTAAAGCTCGAGCTTCAACGTTTGAGCCATCGCCGATCTTCAAGACACATTCTCCTTCTTTGAGTTGTTGGACTTCACTTAGCATCTGTACATCATTACAGATATGAGTCCCACAACCGGTATCAAGTACCCAAGAACTAGAATTAATAGAAAGATTTACTTCAACGAGAAAGATACCTTTCTTTAGAGTAGCCTTGTACTCTGGGCAGTTTCTCCTCCAATGTCCCGCTTTGCCACAATGGAAGCAAACATCCTCTTTCTGATCACGCTTCTTCTTTTGGGCCTTCCCCTTCGAAATGCCACCAGTGGGCCTAAGGGGTTTCTTCTTCTTCTTTTGGGCTTTCTTGCCCTTACCTTTAGAAGGCCCAGAAGAGGAAGATGGAGCATTCACCATCAAAACCTTATTGTCCTTCTTGATCGTGCTTTCAGCAGTCACAAGCTGACTAATCAGCTCAGCTACAGTAGCACCAGCATGATTCATGTTGAAGTTAAGGACAAATGGGTTGAATGATGGTGGGAGCGAAGCTAGCAACAAATCCACTGAAAGCTCATCTTTCAGTGGCATGTCCATGGAAGCAAGTTTCTCAGTAAGGGCAAGAAACTTGAGTCTATATTCATGGACACTTGAACCTTCCCTCATTCTCAAGTGGAATAATTCCTTTGAAGTGTTATACCTTGTAACACGTTCATGAGGGCGGTAAAGTTGCTCTAAGTGGTCGTAAATCTCCCAAGCAAATTCCATGGCCTCATGTTGTCTTTGCAAGTCCGGAGACATGTTAGCCAACATAAGGCAACGGGCTTGGAGATTATCATCCTTCCACTTCTGAATCGCATCCCGCTCGGCCCGAGTGGGAGCCTCCCCTTCAGGACTAGGCTCCCCTTCGAAGAGAACATAAGTTCTCTTCTCAGAATCTAAAATGATTTTTAGATTCCTCAGCCAATCAGAATAGTTGGGACCAGTCAACTTGTTTGACTCGAGGATCGATACAAGAGGGTTTTTGGTTGCCATTTCAAAACACGTAGAGAATCACAGAATCTACGACCTAAATGGTAAAACAGAGAACTAGTGAGCATGCTGAATTATAACGATATACAAAAGATAAGGTCTTTAATCTATTGTAGCTCCCACTGTTTTTCAAAGATCTAGAATTCCCAAAGATCTAAGAGGAACACGTTTCCCAATGGGTACTAAGATCCTAGGCATTTTACCTCGAACCCACGACTCGCGGACATTCTAAGTAAGAACCCTAGGTAGGTACAACTTACCAATTCTAACACCTTTAGAACTCTTAGTAATTGTTTTTGCATCACCTATCTTTCAATATGGACCCACGACTCGTGCGATATCCACATTTACTTAGGCGTTAAGCTAGACCCATCAATCATAAGATCATGACCAAAACTTAGTTTGAACGACCCACGACTCGCGGACATCGCCCTTGCTAAAATTGACCACGAAATATTGATCATTTAAAATGATTAATCAGGTAACTAAGAACTAATAAGCTCCACTAGCTATCCCACGACTCGCGGACAATAACTAGTTTTACTTACTAAACTTAAAACCTATTGATGGAATGCTAGGAATTTAATTCAAAACTTGCATCTCGAATTAAACACCTATTTGTTCGAAATTAGCTTAATATTTAATGGGAATTTTCGAATCAACCGGAGAGTTGTCCGGTTCGACCTCACCAACATATATGTTATCCAATTTTATTAGTCTTGATTAATGCAAGTACACTTAAATGCATTTCAAACAAGCACATAAACAGATAACATGTCCTAGCATGATACTAACATGTAATGATCATGGGTTCTACCTATCTTATGCGTGATATGTGGGAGCCACTCCACAATCACAAGTTCTAACATACATGCCACATAAACAGTTCAAATCACATAAGGGAAAGCAGTAACAAAATACGAGCCCTATCTCTATTACATTTAACAATTGAGATTCCCCTCCCTAACATTTTGAGGGGTCTTCACTTATGGCCTCCTTGTTACTTGAATGTGGTCCATCTTACTCCATGGGTGCATTGTCTCCAAAATGAAAATAAAACCTCACCACCTATCTCTACTCTCAAATTACAATAAAAAGAAAAAGACATAAAGTAATAAGGCTCAATCTTCATATTGGCCTTAGACAATTACACGGGGCATACCCCGGCCTCAAAAACAGTAATATGGAAAGCCACATAATAAATCACATAACAGTACGCACATAAGTGAGGCTCCAACCTCAATTGAAAAACGCAACTATAGGGCTCCAACCCCAATTTAAACCATTCATGTGCATAAATTAAAACCATACATAGATCTAAACCCATGATCACCTAACATGCTTTTGCGAGAATTTAAATTTAGCCAATAAATTAAAATTCTCGTTTCAAGTCCTAATGACTCAAAACACGACTTAGATGTAATTCTTGTTCAAGAGTCTTTTCAATAAAACCCGAAAAACATTAAACTAATAAAATTCCAATTAATTTCCAAAATTAATAATTTTATTCTTTCATTATTTTCAGAAAATAATATTCATAATTTTTCCAAAAACCAAATCGCTTTAATTTCTCAAAAATCCCAATTTAATCAAAATTTTAAAATAATTTTATTTTAACAAAACTGATTTTAAAAGGATAAAATCAAAATAAAATTAAATCGGGATTTTATGGACCGAAAAACACGAAACACGAAAACACGAAAACGAGCCCGGAAAAAGGGCCCAGCCGTGCGAGGCACTGCCGCGCAGCCGCGCGCGAAGACGCGCGCCAGCCGCGCGCACAGCGGGCGGGATGAGCCGCTCGCGTGCGCACGCTGGGCGTGCATCATGCGCGCGCCTGCGCGCAGCAGCGTCCGGCATGGCCTGGGCAGGCGTCCCGCGCGGTTGCGGGACGGACTGGGCGGGCGCGCCTAGGCGCGCCCGGGACGGCTCCCGCGCTGTTGCGGGAGGAGCTGGGCGGCGGCGACGGGCCTGGGCGTGCGACGTGCTAGCACGCCTAGGCTCGTTGCTTTTCGTGTTCGTTTCGTATTTCTGGGTTTCTCGAAAAACCAGTTCAATCCAAAATTTTAAAAATTCGATTTAAACAAATTTCAACTAAAACAATTTTCAAAAACACGATTTGAGAAAACAGTTTTAGAAATTCAGGAAAAATTACAGTTTCGTAATTCAGGCTTTCTAAAAGAACTCATGAATACCTAATTCGCATCTAAGCCTAAGAATTTCTACCAAATTCAGAAATAATGGAGACGAATCAGAAACACGATTAACGAGGTGGCTCTGATACCACTTGTTGGAAAACACGAATCAGAAAGCAGCGGAATTTAAAAAATTTTCCCAACAAAAGGACCTTAAACTCGCAATCGTGTAACCAAATTCGTAAAGATAGAAAACTTACTTTTCTTTTATTCTTTCTTGAAGCGTTTCAAGCCACCCAAGAACGCTCTTCTCGCGGCTTGATCCCCTCTCCTTGGTAAAGCTCGAATCTTCAAACTTCTAACTTGAAGTCTCTAGAGAAAGTCCACCAACTTGATCACAATCTAACTAGTAAGGATGCTAGTTCTCTAGTTAGTGTTTAGGCTTAACCTAGGGTTTAATATAATCTTGGAGAAAGGAAGGTGTTCAACACATGAACCAAGAATTGTCAATTCGCTCTAAAGGGGAGCATGAGCTCCCCTATATATAGGAAGGGTGAGGGGCGGCCGAACCTAGTCCTAATGGACAAAGGATTTGGTCCCTCTCTCTCCTATTACTTGATCATCAAGTATTTTCCAACTTTGACTTTGAATTCTATTTCTAGTCAACTTTCAAGAGAGCTTAAAAATATCCAAACTATTTTTGGATAATTTTATACTTTATTTATTATAAAATAAATAACTTATTTTTATCTAATTAATTAATTCGTAAGTAATTAACTAGATTATTTTCTCCAAAATTAGACTTTCTTTTTAATTCAAAATTAAACCAAAGTCTATTAAATAATTAACTAATTAATTATTTAATATATACAATATATATATATACACACGTGTGTGACACGTGTCACAGTGACACGTGTCACTCACGTGAGCCACACGTGTGAATTCACACGTGTGGAACCCTCTTGGTCCGATTAACTCGTTTAATCATTTTCAAGCCTCAACTCATGTAACCAAGTTGTTGTGTGTGACCCTCTAGGTTCTCAATTCAATTAGCAGTGACCCTAATTAATTAATTCACTAATTAATTAATCAGTCCACAGATTAAACGACCATAGTCTAGCAACAGGTGTTTAACCCCTAGCTGAATTGGAATGTTCAGATTCGACAGAACCTTTAAGTCATTGATTCATGTGAGATACAATCCTCCTACTTACTATCTCTCAACCAAGATCTAGGGCAAGGGAATAATCAGAACCCTAATAATCCGGTCTTAAAGCTAAGTGCATTTCATATCCATTTGATCTCAATCCAAGAAACACTTTTCTTGATGTCTTGATCTACTGCCTTGGCCAAGGACTCCATATGGCATATGAATGACTTACACAATAAGAGATCACCTTACAAATGCAAGTGTAGGTCCTTTCTTGATTCTCATTCACTTTCATGAATCACTTGTGCAGCCCCAGCATAAGCCTTGAATCAGTTGTCTAAGGCGACACCCTTTAAAGCTTATACCTAAGACTACAGAGTTAACTCATAAAGTGACAAGGAACCTCAAGTCTAAGGATCAGTTAATCACATCAATGACTCGTGAGATATTTCCTAATCTGGAAGTTTCCATTTCCTGAAATAGAAACTTCCTTTCCCATTTAGGAATGTTCTCACACGGGGCACCTCAGTGAACTTACTTATTAAAGTAAGCACCCTCATGTATCACGCACGTATCAACTATACACTTTGCACCTCCATGAAACAAGGTGGTCCTTCTTAAGGGCGTGATCCCACAAGCAAGCCTTAGAGGAGTCAGGTTGACACTCCCACTGTCTGTAGGACTCATCGGCTTGGAGTATTTTACTAATCATGACTTATGTGATATAGGGCTCGTTTCATGAACCATTTCACCTAAATGGTAGAGTCCTAAAGTCATCAGGATTAGGGGAGTTCTCATACATGCACAGCTAAAGTAAACGCATACCAAACAAGAGCATATAAAGAAGTGTTTGCCTCAATTCGTTATTTTATTCAAAGATTGTCTGTGATTACAATAAGGAAAAGTACAAAGCGGATATACAATCGGCTTTCTAGGGCACTATTCCTAACAGGCTGTCCGCGGGGTAGTTCGATATGCCCATAGTACGCCGTCGAGCTCGTCCGCCCATGCCCCCAGTTTGGCGTCAAGGCGGGTCTTGAGATTTTGGATAATGATTCGGTTGGTGACTTCAGCTTGGCAATTTGCTTGCGGATGACCAACTGTAGTGAATCTGAGGTCGATCCCGAGGTCTCGACAATAGCTCTTGGTATTCTCAGATCGAAACTGAGGGCCATTGTCACAGATGAGTACCCTCGGAACCCCAAAACGGCAGATTATATTCTTCCAGAGGAAATTTCTTATCACTGCATCAGTAATTTTGGGGACTGCCTCGGCCTCAACCCACTTTGAGAAGTACTCGACGCATACTATGACAAACTTTTTCTGTCTGGGTGCCAAGGGGAAGGGACCGATGATGTCGATCCCCCATTGGTTGAAGGGCCAGCACACATCGATCGGTATCATGGACGCAGGGTGAGTGTGGATTAGGTTGCCGTGTTTTTGGCACTTGGGGCATTTCCTAGAGTGGATCTTCGCATCCCACACCATAGTCGGCCAAAAATACCCACTCCTTAAGATCTTTTGAGCCAGAGCTCGACCTCCGGAATGGTTTCCGCTCATGGACTTCTTCCAGGACATCTTAGGCTTGGCTAGGTCGTAGGCACCTTAGCGGGGGACCGGTGAAGGATTTTTTGAACAACCTGCCTTCATGATCCATCATATAGAGCAGAGATCGATATTTTATTCTCCTGGCCTCAGTTCGATTTTGGGGCAAAAGCCCGTCTTTGAGGTAAGCGATTAGATCGTCCATCCAGCAAGGTTCCGGCGGATCGATGGTGGCGATCTCGACCTTTCCTTCATCGATCGCACGGCCCCTCGAGACCATGAACGAGATGGTCGCATCCTTTGTTCCCTGGAATCCGTTGGCCAACTTCGATAGGGCATCAACTCGACCGTTCTCTTCGCGGGGGACCTGTTCGATTTTGAACTCTTTCAGCTTCGAGGTCAGCTCTTTCACCATTTTGAGATACGCTGCCATGGACTCTTCCCGAGCTTCGTACGTGCCGTTGACTTAGCCCGCGACGAGCTGGGAGTCAGTCACAACGGCTAACCTGTCGATCTGGTTCTCCGTGGCGTACCTTAGCCCTGCAACCAGTGCTTCGTACTCAGCTTCGTTGTTTGTCGCTTTAAAATCGAGCTTAAAGGCGAAATCGAGTTGTAATCCGTCTGAGTTTATAAGGGATATGCCCACTCCCCCTCCTTGAGAGGTCGATGAGCCATCCGTGTACATGGTCCAGCTAGGCGAGGTACGAACGATCTCCATCGAGCTGGTGTTCTTTTCGACTAGAAAGTCAGCCAGAACTTGAGCTTGCTGGGCGGCCCGGGGTTGGTAGGTGATGTCATGCTGACTCAACTCGACCGCCCATTTCATCATTCGACCCGACACATCGGGTTTGGATAACACCTGCCTAAGCGGCTGATCAGTTAGGACAACTATGGGATGGGCCTGGAAGTACGGACGTAGCTTCCGGGCTGCGTGCGTGAGGGCGAACACAAATTTCTCGATCTCGAGGTAGTTCCGTTCCGCACCGTGCAGGATCTTGCTCAGGTAGTAGATCGGTAGGTGTTTTCGATCTCGAATGGCGACCAAGACCTAGCTGAAGGTCTCGTTAGACAGGGACAGGTAGAGGTACAAGGTCTCTCCCTCATTTGGCTTGGCCAGCAATGGTGGAGAGGCCAGGTACTCTTTCAATTGATCTAACGCTCGGTAGCATTCTTCGTTCCACTCGAATTTTTTGAGATTCCTTAAAACTTTGAAGAACGGGAGGTTTCGTTCTGACGATCGCGATATGAACCGATTGAGGGAGATTATCCGTCCTACGAGTGATTGGACCTGGTTGATGCACCGAGGTCGTGGTATGATCTGGATGGCCTGGATCTTGGTGGGATTGGCCTCGATGCCCCGTTGGCTCACCATATACCCCAAGAACTTCCCTCCTTCGACCCCAAACGTGCACTTATCAGGGTTGAGCTTCATCCCATATTGCCGTAAGATCTCGAACGATCTGCGCAAATGATCTAGATGATGATACGCCCATCGGCTCTTCACGATCATGTCGTCGACGTAGACCTCCATGGTTTTCCCGATCTCATCCTTAAACATCAAGTTGACCAACCTTTGGTACGTGGCTCCCGCGTTCTTCAGCCCAAAGGGCATGACCTTGAAGCAGTATATTCCCTTTACCACGATGAAAGCTGTATGCTTCCGATCTTCGGGGGCTATAGAGATCTGGTAATATCCTTGGAAGGCATCCATCATGTTGAGCATCTCGCATCCAGCTGTCGAGTCAACGAGCTGGTCGATGCGGGGCAACGGATACGGGTCTTTCGGGCATGCCTTGTTGAGGTCGGTGAAGTCGTTGCACATTCTCCATTTCCCGCCCGTTTTTTGCACGAGGACTACGTTGCACAACCAGTCAACGTATTGAGCTGGAGTAACGTATCCAGCGTCGAGGAGTTTATTGACCTCCGCCTCAATGATATCGTTACGAGCTCGACTTTGAGGTCTTAACTTTCGTTTGATGGGCTTGACCGACGGATCGATCCCGAGCCGGTGGCAAATCACCTTCGGATCGACGCCGATCAGATCCTTGGCTGCCCAAGCGAAAATATCCGAGTTGTCTCTCAGGAATTCTATCATCATGACCTCATGTTGGGGGTGCATGTTCGCCCTTATCTTGGTGGTTTTATTGCTGTCTCCAGGGATCAGGGCGATTTCTCTCAGCTCTTCGGAGGGCTCGAGCCGCTCGCTGACTTTTCTTTTCTGAGCTGCAGGGGATCTCTCCGCCTCACTCTCCTTCGTGGGTAACTCGATCTCCCCGTCAGCATAGGTTTGGAGGTCGAGCTCTTCCTCTGCCTCTTTTCCGGACGGCTTTTTGAGGACGATGGCGTAACAAGCCCAACTGTCCATGACATCGCAAGTCATCTCTCCGACCCCGTTCGGGGTGGGCATTTTCAGCTTTTGATGGTACGTTGAGATGATTGCTTTGAACTGAATAAGGCCAGGTCGACCGAAGATCATGTTATACGCTAGGGGCATATTGACGATGACGTACTCGACCTCCTGGGTCACCCTCTTGGGGGATGTTCCCATCGAGGTGAGGAGTCGGATGCGCCCTAACGGTATGACTTCCGATCCACCGAACCCGGAAAGCGGTGTTCGGATCGGATCGAGCTTTAGGTTATGCAACTTCATTTTTACAAGAGTCGAGTAAGGGATAATATTCGAGCTGCTTCCATTATCAACTAGGCATTTGGTTACATCATAATTAGCCACGCCTAAGGTCACCACCATCGGACAGCTAGGCGTATCGCCTTCCCGATGGGGGCCCGGGCGGCTATCACTCTCGCTAAAGCTAACCTCCTGCCTTTCCCACTCTCTACCCTGATCGATCTGGAAGACCTCTTCGTGGGGGCCATTGAACTCTCGAGCTGCTCGCCTGATGTTCCTCTTTCGAGCTGCACTGGAGTCGCCGCCCTCGTGCCCCCCGGCTATCATATAGATCTTGCCGTGAGTGGGGGGATTGTCTTCAGCTCTTTCCAACGGCTGCTTCCCAGATCGTTTAGGGGGAGATCTAGACCTGGACCGGTTGCGATTGCTCGACCTTCCCGCCTTCTCAGAGTAGTGGTTGATGCGTCGAACAAAATCCTTCAGATGCCCTCCTTGAATGAGTCTTTCGATCTCATCACGGAGGGCGTTACATTCCGCGGTCTTGTGGCCCCATTGCTGATGGTAGCCACAGAACTTTCCCGATTTCTCAGCCTTCGGGCCCTCTCGGATGGGCTTTGGTTTCTTCAGAAGGCTTTGGTCCATAACCACGTAGATCTGGTCTATGGACTTGGTCAAGGGGACGTAGTTTCTTCGGTCAACCTGGGTCGGTTGGTCTACTTTCCCCTTGATTTTCTTTTGCTCGCTCCCTTTCCGGTGTTGGGGCGAGCTGGACCCAATGACCTGCCTCTCAGATCGAGGCGGAGGCCCATGTGCGAGGGCGATCTCCTCGACGCGCATGAAGCCGTGGGCGATATCTTGTATTTCTGTCAGGTTGCGGGGCCCGGCCCTGACGATCTCATCGGCCCAAAGGCGGTTACGAAGGGCTCGATGGACTACGGAAAGTAAAGTATCCATCGTCGGGTTCTCGACCCGAACCACTTCTCTCGAAAAGCGAGTCATGAAATCTCGCAAGGACTCGCCCTCCTTTTGGTAGATGCTGTTGAGATAGGAGGGTGGTAGCTTCTCCCCGGACATCGAGGAGAAGTGCGTCGTGAATCGATCTACAAAGCGGTTGTAGGTCGATATGCACCGAGGCGGCAGACGGATGAACCAATCCTGCGCAGGGCCCGTCAGCGTGGTGACGAAGAGTTTGGCCCAAATCTGCTGCGGGTGGGAGTGTAGCAGCATCCGGTTCTCGAAGGCCGTCACATGTTTTTCGGGATCGGTGGTCCCGTTATACATGGGTAGGCCGGTCGGAATTCGATCTCCATCACAGGTCGTGCGGAGAATATCTTCGCAGAAGGGGGAAGCTTCCTCCCTATCGCTGCGATAACGGAGAGGGCGTCGGTTCAGTCCCTCTCGGAGGTCGACCTGCCTCTGGGTGACGTGGGAGCCACGGTCACCCAGGCGGTCTTGGACCCGTCTCCGCGGTGGGTCTTCACCTTGGACCTGCTCTCTCCCAGCGCGAGCGGCGGCGATCCTGGCGGCTTCCTCCCTAGAGGATCGAGCTGGGATCCGAGCTCGGAGATCGTCGAATTCTTCGTTGTCCTCATCGACCACGCGTTTTCCGCGGTGGTTACGGCTGGGATGGTCGGAGTCCCCATGGCCCTCACGGGGGACTTCTTTGCTCGCTGCGGGGGGTGGCGGCGGCGGAGCGAATTCTTGGACCTGCCCAGCTCCGATCTGAGGACTAAGGCCCCAGATGATTTGAGCCGGTCGCCCATCTAGTGGCTGGAAGACATAGGGAACCGGGTTCCCGTAGGCTTGGATGGTGGGGGCCAACGTGTTGCCCACCACGGGGCTAGGTATGGTGGTGGCTGGGCTGGCCCTTGGGAGCTCGGGGCGCCTGGGTTCGCGGCCCTCCGTCTGGGCTCGCTCGAGCTCGATCCGCCACTGATCGAGGAAGGCGTCTAGGTCCGCCTGGGTGACCGTGATCCGGGGAGCCGCGTCCGGCTGAGGAATGGAAGCGTTGGCTATTGGAAAACACGAATCAGAAAGCAGCGGAATTTAAAAAATTTTCCCAACAAAAGGACCTTGGACTCGCAATCGTGTAACCAAATTCGTAAAGATAGAAAACTTACTTTTCTTTTGTTCTTTCTTGAAGCGTTTCAAGCCACCCAAGAACGCTCTTCTCGCGGCTTGATCCCCTCTCCTTTGGTAAAGCTCGAATCTTCAAACTTCTAACTTGAAGTCTCTAGAGAAAGTCCACCAACTTGATCACAATCTAACTAGTAAGGATGCTAGTTCTCTAGTTAGTGTTTAGGTTTAACCTAGGGTTTAATTTAATCTTGGAGAAAGGAAGGTGTTCAACACATGAACCAAAAGAATTGTCAATTAGCTCTAAAGGGGAGCATGAGCTCCCCTATATATAGGAAAGGGGAGGGGCGGCCGAACCTAGTCCTTATGGACTAAGGATTTGGTCCCTCTCTCTCCTATTACTTGATCATCAAGTATTTTCCAACTTTGACTTTGAATTCTAATTCAAGTCAACTTTTAAGAGAGCTAAAAATATCCAAACTATTTTTGGATAATTTTATACTTTATTTATTATAAAATAAATAACTTATTTTTATCTAATTAATTAATTCGTAATTAATTAACTAGATTATTTTCTCCAAAATTAGACTTTCTTTTTAATTCAAAATTAAACCAAAGTCTATTAAATAATTAGCTAATTAATTATTTAATATATATATATACACACGTGTGTGACACGTGTCACTCACGTGAGCCACACGTGTGACTTCACACGTGTGGAACCCTCTTGGCCCGATTAACTCGTTTAATCATTTTCAAGCCTCAACTCATGTAACCAAGTTGTTGTGTGTGACCCTCTAGGTTCTCAATTCAATTAGCAGTGACCCTAATTAATTAATTCACTAATTAATTAATCAGTCCACAGATTAAACGACCATAGTCTAGCAACAGGTGTTTAACCCCTAGCTGAATTGGAATGTTCGGATTCGACAGAACCTTTAAGTCATTGATTCATGTGAGATACAATCCTCCTACTTACTATCTCTCAACCAAGATCTAGGGCAAGGGAATAATCAGAACCCTAATAATCCGGTCTTAAAGCTAAGTGCATTTCATATCCATTTGATCTCAATCCAAGAAACACTTTTCTTGATGTCTTGATCTACTGCCTTGGCCAAGGACTCCATATGGCATATGAATGACTTACACAATAAGAGATCACCTTGCAAATGCAAGTGTAGGTCCTACCTTGATTCTCATTCACTTTCATGAGTCACTTGTGCAGTCCCAGCATAAGCCTTGAATCAGTTGTCTAAGGCGACACCCTTTAAAGCTTATACCTAAGACTACAGAGTTAACTCATAAAGTGACAAGGAACCTCAAGTCTAAGGATCAATTAATCACATCAATGACTCGTGAGATATTTCCTAATCTGGAAGTTTCCATTTCCTGAAATAGAAACTTCCTTTCCCATTTAGGAATGTTCTCACACGGGGCACCTCAGTGAACTTACTTATTAAAGTAAGCACCCTCATGTATCACGCACGTATCAACTATACACTTTCCACCTCCATGAAACAAGGTGGTCCTTCTTAAGGGCATGATCCCACAAGCAAGCCTTAGAGGAGTCAGGTTGATACTCCCACTGTCTGTAGGACTCATCGGCTTGGAGTATTTTACTAATCATGACTTATGTGATATAGGGCTCGTTTCATGAACCATTTCACCTAAATGGTAGAGTCCTAAAGTCATCAGGATTAGGGGAGTTCTCATACATGCATATATAAAGTAAACGCATACCAAACAAGAGCATATAAAGAAGTGTTGCCTCAATTCGTTGTTTCATTCAAAGATTGTCTGTGATTACAATAAGGAAAAGCACAAAGCGGATATACAATCGGCTTTCTAGGGCACTATTCCTAACATTGGCGCTGGGTCCGATTGGAGGAGCAGTGGAGGTGTTGCCAAGCGGCGCGTTGTGATCATGCCTGCCTTTGGCTACTTCCTCCATGTCCTCTTCTCGGTAGGTGTTCTTCGTGTTAACCATGGTGTTGAAAAGAGGATGAAAGAGCTTTTTTCTAGGTCGATGTGAAAAAGGTTCCCACAGACGGCGCCAAACTGATATGGCTCAAATCTGGTCGATCTGACTTGGTCGATCTGGCTGTCAGATATGGGTCAATCAGTCAAGAATTTGTTTGAGTGGGTTCTTTATCGACCTGAAAGCACTAGCAAACGTGAGCTCGAAACCAACTTGGGGGACTTGGGGTTTTACCCAAGGTTGGCACTCCGACGCTCAAGTCAGTAATGAAGCTCTTTAGAGAGAGAATAAATGCAATTGAATGCGTATTAAAGGCTTACCAACTACTGTTCAAAGGGCGAGTATTTATGGCCATGGCCAAATGACACAGTAGTGTGTGTACTGTAGGTGTGCATTAATGGCGTTGCCAGTCGTCGATCTGGATGTCGGACGATGGAACCGGCTTGAGGCGGGTCGTTTGTACCTTCTTTCCCCTTTGGGTAAAAGCAGGGACTGACGGTCATTAATGAGCCGTAGTACGCCTGTTCCAGGGAATGGGGAGGGTACACGTGTCCCGACAGGAATGCTTTACAGTATTCGGGTGTCCGGTGACGTATGATATCGATCTGGAGATCGATATTGCCTTCCGGGATCCTTAATGCTGTGGGTTTCCTCATAGGAGAGGGGCGTCCCGATCTGATGACCTGGGTATTAAAATCGATCAGCTGACCTGACGATCAAGCGATGTGTAAATCGATCTAATGGCCTCACGTAGATCTGATGACCTGCGGACCATACATCGATCAGACGTTTGTCCAGGTTGGCGCAAGGGTCCACGTGGCACCAACCGGGGGTGGCCACGTGGCCTTGTACTATTATGCCATATCAATATCTAATATAATACATAAATATAACATTTATTATATATAATACCTAATAAATTGTATACTTTTAAAAATATTAATTTATTTATTTTCAATAATATATATATATATATATATATATATATATATATATATATATATATATATGTGTGTGTTTTAAAAATTAAATTTGAGGGGGGTTTCGTCTATATTTCATAGTTCAATTGAGATTAGACGATTAACATATAATTTTTTGACCGTGACTTTAAATGATAATATATTGACTTAATTTCAATTTTCTACTAAAGTTTTGGAATTCATGATTAATAATGTGTGTGAGATAATTCATTAAAAAAACTAACTTAAGAGTAAAGTTTTAGTCATTAAGAATTTAACGCCACATCTTTAAAGTTTCGATATGAGATAATATTAATACAATTGCGAACAGGTCAGATAATTGAATACCACCATATTTCTAAATTATCGAAGTGTGATAATCTTAATACAACTGCAAACAAGTCAAATCTACATAGAATATGATAAATACTAAGTCGAATTCAATAAAAAAATACAATATAATCAAACAAGAAAATCAACCTGTTTAACAATAAAAAAATAATTAATAATAATACTTCATTTACCGAAATACTTATTTATTTTTATGTAAAAAAATAAAATTATAGCATGTCTTAATTTTTTTTTTTTGAAGACTTATAGCATGTCTTAATTAAGTTATATTTGTACCAAGCCCCTATAAATTGGGGATCCCGTCTAAACTTTATCTTCGTCAAACTTGTTCTCGAGTTATATTAAAAAAATAATGAAAAATAAAAAAAAGAATTTGTTCTAGAGTTTAATCAAAAAAATAATAATGATAAAAAACTTGTTCTAGAATTGCTGAAATAATAATAATAATAACAGGCTTAAATTTAACGCACTCCAAGCTTAAATTTGACGCACTATATATACCAAAATTTTTGTAGAACCTCAAATTAAAGCATCCCCAGTTTCCGCCATCCGATTTGTCCTCTCTTGAATTCAAAATTTTGGCCTTCCCCAAACCCTAGCTTTCTCTCTCTACAATCTTCCTAGAAAATCTCTCTCTAAAGCTGAGCAGATGAGGAAAGGAGCTAAGAGGAAGACGACGCAGAAGGCCGCCGCGGCTTCCAGGAAGCGGCCGGCTGAGGAGGAGAATGTTGAGCCCGCGGCGGAGCAGAATAATGAGCCTGAGGAGAATCACTCGGTCCAGAATGCCGAGGAAAAGCCGGAGTCCAGCAAGAACGCAGAAGGCAGGGGAAAACGGAAGCGGGCTAAGGTCGCTGAGCCTGAAGAACCGGAGTATTTTGAGGAGAAGCGGAATTTGGTAAAGCTTTTGACTTTGGCATATGGATTGTGTTTGTGCAGGATTGAGTTGAATGTTGCGTCTGGTTTCAAATTGTGGTGCTGGATTGACTTTAGCATATGAATTATGTTTTTGCTGGATTGAGTTGGATGTTGCTTCTGGCTTCAAATTGTTGTGCTAGATTGAATTTAGTGTTGCTTCGGGTTTCATATTGTTGTGCTAGATTGACTTTAGCATATGAATTATGTTTTTGCTGGATTGAAGTCAATGTTGCCGTAGTTTTTGCATTAATTGTGGTTACTTTTGTGAATAAGAATGGGGAATGTAACTCTGTGCTTCTTATTGCATCTGGTTTTCAATTTTTGGAAACTGATTCTGACTTGTTGTGGCGAAATTTGAAGATCTTATGAACTGTGCTGTGCAGGAGGACCTCTGGCAGCAGGTTTTTCCGGTTGGAACCGAGGTTAGAATATGCACCATAGCTCTATATTTGGGAAATTATATAGTTTTCTATGTGATATTTCTGTAATCATTTGATTAATGTGCTTGTTTTCTGGCCTTTTTTCTATTTCCAGTGGGATCAGTTGGACACTGTGTATCAATACAAGTGGAACTTCTCTAATTTGGAAGTGAGTTGCCCAAGTTCACCATGTTTTTCAGTTTTTCTCTAGTTCTTTAGGCCTCGTTTACCTAGTGGAATTAAGCATGTTTTGGGTTCTTATCATGGATTATCCTTTGTTTACTAATCGTTCTTGTTGACCCGGATTTAGTCACATGACCCGTGTGATTTGGCCGACAAAGGGAGTTTCTCAAACACGCAAATGAGGCGTGTCATATCAGACACGAGCTTCACATGGCTGATGAAATTACTTCCATGCCCAGAATTTGTTTATATTTACGGTGCACTGCCATTTCTACATTGCAGAAGGAAGAAACTCATGCTCATTTTTGTTTTCTTTCAGTCCCCTTTTGAAAAGAACACAATACAGATAAACCCTAACCCCACGAAAACTCGATTGTTTTGCCCTGCTTTTCTTCGCTTGGACACTCTCTTCTCTATTCTTCTCTTTTATGTGGAAAAAGAGTTGGAGACACTCTTCCATGAGCTCTTGCTCTGATCTTCCGAAAGACCCGTCAATTCTCTGAAATTATGAAAAGGAAAGAAAGATTCTTATTTTTCCTGAATTTGTAAAAATGGGTTGTTTTCTGGGATGCTTTGGTGGTGATAGGGATCAGAAATGCCCCAAAAAGTGGGTTAAACGGGCAATATGGAATGAATTGATGTTGGCTCCGATTGATTTGCTTATTTGAGGCAAATAGATACTGTACTTATACTTCATATTATTGGTCAATGGCAAAGAGAGATTATAATTGCAATTGAAAATTTGAAATACAGTTGTGCGATGAAGCTGGATATTTGAAACGAAGGGCAGTTCACTTTCTCTATTGCCACAAACTGAGAATGCCTAAAATTCGATTAGAGCAGGACTAGTGAAGGATATGATTCAAATTTATAGTTCATTTATCAATTTCACCTGTTCCTGATCTAGGTTGAGGTTCTAAAGCCCAAACTTAATATCACAAGAACAGCATAAAATTGAAACTGAAAAGTGTGGATGAAGTCATGAAGAGGCTTAAAAAAGAAAAAGGGTAATTTGGTATTTTACCATTATCAGGCTTAATCAAATACAAAATGTAAACACAACAATTGTTTAAAACACGGCCTTACCTATTCACCTGACATGAACCGTAAACGAAGGTTAGATTCGTATCACTAACATACACAAACATGACATGCCTTATCATGACTAAAAATGTAAACGAGGCCTTAGTTTGGTGCTGACTTAAGAGCATTATTATATTAAGGAGATCTTGTGCTAATGTTACTTGAGTAATTTGGCAGGATGCACTCGAGGAGGGTGGAGAATTACATGATAAGAAGGTCTACCTATTTGGATGCACCGAGCGTGAGTAACTTTGCAAATTTTCTCATCTGTTTCGTGCTTTTCTTTTCATCAGATTCAACTAACGAACCATTGTTCTGCAGCTCAATTGGTCCCTTACCAAGATCAAGCAAAAGTTACAATGATCCCTGTTGTGGTTGCTGTAAGCTCCAGAACTTCTTCAATTACTAAACTGTTATTTAACTGTGACAGTTAATCTATTTTGTTATTGCAAATTTATCTGATTAATCATATTCTACATTTCTACTAGAAGTTAGAAGATAGTAGTGCTTTCATTGATACATATGATGGAATTACACTATTTGCTAACTTATCTAGTAAGTGAATATTGCTTATTGCTGTACTTCTTAAGGAAAAATTATGTAGAGTTAGCGAGGTGTTGGTATCTGTCTCTCTGTCGTATGTATCGCTAAAATTGCATGTGTGAGAACTGTGTAATGTTGTTGGTCGTTTTATCTTCTATGCTATTCAGTAGAAATAAAGTTTCTGGTATTGTCTGAACTCGGATCATAGTGTTGTCGGTTTTGTTGTATCTGTTTGTTAGTTTGTTCTCTGATTTGCCTCTGTAGAAGATTACTCATTATATGTATATCTTTCATGTTAATAGATTGTTTCGCCGTTTCCACCGTCGGACAAGATTGGAGTTAAATCAGTACAAAGAGAAACTGAAGAAATATTGCCGATGAAGCAGATGAAAATGGACTGGGTTCCATATATTCCACTTGAGAAGAGGTAGTAATTATTCCATTGCTGTTGTGTGCTGCTTTTATTCACCAAGATGTAAGTGATCCTTCAATTTTATTTTTTCAACAGGGAAGCACAAGTCGAAAAACTTAAAAAGTCTCAAATCTTCATTTTGACCTGTACTCAAAGAAGGTAGATTATCTTCTATTTCTTTTCTTCTTTTCTCTTAAAGTAGATTATTTGAGGGATAATTAAAATTTAAATATGTCTGGTCGAAGTATTAAATTTTTTCAATTGTGTTATTTGCTATCTTCGTGGTACTTCTTCATCAGGTATATTAGAGAGTACGGTTTTAAAAATAATTCTATTGCCGTTCTATTGGTATTTTCCGATCTGTGATGTTTATAGGATATATGAGAGAGAAGTGCTTGCCTTGTATTACATGTCCTATATATTAGTCTCTGACTAATTGGCTGCTCTCATTTTTGTTTACATGAATGAAACATTGGGGATTTTAACATGCTTTCAATTTCTTTTAGTGGCTGAAATTGGTGGGAAATTTTCTATATTGCAATATGCACAATTTACTCTTATGAAAGCCAAGGTTGGTGATCTTTTTATTGTCAATTATTAATTGAAAGTTGTTAAACTAAGGGGAAACCTGTAGAAATACACAGTGATGCTATTCCTTTTCACTTTCCTGTTTTCCACTAATTCCACTTGTACCAAGATCAAATAAGAGAGTAAGTGGTATTGTTTGCCAGATTGTAGGATATATGATCGTTGGTTGGGATAGTTTATACTTTGCCTAATTTTGTATAGTGGATGTTTTTTGCGCAGGGCTGGTTTGAAGCACTTGAAGATAGACCGTGTGAAGAAGTTCGAGTATTGCTTACCCTGTGAGTGAAATTGGTCTTCTTTCTTATAATTGATTTCTGCGTCCTTTGCCCGTATAATTAAAGATAAGAGCATGTGATGGCGTACTTTTTTTTTTATATCGACAAAGAGGTGGGTTTGTCTTATGAGTGTGTGTACAAATGTTGCCTGACAAAGCAGAGGAGAACATCAACATAGTTGTCTCAAAGCAGTAACCAATTGTAGCATGCATCTAGAACTTTGTTAATTACTTACTGAGATATATGGTCGGTCTGTTGCATCTTTCATCATAAGTGCGACTATTTGTGTAATCTGTAGATCTGGAAATTAGTTGTTTACTCTAAATTTAAATATATCAACAAATGTTCTTTGCTACTTTTGTGGACATTGAATACCACAATTTAACCTGCAAATCGAATTCTATCATTTCCATGATAATTGTCCTTTTCTTTCTTTATTCCCGACTAAAATTTTGAATGCTATTAGGTTTATTTCACGTATACACATATGTTCATGAACTCTTATTTATATGGTTTTGATGAGCATTAAATTAGAGAACTATTGTTTAAAAGGTTCCTTTGAGTTAAAGTTAACAAATCTATGTTGGCAATCCTTGGCTTTTGGCAGATTTCTACCATCCTTTCCAGCAAGATGAACTTGAACAGAGCACAGTGGTGGATATCCTATTTCCAATAGAACCACCCGTAAGTTGTACTAAATTTTGAACAATGAGAAAAACATGACAGACCAACTTAACAAGGCTAACCTAATTTCATATTTGACCCCAGGTTGTCTGTGAGTTTGACTGGGAACTAGATGAAATAGAGGTATGCTTGAAATTCTTTTACAATGATTGCATCATAAGCTTACAGTGTGAAAAAGTTCATTTGTGGTAGTGTGCATTATAGGCTTCTTTAACAATCTTAATATAGAAAAGCTTTTTGACCAATTCAGGAGTTCACAGACAAGCTCATTGAGGACGAAGTATTGCCGGCTGACCAGAAAGAACCCTTCAAGGTAAAACATCACTATAGTATCCATACAGCCCGCTCTTGATCTTAAACTTCAGATTTCCCTGCTATTATTTTTCTTCTTTTGCTTTAGGATTTTGTGAAAGAGAAAGTTCGAGAAGGCAAAAAAGCTAACCGTGAGGTACTTTTTTTCAATAATGGTGGAAATATTTGTAGTTGATCTTCTCAATATGTCATGCATATTGAATGTTGTGTGCTTTTCATACAGGCAAGGGAGGCCCGGAAAAAGGCTCTGGAAGAAATGAGTGAGGAAACCAAGGCTGCATTTGAGAATATGAAATTCTACAAATTCTATCCAGTTTCTACACCGGACACTCCTGATGTAACAAACGTGAAGGTGAATGTTCTCATTCTTAATGCTTTTGTTTCTTGTCCTGGTTGTCAAGTTCTTAATTCCAACAATTTTTTAGCCCTCTTCCCTGGAAAGAATATTTACAAGTAATGAAAGGAACGACGAAATAATATTTTGAATTTTGATTGTCACTAATTTTATTCATTTGGTTCCTATACCCTTGTACGGCATCGGCATTCAAGCCTTTTGCATTTTTTTTGCTTTGTTCTTTTTTCATCTCTTGGAGCCATTTGATCGTTGTAGTGGTCTGAAATCTAACATTTTGTTTTTGTTTTGTGTTGAATTTGCAGTCACCTTTCATCAACAGATACTACGGGAAAGCCCACCAAGTTTTCTGAAGAGACAGTGCTTGGAAACCGAACCGGCTTTGTATCTATAAGATATTTGAGCTCCATTCGTTATATTCGTTGTGTTGCCTGTTATCGTCCCTACTCCGCCATCAAAACTTAGCTCCCGAAAAATGTGGATGCCAATGAGAATAGTCAAAACAGGATAGAGCCAAAGTGTCATTTTGTATTCACAGGAAAAACAACAGTTTTGTAGACAATGGAATCTGGAATTCATGAGCTATGAGTTCCTCGATATGGTTGCTTCTTCTTAATTTAGCTTATATTTTGGTTTTTTGGATGCAGACAGATATTATCGTGATCAATGTAGTTCTATTGCAAAGGAGTCTCCAGTCTCCCAAGATGTTTACTAGGAAAAGAGATGGCATATTTAACATGTTAACTGCAAATTAGGCCTGTTTTTTATCCATGGATTTTATCCCATGTACTATCAATTCAAATCAAAATCCACTTGAGCTGTTTATCTTGTAAATGAAATGTTTAAATTTTAAATCATTTCATAGATTCCCAATTTAAAAAGTTTTCCATTTATTGCGAAAATCATGTCATTCAATCCATTTTACTAGAACAATGAGTAATCGAAGATGATGTACGTTATTTCACGTTTTGTTTAACTATTTTTAAAAAAAATTACTTCCCTGTTTGGAAAGAAACAAAACAAGGAGTTGGTTCGCATTGTGTGTTTTTATGTGGGTCACTAATATCAAATCTCAAAATTTTTGCGATTTGTCCATACATGTACCGTACCTCGATATACATTTTTCTTTACTTATAATGTAGTGTACCGTACCCTGGTACATATTTTTCTTTACTTATAATGTAGTGTATTGTACCCCGATACACATTTTTCTTTAGGTTTGATTTTATAAGTAGATAGAACTCTTAACGGTCTTAATAAACCTACTATAAAAATAAAGAATTTGACTAATTAGGTTAATTATTATTGTAAGCAATAGTTAATTATGTGAGCCATAGTTAATTTTGGGTGAAAATTGATCACTCACTTGGAATGCCACAAAAGATGAACAAGAAGAGAGGTGATTTTTAGGCAAAATTAGTCAAGTAAAAGATGCTAATTGTCCAAACAAGGGTTCTTAAATCTTAATCATCTCAAACAAATAGTCATGATATAATCACTATCTGTCATTATCTTTGGGCCTTTGACCCAAAAAATTATCTTTTGGGTCGACATATAACTTTAACGGGCCTTGATATTGGGCCAAGCAGCTTGGCGACGTCGAGTTGACGGCAGAGAAAGACTCGGCATTCAGGGGATCTGCCCGGTGGGAAACATCTATACTATCATATTAAGCCAGAGAGCCAAGGTTGGTCTCTTGGACTCTCCATTTCTTTTTTTTCTTTTTTTTTTTTAAATTTTTTCTTTGATTTTAGAAAAAAAACCCACCCAAACTATTCTCAAACTATTTTCTTGGACTTTTTACTTCTTCTTAATTTTATTTGAATTATTTTTTAATAAAATATCCAAGTACAAAACTAACTCATTTCAAATGTGTAAAATGCTAAATCTTAATTTTTATTTGTTTACAATATTAATTTTTTATCTTCACACGCATTAGAGTGTGCAGAGTTACTAGTATACGTATATTACTTCAAATAAAATATTTAGTATTAAATAATTAATTAATTAATATTTTAATATATATTTTAGACGTATTAAAATTTAAATATGACAATGAAATAAAGAAAATCTAGCAAAATAAAGGTAACGTTAAACGTAATATTTGGGAAAAATTTTACAAGAATAATATAATAATGGAAAAAAATTACCCTCCTTCCTCTAAAGTATGGACACGTCTAAAAAATGGCCCGTGTAGTGTCCGATACGTGTCGGATACGGACACGGCTGAAGGACTGTCCGGAAAAAAAAATAAAAAAATAAAAAAAATTGGGACACGGTGTCGGACACGGTGAGGTGGAGTGTCCGACACTGCTCGGACACGGCGGGGCAAATTTGATCATTTTTTTATGCTTTTTTTAATATTTTTTGAATTTTTTGGAGAAAAAATTGAAATAACAAAACTTATTTTAGTTTTTAATATTATATATTTTTATAAATATTTTATGTTACATAGATTATACTTATAAAATATTTTTATTTTTATATAAAATATATTTATTTATATAAAATATAGCCGTGTCGGAGCAGTGTCGTGTCCTAAAATTTTGAAAAAATCCGTGTCGCCGTGTCGGTGTCGGTGTCGTGTCGTGTCCGTGTTCGTGCAACATAGCCCTCCTTCGAACCCAAACAGAGCTTTCTTCGAGCTGACTCGACTTGTTTGCATCCCTGAATAAACGCAACAAATCAAGAAAGCGTGAAATCAACGAAGCCGCCTCCGCCTATAAATTACGTGCTACTTCAACATTGTCTTATTTTTCAGCATTCTTCGTGGAAATAGGAACAACGGTTCAATTCGAATCATCAAACTCGTGTTGAATTCTAATGGTGAATGCAACTAATCTCGTGTTTGAAGTTTGCAGGAGGATCTCTGGCAGCAGGTTTTTGCAGTTGGGACGGAGGTTAGAATATGCATAATTTCTGTAGATTTGTGAAATCATATAGTTTTCTGTGTGGCATCCTTTGATTAATGTGCTTGTTTTCTGTTCAGTGGGATCAGTTGGATATGGTGTGTGAATACAACTGGAATTTCTCTAATTTGGAAGTGAGTTTCACCTTGTTTTTATGCTTTTCTAGTTCTTGAGTTAGTTGCCAACTTGAGAACATTAATATAACAACCTGAAAAGGGAAATGGAAATGGCGAGGTGGGAAATGAATTTTAATAACTAGGGTTAAACGAGACTAAGCTCGGCTCGACATATTCGAACGCAAGCACGATCTATCCTCGAGTTGACTAGCGAGCCAACTCGACTCGTTTGCATCCCTATTTACAACCACCTTAACAGTTAAATTTGGTCGCAAACCTGTTGCAACCGATATAGCAACTGAATTTTGGTTGCAATAGTATTAAGAAAATGTTCACTATTCACTTTTTTTCTTAAAAAAAAAAAAACTGATTTTTGCGACTGAAATTCGGTTACAAAAGTTTAGCAATCAGTTTAACAACTGAATATTCGATTGCAAAGTCAAATTGACATATTTTGGTCTTCGATTGTAAATTCGGTTGTCAAATCGATCAAATTTGCCACCGAAAATTTTTGTTACAAATTTTTGGTTGCTAAAACCATGTTTTCGATAGTGATAATTAATGAAAAATTACATGGTGTAGGAATAATGATAAAACCGCTGGCAGAACAAGAGCCCCATATACAAATAATGATAGTATTGAAAGTCCCTATATCCACATATTTCTTAGTCTGTGTCGGGTTTTTTTTTTTTTTTGTAATTTTGGTGTGTATTTTTTTTTATATTGTATTTTTGGTGTATTTTTTGGGTGTATTGCAACTTTGGTGTTTTTCGCTTTTTCAAAAAAGCGGAATCACTGTAGTGAATAGTGATTCCGCTTTTGGCAAAAGCGGATTTAATTCAAAATTTATGATTGCAACGTATACACTCATAAATTTTTGAGCAAATTACATTTTTGGTCCCATAAGATTGAGCTGGTTACAATTTTGGTCCCGTTCTTTCAGAATTAAACAATTTTAGTCCCGTTGGTTTCAATTTGTTACAATTTTGGTCCCACCGTTAAAAAATGGATGGAAAAGTGAATTTTGCCGTTAAATCTGAATTTGGGGAGAAATGCATTGTTCATGCTGCTATAATTACATTAACACAACCATTTCAAACGAGACAATATACTGGATATAACCAATAAAGCTTTACTAGCACAATATTTCTCCAATTCAGCCTTCACACATTGAAAAGCAGCATAACAAGAAACTGAATCTAAATGCAGAGACATATAGATTACTAGACAAAACTCTGGATTCCGTAAATTATTAACAAGAATTATGTACAAAAGAAAACCATCTACTAACATAAATTAGAGAGCTCTGATGAGTACTTATGACATGATTAAAAACAATCTAACATACTGGGTGAATCTCATTGTTCCTAGCTGTCCCAAAACAAATTAGCTACGGTTGGGTTTCAAAGAACAGAAGAGATTATACAATACTACTTAACTTTCAAAGAATCTCAAAACCAGAAAATCTAACAGCATAACATGTTCGTATAAACAGACCAAGATTGCAAAATATGAACACATATCCCTTGGATTCTCGTTCCAGTAACGGGGCATTTGGGACCACTGGCCCTTTTCTTTGTGGTCTGGTACTCTAGCTTCCCTCCTATTATCACGAACAACAAACACTCATTAATCACAAACAGATAAAAACAAGTTCATTACGAAAAGAACTGGCTAGAACAGATTAAGCTTGACAAAACATCCAATCTAACACATTTCAACGAAAAAAAATCGCAAAAACAATAATTCTGATTATTGGTTATATCCAGGATATTGCCCTGCACTTGCATGGTCTGCTAGGTATAAAGTTGTTGTTGGAATTGCTAAAACAATTGAATATTTGCATAATGGAACAGAAAGATGTGTTGTTCATAGGGATATCAAGCCTTCAAACATTCTTCTTTTCTAAAAAGAAGCCTAAGGTAATGAAGCAACAATTTAAATTCACTTTCTTGACTTATGAATGTTTTACCTAATGGTGCTATGATAAGAACGCTTATCCTTCTCGAGACCTTAGAGCCATCTCAAGCTCGCAAACTTACCGGAAGACCGCCGGCACGGAGAATAATTAGATGGGAAAGAGAATTGAGAATTTAGTTGGAATTGAGAAAATATTATTGACTTCTGAATTGTTCACGAAACTACCAAACAATATAAATACTGAAGAATCCTAAATGCCCTAGGAAACCCAAAAGGAAATACTACGGTAATTAAAATAACCACTAATCTCAACTAAAAGAAATAACAAAGGACTTCAGCGCTTCTTAGGCATGAAGTACGCCTTTTGCCATCCTGGAACCGCTACAAGAAAACAGTCAAATTCCGACGAACTTTTGTGGTCTGTTTATTTCCGACGAAATTCCAATGAATCCCAAAAATTTTTATCAATCCCCAAATATAGGAGCTTTCCGACGAAACTCAGACGAAATGGCGACGAAAATAAATTTTCCTTTTGAAAAAAATATAATAAATAAATCCGACGAACTTTTGCGATGAACTTTTCGTCTGAAAAAGGATAATAATTATGCGAGATTAACATTCAGACGAAGTTTTGTCCGAGTTTCGTCTGAAAATTCCGATGAATCTTCCGACGAAATATTTCGTCTGGCCAATACACCTATTGTTAAATTTATTGGATGTTTCAGACCTGTTTTTTCGTCTGAAAAATGCTAAAAAATTTTGCGTTATTTTCAGACGAAATCTCATCTGAAAATCGTCGGAAGTCTTCGGCAAAACTTCAGATGAAATAATTCATCTGGAATTATACAATTCTTCGATAAACACACATCTGAAATGCCTTGAAGACACCGACGATTTGGAGACGAACTTGCTTGTCGGGAAAGACTACTATGACGTGTTTGTTTTGTGTTTTGGAAAAAAGGTTATCAAATTGAAACTTGTAGCACTCCTTTTATTATTTAGAAACTCCCAAGTTGTTAGAATTTGTCAATTTTCATGTACGAATTTATCTACGTAAGATTTGGAATTATAATGTTGCTGGATGTTCTTGTATGAATTTATTGTTGAAGGATTGCAATTATAATGTTGTCAAATTTATCTATATTATTAAATTTCAAATCATCGTTTTTATATGGATACAATTGACAAAAAATGTTATTAAAAACAGGTTAAAAATAAAAATTTATAAAATATATTATAAAAAGAAAATAAATTTGAGATGAAAGAGTTCGTCTGGATTTATAATAAAAATAATAAAATTCTGAAAGTTCATCTGAAAAATAATAATAAAAATAATAAAATTCTGAAAGTTCGTCTGAAGTTCGTCAGAAAAATAATAATAAAAATAAAATTCTAAAAAGTTCGTCTGAAAAAATTGGTTTGTCGGAAAGTTCGTCGAAATAATATTGGACCGAAATGTTGTCGTGGTACGTTTCGTCGGAAATTCGTCGGACCGTTGGCCGGGAAGTTCGTCGGGAGTTCATCGGAAAAATAGTTCTTCGGAACTCTATAGATCTCGGACGACATAATTTTTCGTCGGAATTTGGCCGGAAAGTTCGCCGGAATTTATGTTCGTCGGAAATTTGGTCTGAAAGTTTGTCTGAAATATGTTCAGACGAGTGTTTTTCAGACGACTTGATGTTGGTCGAATTTCGCGCGAAGTTCGTCAGAAATTGAATTTCCAGACGAAATCGTCTGAAAAGTTCGTCTGGAAAAGGCTGTTTTTTGGTAGTGAACTTTCCTCACCCTTTCACTCCTGCGAACACCATCCACAACGCCATCAGCGTTGCCTTCTTCTTCCTGCTCCATTCCAGCAATATCATCATCATCCACGGGAACATTACCCCTTGACGTACCATCCATATCATGCTAATTCTTCCAGTCATTTTCATTTCTTGATTTGTGTAGTTATGTGACTTTGGGTTAGCAACATGGACTCCTGCACCTTCAATACCATTCCTTTGCAAAATTGTTAGGCACATTTGGGTAGTGTTGAACTTAAGAGAATTCATGTTTTTTGAGAAATTGTATTATTTCTGTATTAACTGTATGTACAATGCAACCTACAAGGGAGGCTAAATACAAATACACCTAAACTAGGAAAGGAAAGTAAATCACGTTAACAATTTACACTAATACACAAATCCCTGATTATTTGCTTGCTATACTTTGACACTCCCCCTCAAGTTGTACCGTCGGATCCTCGATGTACAACTTGCTCAGAACCTCTGAAAATATCCTTCCGTTCACGGCCTTTGTCAGGATGTCCGCCAGTTGGTCCTCAGAACTCACAAATGGGAGCTTGATGATCCCTTCCTCGATCTTTTCTTTGATGAAGTGTCGATCCACTTCTACATGCTTCGTCCGATCATGTTGGACGGGGTTTTCCGATATACTGATCGCTGCTCTGTTATCACACTTCAATCTGCAACCTCCGGTGGGTGAGTAACCAATCTCTGTAAGCAACTTCCTCAACCAGAGCACCTCTGCTACCCCACGAGCAATTCCTCTGAATTCAGCCTCTGCACTCGAAAGAGCCACTACTTTCTGCTTCTTACTCTTCCAAGTTACTAGGTTTCCTCCGACCAATGTGAAGTAACCGGAGGTTGACCGCCGATCACTAGGACTCCCTGCCCAGTCTGCATCAGTATAAGCCTCAATCTCTAAGTGTCCATGCTTTTGAAACACAATTCCTTTCCCCGGACAACCCTTCAGGTATCTGCACACTCTGACTGCTGCGTCCATATGTCCTTTCTGTGGTTGGTGCATAAACTGACTTAACACTCCTACAGCATACGTAATATCAGGTCTGGTATGAGACAAATAGATCAGCTTTCCCACCAGATGCTGATATCTTGCCCTATCTGCTTCCTCTGCTCCTTCTTCTATTCTCAACCCGTGATTGACTACCATGGGGGTGTCGGCTGGCTTACAATCTAGGAGTCTGGTTTCAACGAGCAAATCAAGAACAAACTTTCTCTGGGAAATGTAAATCCCCTTTTTGGATCGCAGTACCTCAATCCCAAGAAAGTACTTAAGCTGTCCCAAATCCTTCATCTCAAACTCTCTGAACAAATTCTCCCTTAAGTTTGAGATTTCGTCTGAATCATCTCCTGTAATCACCATATCATCTACATAGATGATGAGACAAGTCACTCGGTCTCCTCTCCGTTTTATGAAGAGAGTATGGTCTGAATTACTCTGATGATAGCCATACTTCTTCATTGCTGCTGAAAACCTACCAAACCACGCTCTAGGCGACTGCTTCAGCCCGTACAATGCTTTCCTTAACCTGCAAACTTCCTCCTTCCTGAAACCTCTACTGAACCCCGGAGGAGGTTCCATATACACTTCCTCCTGGAGATCTCCGTGCAGAAAAGCATTCTTCACATCGAACTGGTGAAGAGGCCAACCTTGGTTAGCTGCAACCGAGAATAACACCCTGATTGTATCAATCTTGGCAACCGGAGAGAAGGTCTCTGAGTAATCTATCCCATATGTCTAAGTATACCCTTTTGCGACGAGTCTCGCCTTATACCGTTCTACACTTCCATCTGCTCTGTGCTTCACTGTAAACACCCAACGACACCCCACGGTTCTCTTTTCTGGGGAAACGACACACTTCTCCCATGTCTCATTTTTCTTAAGTGCCTCCATTTGTGCCTGCATAGCCTGCACCCACCTCTCATCTGTAAGTGCTTCTTCCACCCTGGTTGGTATCGAAACCGAATGTACGGCCGTTGTATAAGCTTGGGCTTGTTCGGTCAGGGTTCCGAGCACAAAGTTGGCTACTGGGTACTTCGGAGCTCGGCCCGTATGTTCAGGTTCATACCGTCTGGGCGGGACTCCTCTGTTGGCTCGTGGTGGGAGCATATATCTTCCCGTATCTCGAACATTACTCTCCCCCTGTCCTTCTGTATCCCCTGCACTGTTATAGGGAGTAGGCGAAATAGTAGGTGACACAGAAGTAAGCAAGATATCATTACTCACCTCAGGACTATTCGTCGGGGTAGTGGGCTCAGTGGAGGTAGCCGCGGGCTGTACTGCGGGAGGTGGTGGCTCAGTGGTCCCGCCTACTTGCTCTTTTGGGACCGTGCTAGGCCAAGACAGGGGTGGCACCCCACTCAGTGGATCTTGCTGACTACTCTCCCCCTGACTACTGAGTGGGGAAAGAAAGAAGTACTCTGACTCTACGAAATCACAATCCATCGTGGTGAATAGCCATCTAGTAGATGGATGGTAACATCGATACCCCTTCTGGTTAACCCCATAACCAACAAAGACACACTTAACTGAACACGGGTCGAGTTTAGACCTGACTGTTTTTGGGAGATGGACAAATACAGAACACCCAAAGACTCGTGGCTGGAGGGTTAGAATAGATGGAATACTGACTTGAGAGTTTAGGCATTCTAGTGGTGTTTTGAAGTTGAGAGGTTTGGAGGGCAACCGATTCACAAGATAAACTGACGTAGCCACAGCTTCGGGCCACATGTAATGAGGATAATGAGATTCAATCAGTAGGGACCTGGACATCTCAAGTAGCTGACGATTTCTGCGTTCAGCTACCCCATTCTGCTGTGGAGTATGGGAGCAGGAAGTTTGGTGTACTATTCCTTGATTCTGGAAGAATTGTTTTAAGACAGAGTTAACATATTCCCCCCCATTATCTGAACGAAGAACTTGGAGGTGAGAACGAAACTGAGTACGAATCATATGGAAGAACTCAATGAATTTATCAGAAACTTCAGCTTTATTTTTGAGAAAATACACCCAAGTCATGCGTGAATAATCATCAATAAAAAGAACAAAATACCTGAACCCCTGACTTGACTCAGTGTTCGGGGCAGGGCCCCATACATCAGAATGCACTAAGGAAAAAGTTGTCTTAGACCTAGAGTTCGACACAGGGTAGGACTGCTTATGACTTTTTGCGAGTAAACAAGTTTCGCAAGAAAACTGACTAGCTGAAGAAAACAACTTTGGAAATAATACTTTAAGATACCCTAGTGACGGATGACCCAATCGACGGTGCCACAACCACTGCTGACGATCCACTGTCCCGTGAGCAAGCGCTGCTGTTCCGTGTTGAACCACCTCGTCGACGTAGTACAACCCCCGTTCCTCAGTACCACGCCCAATCACCTTCCCCGATCGAATATCCTGCAGCAGATAGAAAGTAGGGAACATTAGCACCATACAATTGGGCTCTTTAGTAACTTGGCTAATAGACAGTAATTTGTATGTCAAGCTTGGCACATAAAGACAATTCTGTAGTTTTAAGTTTGGAAGCAACTTCACAGTCCCCATGCCCTCAACCGGGCATATACCACCACTTGCATTCAAAATTCCTTTTTTTGAGGGTGCTCGAAATTCCTCCAAATCCGATCGATCAAAAGTCATGGTGTCAGTGGAACCACAATAAAAAATCCACCGTGACTTTTACTCGTTACCCTGTGAATTAATATGAAGAGCTGTACCTGTTGTATCATCTTTTACATATGGGGTCTTACAATCACAAGTGGAACAACTATTGGGGTTATAATTGCAGAGATTACAACATGTGGGGGCTGAATTGAAAATATGGGGGGAATTGGAATTAAATAAAAGAGAGGAAGGGCTTGGTGGTAAATACACCTCATGTCCTATACCTAAATTCGCACGCCCCAATTCCTCCTTCACATCAGACGCCGACTCCTGTTCTTCTTCTTTCTTCTGTTCTGCCGGTGGTCCACCATGTCCGGCGGCGGCGACCGACGCTGCGCCATGAGGCGCCGTCGTGTAATCCCGTCGTCTACTCCTCCACCCTTCCGGCCACCCAATCAGTTCGTAACATCCTTTTTCGGAGTGGCCGGGTCGTCTGCAGTGCCCGCACACCACGGGGTTGCTGTCGCTGCTGAGATTTCGGCGTGGCGCCGCCGTTGGGGAAGGTCTAGGCGGCCCACTCGCCGTAACTGTTCGCGTTGCTCCTGTTCTGTTTTTGCCGCGACCAACGCCGTCCCGGGATGAGTTTCCGGCCACTAGTCCGACTCCGATGCTTGATTCAGACGCCAATGATGAGTTCCGACCCCCTAAAATCTCACGCCGATTCCCTTCTCGCCGGATGGTGGCATAGGCCTTCTCTACGGTTGGAAGTGGGTCCTCTTTCAAGAGGTCTCGTCGCTCCGATTCGTACCTATCGTCGATCCCGGCGAGGAATTGGAATAACTGGGTCTCGGATCTGAGGCGATTGAAGGCCGTGATGTCCCGCTCGCAAGCCATCGGATTGGGTTGTCGGAGCTCAATTTCTCTCCAAATTCTTTGGAGACTGCTATAATACTTTTCGATACTGTCCGTCCCCTGTCTTAGGTTATTGGCCCTGACCGTAAGGTCGTAGATCTGAAGGTCGTCCCTGCTGTGGCTGTACGTGGAGTTTAGTGCGTCCCATAGCATCTTTGCCGTCGGGTATTCGGCGAAGAGGACCACTAATTCTGGCTCCATGTTATGTAGTAACCATGTACAGACGATAAGATCCGTCTGTTCCCATTTGGCGTAAGCCGGAGAATCTGCTGGTGGTGGTGGTGGGTTGCCGGTTAGATGATTCAATTTCCCCCTCCCCCCAATCTCCATTTTCATGAGACGTGACCAGAGGGAATAGTTGAATTGGTTAAGTTTGATGTTGATAGAAACGGATTGGGACATTGGGTTGTGGCTCTGATTGATGTCGGGCTGTGTTGTTTGTAGATTGCTGAGTATACTAGCTAATTGGGTGGCTAGGGAATCGCCGGGCTGTTGCGATCCCTTGCCGGTGCTACTGTTGCTGTCTTCGGCCATGGCCGAGAAAGGTTAGGGTACGTGATGAGCAAGGTTCTGATCCAATTATTGGATCGTCGCCCGCTCTGATACCATGTTGAACTTAAGAGAATTCATGTTTTTTGAGAAATTGTATTATTTCTGTATTAACTGTATGTACAATGCAACCTACAAGGGAGGCTAAATACAAATACACCTAAACTAGGAAAGGAAAGTAAATCACGTTAACAATTTACACTAATACACAAATCCCTGGTTATTTGCTTGCTATACTTTGACAGGTAGGACCCTTGATGCTCTTAAATTCTCTAAAGTTTTGATACTTACACTCACCTCCCCTGATCTGTGATTAAGACAAGACTGATATTTTCTTGCTTGTTGGAAATGCAGATATTTGGCTCCTGAGTATTTTCAGCATGGTGAAGTATCTGATAAAACCGACATTGGAACTAACAACCGGAAGAAAACCAATCGAGTCGAAAAGAGGACCAAGGGAAGAAAACTTGGTTTTGTGGGAAGAAAAAAAGTATGGAATGTGTACATTGTGAATGGGGTATAAGTAGCCAATTTCCTGCCAAATTATAGCAGCATGAACAGTGCATTTCCCCCCAAAATCAGATTTAATGGCAAAATTCGCTTTTCCATCCATTTTTTAACGGTGGGACCAAAATTGTAACAAATTAAATCAACGGGACTAAAATTATCTAATTCTGAAAGAATGGGACCAAAATTGCAACTGACCCAATCCTATGGGACCAAAAATATAATTTGCTCTAAATTTTTTGTTAAATCAGCTTTTGGAAAAAAACGGAATCACTATTCTCTAAAGTGATTCCGCTTTTGCCAAAAGTGGAATTATTATTCACTACAGTAATTCCGCTTTTTGGAAAAGTCAAAAATCCCAAAATTGCAATATATCCAAAAAAAAATACACTAAAAGTACACTATTCCTAAAAAAAACACCAATTTTAGAAATTCAACGCCCGTTTCGTCTCTTCTCAATTATTAGTTATATACATACAAGGCGACTGGTAGACCATGTCTATTCTGGTGGTCCCAAATGGTTTTTTTCTGTATTTAAAGATAACTTCCATGTGTTATTTGTATTTAACCCCCACAAAATATCATCAAGAAAATTCTATATTCGAAATAAGTTATTCACGTCATCCAAATTCCAATGTGCCCGACAACTTAAAGTGTATTTTGAATAATCATAGATTCATAATGACCCTTTTGTAGCTCACCAATAATACTATGGTTTTAGTCTTTTCATCTTGTTTCGGCTCTTTTTTTTTTATACAATTTTCCATACCGAGTGGCATCATGTCAATGTGTTACATCACATGCAAATTGTAAATTTACCCAGAGACGGAGCTACAGGAGGGCTGGCCCCTAAATTTTGAAAATTTTTGTTTACCCACCCCCCTATAGTTTTTAGAAAAATTTTTTTTTTGTTCCTTTTATTTTGAATTTTCCCCCCCCTAAATTTTAAAAAATTTCGTTTACTATCTACATATTTTAGAAAATTTTATATTTTTGCCCCCTTTATTTTAGATTTTCGCCCCCTTAATTATAGATTTTACCCCTTTTATTTTAAAATAAATTATGGTTTCACCACTCTTGAAAAAATATTATTTATATTTTTGATATTACGAATTTTCGTCCCCCTGGTTGCAAATCCCGGCTCCGTCCCTGAATTTACCAGTCACGTTAATCATATGTAACTAGAAAAAATGGTTAAGAAAACTATTATATATATGCACCAACGTGATAATATTTCATATTATACCAAAAAAACAATCGATATACTTTTTAATTCCAAGGCATCGCAAAAAATCATGATGAGCCGTCCAAAGCTAATTCCTTGTGCACCTCTGTTTTTCCTTGTTATTTTGTCCATACTCATGGCTTCCTTCAAACTAAGCTCTTGTATGAATGAGAATCACATTAGCCGTACCATTTTCTGTCCCGAAATTGAAAAACAGGCTCTTCTAAGCTTCAAGCAATCTCTGGAAGATCCCTTTGATCAACTCTCTTCATGGAATAATCACAGCAGCGAAGTGAATTGTTGCAACTGGAAACGCGTTGTCTGCAACAACTTCACCGGCCATGTCCAACAGCTCCGTCTTCAATCTTCAGCTTTTTTGAATGGCAAAATAAGCCATTCCCTGCTGAATTTAACGCAGCTGAGGTATCTTGACCTTAGCAATAACAACTTCACCGGAAGAATCCCTTCCTTCATTGGGTCTTTGAGAAGCCTCCGCTATTTGAATCTATCGGATGCTGGATTTCATGGAGCCGTTCCCCATTCTATCGGTAATCTTTCAAATATACGCAGTTTGGCTTTTGGGACGGAGGAAGGCACAAACAGCCTTTACGCCGACAGTCTTGATTGGTTGTCAGGGCTTTCGAAATTGAAGAACCTCAGTATGAATCGTGTGAACCTGAGAGAAGCTGCAACAAACTGGGCACCAGTGATCAACTCACTCCCTTCTTTGGAACAAGTACACCTCAATTATTGCAATCTAAGTTTCATCACTGATTCCTTGATGAATGAGGTTAATGTTTCTTCTTCTCTCTCCGTCCTCGATCTTTCTAGTAATTATGACATTTTTCCTTCTCGCATCCCGAGATGGATTTTTCAGCTAAGCAACCTTGTTTTTCTTGATTTGAGTGGCAACAATTGTGAAGGACCAATTCCAAGTATTAGCAATACCACCAAACTTCAACACATTGACCTCTCTTACAATAATTTCAATTCCACCATTCCTGATTGGCTCTACTCTTGCACTGACCTTCAGGTTGTCGATTTGAAAGACAGCTTTCTAAAGGGTACGATTTCTGGTGCCATAGCAAATCTAAGCTCTCTCAATACGCTCGATTTAACTGAAAATGAACTTTCTGGAAAAATACCAAGAGAAATTGGCAACTTGTGTCAAATGCAAAAGTTGAATTTAAGTTCTAATAAGTTAAAAGGAGAATTATCAGATTCGTTTGGAAATATGTCTGATTGCTTCTTAGATTCTTTGCAGCACTTAAATCTATTTGGCAATCAACTTTCTAGTCATATAACTGATAAATTCGGGGAGTTTAAGAGTCTGACACATCTTGCTCTAGGCAATAACTTATTATCAGGTGCAATCCCATTGAGTCTAGGGCAGCTAATGTCCTTAAAAACACTAGGTCTTTCTGATAACAAATTGAGTGGAAATCTTCCAGAGAGTTTGGGTCAACTTTTTAACTTGGAGTATCTTCATATTAGAGGCAACAAGCTTGAAGATGTCGTGACGGAAAGCCATTTTGCCAATCTCACGAAGTTAGCATATTTAGCTGCCTCTAACAACCACAAAATGACTTTGAAAGTGAATCCAAACTGGATTCCACCCTTCCAACTTAAGTTTCTGGCACTAGGTGCGTGGGACTTAGGCACTAAGAACATTCCCTCATGGCTCAAGACACAGAAGAATCTTCACACGCTAGTTTTATCTAATACTGGAATATCGGGTGTTGTTCCTAACTGGATTTGGGGGATTAGTCTTTTAATTCTGTCTGACAACCATCTCCATGGAAAGATTCCAGAAACATTTGGAAATAATACTGTTGTCGACTTGAGTTCCAATCGATTCAGTGGTTCATTGCCTCGAGTAGGAGATTTAATGTTGGCTCTAATTCTCTCAAACAACACATTTTCAGAAGGTCTATCACACTTTCTCTGTGGCGAGGTTGTCCCAAATAATTTGGAGATTCTTTCTTTATTGGGAAATCAATTGACTGGAGAATTGCCAGATTGCTTCATGAATTGGCCTTCACTAAAGGTGTTGAGGTTAGGAAATAACAACTTGTCTGGAAGCATACCAGATTCCATAAGATTTCTCACAAATTTGCGGTCTTTGGATCTGCAAAGCAACAAGTTTTCTGGGCAAATACCTTTCTCAATCCATAAGTGCCTCCGATTAGACAATATCAACCTTGCTCATAATAACATTGAAGAGAACATACCAAAATGGATGGGAATGAGCTTACCTGATTTGAAATTTCTCATTTTACGCTCAAACAAGTTGAGTGGTCAAATTTCTTCAAATATATGCCTCCTCAACTCTCTCCAAATTTTGGATCTCTCACACAATAATTTTTCTGGGATGATACCAAGATGTGTTGACAACTTTACTGCCATGGCTAACAGAAAAGGTGAGAGTGAAGTGAGTAGTGCACTCTATTTTGTCGGTAATAATGGTTGGAACTTCATAGAGAGTGCAATTGCCACTACCAAAGGACGAGAATTCCAATACAGCACAATTCTCGGATTGGTTATGAATATGGACCTTTCGAATAACAATTTGTCCGGAGATATCCCAAAGGGGCTGACCAGTCTTGTGGAATTGGGATCACTCAACTTGTCAGGTAATCAGTTGACGGGATTAATCCCATACAACGTTGGAGACATGAAGCAATTGGAATCTCTTGATTTATCAAGAAACTCTCTATCCGGTGGAATTCCCAACAGCTTCAGGGCTCTCTCTTTTTTGAACTATTTGAATTTGTCTTACAACAAGTTAACTGGGAAAATACCAGAAAGCACACAATTCAACACCTTCAAGGCTTCGAGCTTTATCGGAAACCAACTCTGCGGACCTCCATTAACAAGAAACTGCAGCAGCAATGGTGATAAAGTCCCTGCACCAGGGAAGACAGAGGAGCATGAAGGCAGTAAATCAAAGATAGATTGGTTTTATGTATTTGTATCTTCAGGATTCGCCGTGGGATTTTCAGCTGCTTGCTCGACATTGATGTTGTACAAGTCATAGAGGGATGCCTATTTCGGGTTTGTGGAAGACATCTGGGACAAACTCTATGGATTCTGCTATGTGAAATGGAGGATGTTCGTACGAAGATGATCAGGTTGGAGTTCGTCATCATGTTGAAACTTGTAAGTGTGCCAATAAATTTTGTTTCCACTTTTTGCTTTAAAGTTTATTTTAGTTTTGAACTATTATATTTTTTTCCAAATGTATTTCTTTGTGGAAATAAAGATTGTATGTTTTTCTCTCTTTCTTTTTTTTTTTTTAACAGAATCAATTTTATAATAATTTTCTAACTACTACTACAAATGATAAGCGCATCGAGCTCATTTATCAGTTATCATATGTGCTTATTTATCAGTTATCGTCCATATTAAGAATCCAATACTGACTTAAGGGTTGGACGGTCGTCACCTATCAAACCCCTGGCTAGTTCACCCCCACAAATACAAATTCTTGACAGACCAAGCTACGAGACTGTTATAAACCAAACATTCAACAATTTCAAACATATAATTTAGCAAAATAAAGAAAACGTTGAATGTAATATTTGGGAAAATTATTACAAGCGTAATATAATTATGTAAAAAATATTACCCTCCTACGCAACAAATCAACAAAGCGTGAAATCAACGAAGCCTCCTCCGCCTATAAATTATGTGCTCCTTCAGGCGTATGCTCTTATTTTTCAGCGTTGTTCTTCCTGGAAATAACAACTGTTCAATCCGAATCATCAAACTCGTGTTTCGGTTCTAAACTTTGTGAATACTAATGGTGAATGTAACTCTTTTTCGTCTTGTTTTCAATTATTGGAATTTGATTCTGCCTCATGTGACGAAGTTTGAAGATCTCATGAACTGCGTGTTGTGAAACAGGAGGACCTCTGGCAGCAGGCTTTTGCAGTTGGGACGGAGGTTAGAATATGCATAATTTCTGTATATTTGTGAAATCTTATAGTTCTCTGTGTTGTACTCTTTCATCCTTTGATTAATGTGCTTGTTTTCTGTCCCTTTTTTTCCATTTCCAGTGGGAATTGGGATCAGTTGGACATGGTATATCAACACAACTGGAATTTCTCTAATTTGGAAGTGAGTTTCACCATGTTTTTATGCTTTTCTAGTTCTTGAGTTAGTTGCCAACTTCAGAGCATTAATATAACAACCTGAAGAATTAAGGAGTTCTTGTGCTGATGTTAGTTGAGCAATTTGGCAGGATGCACTCGAAAAGGGCGGAGAATTACATGATAAGAAGGTCTACCTATTTGGATGCACCGAACGTGAGTAACTTTGCGAATTTTCTCATTCGGTTTATATTTTACTTCAGAATTTGTATGCAAGTTTTTATCGGTTTCAACTAACAAACCATTGTTCTGCAGCTCAATTGGTCCCTTCCCAAGATCAAAAAAGAGTTGCAATGATCCCTGTTGTGGTTGCTGTAATTTCCGGAACATCTTCAATTACTAAATTGTTTTTAACTATGACAGTTAATCTATTTTGTTATTGTAAATTTGTCTGATTGATCATGTTCTACTAGATGTTAGATAGTAGCACCTTCCTTGATACCAATGATGGGATTACACGTTTTGCTAACTTATCTAGTAAGTGAATATCGTTTATTGCTATTGTTCTGACCGAAAAATTAGATCGTAGAGTTAGTGAGGTGTTGGTATCTGTCTGTCTCTGGTATAGCCACAATTGCGTGTGTGAGATCTATGTAATGCTGTTGGCCGTGTTGTCTTGTATGCTATTTCAACCTTATGATGGTATCAGTTTTCCACTTTGCCAATAGAAATGAAGTTTCTAGTATTGTCTGAACTCGGATCATGGTGTTGTCTGCTTTCTCTTGTGTCAGTTTGTTAGTTTGTTATCTGATTTGCTGTTGTAGAAGATTACTCATTAAATGTATGTCTTTTGTGTTAATAGATTGTTTCGCCTTTTCCTCCATCGGACAAGATTGGAATTAAATCAGTTCAAAGAGAAACTGAAGAAATATTGCCGATGAAGCAAATGAAAATGGACTGGGTTCCATATATTCCACTTGAGAAGAGGTACTAATAATTCCATTTCTGTTGTGTGCTGCTTTTTTTTTCACGAAACTTTAGGTGATCCTTTGATTTTATTTTTTCAACAGGGAAGCACAAGTCGAAAAACTTAAAAAGTCTCAAATTTTCATTTTGAGCTGTACTCAAAGGAGGTAAATATTCTGCTTTTTCTTCACTTCTTTTCTCTTTAAAATAGATCATTTGAGGGATAATTACAATTTAAATCTTCCTGGTGGAAGTGTTAAATATATTCAATTTTGTTATTTGCTATATTTGTGGTACTTTTCCATCAGGTGTATTTGAGAGTACGGTTTTAAAAATCATCCTGTTGCTGCTCAATTAGTTTTTGCTGATCGAGGGATTGTGGAAATCCGTGATGTTTAAACGATATATGAGAGAGGTGCTTGCCTTGTATCAAATGTCCTATATATTAGTCTCTGACTACTTGGCAGCTCTCATACTTGTTTTTATTCTTATTAAAGCCAAAACTGGTGATCTTTTTATCGTCGATTATTAGTTTAAAGTTGTTAAACGGTGGGAAAACCCGTAGAAACACAAACTGTTGCTATTCCTTTTCACTTTCTTCATAACCATATGGTACCAAGATCAAACAGGAGGGTAAGTGGTACTGTTTGCCAGCTTGTGGGATATATGATTGTTGGTTAGGATTGTTTAAACTTTACCGAATTTTGTATAATAGATGTTTTTTGCGCAGAGCTGGTCCGAAGCATTTGATCATAGACTGTCTGGAGAAGTTCAAGTATTACTTTCCAATTTACCATGTTACCGAATTTTTTATAATCTTTTACGCTGGGCTGGTTTGATGCATTTGAAGATAGACCGTTTGAAGAAGTTCGAGTATTGCTTACCATGTGATTGAAATTGGTCTCCTCTCTTATACTTGATTTCTGCCGCCTTTGCTCATACAGTAAAGATAGAACGTTTGAAGACATGCTCCTTTTATATTGACAAAGAGGTAGGTTCTTGTTATGAGTGTGTGTACAAATGTTGTCTGACAAAACAGAGGAGAACATCAACATAGTTGTCTAGAAGCAGTAACCAATTGTAACGTTCATGATCTCTTATTTGAAAGGTTCCTTTGAGTTGGAGTTAACAAAATCTATGTTGGCAATCCTTGTCTTTTCGGCAGATTTCTACAATCCCTTCCAGGAAGATGAACTTGAACAGAGCACAGTGGTGGATCCCCTATTTCCAATAGAACCGCAAGTAAGTTGTACTAAATTCTGAACAATGAGAAAAATACGACAGACCGACTTAACAAGGCTAATCTAATTTCATATTTGCCCCCAGGTTGTCTGTGAGTTTGATTGGGAACTAGATGAATTAGAGGTATGCTTGAAATTCTTTTACCATGATCGCGGCATTAGCTTACATTATGAGAAAGCTCTGTAACAATCTTTAATGTAGAAAAGCTTTTTGACCGCTTCAGGAGTTCACGGACAAGCTCATTGATGACGAAGCATTGCCGGCTGGCCAGAAAGAACCCTTCAAGGTAAAACTTCACTATAGTATCCATATATTCATATAGCTCTTGGTTGATCTTAAACATCACATTTCACTGTTATTATTCTTCGTCTTTTTGTCTCTAGGATTTTGTGAAGGAGAAGGTCCGAGAAGCTAAGAAAGCTAATCGTGAGGTACTTTCTTCGATAATGATGAAAGCACTCGTAGTTAATCTTCTCAATATGTCATGCATATTGAATTTTGTCTGCTCTTCGTATAGGCAAGGGAGGCCCGGAAAAAGGCTCGGGATGAAATGAGTGAGGAGACGAAAGCTGCATTTGTGAACATGAAATTCTACCAGTTTTATCCGGTTTCTACACCGGACACTCCTGATGTAACAAACGTGAAGGTAAATGCTCTCATTCTTAATGCTTTTGTTTCTCGTCCTAGCCCGGGTTCTGAAGTTGTTTGTCCCAATAAATTTTTAGTTCTTTTGTAACTTAAGACGTATCATTTTAGTCTTGCAGTGGTCTGAAATCTAACGTTTCATTTTTGTCTTACGTTGAACTTCGGTTGCAGTCACCTTTCATCAACAGATACTACGGGAAAGCCCACCAAGTTTTCTGAAGAGAGACAATGCTTAGAAACCAGACCAGCCTTGTATCTATAAGATATTTGAACTCCATCGTTATATTCGTCGTGTTGCCTGTTATCGTCTCTATTTCGCCATCGAAACTTAGCTCCCGAAAAATGTGGATGCCGATTCCTCAAGAAACGGGAAACAGCCAACCTAAGTGTCATTTTGTATTGACAGGAAAAACAACAATTTTGTAGACAATGGAATCTGGAATTCATGAGCTGTGAGTTCCCCCATATATATGGTTGCTTCTTCTTAATTAACTTATATTTTGGATGATGCACATATTTTCGGATTGTTTGGAATGACAACATTTTGTTAGCTTAAGTAGAAATAAGTTAGAATCTAAGCATATTGATTTCTGATTCTAGTTCTAGACTATCTTTGTAAATTATATGCCGAGTTATTCAAGTCTAACAAAAAGGTTTCTAGAATTCTTTTTTGTTAAGCTCAATTGTTTAGTTTTTCTCGGATTTTTTACAAATCTAAAATAAGTTCACTTTGTATTGATCTCGTAAGTTCACTTTGTATTAACCTCATGAGGTAGGAATAGGATTGCACAGGTCTGTACTTTATTATTTTTCTAATTAATTTATATGAGAATTTTATGTACTTTTAATTTATCTATGTTGCCAACGAAAATATGACACATAAAAATTAATTATATATTAAATATCAAAATAATATTTTTATTGCTTTCGTCTGGAACGCTTTTTCCTTAAGATTTTACTTTGGATCACACATTTTTCCTCAAGATCTTACTTTGGATCGTCATTTCTTAAGGATCGCAATTATAGAAGATCAGGACATCATATTTTTAGTTATGCTTTGTTTCCTTCTTTATTATGATTCATGATCTTCCATCCAGTTTGTTATATGATTTTACCAAATTCTCCCTTATTTTGTTTAGTTATCATTTTTTACACAACACTCCTCTAAACTATCCTCGCAAGCACATCCAGTGAAGTGGTGCTGCGAGTTTGGGTCTCCGGTTCGATCCTTCCATTGGATGCGTAGCTCCTCTTACTGCATTTAGGCTGAGATTCGAGTTTGGTCCTATCCATATGTTGGGATAAACCTTCAACCTTAGATTAGATGGATAGATCCCAAACAATTTTTTATTTTAATTTTAAAAATTATATCAAAAGAAATATTAGAATTAAATAATTAATTAATATTTTAATAAAAACTTTAAATATATCAAAATTTAAATTAAATAATGATAGCAAAATAAAGGAAACATCAAATCTAATATTTAGAAAAAAATATTACAAAAATAATAAAGGGAAAATGAAATTAAATTCTTCCTCTCCTAACTATGTTAAGAACCAAGAATTACCCTCTCCCACGTCTATAATACGCGATCTTCAACAAATTAACTAAGCGTGAAATCAACGAAGTCTCTACACCTATAATTACGTGCTGTACTTCAACAAATCAACAAAGCGTATTCTCATATTTTTCACCGTTGTTCTTCCTGGAAATACCAACAACTGTTCAATCCGAATCATCAAACTCGTGTTTCGGTTCTAAACTTTGTGAATACTAATGGTGATCGTAACTCTGCGTTTTTTTCCGTCTTGTTTTCAGTTGTTGGAAATTGATTCTGCCTCATTGTGACGAAGTTTGAAGATCTTATGAACTCTGTGTGTGCCATGCAGGAGGGCCTCTTGCAGCAGGTTTTTCCAGTTGGGACCGAGGTTAGAATATGCATAATTTCTGTATAGTTGTGAAATCTTATAGTTTTCTGTAATCCTTTGATTAATGTGCTTGTTTTCTGTCCCTTTTTTGTTGGAAGTGGAATCAGTTGGATATGGTGTATCAATATGAGTGGAACTTCTCTAATTTGGAAGTGAGTAGCCCAATTTCACCATGTTTTTCCAGTTTTTCTTTCTATTTCTTTAGTTAGTTGCCAACTTCAGAGCATTAATATAACAACCTGAAGAGTTAAGGAGCTCTTGTGTTGATGTTAGTTGAGTAATTTGGCAGGATGCACTCGAAGAGGGTGGAGAATTACATGATAAGAACGTATACCTATTCGGATGCACCGAGCGTGAGTAACTTTGCAAATGTTCTCGTAGTTTTTTCTTTCTTTTTCGGGTGAATGTCACGTCATGCCTTATTGAAGTTGAACTTTCGTGTTGATTTCTGAAAATAATATAGTCATTGTATCTCCAGGCTATTTGTCTGCAGATTTTTATGGAAATTTTTATTGTTTAGTTCTAACCAACCATTGTTTAGCAGCTCACTTGGTCCCTTTCCAAGGTCGACAAATACTTGCAATGATCCCTGCTGTGGTTGCTGTAAGACCTCGAACTTTTTAAATCACAAATCTTGTTTAATTGTGACTGTTAATCAATTTTTCTGTCTGTCTTTCTATTGTAAATTTATTTGATCATATTCTACTAGAAGTTAGATAGTTGTGCCTTCATTGATATATATGATGGTATTACTTGCTTTGCTAACTTATCTAGTAAGCGGATATTTGTGCGTTCCTATACTTCCGATGCAAAAATGATGTCGTAGATTTAAAGCAAAGTTGGTGAGGTGTTGTTGGTATCTCTCTGTCTGTGGTATTGCTGAAATCTCGTGGCGAGGATTATGTAGTAGTGCTGCTGGTCGTGTTATCTTCTACGCTATTTCAACTTTATGATGGTATCGGTTTTCCACTTTGCCGATTGAAATGAAGTTTCTAGTATCGTCTGTTTTCTTGTATCTGTTTGCTAGTTTGTCCTCTGATTTGCTGCTATAGGAGGTTGCTCATTAAATGTATATCTTTTGCGTTAAATGTTAATAGATTGTTTCGCCTTTTCCTCCATCGGACAAGATCGCAATCAAATCAGTTCAAAGAGAAGCTGAAGAAATATTGCCGATGGAGCAGATGGAAATGGACTGGGTTCCATATATTCCACTTGACAGGAGGTACTAATAATCCCATTCTGTTGTGTTCTGCTTTTGTTCACCAAACTTTAGGTGATTCTTCAGCTATTTTTTTCAACAGCGAAGCACAAGTCGAGAGACTTCAAAGGTCTCGAATCTTCACTTTGAGATGTATTCAAAGAAGGTAAATTATCTGCTATTTCCTTGCTCTTAAAGTTGATCATTTGAGAGAGAATGAGAGTACGGTTTTAAAAATCATCCTGTTGCTGTTTTGATTCGTATTTTCTGATCGAGGGATTGTAGAAATTCGTGATACTTATAACGATATATGAAAGAAGTGCTTGCCTTGTATCGAATGTAAGTGGTATTGTTTGCCAGATTGTAGGATATATGACCGTTGGTTGGGATGTTGGGCTGTTTATACTTTACCGAGCTTTGGATAATGGTTGTTATTTGTTGCAGGGCTGGTCCGAGGCATTTGAATAATGGTTGTTATTGGTTACCATGTGAGTGAAATTGATCTCCTCTCTTATAATTGATTTCTGCCTCCTTTGCTAGTATAAGTAAAGATAGACGAAGAGGTAGGTTCTTTCTCTGAGTCTGTGTACAAAACTGTTGTCTGATAAAGCAGAGGAGAACATCTAGAATTTTGTTAATTAGTTACCCGGATATGGTTAATCTGTTTCGTCTTCCATCATAAGTTATACTCTGCTCGTGTAACCCGTAAATCTGGAAACTAGTTCAAAGCTTCCTTGGAGTTGGAGTTAACATAATCTATGTTGGCAATCCTCGTTTTTTTGGCAGATATCTACAATCCCTTACAGCAAGATGAACTTGAACGGAGCACGGTGGTGGATATCCTATTTCCAATAGAACCGCCCGTAAGTTGTACTAAACTCTGAACAATGAGAAAAATACAACAGACCAACTTAACAAGGCTGACCTAATTTCATATCTGCCCCCAGGTTGTCTGTGAGTTTGACTGGGAACTAGAGGACTTAGAGGTATGCTTGAAATTCTTTTACCATGATTGCGGCGTAAGCTTATAGTACGAAGAATTTCATTTGTGGTGGTGTGCATTATATAGGCTTCTTTAACAATCTTTAATGTAGAAAAGCTTTTTGCCCCGATTCAGGAGTTCACGGACAAGCTCATTGAGTACGAAGCATTGCCGGCTGACCAGAAAGAACCCTTCAAGGTAAAACTTCACTATTGTAGCTCTGCTTGATATTAAACTTCAGATTTCCGTGCTATTCTTCTTCTTCATTTTCTGTCTTTAGGATTTTGTGAAGGAGAAAGTTCGAGAAGCTGAGAAAGCTAAGTGTGAGGTACTTTTTTCGATGATGATGAAAGTAGTCGTAGTTGATCTTCTCAATATGTCATGCATATTGAATTTTATCTGCTCTTCGTATAGGCAAGGGAGGCCAGGGAAAAGGCTCTGGATGAAATGAGTGAGGAGACCAAAGCTGCATTTGAGAATATGAAATTCTACAAATTTTATCCGGTTTCTACACCGGACACTCCTGATGTAACAAGCGCGAAGGCAAATACTCTCATTCTTAATGCTTTTGTTTATCGTCCTGGTTCTGCAATCTAAACATTTCATCTTTTTTTTATGTTGAAATTCGGTTGCAGTCACCTTTCATCAACAGATACTACAGGAATGCCCACGAAGTTTTCTGAAGCGAGACCATGCTTAGCTCCATTCGTTATATTGTCCCTGCCCCGCCATCGAAGCTTAGCTCCCCGAAAAATGTGGATGCCAATGAGGATCATCAAGAACAGGATACAGCCAAGCAAAGTGTCATTTTGTATTGACAGGAAAAACAACATTTTTGTAGACAATGAATCTGGAATTCATGAGCTGTGAGTTCCTCCATATGGTTGCTTCTTCTTAGTTTAGCTTGTTTTGAATGATGCAGATATTTTCGGATTGTTTGGAATGACGACATTCTGTTAGTTTAAGTATAAATAAGTTAGAATCTAAAAGTATTTGATTTCTGATTCTAGTTCTAGACTATTTTTGTAGGAGTCTCAACGTAATTATTGATTTAAATAGAGAAGTATAGAGTCAATTTAACGTTAGGTTAGTACGAAGCCAACCTCATAATAGACAAACCCTTTTCTTTTGCACAAGAAATTTTCTTATGGTGGTTCCTTTTTCTAAAACCGTCACCGTTTTTACTAAAACTTTCTGCAATTTTAACTTGTAATTTTGCTTCTCTAAGTACGAAAAAATTTGCTCACACTCGAATAGTGCATTTGATCAATCAACTTAAGACGTCTTTGTGAAAACTGTGAAGGAAAGATGGAAAGTTATTGCCAATAGAAGGGGGGGAAATGTAATTTTTGTAGTATCACCAAAATCTCAACTTTTCGGCACCATATTCATAGAAGAAATGATCTTTGGACTCCCTAACTATACAGAATAAAACCAACGTACCCTAACGAGTTGGGCACATCCTTTTGCATTACTTTTTATGTCCATTTTCCATGATCCAACTACTTCACTCTAGGACATGTTTTGTTTAACCATTTTTAAAGAACACTTCCTTGTTTGGAAAGAGACGAAACCATGGGGTGGTTCGTACCGCGTGTTTTTATGTGGGTCACACTGAAATCAATGACATCAAGGTTAAATCTCGTAGTTTCTGCGACTTGCCTCATGATCTTGTAATGTTGTGTATCGTACCCTGATACTCATTTTTCTTTAGGTTAGATCTTATAGAGTCACTGGAATTGAGATGGTCTTGATAAACTTGCCATATAAATCAAGAATTTGAGTGGTTAGGTTAATTACTATTGTAAAACTAGTTAATTACGGGAGCTATATATGGTTTGTGGTGAAAATTGATTCTCATTTGGGATGCCACAAAAATTGAACACAAGAAGAGATGTTCTTTTTAGGCAAAATTAGTCAAATAAAGATGTTAATTGTCCAAACAAGGGCGCTTAATCATCTCAACAAATAGTCATATTATGGTCACTATCAGCCATTATCTTTCTTGGGCTAACATGTGACTCGAACGGGCCTTAATATTGGGCCAAACAGCTAGATTTGGGCCTTATTGGTTAAACTGGATTTGGCTGAATTTCTCTATAAAATACTAATATAGTATTTGAAAGGAAGGGAATATAATATGGCTATCGACGGATCGAATTTTAGCCCGAATCTCATCCGGATTTTGATATATTCAACAGATAAAAAACTCGCTGGATTATATCCAATTGTAGATATCCATTATCCGAAATGAATGTATCAAATATGAAATTAATAAATTCGATTCATTAAAAATTTGAATTGGGCTATTTATAATATTTTATTAAATTAACTATTTTATAAATAAAGTATACTAATAAAAAATAATTAAAAGTTAGAATTTTAATGTATATACCATTGCATTTAATAATATATCTTTCAATGTTTATGTTAAAGCAATATGTAATCATTTATTTAAATTAACAAATATTAAATGAATAAAAGTAGAAACAATAAATAACTATTTAACTAATAATTATTTGGTAATTATTACATGTTTATATTTATTTATATATATATTTTTTCATGAAAAAAGTTTTAAATTTTATTATTAATCGGGGTCGGACCTTTTATCATACAGAATCCGACCAGATTTTATTGGACTCAATATTGATGAATCTGAATCCTATAGGAGGTAATTGGATATTCATTTTTCCATTGACAACCCTAGAAAATACTACTCTAATAAACAGGAAGCTATGATTCATGAACAAAAACATCTTCTCTTATATTTTTAAGAGAAAAGCATCCGGCACGACATGCTGATATTCTTACAAGTCTCCGTACATCTGATATTTCACCACTTCCAACGTCCCGTAGAAGTTTAGACGAATACGCCTTACTAGAACATGATACAAAAATAAAATTACAAATATTCTTTTTCTATATTGTTCATCTATACATACCATTTCAGCAATGATGCTCAACTTGATCCATGTCTATCTCATTTCTGTCCCAGCACAGCACAGCACAGCACAGACAGAGCATATGAATCCCCTGATTGGTCCCCAAACCGCACTTTCAACTAAAGCCATTGAATGAGGCTGCAACTTCTTCACACTTTGGTTGATTTCTATGCGTTTTGGCTACCAATTTGGATGCCCTATTTCACTTTATCATACCTTTTTCTACTGTGCTGTATGACTCACTCCTAGGGGATTCCATCCCACCATTAATGGAACTAGCTAGGGTTTCATCCAAGTTCTTGAATTTTATTTTTGAGTCCTATACATGTGTTTAAATCCAATTGTGTTGAGCAAATTCTAGTTATATACGGTAGAAACATTGAATCAACCGTAAAATACAAGAACGATTAATCAATAAACAAGTCACGTTGGTTTAACTGAGTATCTTGTGTTAGAGTATTTAAGCACACGATTATCATTAGAATAGAGATATTTACATCTTACAAGACGTACGGATTGACTTGAATAATGAGAGATGAAACTAAAAAAGAAAAACAACCCACAAAAGTATGCGTTTGAGTCGTAGCTGATAGCGGAGGCAGCAAGTCTGGTAACCCTAAATCAATTGATGGATGTTGTGTTTTCTAATGTGTATGAGATTTGTGTCTTTCTTGATATGAGTGATAAACTAATCATTTAAAATACAATTAGATCGTCTTATATTTCGAAATTTAGTATTTAATCTTCGAATCGGGATAGGGGTGGTGCGTTCATGACCGCATCAACTCGACTAATAAATAACATCTTTCATTAATTTATCAAATCTTGCTAGGTTAATTACATCATGGATATAGTATAGTAGGAATTGATGCATTAATATGCATGACTTTATAGTTAAAGATTGATTGAGGTATGAAGAATACATAAATATTACTTAGGTCAATCTATATTTTAAACAGTATTAGCTCATGTGATGTAGCAAGAGACATGTTTGGGAAAGAGGAAGATGGTTGACCTATTGTATTGTGCCTTCTGCAGTAGGGTAAGTCATGTTTAGTGCTTACATACATAGCAGACATCAAGTTTGGATTGTGATGGTGATTGAGGGTTAAGTTTTGATCATGATTAATTAAAATTTTCTAAGTGTTGAACTAGTCTTTTATTATTGCTCCTCCAAGTCCCTGACCTTTCCAAGTTTGTACAGTATTACGCTGATTAAATGAGTATTAACGATACATGGATACGGACACGACACAATACATATATGATGATATGAATTTTTTCTTAAATTTTCCACGTGAGGAGTGCTGGATACATTATCCAAAACAATACGATACGTTACGATAAAATGATATTTTTAAAAGTGTCTGTTAATTAAAGAGATTACTTTATTTAATGGATGGATCTTGTTCTAAAAGAAGGGAATGTGGGAATTCTTGCATAAATCAAATATGGCCTTTATTGGCACAAAATATTATAAAGATTGTTGTTATTATTATTATTTTTGTTTCCACCGGAGGTCACAATCTGACACCAACGAAGACAAAACCTAAAGACTTTTCGGCGGTGCATTCCACACCATGTAATCAGTTTGGAGCTCGTGCTCCATCTTTGTAATTAAGCTTGTCGGTGCTATCATTCATCTCTCTAAAAATATGACGGATTCTAGACTACTACGGCATATGAAGAATCTCCGACGATCCATAATAACATTTCGCATAGCCGTCGTTCTCAATTTCCCGCTCCATATCGAAAAAATATGGAAATTTCTATATAAGAATAACCCTTTTTTTTTTTTTTTCATTCTATTTATCTTGTCCTTGATAAAAATTTAACTCCATTACTAGTAAATGTTAATGCGTACAAAATTGGAGAAAAAATGTTGAATATAAGTACAATACTTAAATGCTAGATTCATAGAAGAATTCTTCTAAGTAAATAGTTATTGTAAATAAACAAAACACCTAATTATAGCCCTTGTCCAAAAATTACGTTACATAGTTAGTGTAATAAACTTATATTTCATAATTTAACCGATAGATATGTATATTAAACAAGACTATAATTATCAATACACTAAAATTGTATATACAATTTGAAAATTACTTTCAATTCCCTTAAAAAAAATTAAAATCATTTATTTCGACTCCATAATAATAATAATCTCTAGAAACTGAAAAGTAAAAAACAAAATAAATATTTGGACACGTGACGGTCAATTCCTGGAAGCATCCGCAGTCACGCGCGAACTATAGAGAAGACTGCAGCCTCATTTTCCCGCAAGGGATCCCTCCGGTTCCCCTCTCTACAATTCTCTCCACTCCTCAAAAATCAGAATTGTGGACTCAAATATACCTCAATTTTGGAATTTCATATCCTTTAACATATATATTATAAAGTATGTGGCACACTAAATTTATTATTGATTTATATATAAAATAATTTTTTTGAATTATTCAAGAATTGAGACAGTAAGTTTGTATATATATATATATATATATGATGAATTTAATCATGAATGATTATGAAACAATATCAATTTAAAAAATGATTACCAAATTTGAATAGTATTAAGCTTGTATTAAGAATTTAGCTATTGAGTTTTTGGCTATTTCTTGCCGTCGACTGTGATAATTGGGGTAAAGTTAATCCTAAACATTATTTCAGAAATATCGTCGACTTGAAATATTAATGGTTAATTATGTTGATTATAATTTTTTGATTTATTTGAAGAGCTTGTAATAGTTTCATCTTTTTTTGAAATCATAAATAATCTATATATGGAACTATTATTGTCACTAAATTACTTTCCAAAATCTTGGAGGAAGTATCGAAAAAAGATCATGTTGGTAGATACAAGACTTAAACCTACAATTTGTTGGATTTTATTGAATAGAGTAGTATGCACTAGAAGTATGTGCGCCACTATTCTACTATTGTTGGTCTGATTCAGAATATAAAAGGAAACTAATTGTCTTGATGTACGTGTAATTTGGGTGATTGTTTCAATTACAGTGACAAAGTTTCATGTGATTCGGAAAAGTCTTCGCAAAAAATTCAAAAATATCGTGGTGGAAAACAAATTTTGAGATGAAAATTGATCTCATTAAAACCTCCGAGCTCGATAATATCCATTTAAAAATATTATTTGGACCGAACAACTTTCCTTGACCTTCATTGAGAAAGTACAATTGTTCACACTAACAGATGCGAGAATGAATGAATGTGCCAACTACTCTAGTACATAGAGATCATGAGATACGAAGTACAATATTATTTGATACCCCCGACATTCATATTAACATCCTTTTAAAGAAAATTCTCACCTCGTAACTAGTTGGTACTGGTTAATTTTTATAAAAATAAAAATAAAAAAACCAGAAATAATTAAACTAATAACACCTCCAAATATATAACTATGGCTTGGAAGAAATAAATATCAATAACAACCATCCATTTGGGCCAAAACTCGACTTCCGTTGTAAACTGAACTAACAGGAGGCAACGGAACCGGAGAGAAGGGCCCACAAAACGACCGCCGTGAGAGTCGTTTCATTTTTCTAGCCAATTTCTTTTCTGCTTTCCAACTTCAGACCTCCAAAGTTTTTGCGAACAAGAAAAAAAGGCGAAAACCCAAATATAGAAAAATTATATCAAAATTCAACTCTCTTCAAAGCTCAATCTCTCTCTCTCTCTCTCTGGAGGAATTGGAATTTGTTTCTCTCTCTGTCTTTTTCTTTCATTGCTAGTAATGGTGTCAGTCAAGAACCCTAGCAGTGTTCAGCAGCCGCCGTTTCTGTTCAGGGGGAGAAGAGTTGCATCTGTGTGAATACGCCTCGGTTTTTATCTATCTACGCCTTCTGTTTGGAGATACGGTTGATTCGGCAGCTGTAAGTGCTTCAAGTCTCGTTCTTTGTAGGTATGTGTTGAGATAGTTGTTGAATTGGGGCCGAATTTTGGGATTTTTGTGAGATTGTTTTGCCGATTGAACGAGTGATGGGGGTGTGGGAAGTTTTACTTTGGTGTCATTCGAGTTTTTGAGTTTTTATTGCTACTCTTTTTTTATTCCCCACTTCGTTTTTTTCACTGAAGGGGGGAAAATGGGAGCTTTTAAGGGGATAAACCCTGGCCAAAACGATGAAGCAATTTTCTATAAGAATGGATTGGTTTTCTATATGATTATCTGAGAGGTACTCTAATATCTTATTTTATTGAATCAGTTGAGATATACCGAGACAGGACTGGTTATGAATTTTTTATTTTTTCAGAGGCGGCAAGTTTTCTAGGTGGTTTGAACTAAACGTACAGTTAATTTAGTTTGCTGTCTTGATACCCAATCGGATGGATAAGTTTTCTTTTTCGATACTAGAGGCTTATTGATTGAAGAGCTTTACTGTTCTGTTCTTGAGGTTAGTGTTTGTTAAGTATGCCTGTAATCCTAAGTGATAATTGCTCTGATATTGTTTCCAGGTTTAAGTAGGGCAATCACTTTTGTGGTTTCAGACCTGTTCAGAAAATATTCCCTGGTTTATTAACTTAAAGAAGTTGGAACCTGGGTTTGACTTGGGAATAGCCTGCTGCAGTTGGCATGGCCGACGATGGCCTACGGCTTGGTGGGCTTTCTTCGGGATTGGCTGTTGTGTTGAATGGTAAGGACAGAAGAGAGGGTTCTGGAAAATCGCGCCTAGTTTCATACTGTGAAGGTTTTGGTGACCAATCTGTTGAGCGAACTCTTGAACACATTTTTAATCTCCCTTACAACACGGTTCATCAGCTGACTCGCCCAGTTAACAATGGCGCTGTTCGTTCGATAATAAAGAATGAATTCTTTAAGCACCATCCAGAATTAAAAATTGCTGCTAATGAAAACAGAGAGGGCATATGTACAATTTATGACGATTCACAACTCAGGGTTGTGGGGCTTGAAGAATCTAGCATTTGTGGAGACATTCGAATTGTCAAACATCCTTTACTTGTGGAAAGTCATGCTTTATTCAGTAGTGCAAGGGCCAATGCATGTGTATGGAAAGGAAAATGGATGTATGAAGTCACCCTTGAAACTTCTGGTATACAGCAGATTGGCTGGGCTACTGTTGCTTGCCCTTTCACTGATCATAAAGGTGTTGGGGATGCAGATGATTCTTATGCATATGATGGGAAAAGGGTCAGTAAATGGAATAAGGAAGCTGAGACTTATGGGCAGTCCTGGGTTGGTGGTGATGTGATTGGATGCTGCATAGATCTTGACTGTGATGAGATACTGTTTTATAGGAATGGCATCTCACTTGGGGTAGCTTTTGGTGGAATTAGGAAGATGGTACCTGGATTGGGATACTATCCTGCCATTTCTCTTTCTCAAGGTGAACGTTGTGAGTTAAATTTTGGGGGACTTCCATTTAAATATCCAATCAAAGGCTTTCATCCCATTCAAGATCCTCCCTCTTCCAAGTCTCTTGCAGTTAACCTTTTCGATTGCTATCTAAGGTTGCTGCAAATGCAGCGTCTGGAGAGGGCAGAAACCGACACTGTTGAGAAACTGAGTAGATTGAAACGATTTGCATCATTTGAGGAGCTCTCACGTCCTGTCTCACGTGGAATTTGTGAGGAGTTATTTTGTGCCCTCAATGCTGAAGTTGGGACTTCAGACTATATAGGACATGGTCCGTTCTTGTCATTCATGATGGAAGTCTTTAAAACTCATCCACCGCATGACTACTTAACTTTGGATGGCGTACTAGATTCATTTCTTGGATTTGAGGAGTCAAAATCATTGTTTGAGCATGTACTGGAGGCACTTTCATCAGCATGCAAAACAGCATCTTTGGTTCTTACTGAGTGTCCTTATTCAGGATCATACAGTTATCTTGCTTTGGCGTGCCATATGTTAAGGCGAGAAGAATTGATGACCCTTTGGTGGAAATCCTCAAATTTCGAAGTCTTGTTTGAGGGCTTCCTTTCTAGGAAAAGCCCAAACAAACAGGATCTACAATGTCTGATTCCTTCTGTTTGGTGGCCTGGCTCATGTGAAGACATGTCTAATGAGAACAGCATGGTGCTGACAACTAAAGCTTTATCTGAAGCAGTAAATAAGGTATCCTTCAGCATATCTGCAAGCCCCTTTTTGCATTTTATATTTCTCAGTTTAGCTTTATTAGACTAAAATTTGATTTTGACGATCTGATAGTAAATAAGTCATTCTATGGTGAGGGCTCAATCTGGGTATAGCTTTATATGCTCTTCCCTATAGTTCTGCATGAACTTGCGTAGTTATTATCATGTTATTGCCTTCTGATTATGTGAATGAATAGCACCCTGTTCTGGCTCATTGGCGATATGTGTTCTGGCTCCCTGGTGCATTCTGCTAAATCTTATATTTTTATCATGTATCAACAAGAAAACTAATTTTATATAGGATCTGGTTTGTTTGTCCTCGGCATGACTCGGTGTGTGGATATGTTAGCAATTTCCTATTTCGCTTTGGGATTCCTTGAGAAAGGTTTTTTTTTTTTTGGGGTCACCTTCTAGTCTTATTTGGGTCACTTTCGTTGAGAAAGTTTTAATACTCTGCAACAGTGGTTGTCAGTAATATTATTATTTTTTGGTCTAATTAAATCATATCTGATATGTAATTGTGTTGTTAAGCTCGACTGCTAAAAGAATATTATGCTAGCTGAGCTAGATGTAGTTTTCAGGACTTAAGTTTCTATGTAACATGAATTGTTTTGCCAATGTATTGTAATAAATTCGGCAATCCGCTGCTATGTCATAAAATGCATTACAATGCTAGTTTTGTTACTTGTCTATGTATCTTGTGCAAGAACTTCCACGATCCTTATTATGTGTATGCACTCTCAAGAGTTCGTGTTGGGTTTTGCTGTGGTTTGTCTTTATCCTCTCTAAAGATATGCTCGGTTACATTCTGTGAAAGTGTTTTACTTGTTATGGGATCTCACAATGTACATTCAAGGCAAATTATTACAACTCATCTGATTATGCTTTAACATCTAATGTCCTGACTCCTGACACTGTTCTTCTTCAGATAGAGGAGAAGCAAAGAGATCTCTGTCGTTTGGTTATGCAGTTTATACCACCTGTAGCACCTCCACAGTTGCCTGGCTCCGTTTTTAGGACATTTCTACAGAATACTATACTGAAGAACAGAGGGGCAGATCGTAACATGCCACCCCCTGGAGGTTCAAACAACTCAGTCCTTGTTTCTTTGTTTAGTGTTATCCTTCATTTTCTGTCGGAAGGTTTCGCCACAGGGGACATCTATGGATGGATTAAGGGCTCTGGGACTGATTCGGGAGCTCATGTAGGTTTCCTTCACAGGGGCGGGGAGCACAGTTTTCCTGCTTGCTTATTTCTGAAGAATGATCCTCATCGGGTTGATATATCCAGGCTTGGAGGATCTTACAGTCATTTATCAAAGTCTAATCCTGTAAATGCTGATGAGGAGGAAGAAATCATTAGGTGGGAAGAAGGGTGCATGGATGATGAAGAAACCAGAGTAACTCATTTTACTAGGCAAAAACCATGTTGTTGTTCTAGTTATGATGCTAATTTACCAAGAATCTCTAAATATCCTATAAGATATTCGGTAAAAGGTTTGCGTGGAAGTTGCAGCTCTATTCCTGAGAGATCTGCTCATGTTACTGCTGAATGTAGTTCTGGAAATCTAAATGATGAGATAGTTGATAAGCCCAGCACTAGTGATCACTCTGAGTCAGAGTTTGCTTTTCGGCCTATGCAGCAGTTGAGGATATTACCAAGGGATAATACTTTATCTTCAGCTACTTTAAAAGAGGAGGAGCTTTTAGATGCTATGCTATTGCTTTATCATTTGGGTCTTGCACCTAACTTTAAGCAGGTAAGCAAAATTTACCTTTTCTTTTGTTTCTCATTGGGCTTACCGTTCATGTTTTGTTATTCCCTCAGGAATTCATTTTGATTCAGAACATTGTTATGCTATGATAATGTGGGGGGCTTATTTCCTTATTTTGCATAATCATTTATTTATATCTGGGAAAAACCTAAATAAGAGTTATTTAGCATTTTCTTATTTTTGGTCTATTAGGCATCATCTTTCATGTCTCGTCAGTCGCAATCAATTTCTCTGCTGGAAGAGACGGATAGACAAATCAGGGATAGCATTTATGGGGACCAAGTGAAGCGCTTGAAGGAAGCTCGTAGTGTTTATCGCGAAGAGGTTATGGACTGCGTCAGACATTCTGCCTGGTATGATCCAGTCATGGTTAACTTTTGCATGACATTTTTTTGATAACTTTGTTTTTTCACAATGGCCCTTTGTTTAGGGCCAAGCATAATGACATGTAACCCTGATTACCTCTATCAGATCTTATGTTTATTTGTCACGCTTGCTTGCATTGTCTTGCCTAAGATTCAGAGTAATGCTGTAGTTGCAGTTTCTTTATCAAGAAGGTGTCTCTTAGTAAGATGTGTTACACTTTCTCATACCTTCTTGAAATCCTTCATCTTTTGTGCATCAAATAATTCACTAATGCTATAAATACTGTTCCATTTCTGTTTGCCTTTACTTCATCTTCGAAGTTCGTGGCAATGTCACTCGTCAAAATATGATGCAGAACTCTCTTGTGCCATCATTTCATGTGGGAAAGAGAGTTTTGTTTATTAGGTTACTAAGATGGGCATTAGATGCTTTTGTGTGCTACGCTCATAAAATTTCTATTATTCGCAACGAACATTCATGATCCCTTAGTAGAACCCTGCTCTTTAGTTTCATGGGACCTTTAATCTATGATTTGATTCTCCATCTACATGTCCCCACTTGTTGATATGAGTTCTTTTAGGATTTGTTGCTTTTGAGATATCAGATTGCTTAGTCACCCATTTAACTTCTGGGCTATCTGTCTAGCTTATTTTGGATGATGTAATTAACATGCAAATTTATACTTAACAGGTATCGTATTTCTCTTTTCGCTCGTTGGAAGCAGAGGGGGATGTATGCAGCATGCATGTGGATTGTGCAATTGCTTCTAGTCCTTAGCAGAGTGGACTCCCTCTTCGCTTACGTTCCTGAATATTATCTTGAGACTGTGGTATAATATCCGTCTATCTACATGTCACGGTTCATATATATGAACCAAATTCTGTTTTTAGTTTGCTTTATTCCTATCTTTCAGCACTATAATTTTCATTTCCTGCCATAGCTTCTACCATGACTAAAAATTATGTTTCCTATGCTCGTAGAGTTTTGAGTATCTTATAGAAACTTAGTATCTTTAATTAACTTATAATATTTGCTATCGAGGTTCTAATTAGATACTTTAACCTAGGTTGAATTTCATATCAAATAAACTCTAATTTACCATTTTATTCGCTCATGTCATGCTAAAATGCATTCCGTCTAGGAGCTTACTGGTGGTGTTACTTGGATGATATTGTTTCTGTTTTTCGCAGGTTGATTGCTTTCATGTGTTGCGTAAGAGCGATCCTCCATTTGTCCCTGCCACAATATTCATAAAGCAAGGACTTGCTTCTTTTGTAAGTTCTATTTTTTAAATTTTTTAGTGGTAATGATACAAATTTGTTTTTGGTTTTCTAGTTTCATTCAGTAAGTTTCTTATCTTGTTTATGCTGGTGTATGTTTGCTTACTCTATACAAACTTGTTAAATTTATTTCAAAATTTAAGATCTCACATCAACAGCCAATAAGAAACTATTTTCCCCAAACTTCCTGGCAAGAAAAGAGAATTAAATAAAATGATTTTATTTATTTCTGTTCAGGTTACTTTCGTCGTTACCCACTTCAATGACCCAAGGATATCTAGCGCTGAGCTAAGGGATCTTCTTCTCCAGTCTATTTCTGTGTTGGTGCAGTACAAAGAATTTTTGGCTGCCTTTGAATGCAATGAAGCAGCAACACAGAGGATGCCAAAAGCTTTATTAGCTGCATTTGACAATAGATCCTGGATTCCTGTAACTAATATTCTTCTTAGATTATGCAAAGGCTCCGGCTTTGGATTTTCAAAACGTGGGGAATCGTCATCCTCATCTGTACTATTTCAGGTAACAAAGAATCTTTTTCCCTTTTTTCTTATAATTTTTTTAAAGAACAATTTTGTTTTTTATTTTCTTTGTGATTATGCATGTAATACTAAACTTATTTCCTTTTTATTTGGACATGTGATTTCTAAAGAAACTGCTGCGAGAAGCTTGCATAAGTAATGATGAACTATTCTCAGCTTTTCTCAATCGTTTATTCAACACACTCAGCTGGGCCATGACTGAATTCTCTGTTTCTGTTCGGGAAATGCAAGAGAGTTATAAGGTATATTCCATTAGTTTGTGTGAACGTAATTTTTCCTTGTTCTCATTGTTTAACAAAATTGAAAGTGATTGATGTATCAGTTTCAGTTGATGGAATTCCAGCAACGGAAATGCAGCGTCATATTTGACCTCTCCTGCAATCTTGCAAGGGTGTTGGAATTTTGTACACGGGAGATACCTCAAGCTTTTGTTTCTGGAATGGATACAAATTTAAAAAGGCTGGCTGAATTAATTGTCTTTATACTGACTCATTTAATTGGTACAATTGATCCAGAAGTTTTGGACCTGTAAGTATTATACCAATCTGCATTTGTAATTCTTATTTACCTTTTCTCATTATAAATATTATATTTTTATCATAATAAATATATTAAAATAAAGAGGGATTAGTTTGTAAATTAATCTCTCTGGTTCGAGAAATTACAGTAGTTTTTTTCCCCCCCAAAGGCATACAACTTCCAAATACCCCTGTTAAAACCTTATGTGGGGGTATTTTTTAAAGTTCAACACATTTGTTGCAAAACTCATTTTGACTATATTGTAATATATCAAACAAGAGGGATTGATTTTGTAAATTTACTTAAAGGGGCAGTAAACGTCATTGACCATAAAACGAGAAAAAAGTTTCTAATAAGTATCTATGATTTCTAGTATAGATGACATGCTGCTGCATTGCATCTTTACTTTGTCTCATTTGCTTGTGTTGTAATTTGCAGCTCACTTAGACGGCCCGGCCATTCCTCGGAAAAGGTCAATAGTGGCATGATTTTAGCACCACTTGCCGGGATCATCCTGAATTTGTTGGATTCTAGTAAAGAAACAGGAGTAAGAAATCAGAATGATATTGTTGGAATATTTGCCAGCATGGACTGTGCTGATACAATTCTCTATGGATTTCAATCTCTCCTCGAGTACAATTGGGTTAGTATCTACTACTGCTTTAGCGTAACTTAAAATAAACTTATAGTACGGTGCCAAATGTAATATTGCAATGTTGGAAGGGGTGTAGATATACCTGGCACAATAATATATGCACATGAGAGTAAGTTTATACATAATGAACTCTTACACAGTACTCTTGTTCTCATCTTCAGAAAGCAATAGTCACATTATTTATGAAACATATTCCTAAAACTAGTTATGCCATTAAAATCCTACCAGGTGGGGTCGATCAAGGGGGACGACTACATCGACCAACTGACGAAGCTAGAGAAATTCTCAAGCCTCTTGATCTGCCAGACCGAGTTGCAAGCAATTGAGCGGAGAACTCGAGAGGTAGAACCAGAAAACGAAGATAGCACATGCTGCATCTGCTATACAAATAAAGCCGACACTCGCTTCACACCATGCTCCCATACCTCCTGCTATAGCTGCATTTCGAGGCACCTTCTCAACTGCCAGAGATGCTTCTTTTGCAACGCAACTGTCGTTGAAGTCGTTAGGGACGACGAGACAGATGGTTAAATTAATTAGCTTTTAGATTATAGTTGCTGAATTGATAGAAACACCCCAAGGGAGCTAAGGGTAAAGAGTGTTGTTTTTTATTATTAGGAGTTGGAGTATGGTTTTAAAGATATATGATGTAGTAGTGTACATAAAGGGTGTGTGCAAATGTGAAATAAACTGTTGAAGGGATCCTAAATTTTGTAGCCAAAGTTGAGGGGCCAATTATTTCTTGTAAATACATGAGAGGTGTAAATGGAATCAAGGGAAAGAAAATCTTTTCAAGTCTCCTTTTTCTCTCCATAATAAATATATATGACTTGATAAGAGTTCTCTTATCTGTGCTGTTTTTGGGGGTTTTTCTAAGCTCTAGAGGGTCAAGAATTATCTCAGATTTCTAATGTATTTGAGAAATTTTAGTTATATATGAAATGTGGTAGGTTATTTTAATTTATACGGTACATGGAGAGGGACCAAAGTCTCCCGAACTTTGTGTTCGAATTAGGTCAGATTATTAAGAAGTTCTAATCAGGTCGAATTATTAAGATATTGAATCAGGTCGGTTTGTTTGAATTAGGGATGGCAACGAGCCGAGCCGGCTCGCGAGCTACACGAGCCGAGCTCGCGAGCCCATATATTTAATTAAAAAAATAATATTTTTAATTTTTATGTATATAAATATTTTATTAATATATAATATTATATATATATTCATTAAATTTAATACAAAATGAATAAAAAATAATATATTTATTATATATATTCATTTAATATATATTATTATATATAAAAATATATTAAATTATTAAAAAAACTAAATTTTTTATTAAAAATAATATTAAAGTCCGAGCCTCGAGCCGAGCCGAGCCGGGTTCGAGCCTTGGTCGAGCCGAGCCCGAGCCCTGAAAAAATGCCAAGGCTCGGCTCGGCTCGGCTCGTTGCCATCCCTAGTTTGAATCAGATTAGATATTAAGATGTACGATTGTTATTTGATCTATCAATTTTCTTAAAATTTTCTATTGTTATTTGATCTCTCATTCTTCTTAAAATTTTCACCAACCACAAGATAAAGAATCAGGTTCAGGTTAGTATAATAAATAATGTGTTTGACCTAAGTTATTCCTAAAGTTAGTTGTTGAAAGGAGGATTGTTAACTCGTTATATATTAAAGATCACGTCTTTGAATGTTCAATGTGAGACATTTGACACCCTCCTTACACCCAGAGCTGCGAAAGATATGCATGACAAATTGAAGTGCGAAGTTTGTAGGAATCGAAATATTTACGAATGAAGAGACAAAATAAAGTAAAACTTGTTATTTTAATATCATAATAAATAATTTGTTTAGTTTAAATCGCACCCAAAAGATAGATCTTTTTGGTGAGCCGAATGCCACCAAAATTCAACAAATGGTGCATTGTTAATTATTCTTAATTTGGTAATTTCAATGATATGATATATTAATGAAATAATACTTTGGAAGGAATAATTTTTATAAAAATAATAATCAAATTTTCCTAATAAACAAAATAAAATAAATTCCTCGAGTAAAGTGGTCTCGTTGTGATATAATAACTTATGATATATGGATACGAACACGGCGACACAAATACAATACGAATACCATGATGGATTTTTTTTTATTGAATTTCTCACGCGAGGATTATTGAATATAATATCGGATATAAATATTCGATATGATTTAACACCGATGATATTTAGAAATCTTGGTAGAAATAATAAGTAACGTCTAACTGTGGCTCCATCGTTTCCTACGTACGAATCTGTTGTTTCCTTTTCCCCTTTTAACTCTCACTCCCACTCTTCGGAGATTGCGAGGACACTCACTCCCATTCACAGTCGCAGAGAGAGAGAGAGAGAGAGAGAGAGAGAGAGGGAGGTTGAGGTTGAAGATGTTGAATGCATTGAGGTTGCGGGGTTCGAGCACCGGAGCGGTGGTCTATTGCAAATGTGAAGGAAGCGGCGTCGTTTCCTCGCGCCGCCGGTTGAGTCTCCGGCCACCTCCCCGCCGCGATTTCGCCGCATTGAGCGTTCAGTCTTCCGCGAATAGGGCATCTGAGCCGTCGGTTTCCTCCCAACTTACGCCCTCCGTCGGAACCTCCGCCGCGCTGCAACCCTCTCAGTGGACGACTCTGACTCCCCGCCACATTCAATTCCTCAGCTACATCGCTTGCGCAGTACAAACACTCTCTCTCTCTCTCTGAATATTACCTCAATTGAGTTTCTTTTGGGCAGTTTGTACTTGAATTTTGGTTTAACTTGAGATTATGAGCATTTTTAGCTTCATTTGCATTTGAATTGGGCATTGCTTTCTGCATTATTGTTCAATTACCAATATCACACATTTATTACTTAATTGGCTGTAGTTAGCTGGTCGAAGCATTATGCTTGAATTAATTTCTCCGATTGAATGTATGTATGCAAATGAATTATTCGTTGAACCCCAACAGATCACAGCTCTGGTGTCCTTTGCAGGCAGCAATTTCCGCCACATGGCTCTTTTGCGCCGCGATTCCGACCCTTCTGGTTTGTGATCTTCCTCCCTGTTGCTATTAAATTGGTGGATATTGATATTTCTCATCAATTATGAGTTGATTTTATGTTGTCGTCGAGATATTATTGTTTTCGTAAAAGCTATTCGAACATTTAGTTTCTGGGAATGGTAGAATATCACGAACACTAACTTGGAATTTGAATGCTGTGTACGATACGACGGTGTGATGGGATATTTCTCCTCTTTCGGCATTGATTAATGTTCATTTGATTCGTTGAAGGCCTTCAAGAAAGCTGCAGAATCAATGGAAAAGCTAATGGATACCACAAGGGAGGAGTTGCCTAGTACGATGATGGCTGTTCGGTTATCTGGAATGGAGATCAGCGACTTAACAATGGAGCTCAGTGATATTGGGTTAGTCTCTGTCGATGGTCGATACGCATTTTAACTTTCTAATTCTTTATAATTGGTAGAGAATGTTACAGAGCCCTCCTCTATAATTATAGATAATTTCACGTATACATCTCTTGGTTTCAAAATTACACATACCTCCCTTGCACCTTATACTTGCCCTCTTATGTTGATTGCTGGACATTGTTACATAATGTTATAAGTTTTTTATTTTTTTGGGTGGGAATAATGTTATAAGTTAGTTTCAATAAAGCTGCCTAATTCTTCATGTACGTTTGGATGAATTTATTCGAGTTTAATATTTTAGGATAATTGCATTGTCATAACCGGCATAATTACACAAACCTGAGGTTTGAGAAATTAAAAAACTTCCCCTGTCAAAGAATTTACATTAAATCTAATTCCATCCATTTTGATGATTTCATCTCCAACTTTTTACGAATACCCAATTTTTCCCTCGGCACGTACTAATCAATAGTTGGGTTTAAATTAATGACTATGGTAGCATGTGTTGGTCATAATCTTAAGAGTATGTGAGGGGAAGTTTCTGTAATTGTGCCGAACCTTAGGATCTGTCAATATAATAAGCCCTAATAAAATTTTCCAGTTTCGGTTAGATTTTGACGATCAAAAGTAGGTATTCATACCCGACAGCTCATTTTCTTTCATTTATAGCCATGGAATAACACGAGGTGTTCGGAATTCAACTCGAGCTGTTCGTTTGGCAGAAGAAAAATTGAGAGGGTTGACAAACATGAATCAAACAGGTTACTAAACAACTTTAACTTTATTCTTTTGATGATTTTTTAGAGCGATGATTTTCATTTAGTCTTTACTTGAATAGCGACCTTGCAGGAAATGTCCCCAACAAAAGCTAAGACAAACTACCCAGTCGTAGCTAGAACTGCACGAGGCTTAAGGGAGGGGATTGTTCAGGGTCGTTCGGTCCTGCAAATGTTTTTCGCTCTAACTCGGTATTCTAAAATCCTGCTCAACTACTTCAGTTCCAGAGCTAAGGCATAATCAAGAGTTTCAGTTCGATTACTTTGTATGAATCTCGAATCTTCCTGTCCTTGTACATGATTTATGTGTTGAATTTGATTTACAATATGAAACTATACGTGTCTTCGTTTTACGTTTGATCCTCGGATATCGGTGCCTATTGTTCTTGTTGCCAGTCAAGGAATGCAAAATCACTGATGGTTATAAGATGAATTGTAATGACAAGTTTCGTTTAAGCAAATATCAATCAAACTCAAAGCCTAAACTTGCACATAACATGTCATCTCAAAAATCAAAATTGAGCTTCAAGCGTATTACTAAATGGTAGTTGATGCTTAGCCATTGATTTTGGGTTCGGAGATCAAATTCCATGCCGATGTAGTAGGGAGAGTTGTACATCTAACGGTTTTATTCTACCAAATGTGTAATTTGCCAGATGCTTAACGGTCAAATTAAGGAACTTTCGGAGATTCAATTCAAGGCGGAAGTTGCATTCAATAGAAAGAATTTTATACCTTAGTGGTTTAACCTAAACCGACCAGATTAAAATAAAAGAATCCAAAGGTATCATATAGCTTCATTGATCTGTAAGTGCTGCTTGGTATGCATCAAGAGAAACAATTGAGCTCTTTACATTAAACCATTTGATCCAAATACCTCCAATCTCAAAGTCTCAATATCAACATTGATTTGAGTTTGATTGAATTCAACTACCATTAATCACCAATGATAAGAAGATAACCCTCGACTCGAGAACTGCTCGACTACATGAAAAAATTGGAGCTCGTATTGTTACTAGACAGGGTTACACATAACCACCACCACCACCACCACCAAGGAGCAAAGTATTGAGATACATTGCTACATTCTTTACACCGAAAAAAGAACGGTAAACTAGCCATTTACATATCGTCAGTCATACTACCTTTGCCGTCTCAAAAGACTGGAAAACAAGTACCTGCAGAATTAATGAAGAGATATTAAGTAACAATACCAAAATTTTGCCACTAATAAGAACTATGACAGGCTCAAAATTGCCATTGTATCCAACTACTAAGTTGCCATTACTAAAAAACAGTGGTAACGACAACGAAAATCTTCTCAAGAAATGGTCATATGCACTGTTATAATAGTGACAACTTATAGCTCGACATCCTTTTTTCTCATATGCATGTCTTTTGTGTGTGCATGCCAGAGAAGGCAAAAGAACCCTGAGGGTGGGGGGGTTGAGGATGTGAGCATACATTACTCTTGTTTATCATGTTGGCCGTTGTTGGAGGCCTCGGAGGTAGAATCTAAGCCAAAACACTTGAAAATAGCCCGTTTTGCTAGCCCGAAATAGTTGCAAGGATGATTTGGATGTCGAAAAATACTCAACGACACGGAATCTTTCAAAGAAGATTCCTCTCCATTCCAGTCTTCTTCTCTACTCGAAGATCCTGCTGCACTACTTCCGCTATCTCTCCCACCCCTTTCGTCTTCTGCCTGTCACAACAAATACTTAGACTATATCAAATCATGGTATATATATTATATATGTGTGTGTATGTGTGTGTGTGTGTGTGTGTGTGTGTGTGCCTAGAGAATCTGACTAGTGATAACAAATACCACCTATCCAAATCAGTCGATTCCCAACTAGTTTACATGCAAGATATACTTGAATGATGCTAAAGACATGATTTTAACAAATCAAGTTTGCTACAGGAAATAGACTTTTAATTAGCATTTGAATGTAAACTTATGACCATAATAGCATGCATTATGCGAAAACTCAGGTAAGACTTACTGATGAATATTTGAATGTAAACTTATGACCAGAATAGCCACATTACACGAAAACTCAGGTAAAATGGGGGAAGTTTTCGCAATGAGATTAAATGAGGTTAACATTAGGAAAATAATCAGGTTTGAAATTATTCAAGCAAGGCTTAGAAAATAATTTAGAAATAGCTTCAAATGTAAATCCCAAATTTGGTCTAAATATTGTTCATGAAAGAACTACTCACTGTTAATCATTGAATTCAACAGAAATCTTAAAATAGGATTAACAAGATCACATTTTGGTTCAATTTGTTTGCAAATTTCAAGAAATCAAATATCAGAATTAACCGGCTTGGAATCTCCTGTTTCACTCACGTACACACGACCAAGTGTATTAATAGACGGCCGAGATTAGAAAAGATAAGTATTTCTCTTTCCTAATCTCGACGGTCTATTAATACACTAGCCCATGTATGTGAGTGAAACAGGAGATGAAAGACAAACTCGAAACCGGAGATCCTAAGCCTCTCTCCCTCTCTCTCTCTCTCTCTCTCACACACACACAGAGACAAACTTTCTTGTTCATCACTTAAAATCTAGAACACGCAAAAGGGTTCATAGTTGTCCTCCCAAGAATGCAGAAATTCACCTACTTGACTGGTAAATGTTTGACAGATGCGTGAATTGGATGAGGACATTCTACTTTATGACTTTTACACCATTAAAGAGAAGACAAAAGCTCAGAATCGGATGCTTTTGCTGGTCGCTGAAGCATTCTCAATACTATATACAAGAAAATTTTTCTCAACAATAATCGACAATTATACGCATTAACTTTTAAGCAAGAACAGGACATATTATAGAATAAAGCAATGCCAACTACCCCATGACAAGAAAACCACAGACAATCCCATCAATTTATATTATATTAATTATAAATCATATATATATGTATATTCTATTAATATACAAAAAGAAAAAGGAAAAAATAAAATTTCCAGTAAGTAGAACGAAAATGATGCGAAATTAGGAAGAAAAAAATAGAAAAGCAAACTTAAAGTAAAGCAATTGCCTACCTTAGTAATCAAGTTAGAAGAGGTGGGGTTTCTCAGAGGGGTCGGCGGGGCGGCGCCGCCAGCTGAAGACGAAGCGGTGACGGTGGAGGCGGCGGTGGGATCTAAATTAAAGACGGCGAACCCAAAAAAGAGGAGGATAACGAGGAGAATCATAACAAGAAGCTGGATCCAAATTAACCATGGGATTTTGTAGCTCTCTATGATCAACTCATCCCCAAACTCCACCATTTCAGCTCCAACAATTTCGAATTCTTAATCAGCAGCTAATATTGAAGAAAAGGAACAATCAATGGAGATGGGTTTCAACGAATTTTGATGAAAAAAACAAGAAAAGAAGAAGAATTGGATAGGAAAGAGGATTGACAATGAGTATTTGGTGATTTTGAGGAGGGACACCAGCAGAAAACTGCTTTTGAAACTTGAAACCCGACCAAGTATAGAAAAAAGGGGCCGTGAAATTGTATTTTGACCCCTGGAGTTTGTTGTTATTGCAAATTAGGTACACAAGGTTTTGTATATATGCATTTTGTTTGTGCTTAAAGTTTGTCGGAATGTAAATGGTGGATGTTCCCTTTTAATTTCTAATTGAATGACAATTTAATTTCGTATTTTTATTGTGTTATTAGTTTGGAGAACCCATTTTACCCTAATAATTTTAATTTAAATTATATAAATGAAGACTATGTTTTAGTAAAAGAAATAGATTGGAGTTTAAATAAAATGGTAATAGGATTCAACTAATCAAGCTAACTTAGCGTGGCAACATTCAACTAATAAAACAAAATATATTACTAAAAAATAAGTTAAAGTGGACATCACAAGGATATATTTAATTGACATTAAAGAAGTACTTTAATGTAAAACATGGATATAACATATATAATATGAATTTTTTTTATTTTAGCATGACCAAATGTCATAAAGTTGTTGACAAAAAAAAAAAAAGTCATAAAGTAATTACAGAAACTTATTGATCAATTTGATAATATAGCATAATTTTCAAAAGAATATAATCGCTTCTTATTTTAAACAATATATTGACTCAAATCTCAACCTTATAGATAAAGCAATTGAGAGGTAGCATCGTCTCCACATAGGTACGTCTACGTATCCGAATAGGGAGAAATTCTTAGCACAAGACAAAAGAATGTATATTTTCATAGGCAAAGGTTTCGAGATATTTTAGTTTTTTTTTTTTTTAAAGGCAACAACATGAATTTTATCAAATCAGTCAATATAACTGTTGAAGTAACATTGAGAATATCTAAGTCACCTTCTTGAAAATTAATCGATCTCCAAGCTAATTCGTGAGCTATACCATTATTCGATCTTTTGACAAAGGAAAATCTGAAAGTAGGTATCAAAGATAGGACCTCCCTAATATTTGATACAAGATGACCAACTACATAGCAAGATCTTTAACTTATAATAGTTCCTTTGTAGTCGCCCTCTAAAATAATTTGTTGTCACTCGTATCTCGTTGCTAGTTTAGCTGCCGCCAGTGCTACTACCAACTCTGCAACTATTCCTTCGCCTCTGTCATGTCGTCGATAAGATAACCATCACAAAATATTTCCGTGCTCATTCCTTGCTACTACACCAGCTCCAATCTCATCCTCCTCCTTAAATACTGCACAATCAAAATTCACCATCACAATCCTTGCTTTCGGTTCCACAAACATATTGTGAATCCTCCAACTCTCCTCCACAAGCTTGACAACATGTCTCTATAGCACACCTCCTATTCTGCATATTGTTCGATGTCGGGATTGCTTCATTACATAATCTCCATACAAACACCATAACCTCCGGTGGTACCACTGCCTTCCACAAGAAAGCCCAAGATCTCGTTGGATACGAAGTTGAGGGATGATCCTAAACATCAAGCGAAAGGGTCATCCGGCGAGCGTTCTTAACGTAAAATCATCTATTGTTCGTAAGGTGCCAAATGAAAATATCTCTATTACTTGATTTCCAAAGTGGAATCTTAGTAATGGCCTCCACATCAACCTCGTTAAACAACTTCCCTTATCAATCTCATATTCCATTTCTGCCTGCCAGAGGTCTGCATCCTGGGGTTTTAATGAAGTAGTTCTACCCCTCATCGCCCTAGGAAGCCAACTATTATCTCATATCCTAACTCTTGATCCGGACCCAATTCTCCATCGTCCATTAGTAATTTCTATAATGTTTCTCGAACCCAAAATACTATGCCAAGTAAAAGATCTAACCCCGAATTTGGCCTCGAAGAAACTACATTGAGGAAAATACACAACCTTTAGAACACGGGCTGGGTGAGCAAAGATCCGGACCGATGATGAGCTTCCACACTCGTTTAGCCAACATAGCTCGATTAAATAATTTAAACTCCTTGAAGCCTAGGCCTCCATCTCCTTTGGATCCACACATCTTCTTCCATGCTATCCACTGGTGCCATTCCTCCACTCCAATAATAATCTGTTCTCATACTCTCTATTTCCCGCAGAAACTCAAGTAGTAGTTGGAAACAACCCATAACATATGTTGGAATTGGTTGTTGCACGACCTTTACCAACACTTCCCAACCTGCATGTGACAAGAATTCTGTAGACCACCCTAGTATGTAAGTCCAAATCCTATCTTTAACTGAGATAAACACTTCTTTCTTCAAGTTTACTACCACTGCCGGTAACCCTAAATACTTACTATGTTTCCTTTCCACCCTGACACCAAGGACATTAGCTAATTGCTCTCAAACCCTTAGCTCCGTTCCCCAAGAATACCGCCGCCAACTTCTGAAAATTCACTTGTTGCCTTGAAGCAGACTCATATAAATCCAGCATCTCCAAAACCGCCTCTGCTGCTGTTGAATTAGCTCGACATGTGATAAGCGTGTCGTCTGCAAATAGTAAGTGCGATATACCTGGTGCACCTCTACAAACTGACACCCCCTGAATCCACCCTTTCTCCTCTTTATTTTTGTACCAACATGCTAAAAACTTCTGCACATAACAAGAACATATAAGGTGAGATGGGATCTCCCTGTCCAATCCCCTTCTCGAGTTTGATATGCCCAAATTGCGACCCACTAAGAATATGGGAATAATCCACCAAAGTAACGCATCTCAAAACAAGTGCAATAAAATTAAACTCTAACCTCAACATGACTCTTTCCCACCCAATCATAGATCTTGCTCATGTCCAACTTGGGAACTAGAAAATCCTCTTTGCCAGAGGTATTAATTTTGATAAAATGGTTAAATTCAAAAGCTAATAAGATATACATATTTTGTAATCATCCTGTCCTAGTAAAAATTTCATCCTATTAGCAGCAGATTTTGAGTCAATTCTATAAATTACATTACACACCCTAATGGGACGAAATTGTGGTAAATTACATTACACATGCTAATGGAACGAAATTATGTTAAGTCTTCTGGATCAGCACATTGCGGCATCAAAATAATATGATGTATTTAAGCTTTAGTAATATTTGATATTTTGTCGTGCATTATCTAGTTTAGTAATTGATACGACAAAAATCGTACCCTTTCTGATATCGCAAGTAACTCCTTTAGCAGCGATACGAATGACCTACAAGTAACACAATAAACACAGGACGCTTCGTTAGAGGGACTAGCCAGATATGCTCCGGTGTAGACCCTCCACTGAATTAAGTCAGATCCCCAGATAGATTATGGAACAACGAATATTCAAAATAGAAAGTGGGAATCAGTTACCTTCCCCTTTGGGACTACCACTATATATATAATGTACAGTAGCTTGATCCTCGCCTTACACGTGTCTTCATCTTGGCTTTCCTCAACTTTGCCCTAACTGTGCTGGGCCTTACTATTCGTGCTCTGGGCCTTGCCTAAGATTGGCCCATAAGGCGTGTTCTTTCCCTTGTGGGTAAAATTGGGCCTTTTCATTGACTTGTGACCCAATCAGAGGGTCCATTATAAAGCCCCCATCATTCAGTCCCCCAATATCACTGGGTTGAAATTTATTTTACCCTAGTGATAATTTCTCAGTTCCAATCAGGTTTCCCATAACAAAGTGGGCTGGAACCCCTTACCTTTATTGATTTAAACTTCAACCGTCACATCCTCTTCAGCCCACGTGATGAGGCGGCAATTACACCCCCTTAACTCCTCTGTTGGCTCATCATTTCAAATTTCGAACTCTGCACCGGCGACTTTTGCTCTCCTTATGTCAGAAACCCTTTTGAACTTCTCATAAACGTTAGCCCCTATTTTCCTCTCTCTTCTCTTCAGACTTATTCCCACCATCAAACACTGTTGTGTCCTCACCAAACTCCATGGATCATCACGCCACTGCTACTTCCCCTTCCTCGCATACTGGTAAACGCTTTTGACGAATTTTTGTTTTATTTACTGCTTATGAATATTCACCTCGTAAATCACTTTCGCCTCTATTTAATTGCTGATAGATATCACTGAATATCCTTTGATGTTCTCTGTCGGTAATTCTTATTTGCATGTCTGACATATGTACATTTGTTTAAACTCATCTCCCCTTTCGAACGCTATGCTTTTCCTAGCTTCGCACTTTTTCCCTTTCTCTTACGTTATGCCCTACATCTTCTATATTTGATCCTGTCCTTACCCCTGATCGTTGATTTGTCTGATGCTTCAGACCCTCAGGTCAACATCGTGGAGGCTTTTGCCAACGAACTTGATTCCATGCCGCTTGATTCAGATTCGCATCTTCTTCCTGACGCCGTTCCTTCATCCGAGGTTCCTGCTTCGTCTTCTTGCATTACCCAACCCATCGATTATAAAGCCATCCGAAGCAAAGCCACTTACACCAAAGCAGATGCCCTATATAAAGAGTACTTTATCCATTCTTCCTTCACTTTCTTCGTTTCGGAAAAGACCGATCGAATGCATTTGCCTCCTCCCAACCATCAAACAATTCACGCTGCAGCTTTCCGCCCCGGCTTGCGATTACCACTTCACACTTTCGTGAGGGACCTCCTTCTTAACCTTAACCTTTCTCTAGCCCAGCTCAACCCAAATTGTCATCGTCATATCACCAGTTTTATCATACTTATGACTCACCTCAAACAACCAATCACCCTTGGAAACTTCTTCAGCTTGTACGAATTAGAACCTTCTTGCAAATATGAAACTGGATTTTATTATTTCCGCCTCTTAGTTCATCATAAATACCTTCACAATGTGAGGAACTCTTTTGGTAGTTGGAAACCAGAATATTACTTCGTTCGCCCACCTGAGGATTATCCCTGGGATATTCCTTCTGAATGGAATCTTGGCACCATCCAACCTCCTGCTCCTTAAGCTTCTTGGCCAAAGAACTTCTTAAAAGATTTCTTATCTAACTATTACGACAACGAACTTTTGGTTACTCCCAGCAATCTTCAACTAGTGCGCTTGTGCTCTTCCCGTTTTAACTTGGGTCAATTGTCTCTTGGTGAACTCCTTTCTTCCAAATACTTGTTTATTTTCACCGATATATGCATCTGACTAATCATCCTCTTATTATGTTTGAAACAGGTGACATTGTAGCGCAAGCAACGCTAGACAAAAACCAAGTTCCCGCCGACACGAAGAAGCAAAAACAACCATCGGATAAGGCTTCCCCTAGGAAAACTAGGAAAAGACCTTCGGTTACCGCTCTCTTGAAAAGTAAACAGAAGAAAATTCCCTCCACCACTGACAACATTTCTCTAGACGCTACATCTCCCAGTATCGGCCATAACGCTGAAACTTTTTTGGATTCTCCCCTTGATCCTCAACCATTAACTATTGTTCTTCCCAAATCACTTGTATCCACTAACAAAACTTTACCCATTCTTGAGAAATCCACTTTTGTTCCTCCAAACCTCGTAGTGGTTCATCGACGCCTAGAGCTACAGGCCCCATAGCGAATTTCCCTCCTATTGATGTGATTGATTTAGACGCCGGCGGAAATGCTTCACCTTGCGTAACCCGGCCATCTTCTGACGAAGCCTACCAACGCATATTGGCGGGTCCCATTACAAGCGAGATGTTGCAACACATGTTGGCTGTAGAAGCTGACCATTGGACGAGCCATCCCGTAGTATCACGGAAGCCTGTTCCTCCTTTTGACGAAGCGAAGCGCTTAATCCCCTCATGGGAAGTTATGACCGACAACTCCATGGTGACTCCCAACATTGCCTTATCAATTTTCAAAAATAGTGTCCTTAACAAGGATCTGGTGCAGTATATCGAGAGGGATCCTTGCGTATTGGATGACACCTTCGCTACCGCTTTTACTCAGGTATCTTCTTTCCTGAATGCCCCAAACTTCTGGTTTACTTTTATTGCACTAGTTTTACATCTTTAACTCGGAATACACGAACACAGCTATTTTGCTTCTTATTGTTACTTTTCTGTGGTCACTATCCTCAATATTACAAAGTTAACACTTATTTTTAATGTATGTAGGTTGCTGCTTCGTACCGAGCGGCTATGCTGCAAAACCTTTATTGGCGTAACCAGCGTGTTGTGGCGGACGAAATGGCGAAGTGTGCGCTTCGTTGGCTTAAGAAGCAACCTATCACGCCTGAAGCAGCTATGGAGCTTCAATCTTGGCGAACGGATCCGGATGCTCTGTATAACACTCTGGGTAATAACCTTAAGGTAATCTTAAAAGAGTTCGGCGAGATGAGCAAGAAACACGCAGAGGTTGTTTAGGCGTACGAAGAACAATATGCTACACTTCGTCAACAACACACAGAGCTTCTAAACAATCATGAGAAGTTGCAATCCGATTTCCAACTTCGTATAAAAGAGGCTTATGCTGACGGAGAACGCCACGCTCATCATCTGTTTGAAGAGAAGATGCCTCAACTTCGTAAGGATATCGCTCACGATTTTTGCACATCTGGCAGCTTCAAAATGTATGTTAATCATAAGATCTCTATGGAAGCAGTCAAGTATTTTACTCGTTGCCTTAACCAGCTGGACCATTTGGGTGTTCTCCCTCCTACCTTCAGCCGTAAATAAGTTGATGTAGCGAAGTCAGATACTCTTGCAGAAATAGAAGAGGATGAAATTGAAGAGGAGGTAGAAGAGTTCGATGATATGGTGCAGAAATTATTGGGCATCGCTTCTCCATCAACCCACGAAGATGGAACTCCCCCCGCTGAGTCTGCTCTGGATAAATAGCTTGGGACTAGCATCGTTATCATTCGCAACCTACCCATTTCGGCCAATGCATCTTCAAGATGGCCTCTATATGCACTCCTTTTGGCTTCTTTTGTCTAGTTCCTTAGTTTGGACAAATTTTTTGTTATTATTATTATTATTATTATTATTATTATTATTATTATTATTATTATTATTATTATTATTATTATTATTATTATTATTTATTTATTTATTTTTTGAACATGCTTCTTTTGTTTGATCATTCCCGACATTAGTCTTATTGCACAATCTTGTCACTACTCCTTTGCTATAAACAATATGCTTCATATTGGATATGTTTTCCTTTTCTTAAGATTTTAACTTAGCGAACTTTTGTGTGGTTCGCGTTCATAGCCTGCTATTTCCTTCTTGTATGACCTTAGTTAATTAACCTTAGTCATATTTATAACTTCAACCATTTAGGTTATTCAGTTTTACCCAAAAGCACGACCTTAGTGATAAACCTTACTCATCAGATGCTTATCATCTTGAGGTTATTCAACCTATTTATAAGACGACCTTAGTAAATAACCTTAGTCATAAATATGAACTTTAATTTCTTTAACTTCGTGCTTGGCATATGCATAAGAGTTAAACAACCCTGATTTCATTAATGTAAACAAAATGTGTTATCTGTACATTCTAGCCCCTAACATAAGATTGAGGATGCACTTATGTCGGGCATTTAATCTTTGACACTTTAGGAAATAACGAAAGACTTGGCCGACTGGCCTTGATTGAATTTGATCTCTTCACCTTCCAGCATCTTAAGCATAAAACTTCCTCAAGTTCTGCACGTTCCAAGTTCGAGGCATGTCCTTCCCTTCCATATTTTGCAGCTTATACGCACCACTCTTCGAGATCCGAGTTACTTTGAATGGGCCTTCCCAATTAGGATCTAACTTTCCCACATGCCTGGATACTTCCACCTCTTTAAGGACTAAATCCCCCACTTGAAAGCCTCGAAGCTTCACCTTCTTATTGAAGCTTCTCTTCATTGCATGTTGGTGTCGCAGAATACTTGCATGAGCTTTATCCCTTACTTCCATTGCCATATCTAATTCTAAGCGACGGAGCTCTTCATTCTTGAAAGGATCGTAATGCTTAACTCTGAAACTGGCCATGCCTATTTCTGCCGGTATAACAGCTTCAGCTCCGTATATCAGACTAAAAGGTGATTCTTCCGTAGCAGTTCGAGGCATCGATCGATAGGCCCACAAGACACCTGGCAATTCATCCACTCAATCCGTTCCTGAGCCCGTCAATAGACTCTTCATATATGCTAACCGCGTCTTCAAATGATTCAGAAGGGTTTGATTGGTCACTTCGGTCTGCCTATTGGACTGAGGATGACCTACCTGTTAGGAATAGTGCCCTAGAAAGCCGATTGTATATCCGCTTTGTGCTTTTCCTTATTGTAATCACAGACAATCTTTGAATGAAATAACGAATTGAGGCAACACTTCTTTATATGCTCTTGTTTGGTATGCGTTTACTTTAGCTGTGCATGTATGAGAACTCCCCTAATCCTGATGACTTTAGGACTCTACCATTTAGGTGAAATGGTTCATGAAACGAGCCCTATATCACATAAGTCATGATTAGTAAAATACTCCAAGCCGATGAGTCCTACAGACAGTGGGAGTGTCAACCTGACTCCTCTAAGGCTTGCTTGTGGGATCACGCCCTTAAGAAGGACCACCTTGTTTCATGGAGGTGCAAAGTGTATAGTTGATACGTGCGTGATACATGAGGGTGCTTACTTTAATAAGTAAGTTCATTGAGGTGCCCCGTGTGAGAACATTCCTAAATGGGAAAGGAAGTTTCTATTTCAGGAAATAGAAACTTCCAAATTAGAAAATATCTCACGAGTCATTGATGTGATTAATTGATCCTTAGACTTGAGGTTCCTTGTCACTTTATGAGTTAACTCTGTAGTCTTAGGTATAAGCTTTAAAGGGTGTCGCCTTAGACAACTGATTCAAGGCTTATGCTGGGGCTGCACAAGTAATTCATGAAAGTGAATGAGAATCAATAAAGGACCTACACTTGCATTTGCAAGGTGATCTCTTATTGTGTAAGTCATTCATATGCCATATGGAGTCCTTGGCCAAGGCAGTAGATCAAAACATCAAGAAAAGGGTTTCTTGGATTGAGATCAAATGGACATGAAATGCACTTAGCTTTAAGACCGGATTATTAGGGTTCTGATTATTCCCTTACCCTAGATCTTGGTTGAGATATAGTAAGTAGGAGGATTGTATCTCACATGAATCAATGACTTAAAGGTTCTGTCGAATCCGAACATTCCAATTCAGTTAGGGGTTAAACACCTGTTGCTAGACTATGGTCGTTTAATCTGTGGACTGATTAATTAATTCGTGAATTAATTAATTAGGGTCACTGCTAATTGAATTGAGAACCTAGTGGGTCACACACAACAACTTGGTTACATGAGTTGAGGCTTTAAAATGATTAAACGAGTTAATCGGGCCAAGAGGGTTCCACACGTGTGAACCACACGTGTGGCTCACGTGAGTGACACATGTCCTTGTGACACGTGTCTCACACGTGTGTAAATATATGTGTATATTTATTTATTTGTTAAATAATTAATGTGATTAATTATTTAATAGACTTTGGTTTAATTTTGAATTAAAAAGAAAGTCTTATTTTGGAGAAAAATAATCTAGTTAATTAATTAGATAAAATAAGTTATTTATTTTAAATAAATAAAGTATAAAATTATCCAAAAATAGTTTGGATATTTTTAGCTCTCTTGAAAATTGATTTGAATTTGAATTCAAAGTCAAAGTCAAAATTACTTGATGACCAAGTAATAGGAGAGAGAGACCAAAACCCTAGCCCATAAGGACTAGGATTTTCGGTCCTCCCTTTATTATAAATAGGGGAGCTCGAGCTCCCCTTAGAGCTAATTGGCAATTCTTTTGGTTCATGTGTTGAACACCATCCTTTCTCCAAGATAAACGAAACCCTAGGTTAAGCCTAAACACTAACTAGAGAACTAGCATCCTTACTAGTTAGATTGTAGTCAAGTTGGTGGACTATCTTTAGAGAGCTTCAAGTTCGAAGTTCGAAGATTCGAGCTTTACCAAGGAGAGGGGATCAAGCCGCGAGAAGAGCGTTCTTGGGTGGCTTGAAACACTTCAAGAAAGAATAAAAGAAAAGTAAGTTTCTTATCTCTACGAATTTGGTTACACGATTGCGAGTCCAAGATCCTTTTGTTGGGAAATTTTTTTAAATTCCGCTGCTTTCTGATTCGTGTTTTCCAACACTACCGAGGTGAAATTCTGCTGTATTTTAAGTTCCTTGCACCATTCGACCAACTTCTTTCCACAGAACTGGGTTTCATTATCTGACACTAAGACTCTTGGTACACCAAACCGACATACAATGTTCTTCCATATAAAATCTATCACAGTTTGTTCTGAAATTTTTCCCACAGGTTCTGCTTCTACCCACTTGGAGAAGTATTCGACTGCCACCAATATGAACTTCTTCTGATGTGAAGTTTGAGGTAATGGACCTAGGATATCTATTCCCCAACGATCAAAGGGATATGACACCTCCAAAGGGGTATGCTCAGCTCCTTGCACGTGTGTTACGTTAGAGAACATCTGACACTCTTTACACGTTTTGGAGAACTCCATTGCATCTTTAGCCAACATCGGCCAAAAGTACCCTTGTCGTATCACCTTTTGTGCCAACGACCGTCCAACCGAAAAATTCCCACAACTTCCCTGATGTATTTCTTTCAAAGCATATTCAGCTTGATTGGGAGTCAAGCGTCGTAAGAGTGGCCCAAAATAAGACCTCTTGTACAACTCCCCATCAATAATCACATATTTAACGGATCGTAATCTTAGACGCCTTGCTTCTTCCGCATCATGTGGAGCTTCGTTGTGGGTCATATATTTTATGAGCTCATCTTTCCAACTCGGTTCTGCTTCTACAATGTCCATAATGCATAGGGCTTCGCCCTTGGAAACTGCACGGCTATCCACTTTCGGTGCTTTGGCTTCTAAAAGAGAAACTTGCCGTGCTTTTATTCCCATCGCTGAACTTATGAATTTTGATAAAATATGTGCTCGCCGATTCTCATCACGTGGTATCTGCTTCAACTCAAAGCTAGCGAAATTTTTACTCTGACGCTTCAGCAAAGTAAGGTATCTTACCACCGTCTCTTCCTTAGCTTCGTATGATCCCTCAAACTGATTTGCAACTAACTGGGAATCTGTATATGCCACAAGATTTCGAGCTCCTGCTTCATAGGCCATGTCCAAGCCATGTAACAAAGCTTCGTGCTCCGCCTCGTTATTGGTCATAGGAAAGCTTAATCTTACAACCGCATCAACTTCCAAGCCTCCTGGGCCACCTATTGCGATTCCAGCACCCCCTTCAGATGTATTGGATGATCCATCAACATGTAGGGTCCATATCTGGGCTTCTTCCTCAGCATCTTTGGTCATGACGACCACAAAGTCAGCAACTGCTTGCGCTTTGATAGCAGATCTGGTTTGATATTCAATATCAAATTCTCCTAATTCAACAACCCATTTTACCATTCTTCCCGACGCATCCGGTTTGGACAAGGTTTGCTTCAAAGGATCGCAAGTTAAGACCATAATTGGGTGTGCCTGAAAGTAAGGCTTCAGTTTCCTTGCCGCTGTTACAAGAGCTAGCGCCACCTTCTCAATAAATAAATATCTTTTCTCCGCTTCCTGAAGCATCTTACTTACATAATACACCGGTCGATGCTCGTTCTCGATTACTTTCATTAGAACTGCACTCACAGTACATTCTGATACAACCAAATATACGCATAAAACTTCCCCTTCAATAGGTTTTACCAACAACGGAGGGCTGGATAAGTATGCTTTAAGATCTTGAAAGGCCTTCTCACATTCTTCAGTCCAGCTAAAATCCTTTATATTTTTCAACACCTTGAAAAATGGCAACGCCTTATTCGAAGACATTGAAATAAACCTAGATAAAGAAGCTAGTCGCCCTGCCAACACCTGCACATCATGGGGTGTCTTTGGGGACTCCATATCGATAATTGCTTTAATTTTTTCTGGGTTGGCTTCTATGCACCTTTCAGTAACCATGTAACCCAAAAACTTCCCACCTTTCACCCCAAAGGTGCACTTTGTCGGATTGAGCTTCATCTTATACCTCCTTATGATCTCAAAGGCTTCTTTTAAGTGCATCGTATGATCCTGTTCAACCACACTCTTTACCAGCATATCATCAACATACACCTCCATAGTCTTGCCAATCTGACTCTTGAACATTGTATTGACAAGGCGTTGATACGTGGCCCCAGCATTTTTCAGCCCAAATGGCATCACCCTATAGCAATAGACGCCCCCTGTCACCACGAACGAAGTATGAATGCTGTCTTCCTTAGCCATAAATATCTGATGATATCCTTGATAATCATCCATCATACTTAGTAACGCACAGCCAGCAGTAGAATCTACTAAAGTATCGATGCGGGGGAGCGGATATGAATCTTTAGGGCATGCTTTATTTAAATTTGTGTAGTCAGTGCACATCCTCCACTTTCCTGCTACCTTTGGGACAATCACGACATTGGAAAGCCAATCAGTGGATTGAGCCTCGACGATGTATCCTGCTTCAAGTAGATTTGCAACTTCTTGCTCTATAATTCATTCCCGTTCTGCACAATATGTTCGCTTCTTCTGTCTGACGGGCCTTACTTCAGGGTCTATATTCAATCGATGTACTACCACTGAAGGATCGATACCTTCGAAGTCCGAAGCTGACCACGCAAATAAATCAGAGTATTCGGTTAACAAGTTTACCAAGTTAATCTCCACATCCTTATTCATATCTGTCCCAATTCTAGTAATTTTCTCTGGATCATCATTTCTCAACTGAATTTCTTTATATTCAGAAGGTTCGATTCTCCCTTCGAACTTGGGTGATGGCTCTTCCGGTTTCATTTTACTATTAGAACTCAACTTCTCTACTTGCTTCGAGGCGGGCTTTGACTTACGAGAATCCGTTTACACCGTATAACATTCTCTCGCCATCTTCTGGTCACCTCGCACTTCTCCAACTCCTCGCTTCGTAGGGAACTTAACCTTTAGATGCAAGGTTGAAACTACCGCCCTAAACGTATTTAAACCAGGCCTTCCCAGAATAACGTTATATGCTAGGGGTAAATCCACCACCACATACTTAACCATTACTTGCTTACGCAAAGGCTCATTTCCCAACGTCATAGTAAGGTTAATCATTCCCAATGGTGTGACTTCAGAACCTCTGAAGCCTCTTAAAGGAGTAGATAAGGGCGTTAAAAGGGTTAAATCCAACTTCATAGCCTTTAAACAATCGACAGTAATGATATCCGACGACGCTCCGCTATCAACCAACACATGCTCCACGATGCATGAACCAATATCCATGGTAATTACTAAAGGATCATCATAAGGGAATTGTATATGTTCCAAATCAGCATCGTCGAAGTATATCCTGGGACTGGGTGTAGTCAACATGATGTCTTTGCCATCTACGTACCGGGTCATAACCGACACACTGACATATCGTTTCCTGGAATTACGACTGTCTCCCGTTGTAGGTCCACCGGCGATGGTGTGTATCACCCTTCTCTGTGGAGCGTTGTTTAATGGCTCTTGCAAATCCCCTTGTCCTTCGTTGTTTGCGGGTTCCTGTACGATGCGAGGCTCGACACGCCTACCCAAACGTCCTTCTAAAGACCTTGATCGGCATCTTGGCTCATGCTGACGTTGATCGTGGTACTCTTTATCACGATAACTTCGGCCTTGTCAATTTCCTCGTTGTGGGCTTCGCTCATCGGCTTCTCCTTTGACCATGTTATGCAAATAGCCTTGACGAATATGTCGTTCAATTTCGTCTTTTAAGTTCCAGCAATCCTCAGTGTCATGACCACGCTCCCTATGAAAATGACAATATTTCCCAGAGTTTCGTTGACTCGGAGATGGCCTGGTTCGCTGAGGCCATTGTAAAACGTTAGCATCTATGGACATTAACGCTTGGGCTCTGGACATTCTTAATGGTGCGTAGTTGGTATATTTCCCTCTCCGGCCTGCATCGTACGGATCACTTCCTCTTTTTGAATCAACCTTGAGTTCCTCGAACTTATCTTTAGGTCGACCTCTGCGGCGATCATTTGTATCCCAACTTCGCTTCATCGCATCGATTTCTTCCTCCGCTATGTATTCTTCCGTGATTTCCATCAACTGAGCCATCGACTTAGGAGTCTTCCTCACCAAAGCTTTGCTTAACGATCCCCTCTTTAGACCCTGAATTAAAATGCTGTTAAGTATGTCGATGCGCAAGTCAGGCACTTCCTGAGCCTCATCATTGAACCTCGTTATGAAATCACGAAGGCTCTCTTCTTCACCTTGTTTTATTTGGAACAGATATGTGGCTGACCTTTGCGATCTCGATTTACTAGCATATTGAAAGGTAAACTTTCGGCAAAGTTGGTCAAAAGACACAATAGTGCCAGCTGGCAAGTTCGTGAACCACTCTTGCGCCCTACCCGTCAAGGTGGTTATGAAGATACGGCTGTTAATTGCTTCTGACTGACCGTGAAGTTGCATAATGTTTATGAATGAAGTAATATGCTTCTTGGGGTTCGTCATTCCATCGTATTTTGGTAAATCTGGTATTTTGAACCCCGGAGGTAAAATTTCCTCAAGAATAGAATGGTGGAATGCTGTCCCACTTCGTAGAACTAAAGGATCTGCTACCCCCCTCTCGATGCTGCTCTTCTTTTGCTTCAGCAATCGAATATGCTCCTCAAGTGCTAGCACCTGCTCGTCTTCATGCATCGCGTTGTACGGGATCCCTGTAGAAGGATCCTGAAAAAGATTGACATTCCTAACAGGAGAATGTGCCTTGCCTTTACCCTTACTCTGAGTTGTCATTACGGTTTCCTTCCTATGAGGGGTAACCTGCTGAATTACCTTCTTGCTTAGAGCTGACATGACCTTCTTTAGCATATCCGGTGTTACTTGGTTATCTGAGGCCTCTTCCGTAATAGCGGTCAGCTCGTCTGAAACCCACGTCTCAATTTCCTCAGACATCGTAGGCGACTGCACTCCTTCTTTTTCCCCTTTGCAATTTACATTTTCGTCTGCCATGTCTATCACCCTTACTTGAAAAAAGTTCGTAACGAGGAACAACAGTTCCCACAGACGGCGCCAAATGATACGACACAAATCGTACCCTTTTTGATATCACAAGTAACTCCTTTAGCAGCGATACGAATAACCTACAAGTAACACAATAAACACAGGACGCTTCGTTAGAGGGACTAGCCGGAGATGCTCCAGCGTAGACCCTCCATTGAATTAAGTCAGATCCCCAGATAGATTATGGAACAACGAATATTCAAAATAGAAAGTGGGAATCAGTTACCTTCCCCTTTGGGACTACCACTGTATATATAGTGTACAGTAGCTTGATCCTCGCCTTACACGTGTCTTCATCTTGGCTTTCCTCAACTTTGCCCTAACTGTACTGGGCCTTACTATTCGTGCTCTGGGCCTTGCCTAAGATTGGCCCATAAGGCGTGTTCTTTCCCTTGTGGGTAAAATTGGGCCTTTTAATTGACTTGTGACCCAATCAAAGGATCCATTATAAAGCCCCCATCAGTAATCCACTAATCTTTAATGTTTAATATTGATTTGCAAGTTATGAGAGTAGTCTGGTGCAAAGTATTACATTTGTACGTTCGATAAAAAAAATAAAATAATAATAAATAGTTTGCACCAATTAAACAATAAAAATTGGGCGAATAACAGAACACGTGAATATAGGGAAAATATTTTTTGAAATTATTTCTATATTTATTATATTATATGTATGGATGATAATGGTCTTCCTCCCATAATTTTAGTTCCGAATATTTAGCAAACCCAAAATTCAGGAAAATATCAAAACAAACAAACAAATAATAATAACAATAATAATATTATTAAAAAAAAAAATGCATGGAAATTCATACCATTGTTCATCTTCCTCGTATACTCACTTTCCATTAAACCCTATTTTTGCAATTTTCTCCAATATCCCACCACCACACTTTCCGTTCACCTTCAATTTCCGCCACCCACAGCCACCCAATCTTCTTCCATTAAAACCACCACCATAAACCTCTTCTCTCTCCAAACAAAACCCCACATGTAGAAATCCTCCTCCCATTCCTAATCCGGTGATGGGAGATTCTCCGGCGGGTCCACCCATCCCTCCGCCGCCTCCTCCTCCGCCGGCCTCCACCCTCCTCCAGCCCACCTCCAAAAAAAGAACCAAACCCAAATTCTTCCGCCTCTTCCGCAACGTCTTCCGATCATTCCCCATCATAACCCCCACCGCCTGCAAATTCCCCGCCGTCGCCGGCAGCCGCATCCCCACCTCCAGATCCCTCGCCAACGCCGCCGACCGGGTCACCGGAACCCTATTCGGCCACCGCAAGGGCCGCGTCAGCCTCTCAATCCAAGAAACCTCCCGCACTTTGCCCACCGTGGTGGTGGAGCTCGCCATGCAGACCCAGGCCCTGCAGAGGGAAATGGGCCTCGGGATGGTAAGAATCGCCCTCGAGTGCGAGAAGCGGCTGCCGGAGCTTCCGTCCATGGCGGCGCCGGCGGCCGAGCTGATAGAGGAGCCCCTCTGGACGATGTACTGCAACGGGAAGAAGATTGGATACGGTGTCAAACGCGACGCAAATGACGAGGATCTGAATGTCATGGAGGTTCTGAAGCCGGTGTCGATGGGCGCCGGAGTTCTGCCGGGGCGGTCGGCGGCGGAGGGCCCCGACGGAGAATTGGCGTATGTGAGGGCGCATTTTGATAGGGTGGTGGGGTCGAAGGACTCGGAGACGTTTTATATGGTGAGCCCCGACGGGAATACTGGACCCGAATTGAGTATTTTCTTTGTTAGGGTTTAGAAGATAAGTGGAAAATAAATTAATTATGCAACGGGAAAGTTTAGTTCGGATCTAGTTCGTCCAAACTTTGTTAGTTATTGTTGAATATTTTTTATTGATTTTACGTGATTGGTGTATATTTTGGGGAAGACGATGGACCATTCAAACGATAAGTAAACTCGCCTTGCAATGTAATTGTTTGATTTTAGTTGAGTTAGGTTCGAATTAGCATGTCAACCGGAGTTGGTTCACGTGGTTAAAAGATTCTTTCTTTAAGATAATGGGATCCAAATTCGAATATCTCTGATTACTTAGGGGTGTTTAGGAAAAAAAAAATGTTTGAATTAGCATCTTCAATCTTTCATTTTGTATGTATTAAATATTGTTTTGTTTGGTTTACGACGTATTGAAAGATTCAACCGGTATGAGACTAAGTTAGGTTTGGAATTGCGGTCAACAAGTCGGAGAGTCTATTATTGGATCCATCCAACTTAGCTCAAAATCCACGGGTAGCATTTCAGTTCGCTCTTCAATGCTTCTTCTCAAAAGTGTCTCTACCAGCACAGAGTGGTTCAAGTAGTTTAGGAGATTGCTTGATCGAGGATCAGAGTTAAGCGGCTTTACCGCTCCGTGGGGTTGCTTGCCCAAGAAAAAGAGGGGAAGGATGGATTGTTAGTGTGGGCGATTTAAAAGATATAATCGGAGGACATGTATGGTTAGGTTCCATTTGTATACTTGGTGGAATCTGGCATATCTCAACTAAACCCTTCGCGTGGGCTCGACGTGCCCTTGTATAGTTTGGGGAGGCTTACTTATCTTATAGTTTAGGGGCTTTGGTTTCATTGCTTATTGTTTTGTCTGGTTCAATAATACCACCTAAGTCCGAGGATCCAAGTCCAAGGTTCAGTTCGGACGGAGTAAGAGCACGAGTAGAATAAACAGAGATAGGAGTTAGGACGGAGCGAGTGCATGAGTAGGATACACATAGAATGAGTAGGAGTGGATTAGAACAGAGCGAGCGCAATGCAAGTAATAACAATTAAAAGGTTAAAAACTTATAAAAAGAGTAAAAATAATAATTAAAAATCAACATACAGAACACACCAGAGACAAATGAGAGATGAACGGGCGTGTAGGGCTAAACATATCAATTTGATGTAACAAAATCAAAGATAGTTTTATGAGGAACTAAATGTAGATATAGAATATAGTCATAATTCATAAAAATAAATTTAATTTATTTAAATTCTTGCTTTACTTAAAAGGAAAGATGTATATGAGGTCTGGAACTTATGTACAAAGCCCAGTACCAAGTTGAGCGAAGTCAATCTGTATCGGGCCGTGCGGTCTTGGATATGTTGTTTCCAGCCCATATAAATAGTACACTAATACCACTAAACCATATCGTTATGTCCAACAAAGTTTTTTTTTTTTTTTTAAAGCAAACAGTGCTATAGATTAAATAACCGAATTCGAAATTATAAATGATACTACATAAGATGGAATGTTAAAAAAAAAAAAAAAAAAAAAAAAGCGCCCACACCAAAAAAAATAAGTTGGAATGTTAGAACATATGCAAGTCGAAGCAACAGTATTTTTACGAAGCTAATGGACTATATCAAACGGAAGACATTTTGATGAGATGCCTGAGAATATTTGCTTTTTCTAAATGTGGACTAAATCTTTGAAAACCTAAATTTGTTTTTCTCAAATCTATTTTCGTGAACACTCCAACTAGATTTCTGATAAAATTGTCATCTCCTTGTCCTAAAAATAAAAACTGTGTAGATCTTTTCATTTAAAATTCGCCACACACTTTTGGTAAAAAAGACTAACAATTTATTGATTAATATGGGTGTCCAATCTCGTGAAGAATTGTTGATTGAACGATTTTTTCAAAATTTTTCCCCTTCACGAAAGACAAAACAAAGAAAGAACTGGTTACATCTCTCTTCTTCTTGCTTCCACAATTATATAATGAGGTCAGCTTCTGAGTGTATAATTTTAGCAAGTATGAACTGTTAAGAGTACTTGTAGGGATATTGTGCTTATATGTAGGAAACTTATTGTTGTACATTAATATTCTTTATTCCCTTTAAATCAGATTACTCTAAGATATTTATTGTAAATCTTTAGTATTGTATTGTATCACCATATATATCTTGTAAAATTTCTTGAGAAGTAATTTGATTCCTTTCATGGTATCACGATACTTAGTTTTTTTTTTTTTTTTTCCTAAAGGATACACATTTGTTTCTCTCTAATGGCTCAACCGTCCATCTCCTTGCCCGACATCAAACAAATCTCCCAAGTTTTATCTCGTAAATTGGGAAGTGACAATTTCTTGTTTTGGAAAACTCAAGTTTCTCCCATTCTACGTTGTCACAGTTTGCTCGGCCTTATTGACGGAAGTTTGCCAAAACCGACTGAATCCCTTGACGATGGTACTAAATGGGATCGTCTATATCAGATGGTTTTTGGATGGATCTTGATTTCTTTATCGGACAATTTTCTAAATGGGATCGTCTAGATCAGATGGTTCTTGAATAAATCTTGATTTATTTATCGGGCAGTGCTCTCTCTCAAATCGTGGACAAGAAAACTGCACGTTAGGCGTAACAAACACGAGAACTTTATGTATGGTACCAGTTCGCATGCCCGTATTCAACAATTGAAGACCGAATTGCTTGAAGTGAACCTTGGTCCTTGACTTTGGACCACGGTTTAGTTATGCATTGAATTCGAATCCAATTAAATACGATAATTACATCTTAATGGTATGTCACAGTTTCAATCAAAGGTATAATTATTAAAAAACAAATATGCCTTAATGGTCCACCTATTTTGACACTTAAATTATTTTACGATCGTCACCGTCGTAAAATAAATTAAAATGGTCCACCAATTACCACTATTATTCTTGGAAAAAACTAGACAACGAAACAAAATTCGATTCAATTCTGAGCTGCCCATACTAACTCACGAAAAGAACGTTAACGAACAAATGTAGCTCCACGTCGCCTCAGGCAAAGCCCACCACCAATCGCCGCCGCGCCTCCCTCGTGCCAAAGCTTTTTCCACAAACGTGGACCCTTCAAGTACCACCAACATCAAACCCACAGATTAAAGTCACCCAATTTGATTCCTCGAATTAAGAATAAAGAAAAATCCACACCTCTGAGTCATCGAACAAGATTAGATTCTGCTCGTATGGCTCTAGCTGGTGGAGCGCGGCCGGTTTTCTGTCGGATCAGGGCGGAGAAGCCCGCGGCAGTGCCGGAAATTCAGAAGCTGAAGGTGGCGGAAGCGCCGCCGGAGAGTAACGGGAAAATCGTGCTTCAGCCGAGGGTCTGCACGCTGAGGTCGTTCGGCGGCGACCGCGGTGGCGGTGGCGGCGTGATTAAGGTGGGAAACGGTGAGAGTGAAGTGTCGCGTTTCTTTGAGACGCTTTCGGATTATGTGGAGAGCTCCAAGAAGAGTCACGATTTTGAGATCATCACCGGTCGTCTTGCAATGGTAATTGATTAATGAATTGATTGATTAATTGTTTTTCTTTCTTGTTTTCTCCTTTATTTGTTATTATGGTATGAGTTTCTTTCTTGGTTCTTTTTCTTTGATTTTCACATAAAATTCATGTTTTTAGCTGCCAAATAGTTCTTTTGTATTATGATGATCACATAGTTCATGCTTTTAGCTACCAAATAGTCTTCATAAAGAATGGTTTAGCTAGGAAATGATTCGCCGGAGCTCGGCAGTCACGGCCGGAGGGGCCACTGTCGTTACACCTAGACGGAGTGGACAGCCGGAGCATGGACAGAACTAGGATTTACCATGAGGAGGGCGAAAATTTAGAGTACCAAACATATAAGTAATATTATTTCTAAGAGTGGTGACACTGTAATTTATTTTAAAATAAAAGGGGTAAAATATGCAGTCAGGGAGGCAAAAATCCAAAATTGAGGAGGCAAAAATAAAATTTTTCTAAAATATATAGGTAATAATAAAAAATTTTCAAAATTTAGGGGGGCACCTCCTGCCCCCTTTGGCTCCGTCCTTGCGCCGGAGAGCTCGTGGCGGGGATGGAATGCCTCAATAACAGCCGGAGCCGGTGGTGCCTTCCACGTCTCACATGGAATCAAGTTGCATTTTGTAACAAAATAATTTGTTAAGGTCAGGATGGTTAGTCTAAAAACTAACAAAGTACATGTTGGAAAAATAAATTCCCCAAGAAAAAAGTGGAACGGGGTGTGACCGTTCCGTGATGTGGTCATGGAACTGGAACAATGGCCTATGTTCTGTTCTGCCGTGATGTGGTCATGGACTAGGAATGGTGACCTCCGTTCCATTCTGCGCGACCACTGCGATGAACTAACAGTCTAGGATGTGTTCTTATGCAAAAGCAGATAATCTTTCTCATCAAATAGCAACTATACTTGTGGGAAATAACCAACTTTTCATGTTCTTTCTTTTTCTTGTTTATTCTGCAGCTTGTATTTGCAGCAACGGTAGGCGTGGAGTATGTAACAGGCAATTCAGTATTCAGGAAGTTAGATATGCAAGGACTCGAGGAAGGGGTTGGCGTTTGCGTGGCGGCCGTAACCAGCGCTGCAGTTTTCGCTTGGTTTTCAAGCAACCGTAACAGAGTTGGACGGATTTTCAACATCAGCTGCAACACATTTATCGACTCCCTCATCGACCAGATCGTGGACGGCTTGTTTTACGAAACCGATATTAGTGATTGGTCCGACGAACTCTAGACCCTTTATTTATTAGAAAGGAATAAAACTGTGCAGGTGATCGTCAGGGCTTCTAATCTTCTGTTTCACTCAATACATTGTAGTACTTTTTGTATTCCGCTTATATAAGTTCACGACCGTGTTATGAATCTAGATAACAAAAAAAGTGGATCAGAAGATTTGAAGCTGCAGATGAGGCGAGAATCAAGGCGTTCTTGCAATATGTAGCTATAAAAAAACTTTACACAATATAGAAAGTCTAAATGTTATATATAGTGATGGAATGTCTGTATATAGATATAACTTGTAGAATTATGTACTTGTTGTATCGGGTCAAGGTATTTTGTAGAGGAACTTGATTATAATGTAATGTAATATTATTAGCATTAACATTAGTGTTGTTTGTTATGCATCCTTCAATGGTTCATTTGGTTGGTTTGTGTTTGCAGTATATAGCTTTTGAGGATCTGTAAGTCTCTCTCTCTGTTCCAGAAGCCTTTCGATTGCTCGATTGTGAACTACGATCTTTAGCTCCGAAACTAAATCATCGCTCGATTGTGAACTATCTTTAGCTCTGGAACTGAATATTTTTCTATACTAGTGAAATGAACGTGTGTTGCACGTTTAACATTTAATTTATTTAAATAAGTTTGACTATTATGTCATTGAATAAATTAAGGGTATTAAAAGTATTCGTCATCATATTTTATTCTCTCGAAACTTGTTTGATCCAAGCTTCTCCCGGCCTGTCCAGTATATTTCAGCAATCAAAAATTATATTTCTCATGTGGTACTCTTCAATATCCTCTATTATTATTCATTTCACCACTCTTTGTTAATCAATCTCAACATTAATTTTCGAAAAGCATCTCTCCCAAGTTAATGTTAATCCCTCGCATAAGCCCAATAACTCTGTCATATTTATTGAAACTCTATCAAGATACATAGCGCATCCTAGCACCCATCTTTCTATGTCATCTCGAATGACGCCCCAAGCCAAAGCATTGTTGGTATGGTTATAAAAGTTTCCATCCGAGTTTAGTTTCACCCACCCTTTTAGGGCTTTTTCCACGACAACTCAGCTTAGATTTTCTTTTCCTGTGTTTTTTGTCCTCACTGATTAGTACTGAGACCTCAAATAACTCTTTTATGTGGTGAAGAGTGGTGCTTTTAGGCTTCATAACATTCTGATAGCTACATCAGCTACGTACTTTCCAAAAATTCTAGAGCATCCAGATTAAGACAATCCACCCAGGACATTCTGGCAACATGCTGCTCTGAGTTTTGCTATTAAAGCTCTCTTTGAGCTCGCCCGACCATCGCAAGTCACAAAGATTTCAACCTATCTATGCATCAATAATCTTTTTCCCACACTTGGAGTGCGAACGAACAACTTCTCAGCTAGTGGTTCACATCTTCACGTCCTGTATAACAATGTGTACATACATCACATTCCTTAAATTTTCAGTCATACTTTAGTACATTCATGAGCAGGATATCATGTTGGCAAAACCACAAGAAACTCTTAAACTCTTAGGGGCATGGTTTTTCTAAGTCCATTTCCAATTTTCTCGTGTTTCTCATTCAATACCATAAGCATACTATAGGCAATTTTATAGGAAAATTTGTCGTTAGTTGACCCAATTCAGACTCTCTTATCTCCATTATAATGCAACACGATTAGGACACTAAGTATCTCAGTCACTACCTCCTTGGGCAGTATTGTTTTCAACTTATCTAGGTTTTAGTTTTTATATGTGCCAATGGCATCCCTTCACCGTTTCCAATCCTCCATTTGCAAAATGGTTTCACCACCCGAGTGTTTCTAACAATCTCTTTCCATGCTTGGGAAGCAAATATTGAGGTTCATATTCAAGAATGTCCTCCCCTTTTCAATAATTTTTTATTTATCTAGCTCCACACCGTCGTCTCCTCGTTTAGCATTCTCCATCCCGTTTTAGCGAGCATCAGTATATTGCTTTTTTAGGCTTCTCTAAGACCCAATCCACCTTCTTGGTTCTTTCTAATCACATTCTTCCACCTACAAGATGGGTCCATTTCTTTATTATATTGGTTGACTAAAGAAAGTTGCAATTGAGTCGATCAAGTTTATTACACACGTGATTGAGGAGCTAATTCGTGTGCATGTGATAGATGAGGATCGAGCTCGTGACAAACTAAATAAGTTTTATTCTTTTGGCAAGGTTTAGCATCTTAGCTTTCCATCCCAAGAGGTGCTTTTCGAGACTCTCAATCAAAGTCGAGACAAGCTCACATAGTTTCAACCAAAGTTCATTTGCACTCCCAAACAGTTCCTTAAGTTATCTGTACTTTTCATGCCCATAATCCTAGTAACTTGCTTGCTTTAAATCATTTGACACATAAGGGGCAAACAATACATGTGATTTATTGAAGTTCAATTTAAGGCCCGTGCCTTGGAAAATGCCTCAACCACACTTCGAATGCACATCGCTCCATCTACAATAGATTTGGCTCCCAATATTATGTCGTCTACAAAAAGCAAGTGTGAGATGTGAGGGCCTCTCTGACATATCAAAATTGGCTTTCAGTGTCCAACCTAAACGACTTTCTCAATCATATACTTTAATCGTTCCGTGCAGAGCACAAATAAATAAGGCGAGAGTGGATTGCCTTATCTAATGTCACACGTTATCCGTACAACCTCCATCAATTCATCATTTTATAGAATCTTTGATTGGATCCCCTTCATTCCACAAATACTGATATTGATGATTTTCGTCAAGAATTTGAAGAAAGTTAGAATTTTCCTTAGAAAATCTCACGGGACTTTGTCGTATACTTTTTCAAGATTCAATTTTAGCACCATGTTATTTTTTTTTTTGTCTTTCGAGTGATATAGCATGTACAACACTTCTTCAAGCACCAAAGATATTATCATTGGTGTTTTAGCCGAGAATGAAATTATTCTGGTTCGGGCTCACAATTTATTTGATATATGGCTTAATCGGAATATAATCATTTTGGTGATCATTTTGAGTAATACATTACACAACGTAATGGGTCGAAACTCAAGTTAAGACAAATAAATGCCTGGTAAGCCTTATTGAGAATTGATTCTCTCTCCACGCAATCGTTGATGAATTTCACCTCCGAGTCTCCTACTATATCCCGATAGATTTGGAAAAAGAAAATTTGGAGGCCATCTGCTCCCGGTTCTTTGTACGGATGCATGCTCTTCACTACCCACCAAATTTCCTTATTTGAGGCCGTTCTTGCCAAGTAATCTTTCTATTCCCGCCTCAGGATTCGTTGGTGCAAGCTAATACCAAGACTTGTCACATTTTCCATGGTATCTCTACTAAATAATTTGGTGTAGTACTCCCATGTATGATGCTTCTGTTGGAAAACACGAAAGAGTGCGCAGCGGAAGTTTAAAATTTTTCCACAAGTTTAATCGTTGTCTTGCAATTTTTGTACTGTAACGTTGGGAATAACAAGAAACTCACTTTAATTGAAGCTTTCTTGTGATGTCGTTACCGCCTAACGAACACCCTTTAAGCGGAAAGTCCCTCGAACGGTCCTTCGATTTAGACTCCAAAGTAGAAGGCCTCCAAAGCGTATCCACACCAGTCCTAGAACACGATCAAGCAAGTGAGAATGCTAGTTCTATAGCTTGTGTTAATGGCTAGGATAATTTTGCTTTGAAAACTTTTCTTTTAATTTTTCTCAAAAACTTAACACTTCGTGAGTGTTGGTTTGAAGAATAAGAGAAGCACCACCTCTTGTATTTATATAAGAGTGATTCGAACTCCTAGGGTTTCCCAAACCTATGAGAGTTGTTTTCTTGTTCACTAATTAACTCATTTAATTATTTAATTTAATTGGAGAAAATAAGTTCCCATTCTCCAAGTCTTGCAAGAATAACCTTCTCTCTCCTACAATAGGAAGTTTGACTTTTCAACTTTCCTAAAGCTAAAAGTTAATATTCAATAAATCAATTAATTCCCAATTAATTATTTATTGGGTTAAGTTTATTTGAGAATAGTCTTAACAATTAATTCAATAATTAATTAAAAAACTAAAATTAATTAATTAATTAATTCTAGAAAAGAATTCGCGTGTGAAATAAATCACACGCCTAGACCACGCAATGACACGTGTACGTGACACGTGTCGGCCATGCGTGCATGACACGTGGCAGTCACGTACCGTGCGTGACACGTGGCGGGTTCACGTCATCGTGGGCCTCTTTTGATCAACAATTTGATCCTTCGTTAATCATATTAACATCCTACCATAACCCTCGTGTTCTGGCATTTGTGTGTGACCCTTTAGGTTCATTATTCGATTAGCAGTGACAACAATTAATTAATTCCCTAATTAATTAATCACTTTACAGATCACACTACCCTAATCTAGCAATGGGTGTGTGACCCCGGTCCTAGCCGAATAACGAAATGAATCGAAGAACCTTTCAGTCAGTGACAATCAGTGAAATACGATCCTCCTACAACTCCATCTCTCAATCAAGAACTAAGGCATGGGAATATTCTCACAGCCCAAATATTCTTGATCTTTAAAGTTAAGTTCGTTTCATATCCAATTCGATCTCAATCCTAGAAAACCCCATTTTCTAGATGCCTTGATCTTTTACCCACCTTGACCAAGGGTTTAAAGTTTAATGGACTACGAACAACTCAATCAGTAAGAAATCATTCTTGTACTTAACAACTGTAGGTCCTTTGTTGATTCTACTAATTCTACATATGCCACTTGTGTAATCCCAATATAGGTCGTGGTTCAGGTGTCTATATGGCGACACCCTTTTGAGCCTATATCAAAGATTACAGAGTTAGCTCATATGAGACATTATAGAATCTCAAGTCTAAGGATTAATGAATCACGTCATTGACCTGTGAGATATTTCCTAATCTGGAAGTTTCTGGAAAATTCCTTTCCCATTTAGGAATGTTCACATGAGAGACATCTCAATGATGAAGTTCTTGTAACAATCACCCTTATGTATTATGAACGCATCAACGTATGCACTTATCACTCCATGAAACTGAGTGATCCTTCAAAAGGACATAATCACACAAGCAAGTCTCAGTAGAGTCAAGGTCGATACTCCCACTGTCTGTCGGACTCATCGACTTGGAGAAGTTTCTAATCCTCGCCTATGGAGTTAAGAACTTGTTTCATATGTCGTTCCCATAACGACAAAGTTCTTAACGGCCTCATCGGATTAGGGGAGTTCAATACATGCAAAACACAGTCATCCCAAACAGACATAAATAAGCACATAAAGAAGTGATTGCCTATGAACAAAATCATCTCGTTTATTATTCAAAGACTGTTTGTGATTTCACAAGGAAATAGTAAAACAAACATCTGCTTTAAGGGCACTATTCCTAATAGCTTCAATTGGTCATTATTGGTTACCTATTCTGATAGCATTTATCTGATTCCTCATTCTTCTCGTTATGATTGAGAGATGAAAGAAGCATGTATATTTATTCCCAAATTGAAGCCAATTAATTCTCGACTTTTAAGATTAAATAATCTGTTCTTATTTCAATATAATTGGTATATTCCACCATTAATTCTTTCTCCAAATCTGTTCAATATTAACCTTACTTGTCTCATACATAATGCTTTGAAAATTCTTTGTAAAAAAATTTCCTTGGTTTTAATTTGTTTTTCGAGCACATTGAAAAATGTTAAATAACCATTGTTTGGGGCAATGATCCCAAGTTAAAATATCATTCAAGTTTTGATTTACATTTGCTTCTTTGGAAGATGTCGATCTAAATTGATAACGGTTTGATCAATTTCATTCAAGTTAAATTCAAAAATTCTCCATATTGCTTCTTGATCTAAGACCCAATGTAGCATCCTGAAATTGTTTAACCTCATCTACTAAGTTTTGTTTAACATTGTACGTGATATTAAATTCTCACTTTTTCATGCCCTTTAATTTGTAAATATATTTATAAAGTATATATTTATCAGTTGTTACTGTAGAAAAGATCTTGACGTTAATGTGAGAATTATACGTTGATAAGAGATATGGATTATAAGGTACTACAGACTGGTTATAAAGTTATGCATTTCTAACTTGAACCGTCACTCTAATTCTTTTTCTTCTATAATTGGATATCCATCTTTACCTTGTATTGTGCTTTCACAATATGAACATATGTAATAATATTTACATTCCCCATCCATCATACAATAATTATGTAAATTCTTTCGTTCACATGATTCACGAATCATGTATTTTATAACTAACTCATAAAGTTCGGGGTTCTTTTCTTAATTAAAAAATTCGATACAGATGAATTGATCAAGTTGATCCTGTGTTTTAATTTTATATTATGGTCTTAAGATTATCAAAATATGAGTATGTGGTAACCCTCTCTTTTAAAACTCAATTACATGGACATATACGACCACCTTTCCAAATATCTCATTATTGAATAATTGATCTTTTAAATCTTGTAACTTTCCTCTAAAAACTCTTAAGGTATAAAATATCTCTTTCAAATTAATACGAACAATAAATGATACAATTGACAACCAATCACTAAGTAAAAACATAATAAGATCAATAAATACATACATTATTTTTCATGTGAAAGAACCTTATTTGCATACAAAAAAATTGATATCATCGTTATTGAATCAAATAAAAGAATTATTTAGGTTGTCTTTTAATTTTAGCATGAGTGTCTATATATATATCAAGTAATTATTTCTTTTAACTAATTATCTTTTATCTTTTTTTTTTATTTCTCTCTTTGTCATTTGATCTTGCATTCTATTTTTTTTTTTTTTTATATTTCTTTAAAGAGTATTATTTAAAATTGATATTAGTTTTCTTATTACTGATTTTATATATGTAGTAGAAATAATTAAAAGAATATATTTATATAGAAAATTCAAGAAATATTTAATCGAACACGTACTATAAAAAATTAAGGATAAATATTTTTAGCCATCCGAACTATGCCCATTTTTACAATTTACCATCCAAACAAACTTTCATTGCAAACCGCCATCCAATCTTTGCATTTTGTGACAAACCACCATTTGAAGGTGGTTTGGTGTGACGTGTATATTTTAGGAAAATGGCACGTGTCAAATTTTTTTCCCAAAACCACAAAAAAAAAATGGTTTAGATGGCGTTTGGATGGCGGTTTGCAATGAAAGTTTGTTCGGATGGTAAATTGTAAAAATGGGCATAGTTCGGATGACTAAAAATATTTATCCCAAAAATTAATCATAACATTAGATTATATCTTATTTTTATATGCACACGTCTTGAGTTCAGCTAGGATTCTTAATTATCTTTTCTCTTTTTAGATTTCTCTCTTTGCCATTTGATTTTGTATTTCATTGTTTAATCTATTTTCCTTTAAAGAGTATTATTTAAAATTTACGTTAATTTTTTTACTATTGATTTTATATATGTAGTAGAAATAATTAAAAGAGTATATTGACATAAAAAATTCAAGGAATGTTTAATTGAACACTATAAAAAATTAATCATAAAATTAGATTGTATCTTATTTTTATATGCACATGCATTGAGTCTACTTAGGATTCTTAATTTAATATAATTTTGATTTGATGACCTGCAATTTTGAATTATAGTATAATTTTTTCAATTAGTAATGAGTTTCTAACATTTGCTCAAGTTTTATCTATTATATTATCTCTAATATCTCATTTGACTATTTAAGTAATATTTTTCTTTCATTTTCTCAAGTTTTGCTTCTATTTGTAAAATGTATTTTTTTCTTTTTTACACTTTCTAAAAGTTTTATATATTTTCTCTCTTTCTTTAATTGCACAATTAAATGACATTTTTTAATTTATTAATAAATACAAATATTCATATACTTTCTCTTCTTCTTTAATTGCATAATTAAATGACATTCTTTTTATTTATCAATAAATACAAATAAATTTTAATTGTAAAAATATACAATATAAAAGCACGATCAGTTTTAATTAGAAATATTATAATAGATTTTTTTTTTTTCACCTTCACAAACTACAAAAGCACCACATGTAGGGAGAGAGAGAGATGAAAGTGAAAATAGAAAGATTATATTGAGTCTACATGTTTTTCTACTTATTTAAAGGTCGGTATTTCTTGTTTAGCACCTCCTCATCAATTATGGAGAATATTATTGTACCTCAACTATTTTATATGTAACATTCATTTTCTCATCAATTATATTTTGATACTTATCATAAATCAGAGGAAGTGACAAGCTAAGAAGAACACTTGTTTAATAATGTAGAACTAACTAAAGTTACAAGAAATACCTAAATATAAATATATAAATACATTGTATGTGATGAGGCCAAACCACACTCGGATTAGCATCGTACACGTGTCACAATCTGAAGGGTGCAATAGCCCAACGCTCGCGATGATGGGCTCGTGGATTCAACCCGGCCCATTCCCTCTATCGCATCTCCAACTTACACCTGCGCGCCTCGGCCCAGGTCATGAGTGTAGGACCCCTCTAACGTTTGAACGCTCGCCTCACGGTCCCCGGGAATGCCGTGTATCCGGGTTCCCCCCTCCTCCATACTAGATACCCCTCGGTCATAACGCTCGTGATCCCCGACGCTCTAACCCTCGGACCTCAGCGTAGAGCCTTCCGCCAAGGAACCCCTCGAGCGTGGCTGACGCTCGATTAGAACTTAGGAGGGATTCCCCTTCGAGGGTCAGTCCCAATATCATGAGGTGACCCTTCTGAGAGCACTTCAAGAGTAAGGGAAGCATGGTTAGATGCATGTACGCTCGCCACACGCTAACCACCTCTGACACAATGGTAGTGCGCACCTCGTACCTGCCATGCTACAAGCTTTTCAGAGTTATCACTCTCACACCATCTCAGGCCGCCATGTGTCTAGGGCAACACTGATTTTGGGACCACTTGGTTATTATTACTCAAATGCCCTGACCTCAACGTATAAATAAGGTATTCACATGCACATTCCCCAGATCATCTTCTCCACTAAGATCCCCGGCACTGAACTGAGGTTCTCTCCATTGCTGCATATTCCAAGCTTTGCATACTTCACCATTTCCGCCCCTTTGACTGCCTTCTCTTTCCTGGTGTTATCCTAGTTGGAAGAACCCACACTCAATCGGAAACCTAGTTCCTGAGGCTCTGAGCCTGTGATGGTCTTCCCTTTTTCAACAAATCTTGAAAGTGTTGGTTGCATACTAGGAATCCATTTCCTGCACCATCATTTTTGGCGCCGTCTGTGGGAAACCATCATCTCCATCTTCATCTTCAACAGATTCTTCCTCTCTAAGCTAGTCGAGATATAACACCTTCAATTTCAGACATGGTGACTGCAACCAGATCCGGGATTTTGGACAACAGGGGTGGTCTACCCCCAGTGAATGAAGAAAACAGGCTGGACGGAGATGTCGTCATGGATATCACCTCTGTCCCAGCTGGAAATACCCCAGCCGCTGGGACGAATAAGGACAAGGAGGTCCCGGTGGGTTCTCTTCCTGTGGTCGGAGCTCAGGCGGGGAGCTCCCAGCAGCCATTCCCCCTGTCAACCCTGCAACCGTTGGGGCATTGCCGGCGACAATACCGCCTCATGGGTATGCTTACATGCAACCTGCCATGGTGCCCGGGATGATGCCAAGCATGGTACCTATGATCCAGCCGTACCAGGTGGGTACGTTGCAGCTTCCCATCTCTCTCCCCAAAGAAATTCAAGGAGTGGAGATGCCCCAAATGACATCCCAACAACTCCAGTCGCTGTATGCTCAGTGCGAAGTTCAGGCCGTACAAAACGCCTGGAACCACTTCACAGCCGCCTACTTCTCCTCAAGGGCGGGCGTTCACATGCCTCCACCAATAGGAGGGCTCCTAGTCCATCCCCTTACAGCTGCTCAGAATGTACTGAGGGCACAGCTGCCGCCGCCACCACCGGCACAGGAGAAAGAAGTCCCCCCGAGGGTAGATCCAGAACAACGGCCCTTGGAGAAGGAGAAAGCCCCTCCCGCAAGGGGAGATGCTGGGGAAGAGGTCCAGTCTAGGACTACTGGAAGAGTAAGTAGGAGGGAAGGAGATGACCTTCGGATAGCAGCGGTCCAAGACCAACTGGAGGACCTGCAGCATATCGTGGAACTGCTCTCTCGAGCGCGGTCTCAAATCCCCCATGCTGGGGATGAGAGGTCCAAGGCTAGAGACGCTCGCAATCCACGCAACCAGCTCCCTCGCCGATGGAGGGAGGAAGAGTACGAAGAACATGACCGCGAGAGCGGGAACCATAGGCCTCTGACAGGCGGTTCGCCCCTCACTGATGAAGTCTTGATGGCCCGAGCGGGGATGGGCAAAATCCCCACATCCGTCAACCGGTACGACGGAACCACCGATCCGGCCGAGCATCTGGATCATTTCGTGCACCTGATACACCTCTATGAGCACTCCGGCCATTACTGGACGAAGATCTTCGTCACTTCCCTCGTGGGAATGGCACAAGAATGGTACAAGAAGCTACCCCCTCATTCCATCCGAGGGTATGAAGACTTTTTGACCAACGCTTTCATGAGCCACTTCAGTTCTCTGAAAGCACCCGCGTCCGTTGCCACGACACTCTACAGCCTGGTGCAAGGACCTAATGAGACGCTCAGGTCCTTCATGAGCAGGTTCAATAAGGAGATCCTGCTGGTGGAAAAGCCCTCGATGGACTTTTTGAGGCACGTACTCTTTGGAGCTATCAACATGAAGAACTATGTTAGCAAAGAGTTCGTGGAAGAAGTGGCAAAGAAAAAGCCTCGCTCGCTGATGGAGATCAGGGATATAGCTGACTCCTTTTTTACCCTCGAAGATATGTACATCGCGAGGGATCAGAAGCTTTGACCAACGCTTTCATGAGCCACTTCAGTTCTCTGAAAGCACCCGCGTCCGTTGCCACGACACTCTACAGCCTGGTGCAAGGACCTAATGAGACGCTCAGGTCCTTCATGAGCAGGTTCAATAAGGAGATCCTGCTGGTGGAAAAGCCCTCGATGGACTTTTTGAGGCACGTACTCTTTGGAGCTATCAACATGAAGAACTATGTTAGCAAAGAGTTCGTGGAAGAAGTGGCAAAGAAAAAGCCTCGCTCGCTGATGGAGATCAGGGATATAGCTGACTCCTTTTTTACCCTCGAAGATATGTACATCGCAAGGGATCAGAAGCTTGAGAATGCCCCTCGAACCAACAGAGCCCCAGAGGACAGAGGAGACTCTAAAAATCACCGCCCCAGCCCAATGCCCCCTCGGAGAAATTCTTCGCCTCCTCGCAGATACGAGCGCATCCCCCTCAACCGTCCCATCGCTGAAGTCTATTCTACGGCTGACAAAAAGCTTTTCAAGAGGCCGCCCAAGATGAGGGAGACTGAGGCTCAGAAACGCTCGGGCAAATACTGCGCTTTCCACAAGCAGAAGGGGCATGACACCAATGAGTGCCGCGAACTAGAAAGCGAGATCCAGAGGCTCATAGCCGGGGGGCACCTCAAAGAGTTTGTGAAGGTGCTAGAAAGGTATGATGAGCATTGCGCTGAGCGTGTCAAAGCTAGAGGGAGAAGCCGTTCATGTTCAAGGAGTCCCCGTCACCATCACCCTGGGATAAGCGACCGCGGCAAAGAAAAGGCCGCCGATGTGGAGAACCAACCCTTTGCGGTTATCCACATGATTGCTGGTGGACCCTCGGGAGGAGACTCCAATGCATCCAGATGCCGCCATGTTCGAAGTTATGATTAGAGACCTTCCCTGCCCAAATCTATGCTTTTCGTTAGTAGCACTTCACGCACGAAGGAGGATGAGATCGTAGGGTTTACAAAGAAAGACCTAGAGCACATTGTAACACCCCATGGGGTAGGTGAAACCTCTGACTGCCCCATGGTGGTTAGTTTAGACGTTCACAATCATGTTGTAAAGAAGGTTTTAATTGATAGTGGAACCTCTGTGAATGTTCTCCCATACTCAACGTTCCAAAAGATGAATATAACAAACATTCCCCTCGAATGGCTCAGAACAGCCCTAGTGGGCTTTGGGGGTTCCGAGATTGTCCCTCGCGGACAGATTCGCTTGGCCACCTCATTTGGTCGCGCCCCACAGAGAAAAACTTTGAGCGTTCTTTATGCAGTTGTCGAAGTAGATCTCCCATAGAACATCATTATCAGGCGCCCAGCCCTCATTGATTTCAAAGCGGTTATTTCAACATATCATCAGAAGGTCAAATTCCCCACACCCGAGGGGACGGGCGAGGTTCTGTGCAACGTTAAGGAAGCATGGGAATGTTATATCTTGTCCTTAAGGAGTCACAAGCCAAAGCAAGCAGTCCAAGCGGGGTCCACGAAGAAGTCTGTAGATTTCCCCAAGTTAGATGAAGATGGTCCGGAGCGTAAGAGGGCTAAACTCTACAAGAAGAAGAATAGAAAGAAGGAAGCGGATGGATCCAAAGGTGGCCAAGCTGGCCCACTTGGACCAGTTGAGGGATCCTCCTCGGAGGACGAGGGTCATGAACCCTCGGGGGAATCCAGCGATAAGCTCACGGGTAAGAAGAGGGCGCTCGAGCTCCCGAGGCCTAAGGTACGTATTGAGCCTTCGAAAAAAAATTTGACCATCGAATTGGAGCCTGGAAACCCTGACAAAACCACCCAGATAGTTCCAACCTCGACGGTCCCTCTCAGATCATGATGATCGAATTTCTGCGGGAGAATGTGGATGTCTTTACCTGGAAAGCCTCCGATCTAACTGGAATAGATCCGAGCGTTATTGTCCACAGGCTCAACGTAGACCCAGCCTTCAAACCAATCAAGCAGAAGAAGAGGGATGTTCATGGATTCAGAAGGCAAGTCATAGAAGAGGAGCTGAACAAACTTCTTTAGGCTCAATACATCAAGGAGATCCTTTATCCAGAATGGCTCTGTAATGTTGTCCTCGTACCCAAGAATGCAAATAAATGGCGCATGTGCAATGACTTCACAGATCTCAACAAGGCGTGCCCCAAAGACCCGTACCCTTTACCTAGGATCGATCAACTAGGAGATTCGACGGGGGGTTACGAGCTCATGAGCATGATGGATGCTTTCCAAGGGTACTATCAGATCTTCATGGCACCCGAGGACCGCCCAAAAACTTCCTTCGTGGTCCATGTGGGAGTCTACTGTTTTAAAGTTATGCCGTTCGGACTCAAAAATGCAGGAGCAACATATCAGCACCTCGTCAACAGAATATTCGAGCACAAAATAGGAAGATCCATGGAGGTATATGTGGATGATATGATTATCAAAAACGAGCGCCAACATTCCCATCTGGAGGACCTCAGGCGAGCATTCAACGTCCTGCGGCAATATGGTATGAAATTGAATCCTTCGAAATGTACATTTGGCGTTCGGGGAGGAAAGTTCCTCGGGTATGTGGTTAGCCAAAGAAGCATAGAGGCCAATCTGGAGAAAATCAAGGCGATCTTGGACATTCCGTCCCCTCGGAATGTTAGAGAGGTCCAAGTGCCAGTGGGCAAGATCATCTCTTTAAACAGGTTTATTTCTCGCTCGGCGGACAGAAACTTGCCCTTCTTCAAGATCCTATGCAACGCTCGCAACTTTGACTGGACTGAGAAATGTGAGAAGGCCTTGCAAGATAAGAAACAATACCTCTCGTGCGCACCCTTGCTAACAAAGCCAGTCCCTGGGGAAAACTTGTTTGTCTACCTCTCTGTCTCGTCAGAGGCCACGAGTGCGGTCCTTGTCGTAATCCGTGAGCGTAAACATTTGCCTGTGTACTACCTGAGCAAAACCTTGCAGGGGGCTGAGAAGAGATACATGGAGATAGAGAAATTCGCCTTTGCGCTCGTTAATGCTTCCAGAAGGTTAAGGCCATATTTTCAAGCCCACTCCATCACGGTGCTTACAGACCAACCCCTCAAACAGGTACTCTCGAAACCGGACGGCTCAGGGAGGTTAATCAAGTGGTCAATTGAGCTCAACCAATTTGACATCAGCTTCGAGCCTCGCACAACGATACAGGCTCAGGCCGTGGCAGACCTGCTCGTTGAGCTATTCGGCCTGGATATCACACCCTCGGTAGAGGATGGGTTATGGCTTTTGCACACAGATGGCTCCTCGACCTCTCAAGGGGGGGAACCGGGGTGACCCTCAGAGATCCTCGCGGGAATGAAGTGGACTACGCGATCAAATTAGCGTTCCAGGTCACCAACAACGAGGCAGAATATGAGGCACTCGTCCAAGGGCTTAAGATCGCCCTTCATAATGGGGCCGCTCAGGTCACTGCATATGTTGATTCCCAGCTGATTGCAAGTCAAATTGATGGCACTTATGAGGCTCGAGAAGCCACTATGGTGCAGTACCTGGCAAAGGCCAAGAAGATTATATCTAAGTTTAAAGAGTTCCACTTACTACAGATCCCACGAGCAGAAAACGAGCGTGCAGATGCCCTTTCTAAATTGGCGTTTGCTCTGGAAGACTCCCGCGAGCGCTCTGTTACATTTCTTAAAACGGAGGAGCAACTTATTCGTGAGGCGGAACCCTCGGGTAGAGTGAACATAATCGATCCCTCTGAGCCTTGTTGGCTCGACGACATCATCAGATTCCTAAGGGATGGAACCTGTCCGAGCGACAAAGTGGAAGCACGGAAGATTAGGAGTAAGGCCCTTCATTTCTCACTTGATAACGAGGGTTGGCTCTTCAAGCGGTCTTTTTAAGGCCCACCATTAAGGTGCCTAAGACCCTCGCAAGCAAAGGAGTATTAGAACATGTGCATAGTGGAAGTTGTGGGAATTATTCCGGCCGTCGAATCCTGGCCAAGAAGGTATTGAGGAGTGGATTTTATTGGCCCTCGGTGTTGTAGGATGCCATCAGTTACTCTAAGAAATGTCCTAAATATCAATTTCATTCCAACACCCCTAAACTGCCGGCCGCTCAAATGATCCCTATTGATGCTTCGTGGCCCTTTGACCAGTGGGGCATTGCTATAGTGGGACCCCTGCCAATGGCGGTCGAACAAAAGAAATTCGTGATTCTCACTGTGGATTACTTCACCAAATGGGCCGAAGCTGAAGCGGTCGCAAAAATAACGTTCAAAGTTGTGAGAGACTTCATTTGGAAGAACATCATCTGCAGATATGGTATCCCGAGGGTACTCATCTCTGATAACGGCTCCCAGTTCATCGCAGCTGACACACGAGAATGGTGCTACGAACTAGGCATCGAGCAACGCTTCACTTCCATGGGTCATCCGTAGGCCAACGGTCATTCTGAAGTAACTAACAGAACCATACTCCAGCATCTGAAAACGATGCTCGAGAGTAAAAAGGGTGAATGGACCGAAGAGCTTCAAGGAGCCCTCTGGGCATACCGTAATACGCTACGAGCGACAACTGGGGAAACTCCTTACTCCCTCGTTTACGGCTCCGAGGCTTGATACCTGCGGAAATTGCTCAAGAATCCGCACGTGTTGCTTATTTCGAGCATGTACTCAATGAGGATAATCGGACGTTCGAACTAGACTTACTAGACGAAAGAAGGAACACCGCTTGGGCTCGAATCCACAAATACAAAGCGACGGTAGCCCATCAGTACAATAGACGCGTCAGAGAAAGGACCTTTCAACTGGGGGATCTGGTCCTCAAAAAGGTTGAAGTATCCAAACACGTGGGTAAATTAGATCCCAATTGGGAAGGGCCCTTCAAAGTCATCCAGGTGCGAGCGAACAACACCTACCTACTGGAAACTTTGCAAGGTGAGCGTCTCCCTCGCCCATGGAATGCCTGCAACTTGAGAAGGTTCTTTGTTTAAAGGCAAATTTTGTAATTCCCCTGCTCGGGGCACACTGTATTTGTTAGGAATAGTGCCCTAGAAAGCCGATTGAATATCCGCTTTGTGCTTTTCCTTATTGTAATCACAGACAATCTTTGAATGAAATAATGAATTGAGGCAACACTTCTTTATATGCTCTTGTTTGGTATGCGTTTACTTTATCTGTGCATGTATGAGAACTCCCTTAATCCTGATGACTTTAGGACTCTACCATTTAGGTGAAATGGTTCATGAAATGAGCCCTATATCACATAAGTCATGATTAGTAAAATACTCCAAGTCGATGAGTCCTACCGACAGTGGGAGTGTCAACCTGACATCTCTAAGGCTTGCTTATGGGATCACGCCCTTAAAAAGGACCACCTTATTTCATGGAGGTGCAAAATGTATAGTTGATACGTGCGTGATACATGAGGGTGCTTACTTCAATAAGTAAGTTCACTGAGGTGCCCCGTGTGAGAACATTCCTAAATGGGAAAGGAAGTTTCTATTTCAGGAAATGGAAACTTCCAGATTAGGAAATATCTCGCGAGTCATTGATGTGATTAATTGATCCTTAGACTTGAGGTTCCATGTCACTTTATGAGTTAACTCTGTAGTCTTAGGTATAACCTTTAAAGGGTGTCGCCTTAGACAACTGATTCAAGGCTTATGCAGGGGCTGCACAAGTGATTCATGAAAGTGAATGAGAATCAAAAAAGGACCTACACTTGCATTTGTAAGGTGATCTCTTATTGTGGAAGTCATTCATATGCCATATGGAGTCCTTGGCCAAGGCAGTAGATCAAGACATCAAGAAAAGGGTTTCTTGGATTGAGATCAAATGGATATAAAATGCACTTAGCTTTAAGACCGGATTATTAGGGTTCTGATTATTCCCTTACCCTAGATCTTGGTTGAGAGATAGTAAGTAGGAGGATTGTATCTCACATGAATCAATGACTTAAAGGTTCTGTCGAATCCGAACATTCCAATTCAGCTAGGGGTTAAACACCTGTTGCTAGACTATGGTCGTTTAATATGTGAAATGATTAATTAATTAGTGAATTAATTGATTAGGGTCACTGCTAATTGAATTGAGAACCTAGAGGGTCACACACAACAACTTGGTTACATGAGTTGAGGCTTGAAAATGATTAAACGAGTTAATCGGGCCAAGAGGGTTCCACACGTGAGTGACACGTGTCATTGTGACACGTGTCTCACACGTGAATATATATATTGTATATATATATATATATTCAATAATTAATTAATTATTTAATAGACTTTGGTTTAATTTTGAATTAAAAAAAAAGTCTAATTTTGGAGAAAAATAATCTAGTTAATTAATTATTTTAAATAAATAAAGTATAATAATATCCAAAAGGGTTTGGATATTTTAGCTCTCTTAAAAGTTGATTTGAATTTGAATTCAAAGTCAAAATCAAAATTACTTGATGATCAAGTAATAGGAGAGAGGGACCAAATCCTTAGCCCAAAAGGACTAGGGTTTGGGCGTCCCTCCCCCTCCTATATATAGGGGAGCTCGAGCTCCCCTTGGAGCTAATTGATGATCTTTTTTTGGTTCATGTGTTGAACACCATCCTTTCTCCAAGATAATTTAAACCCTAGGTTAAGCCTAAACACTAACTAGAGAACTAGCATCCTTACTAGTTAGATTGTAATCAAGTTGGTGGACTATCTCTAGAGAGCTTCAAGTTAGAAGTTTGAAGATTCGAGCTTTACCAAGGAGAGGGGATCAAGCCGCGAGAAGAGCGTTCTTGGGTGGCTTGAAACGCTTCAAGAAAGATTATTGAAAAGTAAGTTTCTAATCTCTACGAATTTGGATACGCGATTGCGAGCCTAAGATCCTTTTGTTGATTTTTAAATTTCCGCTGCTTTTCTGATTCCGTTTTCCAACAGTATTTTCTTTTGACAGAAATACAAGTATTCAGTAAGTCTTTCTCTACATTGTTGTTTGTTTGCTGGATCAGTCTGTTATAAATTACGCTCTCAGTCCAATCAGTGCCAGCTCCGTGTCGAGAATACTCCATGTCGAACGGCTTAATAACTAATTCCCTTGATGCTCAAAATCGTAAGAACCCTTCTAAAAACGAACGGGACAGTAGTAAGGGTAGTACATGGATATTACACCAACTGAGCACCGAGGGGTCTTCGTTCGCGCTTGTAAATCCTTTAAAAACCCTCAAGCCATTGAGTACGCACACGCTCGTTAAGTGGAATACTCAATTAATTCTTGCATGGATTCCTAAGTTTAGGTTCAATCCCCAAATATGCTCAATATGTTGCAACCCTCAGGCTAAAAGCTTAATCAAGGATAAACTCTTAGCAAATCCCCTTGGTGATTTCTAAGTTCCAGTTTGTACTATCGCTACGCTCGTTATTATTTAACACAGACTAGTTCATATCAAGAGCAAACACTTAGCAAATCCCATGGTGGATTTCTGGGTTCAAGTTTGAGCCTTATGAATGAATATAGCCAGGGTACTCCTCATACAGGGCACCCTCACGCCCATACATTCACATACCATAAAAATCCTAGCATTGAAGGGAAATCAACTAATAACACTCAAAGCATTACTAAACGGCAAGAAAGAAATGGAAACTTCATTAATTGCAGAAGAAAATTACAAGTGCAAAAGCATAAATGACATGGAAAATGATAGATTGGTGGTAGATTCAGGAAAAGCAGAGGAACAGATTCAGTGGGCTTCATTTTCAGGCTCGGGAGGAGCAGTAGACAGTGGGACAGGGGCTAGAACTCCAGCGTTGGGAGGCTGAGCGTTGCTAGGACCAACACCATCTTGAGTGTCAATGGTGATTCCATCGTCTTCAATAGTGATTGGCTCAAGCTCCAGAGGGTGGGCCGCCATATATTCATCCTGGAGCATAACAACCAAGTCGTTGTACTCCGGCTCGGTAAGATTTTCAGTAGGATCCTCGGTGGCAACCATTGGCTCCAGATTCTCATCCAAGTCCATCCGCAAGCGCTCATCTGTGCGAGTGGCAGGAGGCACTATGCCTAGCTTGACCAACTGGCCCACGGACTTCCAGAAGAAGCGACAAGCATTGTCCAGGCAGTGCAAGTTCGCGGCAAATACGAACGCTTTCGAGTGCAAGAACTTGACTGCCGCTTCCCATGCGACCCTCGACTCCAGGCCCTCCATTTGGCTACGCAGATTAGCAAGTTCTTTTCTTGTGTCCTTGAATTGCCGATTACGCTCGTCCAAACGCTGGTTAAGCTCCTCGTTGTCAGTCCTCAATTGGTTGCGCTTCGCCTTCAACTTCTTGTGGCGGTCGTCCAGCTTTAGATAGGTGTCTTCCTGTTCCTTCAGGGTCTTCTTGACCCCCTCATGGTCAAGCTTGAGCGCCGTGAGCTCCGCTGAGACGTTGTTGTAATCCGCTTGCAGCTGGCCGGGATCAGAGACGCGCAACAACTTCTTGTACTTGGCCTTATGCTCAGAGTAGACCTTCGCTCGCTTCTGCAGGTTCTTCAGCCTGGGGAGTACCTCCTAATAAGAAAAAAGTGGAAGTTATTACAAAAATAATTCGAGAGTGAAAAGTCCTTGGGAAAAGTCCAAGAGAGTACCGTTACGAGGGCGTAGCATGCGTCGTCCGCCACCCGGGTAGCATCTTGGTCGTTCAGCTTGTCGTGGTCCCCGAAAAATTACAGATTGCCCACAATCCCCGTAACCAAATTGTGGGTGGCCGAAAACCTCCTCAGGAGCACAGGATCGTCCTGCCGTGGGCGCTTGTACCGAGCATCGCCGTTGCACACATCCTTCTAGAAATCCTCATCCTCAAAAGATGAGGTATCGCCACCCTCGCCAAGTTACCCCACCATCACCTCTTTCCCCTTTCCAGCGATGGGGATAGCGTCCGGAATCCTTTTTCTCTTCCCAGAATGCTCGGCCCGCACCGTCTCAAAGATTTGGACTGCGGAGCCCGAGCGATTGCTGTTGGACGCGTGCGAGCCTGCGGGAGCCGGCGCCACCGGAATGGCCGGGAAAGTAACGGCCGGGGCATCCTCGAGGGTCAGGTCTTCGATATGGCCAATGCCTTGGCCATCCCCCGACCGCTCGCTCCACGGCCGGACCCTCGACTGAGTCCACGCCTCCCACGGGGAGCATTGGGGGCCTGTTGGTCTTGTGGTGGTTGTTGTTGTTGCTGGTTGGCCGCGGCTCTTTGCTCCACAGTTGGGCCGGCCATTAGTAGCTCTGCGTCTGCAAACAGAAAGAAAATGAACGTCAGAGAGGTGCAATTGGAATATTTGTCAGGAAAATACAACTACCCCAAACAAGTTAGCGATACTATGCTAAATGTTAGAACTGTTAGTTCCTAAAATCTAACCGTCGAGGGCCATGATTTGAGCGGGAGGATTGAGTATCATGTTTGGAGGATTTAAGAGTCCATAGCGGAACAATATCCCCTCATTTCTCATCAAATCCTTGGCATTCACGAGCCTCTTCTCATTTCTCATCGCGAGGGCTAAGTTCTTTGCCCAACGCTCGAAAGTCTTATCCCCAGACCTGTTTCTAACCAAAGGACCTTCTCCGTGAACTATCCATGATCCGTGAACCCTGAAAATTGTTGACTTGGTCTTTTTTATTCTTCTTTTATTTTTTCCTTTTCCTCTTTTCACGCTTTTGTAATTATGTAGCAAAGTCGTGATTTTCTTCTTTTGTAGCGTTTGGTTTACGCGTCCCAACTAGCCGTTGCCGCGTGTCTATATATATGTAGTGTGCGTCTGTATTATAACTTTACCTTTTCTTTTCCGCAATAATATTTTTCCAGAAAACCCCTAATTGCTCTATGTTGCGCCGCTTAGTTTCTCCATCTTCTTCAAAAGTCCCCCCTGGGCGCCCCCACAAAGAAATATTTTTCCTTCCAATTCTCGCCGTACGAGGTTGAGGGTAAGTCTATCATCTTAAACCCTGACTTGGCTTGGACATAGTAAAACCCGTCTGTCGGAGACGAACGTGGCGAGCGGGCCACTTGAATTAAACTGTTGAAGTTGTCTATCGAGGGTTCGTGGCCTGTGGCCCTCATCAGGATCACAAAGGTGTTGAATAGGGCTATGCCGTTGGGAAGAATCTGAGAAGGGCTAAGAACAAGATAGTTACAAATGTTAGCGACGATGGTCGGAATTGGGAATCTCAAGCCTCCGGCCAAGACAGAGTCCAGATAGATGGTCAACATCCCTGGTGGCGGACGGTTGGCTCCCTCCCCCTCCTCAGGTAGGCGGATTGGGAACACAGCTTCATCCCAGTACGCCTTAGCCTTCATATCTTCCAGATCCTCGAGCGTCAGTGTGCTCTTTATGTCTCGTCTGGGGATATGTCGGTTTGGTGAGGATTGTCCTGCCTCACTTGCGTCGCAGGCTCCTTCCCCTTCCTTTGGTGCTTACGGGGAGGCTCACCTTCCGCCCGACGCTCGAAAGGCCCAGCACCACCCTCTGGAGCCGCGATCGCCACTGTAACTTGGTAATCCTGGGGCCTGACAGCACTGTTTAACACAGGGAAAACTCTTTCACCCTGCTGTTACATTCTCAGGGAAAGATCCATCTATTCAAAAAGATGATTTACCCCTTCAGGACCACGCTCGTTCATCCCCTGAACGGCGGCATCCAGCTCTTCGTCCCTAGCGTCCTCTGCGCCCCTCACTATTAGCTCCGCCATTGGGATATCGCCATGAGGAGAGAAACTCCCCACTGACATCTCATCTATCTCCCTCACCATTTCATCTACAATATGTTCTGCCATTGTTGTTTTTACTTTAAAGAAAGTGAAGGTTCTTTACAGAAGAAGAGGAGTAAAGAAGGACAATTCTAGTGCGGGGAAATCACGAGGAAGGATTTCTCACTAGAAACGATGCTCTAACACAGCCTAGGTCTAGGGTTAGACTCAGAGATTATGAAAGGTTACCTAAGGTTGAAGAAGAAGTTGTTGGAACTTGCTGAAGATCGCGAAAACTGCAAAGATTTTTGTTGTTGTATTACCTTGAAGGATATGAGAAGCGTAAAGATTGAAAAGGATTTCCCGAATCCCTATTTATAGGAGGGAAAGCTGGCATTAATTAGGGTTTGAGAATTCAAACCGCAATCATTTCCCGCTTTGGGAAACCCACCAGTTTTAGTAACCGCCTCACACGTTCCGGAGTGCACGCGCCCACTCAGCTGCCCACGCGCCCACGTCTCCACTCCGCATTAAATGCGGATGGGACTTCAATTATGGCATTATCAGAATATGTCCGTTACTGAAGACGGACAGTCTTTTCTTTCCCGGAAGCTTGACCCTAGGATATTCAAAAACCAAGGCCCGTCTCTCTAAATTCTACAGTACGCTCAAGCGCTACTACAGAATTTGGGGGGCAAAATAATGAGGCCAAACCACACTCGGATCAGCATCGTACACGTGTCACAATCTGAAGGGTGCAATAACCCAACACTCGCGATGATGGGCTCGTGGATTCAACCTGGCCCATTCCCTCTATCGCTTCTCCAACTTACACCTGCGCGCCTCGGCCCAGGTCATGAGCGTAGGACCCCTCTAACGTTTGAACGCTCGCCTCACGGTCCCCGGGAATGCCACGTATCCGGGTTTCCCCCTCCTCCATACCAGATACCCCTCGGTCATAATGCTCGTGATCCCCGACGCTCTAACCCTCGGACCTTAGCGTAGAGCCTTCCGCCAAGGAACCCCTCGAGCGTGGCTGACGCTCAATTAGAACTTATGAGGGATTTCCCTTCGAGGGTCAGTTCCAGCATAATGAGATAACCCTTCCGAGAGCACTTCAAGAGTAAGGGAAGCATGGTTAGATGCCTGTACACTCGCCGCACGCTAACCACCTCTGACACAATGGTAGTGCGCACCTCGTACCTGCCATGCTACAAGCTTTTCAGAGCTATCACTCTCACACCATCTCAGGCCGCCACGTGTCTAGGCCAACACTGATTTTTAGACCACTTGGTTACTATTACCCAAATGCCCTGGCCTCAACGTATAAATAAGGGATTCACATGCACATTCCCCATATCATTTTCTCCACTAAGATCCCCTGCATTGAACTGAGGTTCTCTCCATTGCTGCATATTCCAAGCTTTGCATACTTCACCATTTCCGCCCCTTTGACTGCCTTCTCTTTCCTGGTGTTATCCTAGCTAGAAGAACCCACGCTCAATCGGAAACCCAGTTCCTGAGGCTCTGAGTTTGTGATGGTCTTTCCTTTTTAAACAAATCTTGAAAGTGTTGGTTGCATACTAGGAATCCATTTCCTGCACCATCAGTATGTAAAAATATAGTGTTAACATAATATATAGTGTTGATCAATCCTAATCTAATTAAAATTTCATTTGACTTGATCTATTGAAAGTTACCTTATATAACTAATTTAATTCAAAATAAAATATTTTATTTTAAAGAATTATAAAAAAAATTATTAAAATTTATAAATGAATGAATTTGTTATCTTTCGATTTGTTAGATATCTCTTATTATAATATTTCAAATTATGGGCTTTAAAATTAAACAATGGACAAATTATATTATAAAATTTGCATACAATTATATAGTCAATATATTAATATTAAAATAATTCTTCTTGAACTATGTATGTTTTTCTTTTTTTAATAAATTAAAGAAGGTTTAATTCTACCATACGAAGAGTCATATTTTAAGTCAATGCGCTTTTTAAATATATTTAAATTAATAATTTATAACTATGTATTTTTTCTGTAAGCTTTTGAAAAAATTAATTCGAATATTATGTCTTGTATGTTTAGGAGAAGGAAAGCACTATATAATTATATTGTTCTATAATTAGTAAAAGACTTATACAATTATATTTTGATTAGGATTACATAAAGATAATTAAGAGTTTGATAACAATAAGATATCCTGAAAGAATATTTATGTATCAAATTTATATTTTACAAAATTACCCTTATCTGTATTTTACTAAAAGTTTTACGATGAGGGTATTTTGGCTGATCACAAAGTTTACAGAAACCAAAAATCCAACTCATACTTTTATAATATATATAGATTAGAAAAAGAGCTTGTAGGAGAAGGAAATTTTAATGGAAATGAGAACATACTTTTTTATTGCTACGGATTAATAGTTTCTCGTCAACAAATAAGCATTCGAGCCACTAAAATCTAACATCATTTACAAAATTTAAATATGACAAAAAATCTCAACTATTTGAAGTTTGGGTAATTAATTTTAAAGCGAACTCGATTTGATCAAATCAGTATAATGAGAATGAGAGTGTTTTACAAATGTGATTAGTGTAAAGTTTATTTGGTCAGTTAAATAGCAAGTCATGATAAGAATCATGAAAGTCTTGGCCCGAACAAAACTAATCAAGAAGAAGGTCGTTCACAAAAGAGAAAAAGAAGTCAACTGAAAATCAAAATCCAAGTGGATCAATTACAAGAGCATGGGCTAAGAAGATTCAAGAATAAGTTGGAAGTTTGCTAATCCAAATTAAGAAAAAAAATGGCTTTCAAAGTTCAAGTAAAAAGGCCTTGATCAATATTTTCATAGTTGATTAATAAGTCATTTAAGTTTTATTTATGTATTTTTTTGTCTAAGCTATTATACTATTATGTTGGGCTTATATTTTTATTGTTTCTAGCTGATTTTTGACATGTATTATTAGGGGGTGTACGCGGTAGGGTATGGGCGGTTTTGTAAGTAAAATGTCACCCGACCCAAAATGTGCGGGTTTGTAAAAATATAAACCGTAAATGCATAATTGTTTTTTCAAACCGAATGATTCGGGTTGGGCGGGTGTGGTTATATAACGGGCGGATTGACGGTTTGAAAGATTTTATACATATATTTTTACAAAAATCTTTTATACTCATAATTTTAACTAAATAACCAAAAAAATATAAATAATATGAGAATTTATCCTAGTTTAATAACCTATTGCAACACTAATACAGTAATTTCAAAGTAAATAAAAAGTATATGTATAAACATTATTAAATAAATAGTATAATTATATAAATATAAATCATATAGTGTAAATTTATAGTTTATCAAAAAACTTGTATAATATTAATTCAACACAAAAATATATATTATATAAATGTATAATTTGTATAATATACATAAAAATTATATTGTGTATCATGTATTTATGTAACTACAATTACAAATAATATTGTTACCAAAAAAAAACAATTACAATATATATATCGTCGGGTTGCGGTTAGGCGGATTTGAATTATTAGGCCTGCCACCCGACCCAAATATAGCGGGTTGTAATATTTTCTAACCGTGGTTATTTTTTGATATATTTCAACCGGTGATTTTCGGGCGATTTTATGCGGTTCGGGCGGATTTGGCGGGTTGTGTAGGTTTATGTACACCCCTATTTGTTATCCAAGTTATTTAGGGCTCAATAGAGTGTGGCGGATTAGAGTGTCTCTTAGTATTCCAAATATTTTCTCTTATATTTAGGAGTGTAAGACACTTTGTACTTCAACCTTTATGCAAAATTTCAATTGAGAGAAATTTTTTATGCAAAATTCTATTTGCTAGAATTTTCTCCAACTTGTTCTGGTGTAGAACTTGCTGAAATCTCAAGTGCAATCACTTGAAATTTCGACTCCTATAATAGTTTCTAGTTCTTTATAGCTATAGGGTCAATATTCCTTTTTTATAGTATTGGTTTCTTGCTCGAATAACAACAATTCAATATTTACTTGTTTTCAGCCTTATTTGAACGATGCGAAAGTTGATTTCCAAGCTTTTGACGTTGGGGCTCACGGTAGGCTCGTTGAGGTTCACATAAGCAAGTACAACATATTTCTCCATATTATTGGTTGAGTTCCACAGGGTCGTTAATATTTTGGTCTAAGTTTCTTAACGGTTTTTATATGTGATGAATTAGGGTTCAGCAAATTGAGAAAAGAATTTCGGTATTTGCTGCCACTAAAACATCTTATAAAATATCAATAAAGAGATGGCATTACGAAACATCTCATAAGCTTGTCTTTTTATTATTCAAACATTTTAACTATCTTATAAGATGTCAGAGCTTATAAGATTTTTTAAATAAGCACCTTAGGCAAATTCTCTTAATTACACCCCCTTTAAAATAGGGGATGTTAGTGTAATTTTCGAAAGATTCATGCAGCGAGTTGATAAATCGAGCATTTTAGGGGAGCAGTCATTAACCATAACTGAATTTTAAAGAACTGTGAAGTTGCGAATAGCTATAAGATGCTACAACTATACATTTCCATCATTATATCCTTAATGAAGATGTTAATTTAACTTAAGCATCATGTAGGGAATGTAAATCTCAATGACCGATGACTTACCGACGGGAACTAGCTAGCCCGTCGGAAATATCCATCGTTTTTTACAGTTTCCTTGTAGTGCAATACATATATAATACCATTTAAATAGCCTCCTTTTCTAAACCCTATGTAATCAACATGCTCAAAATTTGACTTATATTAGCCAAAGAACACATGGAAAATCTAAAGAACTCAACCCTTTCTCTACAACCATATGGCATTAGCCTTCATGAGCAATGGCCTAAGTTGGCCCCTAATATTGAGGCTCATAATCTCATTAGAACCACCAACAAACTCCTTGCCTATAAACACCGCCGGGACGCTAGGGTTACACCCAAGTTCGACCAATGCCTTGTCGACACTTCTCCCATCGGGAAGCTTATCGAGCTCATAGATCACCGGGTTCGCCCCAAAACTACGTATAAGCATGCTAATTGCATGCGAAATGCAACAATTAGTTTTGCTGAATATCACAACCGGATTCTCCGTCCCTAATTTGGTCACCGTATCCATAATCTTGAAAACGACGAAATCAAAAAGGGTTTTCCGTATAAGATGTTTGAAAATATTAGGGTTGTGAGACCAAATTCAGTAAATCTGGCTCGACTCGAGCTTGAATAAGTTACATTTACAGGTTTTTAGGGGAGATATATATAGGCGACGGGTTGTAAATCATGTCAAGTCCATAGATTTGAGAAAATATGCCTTGATATTTGCTTTTATCATCTACTTTGATAAAGCCAATAACGTGTCATTGGCAAGTTGAGATGTACATTGGAATTTTTTTTTTTTTCTCTGCGGATGAGAAAATCACAAGGGCATAAAGATTAGACTTTATGATATGCTGGAATATCTTCCTTTTTTAGGGTGTTTGTGGATTTTGATCACATGATATATTGCTACATATGTGGTATGATCTGTCCTGCATGAACACGAACATGAACACGAACACGAACACGTATTTGTCGTGCATCCATATTGATACCATGTTAACTAATACGTGCTTGATCTAACTTTTCTCAAAAGATTGCTGATAAGGCGATCAGGGTTGTCAAACATTATCAGGTAGCAAGTAGTTTATTATTTAATCAGCGAGATCAGTCTGGAACGTGAAACTGAAAATGTATGGACACGGAATGGAAACGAAAACGGTCACAATGTGTGTGTGTGAGAGAGATATCATGCGTGGTATCAATGGATCAAATACAAAAGATTTGACGTTTGATCTATTTATTATTTGAACTCGACAATTAATTTGTGAGATTCCTCAAGAGGGGATGGAGATACGTATGATTCGATGCTTTGAAAGACAACTACAGCCCTACAAAGGTATAGCTGTGGTTTATCTTGTCGTAGTCACCATTTTGATCCAAGAAAGAAACAGCTGGATTAAAAGTAGGTTGCCCTTTGAATATTAGTTGTGAAATAGGGTCTTAATTGCCTCAAAATGTTCTTGAGGGGCAACATCATGAGTGTACAAAACCTTCAGATGAGTCTTAATTACCGCGTGTCGTGTCACGTCGAATAGATCCTTATCATGTAGGAAATTGAAGTAAAAAAATCGTATTGTATTTATGCATCATAGCTGAAAACACAAGGACAGAATATGAAAGTCCTGTAGCATATTCTTGAGTTATATATGACTCTTCAGAAGCTCAAAAACCAGAAAGTATATGGTCCGTCTCCGTACTTGAAGAAGGTACTCAAATAAAGTAGCAAATTCTCCATTAAATACAGCCTAAAAGAAAAGGAAAAGCTACTTTCTTTTTGTTACTTTGAGTCATCACTCTGTAGAATTTCACATGAACATTAGCAGTAGAGATATGCTATTGGAAGATTGTGTTGGAATCTCACGTGATTCTTTATGTACCTTTAATTCTTATTTGGGATATATATGGACTCCACATTTTATAATGGGCTTCATCCTTTTCCCTTTTTGTTTTTCCTTTAAGGGAAAAACATATATTTATGATTGTTCATCGTAATAATATTAAGTACCATCAAAGGTGATAATTTAACAGTTTGATGTTATACCGTCTATTTCTGATTGGCAATGCTTAGATGAGCCTTTTGATTATGATTTGCTTGTTGTAATCAAAGAATATAAAGCCCTATAGAGACCTTCTAAGTAGTTTATGTCTATCTAGAGCGATCGATCTACATTTTTCCCCGTAGTCCTGGGATTAATCCATGGTTTTGAATTCTCGAAAATGCAGCTATTCTTGCCAGAGAGAGTTTTACGGCTTGGTCTTGATCATACATCATAGTAAATAAGAAAGAGTATTTTTACATCTGCACCCCTGCAAGATTGAATAATTATAACTAGTGCCCCCTTACAAGAAAATATTACACAACCTACTCTTCCAAGTTTGAAAATTTACAAATGAATCCATTCCGGTCAGATTTTCCACGAAATTTTTCTTGAATTGACTATATTTTACCACTACTTAGTTTCTTACAACAACTCGCACATCATTCTCAAGTGACAGACAAGTAATTTATGAAGTTTTATGAAGGATCAACACATAATTCGTATGTAAATTGATATTCATGGTGACTTTTTTCCCCTCAATTAGCGGTGAGGAACTAATTAGTGATGAGATATAGTCAATTCAAGAATGATTTTGCCAAAAATCCAATCGGTATATGGGTTTATTCGTAATTTTTCAAACTTGAAAGGGTAGGTTACTAGGTTGTGTGATATTTTCATCTAAGGGGTACGAGTTGTAATTATTCAATCTCGCAGGGGGTGTAGATGTAAACAACCCGAATAAAAAAGCATTTGGTTTAAACTTAAATTAGACAAACATCACCATAAATTATAATAGTTAGAAACAATAAGTTGAAATTGTCACTTATAAATTCTTGACATCATATGTCATAGTGTATATATATACAACAGGAACCATTGTTGGTAATTCTACTCAGCATTCTCAATCGCTTCTATGCATTCGAAAACAGTTGCCTTCTTCGACATTGCTGCGATTAAGGCGTCGTGAAGTCCCCGATTAGTTTTTATCAACGAAGCGGCCAATAACACCTGCAGTAATCGTTAAGACATGTTATAAGATGTCGAGAGCTTAACCTTTTAAAAGATGACAAGTTTTCTTGACGAAAGAACTTAAATAAGCTCAAAAATAAAGCAATCCGGAGCACATAAACTTATTAGTAAAATGATGTTTAGCCGGAGGAAATAATACGGTACTCTTATAAAGAAAATTATCCGAGCACAGTCTTGATTTAGAACGTACCGCCCATCTCGTAAGGTTTTGTTGTTGGTCGTTGGTAAGTTTTGGATTGCTCCTGTTTATGAATCTCTGATAAAAAACAAGGCAACTATGAAATTAATTATGGATTTTGGGGCCTTTTTGTAAATAATGTTTTTCTCAAGGGGGTGAACATAAATACCTGAAGAGAGAAAAGATCAGCAGATTGACCAATAACTTTATCATATTGTAGACCTTCAGCAGCCAGACCAGCCATTGCCACAACTGCCAACCTGAGACATGCAAGAGTCAATTATTACTACTGACTTTAGCCATATTTTCAAGAATTGTGTATGAGAAAGTCTAACAGACGGCAGAGACAGAGCTAGAAATTTTTATAAACGTATTTCTATATCTTTGATATTTTACGCATTGAGAAGTTGTCGTGTTGCTTAACGTCGTTATAATTTGATCAGAATATGGATGAAACAAAATATGATGTGAAGAAGGTGATTTTCAAGGCAAAACTCATGAAACTACAGCTATGAGATTTATACCTGTCTAGCTCCTTGGCGTCGAGCTGCCCACTGTATATAAGCTTTTCGAGTCTTTTATCGATGAGGTTGACATGCTCTTTTCCGATATCCAATGAATATCCAAGAATCGGAAGCCCGAGTAAATAAGCAACTGCAATATCAAAACCATAGTTCCGAGTTGAGCCTCACTTAGGACAGATGCCAAGGAGATCATGTAAGAAACATGATGGAGAGTAAATTCAAAGAAATTACCCAATATAACAAATAACATAACTAATACACATACACATTGTATGTGTGTGTGAGGTGAGTGACAGAGAGAGAGAGAGAGAGAGAGAGAGGGAGGGAGGCAGAAACTACAAGAAGATAATCAGTTACTAAATGTCTCGTCGCTGATATTGTTAATCCATCAGAAAGCTAATAGTAAATCCTTCTATGACAAATTCTTTTAAACACCAATAACAAGTTTCATCACAAACTAATCAGCGACAAATAATTTAACTATATTTCGAGAATAAAGGGGTTCTCGTGAATTAATGCCGCATGATCTCAATGGTATTATTATTAACATAATCATAACAATGATACCTAAGAAATGAGCAGCTTCATGTCTAGCAATTCTGTCTTGGTAATCAGGAAAAAACGAAGAAAATCCACCAATAGCAGCTTGAAGAAGCCTAAAGGACAGATAACATATTCTCAAAGTATCAGAAAAATAAGAAATAATATGGTTTGGAACATAAAGCCGTTTAAGCTATATACTTACCCTGGGGAAATACTACCCACGGCAAGAACTATTAAAGAGATGCTCCCAATTAAATACGGCACAAAAAAACCCCAATCCTGCAGACAAGAAGATGGTGGGTTATTTAATAACATCGATGCCCTGAAATTATTTTGGTTAAATGAAATATTTGCAACAAATAATAGCAATACTGCCGTATGAAAGAGAACATGACAGAACAAACAAAACTGAGAATGACTGTTCATCTTATACAGGCAAAGCTGTTTGACTAAGCTAACATAGTGCAGAACCACTAACGAAAATGAAAATAAACATTGTTCTAAAGTCAACTGCATCTAGATGCAATTAAATAGAATACAACAATATTTTTACTATTGAAGTTTCGTAACCTACCCCGGGAAGCTGACCAGCAAGAACACCCAAAAATCCAGTAGTGCCAACCACAGTAAAGAGAAAAGCTGCCTGCATCACTGAACAAAATCAACTCAATAAACTCATAGAAAAACATCGTTGAATCAAAGAAAACCTCGGTTAAGACCAAATTAGCAGTAATCAGACACAAGTTCTATGGAACTTACATCATTTCTGACGCTAGGAATAGCTAGATTCTCTGCATTCTTTATTCCTAAAGATGTCAGCTCCCGAAGAGTTGTCTATAACACAAATGAAAGTTTCTCCTTTAAAAAACAAATGGTGGATTTAGAAAATGAGAACAAAATAGTGTGCAGTAGTTTTAGACACGGACCGTTCGACGCGAGATGTATGGTTGAGAACTCCATTTTTTAGCCCAACCAACTTCTCTCAACTGATCAAGTGCCTCTTTCACGGCATCACTATCTTTCTGGAGTTCACGATATTATGGATGCCAAGAACAATATGTTACTTAGCTACATTTTTGCATTTTTTGCAAAGCACTAAAAGAACTAAACATTAGCCATAAAGAACTAAATGTGTCAAATTTCAAAACATAACAAATTAAAATCGTAACATGACAAAATAAAGATCAAATATAACAATTGTTAAAACATAAAGAACTCAATTAAAACATGAACAAGATTATACAAGAACATATTTAGAACACTTTTACAATTCTGTCTGTGTTTCTATATGAGAATTGTGATTAAACCAATGCAGCATTCCCTACTGAAAAATATTACATTTGACACCATTCGTTGCAGTAATCCTATTATACCAGACAATTAACACCCTTTTCATTATAATTCCACTGTTTAATGTTTATATTAACTTTCAGCTACCACAAAATTAATCAAACTAGAATTAATTAATTTTGTTTTCAATTAATGATCTTCCCTCCAAAAACCAAAACTTTTCCGCCATCTGAGCACACCCAGATTTCGGCCTAATTGTGCGCGCGACCGCGCATATGCATTCATTTGAATTTCACACAGCAGCAATCAAATCAACGAACCCATCAACAATCTCTAAACCAAATGATCAAAGAAGAAGAAGACGAAACCTTATCAATGGCGGATTGGAGAGTGGTGAAATCGATTCCAGGAGCAGCTGAAGATGAAGCTCGGGCGGAAAATCTACTTCGTCTCGTCAGCAGAATCGCATTGTGGGCTGTGTTGAAAGATAAGAGGAGTGATGAGAGAGAAAGGGACATCTCTGCGTAAAGCTTCTTCTCCTCCAAGCAGAGCTCCAATGGCGGATAAGGCTTTGGCGCCAGAGATCAATATACCGTTGGCCTAATGTGCACCACTGCTCACTCTAAAGATTTTATTTATTTATTTATTTTATTAATTATTCACCTAAATTTACAGGCCCACCAAAGTCTCAGGCCAAGGTTAACTACTATTGGGCCTATGATTGGGACTTTATTGGGCTAAGATAAACTTTTGTCTATTCGTAAAGCCCATTTAAAATCATTGACTTGCCCAAATGCTAACAAATTTGTGATTGGGTATTATTTACTAGAAGTTAGTAACACTTCCCAGAGAAAAATAAGAATCTTATCATTAAATAAATAAGAAAATAATGGACAAGTGTAACTTAGTACTTTGTCGTTATACTAATTTAATCAGATCTTGTATTAAAAATATCTGAAAGCTCAACTGTTATTGGTAAAAAAAATTTGTACTTGTGTTCTCCGGCTCGAATCGGACTCAAATCCATGTCGTCATCAAAATCCTTGGTCCCGACTTTTCCCGATTGGTTTACTAGTCGTCAAGTTGAAGGGTTAAGACATGAAATCCAATATCAATTGCTAGAGGATCAAAACCTAAAAACCAATATCGATAGTCAAATATTAAAATCTTCATGAGATATCAAATAATATGCATTTAATAAATTGAATACCAATCGAATCAGGTCATGATCCTCCACAAAAGGTCGGGATCCTAAAACTTAATGTACCTCGATTACGTATACTTCCAGACATTTAAATCTCCTACTAAACACACACTAATATATTCATTACACAAGCTAAGCACAGCTCTTGCTCTCAAACATTTTCCAACCCCTTTTCTAAATATTACAATTAGTCGTATTTATTTAGAAAAACTATCTATAAAAGCAATTCTTACAGTACTCGGTCCATCAATCTCTCGATACAAATCATCACCATATATCAAAATCTTTTATAATTTTCTCTACTTCATGGACTTGCGACACTCCCAATTAATCAAATTAACAGCAAAATAAAACATCTTAATACTCAAAATACATGAATTATTTGACAAGATAGTCTCTATTTTTTAGTTAAAAAAGGAGACTACACTTCTACGTAGAATATTTCATTAAGACACAAGAAAACATTCCCGAAACGACAAAGGTCGACCTGATTTCTCAGATGTAATAAATGACACAACGTTTCCAAGTCTAGTTGTTTAAAACTAGAAATATATAATTGAAAAAGTAAGGACTTTATGTTGGGCTAAATTTAAGAGACAATAGAGCAAGTGTTGGTCAAAGTTTTAATTAATACGCATTCCATTTCAAGTTCCAACCAAAGTAGAAAATCCAGCACACATTTCAACACCTTGTTACTCTATATTATCGTATTCATGATAAATCTAATTCTCACACTCCTAATTTTTTTTTTTTTTTTTTGAGGTGTCCAATTGTTTGGAATATTCATGTTAGATATTAAATTAGATATTTTATGTGATTAATTAAAATTGAAAAAAATTATGTTATTAAGTTTGCATCATATTGTGTATTCGAGTTATATATGTATTTTTGTGTTGCGTTTGGTTAAAACACACTCTGAAATTAACCTCTTTTTCTAAAATGTTATTGTGGTAAGTCAGTGTTTTGAAAAGATTAGATCAAAATTTAAATCGTCATATGTCAAATATCTTATTTATAGGATTTATGAATCTAGGGTTTTCCGTAATCCTATCAGAGTCTATTGTTGCTATGCTTGATGTTGTCATTGTTATCCGATATCTTCTTCCCATCTTATCATTATTTTTTTCAACGGTCTTGAGTTACCAGATTAACTTGACAGTTTTGTCTGTTAACCATATTGCACGAGCTGATCTACCGATCTAATATGTTCACTATTTAAACCTTGAGCTATTTATCATGTCGTTAAGCTGATCATTAAACTAAATAGGTAGGATCTCAACACTTTCTATTACTATTCATATATTATAGATCATATTTCGCAATGTGATATCAAGCGAAAACTACCTTAAGACTAAAATTTTATTTACATTTATGGGACTTTAACCCATTATTTGAAAATAACGGTGCAATCAAAATCTTATTGAGGAGATTTGAGGATATTAAAATTTTCACAAAGATTTAACATTTATATTGTTTAATTTTTTAAGAGAAATCATATTGTATGAAATAAAATTCCGTGAAATAACTTTTGGGGGAAAAAAAAAGGGATTTTAACAAATAAAATTTGGAAAGCGACATGAATAAAAGTAAAAGAGTAGGCGTTTGGAAGGAAATTAAAATTAGGTCTCAGGTATTTCGGCGCCGCTCTTTATGAAATGGACATATCATAACATATGTTTCATCTTACATGGTTTTGCAGCATATATTATTAGAAAGAACAAAAAATTTGATGGGATTGGGATATGATGTGATTAAATTCTAGCTTTTTAAAATATAGTAAGTTTCTAATTTAGAAGTTACACAATGTTACATCCCTCGGGTGGAATTCAATACCTAAAGTAAGGACACGACATTGATCAAATTAATGATGATCATTCTTACTTGAAATCTTTTGTATATATATGTAATATTAGTAGTGGGAATCAATGGATAATTAACTCAAATGAAAAGAGTTTGAATTCGTTTAAATAAAATTTCAAATTCAAAATTTGTGTATATAAAAAATTACGGATTGATCGTAATTCTTCGATTTATATATTTTTAAAAATCAAGAAAACAACCTCCCAAATTAATATATGGATATCATATATCAACAATAAAATGACTGACTCCATATATATGACAGGATTTAGCGATCCTTATTTGAAATCTTCTATGTAAATATGTTGTATTAGTAATGGAAATCAGGCATTTAGAACTCTTCGACTAATCGTGATTCTCCGATTTTGTACATTATCACTATATATCTAAGTATATATTACAAATACATTAGAAATTACCTTTATGACTTGGGATCTTACTAGTCACTCGCAACCACATACTTTACACTTATTCTCAATCTATATGTTGGGGTTGCTCCAAAGGGCTCAAGAAGAACCCAAACCCAAGATCAGTTTGATCCTGACTCGCTGTATGAGCGAATTGAGGGTGAGAATTTTAATAAAATAATTGATAAGTAATAAATACTAAGGAAATATATTCGAATTTAGAGTAAATCGAGACGGAGAAGAAGAGGAATAGGAGAGGAGTCTAAAGGCAGGTTCTACTATAAATAAGATAAAGAGACACGATAGAGCGCCAGACAAAAAGAGAACCGAAAATAGAGGGAAGAAAGGAAAACAAAACAAGAAAAATTCGACATTATATATTACAAAAATTAAAAACTTTATGAGGATAAATGATTCAATATATTTTTAGGATACTAGTTATGACAACATGCGTCGCACGTTCTTCATTTATTTTTTTTCTATAAATTTTATTCTTTTGTTTATTTTAATAAATTAAAGTATTAACAATTTTTAACTTGATTACATAAATGTAATAATATTATGGGTTAATTTCAGACACCCCTTGTCCTTTGGGGCTTAGTGCGTTTTGTCTCCCTCACCTTTAAATCGGTTTGATCTTCCCCCTAACTTTTGAAAAATGTTGCACTTATACCCTTTCTAGCGGAATCTTGGAGAATATTCTGCCGGATTTTTTGAACAAAATTTTGGCGTGATTTCTAAGTGCAAATCTGTACAAATCAGATGTCAAATGTGTTGATATTATACATCAAATCGAAGCTCTTGATGTAAGGAACACAATGGTGGTTTCAAAATCATAATAGGATAACCAACAAATGGGAAATTACCAGTCAAAGATGATGAATGGCCGACGAAGCTTTGCAAGCAAATTCTGACGGCTTCCAATAGTCAATTGGGTCGAATGGGGCATGGGTTTTGTTTGTCTTGGAGATAGAAACACGATGACGATGGACTTAACACTTCCGTAGTTGTGACGGAGGAGAAATCGACGGTTAAAGTTAATTTTGAATGGAATATTCTGAGAATATTTCGCTGGAATAGTGTAAAAGGAGTTAAGTGTAACATTTTACAAATGTTGTGAGGGAAATCGCTTCGATTCAAAGGTTAGAAGATAAATCACACTTAGCCCCAAAGGACAGGGGAATGTCTGTATTTAGCCCTAATATTATTAACAAACCCGCCTTATTTTTGAAAAATTATACGTGTAAGCATAATTTTATAAAATCTCTCTTTCCACTTATAACCAATAACCAAAATAATTGAAATTAAAGAAACTCTTGAATTAAATAATCGGGCTAATCCCAGACAACCTCAGTCCTTTAGGGCTTTTTGCGCTTTGACGACCCCTAACCTTTGAATCTTCGCAATTTCCCCCCTAACCTTTGAAAAATATCACACTTAACCCCTTTTAACAAACTTCGACCGTCAATTTTTCCTCCATCACGGCGAACCAAGTTTCAAAACTACCGCCATCGAGTTCGTCTCTTCAAGGAGATCAAAGCCCATACCCCACTCGACCCTATTAACCGTCGAAAGTCGCTACAAAGCTTCATCCGTCGTGCGTCATCTTTGATCGATAATTTTTGTTTCGTCGGTTGCCAAATTTTGATTTCGAGACCATTGTTTTATTCATTGCATTGAGAGTTTCAATTTGATATGTAATATCAACACATTCGAAATCTTCTTTGTAAAAATTTAATAATAAAAAGTAATTGAAAGTATAGAAATATCTAAATAAATAAACAATAACAATTTATGTCTATTTTTAAAGATCTAGTTGGGTCAGAATAAGAATATCTAAAACTATGTTACTATATAAAAATAAAAAAGATCAAATTTATTATTATTATTATTATATTAAATTATTTATATAAATTAAGTATATTTCGCTTATAATATATTTTTGCGTTAATAGTAATTTTTATTCATGTATTATTTTCATACAACTATATCGTTAGATTAATACAAATAAATGAGTTAGATTTATTTATTTTTAATCAAATCAATTTTATTGTTTCTAAAAATTCAACTACCAAGTGTTAATCCCATAAATAATGCGGCATAGTCTTCTTCAAACAAAAAAAGGAAAAAAAAAAAAAAAACATAGTCCCACTCTCTCTCTTTCACTCACACGCACACATTAATAAGTACATGTTTAATAGTATTCAATTTTCACCTCCGCACCCCACCCACCAAATCTAGCAGCCACCGCCGACCAATAGCTGCTGCCTCCTCCTTTGCCCTACGCATCCAGCTGTTAGGAATAGTGCCCTAGAAAGCCGATTGTATATCCGCTTTGTGCTTTTCCTTATTGTAATCACAGACAATCTTTGAATGAAATAACGAATTGAGGCAACACTTCTTTATATGCTCTTGTTTGGTATGCGTTTACTTTAGTTGTGCATGTATGTGAACTCCCCTAATCCTGATGACTTTATGACTCTACCATTTAGGTGAAATGGTTCATGAAACGAGCCCTATATCACATAAGTCATGATTAGTAAAATACTCCAAGCCGATGAGTCCTACAGACAGTGGGAGTGTCAACCTGACTCCTCTAAGGCTTGTTTGTGGGATCACGCCCTTAAGAAGGACCACCATGTTTCATGGAGGTGCAAAGTGTATAGTTGATACGTGCGTGATACATGAGGGCGCTTACTTCCATAAGTAAGTTCACTGAGGTGCCCCGTGTGAGAAGATTCCTAAATGGGAAAGGAAGTTTCTATTTCAGGAAATGGAAACTTCCAGATTAGGAAATATCTCACGAGTCATTGATGTGATTAATTGATCCTTAGACTTGAGGTTCCATGTCACTTCATGAGTTAACTCTGTAGTCTTAGGTATAAGCTTTAAAGGGTGTCGCCTTAGACAACTGATTCAAGGCTTATGTTGGGGCTGCACAAGTGATTCATGGAAGTGAATGAGAATCAAGAAAGGACCTACACTTGCACTTGCAAGGAGATCTCTTATTGTGTAAGTCATTCATATGCCATATGGAGTCCTTGGCCAAGGCAATAGATCAAGACATCAAGAAAAGGGTTTCTTAGATTGAGATCAAATGGATGTGAAATGCACTTAGCTTTAAGACCAGATTATTAGAGTTCTGATTATTCTCTTACCCTAGATCTTGGTTGAGAGATAGAAAGTAGGAGGATTGTATCTCACATGAATCAATGACTTAAAATCGAGACATTCCAATTCAGCTAGGGGTTAAACACTTGTTGCTAGACTATGGTCGTTTAATCTGTGGACTGATTAATTAATTAGGGCCACTACTAATTGAATTGAGAACCTAGAGGGTCACACACAACAACTTGGTTACATGAGTTAAGGCTTTAAAATGATTAAACGAGTCGATCGTACCAAGAGGGTTCCACATGTGTGAAACACACGTGTGGTTCACGTGATTGGCACGTGTCCTTAGGGACACGTGTGTCACACGTGTATATTATTTATGTATTAAATAATTAATGTGTTAAATGTTTAATAGACTTTGGTTTAATTTTTGAATTAAAATGAAAGTCTTATTTTGGAGAAATTAATCTATTTAATTAATTATGAATTAATTAATTAGATAAATAAGTTATTTATTTATTAATAAATAAAGTATAATATTATCCAAAAGGGTTTTGGATATTTTAGCTCTCCTAAAAGTTCATTTGAATTAGAATTCAAAATCAAGGTTTGGAATTACTTGATGATCAAGTAATAAGAGAGAGGGACCAAATCCATAGTCCAAAAAGACTAGGTTCGGCCGCCCCTCTCTAGCTATATATAGGGGAGCTCGAGCTCCCCTTATGGATTTTTGATCGATTCTTCTTGGTTCATGTGTTGAACACCATTCGTTCTCCAAGATCACATAAACCCTAGGTTAAGCCTATACACTAACTAGAGAACTAGCATCCTTACTAGTTAGATTGTAGTCAAGTTGGCGGACTATCTCTAGAGAGCTTCAAGTTATAAGTTTTTAAAGATTCGAGTTTTACCAAGGAGAGGGGATCAAGCCGCGAGAAGAGCGTTCTTGGGTGGCTTGAAACGCTTCAAGAAAGATTATTGAAAAGTAAGTTTCTTTACCTTACGAATCTGGATTCATGATTGCGAGTTTCGATCCTTTTGTTGGAAAATTTTAAAATTTCCACTGCTTTCTGATTCCGTTTTCCCAACACTAGCATTCATCATACTCACCAAGTCGCTGCCACCATTAATCACCGCCACTGTTTCTACCTTTCGCCTTCTCCCCCGATTTTTGCCGCCAACTCCCTCCATGTCGCAATACTCACCCCAATCTGGTATTTAAGTGTGTGTATCTGTGTATCTCATTTAAATTTCCTCCTTTTTATTTAATTGATTTTATAATAATAAAGATCATGTGAACTGATTTGAGAATCATTTGGTGGAAAATAGTATATTCACTTGGTAGGTCAACATAAATTACAATGTAAGGTTGTTATCTTTCTTGTTTTATCCTGGTGAAAATGAAAATGTGGGTTCTGCCGGTAGCTTGATTTGTGAATGGGGTTGAGTTATTTGGTGATTTTCAAGTTTTAGTAGATAATGGTTTGTAGTAATTTGGGATTGTCTTAATTTCTGAGATTTTCCAGATGTGTCGTATTCGTATGCTCTATTTGCTTGAATTTAATTTATGCGATTTTCCTGGTGTGTCGTATTCGTATGCTCTATTTGCTTGAATTTCTTGCTTCATGGATTAGAGAAATTCTTCTTTAGACTTACTGGGAAATTCGACATGCTACTCGTTGAATTTATTTAAATAAGTTGTAGCACCCCGAACACGTGGAGGTACCACACCCCCGCACTATAGGCCGATCCACATACGAAATGGACAATCCGTACATGAACTAACCTATAGCGAACGGGTGACCAAGAAAAGAAAAGACGAGCTAGGCGGGACTAAACCCCAAAGTAATACAAAATCAAGACATAACAGTTGAAAGCGGAAGCATTAACTTATTCATACATATAGGTACCCTATTTATCAGATAGATACTTATAGATACCACACTAACTATCAATACATTATCATCTCTTACATATGGTCAAGTATTCAAAATGTGATAACAATAGACATAACATGAGAAGTAGTAGAATATATACATGATGGTGCACTGCTAGACTCGTGACAATGCGAGACTGGACCGGACTCCCGCCTAGCACGACTGGCTCTCTAGTACCTGAAAAGTGAAGTATCAGTCTACCGAAGACTGAGTGAGGGGCATAAATATATATATAGCGCAATCACATGCAAGTTATAACCTCGGGTAAGGTTTTATAATTAAAAGTAATATAAGTTCGCAATAATATAAACTCGCCCGAGATTACAACTACCAGTATTAAGTACTTGTTCGTTTTCATGCAATCAATCAATACATGGCCCCGGCGAGTAAGGGTGGTCTCCAACCGATCTCCCAATGAACATGAACATGCTTGCTTGTTTAATATTCAATAGGTGATCATGCAATCCATTTATCGTGCAATCGTGCGATAGTGTAATCATATAACACGCTCATGAAATGACAATCATGCAATAACCCGAGGCGCATCCGTGGTGCCGGACTCGTCCCCAGTCTCCTTTTCCCTCCGGTTTGATGAAGGGATTGCAAGGCCCCAACATCCAGTCTCATTGAACCTAGGGTACATGAATCCCTAAGCCCGGAGCTCCTTCCTCCACTAATCTCCTAGTGGATTCAGGGGTGACCCCTAACAGGTGAGGATAGCGCCAGAGTTACCCGTCAGCCCTTGCTTTCCCGGTTGGCTCTGGTCACTACCCTCGGGCCCAAACGTAACCGTCATGCTACTCGCCTAAACATGCATGAAACAATACCTGACTTGATTGCTTGCTTGCTTGCTTGAACCTGGCTTGAAATGATCAATGATTTATAGAAAGTATAATGTAAATACTATTTTGGCCGAAAACTAGCACATAAGGGTTATAGGGTTCGTTTTACCAAAACAAAACCTCACCTATACTGACAAAAGACAAGTAGGCACGGCCTACGGTGCTTGCTCCTCGTCCCTACCCTCGTGACCTGTGCAAACACGACACTTATACATGAGACATGACCTAAAATGCCCAAAAAGTGACGAACGGCGGAAATGTATCGAGATGACCACGAAAATGCAATGTGGTATGATAACATGTTGTTTCACATCATATTAGCACATATTACAGCAAATCGGGGTCAAAGAAGTCGTTGGATCGAGGGGCTAAAAATGTAATTTTATGCAGTCATTTTTGTTCTGTCAGCGAGGTGGGAACGGCCGTTCCGGACCCCTTTGCAAACTGGGAACGGTCGTTCCCATTCCTCCCAAAAACGTACCAGCGTTTTCCCTTTTTAAAACGCGCGCAAGCTGGGAACGGCCCTTCCGGCTCAAGGCCAAAATGGGAACGGCCGTTCCCATGCTCGGCCGCCCAACTCATTTGAAAAGGTGGGAACGCCCGTTCCCACAATGCCTTGAGGCTGGGAACGGCCGTTCCCTGTTTCTGCAAATGTGAAGAACAGAGGAAAAACAGGGGAAAGCTACGGGAATGCATAACAAGCCAACCAAAAATCCATTTTCAATAAACCATGTCATGATTTTCTGGTAATATGATGTATATAGGTTCAAGAAATGATATTCTAGCACTTAAACACTCAAAACACTCAAAGCACACAAGATCATCAAGAATTCATGATTCCACACTCATGATCACACTTGATCCTTCAAGCTAATTATGCAAGAATTCAAGCTATAACTCATGCCATAATTCATGAAATAATCATATAAGCATGCTTCCAACTTCAACTAACTCATCTAACATATAATCCCTAAACCCTAGCTCAATCATATATGCTCAAGAATCAAGAGTTCATGCACAACCAACCTTGGAAATGAAAGAAAGGAAGAAGGTGATGAATATGGATGATCAAGCTCCAAAACTCCTAATTTTCTTGGAAAGAGTTGATGATTTTGATGAAATCTTCCTTTGTCTTCTTGGTATGTTTGGCTCGGTAGAAAGGAGCAAGAAGGAATGATGATTCTAGGTGAAAAATGAGAATGAAAGCAAGGAAGAGATGCATATAACGTGATATTTGGGAAAATATGTAATATTTGCAATTAAACCCTCCAAGTTATTTAAGTTAAGCAATTAAGGATATCAAGTTTGGAAAATGATCGCTTTAGTCCTCAAAGGTTTTCATGCAATTCGGTCCCTAAGTTTAAAAGAATGAACGTATAGGGCCAAGTTGACAATTAAATCATTTTCGGTAATTAATTCACAAAATAAACATTTTCAAGTTTTGAGATAAATTATAAGTGTAATATAAATTTCATGAAAGTATTATAAAATATAATTTATAAAATTATTTTAAACACAAGATATTAATAAATAAAAACCGGGGCGTTACATAAGTGTTACTCTTATGTTTAGTTTAATAAATTATTATTTAACTATTAAAAGCTTCTAACTTGATTAAATAACTGTAATGAAGTTTTTAACACCCCTTTCATTCTGAAAAGTTCACGTACAAAATCAATTGTGTAAAATCTATCTTTCCATTTATGACTAATAACTAATAGTAATGAGATTAGAAAAACAAGAAAATAAAGTAGCTACAAAAAATATTTCACATTAGGGAAACATCCAGAGGAACATTCAAGTAAAGAAACGATTATTTGTTTAAATAAATCTAACTTTTAAACATAAGCAATAGTCCAAACCTCTGTATATACTTAACAAATGAGAAGACATATATAAATAGTTTCGGTAGAAGCCTAGAGAACTATATAAAGAACTATGTAAATTGAATATACTTCATTTCTTCTCTTGTTTGATCTTCTTTGGTATAATGTGCAACTTATTTTTGGTTTTTTTCATGAAACTTTGAAGTGTGTCCTTGCTGTCGTTCAAGATGTAAAGATCATCTGTACTTTCAAGACTATGTTTTTCGGCCTTAATTCTTTTTCCTCCCTTTTTGACCTCAATTATAGAGACATCGTTGTCTCTTTTTTCCCTTTTTCGTTTCTTCTTCATTACGGAATCTTTAGGAATTGTAGATTTTCGTATATCATTATGATCATCATTTTTTTGATAATCACCTTGGTGTAAATCTTCACCTCTCAAAATGGTAGCGTTCGGCATATTATCCTTTTGAACATTATTCACTTGTACCAAATCTCCATCATCATCTTCATAATTGTAATTTGATTCAAATTTCTTTTTACCTTTCATACCTACATTGGGTTCTACTTTGTCGATTGCATTAGCTACCTCATGCAATTTTCCATTAACGACTTCTACTCTTCGATTGAGTGCAATAAGAAACCAAAACTCCGTTGATACTTGTAAACTCAGTCCCCTATAATATCTTGACTTGTGTCCTCCTGAACCATTAAAAGTGTTAATAATTTGACCATAAAATATATATATTAATTGAGATTTTAATGATTTGTTTATTTATGAAGTAAAAAGGCAATATTTTATGAAAATTAATTACCTTTTCAATTGATTTTTGATACTGATATACTGAGCATCCTATATACATTGTTGTTGGCTCTTCAAATAATATTATGAAACAATCATAAAAAATAAATACTTTTGAGAAATTTTGATAATGTTATTCTGGCGTAAGGTTGCACATATTTGTTTCTAACATTTTCGAAGCCACTTGAGAATCGTCCTATATGAAAATATAATATTAGTTATTTTTAATAATAATAATAATATAATAATAATAATAATAATAACATACCTAGAACACTTTCATTACTTTTATTCTTTCGTAAGGTTGTCCACGTCTATTTCAACATGTTCACCTTCACTTGACATTCGTCCTGAATGAAAACATAATATTGGATATTTTATAATAATAATAATAATAATAATAATGGACCTGCATTTAAAACCTATTTGTATACAACATTCTTGGTCCATGTCTTTCCTCTTGCATTGGTGTTGTCGGGCTTGATCAGAGCTTTTGTTGTCGACATTAAAATTCCTCTAGAGAGAGCTACATATAACTGACCATGAGAAAACATAGAATGAGGCAAGTAGTCCGTGATCTATCTATTTGTAAATGTAGATACTTACAGCAAAGCCATTTGCTCGTCTTTCTAAACAACTGCGCAATGTACGTGAAGAGGGTGGTTGGCAATTGACGAAGGAAAAATAGATTTATTACAAGATTGAGTACTCAGGATCAGATTAACACCATGAATGATTTCAATAAGTCTCAAATTTAGATCTAAATGATTTAGATTTTTAATTCATCTTTATATATTTTTCTTTTGTTTTATTTTGCTTTTTCTTTTTTCCTTTTTAAATGAGTTTTTATTGTCTCTTAGCTTGTATGAAAATGAGACCGTCTATCAAAGTTTTAATTTCTCCCAAAGAAATTAGAGACTATGTTTCTGAGAACTTTTTAGAATCTTACGTTAGAATACCTATCTTCACTATGAGAATATTAAAAGTTTTGGTCTCATATTATATTTTTTTTGTTGTAGAAAGTTATTAAAATTATTTTTGAAAGAGTTCGATTAGATATTTTAAAATATTATGTAAATTATTTTTGATTTAATTATATTGTTTTTATCAATTTTTAGCCCACTTAATATTAGAATAATTCTCTTCTACCAAGAGTCCTATTTCAAGTTAATAAGTACTTTTTTAATGTATTTAATTTAATAATTTATAACATGTATTTACATAATTACCCCCTAACTAATAATTATTGACATAACTATTACGAGGGTATTTTAGGCGATCAATATTTTGTAAGAAATATTCGTGTTTTTATAATATATATATAGAATAGATAGATATAGATATAGATAGATATAGATATAGATTATTGGACTAATATATAATTAAAACACAAAAAATTTCCAATAGTTTATTTTATTTTCAATTAGGGTAAAGTTTATTGTAGAACCTTTATGTTATAATCAAGAAATAACATTGAAGTATGCTCATGCTTCCTAGCTACCAAACATGCACGTAGACATACATGAAAAATAATTGTGATGGTGATATATCGTTAGAACCTGGTCCCTAAATATTTTTGTCTTACCTAAATTCTTGAAAAAGCAATTTAATTCTTCTTTTAGTTTAGACAGTTTGGAAAATTGACCACTATAATTTGGTCATATTTTGGTTTGTTTGGTTCAATGTGAATGGGGCCAAATAGTACCAAATTTTGAGCTTGCTTTGTCATTTCTAGTGTGTGTGTGTTGTGTCTTCTTTTTGAAATTTAGGTGCATGTGCACATATATTTTTAAATATACTTTTTTCTTATTCATGTTAGAATGCTAGCATCGAATATTATACTTAATATTTTTTATATAAAAAATTAAAAAATATATATACTTTATCATATTCGAATTTTGTCTAATATATGATGTCCCGTATCCTTATCGATGCATGCGCATTGTGTTAACATTGAAAATTATGTAATCACAATTCACAACATTATATCTTGAAAAAAAATGAAAAATATATCCGATGAAATTATAATTACAATTTTTATATATTTATACTATAGTGTTTTTCTTGTAAGAATATTTCTTATTGAACTTATATTAATTGATGGTTGTATTACAATAAACGGACTAAATAAATACGGTTAATGGGACAAGACTTATCAGGCCTATTTGTTTGAGCCACTATTGTTAAAGCCTTGATGTTAGTAGACGTGGTCTGACAGCTGGTGTAGGCCCACTCTAAAAAGTCCGTGATGGGAGGGCTCCTAGGGTTATATTTGTTGATGACTAGGTCCCCTCTCCACTCCACGGTCTTGATATTCCACTTTCCTATCTAAGCTGTCAAATCTCGGTGAGAGAAGGAGAGGAAGATCTAGCCAGAGAAGCCGGGCATACCACGTGAAATCGTCCAACAATATCGGCAAATATCAGGTTCAATTCAATATGCGAAAATCAGGTATATCTACACTCTTGGTTATATTCGTGTTCTAAATTCATGATGTTGATCTTGGCGAGAATTTCTTACAGTTGGTATCAGAGTCATACATCTATGAATTTAGAACCCTAATTTAAATTTTTTATTGATATGAATATCAAGTATCGATTTAAAAGTTTTTTTTTATCACCTCAAATTGATGACTCGATATATGATGTTCGGAAAATTTATTTTCATGTGTTGTATTTATATTTTCCATTACCATGACTGTACGAAAGAATCATAAATTTTGTTACAAATATATGATATATATGCGTGCGTATTTTCATGTCTATGTAATACGCCGATGTCTTTTCCTAAATCTTGAATTTTCTTGGTGGTGTTTGTTGGAAGATTTGCCTAAATCTCGTGATTGATTAAGTTTCCTAAGATAACCGGATGTCTTTCCCTGATTTGTAGGGAACTCTAGCTATTTAGGTAGGACTCTGTAACCCTTTGGGAGTGAGAATGAAATACACAATTCTTTACAGTTTAACATGGTATCAAGAGCAGAGTTTCGATCCATGAGACTCAGCCAAACATCATCGTCTCCAACCCTTTCTCAAACCAATTAGCCTAGACCAAGAAAAACACTGCGAACACCAAAACCATGGCAGAAGAATCAGAAATCAAACCTGAGCCAACCAACACAGACCTTGCAATCCAAATTGCAAACCTATCAAAAACCAATACCCAACCGAACCTGTCCAGCTTTGACAATCTGTCAATTGGTTTCAAGCTGAACAACGACAATTATCCCGTATGGGCAAGGCTGATGAAGATGGCCATCGGAGGCAGGGGATGCCGTTCACATCTAACCGGTATTCCCAATCCTCCGCCCGAAACAGATCCGACATATGATCAATGGGAACAAGTTGATCAGAATGTATTTACATGGATTATACAAAATATTGAAGTGAATCTAGTAAATAACATCTTACATTATCCGACGGCGAAAGCCCTATGGGACGGACTGGCAACCACATATGGGAGTGGCTCGGACCCGTTACAGCTGTTCGATCTCCACCGACGGGCAAATACTCAGAAGCAAGGACAAGATAGTCTCGAAGACTTCTGGAACAAGCTCCAATCGATCTGGACCGCCATTGACCGGAAACAACCGAACCCCATGAGATGTCCCGAGGACATCACCATCTACAACCAAACCACCCAAGAGCATCGCCTTTACCAATTTCTGACAGGTATTGACGAGAAATTCGATTCCATAAGGAGAGACCTTCTGAAACAGGAAACGAAGCCCTCACCAGAATCGGCCTACGCCACCATCAGAAGAGAGGCGGCGCGCCTCCGAATTTTGAAAACAGCAGCCGGCGGCGAAGGCGATTCTAACCCCCATGGCATCGGATCTGGCCTCGCAGTAAGAAAAGAGAAACCGGGACGGAGTGAAAGACCTCTGCGCTCAGACTTTGCCGGAGATGCCGGCCGGAGGTCATCATCGCGCGAAGAGAGGGAGAAGATGGTGTGCGGACACTGTGGAAAGCCTAAACACTCCACAGAAGAGTGCTTTGAGATCGTTGGTTTTCCCGATTGGTGGCCGGGGAACCGAAAAATTGGAACCGGGACGGCGAAAGCAGGCGGCGGAAATAGGCGAGCCAACGCCGCCATGGCTGACGGCCATACAGAAGCGATGGGCGGAGAAAAATACCAGGGGGGAACCGCCGCCGTAGGCGTCATCAACAGAGGCGGAGACACCAATACGGCGGCGGGAGGAAATCGGCGAGCCAACGCTGCAATCGCCAGAAATGGAGGAACAGAAATGGAGAAAAGCGGCGGAGGTAATGGGTTTGGGGGTAATGACCCAAACCCTAAGTTTATGTCGTTTAATTCCCCAAGTTCTCACTTAATTGCACAACATTCCCCCAAAAACACAAACTGTACTTATGCCCCAGAAAATATAAATCCTGACAGACAGGCCCTCCATGCTCAAAGAATTTCACAATGGATAATTGATTGTGGCGCAACAAACACCATGACCTTTGATCATTCGGATATACATGAACCTATTATCCCGAAAAAAACATATATCCAAACTGCTAATGGAGCCCGAATTGAGGTCGAAAAGGAAGGGGAAATTTCTCTCAACTCAAAGATAAAACTGAACAATTGCCTCTATGTGCCTTCATTATCATGCAAGCTTTTATCTGTTAGTCATTTGACAAATGAGTTGAATTGCGCGGTTCTGATATATCCTCGTTTCTGTCTTATACAGGACATTCATACGAAGGAGATAGTTGGGCGTGGTACTGAGCGCGATGGACTTTACTATATTGATGAGGTGGATAACGTGTCCAAAGCTTTCTTAACCAAAGGCACTCAAGATACACAAATCTGGCTCTGGCATCGCCGTCTTGGACACCCTTCTATTGGGTATCTCCGTCTGTTATTTCCTACTTTGTTTCAGAATAAAACGCATGTTAATCTCTCTTGTCAAACATGCTTAGTAGCTAAGAGTCATCGAACTACTTTTAAACCCACAAGTACTCGGGTTCAGACAATTTTTTCCTTGGTTCATTCTGATGTTTGGGGCCCGGCCCCCGTTTCTAGTCATAATAAATTTCAATATTTTGTGTTATTTATTGATGACTATACTCGTATGACTTGGGTTTACTTTCTGAAACATAAATCCGAAGTTTATGAAACCTTTGTGAAATTTTTTAACATGGTCCAAACCCAGTTCCAACAAAAGATTAAGATCCTTAGATCCGACAATGGGCGGGAATATGTTAATCAAAAAATGGGGGATTTCTCTCACTTAAATGGTCTTATCCATCAAACCAGCTGTCCAAACACACCTCAACAAAATGGCGTTGCCGAACGAAAAAATCGAACCCTTCTTGAGATGTCTAGAGCCCTTATGACAGAATCTCAAGTACCTAAACACTTCTGGCCTGAAGCCATAGCCACCGCTACTTACCTCACCAATAGGCTACCCTCAAGAATTCTAAATCATCAAACGCCCCTATCTGTCCTCGAAACACAAACACAAATCCCTCCTCATCTCACTATGCCCCCTCGGATTTTTGGGTGTTCCGTATTTGTTCACATCCCCAAACATGAACGAACAAAACTTGACCCTTGTGCAGTCAAGTGTGTCTTTGTTGGATATGCCCCGACCCAGAAAGGATATCGGTGCTATGATCCCGTGACCCGCCGGATCCATGTCACAATGGACTGTGAGTTCTTGGAAACTGAGTACTTCTATCAAAACGAACAAAGGGTTCAGGGGGAGATTCGGGATGAACCCTTTGTTTGGCCAGATACTGCAGCTGATCCTACTCAAATCGAGCTCAGTACCACCACCAATGAACCTCCTACGCATGATGTCCTAACTGAGGTAACTATCTCTGAGAACTCTTCTCCTATATCGAAGAACACTCCTTCTGATTTGGATAACAGTGATGATAGTTCAGATACAGTTAATTCGATTTCTGATGATACAGTAAGACACAGGTATACGTTCAGAAGTAACAGGGGCGTGCCTCCAAACAGATATTCCCCCGAGCGGGTATCTCGGGGTTCCAGGTATCCAATAGGAAATATGGTAAGGGGGAGTATGTCACCAGTGGCAAAAGCTTTCATAGGGAGGCTCTATGCTGAGGAGATCCCTAGAACGGTTGAAGAAGCTATGGAGAAAAAGGAATGGTCTGAGGCCATGCAAGCGGAGATGAGTGCTCTGACTCAGAATGAGACATGGGAAATATGTGAACTACCACAGGGCAAGAAGCCTGTCGGGTGTAAGTGGGTGTTCACCATTAAGCACAAAGCAGACGGTACGATCGAGAGATACAAAGCTCGACTGGTGGCGAAGGGATATACTCAGACATACGGGATTGATTACTCGGAGACCTTCTCCCCAGTGGCAAAGATAGACACAGTCCGGGTTCTCCTATCTGTTGCAGCAAATAAGGACTGGCCCCTTCACCAGTTCGATGTTAAAAATGCATTCTTGCACGGGGATTTGACCGAGGAGGTATACATGGAGGCTCCTCCAGGATTCACTGAGGGATTTAAGGGCAATGAGGTCTGCAGGCTTCGCAAGGCACTCTATGGTCTCAAACAGTCCCCGCGGGCATGGTTCGGAAGGTTCACAGTGGCAATGCAACAATATGGATACAAACAGAGTAACTCCGATCACACCCTGTTTCTTAAGCAAAGAGGAGACCTGATCACGTGCTTAATCATCTATGTGGATGATATGATTATCACCGGGAATGATCAGGAGGAGATTAGGAACCTCCGACAGAACTTGTTCCGAGAGTTCGAGATGAAGGACTTGGGAGGTCTAAAATACTTCCTTGGGATAGAGGTCCTGAGATCCAAACAGGGTATCTTCATTTCTCAGAAGAAGTATGTGCTTGACCTGCTTGCTGAGACTGGAATGATAGACTGTAAGCCGGCAGATACCCCGATTCAGGTGAATCACAGACTCAGATTGGATGAAGACAAGGAGCTGGCAGACAAAGGGAAGTACCAGCGGCTGGTTGGAAAACTAATATACTTGTCCCACACGAGGCCGGACATCGCCTATGCAGTGGGAGTAGTTAGCCAATTTATGCATCAACCGCAGAGGAACCACATGGAAGCAGTGGTTAGGATCATACGTTACTTAAAAGGCACGGTTGGAACCGGAATAATGTTTGGGCGGCATGGTCATCTCGATATTGAAGCTTACACGGATGCAGATTGGGCAGGTAATCCGAATGACAGAAGATCCACCTCAGGTTACTTTACATTAGTTGGGGGAAATGTGGTAACGTGGAGAAGTAAGAAACAAAAGGTGGTTGCCCTCTCAAGCGCTGAGGCCGAGTTCAGGGGTGTTGCCAAAGCCGTGACAGAGATCATTTGGCTCAGGAAATTGATGACAGAGATTGGGATGAGTCCAAGAGGCCCAGGTCGCCTGAAATGCGACAACAAAGCTGCGATCAGTAGTTCAGAAAATCCCGTACAGCATGACAGAACTAAGCATGTAGAGGTTGATCGCCATTTTATAAAAGAGAAGCTTGAAGATGGCACTGTGGAACTTCCCTTCGTGAAGTCCGAAGAACAGCTTGCAGACATTCTGACAAAGGCCGTTCCCGCTCAAGTGTTTCAAAAGGCATTGGTCAAGTTAAGAATCGGCGATACCGTTTCTTAACTTGAGGGGGAGTGTTGGAAGATTTGCCTAAATCTCGTGATTGATTAAGTTTCCTAAGATAACCGGATGTCTTTCCCTGATTTGTAGGGAACTCTAGCTATTTAGGTAGGACTCTGTAACCCTTTGGGAGTGAGAATGAAATACACAATTCTTTACAGTTTAACAGTGTTAACAATCTTGAACCTTCTTAGTTTGCAAAATTGTGTTGCGGCTGGTCCATCTGTTATGATTTGAGGCAATATTAAATTTGGTGTAGTAAACTGTGATATTGAAGTGGGGTCATGCATTAGTTATGCATAGTTGGGATTTAATTTTCATATTTGATAGATGTGAAAAATAAAATATACAATTTCAAGGTTTCATTTTTCGAGATCAAAACTCCATCTTTGACAATCTAATTCTTCCAATCCTAAAAATCATTTGCAGTTGTTTCGGGACTTGTGGGATTGCAAAATTCTGGCGAGGAGATTGTTTTGTTAAAGTCTGAAGGCCTTTGTTAGTCTTGGCAACAAAAGCTATAACACCCTATATATATATATATTATATAAATATATATGGTGTAATTATTATATATACGTACGTATGAGTATAACAAATGTAATCTTATTAATTACTATATCTCTTACTATATATGTATATATATTGTATTTTCGGATTAAATATGAGAAATTCATGCTTTAGTATGCATAGTTTTCGCATGGCAAACGTGATATAACCTACTAGTATTAAATATCACCTGCATAATCATGAATTATGTTATTGCTGGCCATAACTACTATTTCAATGTTATATATTTAGTAGATGTAAATTTTATGAGGTTGCTTGACAGTACTGTTGGAATTTTGATATATTTATTTTATCAAAATTTAATAATTATTGAATGAGAAAATTAAACTTATAGTTAATAATTAATAAAGACACATTTATATATAATATATGCAATGTTTTTAAAAGACATGACCTTTCGGATTAATAATTGTGATGAATAGTTGTCACTTTATTTGAAAAGGTATCATGCAACATTGCATTGTTTCGGTAATAATCGAAAAGGTGTCTTATTAATTAATAACTAAAAGTGAATAGGTAAACACCCTTTTGAAGAGGTACATCATAGTCTTTAAATAGACCCCACCATTATGCATTTCAACATTTAATTCAAGAATTCAATTATAGAATCATATACAAATACACTTAGAAGCATTTAAGTTCTAAGAGAGTTCTAAACACTTAGAGTTCGTGGGTCTCATAATTTGTAGTGCTACTATTATGAGAAGTGGTCGTTGTATCTTGGGAGACGATTGTCGCTAATCCGTAAGCACCTGAGCGGGGCAATTTTGTCTTAAGGAAAGAGAGTCGAACTCTTGCCTCGACCTTCACAATTGACATAGTAAAATCACGCCCTTGTTGCTCAAAATATCCAACAAGCTTAAGACAAAATTCTTGTTGATTTTACTATGGTCAGCACGAACTTCAATGTTGTTGCACTAATTGTCATATCGGTCATTGAGTCGGGTATAAAAGATAAATCAGAGAAATCATAAATTGATTTCAAACGGCGGTAACAATTGTTCGATTGAAACTCCACAAGGGATCATCCAAGTACGCATTTCATTTTAATTATATGCTTCGAATATATATCTTAAGTAGATATATTTATTTGTTTGATTATTTTGCAAAATTATGCATGATAGTTTTATGCTAACATATTAATGGCTTTATTTCGATTCGATTATATATGTGCAAAAATATAATTGGTGATGTTCTTATATTATTTATAAAATAATATTTGAAAATAAAAAATATATATGAAACAGTGTGTTAATTAAGATAATACGTTTATCTTAAAGAAATGTTGAGAGCATCCTTTCACTTAATTGAAGCACCCATTCGGTTATAATGAGACAATGAATTAATTAGAGATATTTGATATATCTTAATTAATGAGATCAAGACACCCCTTAAGATGCCAAGACACCCCTTCGACATTTGAGGGTGATTATCTCATTGAAAAGGTGCGAAGGCATATATGAAAGGGTGGGAAAATTGTTTTGACAATTATTTTAAATTGTGCATTGTATACATAAGTTGCAAAGATAATTTAATTATCTTTAATTAAGTTGGAAATGATTATCGAAAATGGAAATTACATGAATGGTTGCATGCAGACACCATTTCATATTGCATGGATCAATATTAAATGCAATTGGTCAAAGAGTTGCATTCATTGGTCGAAAAGTTAAGTTTAAAATTGAAAGAGACTTTGAGCAATTTTAATTGTACATTTGCATTTGAAAAGTTGTGATTGTTTGATAACACCTTCTCGGTGATTGATGCGAAGAATCTTCTTATGGAAAGACACATCATTCTCTATAAATAGAGAAATTGTCTCAAGTCTTTCATAAATACTTTAAAATGTGGGGGGTGTTTGAACAAGTTTTCAAATGAGTGAGAAATGATACTCGAATCAAGAAATTTTGTATTTCTCGAGGATATACTTCTCTGTAAAGAAGAAAAGAAGAAAGTTCTAATAAAGAACTTGTGAAACTACAAGTGGTGATGATCAAATTGATGAAAGTTCAAGTAATGATCATCCAAATTGGCATAGTACTAAGGCATTGTACAAGAGTTACAATGACAAAACTCGTGTCTTCAATAGTCATATATTGTGATAGTCAAGCGGCTATTGAAGGAGTACTAGTAGTATGTATAATGGTAAGTCTCATCATATAAGATGGAGATATAATACCATTAAGCAGTTGATCTCGAGTTAAATTATATCGATTGACTATGTAAAGTCAAAAGAAAAACATAGTGGATCCATTGACAAAAGGCCTATCGAGAGATCAAATATACTGCTTGTCGAGGGGAATGAGATTAAAACCCACTAATTAAAGTCCAAGTAATGGTAACCCAACCTTGTTGACTGGAGATCCCAAGATCTTGGTTCAATGGGACAACTAAGTTACAAGGACTAGTTGAGCACTTAGGAAATTATTTCCAACTCATTCCCATGACAACAAAAGTGCTGCCTGCAAAGGGTAAGAGGCTAAGCTAATGCTTTTAATGATTCCTAGACCTATAAGATGGAGTATAGCAGGATACTCTTTATTAGGAGATCACCTAAGTAAGTGTGAACTTGGCCGGTTCAAATGTAAACACTTATGAATCCAAGATGTTGTCCAAGGCCAAAAAGGACACAATCATGAGAACCAGAAGTGTTAGAATGATTATTGTGTGAGTATGATTGTCTTGGTCTACACTAACGGCTGAACAGTTCAAGACATCACGTTCACTGATTAGCTAAGTAGATCCGATTATACATCACTACGGAAGGTTCAAAGCCACAAGCTACCTATCCCGATGCAATAATTGTTCGCATGAACTCTCTTACGTGTCTGCATTAGTCATATGCATATCTTCAAAAGGGTAATTTTCCATTCATGTGGGGGATTGTTGGAATTTTGATATATTTATTTTATCAAAATTTAATAATTATTGAATGAGAAAATTAAACTTATAGTTAATAATTAATAAAGACACATTTATATATAATATATGCAATGTTTTTAAAAGACATGACCTTTCGGATTAATAATTGTGATGAATAGTTGTCACTTTATTTGAAAAGGTATCATGCAACATTGCATTGTTTCGGTAATAATCGAAAAGGTGTCTTATTAATTAATAACTAAAAGTGAATAGGTAAACACCCTTTTGAAGAGGTACATCATAGTCTTTAAATAGACCCCACCATTATGCATTTCAACATTCAATTCAAGAATTCAATTCTAGAATCATATACAAATACACTTAGAAGCATTTAAGTTCTAAGAGAGTTCTAAACACTTAGAGTTCGTGGGTCTCATAATTTGTAGTGCTACTATTATGAGAAGTGGTCGTTGTATCTTGGGAGACGATTGTCGCTAATCCGTAAGCACCTGAGCGGGGCAATTTTGTCTTAAGGAAAGAGAGTCGAACTCTTGCCTCGACCTTCACAATTGACATAGTAAAATCACGCCCTTGTTGCTCAAAATATCCAACAAGTACTGTATTACTGTCAATTATATTATATTACATATTAGTTTAGTATAAAACTGATATTGGAGTCCTAACTCATAATTGTTGTGTTATAGGTGGACTCTCAGCTAATTTTTCGTCTTTCTTCATTCCTTTAACTTTATGTGAAAATTAGCGTTTTGTCTACACGCATGTTCAATCAATTTTAATGCTAATATGCAATGTTAATTATGTAATTTATCGTCTATATGTCGATTATGTAAATTTTTCTCAATATAACAAGCCTGTACTTTGAAAAGAGAAATTAAGTCTTGATCTTGGTGCATATTTAATTGCTCTTGCATGATGATAAGTAAACATTGATCCAAAATGTCTACTTATACTTTTGGGTGAAATAACTTGTGTTTGTTCTGTTGAGTTTGTGCATCATACACCATTACACGATACACTTAAAGGTTTCTTTTGTCAATGTGTCTTGAAAAATTGCAGACAATATTCATAAGGATCAAGATAATATGTTTTATAGTAGCATGGGAAGTCAGGCCGTTTGCAGTCGATGGGGTCTTTCGATATCAAGCCTCTTGAGTTCATGCAAATGAGAATATGCTTTGGAAGGTTAGTTGTCCCTTTTGCTCTTGTTCGATTCAATTTGACATATATGTGATCAAATATTTTATATTGAATGACAATTGTATTGAGATTAAATTGTTCGGTTCACTAAGTTTTCATAAAAGGTGAATGTGATATAAAATTATCGTAGTTGATCATATTAGTTGGAATCGAATTTATTTTGACGGACTACTTTACATGAGTATTCAAATAAATAAGATCTTGGAAATAATTTGCATGCAATATATTATGTTATAGATAACTTCCAAAAGTACATAGTTTTCATACTTTATTTTGTGGGAGTATTTGTACACATATCGTGCGTGTGCAAATTGGGCAATCGATTTGAACTCGGCTATGTTCTTAATTTACTAAGTTTACGTAGATAGTTACACCAAAGTGTTCTATTTATGAAGACTTGTAAAATTCGAAACATGCATATTTCGAGTGCCCAAAGGGGGTGAGATATGTATGATAATTTAATTTTATTTGTGCAAAACATATCGATAGGGTACGTCAATCAAGAAAGTATAGTTTCCCAAATGAAGCAATTTTCGAACATTGAGGTATTTCTTGCTGGGATTCGGGCCCAGAACAGTAGCAGTCCGGGACCGTACTTTAAAATTTTTCCTAATATACAGGTATCAAAATATTTCTAAAATATTTAAATACAAACAGCGGAAGACTAGCCGGAACTACTCAAGTATATACATGCAATTGATAATAAATTTTAAATCACAAAGCAGATAAATAAAACATGCAATTAACACTTAAGAGCACCTAATTCATCATGCTTAAATAAAAACAATATAAAATACCTTTCACCGAAGATGGCTACTGCACCCGGAGCTCGCCTCCCGAGAACCCGATTCCCGACCTCCTCGTGAAACCGGCAGAGCTTCCCTGCAATTTCCCCAGGGACACCCTCGGAGTGTGGGCTCCGAAAGTATTTCTCTAAATACTTAGAGAAAATAAAACTTTAAACTAAAAACCCTTTTCAGGGTTTATTCTCCCGAAATTAGGCGTTTTATATAAACACCTAATTAAAATTAATTCCGAAATAAATCGGAATTAACTAGGAGAAGATGGGACGATTTCAAAGCCAAGAATTAGCCAAAATCATCCCAAAGTGTTATGAGAAATGAGGGAGGGGATCAGCCTATTTATAGGCAAAAACTCGAGGGCAAAACGGTCATTTTGGTTACAAAAGCAAGGGCAAAATGGTCATTTCACATCCCTACTTGCGTGTACAACTTGGACACGCAAACCGAGGTGACCACGTTGAAGGTCTCGTCGCCGCGGATCCAACGCCACCAACCACGCGCCGACAAGTGGCCGCACGCGCCCCCACGCGCCGCCACAAGTCGGCCAAGTGGTTGGCGCGTGTGAAAACGCGTAGTACCACCAGATGCCGACACGTGTCCGGGTCTGGTCCTACCCGGACCGGACCCGGTTTGACCCTATCCGAATAGGGTCCAACCCTATTCGTTTGACCCGCTTTGACCGACCCGTTTTCAGACCAAATCTGGACCGTTACTTCACGATGACGTGGCGCGATCTGAGCCATCCACGTGTCGCACACGTGGCGTGCCACGTGGCTGCCCAGTCAGCGCCACCTGGACCCACTTGCTGACGTGGCATGCCACGTGGACTGCCACGTCAGCTGCCACGTCAGCAAAATAATAAGTTTTTTTTTTTTTTTAAAAAAAATTTAAAATTTTATTTTCTCCAAAATAAAATTCCGGGTATTTCCAACTCTTTTGGAGCCGTGGAAGTTGATGCCTGTGCCAGGAGAACCGTTCCCTTAGCTTTCATTACCCCTTCTGTCACCTTGAGTTCATTCATTAGCTCAGGCAGAGTAAAATCCAACTTATTCATAGAATAGTTCTGCCTGAACGTATCGAATGATTTTGGCAGAGAGCACAGGATCATGTCCTGTTTGCTAAGATTATCCATCTTAGCACCGAGACTCTCTATTTCGTTCAGATAAGCCATCATGTTCATAACATGATCCTGAACAGGTGATCCTTCAGACATCTTAGTTACCACCAACCTTCTCATCAGCTCGTGCCTACGTGCACGATTCTGTCCACCGAACATCTGATGAAGATGTTCCATCATGTTCTTAGCAGTAGGCATCTCGTGCATTTGATGCTTAAGAACATTTGAGACAGATGCCAGGATGTAAGACATAGCCAGATCATTGTGCTTGATCCACTTGGCATAGTTGTCTTTCAAAGCCTGGGTGGCTGTGGTTTCTGGTACTCCCGGACAAGGTTCAGTAAGCACATATTTCAAACCCTCGTGTCCAAACACGATATCAAGATTCATTTTCCAATCAGCATAGTTTGAACCTTCAAGCCTATTTTCCTTAATAATCGATTGAAGCGGGCTAGCGGACGTCATTGTTTTAAAACTGAAATATTTAAAATATGCGCAAGTTATGAATCTGTATATTATTTCTTTAGCGTTTAACCATTAAATGAAATCCACGTAAGCATTTTGAATTACGCAATGGTGACTTAACTAACCGCAGTTGACTCCCCGGAGGCGAGGTCGAAAACTGCTTAGAAAAGCAAGAACTATTCTTAATTAATATGTCATCTAGGTAACTCTTACCAAACAATGTCAATCCACCACGTCAACCCTTGGCCTCTAAGTAAAACGTAACAGAGCTCCGAAGGGAGGTTAATACATTACTTAGTCAAGTGTGTACCATTACCTAGAAGTCCGTACGAGTAGGTCAAAACACTCCACGGAGGCGTGGTCGAGCTGACTTCCTCGTATTTCATTCTATCCGTAGAAGTCTAATCTTGTATACCGCGAATATATACCCGCCGAAGGGAGTAGTATATATTTACTATACTATAGACGGGTAATGGAGACCGTGAGAATCTAACTCTTTTCATCTCGCTCCCACTTGAATTTTTTAAAAGGTGTGGATTATCTTTTGATTATTTAATAATCACTTTTGGCGTCTTATTGTTGGAAGTAATTAATCTAATTAATATCCTCCCACTAGGATTACTAAATCACTTTTATAATCCTAATAATATTTTAAGTCTATTTAATAACTCTTTATTAACTAGGCCAAAAAATATTAATTCAATTATGCATCGCGTCTAATCTCTATTAAACATTATTATTTAATCACATTAAATAAAATACGCATAATTGTAAATATCATAATATCTCATATTATCACGATCATGCCATAAATTAAATCAATTAAGCATGCTCGCATATAATTATCACATAATTATCATGCTTAAAATAAATGGCATAAAGTAAACATGTTATAAATAAATTATCTCATAATTTAAATCATGTTTACTGATTCGGTAATTAACCAGGAAGATTATTGAAATCGATTCCCAGAAAATTACCATTCCACGTAAATTCCCAGGAAACACTGGAGGGGTCACAACGGTCCCACTTAAAAAAAAACAGTCTCCTTTGATAGAATTTACGTGCACAGCAGCAGATTTAAAATTATGCATCGCATGCATCATATCAATGCATGTATATGTCTAGAGCACGGCTCTGATACCAGTTGCTGGGATTCGGGCCCAGAACAGTAGCAGTCCGGGACCGTACTTTAAAATTTTTCCTAATATACAGGTATCAAAATATTTCTAAAATATTTAAATACAAACAGCGGAAGACTAGCCGGAACTACTCAAGTATATACATGCAATTGATAATAAATTTTAAATCACAAAGCAGATAAATAAAACATGCAATTAACACTTAAGAGCACCTAATTCATCATGCTTAAATAAAAACAATATAAAATACCTTTCACCGAAGATGGCTACTGCACCCGGAGCTCGCCTCCCGAGAACCCGATTCCCGACCTCCTCGTGAAACCGGCAGAGCTTCCCTGCAATTTCCCCAGGGACACCCTCGGAGTGTGGGCTCCGAAAGTATTTCTCTAAATACTTAGAGAAAATAAAACTTTAAACTAAAAACCCTTTTCAGGGTTTATTCTCCCGAAATTAGGCGTTTTATATAAACACCTAATTAAAATTAATTCCGAAATAAATCGGAATTAACTAGGAGAAGATGGGACGATTTCAAAGCCAAGAATTAGCCAAAATCATCCCAAAGTGTTATGAGAAATGAGGGAGGGGATCAGCCTATTTATAGGCAAAAACTCGAGGGCAAAACGGTCATTTTGGTTACAAAAGCAAGGGCAAAATGGTCATTTCACATCCCTACTTGCGTGTACAACTTGGACACGCAAACCGAGGTGACCACGTTGAAGGTCTCGTCGCCACGGATCCAACGCCACCAACCACGCGCCGACAAGTGGCCGCACGCGCCCCCACGCGCCGCCACAAGTCGGCCAAGTGGTTGGCGCGTGTGAAAACGCGTAGTACCACCAGATGCCGACACGTGTCCGGGTCTGGTCCTACCCGGACCGGACCCGGTTTGACCCTATCCGAATAGGGTCCAACCCTATTCGTTTGACCCGCTTTGACCGACCCGTTTTCAGACCAAATCTGGACCGTTACTTCACGATGACGTGGCGCGATCTGAGCCATCCACGTGTCGCACACGTGGCGTGCCACGTGGCTGCCCAGTCAGCGCCACCTGGACCCACTTGCTGACGTGGCATGCCACGTGGACTGCCACGTCAGCTGCCACGTCAGCAAAATAATAAATTTTTTTTTTTTTTTAAAAAAATTTAAAATTTTATTTTCTCCAAAATAAAATTCCGGGTATTTCCAACTCTTTGGAACTTGATTTATTTTCTCAAATAAATCCCTTGCCTATTTTCAAACACTTTGAAAAATCATTTCTCTTTCTCCTTTTAATATTTTCTCTTCGGGTTTTTAATTGGGGCTTACAGGGGGACCTGCAGGACTAATTAATTTTAGCTCCAAACGGATTAATATATTATCATCCCATGATAATAATTAATTACCGTTTAACAATATTTAATTCCACTAAATAAATATTTGTTGCACTCTAAAATTAATTAAATTACTCACGAATTTTTCGATCTAGAATAATTTTGCATTTTACTCCTCCGTGTAGATATCCATGAAAAATAAATTAATACTACTATCATTTATTTTTCATTTTTAATCTGAAATTTCCTGAGTCGCCTTAAGTTCAAATCTCTTGTACGTGAAACACATTCAACATACAACTTCAGTGACGCATCACACGAAGTACTTTGGCCAAAGTTTTAATTCGAACTTTGCAAATCTATTTCAGGAATATCTTTTAACTTTCCAGCAAAGCCACAGATTCCTCGATCAATATTTCTCTTTAGCACATTTCATGTAATCACTGAACGTACAAAGGTTTCGGTCATTCGATATCGAGACCTCACTTATGAGCAAGTTACAATGATTAACACTACATGCCTAAAGTCGAAATACTACCAGGATTAAGAGTTCAATGTTCCATAGGATTTGTTCATTTTAGATAGTAGTTTAAAATGAACTATCTTAGTGGTCCAGTTCGATGTTTCCAAATCTATTGAAAATCATCAATGTGTTATAACTGGAAACTCCATTTCCCTATGACGAAAGACTAATCATCTTATATAACACATTATAGTCTCGATAAGAACTTATTCTTATCTTACCGACTAGAACTTTAATAACACGTGATTTCGATATCCAAAGTCCTTTCCTATGAAACACATTTCATATAAGAATATCATCACACGTTATTAATTATGTTAATACACTCATAACTTGCGATAATTTCAGTTTTATTAATCCAACAAAATACGATGTATTTACAAAGAAATTGGATTTTTCAGGGCACTAAACCCAACAATCTCCCACTTGCCCTAAATCCAATTGGCTACACATCTAAGCCCCATCCCTTCTACATGAGTATTAAAACTCTTTTGCGCCAAAGTCTTAGTGAAGGGATCTGCCAGATTATTTATCGAGTCAATCTTTACTACTGCCACTTCTCCACGTTCCACATAATCTCGAATAATGTGGAACTTTCTCTCGATGTGCTTTGCACGTTTATGACTTCGAGGTTCCTTGGAGTTGGCCACCGCTCCAGCATTGTCACAGTACAATGTGATTGGTGTAAGTCCATCTTTGATGACTTCCAAATCTATTAGGAAATTTCTAAACCAATACGCTTCTTTGGCTGCTTCCGAAGCTGCCACGTATTCGGCTTCCATGGTGGAGTCAGCAATGCAACTTTGCTTAATACTCCTCCAACTCACGGCTGCTCCTCCTAGAGTAAACACGTATCCAGACGTCGAACGTCTAGAATCTAAGTCAGATTGAAAATCTGAATCTGTGTACCCTATAGGAATGAGTTCATCACTGCGATAAACAAGCATATAATCCCGAGTTCTTCTCAAGTACTTCAATATATGCTTTACAGCTATCCAGTGTTGGGGTCCAGGGTTTGACTGATATCTGCTGACCATACCCACAGCATAACAGATATCTGGCCTTGTACATAGCATGGCATACATGAGGCTTCCGACTGCCGAAGCATACGGAACATTTTTCATTTCCTCTGTCTCTTCAGCTGTCTTGGGACACTGATCTCGAGACAGATGAACTCCATGTCGGAAAGGTAATGAACCTTTCTTAGAGTCAGCCATATTGTACCTTGCCAGCATCTTATCTATATATGCTGCTTGTGATAAACCAATCATCTTATTTTTCCGATCACGACAAAGTCTGATCCCTAAAATATAACTGGCCTCACCTAGGTCTTTCATGTCAAACTGATTTGATAACCAAATCTTGACTGCTGACAATACTCCTGTGTCATTCCCAATGAGCAAAATATCGTCTACGTATAAAACTAAAAATGTTACAACACTACTCTGATGTCTTTTGTACACACATGGTTCATCAGGCAACTGTATAAATCCAAAGGATTTAATTGCTTCATTAAATCTGATGTTCCATGATCTAGACGCTTGCTTAAGACCATAGATTGATTTATTAAGTTTGCATACCATATGCTCCTGATTTCTGGCTATAAAGCCCTCAGGTTGAGCCATGTATATCTCTTCTTGAAGGTGCCCATTCAAGAAGGCAGTCTTTACATCCATTTGCCAGATTTCATAATCATAATAAGCGGCAATGGAGAGAAGAATCCTTATGGACTTAAGCATAGCTACGGGCGAGAAGGTTTCATCGTAATCGATACCTTCTTTCTGAGTATAACCCTTTGCCACAAGCCTTGCTTTAAAGGTTTCTACCTTTCCGTCCACTCCTCTTTTCCGCTTGTAAACCCATTTGCATCCAATAGGTTTAATGCCCTCAGGCGCCTTTACAAGTTCCCAGACTTTATTATAATACATTGAATCTAACTCGGATTCCATGGCTTTGACCCAACGGTCAGCATCTATATCTTTTATAGCTTCATCATATGTGATAGGATCAGATATGTCAGATTCAACCACTTGGGTTAATCCTAAGTATCTGTCAGGTGCCCTGACAATCCTCCCACTACGACGAGGTTGTCGTGTACTTGTCCCTACATCATATGTCGTATCTGGTACATCATATGTATCTATCACATTTTCAGTTGTTATGGGTTCTTGGAGTTCAGTATCTGATACTGTCATTTCTTCTAACACTATTTTACTTCTACCCTTGTGGTTATTTACGAAATCGTCTTCGAGATATTTAGCATTAGTGCTTACAAACACTTTGTGATCTCTCGGATCGTAAAATATCCCTCCTCTTGTTCCTTTAGGATAACCTATGAACAAACAAACCTCTGTTCTTGATTCCAACTTATCAGGATCCTTTCTTAACACATGGGCTGGGCTTCCCCAAATCCGAAGATAGGAGACACTGGGCTTTCGCCCTCGCCACAGTTCCATTGGTGTTTTAGGAACTGACTTGGATGGAACATGGTTTATTATGTGAGATGCCGTTTCGAGAGCAAAGCCCCAAAACGAACTCGGTAGGGTAGCATGACTCATCATGGATCTTACCATTTCCATTAGAGTTCTATTTCTCCTTTCTGCAACACCATTCTGTTGGGGTGTACCCGGTGCAGATAACTGAGATTTAATCCCATTTGCAGTGAGAAATTCTAGAAACTCTGTAGACAAATATTCTCCACCACGATCCGATCGAAGTGTCTTTATACGTTTTCCAATTTGATTCTCGACTTCAGCCTTATATTCTTTGAACTTTTCAAAAGCTTCAGACTTATGTCTCATCAAATAGACGTATCCATATCTTGAATAATCATCCGTAAAAGTGATGAAATACTCAAAACCTCCTCTTGCTTGAATACTCATAGGTCCACACACATCCGTATGAATTAATTCAAGCAACTCTGTGGCTCGATTACCTTTAGTCTTAAAAGACCTCTTGGTCATTTTTCCTTCTAAACAGGATTCGCAGACTGGATGTTCTGTCAAGTCCAAAGGACTCAATAGTCCATCCGAAATTAGTCTTTGGATCCTATTTGAATTAATATGACCAAGCCGTAGGTGCCACTTATAAGCCTCGTTAGGCATAGGAGCTTTTCTCTTGGATGGTAAGTCAAGTTTAGTAGTGTTAAGTTCGGAATTAGGGTTTTTATCAGGGAGTAATAAGAAAAGACCATCGCTTACTGTTCCAGAGCAAATAAACCTTTTATTATGCTTAATGGTTAAACATCGTTCAAAATAAACACTAAAACCATTATTCATTAAACAGCTAACAGAAATCAGATTTCTGCGTATAGACGGTACATATAAAGTGTCTTTCAAAATCAAAACCCTACTGCCAAAAAATAGTTCTACAGTCCCTACTGCTAATACAGATATACTAGTATTATCTCCGAGCAGTAGCTGCATCTCGCCGTCTTCAAGCTTCCTGGTTAGCTTGAACCCCTGCAATGAATTGCAGATATGATTAGTTGAACCTGAGTCCACACACCAGGAATCTGGTGGACTTCCAACTAAACATACTTCTAATAAACAAGACATCGCCATACCTTGTGCAGACGACTTAGCAGGAAGACTGGCTAAGTATTTTGGGCAATTCCTTTTCCAGTGCCCATTACCTCCACAATGGAAACATTTTCCTTTGCTTGGCTTAGCTTTCTTCTTCTGAACCTTACCTTTAGGATGGGAAACTTTTCCCTTTCCTTTTTTCCACTTATTGGCTTTTGGAGCCGTGGAAGTTGATGCCTGTGCCAGGAGAACCGTTCCCTTAGCTTTCATTACCCCTTCTGTCACCTTGAGTTCATTCATTAGCTCAGGCAGAGTAAAATCCAACTTATTCATAGAATAGTTCTGCCTGAACGTATCGAATGATTTTGGCAGAGAGCACAGGATCATGTCCTGTTTGCTAAGATTATCCATCTTAGCACCGAGACTCTCTATTTCGTTCAGATAAGCCATCATGTTCATAACATGATCCTGAACAGGTGATCCTTCAGACATCTTAGTTACCACCAACCTTCTCATCAGCTCGTGCCTACGTGCACGATTCTGTCCACCGAACATCTGATGAAGATGTTCCATCATGTTCTTAGCAGTAGGCATCTCGTGCATTTGATGCTTAAGAACATTTGAGACAGATGCCAGGATGTAAGACATAGCCAGATCATTGTGCTTGATCCACTTGGCATAGTTGTCTTTCAAAGCCTGGGTGGCTGTGGTTTCTGGTACTCCCGGACAAGGTTCAGTAAGCACATATTTCAAACCCTCGTGTCCAAACACGATATCAAGATTCATTTTCCAATCAGCATAGTTTGAACCTTCAAGCCTATTTTCCTTAATAATCGATTGAAGCGGGCTAGCGGACGTCATTGTTTTAAAACTGAAATATTTAAAATATGCGCAAGTTATGAATCTGTATATTATTTCTTTAGCGTTTAACCATTAAATGAAATCCACGTAAGCATTTTGAATTACGCAATGGTGACTTAACTAACCGCAGTTGACTCCCCGGAGGCGAGGTCGAAAACTGCTTAGAAAAGCAAGAACTATTCTTAATTAATATGTCATCTAGGTAACTCTTACCAAACAATGTCAATCCACCACGTCAACCCTTGGCCTCTAAGTAAAACGTAACAGAGCTCCGAAGGGAGGTTAATACATTACTTAGTCAAGTGTGTACCATTACCTAGAAGTCCGTACGAGTAGGTCAAAACACTCCACGGAGGCGTGGTCGAGCTGACTTCCTCGTATTTCATTCTATCCGTAGAAGTCTAATCTTGTATACCGCGAATATATACCCGCCGAAGGGAGTAGTATATATTTACTATACTATAGACGGGTAATGGAGACCGTGAGAATCTAACTCTTTTCATCTCGCTCCCACTTGAATTTTTTAAAAGGTGTGGATTATCTTTTGATTATTTAATAATCACTTTTGGCGTCTTATTGTTGGAAGTAATTAATCTAATTAATATCCTCCCACTAGGATTACTAAATCACTTTTATAATCCTAATAATATTTTAAGTCTATTTAATAACTCTTTATTAACTAGGCCAAAAAATATTAATTCAATTATGCATCGCGTCTAATCTCTATTAAACATTATTATTTAATCACATTAAATAAAATACGCATAATTGTAAATATCATAATATCTCATATTATCACGATCATGCCATAAATTAAATCAATTAAGCATGCTCGCATATAATTATCACATAATTATCATGCTTAAAATAAATGGCATAAAGTAAACATGTTATAAATAAATTATCTCATAATTTAAATCATGTTTACTGATTCGGTAATTAACCAGGAAGATTATTGAAATCGATTCCCAGAAAATTACCATTCCACGTAAATTCCCAGGAAACACTGGAGGGGTCACAACGGTCCCACTTAAAAAAAAACAGTCTCCTTTGATAGAATTTACGTGCACAGCAGCAGATTTAAAATTATGCATCGCATGCATCATATCAATGCATGTATATGTCTAGAGCACGGCTCTGATACCAGTTGCTGGGATTCGGGCCCAGAACAGTAGCAGTCCGGGACCGTACTTTAAAATTTTTCCTAATATACAGGTATCAAAATATTTCTAAAATATTTAAATACAAACAGCGGAAGACTAGCCGGAACTACTCAAGTATATACATGCAATTGATAATAAATTTTAAATCACAAAGCAGATAAATAAAACATGCAATTAACACTTAAGAGCACCTAATTCATCATGCTTAAATAAAAACAATATAAAATACCTTTCACCGAAGATGGCTACTGCACCCGGAGCTCGCCTCCCGAGAACCCGATTCCCGACCTCCTCGTGAAACCGGCAGAGCTTCCCTGCAATTTCCCCAGGGACACCCTCGGAGTGTGGGCTCCGAAAGTATTTCTCTAAATACTTAGAGAAAATAAAACTTTAAACTAAAAACCCTTTTCAGGGTTTATTCTCCCGAAATTAGGCGTTTTATATAAACACCTAATTAAAATTAATTCCGAAATAAATCGGAATTAACTAGGAGAAGATGGGACGATTTCAAAGCCAAGAATTAGCCAAAATCATCCCAAAGTGTTATGAGAAATGAGGGAGGGGATCAGCCTATTTATAGGCAAAAACTCGAGGGCAAAACGGTCATTTTGGTTACAAAAGCAAGGGCAAAATGGTCATTTCACATCCCTACTTGCGTGTACAACTTGGACACGCAAACCGAGGTGACCACGTTGAAGGTCTCGTCGCCGCGGATCCAACGCCACCAACCACGCGCCGACAAGTGGCCGCACGCGCCCCCACGCGCCGCCACAAGTCGGCCAAGTGGTTGGCGCGTGTGAAAACGCGTAGTACCACCAGATGCCGACACGTGTCCGGGTCTGGTCCTACCCGGACCGGACCCGGTTTGACCCTATCCGAATAGGGTCCAACCCTATTCGTTTGACCCGCTTTGACCGACCCGTTTTCAGACCAAATCTGGACCGTTACTTCACGATGACGTGGCGCGATCTGAGCCATCCACGTGTCGCACACGTGGCGTGCCACGTGGCTGCCCAGTCAGCGCCACCTGGACCCACTTGCTGACGTGGCATGCCACGTGGACTGCCACGTCAGCTGCCACGTCAGCAAAATAATAAATTTTTTTTTTTTTTTTTAAAAATTTAAAATTTTATTTTCTCCAAAATAAAATTCCGGGTATTTCCAACTCTTTGGAACTTGATTTATTTTCTCAAATAAATCCCTTGCCTATTTTCAAACACTTTGAAAAATCATTTCTCTTTCTCCTTTTAATATTTTCTCTTCGGGTTTTTAATTGGGGCTTACAGGGGGACCTGCAGGACTAATTAATTTTAGCTCCAAACGGATTAATATATTATCATCCCATGATAATAATTAATTACCGTTTAACAATATTTAATTCCACTAAATAAATATTTGTTGCACTCTAAAATTAATTAAATTACTCACGAATTTTTCGATCTAGAATAATTTTGCATTTTACTCCTCCGTGTAGATATCCATGAAAAATAAATTAATACTACTATCATTTATTTTTCATTTTTAATCTGAAATTTCCTGAGTCGCCTTAAGTTCAAATCTCTTGTACGTGAAACACATTCAACATACAACTTCAGTGACGCATCACACGAAGTACTTTGGCCAAAGTTTTAATTCGAACTTTGCAAATCTATTTCAGGAATATCTTTTAACTTTCCAGCAAAGCCACAGATTCCTCGATCAATATTTCTCTTTAGCACATTTCATGTAATCACTGAACGTACAAAGGTTTCGGTCATTCGATATCGAGACCTCACTTATGAGCAAGTTACAATGATTAACACTACATGCCTAAAGTCGAAATACTACCAGGATTAAGAGTTCAATGCTCCATAGGATTTGTTCATTTTAGATAGTAGTTTAAAATGAACTATCTTAGTGGTCCAGTTCGATGTTTCCAAATCTATTGAAAATCATCAATGTGTTATAACTGGAAACTCCATTTCCCTATGACGAAAGACTAATCATCTTATATAACACATTATAGTCTCGATAAGAACTTATTCTTATCTTACCGACTAGAACTTTAATAACACGTGATTTCGATATCCAAAGTCCTTTCCTATGAAACACATTTCATATAAGAATATCATCACACGTTATTAATTATGTTAATACACTCATAACTTGCGATAATTTCAGTTTTATTAATCCAACAAAATACGATGTATTTACAAAGAAATTGGATTTTTCAGGGCACTAAACCCAACATTTCTATACCGTTTTGTACGGAGGGACCTATTATGTATGACATACTCTGCCCAAAGGGGAGTTTGTCATGACACCCTGGACTCTCTAAAGAATAAAGCTAAATTTCCTAGGCTTATTCTTGTTGTGCCTATTAATCATAATTTGTTGCATTCATGTTTTTCCATATTATTACTATGAGTTTGAACAGTTATATTTTTGTATACATAGTTTGAAGTATACAACAATAATATCTTGAACTCCATCATGTGTATATTCTATGATCTTATGTGATTAAGTGTCCTATATTGAAACGTACATGACATATCACATGAATATTGAGGAATTCTTATGATGCTTTATATATCCTCACTTGTTGAAATGGAGTTTATATGTATAGATATTTTGAATTATTGATGCAGAGCATATTGACTAGGATTTACTAATTTAGAGGGTTTGTTCTCCCAAAGGAGTCAACTTTTCGAAAATTAGGATATTCTTGTACCGCTCTTGCATGGAGAAAATATGTTTTGTGTGATAAACTCTGCCCAAAGGGGAGTTCATCATGACAAGTGTTAATTTTATCATAAATCAGCTTTGTTGGTTCCAGCTTATTTTAAATAAGTGTTTTTTGTGGCATAATTACATTGAATTTATATAATTGTGCATGTGCTTAAAAACTTATTGTGCATTAGCATAAATGATAGGCTAATACTTTTTGGTTGAGGTTGTCTTCCTGTAGTGGTATTTAGAACACAATATTTATTAATTGTTTTGATTTTAGGCCCTCGAGAATTTACTTGGAACAAGTAAAATAGTAAGCCTAAATATAAAATTTGACACAATGTATTGTTAATTGTGGGCTAATTATAGGCATGAAGTTTCTTTTGAAAAATCCCTAAAGTTGATTTTTTTTTTTATGATTTATGTGGAATTTTCTTTTCTTATGTAAAATTTTAGTTACTTGAGTAAAATACTTGTGTCACATTACCAAGAATCTTTCAATTGGTTTTGAGTTTGAAAGATTACTTAAACTTTCAGAAACATAATTTTGTGACTATGTGTTATTCGTGCAAATTGTTTGGCAATATTTCTTACATTATGAGTTAGAGATTTTTTTTATACTCTAATGAAGGCTTTAGCTCAATTTTTAGTCTTGTTTTCAAAATACTTTTCTTGAGATATAAAGAAAATTATTATTTTATTATTATTTCTTTTTTAAAGTGATTTCAAAATAGTTGAGTAAGTCATTTTAAAAATAATTATGTGGAAACTATAATGATATTGGAGAAAATGTCAAATTCTAAAATTCCGCATTGATTGTAAGAATTTGACTGAGTTTCACCCTAAGTTGTGACTATAACTGTCATGTCTAGTTCCAATGAATTGACATGAGTAACATTCAACATATACTTTTAGTACTTGGATAAATTATGTGTTGACTCTTATGTATGAGAGTAAAAGGAAGTTCTTCTATTCAAACTTGAACATAAATCTTCACCAAATATATGTAAAATTGTTAGTTTTGAGTCAGTATATAATATTTGAAATTATTTGATCTTGCACTTTATTTTACTATTGCTTGATCCAAATACTTGTTTGTGTCATATGCATACTACTATTGTTTAAATCTGAAATGACATAATGTTTTAGCTATGACTGGCAATTTTAAATTTTTATCTCCACTACTAGCTTGATTCCCAGTATGTGATAGGAATGTGTGAAAGAGATCGTAAACTCTTTTGAGATAATTTATTATTTATGCAATGAGTTCTTTCACTTTGAGATCCTACTCAGTAGATATCTTAAAATTTATTTGGATAAAGATATCTTGCATTTACTGCAAATTAGGGAATGAGTTTTATTTTCTTGATCCAGGAGCAAATTTGTTGGTTGTTATTTTTGGGTTATGTACTTAACTCGAGTCATGTTGGTTATGGTTCAATTTTTAACTCATCTAGATATGTGGGAGTTCATACCGTCATGAACTCATATTTGTATTTAATTTATCTAGATATGTGGGAGTTCATACCGTCATGAACTCATATTTGTATTTAATTTATCTAGATATGTGGGAGTTCTTTCACAATTGTTTTTATCAAAAAAAATTTTCAAAGAAATTATTTAAAAAAGGGGGTGAATGTGGATATATTAGTTTTTAATAATTTCTTGCAAAATTGTGAAAGATAGAATTTTTGGTTATATGGAATAGTTTAAACACCTCATAACTTTTGTGAAACATGTTCTTTTCTCAATTGGTGATGACCATTAGCTAACCGATCAAGTATTTCAGACACTCATATATTGATTGTTAGAATGTCTTGTTGATTTAGTGAAATATCTTGAAAATAATAGACTTGATTATTATTACCATCATTTCACTAAAATTTGAGATAGATTACCATCATTTCACTAAAATTTGAGATAGATCGGTATTTTATATAACCTAAGTGTGCATACTGGTTAGTAGGTTGAGAAAGGAAATATTTTAAAAGTGAATTTTGGAGCATTGATTAATTCACTGTGGTTTTTCTAAATTTTATTGAATAGAAAAATACACGTCACAAAATAAGAGACTTTTGTTTGGTGATTAACTCTCCTATTTTCCATATTGATATGGTTTTGTCTAAATAAGTGGGTTCTTATAAAGAAACTTGACGAGGACAATTATTTTGGTTAATAAAACATATTTGATTGGTCTATTGAGGATCATATTGTATTCTGACTCTATTTGCTATTGTTGATGGGTATTCATTATTCTCACGTAGATATGTGATGATTATTGAATTAGTGGGAGTACATCTACATTTCTTAGATTTTATGATGATGATGTACTACTTTTTAGTAGTGACAATGTTACTCCATGAAACTGATGTGACGTTTTTAACATGCACATTATCTATGTTAGTATGTAAATCTCTTGATATCTTGACAAGAGAATATGTGAGTGCAGTTTAGCTTTATAATGTGCGTATTGAGGTATGTAGTTTGTTTACATTCAAACTGCCAATAGGATATGCATTTTGAATATCTTATATGCACTCAATGCGAGACTATTTTTACTCATTAATGATTCTTTTATGTGCACATGATTGAGTTGTGTATCTCGCATGTATATTTGTCTTAAGATTGGGTTTTGTTCTTAAGAAATGTTGGGTATGTCTCATAAACACACCATATTGTATATTGAGTATTAAATGAGACATACATAACTTCCTGAGAAGTTGTTGAGTTTTCTTGGGATTTCATGTTGTTTTTTAAATTTATATCTTACAAGAGAATTATAATTTCCTTTGGGTTTCCTATTGCTTTTGAGGCCGTGTATGATAAGGAAATTAGATTTTTTTGGGATTTCATATTGCATAGAAATCCATATTGCACAAGAAAATCGGAGGACCGACAATGAAATAACATATTTGTGTCATATTTTGGAATGTTATTTCTTGCTACACCACCATGTCTGAATCTATGTCAGTGGAAGTTGCTGGCATTTGTGACCATGGAAGGTCTTGTATCAATAAATGATGCAATCAACACCATGATCCGATATTTAGTGCTTTCACCGGACCGGATTGTTGAAAGTCTTGTCTATTGTCGTATTGTTTTTAAAAATCTGTGGCCACAGTCAAAATTTCTTGTGTAGTTTAGTCCGAGAGTCATTTTGATAAAAAAAATATGTGACTTTTTTTTTTTTTTTTCGGAGTCAAAACTTCAATTAATATTGTCCAGTGGGACTGTGGGAGACTGTAAGAATATTTCTTATTGGACTTATATTAATTGATGGTTGTATTACAATAAACGGACTAAATAAATACGGTTAATGGGACAAGACTTATCAGACCTATTTGTTTGACCCACTATTGTTAAAGCCTTGATGTTAGCAGACGTGGTCTGACAACTGGTGTAGGCTCACTCTAGAAAGCCCGTGATGGGAGGGTTCCTAAGGTTATATTTATTGATGGCTAGGTCCCCTCTCCACTCCACGTTCTTGATATTCCGCTTTCCTATCTAAGCTGTCAAATCTCGGTAAGAGAAGGAGAGGAAGATCTAGCCAGTGAAGCCGGGCATACCACGTGAAATTGTCCAATAATATCGGTAAACATCAGGTTCAATTCAATATGCGAAAATTAGGTATATCTACACTCTCGATTATATTCGTGTTCTAAATTCATGATATTGATCTTGGCGAGAATTTCTTACATTTCTCTCACAAACCAACTTTTAGGTTTGCCAATAATATCTCCAATATTAATTCTTAAAATTATTGAATTATTGAGTACCAAATACCAACGATAGTAAATTTATTTATTTATTTATTTGTTTTAAATTATTACTAAAAATTATATAATTAAAATTAGAAAATGAAGCCAACGCAGTAAAAATTGAAATAACACAAATTGAAGTTACAAGGAAAAAACATAAACTAACCAAAGCTATAATTTGTTAAAGCAAATAACTTAAACAGTAAGTCTCGCACTGAAAATACTCAACTTTTATAGGAAGACTTAATAAAAATAATTAAGTTAAAATTTAAGAAGGAGATTAAATTATATTAAATTAATTTTAAGAAATGAAAAGATATTTATTTAGACGAATGAAATTAATTTAAAAGGGTAAATATGGTCTGAATCAATTTGGACTGGGGATACGTTTTCTTGCCAAAGGGTCAAACATATAAACTTTGGCAGATCTTGTCGCTTTGAATGTTTCTCCACCGTCAAATCAATTTTCTGATTGAAACTATAATCTTTATTTTCTTATATTGTTTTTTCCAATATTTTAATCCAATTCAAACTTTATTTAAATCCATGAAAAGATTAAAATCTACCATGCATGAAATGATTATTAAAATATAAATTTCATTATTGAGTGAAGCAACAATCGAAAATTATCTTAGCTATAAAATTAAAATGCAAGGTATTTGATCGAGCCAAAAAATGTCGGGAAGTCCAAGCCGCTCCTGAGTCGCTTACGTATAATTTGTACACAAGGAAGCCTGCCACTGGGTTGAATACCTGAGAAAGGAAAAGGGTAGGTGAGCTCAAGACCAACTCGAGATTGGAAGGGGTGATACCTAGATTAACACTCCATCGCTCAAGTTAGTGCTTGAATAAAATCGGTCGATTTAGAATACAGTAAATGTGATAGGTGGAAGTTATTACTTACGGTATAAATACATAATAAAATAATAATTAGCTCAAATAACGTATGAGTGTCTTAGGCTGATAACTGCCACACTATAAGGGTACATCTAATGGGTGGCCGGTCACTTCCTCCAAGAACCATTAGTGGCCTTTTAGATCAAGGAGAAATCGAGTAGCATAGTAGAACATGGGGCGTTAATTGCAGAGTTGATCATTCAACATTTGAAGGTCAACAGGGAATTCTCTGGAGATAAAGGTCGAATAGAAGGTCATCGAGTCCCTTTCAAGAACTCTAGTGGCCTTACTGATGCCTCTTTGCATTGAGCTCATAACACTCTCTCTAATGAAATATAATCCCTACTCTTTTGATGTCGTGTGGTGGATTACTTAGCCGAATCTTTTTTTGGTGTCAACAAAATCCCATCACGACGATTCTAAATTGAGTAAATATGTATTGATCTAATTTATCAATAAATTAAAAGATGATTGGTGTCTCCAAACATGATACTGTTTATACGTATATTTCATGCTGGGTAAAGTACAATTACATGGATTTTGTCTAAGAGTTATATTATATGATAATTAAATTCATGAATTTCTAACAATTAATTAATTACCGATTTTATACTAAGCTTGCATGAAATTATCAAACATATACATACGTGGTAGGAGGGGGGGAAGGTGAGCAGTGACACGTAGGACAGGAAGGGGTCCCACCACGTGGATAGGCGTGCAATGGAAGTGAGAAGTCCAATCAAAATAAAAGACAAAAATCTGAATAAAAATCTGTGGGTTTGACCTCTCATGGCAGAGGACACTTAGTGTTACCAAATGTCGTTTGACCCCCAACCACTCGTATCTTTTCCTGCACCCATAGTATACACAACCCCCTTCTAAGAAATTCTTTAAATAAATGTACCAATAATATTGTTACTCTACATGTTACAAACACAATAATATTAATTCATAAATCAGTAAATACAATTGTTGAAACAACATCAAATATATCAAAGTTTCCTTTTTAAAAATTAGTCGATTTCTTAATAATTCGTGGACAATAAAAGAAAGTTTAACGGTGGAAATCGAAGTTAAAACCTCCCTACTATCTTGTACAAGATGACCAATTATAGATCGATTTTCCGATTGAGTTTCTAGCTTGTCAATAATTCCTTTACGATTATTCTTTAAAATAATTTGTAGTCACTCACACCTCGTTGTTAGCCTAAGCGCTACCAGTGATGCTTCTAACTCAGCCACTATTCCTCCCCCTATGCGATGTTGTTTATATGATAGCTTGTTGCTTGCTACGACACCTATTCCAACCTCGTCATCCTCCTCAAATAATGTACTATCAAAGTTCATTTTTACAAACCTCGCTCCCGGTGCTTCCCACATCCCCACTAAGTCACCTGATTACGGATGAAACCTAATTCTCCTCACTGTTTCGTGATAAGTGTTATGATTCTATTGGTATCCTAATCCCTTTATCAAATATATTTCAATTTCTATTCCACCACAAATACCGAGGATTTTTCAAATTTAAAACGAATTCGTAAATTGTTATTGAAATTGGACGGGTTGAGATTTTGTTATAAGATGCCACAGCGTATGGCGTCCTTGTATTTTTTAATAATTTTTTTTAATGGGGTCGCCAAGATCTGTGGCGACCCAGTACTTTTGTTTTTTTTTTTTTAGTAATCAATTAGGGGTCGCCATTCTCTCTGGCGCCCCATTAAAAAATTATTTTTTTTAATATTTTAATATTGTTTGGCGATCTTTGAAATCTTTTTTAATTTAAGACAATGGTCACCAAAGAAGTTGGCGACCTTTGAATACGATTTTTTTTTTTTTTTTAAATTTCATTAAGGGCCCAACCAGTGCATTATTGTAATTGGACGTGACAATACACTGAATAAATACTGTAATTAAACGTGACAATGTACTGAATAAATACTGTAATTGATCATGACAATGCACTAAAAATATATTCAATATTAAAACTGATATATCAAAGCATTGAAATTTAGATTCGACATTATTGGTAGAGATAGTTGTGTAAGGTTATTTAAAGCCTTGGAGATGTTATTCCAGTGCATACCACCATTACTAAAATTTCAGAAACCTTCTTTGAGATATCTGCATTCCAACACTTTCTTTAGATTGTTTGAGAAAATTGTTTGTTCTTTACAATGGATTTAATTGGGGTAATTGTCTACTACGGTGGAAATTATATTGAGTCAAACCATTGTATTTCCTACGATTGACCACCATTTACCATCACTAGAATTTAACAATCAACCTCATTTTATGATCTCGTTCAACACATTTGTGATGTAATTCATTTGCAACGAGAGTAATACAATATCAAGCTTTTCTCGACATGGTATATATCAAAATTTTCAGTAACGATCGAAACCGTTATTGAAATATCCAATGATAATTTCTTGAGTTGTTATACAAATATAACATCCTAACTCGAATCATTCAAGGTGTTTGTTGTCGCTGAACCCATCCAAAAACAACAATCAGTAGATGCTACTTGGGTTCAAGACATGCAACACCATATGGAACTGCTCACCCAGGATATGCCATCAATTAGCAGTGGTTTTGAAGCATTGGTATCAATGATCCCAATACATCACTCCAACAAAGCAATCAGGCCCATGCTAATGTGGTTCTAGAGGAGGAGGAAGATTTAGCATATCTATTCCAACAAACTGATGATGTGTTGTCAGAGTTGGAGACAGACGACGAAGAGGATGACACCAGTGACAGCAAGGATGAAACCGGTGACGGCATTAACTTACAGCTTACAGCTTACAGCTCACAGCTGTTGAGGAGGTGTTGGCACAACACAATAGTGGAAGCTCACATCCTCAACTCCACGAGTTCCATCCCTACTATCATGCAACTGAATCAGAAATATACGTCGACTCGATGGACTTGCCATCGGGCAGATGGAGTCAGTTCTATGATTGTAATATTGGTAGATTGGTTGTAGGGATGTCGTTTCAAAGTAAGAAACATGTTCAAGCAACCGTTAAGGACTTCTTCATTCGATGGGCTAAGCAAGAATTTAAAGTTCGGAATACTACACAAGAATTTTGGAAGGTTCATTGTAGACGAGGCCAGGCTGCAGGCTGCCCATGGGAGTTGCGTGCCCAATACAAAAAGAGAGTGGGGATTTGGGTTATCTCTGTTTATCACGGTGATCATGCATGTAGTTTTGATTTCATTCTGAATGACCATAAAAACTTGGACATGAATTTTATTGCGGGTATGTTAATTGGCCAGGTCAGGACCAACTGTGCCTATGTGATAGCCGATGTTCGTCAAACTGTCAATGATTTTTACGGATATTAGATTGGATACTCGAAGGCATATCACAGTCTAAGGCGGGCTCGTGAACACCTATATGGTCGTGACGTCGCCGGACCTAGAGAAGATGTAGTGGCAGTGTTGTTGTTCGCGTTACAGAAAGGAAAGACGGGGTTTAGCTTCTGTAATGTTTTGAAAAATGGGAAAAGAAACTGTTGTGTTTTAATTCAGAATTGGGGTGTGAAGTCGCATTTCGTGTTAAGAAATTGGAAAGGGAAAAACGTGTTTCGAATTTTAAAAATGAACCCCGCTTATGGGACTGGTCGTTCCCATCATAAAGCTGATTCGAGAAAAGTCGTTCCGGGTTGCGGAAATGAATAAATGGGGTTGAGATGGGAACGGCCGTTCACTGTTTATACCTGAGATAGGAATGGCCGTTTTGGATTTCGGTGAGAGACAGAAAGCTATTGTAAAGAATCCACGGACGGGGATTGTTTAGGCATAAAAATTCCCCGGGCGGGGACTTTAGAACATAAGGTTGGTCAAGAATATGGAGGGAGGTAAGTGTAATTCTTGAAACTAAGGTCCGGAATTCACACAACAATTCACAGAATGACCTAAAACAAGTCTAATCAAACCGGAAACTCACAATTCCTCAACCTAACCATTAAATCTATAAAAAATTGACCTCTACCAAATTAATCCGGTATTTAAACACGCAAGAATTACAAATTCAAGCTCGCATTTTCAACACATACCATAGTATACCGAAAATTAACTAGCCCCAAATAAACACCACAATGCACATTTAAATCACAAATTCATGAACATTTAGTGTGTAAAACCTATGATTTCACAACATGTGCATATAAATTCCCAAATTTTCACATTTTTCTCAAAATTTTCACACTCAAACACTACACATCCAAAAATCACCCCATAAGAGCATATCTCCCAAATAAATTCAAAGATTTTCAATGCAATAAAACCATTTCCCTCATACATGCTTATCATGAATTTTACACTACAAAACACAAAGATTAGTCAATCAAACACGTATTTCTCATGAAGAGCACAAGATCTCGCATGTACAAAGTCATCCTCAAACAACATGCATAAATTTCATTGATATTCAAACATTCAAACCACACATGCATTCAATCAAGCAAAGGATCAACAACTCAAAAGCCATAAAAGACCTCAATTGGCGAGTCACTTTCTTCAAGCACTTCAATCCGAGAAAAATCAAACCTACATCCAAACAGCAACAAAAAGAGTTAATTCCAATCAAAGACAAGGGATAGGGAAAAGAAAAGAGAAGGGTTAGAAAATGTAGTTCTAGGTTTATAGTCGCTAGCTCGACTTTGTAACCACGATCAAGGATAAAAAATCCAAACGTGACGAGTCACATGGAGTGACCTCGTTCTTGATACCCTCAAAATCGGATCTTGATCTCCAAGTATCAAATTCCGACACATCCTTTCTCTTAGAATTTTCAAACTTCGGTGTTCTCCTCTTTTTAACCGGATCCATCTTCTCTTGGATTCTCACCATCTTTGTCGGATTCTCATTTATAACTCCACCTTGCAACACTTATCCGGAGGTGGTGGTGCATTCATGGCTCGAAAAATCCGAAACTCCACTCTATCATCCCCAATTTTGAACGTGAGAAGACCATTTTGGACATCTATATTCGCTCCGGCCGTGGCTAAAAATGACCTCCCAAGAATCAATTGCATACTCTTATTGTCCTCAACATCAAGAACCACAAAGTCATTAGGAATGTAAAATTTACCAACTTTTACCTAAATTTTACCAACACATCCTCAAGAATTTCTATTGGATACTTCACCGATCTATCAACTAGTTGGAGCGTCATATTCGTCGGTTTGAGCTCCTTCAATCCCAATTTCCTACAAGTAGATAAAGGGATTAGACTCACACTAGCTCCTAAATCACATAAAGCATTACGAAATTGTAAAGAGCCAATAGTTAGAGGGATAGAAAAACTCCTGGGATCCTTGAGCTTTGGAGGAAGCTTCCTTTGAATGATGGCACTACACTGCTCGGTGAGTGCAACGGTAGCAACGTCTTCAAGCTTCCTCTTGTTCGACACCAATTCCTTCAAGAACTTCAAATATGTTGGCATTTGAGCTAATACCTCGGCAAATAGAATGTTAATGTGAAGTTGCTTGAACACATCGAGGAATTTTTCGAATTGCTTTTCCAAATTGTGCTTTTGCAATCGTTGTGGAAATGGAATTGGTGGCACATACACCTTCGGTGGAATGTATGCCTTTGGTTTCGAAGAGAGCTCATCATTGTAACTTTTCTCCAACTCCTTGTCTTTTGGCTCATCTTTTTCATCTATCTTTGGCTTCTCAACTTCCACTTTCTTTTCCTCCCTTCTTGTCTCAACCTCGGATTGCACAATCAATGAGGGACCATCATAAGTCACTCCACTCCTCAAGGTAATGGCCTTGCAATGCTCAACCGGATTCATCTTGGTTTTACTTGGTAATTGCCCTTGTGACCTTGTGTTCAAGGCATTGGCAATTTGGCCAATTTGGATCTCCATATTTCTATTTTGCAGCGCTACTTGCTCCACTTGAGTCTCAAGTTTGTGGAATCGATCCGTGGAGACCGAGATAAATCTCTCAAGTGCCACCTTTCATCCTTGCTTTTGCTCAGTTTGTTGACTCGGTTGAGGTTGTAGAGGTAGTGTTTGATAATGTGGAGTAAGAGATTGGTAGTGAATTTGAGGAGAAAATAATGGAGAATTTCCTTGGTTTTGCATAGGGAATGGTGGAGGAGTAGTGAAATGATTTTGAGGGGAGTAAGAGGATGAACTTTGGTGGTTTTAGCCCGGGTTTCTTGGTTGGAAGGTTGGTTTAGGAGGAACCACTTAGCTATTGTTGTTCGACCAAGAGAAGTGAGGGTGGTTCCTCCATCCAGGGTTATACGTGTTTGAATATGGATTGTTGACGGGCCTTGGTTGATGCAAAGCATTTACTTGTTCAGACCTGGAAGTGTTTGAGGATGAACCTCTTGGTTCGAATATGGGCAAGTGCCATAGGAATGAGGTCCACCGCATAACTCGTAAACCATTGATGAAACTTGTAAAGGTTGGTTCAACACCGCATACACGGTGAATTGATCTAGCTTCCTCGACAAATCACCCAATTTGGCATCTATCTTTGCTTCTATCTTTGTCTACAAGGCCGTAAAATCATTCACTTGCATCATACCAGGAGTAGAATTGGAAGGTCTTGGGATTAGTGCCCATTCGGATGACCAAGAATTGTTTATCGCCATCCTTTCCAATAGATGAATTGCGTTGGTCTCGTACATGTTCATTAGGGCACCTCCCGCTGCGGAGTCTACCATTACCTTGAGGTCATGTGAAATCCCTCCATAAAACGATTGTACCAACTTCCAATCCTCACATCCGTGATGTGGGCATTTTCATAGTAGCTCCTTAAACCGTTCCCAAGCTTCGTATAAACTTTCCCCTTCATATTGCCGGAATGAGGTAATTTCATTCCGGAGCTTAACCGTCTTTGAGTGGGGAAAGAACTTGTCTAGGAAGGATTGTGATAGAACTGCCCAAGAACCCCTTGTCTCGCTTGAAAGAGAATTGTACCAAGCCTTTGCCCGATCTCTTAATGAGAATGGAAAGAGGCGTATTCTAATGGCGTCCTCGGTGATATTATTCAATTTTAACGTGTCACACACTTCGTTGAACCAATTAACATGCGAAATCGGATCCTTCGTAGCTAAACCGGTAAATTGACTTTGTTGGAGGAGAGAAATGTAAGTCGGCTTGATTTCAAAGTGGTTCGCCGCCACTCTCGGTCTCCCAAGATTTTGTTGTATACTCTCCATGCTTAGCATGGCATAATCCCTAAGTTGCCTTTGCGGTGGTGGATTTGGGGCATTAATTCCATTTCCTTGATTTGTCCCATTTCGACTATTGTTTCCATTTAAATCTTCCATTGGAATAGGGTTAACAACTCCTCTTGTCTCTTTCCTTTTCTAAGAGCACGAATTTTCCTCTCGATCTCGGGGTAGTGTTTGAGATTATCCCAACTCCGGGCCCTTCGCATAAATATCTACACAAGAGACAAGCAAAAGTATCAAATACAATAAAATAAAGGTCTAAATCACTAGCTACTAACACTCGGCAAGAGTGATTTAAACGCCTCCCCGGCAACGACGCCAAAAACTTGTTGGGAGAAAAATTACGTTTTAGCCCAAGTGCAAGCTTGTAAAGGACAATTGTAGCACAAGGGGTCGAATCCACGGAGAGGAGTAAATCAATCAATCACCTAATGTATTCACCAATCTATAGACCAAGTCGAGTGCAAAAGTGAGTTAACTAAATACGAAAAGGAAAGTAACTAATTGATGAACTAGAAACAAGTAATAACTAGAAAACGAGTAGAGTAGCAAGTAACAAGAATAACCAAGTGGCATGGAGAAGTAATGATCATGCAAGGTTTGTGCTCAACTAGTGCTTTGGTGGAACAAGGATCTCACAATTCTAATCACAAAAGCATACACAAGCTCCTCTAGAATTTAAGTGTGTGTACCTAATTAAGTCTAATGCCGCTCTCGTGGTCATTAGTTCAATAATTAGATCAATTAAACAAGATTAGTGCAAGAAACTGACTAGCAACTTGGCCCGGTTAATCAATTGCTTAATTGCTCAAGTTTAAGTTAAATCTCTTTATACTTAGCCCTTAAGTGTTGTGAAATCGCATCCAATTTACATACAATTTCTCAATTAATATGCAAATCTAAGTTCATAATTAACGTGATCAAGCTTAATCATGCAAACAAATCAATTTCATAAGCATAAGGTCAAGTAGTCCCACCTAGGCATTTCATCAAACACTTACCCTACATAATTCATCACCCCCCTTTGCCTAAGAAATTAGCCACTCATACTAACACTAGAAAGCAAGGAAATAACAGAGATCATACTAGACACATGGATATTCATTGAATTAAAGCAAATATCAAGTATCGAAGACATAAATCTCAAAAACATGATCAAATCCCAAAACTAGAGACATTAGTATCAAAACTTAAAGCAATTAAATCTAGTTAGGTAAATGTTAAAAAGAAGGAATTGTTCTAGAAAGGAATTAACCCCTACAATCTAAACTATGCTTTAAGGATTAAAGATTAAGCTAGAAGAGACTCCTAATTAACCCTAATTTTTACCCTAAAACGAGTCTCCCTAAAAAAAGTGTTGAATTAATCCTTATATACTCCAAAACTGCCTCCGAACAGCCCTTCTGAATTGTCTTCCAGCGACGCTCGGAATGGTCGTTCCCATCCTCGGTCAAGGGAAAAAGTTGACTTTCCGGAACGGCCCTTCCCAAAATACACCTGGCCTTGGAAGGGCCGTTTCCCAGCTTCAGAGGCGGGAAATTCAAATCTCCACACGTATTGATCATTCTCGGCATTTAAAGTCTTTTTTCTTGCCTCGTTTCACAACGAACCATTTTCGAGCATAATATACCTGAAATAAGAGCAATTAGAACAATGTAAGGCCTAGAATCCGTCAAAACATGACATAAAACATGCTCAAATAAAGGTATAAAATAATGTTAACACCACCGTTATTGCTTGAGACACCTGTGCTCGAACATCAACTCAAGATTTCAAAACGAAAGCTTGAAAGATCTTTGTTGGGTTGCTGGTGTAGCCATGGATGAGCCTTCGTTCCGTGAGGCATTCGATCGTATCAATGCTATTAAAGCAGAAGCCTTCGCGTATCTCCTGCAAATTGGGAAAGAAAAATGGACATTGGCGTATGAAGAAGGTCGTAGGTACGGAACGATGACAACAAACCATGTCAAAACTTTTAATAGTGTGCTGAAGGGTGCAAGGCGATTCCCCATTTGCGCGATTGTTGAGATGACATATATCAAGCTCACAGATTATTTCAACGAGAAGTTGTAATTGACCAGGCAATTGAAAGCAGATAGTCGTCCATGGACCCCATACGCAGAGAACATATACCGGAAGAACGCAAGGTATGCTGATCGTAACATTGTGCACATGGTAAACAACGACAATTTGTCAGCCAATGTTAGGAGTGTTGGGCCTGGTGGACATGTGACCCGTTTTGTGGTCACTCTGACCGTAAGTAAACGTAGTTGTGGGTCTTGGAAGAATAGCAAAATTCCATGCTCACATGCTATTCAGGTGTGCAAACATAATGATATTCTTGATTCCAATTTCATGTCATGGTATTATGAAGTCGATCACTTCGAGGAGACATACAACGGTAAATTCTATGCGATATAGGCAAAAGAATACTGGCCTTATACAAGGCTCAAGCTGGTTCACAATCCTGTAATGAGAGAGAAAATGAGACCAGGGCGAGACAGAACAACAAGAATACATAATGAGATGGACGAAGCTGGACCATCTTGGAGAAGATAGATAACAAAGAAATGTCGAGCGTTGATATCTACAGTGTTGAGAGTTGTATTTTATTTGTAATACCAGTTCTATTTCGTCGTGGTTGTATGTCAGCTTTCGTGCCATCTCCATTTTAGTAATAATAAACATGGCAGATATTTCTTTTTTGCCCACAAATATTGAAATATGAAAAATACAAGGTATGTTACATAACATTAATACAGCGGTTACGAGAAAATACAAATTGAATCATAGATGATCTTGATGTTCGTAACGCCATCTGGTGTAACAATATCGTGGGTGCGGTTATCTGTTACTTCTCCGAGGTCGTGGCCTTACTTCAGGTGTAGCACCCCGAAGGTACCACAACCCTGCACCGTCATACCTCTCGAGTGAATAGGAGCCTAGCACCCAAAAGGCACGCCGGCGAACGGACTATACCTTAAAGGATCAGAGTACTAAAAGAAAACATTGCAGCAGCAATATGGGCAATTTAAAATTTTGGAAACAATAACAAGGATTGAAGAGGCTAAGCTGATTAAGGCCTAACGGAACAATATAATAACAACAAGTGAGTGGAATTCAACACGGTTCAAAAAGAACCTGACCAAAAGAGTACAACAGAAGATTTCCTATGCTTCAAGGTACCAACCAACCAGCAAACGTAGAACCTGAAACCATGAGGTTAGAAAACGGGGCAGAGGTATTAGTCAAAGGGACTAAGTGAAGCATAACTTTGGAACAAGATAAATACTTAAAACTTTAGGCTTTTCAGAAATGGTTTTACTTCAAAACGGTACTTTAATACTAAATTTCAAAACTTTACTTTAACACTTTATTTCAGAATGGAACTCCAAAACATTACTTTGGAACATGATTTCCAAGAAAGCACACACATGCGCACACATCAGAGTTTTTGGTTCATATATACTTTACAAAACGGGAATAAGGTATTGGGTATATTTTTCAAAGTATGAACCAGTCTTTAAAAACAGAATTTGCCCGCAAGCTAGGCGTTCTCCAACCTTTACTCCCAAAAATATTAACAGAGTTGGTATCGAGACCGGTTAGGATCCCAATACCCATAATCACATGCACCATCCTTCTTCCTCCAGTTGTCGCGCCCAGGGAGCTACCCCGCAGTGACGTAAACAGGAATGGGAGGAATTACATCCACCTCTCCCGACCTTCGATGTGGAGTAACCAACCTCCGATTAAACCATCATCAAGGTTTGTACGACGGCCAGTATCATAGTAGCCATTGGCGCACTCCTCCCGGTCTACTACTCAACCGTACCGTCAGGGCCCAACAGAACAGTATATCCAAAGCTTGCATTGTTCAAAATTTCAAAAGTGCATAAAGCACACAAAATCCAGAACTAAACGTTGATCAGAACAGAACTCTAAAACATTACTCATTGCTCGTTAATCAAAACGATACAACTTTAAACAAATGGAATATCAGAAAACATTATCTTTAAACAAAACAGAGTATCTTTAAAATAAAACAGTGCCCTAAGAAGGGAAACATATATCTTTGAAAACAAGGATCTTTAAAACCTTTAGGGGTTGTTTTCAAACGTTTTGCATGCATACATATTTTCATGGTTCCAGTTGAAAATAGATTTACACCTCACCTACAGAAAATGGTATTATGCAATAATACCGGAGCCTCAGTATCCAAACTTCACCTGTAAGTGGTGAATAACTATAAGTTTCTATCCTCAAACCATATAGTCACAGAAGCACGTTCAAACCACCTCAAAACATTCAATAACACATAATGATATCATATGATCAGGACAAAACTTTATCGAAGCATGTCATAACATGTAACGAAATCTCATGGTAAAATCTGATAATCATTAATACCATAATACATCATGAAAGCATGATCGAGTTCAAGTAATAAATCACATAATTGATAAGAAAGAACATTGCTCAAGAAGGATCACCCTTATCAGAAAAAGAATTCAGGTAAATGATTAATCTTACACGAAAGATTATAACGTAAAATCAAATATCACGCTTAGGATTCTGAAACAACTTCAATTGAGTAAGAGTTTGGTTTGAAAAGCTTAATTTTGATTCCCGATTTTGAAAATTTGTGAAAAAGGCTTTCGCCGTTGAATCCGTCTCGTCAAAATGAGTTTATAGGTGAAATTCAAAGTTGGCCAAAAAGTCAACTCGAAAAGCCAACTGAAAAAGTCAACTCAAAAGTCAGCACCGAAAAAGTCATCGCTAGAAAGTCAACGGTCAAAGTTACTATTCCGGTCAAAGTCACTGTTCAGGTCAACATTACTATTCCGGTCAAAGGTATTGTTCATGTATACGGTATTTGTACTGTATTTATACGGTATTTATACGGTATGTGTACGAAAATACGTTTGGTACTTATACGAAAATACTTTAAGTATTTATACTAAAATACATTTGGTATTTACACAAAAATACATACCGTATTTATACATAGGAAAAACTAATGTATACGTATTTATACATATATATTATAACTTATATCAATTGGTTAGGCTAGTTAATTAAACATGTAACAATTTAAAACTATAGGTTATAATTATAATTCAAGTAACATGTATCACAATTAAATCATGTATCACATTAAATTACCTAACTAAAATCATGATATAATTCAAATATAGCATGTAACATGTCCTAATAGTTGTCACATAATTAAATTGTAGCATACTTAAATTATGTAACACATTTCAAAATAAACTATAATTTATAAAACATAAATTATGTAATTCATGCAATAAAATTTTAAACAAATAACTCATGCATAAAACAAAACATAAAATAATCTAAAACTAAACATAAATTAAAAATCTAAAACTAAAACATAATAAAAACTTAAATTAAATAAATGAAAACAAACAGAAAAAAGAAAGCTAACCTCAGTAGTCGGCTGAACAAATGGGGCAAACAAAACTGAAAGGGATGGGTGCTATTTATAGACATAAAGAAGGGTCAATTGCAATTATTAATTGCACAAAGGGGGCCACGCGGGGTTCTTTGTGGGATTTTTAAGAATTAATTAGTTTTCTTATCAAAATTAAATATAAAATGATAGAAAATGGATATTTAGGTCATTTCATCTTCAAACGAGTAGCTACGAGAGTGGGAAAAGTGTTCAAAGTTCGGGAAATAAAATTTCCTTCGAAACGCCTACTCATACGTCAAAATCGGACGTACGGTTTAAAAGTTCTAATTCTCGAAATGAATAGTAATTTATTTGTTAAACGTTTTCGTTTACTACTCGAGCTAGGGTCGGAATTAGGGCTTGAAAATCATATCAAAATTCATGAAATAAATCAAGGGTCGTTTTAAGTATAATATTGAGGGGTAAACGGTGTACCGATCAAAAGGTCGTTTCTGCAGTGAATAGTAACTTTAAAAGAAAATCCTAAATTACTTCAAAAATTCATAAAAGGTTCTCGGGACTTGGAAAACAAGTTTGAATGATTAAAAATCATGAGTTTTGATCCTTTAAAATTCCATTGACAAAACGGGGCATAAATGGTTCGGGAAATGAATAGTACTTTAGGGTTTTAATGCCGAATTTCCCTCGAAATAACATAATATCACAAAAGAACACGTATTTCACTTAAAGATGCAATGTATGAAGTATTTTAAATATGGATCAAGGTCTATAAACGCTTTTACGATACCCTTAGCTTACCGTTTACGACCAGGCCCCGATCCGGGCTATTACAATCTCCCCTCCTTAAGAAGAATCTGTCCTCAGATTCTCTTCTCGATCTGCGAATAACTCCGGGTAGTGCTTCTGCATCTTTTCTTCAGTTTCCCAGGTGATTTCCTCAGTACCATGTTCTTTCCATAACAACTTAACCAGTGGAATCTTCCTATTTCTTAACTCTTGGAATTTCCTATCCAAGATCCTTGTTGGTTTCAACACATAGGTTAGATTTAGTTCTAAAGGAACTTCCTCTACTGGTACCACCTGTGTCTCATCGGCAAAGTACTTGCGAAGTTGGGATACATGAAATACATTATGGATTCCTGTTAAGCTAGCTGGTAAGTCCAGGCAATACGTTGTTGGACCCACACGTTCCAGTATTTCAAAGGGTCCTATGTATCTAGGGTTCAATTTTCCACCTTTTCCAATTCTTGTGAACCCTTTTTTTGGCGATGTCTTTAAAAACACTTTCTCACCAACATCAAACTCCAAATCCCTTCTCTTTTTGTCCGCGTAACTCTTCTGTCTATCTTGAGCAGCCTTCATTCTTTGCTGAATAATCTTAATCTTTTCAGTAGCTTTCTCTATCCACTCAATGACTTTTGGTCTTTTGGTTTTCTCAGGGGTCCATCTTGCTTCGTCCAAATCCCAATATAACGGAGATCTACACTTCCTCCCATATAAAGCTTCATACGGAGCGGCTTGAATCGAAGCTTGATAACTGTTATTGTATGCAAACTCCACGAGTGGCAGACAGTCCTTCCAACTATCTGGGAAATCCAATGTGCACGCTCTTAACAGATCCTCCAGGTACTTGATCAATCTTTCTGACTGTCCATCTGTCTGAGGATGTGCTGCTGTGCTGAAGTTTAACATTGTTCCCATCAATTCTTGAATACTCCGCCAAAGTTGCGATGTAAACTTTGGATCTCTATCAGATACTATGCTAGACGGTATCCCGTGCAATCTGACAATCTCCTGATGGTATAGCTTTGCCAACGTGTTAACCTTGTCCGTGGTCTTTACCGGCAGAAAATGTGCTGACTTAGTCAATCTATCGACTATGACCCAAATGCTGTCTTGTCCTCCTTTAACCTTAGGTAACCCAGTGACAAAATCCATGGTTATCTGTTCCCATTTCCAGGTAGGAATTGGCAACGGTTGTAATTTTCCTCCTGGCTTTTGATGTTCTGATTTAACCATTTGACAAGTTAAGCATTTCTTGACATATTCTGCGATGTCTCTTTTCATTCCATTCCACCAGAAATGCTCCTTGAGATCCTTATACATCTTTGTCCCTCCAGGATGTATCGTATATCGTGTTTTATGTGCCTCATCCAATATTTCCTTTCGAATTTCAGACGGCACACAAACTCTATTTTTATATCTCAAGATTCCATCTTCACCTTTTTTGAAATTTGTGGCGTCGTCCTTCTCCTTGGAATTTAAACATTTCTTAATCCAGTTGTCTGTAGCTTGTGTCTCTAAAACTTTCTCTTTTAGCGGTGACACAATGACTATGTTAGCCAATCTAGCTCTTGATATCACTCGTATAGTTTCTCTTCGGCTCTTTGTAGAATCTCCTGTGATCAGTGCTAAACTAGCCTTTCGACTTAGTGCATCAGCTACTATATTAGCTTTTCCTGGATGGTATTGAATTATACAATCATAGTCTTCCAAAAACTCCATCCACCTCCTTTGTCGCATATTCAACTCCTTTTGAGCGAATAAATAACGCAAACTCTTATGATCCGTAAAGACTTCAAATGTCACCCCATAAAGATAATGTCTCCATTTGGCAAGGGCGAAGACAATTGCTGCTAGCTCTAAATCGTGTGTAGGGTAGTTAACTTCATGTGGTTTAAGCTTTCTTGATGCATATGTTATTACCTTTCCATGTTGCATTAAAACACACCCCAATCCTTCTTTCGAGGCATCAGTATAAACGGTGTACCCTTCCTTTCCTTCTGGTAATGTCAGTACAGGTGTTGTCGTTAATCTTTTCTTCAACTCTTGGAAACTCTGTTCACACTTCTCTGTCCATTCAAACTTTCCTTCTTTCTTGGTTAACCTTGAGAGTGGTGCAGCTATCTTTGAAAAGTCTTGCACGAATCTCCTATAGTAGCCAGCGAGTCCCAAAAAGCTTCTCACTTCTGAAGGATTCCTTGGTTGTTTCCAGTCCATAATCGTTTCAATCTTTGAGGGATCAAATTCGACCCCTGAACCCGATATGATATGCCCCAAGAATGTGACTTTTTCCAACCAAAACTCACATTTGCTGAATTTTGCGTATAGCTTGTGATCCAGCAAAGTGCCTAGCACCAATCGAAGATGCTCTGCATGTTCCTCTGGTGTCTTGGAAAAGACTAGAATATCGTCTATGAAGATTACGACAAACTTGTCGAGGAACGGTCGAAAAATCCGATGCATCATGTCCATGAATGCAGCTGGGGCATTCGTCAATCCAAATGGCATTACCACAAACTCAAAATGTCCATAGCGACTATTAAAAGCTGTTTTGGGGATATCTTCCGCTTTCACCTTCAACTGATAGTATCCTTGTCTCAAATCTAACTTGGAGTATACTCGAGATCCATGGAGTATATCAACTAACTCCTCGATATGAGGGAGAGGATACTTGTTCTTGATGGTCATTCTGTTGAGCTCCCGATAATCAATACAAAGTCGTAGGGATCCATCTTTCTTTTTGACAAATAGTACCGGTGCTCCCCAAGGTGATGTACTCGGTCGAATATAACCTGCTTCTATCAACTCATCAAGTTGCTTTCGTAACTCTTGAAGTTCAGCAGGTGCCATCCAATATGGTGTCTTGGAAAATGGTTCGGCTCCCGAAACTGTGTCAATTATGAACTCCAATTCATGATCTGGTGGTAGCGAATCCAGGTGTTCAGGAAACACCTCTAAGAACTCATTAACAATCTCAACTTCTTCCAATTTGATTTGATCTTTTGGTCTGTTCAAGAGATAGGCAACGAACCCTGTATCTCCCTTCTGAATCATCCTCTTTGCCTCTATTACCGAGACTATTGATGACTGTTTTGTTGGAAAACAGGAATCAGAAAGCAGCGGAATTTAAAAAATTTTCCCAACAAAAGGACCTTGAACTCGCAATCGTGTAACCAAATTCGTAAAGATAGAAAACTTACTTTTCTTTTATTCTTTCTTGAAGCGTTTCAAGCCACCCAAGAACGCTCTTCTCGCGGCTTGATCCCCTCTCCTTGGTAAAGCTCGAATCTTCAAACTTCTAACTTGAAGTCTCTAGAGAAAGTCCACCAACTTGATCACAATCTAACTAGTAAGGATGCTAGTTCTCTAGTTAGTGTTTAGGCTTAACCTAGGGTTTAATTTAATCTTGGAGAAAGGAAGGTGTTCAACACATGAACCAAGAATTGTCAATTAGCTCTAAAGGGGAGCATGAGCTCCCCTATATATAGGAAAGGGGAGGGGCGGCCGAACCTAGTCCTTATTGGACAAGGATTTGGTCCCTCTCTCTCCTATTACTTGATCATCAAGTATTTTCCAACTTTGACTTTGAATTCTATTTCTAGTCAACTTTTAAGAGAGCTTAAAATTATCCAAACTATTTTTGGATAATTTTATACTTTATTTATTATAAAATAAATAACTTATTTTTATCTAATTAATTAATTCGTAATTAATTAACTAGATTATTTTCTCCAAAATTAGACTTTCTTTTTAATTCAAAATTAAACCAAAGTCTATTAAATAATTAACTAATTAATTATTTAATATATATATAATATATATATACACACACGTGTGTGACACGTGTCACAGTGACACGTGTCACTCACGTGAGCCACACGTGTGAATTCACACGTGTGGAACCCTCTTGGCTCGATTAACTCGTTTAATCATTTTCAAGCCTCAACTCATGTAACCAAGTTGTTGTGTGTGACCCTCTAGGTTCTCAATTCAATTAGCAGTGACCCCAATTAATTAATTCACTAATTAATTAATCAGTCCACAGATTAAACGACCATAGTCTAGCAACAGGTGTTTAACCCCTAGCTGAATTGGAATGTTCGGATTCGACAGAACCTTTAAGTCATTGATTCATGTGAGATACAATCCTCCTACTTACTATCTCTCAACCAAGATCTAGGGTAAGGGAATAATCAGAACCCTAATAATCCGGTCTTAAAGCTAAGTGCATTTCATATCCATTTGATCTCAATCCAAGAAACCCTTTTCTTGATGTCTTGATCTACTGCCTTGGCCAAGGACTCCATATGGCATATGAATGACTTATACAATAAGAGATCACCTTGCAAATGCAAGTGTAGGTCCTATCTTGATTCTCATTCACTTTCATGAATCACTTGTGCAGCCCCAGCATAAGCCTTGAATCAGTTGTCTAAGGCGACACCCTTTAAAGCTCATACCTAAGACTACAGAGTTAACTCATAAAGTGACAAGGAACCTCAAGTCTAAGGATCAATTAATCACATCAACGACTCTTGAGATATTTCCTAATCTGGAAGTTTCCATTTCCTGAAATAGAAACTTCCTTTCCCATTTAGGAATGTTCTCACAAGGGGCACCTCAGTGAACTTACTTATTAAAGTAAGCACCCTCATGTATCACGCACGTATCAACTATACACTTTGCACCTCCATGAAACAAGGTGGTCCTTCTTAAGGGCGTGATCCCACAAGCAAGCCTTAGAGGAGTCAGGTTGACACTCCCACTGTCTGTAGGACTCATCGGCTTGGAGTATTTTACTAATCATGACTTATGTGATATAGGGCTCGTTTCATGAACCATTTCACCTAAATGGTAGAGTCCTAAAGTCATCAGGATTAGGGGAGTTCTCATACATGCACAGCTAAAGTAAACGCATACCAAACAAGAGCATATAAAGAAGTGTTGCCTCAATTCGTTATTTTATTCAAAGATTGTCTGTGATTACAATAAGGAAAAGCACAAAGCGGATATACAATCGGCTTTCTAGGGTACTATTCCTAACAATCTCCCACTTGCCCGTCAAAGCCATTCTAAAGCTACTCTAAGTCCCATCTTCTGAAGATGACCTTGGAAAGCTTCTCGACTAAGGGGTTTAGTAAGTGGATCTGCCACGTTCTCTGCTGATGTGACCCTCTCAATTTGCACATCTCCTCTTTTGATAATATCACGGATTAGGTGATACTTCCTCATAATGTGCTTGGTCCGTTGGTGAGATCTTGGTTCTCTTGCTTGAGCAACCGCCCCAGTGTTGTCACAAAACACAGTAATGGGGTCTTTCAAGCTAGGAACAACATTCAACTCTTGAATGAAGTTTCTAATCCAAACACCTTCCTTAGCTGCATCATTTGCAGCTAAGTATTCGGCCTCAGTGGTCGAATCTGCAGTGGTTGTTTGCTTGGAACTCTTCCAACTCACTGCTCCGCCGTTTAGGCAGAAAATGTATCCTGACATTGACTTAAAATCATCTAAGTCAGCAAAGCTTGCATCGCAGTATCCTTCGACAGTAAGATCTTTCTGACCTCCGTAAACTAAGAATAAATCTTTAGTACTTTTCAAGTACTTAAGAATATTCTTCACGGCAGCCCAGTGACCATCTCCAGGGTCAGATTGGAAACGACTCGTTACACTAAGTGCATAAGCCACATCCGGTCGAGTACACAACATTGCATACATTATGCTACTTATTGCTGATGCATAAGGTGTATGAGTCATTCTTTCCTTCTCAAGGTTAGTCTTAGGACACATCTTCTTTGAAAGACATGTTTCTACACTCATAGGAAGGTTCTTAACCTTTGCTGACTCCATATTGAATCTCTTCAATACTTTGTCAATGTACATCGACTGTGATAGTCCTATTAACCTTCTAGATCTATCTCTATAGATTTTAATCCCAAGGATATAGGACGCATCACCAAGATCTTTCATCTCGAATTTGTTCGATAACCATAACTTAGTCACTTTCATGTCATCTTTCGAATTCCCAATAAGAAGGATGTCATCAACATAAAGTACTAAGAATTGCACTGAGGTCTCCAATTCCTTTCTATACACACATGATTCATTCGAAATTTGGATGAAGCCAAAAGCTTTGACTGATTCATCAAATCGAATGTTTATTCCTAGAAGCCTGTTTCAATCCATAGATTGATCTTTGGAGTTTGCAAACCTTTTGCTCACTCCCACTGAATGTGAAACCTATGGGTTGCTCCATATAAATGTCTTTGTCAATGTCACCATTGAGAAAGGCAGTTTTCACATCCATTTGCCATATCTCATAGTCATAATATGCAGCAATGGCAAGCATGATTCGAATAGACTTTTGCATTGCAACTGGTGAAAAGGTTTTCAAAGTCCACGCCAGGTCTTTGAGTGAATCCTTTTGCAACCAGTCTTGCTTTGTAGGCTGCAATGCTTCCATCAACTCCAAGCTTTCTCTTAAAGATCCATTTGTAACCTATGGGTTTGACCCCATCAGGCAAATCTACCAAGGTCCAAACTTGGTTGGAGTTCATGGAATCCATTTCGGATTTCATGGCTTCTATCCACTGTTCAGAGTCAGAATCTGAAAGTGCCTCCTCATATGTTAAAGGATCATTATCCTTTTGAGAGATTTCATGGAAGAATCCATACCATCTCTCCGGCTGTCTAGGAGTACGTTCAGAACGCCTTAGAGGAGGATTTTCGTGTGTATCGAAATTCGTGATTGGTTGTTGTTGATCAGAGTGGGACGTTTCTTCATTGGGTGGTGTGGGGTCATTTTGTACTTCTTCTAATTCTATGATCTTGCCCTTCTTTTCTTTAAGGAACGGTTCCTCAAGAAAAGTGGCATTTCTAGAAACAAACACCTTTTGTTCAGATTGATCATAGAAGTAGTATCCTATGGATTCCTTAGGATAACCTACAAAGTAGCATAAGTTAGAACGAGATTCTAACTTATCTCCCACTGTCCTCTTCACGTAAGCAGGACAACCCCAAATTCTTAAGTAAGAATAACTAGGGATTTTACCATGCCACATTTCATAGGGCGTTTTAGGGACTGACTTAGAGGGAACTAGATTCAAAATCTTTGCTGCACTTTCTAGGGCATAACCCCAGAAAGAAGGTGGTAAGTCAGTGAAACTCATCATGGAACGAACCATATCAAGTAGGGTTCGATTCCTTCTCTCAGAAACTCCATTAAGCTGAGGAGTTCCTGGAGGAGTCCACTGGGAGATAATCCCATTATCCTTGAGATGATTAAGGAATTCTTCACTAAGATATTCGCCTCCTCGATCAGATCGAAGTGCTTTGATCTTGTGACCAGTTTGGTTCTCAACCTCCTTTTGAAATTCTAAGAATTTCTCAAAAGCTTCAGATTTATACTTCATTAAGTATACATAACCATATCGACTAAAGTCATCAGTAAAGGTTATGAAATACTGATGATTGTTTCTTGTGCTTACACTAAGCGGTCCACAAACATCAGTATGGATCAAATCCAAAACCTTAGTGGCACGTTCCACAGTTCCTTTAAAAGGGACTTTGGACATTTTTCCTTTGAGACAGGATTCGCAAGAAGTTAACTCTTTGAGATCATTTTCAGAGAATGATCCTAAAGTGTTTATCTTGCTAATTCTGTTCTTGGAAATGTGTCCTAATCTAGCTTGCCATAAGGGAGCTGAAACTTTGTCATCTCTCTTACGCTTTGTTTCTCGTTGTATATTCATAATATTGATATTTTGAGTTAGGTAAAGTCCATTACTTAGAGTACCGATGTGAACGGAAGAGTTGTTCCGTTTGATAAAATATTTACCATTCTTAATATAAGTCTCATAACCTTCACAATCTAATATTGGAACTGAAATTATATTACGAATAATGCTCGGTACATAAAGGACTTTATTTAATACTAACTCAAAACTACCTAAATCTAATCTAATTGTGCCTAAAGCTCGAGCTTCAACGTTTGAGCCATCGCCGATCTTCAAGACACATTCTCCTTCTTTGAGTTGTTGGACTTCACTTAGCATCTGTACATCATTACAGATATGAGTTCCACAACCGGTATCAAGTACCCAAGAACTAGAATTAATAGAAAGATTTACTTCAACGAGAAAGATACCTTTCTTTAGAGTAGCCTTGTACTCTGGGCAGTTTCTCCTCCAATGTCCCGCTTTGCCACAATGGAAGCAAACATCCTCTTTCTGATCACGCTTCTTCTTTTGGGCCTTCCCCTTCGAAATGCCACCAGTGGGCCTAAGGGGTTTCTTCTTCTTCTTTTGGGCTTTCTTGCCCTTACCTTTAGAAGGCCCAGAAGAGGAAGATGGAGCATTCACCATCAAAACCTTATTGTCCTTCTTGATCGTGCTTTCAGCAGTCACAAGCTGACTAATCAGCTCAGCTACAGTAGCACCAGCATGATTCATGTTGAAGTTAAGGACAAATGGGTTGAATGATGGTGGGAGCGAAGCTAGCAACAAATCCACTGAAAGTTCATCTTTCAGTGGCATGTCCATGGAAGCAAGTTTCTCAGTAAGGGCAAGAAACTTGAGTCCATATTCATGGACACTTGAACCTTCCCTCATTCTCAAGTGGAATAATTCCTTTGAAGTGTTATACCTTGTAACACGTTCATGAGGGCGGTAAAGTTGCTCTAAGTGGTCGTAAATCTCCCAAGCAAATTCCATGGCCTCATGTTGCCTTTGCAAGTCCGGAGACATGTTAGCCAACATAAGGCAACGGGCTTGGAGATTATCATCCTTCCACTTCTGAATCGCGTCCCGCTCAGCCCGAGTGGGAGCTTCCCCTTCGGGACTAGGCTCCCCTTCGAAGAGAACATAAGTTCTCTTCTCAGAATCTAAAATGATTTTTAGATTCCTCAGCCAATCAGAATAGTTGGGACCAGTCAACTTGTTTGACTCGAGGATCGATACAAGAGGGTTTTTGGTTGCCATTTCAAAACACGTAGAGAATCACAGAATCTACGACCCAAATGGTAAAACAGAGAACTAGTGAGCATGCTGAATTATAACGATATACAAAAGATAAGGTCTTTAATCTAATGTAGCTCCCACTGTTTTTCAAAGATCTATAATTCCCAAAGATCTAAGAGGAACACGTTTCCCAATGGGTACTAAGATCCTAGGCATTTTACCTCGAACCCACGACTCGCGGACATTCTTAGTAAGAACCCTAGGTAGGTACAATTTACCAATTCTAACACCTTTAGAACTCTTAGTAATTGTTTTTGCATCACCTATCTTTCAATATGGACCCACGACTCGTGCGACATCCATATTTACTTAGGCGTTAAGCTAGACCCATCAATCATAAGATCATGACCAAAACTTAGTTTGAACGACCCACGACTCGCGGACATCGCCCTCGCCAAAATTGACCACGAAATATTGATCATTTAAAATGATTAATTAGGTAACTAAGAACTAATAAGCTCCACTAGCTATCCCACGACTCGCGGACAATAACTAGCTTTACTTACTAAACTTAAAACCTATTGATGGAATGCTAGGAATTTAATTCAAAACTTGCATCTCGAATTAAACACCTATTTGTTCGAAATTAGCTTAATATTTAATGGGAATTTTCGAATCAACCGGAGAGTTGTCCGGTTCGACCTCACCAACATATATGTTATCCAATTTTATTAGTCTTGATTAATGCAAGTACACTTAAATGCATTTCAAACAAGCACATAAACAGATAACATGTCCTAGCATGATACTAACATGTAATGATCATGGGTTCTACCTATCTTATGCGTGATATGTGGGAGCCACTCCACAATCACAAGTTCTAACATACATGCCACACAAACAGTTCAAATCACATAAGGGAAAGCAGTAACAAAATACGAGCCCTATCTCTATTACATTTAACAATTGAGATTCCCCTCCCTAACATTTTGAGGGGTCTTCACTTATGGCCTCCTTGTTACTTGAATGTGGTCCATCTTACTCCATGGGTGCATTGTCTCCAAAATGAAAATAAAACCTCACCACCTATCTCTACTCTCAAATTACAATAAAAGGAAAAAGACATAAAGTAATAAGGCTCAATCTTCATATTGGCCTTAGACAATTACACGGGGCATACCCCGGCCTCAAAAACAGTAATATGGAAAGCCACATAATAAATCACATAACAGTACGCACATAAGTGAGGCTCCAACCTCAATTGAAAAACGCAACTATAGGGCTCCAACCCCAATTTAAACCATCCATGTGCATAAATTAAAACCATACATAGATCTAAACCCATGATCACCTAACATGCTTTTACAAAAATTTAAATTTAACCAATAAATTAAAATTCTCGCTTTAAGCTCTAATAGCTTAAAACACGACTTGATGCGAGTCTTATTTATAAAAGTTTTCAATAAATCCCAAATTACCAAAACAAATAAAATTCCAATTAATTTCTGAAAATTAATAATTTTATCAAGATGTATTTTCCCAAAATATAAACCGTTTCAATTTCTCAAAAATCCCAATTTTAAGTTTTATTCAAAAATTAAAAAAATAAATATTCAAAAATAAAATTTTAAAATTAAAATAAAAAATTGGGACTGGATTGCACGAAACACGAAAGGGGCCGGATCACGAAAACGGGGCCCGTGCGCGAAACGGGGCACAGCGTCGCAAGCGCGCGCGGACGCGCACGGCAGGCGCGCACAGCGCCCGGCCAAGGCCAGGCGAGTGCGCGCACTGCGCGCGCATACCGCGCGCCTCGCGCGCGCGTGCCCTGCTGGGCGGTGGGCGGCCAGTCTCGGCCGCCCTGGGGCGCGCCCGGGACGCTCCCGCACAGGCGTGCGGGAGGAGCTGGGAGGCTGGCCGGTCTGTCCCGGCCAGGCCTAGGCGGCGACGGGCGGACGGCGTGCGGGAGGGCCTCCCGCGCGGTTGCGGGAGGGTGGCGCGCGAAGCCCGCGCGCGCGACTCCTTCGCGCGCGGGGTTTCGCGTGTTCATCGTGTTCCGGGCTTTCGTTTCGTGTTTTCGTTCAAAAGCAAAACCAATCCAAGAAATCCAAAAACAGTTTATACAGTTTCAAATCTAAAATTGTTTTTCAAAATCAAATTTTATAAAAACCAATTTTCAGAAACTTTCAGGAAAAAATACAGTTTCGTAATTCAGGCTTTCTAAAACAATTACAAATACTCAATCGCATCAAGCCTAAGAATTTCTACCAAATTCAGTATAATTGAGATGAATCAGAAACACGATTAACGAGGTGGCTCTGATACCACTTGTTGGAAAACAGGAATCAGAAAGCAGCGGAATTTAAAAAATTTTCCCAACAAAAGGACCTTGAACTCGCAATCGTGTAACCAAATTCGTAAAGATAGAAAACTTACTTTTCTTTTATTCTTTCTTGAAGCGTTTCAAGCCGCTCTTCTCGCGGCTTGATCCCCTCTCCTTGGTAAAGCTCGAATCTTCAAACTTCTAACTTGAAGTCTCTGGAGAAAGTCCACCAACTTGATCACAATCTAACTAGTAAGGATGCTAGTTCTCTAGTTAGTGTTTAGGCTTAACCTAGGGTTTAATTTAATCTTGGAGAAAGGAAGGTGTTCAACACATGAACCAAGAATTGTCAATTAGCTCTAAAGGGGAGCATGAGCTCCCCTATATATAGGAAAGGGGAGGGGCGGCCGAACCTAGTCCTTATTGGACAAGGATTTGGTCCCTCTCTCTCCTATTACTTGATCATCAAGTATTTTCCAACTTTGACTTTGAATTCTATTTCTAGTCAACTTTTAAGAGAGCTTAAAATTATCCAAACTATTTTTGGATAATTTTATACTTTATTTATTATAAAATAAATAACTTATTTTTATCTAATTAATTAATTCGTAATTAATTAACTAGATTATTTTCTCCAAAATTAGACTTTCTTTTTAATTCAAAATTAAACCAAAGTCTATTAAATAATTAACTAATTAATTATTTAATATATATATAATATATATATACACACACGTGTGTGACACGTGTCACAGTGACACGTGTCACTCACGTGAGCCACACGTGTGAATTCACACGTGTGGAACCCTCTTGGCTCGATTAACTCGTTTAATCATTTTCAAGCCTCAACTCATGTAACCAAGTTGTTGTGTGTGACCCTCTAGGTTCTCAATTCAATTAGCAGTGACCCCAATTAATTAATTCACTAATTAATTAATCAGTCCACAGATTAAACGACCATAGTCTAGCAACAGGTGTTTAACCCCTAGCTGAATTGGAATGTTCGGATTCGACAGAACCTTTAAGTCATTGATTCATGTGAGATACAATCCTCCTACTTACTATCTCTCAACCAAGATCTAGGGTAAGGGAATAATCAGAACCCTAATAATCCGGTCTTAAAGCTAAGTGCATTTCATATCCATTTGATCTCAATCCAAGAAACCCTTTTCTTGATGTCTTGATCTACTGCCTTGGCCAAGGACTCCATATGGCATATGAATGACTTATACAATAAGAGATCACCTTGCAAATGCAAGTGTAGGTCCTATCTTGATTCTCATTCACTTTCATGAATCACTTGTGCAGCCCCAGCATAAGCCTTGAATCAGTTGTCTAAGGCGACACCCTTTAAAGCTCATACCTAAGACTACAGAGTTAACTCATAAAGTGACAAGGAACCTCAAGTCTAAGGATCAATTAATCACATCAACGACTCTTGAGATATTTCCTAATCTGGAAGTTTCCATTTCCTGAAATAGAAACTTCCTTTCCCATTTAGGAATGTTCTCACAAGGGGCACCTCAGTGAACTTACTTATTAAAGTAAGCACCCTCATGTATCACGCACGTATCAACTATACACTTTGCACCTCCATGAAACAAGGTGGTCCTTCTTAAGGGCGTGATCCCACAAGCAAGCCTTAGAGGAGTCAGGTTGACACTCCCACTGTCTGTAGGACTCATCGGCTTGGAGTATTTTACTAATCATGACTTATGTGATATAGGGCTCGTTTCATGAACCATTTCACCTAAATGGTAGAGTCCTAAAGTCATCAGGATTAGGGGAGTTCTCATACATGCACAGCTAAAGTAAACGCATACCAAACAAGAGCATATAAAGAAGTGTTGCCTCAATTCGTTATTTTATTCAAAGATTGTCTGTGATTACAATAAGGAAAAGCACAAAGCGGATATACAATCGGCTTTCTAGGGCACTATTCCTAACATGTTTTTCCTTACCATCTTGTGTCCAACTTTCATCTTTTCCTAAGATGACCTCCTTTTTAAAACAATCCAGTTTAGCATGGTATTTACAGAGCCAATCCATACCCAGTATGATTCCATATCTCGTCATTGGAAGAGTGATAAGATCCGTCGGATAAAATTGATCACCAACTTTCATAGGGCAGCGTTTATATACTTGATCCGTTATGAGGCAAGTCCCTAAAGGAGAACTTACTTCGAAAAGGTATGGCAAGTATTCAAGTGAAAATTTTAAACGCTCACATAAGTTTAATGAAATGAATGAATGCGTGGCACCAGGGTCGTATAAGACCTTAATTGGCGTGTCAAGAACATATACCGTACCTTCCACGACAGCAGAAGGATCAAGCTCCTCACATCCATCCAGGGCATAAGCCCTTCCTCTAACCATTGGCTTGTTCGACGTTCCCACCACCGCCTTGCCTTTGCCTTTGTCCTGATATCCCTGTCTATTGTTTTTCTTTGGGCAATTCCCCAACTAGTGATCAGGGCTTCCACAAAAGAAGCATTGACCAGCTTTCTTCCTGCAATTCTCCACGGTGTGTCCCGGCTTATGACAATATTCACATTCAATCTCATTCTGAGGGGCTTGTGGTGGTCGTGATTGCTGCGGTGTCCTTATAAGTTTCTTTCCTTGCTTAAAGTTCACCTGATTTGTTGGACGTTTGAATCCTTGATGTGGCCTTGGTTGCTGTGGTCCTCCACGAGTAACAGTCATCCTAATCTCCCTGTGAGCCGCCTCAGTACTCAAGGCTGTATCAACCGCCTCGGTGTATTCATAAATGTTCAGAGGTGCTAAAGCCCAGCGTTGTTCCGGCTTAACTCCATCAATGAATCGTTTGGTTTTCCTCCTCTTGTCATGAAGGATACGTGGTGCATACTGGATCAACCTTACAAACTTGGCCTCATATTCAGCTACCGGCAGTGTCCCTTGTACAAGATTCATAAACTCGGACTCCCGAGCATCTCTAGCAACTTGTGGGATATACTTGCTCTGGAATTCTTAAATGAACTCAAACCAACCATACCTTATCCCATTCTCTATCCAAACTTCCTTAACATGCTTCCACCAGTTCAGTGCTGCCCCTTCCAGAAGGAAGGTCGCAAATTGAACTCGCTCTCTATCCTCAGGTAGGATGTTCATGGCCTCAAAGATTTTATCTAGACTTGCAATCCAGTTCTCAGCTTTCAAATCATTAGGTTCCCCAAAGAACTTTTGAGGGTTCATTCGGAGAAACTTCTCAAGTGTCTTCTCATTAGCAGAATTGTAAGCTTGTGCAAATTGCCTTAAAGTCTCCCCTACATCAGCTTGTCCTTGTGGTACTGGTGGTGGAGGGGGAAATCCTCCTGGTGGTGGAGGTGGTGGAAGGCGACCTCGTGGAATTCTTCTTGGTGGCATGATGTTACTGTATTTACAACACCCAAAACATATATATGATGCATGACATTAAGGATGATAAAAAAATATTATCTCATATAACCATCAAATTCCATTACCATTAAATCACATAACAATTAATCACTGAATCATATAATCATTGTTCCACAAAATCACAAGTGACCAAGCAAGCAAATATTATCCACAGGTAACACTGAGAGTGTTCATGTAAGTGAATGCAAGAAATGAAATGGCATGATCTACTAACGGCCCTACTGGTATCTTGAAGCATCTCTAAACTCAGGATATGACAGATATAGAAAGCAGTAACATGTTACTATATAAATAAAGCCGCAAAAGATGATATCATATATATGCAAGATTTTGGAAAAGCTTTTGTACAGAGGCCATATTTTAAACAAATTATCAAAATGGGGAGGACCCGAAACCAAGTCGAGTTGCTCCCATACAGCCCGAGCTCTCCGAAATCATCTATCATCATCTGTCGTGATCTATCAAAAGTGGGGATCCCCGTGAGTATATACATCTCCCCTCTGAACTGTCAAAAGTCAGCCTAACTAGTGGCCATAAACTGCATCAAGACTATCACATCTATCCCAAAAAGTGAGGGTCCTGCTGAGTATATACATCTCCCTCAACTATAAGTCAGCCCTACCGATCAGCTGTATACTGCGTCATCTGCTATATATATACTGCATCACACACTATATACTGTCATAGCTGCATCTATATACAAAGCCCCAACTATCTAGGCTCAATCCTGTCCCTGCTGACCATCCTCAGCATCTCCAGTGCCGTCAGAAACAGCAACAATCTCCTCTCCTCTAGCTCCTCCTGAGCTATCCTCTGCAACATCACCAACAGACTCATCCTCCATCGGCGCATCAGCCTCAGATGGCTCACTAACTGCTCTGCCCATAGCCTCCTGCTCAGTCAAGTGATAGGCATCCTGCAAACGAACCCTCATCCGTGCCCGGTAATGCTGATGACTCTCCAAAGCAGCATCCCTGTCCAGTGCCATAGCAACCAAGTCTGCCTCCAACTCTGCTATGTGGATAGTGCTCTCTGCAGCCAACCTCTCACGCTCTGTAGCCAATCTATCACTCTCTGCAGCCTGCTGTCTCGCAAAATCCCTATCCGTCGCGTGCTGCACTGCTAAATCGTGATAACGAATAGCCTAAAGTCAAATCTCCCGGGCTCGCTGGCTATCCTAGAAATATGCATCTCTCTCAGTCTCCAACATGTGAACTGCCCTGTTGGGGTATGAATACCCCGAACGGCCTCCCAGCTGAGCCCTGCGCCAGGTATAGAATCTAGCACCACCCCTACGCGTAACAACTAACGTCCGAGGAGCCTCAAACTCCTCAAAGAACTCATCATCATCCTGCTGCTGAATCTGTCGGTCCATCACTATACAGGAGAAAAGGTAGAAGTAAATACCAGAGTATAGAGCCATGAATCCCAAAACAATCCTCCAAGCACTGAGCACCCAGGTTCAGTCTCTTCTTACTAAACCTGAGGCTCTGATACCACTTCAGCTGTAGCACCCCGAAGGTACCACAACCCCGCACCGTCATACCTCTCGAGTGAATAGGAGCCTAGCACCCAAAAGGCACGCCGACGAACGGACTATACCTTAAAGGATCAGAGTACTAAAAGAAAACATTGCAGCAGAAATATGGACAATTTAAAATTTTGGAAACAATAACAAGGATTGAAGAGGCTAAGCTGATTAAGGCCTAACGGAACAATATAATAACAACAAGTGAGTGGAATTCAACACGGTTCAAAAAGAACCTGACCAAAAGAGTACAACAGAAGATTTCCTATGCTTCAAGGTACCAACCAACCAGCAAACGCAGAACCTGAAACCATGAGGTTAGAAAACGGGGCAGAGGTATTAGTCAAAGGGACTAAGTGAAGCATAACTTTGGAACAAGATAAATACTTAAAAATTTAGGCTTTTTAGAAAAGGTTTTACTTCAAAACGGTACTTTAATACTGAATTTCAAAACTTTACTTTAACACTTTATTTCAGAATGGAACTCCAAAACATTACTTTGGAACATGATTTCCAAGAAAGCACACACATGCGCACACATCAGAGTTTTCGGTTCATATATACTTTACAAAACGGGAATAAGGTATTGGGTATATTTTTCAAAGTATGAACCAGTCTTTAAAAATAGAATTTGCCCGCAAGCTAGGCGTTCTCCAACCTTTACTCCCGAAAACATTAACAGAGTTGGTATCGAGACCGGTTAGGATCCCGATACCCATAATCACATGCACCATCCTTCTTCCTCCAGTTGTCGCGCCCATGGAGCTACCCCGCGGTGACGTAAACAGGAATGGGAGAAATTACATCCACCTCTCCCAACCTTCGATGTGGAGTAACCAACCTCCGATTAAACCATCATCAAGGTCTGTACGATGGCCAGTATCGTAGTAGCCATTGGGGCACGCCTCCCGGTCTACTACTCAATCGTACCGTCAGGGCCCAACAGAACAGTATATCCAAAGCTTGCATTGTTCAAAATTTCAGAAGTGCATAAAGCACACAAAATCCAGAACTAAACATTGATCAGAACAGAACTCTAAAACATTACTCATTGCTCGTTAATCAAAACGGTACAACTTTAAACAAATGGAATATCATAAAACATTATCTTTAAACAAAACAGAGTATCTTTAAAATAAAACAGTGCCCTAAGAAGGGAAACATTTATCTTTGAAAACAAGGATCTTTAAAACCTTTAGGGGTTGTTTTCAAACGTTTTGCATGCATACATATTTTCATGGTTCCAGTTGAAAATAGATTTACACCTCACCTACAGAAAATGGTATTATGCAATTATACCGGAGCCTCAGTATCCAAACTTCACCTGTAAGTGGTGAATAACTATAAGTTTCTATCCTCAAACCATATAGTCACAGAAGCACGTTCAAACCACCTCAAAACATTCAATAACACATAATGATATCATATGATCAGGACAAAACATTATCGAAGCATGTCATAACATGTAACGAAATCTCATGGTAAAATCTGATAATCATTAATACCATAATACATCATGAAAGCATGAATGAGTTCAAGTAATAAATCACATAATTGATAAGAAAGAACATTGCTCAAGAAGGATCACCCTTATCAGAAAAAGAATTCAGGTAAACGATTAATCTTACACGAAAGATTATAACGTAAAATCAAATATCACGCTTAGGATTCTGAAACAACTTCAATTGATTAAGAGTTTGGTTTGAAAAGCTTAATTTTGATTCCCGATTTTGAAAATTTGTGAAAAAGGCTTTTGCCGTTGAATCCGTCTCGTCAAAATGAGTTTATAGGTGAAATTCAAAGTTGGCCAAAAAGTCAACTCGAAAAGCCAACTGAAAAAGTCAACTCAAAAGTCAGCACCGAAAAAGTCATCGCTAGAAAGTCAACGGTCAAAGTTACTATTCCGGTCAAAGTCACTGTTCAGGTCAACATTATTGTTCTGGTCAAAGGTATTGTTCATGTATACGGTATTTGTACTGTATTTATACGGTATTTATACGGTATGTGTACGAAAATACGTTTGGTACTTATACGAAAATACTTTAAGTATTTATACTAAAATACATTTGGTATTTACACAAAAATACATACCGTATTTATACATAGGAAAAACTAATGTATACGTATTTATACATATATATTATAACTTATATCAATTGGTTAGGCTAGTTAATTAAACATGTAACAATTTAAAACTATAGGTTATAATTATAATTCAAGTAACATGTATCACAATTAAATCATGTATCACATTAAATTACCTAACTAAAATCATGATATAATTCAAATATAGCATGTAACATGTCCTAATAGTTGTCACATAATTAAATTGTAGCATACTTAAATTATGTAACACATTTCAAAATAAACTATAATTTATAAAACATAAATTATGTAATTCATGCAATAAAATTTTAAACAAATAACTCATGCATAAAACAAAACATAAAATAATCTAAAACTAAACATAAATTAAAAATCTAAAATTAAAACATAATAAAAACTTAAATTAAATAAATGAAAACAAACAGAAAAAAGAAAGCTAACCTCAGTAGTCGGCTGAACAAATGGGGCAAACAAAACTGAAAGGGATGGGTGCTATTTATAGGCATAAAGAAGGGTCAATTGCAATTATTAATTGCACAAAGGGGGCCACGCGGGGTTCTTTGTGGGATTTTTAAGAATTAATTAGTTTTCTTATCAAAATTAAATATAAAATGATAGAAAATGGATATTTAGGTCATTTCATCTTCAAACGAGTAGCTACGAGAGTTGGAAAAGTGTTCAAAGTTCGGGAAATAAAATTTCCTTCGAAACGCCTACTCATACGTCAAAATCGGACGTACGATTTAAAAGTTCTAATTCTCGAAATGAATAGTAATTTATTTGTTAAACGTTTTCGTTTACTACTCGAGCTAGGGTCGGAATTAGGGCTTGAAAATCATATCAAAATTCATGAAATAAATCAAGGGTCGTTTTAAGTATAATATTGAGGGGTAAACGGTGTACCGATCAAAAGTTCGTTTCGGCAGTGAATAGTAACTTTAAAAGAAAATCCTAAATTACTTCAAAAATTCATAAAAGGTTCTCGGGACTTGGAAAACAAGTTTGAATGATTAAAAATCATGAGTTTTGATCCTTTAAAATTCCATTGACAAAACGGGGCATAAATGGTTCGGGAAATGAATAGTACTTTAGGGTTTTAAGGCCGAATTTCCCTTGAAATAACATAATATCACAAAAGAACACGTATTTCACTTAAAGATGCAATGTATGAAGTATTTTAAATATGGATCAAGGTCTATAAACGCTTTTACGATACCCTTAGCTTACCGTTTACGACCAGGCCCCGATCCGGGCTATTACATCAGGTGTCATGGTTGCTAATAAATCAAACGGGATTGGCGAGTGACCAAAGTCAGACTGATGGTGAACAGTTGACGAGTTGAACGATATTATGTGTGGAGTGCCAACATCATTGAAAGTTAAAGAAAATTGTGGAATATAAGGTGTTGACGGCCCCGCTGCATCGAATGGAACATGAGATGAGTGAGGGGGTTGTTGGGCTGATGTATCCCATTGCTGAAAAGATGGGTGTATAGACGATGTTTGTGCCTGATGACCATGTGTTTTGAAGGGTGGATTTGTGCCCTGGATATTTGATTCTCATCTTGTGATCGTATCTTGTAACATACGGATTACTTCTTTGTGCTTGTAAGCCAGTTCTTGGAATCGATCTGCATTGCTATAATCTGATATGGTCATGAAATCATCCATCATGTACGCCAATCCGTTAGTCTGAAATACAAATATAATAAATAATTACTCATAAAATTTCTAGAACAATATAAGACTTGAATTGAAATTTTGCATACCATTAGATCCCACACGACAGGGTCATCTGGCCTATATCCACTACTATCGGTTAGAGGCGGTCACGAGATTCGTTTGCGTGTTTTCCTCATGAACCAATCATAGTACCTTTCAATGACATCGTTGCTTTAAGTTACTGCATTTCCTTCAATTTCATTTTGAACCGCATCATACCATTTAGCTATGTACGTGGCATGAAATTGTCTCCAATCTTGTTCGGGTCATCCAATACAGGGTGAGTTTGTATAGTCGTCGTTGTTCTTCTGCTAGAGGATTGGGCGGAATAAACTGAACGATGCCAAATTGTCATGTCACTCTCTCATTGTGAAGATTCTCAACAATACTATAGTGGATCAATGGACACATATAATGCCACAATTCAACACTACATTTGACAGGCAACGCAACGATCTCTGGCCAATTCATGTTATAAAGCCTCCAAGTAAATTGCCAATAGGTGAAATAAATGAAATTAATGTAAAATGTAAGTTCAAAGAAAAAGATTCATGAAAATGCAATATATAAGTTCGTTGTCATGTACCTCAGTAGGAGTTAATCGATCAAACATTTCTCTACGCTGTGACTTGCAGTTCGCATAAATGAGAAATAAGATGTCCACCTAAAATGGATTCAACAATGATTGATGGATTCAAAAGCTTATATACAACTTCATAAATTTTAATATAGCAGAACTTGGCACTATGTGGAGGTATCAGCAATGCTCAACCATTTGTAAGAATCGTTTCCTCGAGTCTCACACGTTGGAGTTGTCGTTGCGGCCGGATGGATTTTATTCGTATCCAAGCCCAAATCTGGACTAACACATTTAACAATGTTTACAAATATAAATATACATGAAATTAAAAAATTCATTAAATGAACTTACTTGCAAGAGTTGCAAAGCTCCACCAACATTCTGATTAGGACCACAGCTATAGCTACCTCCACATAGCTCACGATAAAGAAAAGCCAAGACACCGTTCCCCCAACTATGATTTCGACACTGATCTACTGTATCCATATGCCGTAAATATAGTAAACTCACAAGATTTCCACTGGTATCCAGACACATTACTGAACCAATTAGTAGTAACGCGGCGGTACGTGCATATTGTAGTACTTCTTCTTCATTGCTTTCTTCATCCACCAAATTCTCAAATAAATGACCCCTTAATGCTGTCAATCTAATGCGGGATTCTCTAATCACACCCGCATTTGGTGCAAATCCCAACATATGTTCACAATAGTGTCTCCAGGAACCAAACTTGTTCGGGTATGTATCTGGCCTGGTTATTGGTTCACCAAGTATTGGGAGCCCCCATAACACTGCTACGTCCTCTAAAGTAATCGTGGCTTCCCCAAAATGAAAGTGAAAGGTCTCCAGGCGCCATCTTTCCAGGAGTGCAGTAATTAAATGTGAGTCAATCTGTAGAAATCCAGAAGAATAAAAACTAAAAAAACGCATATCATGTAGCATCTCCACAACATGGTCATTTAAAATTATTTGCCTCTCATCACCCTCCCAATGGTTGAAACCGGATGAATTATTATGCCTTACACTCACAATCTCATCAATATCGCCCTGACAAACATTATTTGAAAGATGAATATCTTGCAAGTAAAGTAAATCATCTTCAATTGGACCGAAAGTCGTTGTTCCTACTCTGCTCCCGGACATTATAAATCTACACAAATATTAAATTATTTCATTACAAATGTCATACTATTATTCTAACCAATTACATAATTAACGAACATTTTCAATAATTATATATTATTCTAAACAATTACCTACTTATTTTATATTGTGTTACTAGTTAAATATTATTCTAAATTATTAAAAATATAAATTTTTACAATAACAATGTTGAATAATTAAAAAAATAATTAAACACTATACATTAATTATCCATTTCATAAATTTATGCTAATCTCCACTTTTACCCAATTACATTCTCCTAAACCATTACATTCCAAATTAAAAAAAATTATAAATTTTGATAAATAATAAATTATTTTAAATAATTATATAACAATTTAAGTAATTAAAATCTAACAATTTAACCAAAATAACAACATAATGTATAAATATTAACACTAAAATTATAATAACAAAACATTAAATAATAATTATAAAAAAAAAACCCTCAAACTTACCTTTTTTTCCATAGCAGCCGCGTCTGGAGGTTGTGGTGGACGGAGCAGCTCCGGCGCGACGGCAGCAAGGGCGGGAGCTCACGGCGGCACCACCGGCGGCACCTGATGTAGGCGGGGTGTGGGGGGACACTAACTGCGTCCAGGGACCTCAATTGAAGCAGTATTTATAGGGATTAATATGTAATTTCCGAAACAAGAGGGATTGATTTGTAATTACAGCAAACCTCGGGGACCTAAATGTAATTGCCCCTATATATATGCATGTTGAATGTGGGCACAGAGAACAAATTTGTGAGTCTTGAAAATCAGTTGGCACACATATCGTATGTAGGGGGTGGCGTAAGGACTAAAGATGCATTAACTCTCAGACAACTAAAGTTGCTCCTGTTGCAAACTACGACTGCTCCTCTTCTCCCTAGCCCTAAGCTAACCCCATACTTTCTTAATTACACTTTCCACCCCCTTCACTATTCAATATTACCATTTCCCCCCAAGTGATTTCCAAGTTATTCTTACTTCTAATGCATTAAGAAGGCGTTTGGTAGTGTTATTAACTTTCATAGATCTGAACAAGGTAGGGTAATATTCCGTTTGGTATCGTGTATTAGCCTTTACGGGCCAACACACTTTAATGCTAGGCCCAGCCATAGCCCGAAATTGTTCATCAGAAAAGTGTCGAATCTCATATTCGTTTTCAGCTGTTATTAAGTCTCGTTGTTTTTTTGTAGCTTTTTCCCCTTACTGCTCACAAAAAAATTTCCCAAGCGCTGCCCCTGGAACCAAACTTCTTAGATATGCTTTGTACCATTTATTGAATTTCAGTAGGGTTTGCAAAATTGGGGAGCGGCGTTCAAGCGAGAAGTTCAGAAATAGGCTTCCATCTTGGTAAGGATTTCTTGCTGATAATTGCAAATACTAGCAAGAATTTTTTGGGTCGATGGCGTATGATTCTTGACACTACTGCTTTGGCGCTAGGAACCGTTGTTTTGGCTGAAGTCCGGTGAAGTTGCAACCACACATCAAGGGGTAAGTCTGCCACACCTTAGATTCCATTAGATCTATCGAATGTGTTGTCAGGATTTTGTAGTTAGTCTTTACTTTATGGAATCGTTCCGTGTGCGGACTTGCTGTGTTTGGAAATGTTCTTGTCTGTGTGTTGCACTATATCCAGTTGTTGGCTTGCTCGGAAATTGCTATTTACTATTCGGACTATAGGCGTGGTTAGTCTTTGTGGTGATTTCATCTCCTAATATCCTATTGAAAAGTTCCCCTGCATTTTTATGAAAATGTGGTGTATTTTCTGGTCTGTTAGTTGATATATATACACTGTTTTGTATTGTTTTTGTCTGTTAGGCTACATAAACATGAACAATATGTTAGCGGGGTGTAACGTTCATTTCATTTTGAAGTTCGGCTACCATTTGCAGATTTGGTAATAATACCAGTCAATGGACTCACACACAAGGCTACGTTTTGTTGCCTAGGTTGAATTTGTTCTTAAACTTACGGTTGTTACCCTTTCGTTGCTTTACTTGTTGTATGTGTGGTACAAGCAAACGGTTGAGAGTGAGAGGAGGTCACATAAGCGTAGATATTCTATCATTGCTAATCAACCGGATTAGTTGAAACATTTGCGCTAATTTACTCAAGTGAACAATGAAAATTGCATTGATAATCTTAGGATGGATAGGAATGCGTTTTGTCACTTGTGTTATCTACTCGAGCATTTCGGGGGTCTGACACATGAGAGGTTTATGACTATCCCCTGTAAGGTGGCTATGTTTTTGAATATCTTAGCACACCATCAGAAAAATCGTACCGTCAAGGGTGATTTCTATTGTTCCGCTTATACCTTTAGCCGGTATTTTCGGGAAACATTGAAGGCATTGCTTCACATCAGCAACATGCTTCTAATTGAACCGGTTGGCATTCCAGATTCTTGCTCTACGGAACCATGGAAGCATTTCAAGGTCAGTTTTATACCATTTCATTCGTTGCATGTTAAATTTGGTTAATAGTAGTTTGTTGTTAATGACAGGAATTCAAGTGAAATGTTCTGCTCGGTTTTAATATTTAATTTAAGTAATGCTTATTATGTTATTCAGAATACTTTGTTCTAATATTTTAATGGTCAATAACGCCTTGGTGCCTTGATGCCTTAGATGGAACGTACGTGGAAGTGATTGTTCGCCAAAAGGACCAACCTAAGTATCGCACTAGGAAATGCGCAGTAGCTGTTAATGTTCTTGGAGTCTGCAACCCGCAGATGAATTTCATCTACCTGTTTGTAACGCCCCCATTTTTCATTTATGCATTATGTTACATTATATTAAATTTCATAACATTATATGTAATATATTCTTATGCATTTATATGAATTTCCATTAACGTGAAATTTACGTAAATTGATTGTTAACATGTCTAATTGCTATTATGTGACATTACATGATCATTTCATAAATATGTGGATTTAATTGCATAACATGAAATGGAGTTAAATGATCAATTGCCTTGAGATGAAACTTGATTGCATGACTTCAAATATTCCAAGGACTAAAGTGCAAAATATGGTGATTCATGCTTGTTAGTGGAAGACTTTATAAAATATCTTGTGCATCTTATCTCTCTCATTTCATTCATCATTTTCATCCAATATTCACACACACACACACACACTAATACACGATAGAAACACCAAGGGAAGAGAAGAGGAAGATTTCATCAAAATTACAAACTTGATTTCAAGGATTTGCATAAGTTGGAGCATCATCACAATATCATCCCCTCATCCTTTCTTTCTTCTAGTTGAAGGTATAAATGGGGATTTTGATTGATTCTTGAATCCATGTATGAGTACGGTTTGAGATTTATTATGAAATTCCTTGGTTAGTTGGGGTTAGAAGCATGATCTTGATCATTATACTTGAAAGCTTGCATGTATTCTTGAATAATATGAAGGTGGGATGCTACGTATATATATGGGGTTTGGATGATTGTTTCTTGATAAATCAAAGCATGTTCCTTGGTTTATATGATATATAATTGATGTATTTAAGCATTATACATGTTATGAGTTAGTTTTAAGTTGATTCCTTGCATTGATTTGGTGTTTATATGATTTGGAGCCATTCCCCGTGCCTATACCCTGTTTTTCCCCTGTTTTTTGCCCAAAACCTTCCCAAACGCCCGTTTGGGTTTCTAGTTATAACACCAAACGCCCGTTTAGGTACCCATTTTCGTGACAGACAGTTTCCAAACGCCCATTTCTGCTTTTAGTGTATTTTGTAAATGCCCGTTTCTCCCTCATCCGAACTCCGAATGACCTGATTTTTGAACCGTTGGAAACCTCTTGAAGTCTAGAACAACCTCCAATTGGAATAATCTCAATATCTTTTCTAGTTTGAGAGTTATAATCAATTATTTTAGGTGTCGCCACTTTTCCGAAAAACTACACTTGCCTAACTTCAAGCTTACGCCATTTTCTCCTCGTTTTGAACTAGAAAACGTGCCATATATCATTGGAAAGGTCTTTGAGTCTAGTTGTATTCCCAACAAAAAAAACTCAATTCCCACTTCTATAATTAAAGATATTCCAGTTTTCCCTCAGCATGTACGTTTTCTAAAATTGTCCATTTTTACCAAACTTCACCGAAACCTCTCTTATTGCATTCCTTTCACTTCCTTGGCTCCCGTATGTGATTATATGAGTTATATACTTATTTTATTGATAATTATGCTCCTAATTGACATTCCTTGATTGTTATTGCATGATATATTGATCCATGACTTTGCCGTGCGTCGTAATTGGTTCATTAGAGTCATGTCTCACAAACACTTGTCCCTTTTTACATAGATTGTCTTCCCGTTGACAAGGAGCAAACTTCATAATTATATCCTTGTTGTATTGTCGGCACAGGTGAGGTTTAATTACTAGATATATAGAACCCGTATAACTCTACGTGATGTTTCGGCCAAAATGTATTTTCTCATCTTTCTCAACACCTTTATCGATTGCAAATGATTTCTCGTGACATATTGAACTTATCGTGATTGATTGATTGTTTGGCGAGTAAAGCATGTTCACTTGGGCCCGAGGGTAGTGTATTGAGCCAACCGAGGAAGCAAGGGCTGACGGGTAACTCTTGCACTATCCTTACAACTTTGGGATGCCCCCTGAACCCACTAGGAGATTAGTGGGGAAAGGAGTCCCGGGCATAGGGACTCATGAACCCTATGCTCGCTGTTATTGGGTGGTGGGGCCTTGCAATCCCACCATCACCGGAGGAAGAAGGGAATTGAAACTGCTTATTGTGCACTGTAATAACTTGCATGCTCACTTAACCATTGATAATCTAAATATTGGTAATATTCACTGTCGGAGTAAGGTTGGAGAATTGCCCTCACTCGCCGGGCCACTGATTGAATTGAAGTGATAACGGTTATATTGTTAAATTGATTAGTTGTAATCTCGGGCGAGTTGTATTTTATTATCGAACTTATATGGCTTCCCTTTTATAAAACCTTACCCGAGACTATGACTTGCATGGTAATTGCACTAATATTTATTTATAAACCCCTCACTCAGTCTTCGGTAGACTGACACCCTCACATTTTCAGTTTTGCAGGTTGAGTGCTAAGCGGGGTCGAGTCAGGTCTTTACTTTTGAGTCTAGCATGTTCCTTGTATATTATTCATGCATAATTATAATGTTATGAACCTTTTGGCACTTCTAAATTTGGAAGATGGTTTGTTTTGGAAGAAGTGGTGAACATGGGGATGTTAACTTATTGAATGTATGTATCTTATGCTTCCGTATTATTGATTATGTATGTTGGTGATTAATTGAATTGGGGTCTAGTCCCGGCCTAGCTAGATGGTTTCTTATTATGTCACCCGTTCGCTATAGTCTTGGTTCATGTACGGATCATCCATTTCGTATGTGGACTGAGCTATAGTGCGGGGGTGTGGCATCTCGGCGTTCCGGGTGCTACAGTGTTGGCGCGGTGGGAAGGGTTGGTCGCTGACAGTCGTGTCTTATGTAATGCCTTGTACCGTCCTAACGGCCTTAGGGTGCCAACTAGTATGAAATTTAATACAAATATTACGATTTTCTCCACAATTTGGTTTTTGATAAAACGTAATGTAATCTTTCTAATCATTGTTTTTAGGTTGCTATTACCTTGCTGATTGCGGTTACACGAATGCCAATGGCTTCCTTACACCGTATCGCGGAACTCGCTATCATCTTAAGGAATGGGGTGCAGGTACGGCTGCCCTACAAAATCCCAAAGAACTATTCAACCTACGTTACAGCAAGGCGAGGAACGTGATAGAGCGAGCCTTTGGTTTATTGAAAGGACGGTGGACCATTTTACGCAACAGGTCGTGGTATCCAATCAAGGTCCAAAATTGGACTATTCTTGCTTGTGCGGTACTACATAACTTCATTCGTACCCAAATGGAAGTTGACCCAATAGAGGAGCAAGTGCTGCGGGATATGGAGGAGCATGTTAGTGATGATAGGGAGTACCTCGGAAGTATCGATGCCACTCCGATGTGGACCAATTTCCGAGACAATCTGGCCAATAGCATGTTCCAGACATGGAGAGACCATTGATATGTTTTTGATAACTTGTTGAATTTTAAGTAAAGTGGGATGTGTACATTATTCTTTATCTTGGGTTTGCTACTGATGAAAATAACCGTGGTTTTCATTTATAGTCTGGAGGTTATATTGTTGGCTTGTAACCGTGGTTGTCGAATTATGTATGCTATGTCGTGTTGATGTTCTTTTATGACTATTTCTATAGTACAGGGACTTGTATTGTCCAGAATTATTGATTGTGATTTGAATCTATTAAATATTTGTGTGCACGTTGGTTGTAATAAATCATATGCGTACTTTCTATGTTTTGCTGCAATTTTTTAGTTTAAAAGGATTGTGCTAATGTGTCTCATCATTGCAGGAAATGGATGTCGGGCGAGCTACTGCAAGTGTGATAACTGAGACAAGAAAATGAGGCAATGTGGCTCGGAGATTTTGGACGACAAAGGAGGAGGAATGCTTGCTAATAGCATTAGAGGTACTATACGCGGAGGGGGTTAAATTGGATGGCTTGCTCCGTAGTGCATACATGACAAGGCTGGCCAATATGATTGGTGAAATGCTTCCGGGCTGTGGGATCGAACCTAAACATGTGAAATCGAAGTGTGCAGTTTGGAGGCGAACTCATACTGCCATAGTGACCATCCTTGGAGCTAGTGGGGGGGCAGGCTTCACTTTCGATTCGGTTAACCATATGATTGTCCAAGATAAACCAGAAGCGTGGGCAAAGCAAGAGAAGGTAATGATTTCAATCCCATATTCCTCGTTATCCCTGTTTGATTTCATTGACGTACTATGACAACTTGAGCGAAATCCACTTGTTTGATTGTTTGTATAGGTTTATCAAGAGAGTGTGAAGTTGGTGCTTGACAAAGCATTTCCATGGCTGGACAGGTAGAATATACTATTTGGGGTAGATCGTGCTACGGGCAACGGAGCGATTGATGTTGGTGATGCGTACGCTAACCTCCGTAACCCTTCTAATCAAGTTGCTGGCAGTCGAGGAAAAGGACTACATGACAGCAACACGCCTCGTTCAAAGAGTCATATTGACTTAGACGACGAAGGAGATGACACCACGTCAATGACCCTGCCAAGCATTGATGGTGTTGAGTCTCGGAAGAGTAGCAGTAAGCGTCGCCGTTTGTCGAACATAGACGCGTCACAGATCAAGGATTTGATGAATGAGCTTATGGAATCTGCTCAAGTCACCCTTAGCTCATCCGCCGGACAATTTGCCCCAAGCTCTTCGAGTATCCCCGTCACACCCGTTAACAATATTGCGCCGAAACAGGATGGCATATATGACGCCTTAATCTCGCTTAAAGATCTCACCACGGAAGAAGTAATGTGGGTTGCACATCACCTCCCCAATAATCACGGGGATCTTTGTGCGTTCTACAGGATGCCCTTGGATGTTCGCAGCACTTTTGTGCGAAGTTTGAAGCATTTCATAAATTAATCCTTTGCTTGTAACTGGTATGGAACTTTATATTAAGTTTGGTTTTTTTTTTCTGTTTTGTTTTGGATTAGTTGTATGAAAGCTTTGACAGCCCTTGTTAAGTTAGGATGCCGATCTTTTTTTTTCTCTTTTGTTTTGGATTAGCTGTATGAATTCTAATTTAGCCCTTTCGCTCCAGTGTAAATTTCACACATTAGACTTTGAATTTAAAGGCAGCATACACGGTGAACAACCATCAAGCTAACAACAACGACATAACATTAGCAAACATGACCACACATTTAATTGAAAACAAACAACAATCAACATCAGCACATATGCACGCGGTGGAGACCAATTCGTCTTTTTCAGTACTCATTGTCGGAGAAAACATTTGGATCCACGTAGTTGGTGTTGGGCTCTCCTGGAAGCAGTGCTGCCATCGAGGTCCGAAATACGTAGTGGAGCTCATGGTAATAAGGGAAGCCGCGAGTGCGAAAACGACGTTCCTGATTGGTTTCCTGCACTTCCAAGAACATGGAAATTACAATACTCGTGCCACAATGTTAATCTATTTGAGCATTTTGTACGTGTATTATTTATTCAATTAGTGAAATTGATTACCCGGTCACCGAAATAACGAATATACTGATCGTCTACATTAACAACGTTTATGGCCCCATGGTACGTGACCCCAACCTTGTAAGTAAACATTCGAAAATCGATGTAAATTTGTTGAAGCTTCATGATATGATTACTGACTTCGGCCTGGGACATATCGATATCCAATCTCCGGCTAATATTGCGTGCAATTTTCTCAATGGCGTGTGCCATTACTTGAGGTTCGCTCATAACGACATTTTGACTCGCGAACTCGTAGAGCTCCATAACAAGAACATGCTTCGTACAAGCGCAGAATGGATTAATATCGTTTAAGAAAACGGGAACACATTCTCAGCGACTGTGAGGCATTGCAAACAAGGGATAGAGTTTTTGTTCTTGGGGGTTCAATACTTGAGTGAATGAGGAAAATTATCAGCCAATAGGGTCATTATTTATAGCATCAATAATAGAGGAATGTGTTTTTCAATACTACAAATGTGGTGGGACAACTCAACCTAAAGAAACTGCTGCATTATCTTCCCAAAAAAAATATTGATGTCGGTTAAGAGAACAAATAAACATGCAATTTTATGCATGCCCATAGTGTAAGGCTGTCAAGAATCTTATGTACCCATTGGCATGCACCATAAAAGATAAAATGCAAGATATCCTCATATCTTGCACAGTGAAGATTCCTGACTACAAATAGTTTTTCATGGAAAGATGATAGAGATACACCTTAGTACTACAAACAGTTTTATAGATTCAATTTGCAAAATAAACATACCAAGTACTACAATGTTTGCGTTATATGAAATTGGAATTGTACAATACATTTCACGGATTATATCCCAATTGACTAAAGACCGCTTGAACCATCATCATCTACGTCGTAGTCACCTTCGTGTCCCATGATTACGAGGAGGTTTCAATGAAAGTGGAAGGGTCTTGATCATGTTCCACCGGTTTGCCTGGCAGGAGGTGGAATTTTCGTCTTTTGAACAAGATATGAAGCTCTCTGTAGTAATTAAAACCGTGCTTCAAATTTTTTTTTTCTATGGCATGCTCATTTCGCCAAAACACCTCCCACGTAAATAAACAGTCAGTGTTAAATTTCGTAAAAAAAAAAAGAAAAAATAGTTGTGTTAAATCTGTGTACAGATTAGTGTAGCGAATGAGAAATAACTTTACCCTTGTTCATTTTTGCTCGTAATAAACCTCGCCCATGGTGAACTTGTTTGTTTTGGGGTAGTAGAAGACATCGGTTTTGGAGACAAAGGTCTCATATCGTAGGTATCGTTCTCTAAATTCCTCAACGATGCCTTGAACATCCGCAGGCGTATAGGATTGTGCATATTTATGACTCATATCTTCGGCTACTCGTGCGATGGCTGAAATAGCAGTTGGGACGGTACTCACGTCGTATATCCTTGCATGATCTAACAGCAATCGTAAAACCTCTTTCGCTTTACAATTGTGGCAAGGAAATTCATGAGCTTCAAAAGAAATATTACGCACGTTCTCGTGTCCTGTAGAATAGCAGGGCCACCCAATACAATTATATATACAAAACTGATGGTTTCCTGTATGCCCTTTTTTTCTTTGCTTGCCATGATGGTGATTCGGAATATCCAGAGATGCATGCATAAAGTAGATTGCATGACTGTACATATTCGCACATGCCCTGTTTAGTTTGAAGTCTTGTGAAAGTGCACATTAGAATCTTCAGTCCCATCTACAAACAATGCAGAAGAAGATGTTAGATGTGTATAAATAACACAGCATGGCAAAAACGAAAACCGTGGTCTGCTATTAAATCCACATATATATAAATAATTATGAATGCAAACGAGGTCCACAATCAGCCCAGGTTTCCATACTCCACTTGCTTCAAGCAAATCCTAATTGGAGAGCTGCATGATTATATTGGAAATCACATTGTGGTAACTGAGGTCGAAGCATTGTGGGCTTCCGGCATGATAGCAGGTGAGCTTGGGCGAAAATTACGAGCTGGAATTACCCAAAACCATGTTCGAAGGGGAATCACAAGATTACATGCGGAATATATTTCCTTCCATAATTTTATGAAAATTCTAGGTGTCACGTACGATGCGGACGAGAACCGTATTGAAATAACTCCCAATACATTAACCAACAAATGCCACAGGTTTGGACAAATTGGTTGTTAGAAATGTTTGTGATTAACACAGGTTTAGATAAGTTGTAATGTATTCTCTTTATTTTCACCAGAAAACTACTATCGAAGCTAATTTTTGAGAAAATGGATTTGACAATTGGGATGCACTTCACGAAGTATTCAGGAAAAGATTATTTCCCAACTTCCCAAATGACGCACCTTCGTTGTTCGTTGACCCTGCGATTTACTCGGACTCCGATGAAGATATCCCGTAGTCGCCATTGTGCTATTTACGGGTTCTTAAGTTCATGGTCGTGCAATGTTTGCTCACAGTGTGTGGTTTGTAATCTGTAATCCCAAGAAATATGTTAGAAACCATTTCAATAAGTACATGTAATGTTGCACAATGCCCCATCACTTATGTAACGTTGCTTTCTCCAATGAAAATCAATGTATGTTTAATGCAGTAATTACAATTTCCAAAATGAATTTTCTATTTACAACTTAACATTTGGTGCAGAATGTTGTACAAAAGTTTCAGCCAGAACTCTGTTAGATAAATAAATTTCCAAGGTATTGGGTATATATGTACAAGAATATCAAGAAACTCTAACAAATTAAAGATTACAGAAATGTTTTTTTTTTCCACACAATGCCAAATATGTAAGCTGTCACAAATCAGCAACAACATAGACTGAGATAAGTCTCTTATTACTCCTTACTTCAAATAATCGACATCACATGTACTAAATAACAAACATCTAACAACCAAAGACACTAAAAGAGTAGCGTAAACAACACTTGAAGATCTTATTCGCGACAAATGCATCCGACATAGAACACTCAGCAGATTATAGGACACTACGCAGGTGGACCGAAGATGATAATACCAGAAGCACCGAAGGTGTCCCTGCAAATTATGAATTGAAAATGTCAACGAAAGACAATCAATCTCGTAATAGGAGTTAACTGAATTGAAAATTATGTTTGAAGCATACCTCTTCACGAATTATGTCCCACGTACCATGAGGAACATTCAACACACCCTCGTCCTCGGATTGACTAACACCCGATAACGATTTCAAATAATCGAAGGTGTGATATCACTTTTGTAACAAACAGAGTCGATGCAAATAGTAGCTATGATCATGGGACAAACTGAAGAGGTTGTTAAGAACGGTCGTTAGACCAGCAACAATGTCATGGTTCAGTTTCGGCCATTAGCCACGCCCCCTTGGGGCTTCACGTTCAAGTAAAGCTATGAACACGTAGTCGTGCGTGCTTGACCATCCGTTCTTGTAAAAACATTTTGATTGCCTATAGATTTTAGCTAGTTGTTTGACGGTGTGGCGTGACATTGCTAAGAAAACGTTACGAACTTCTACTCCTTCGAATGTCAGGTGTGGCTCACCTAAAACGTAAATGAAGGTAATATATAGACTGTGTGCTACCTCACTTATGCTAAGTCCACAGGGGGCCTTCACTATTTTACATGTGACATACAGAAAGAAAGAGAAGCCAATCCCCTGCACAGCAACAATAATTGCAACAGAACAATACAAACACCCTATAGCTATTATGGATACTCTTATGATAGCCTTTTGTGGCAGCGCCAAGATTTATACAAACCAATATGGTATTGGTTAAAAAATAAAAATAAAAATTCCATGATTGTGAGGACACCAATACGAACATTTGACATACCATACTAACTTCAACACAAAAAAAGAACACAAAATCTGAGAACAAAGATCCAAAGAGAATACAATCGAGTCTGTAGATATTAGCTGACCTTAATGTTACAAACAAAAAAACCAAACATGGCATGCTTCGTACCAGATTACGCTAATAAACCCCTGCCGCAGACATGATAACACCTAAGTAACAAATATCAGAGACAATACATATACGCATCAGATTACGCGAGCAATCAAGACACCCAACACAACACCGACCAGCAATACAACAACATACGAGAACACGTAAACATGAACAGCAGGTACGAGAAAACGACCTCTTTCCATCTCCCAGTTCCGGTTTATCAGGCGTCCTGTTTCGGAGGTACCCGTGTCGTGCATTTGATCTGTATGCATTCCATATGTACAGTGGCATTTAGTTGACACATTGTCGTCATCGAGATTACACCTTACTCCTTGTTTCTTTGAGCCTGATGTTGAGTAGTTTGCTGAGCATGCATCACCCGAATACGGCCGACCACCGCGTTTTTGATACACATCCCACCACACAAAAAAGCCTTCATGCTTCAATTCTAATGGACATATATAGTACATCCTCCCGGGATTCTAGACTGAGCGCGACGTTCGGAGGATCATCTCTCCATACCCTTCTGGGCACTGTGGAGCTGCGAGAAAGGTTATAACTACGAAACCTGCAAAACCACACAAAAGGTGCCTCCACTCAATATCTTAACAACTACACGGCAATGAACATATTGACCTAAAACAACAACAGAGCCATTGTCATGTAGTCAGATTGTCCATGTCTAAATAAACTTTTAATGCACATTTGGGCGGAGCAGAAACACAAATTGTCAAATTTTATCAGGACGTAGTACCTGTCAAGTTCAATTAGGATAAATCACATACACAAATCGCTCACAAATGATTGTACTCATACCTTCCACAAATTAGTCGTATGCTGCGTACCAATTCTTGTTAATGGTAATACCTGTTGTTCAGCCGAAACCTCTGCAATGGTAGAAAACCCTCGAATCTGAAAATTAGGAGTGAATGTTGCAACTCTCCCCCTTTCAATCTTTAACTGAAGGGCAAATGTGTAATTCCAATGTACAATATATTTTTGTACTGACCAACCAAATAGAAAATTAGACTCCCCAAGGAAATTAACTGTCGTACGGAAATTGATACCAAACAGAATATTAAACACTTCTTGACAAACTTAAAATAGGTTAGTAAGCCCGAACTATATTAAATGGAAATAAGTCTGAAAGGGAACCAAACGCCTCCTAATACTTTTAAAGATATTATTTTTTTGTGTTGAGTTGTGTTGAATACTCGTGTTCAACACTTTTCACGTGAAAAATTTACAAACATATCATTATATTCATATTGTGTTGTGTTTCTATAGTCGTATCCGTACATAAATCCTTACTTTCCATCAACCTTATATATATTAAAACAATAACAACAATGAAATGTCTTTCATTATTTGGTTTGAGGATCTATATTTGAGAAATTAACAAAAAAATTACTTTGTCACTTTTTTAGTTATATGGTTTGAACTGCTCGTTTCAAATTCTAAAATTAAAAAAGTGTTGATATTTGTTTTTAACAAAAATTTAGTTTTTTTTTTTTTTTTTTAAACACACACACACCTGAAGTGCTCATAGTGATTCGAAGTCGGTCATTGTTTTTGAAAAAGAATCCTCAAATCACTCGACCGATCCCTGTTGGCACAAATTTAGTCGTGCTTGTTTCTCTTGTTGTCGGAGACTGAGTATGTAACTTGCAAATTAATTCTCTCTTCCTTGTAATGTCCGAATTTTCCGCATTTAAAAATAACGTGTGCAGGTCACATATTCTGATTCTAATCGAAAATTTGCATGAATTTTGTGCTGGGAATTTATAATTACAGAATTTTAAACGTGTATTTTAGAACTTGAGGGCTAAAATAAAACAATTTGCAAATTTTAAGGACTAAAATTTATTATTTGTTAAGAAAAAAAAGATGAATTTTTAAAATTAGTGCTTTTTTTTTATATTATACTTTTAGTGTTTTTTTTTTGTGCATTACAACTTTGGTATTTTCTTCTTTTTGAAAAAACGGAATCACCGTAGTGAACAGTGATTCCGTTTTTTCAAAAAGATGATTCAATATAAAAATTTAGACACACTCATAAATTTTTGTATTGAACCCTATTTTTGAAAAAGCGGAATCACTATTCACTACATACATACTCATAAATTTTTGTATTGAATCCTCTTTTTGAAAAAACGTAATCACTGTTCACTATATTGTTTCCACTTTTTCAATAAGAAAAAAACATGAAAGTTGCAATACACAAAAAAAATATATACCAAAAATATAATATAAAAAAAAAATACACACAAAATTTAAAAAAACTGAAAAAAATCCACAAAACCTCAACAGAAATAGTGAAAAATTTTGCAGTAAGCCCCGAAAGTTTGGGTAATTTGAAGAAGGTCCTTGAGAAATACTTAGAAGAGTTAAAATAGGAGGTCAAATCTTCAGCTAGTTGTACAGTAGAGGCATAGTATGCCCCCCTAAGTGTACTGTACAGACGTCACTCGCATAACCTTTTACTTTCAATAACGTACACAAAATCTCATCATTGCAGACTATCTGAATTTCCTAGAAAATCATTCAAGGATACAACCGTAATTTCATATACAAAGAAAAACATACATTAATAGTCTGCCAAAATAACATTTTTGGATTCAAAATTATGTAACATTTGTAGAAGGACTAATTCCGAAAATCTCTAGCCTTTGCGGTATTTTACACTTTGTCCCATAATTTTGAATTGATACGTTTTTTTTTTTTTTGATATTTGAAAATTATTACACATAACTCATTTTAACAAAATTTAATTGTTGATTTCTTATCTATCATGATGACTCAAGTTTCAAGAACACCATCATCGTGTTCGTCTTACTAAGCAGAACAAAGTCCATCCCCCCAGTCAACCCTATTAGTCACTGAAAACCACTACAAAACTTCGTTCGTCGTGCGTTGCCTTTGACCGATGATTTCTGTTTGGTCGGTTGTCATATTTTAATTTCGAAACCATTATTGTGTTCCTTGCATCAATAACATCAATTTGATATATAAAATCACAACATTTAAAATATGTTTTGTACATATTTGCTTTGTTAAATGGGTTAAATGTGATATTTTTCAAAGGTTAAGAGAAAAATCACACCGATTTAAAAATTAGATGACAAAACGCAACAAAAACCATCAAGAACATAGGGATGTTTGGGATTAACCTAAGTATAATAATGTCTCAGAGTTATTTACCTAGAATGCTCGACCACTCAGTTATATTTATTCGGTCTAATTAGATCATAACTAAAATTACTTGGATTATAGGATTCCCCGCAAAACCAAGAAATACCATACAATATGTCCCTAAATTCTTGCAAGCGCGTGCATGAATATAAGGGTGAGTTATTTGCATAACTAACAAGTAATTTTTAGGCTTACATGGTATGTCGTTGCACTTTTCGAGACATGTATTGATAAATAATGTATTTCAGCTAATTTATTTTTAAAAACTAACGATTAGGGAGAGAATTGTCAAGTTCAAATTAAAACGTGAACTTTGAAGGAATTAAAATATCTGTTAGGATTGGATAAACCTAAAATATAACATCTTTTGATATTATGATTAATAATATATTAATCCTAACTCAACCCTCAAAAGTTAATTATTATGGGGAGGATTGCAGACCCAAATTATTATGAATTGAACTTTATATATTTGATTATTCGATATGAAATGACTGATGTATATATAATTTATTTCAAAATACTAATTAATATAGTCGATGATAAATTACGTAGAAGCATAATTAGGTTTACATAAAATTACAAAAATAACCATCTACATATAACATATATAGTTAGGCTACATGTATGAGTATGCAGATTCCTGCAGGTAGCATGAATTGGAGGGTTGATGTCTGCGTATGGTTGAATTTTGTTTTTGTATTGGAATTGGTATTTGTGAACGTAAGTGATGATGATGATACAGATAATTGATAGCTGGAAAAATAACAGCGATATTTCACGTGCTTATGTTCCTCCAATTCCGTCGATATCTGAGCTCTTCTTTGCATGCACTTACTCTTCCGATCATGCAGATTATTAAGACAAGCATTCATTACTCAGCGGCCACTATCACTAATTCTATATCGAGGATGAAAGTGGATACCCCGATATAAACGTGATATAATATAATTATGACTCTATGAATTTTTTCAAAAAAAAATTATTTGAAAAGTATCAATACAATACGATACATAAAATAATATTTTAAAAATTATTTATACATTAAAACTAGTTTTCTTTCCAAAGCAAATTAGTGGGAACACCATTTCAAGTCTGGACAGTAATTACAACTCTTCCCAAGAGATTTTTTTTTAGGAAAAATTACATTTAACTATCTTCATGTTTAGTTTAATTATAATTAAATTTCTATTATTTGTGTATTTATCATATAATCCCTAAATTTTACATTACGTTTGAGGTCCTGAGTCCTGATATCCTTTCGGATTCCGTTAGATTGGTTAGCTGTCTTTCTCAAATTGTCTTATTACAAATACATCTCTATAGTTTCTTTTTAATAACAAAACGATCTCTATACTTTTTAAAAATTGGGAAGGTCAATTGACTAATTTAATGGAACCCTAACGGACGTCAGGACCTTAAACGACATATAAAATTTAGAGACTATATGATAAATATACAAAGAATAGGGACTTGATTATAATTAAGTCAAACTTAATAGTAGTTGGATGTAAATTTCCCTTCTTTTTAATACATAAGTTTTAAACCTCTTACTTATTAGAAATGGCATAAATTTATGATCTAATCGGTTAGCACCGAACAAAAATATATGTAATAGAAATCCACAAAGAACCATAATAGTAATGATTTTTTTAATTTTCTTGGCCCGATTGATGAAAATACACCCCAGATAAATTCGTTTGTCGCAATGGCAGAGTTTGAATTAATTTCAGTATCAAAAAGTTATTTTTCAACAAGGAAAACACATACATAAAGAGATCATTTTAAAATTAGAAAAATCACCAACAATCGAATAATCTTTGAATGGTGGCCAATGTTGTGACTTGAATATAATATAAATAGTTATAGTTTTGAACTCTTGAGATCACGAAAATTTTCATATTTATACGTAATTCTACCATTAGTTCTCAGATTAGATGAATATTCTTGCAAAAACTATTGTATATTTGTATTCGATACCTTTTGCATAGCAATTTTAAATGAAGAAAATTCGTTTCACATCATCAAATTATCGTGTTAAGTTCGAACTTAGAATTGGTGCATCATCACTTTGGTCAAATTGTTCTCATCAAACAAGAGGACTACCATATATGTTATATATTTAGGTAAATTAGAGATTTCTTGCTTAAAATTATTATTAGATAGTGTTGTATCTCGAGCGAACGATACAGCACGAACTAAGTCTACAAAAGAAAACAAAATAAAGGGGTCGGAGAGGCTTTTGATCTAATATTTAATCTCCTATTTTTTGTATCGATACAAGTGCGATATATTAATATAATATGAAAACAAAAATTCTTTTAATCACACTCATCTATTGATACCTTTATAGAGCTCCTTTACTTTTCTAGTTGGCTAACCATTATCAATGGGTTGTTTATGATTTTTTTCTTGATTATATAAACTTGTGCCCTCTTTACTTTGATTGGAAAACATTGTTCTTAGATACACTAAATTGTTAGACTCTTTACATTGTTGGCAAGTATGTAATTTTTCTTTGAAAATTAAGGACAAAGTTGTCACTTCGTCTTATCCAATTCAACTAGCTTATTTAGCCACAATTTTTTTAACGGGTATATAACCCATTATTTCCCATTGTTAACCTGGGGCTCCGGTTTTAGGCCCTAATAATTAAATAGTGAAGTAAAAGGTTGGCAAACCCCTGAAGCATAACCAATCCGCTATTTTCTACTGAAGTAAAGGAGCTCTTAGAGTGTGAACTAATAAATTAAACGAGAAATGAAACATAAACTCCAGAAATTTTTCTTTTCTTTTTTTTTTTTTTTGTGTAAAAAACCGATCAATAAGACCGTGAGGGGTTTAAGAAGGTTTCCTTTCATATATTACAACAAAAACAAGAGATACATCAAGTCAATCCAAACATAAAAAATAAAAAAATAAAAAAAAAAGCTCGGAAATACCCTCGATGAGATATGAACAATCTTAAACTATTCAAATAAAGATTCGTCCCTTTCAAAAAAAAAAAAAAAAGATTCGTCCCCTTTGAGAATTCATCAAACCTAAACACAACTACATTAATCAAACTAACGGCTAAGTTCCAAACCACGACAATATTTTGGAACAACGAAAGAGTTGGCCCCACACCTGGGAGGTGTACCGTGTACGTAGTAGTTTGTAAAGTAATGGGGAAAAAGACGTAAAAGTCCCTACTAGTACCATAGGCGTCCGGCAGATATTAGAATCAAAAGTGTGATCTCTTATTGTACCGTCAACAGCCCCAAGCCTCTGGAACCATCATGCTCAAATCGTACGGCTTTCGGCAATCTGCACTATTACTATGCATGCATATATATGGCGTGCTATACCTTCCAAATCCTCTTTAACCACCGATTCGTTTCGTATTCCACGTACACCCTCAACTTGTACCAACGGGCAATACCACAACCACAAACTAAAGATATCAAATAATCCGACCAATCAAGTTAACCGGCTTGAAAAGACATGGCTTGGATTTGAATAGTTCTGGCTCGAAACTAGTTCAAATCGAAATCGGTATTCAAATTGAACTAGAACTCAAACATTGGCCAATAAGTCGGAGTTTGAGCTTAAATTTAAAAATGTAGACAGTATGATTTCGCGTTATTCGTATGTACATCCCTATCGAAATTGTGGCGCGACTTGTAAGCTATACTATTAGTGGCGGAGCCACATGATATTGAGGGTACAATTGATGCCCGTCGTTTTTATTTTTTTTTAGGAAGATTTACATTTGACTACCATAGTATTAAAACTAATTACAACGCAATTCATCTAAATTGAAAAATTATATTTTAATCCCTATAAATCTTGTATGGATTGAAGTTTTTAACGGAATTTATAAAAGTACAATTATGCCCCTGACGGTTGTATGACTGTTACATTGAATATATGATCAAAATTACAAAATCATCCCTAAAGTTTATAAAAAAAAAAAAACAAAACGATCGCTACAAATTATGAATTTAACAACGAATCAGGGGTATTTTTTGAATGACATAACGGAACCCTAGGGACCACAAACGGTTTCAAAAGTTAAGGACTAGAATATAAATTTTCAATTTAGATGGATTACGTTGTAATTAGGCCTAATAGTAGAGTAGTCAAATGTAATTTTTCCTTTTTTTATTATTATATAGATGTATGTATATGTAATTTTGTGTGATTTGTTTATTATTGACACACCTTATCAAAGTTAAAATTAATACTAGTGAGGGTTGGTATTGTAAATTATTAATAATTAAGATTACACGAAAAAAAAAATTATTGGATTTTTCTTTAGTATTATTTTTTGATAGACCCTCTTAAATAAAATTTCTGACTCCGTCACTGAATATTATGTGATGTGTTAGGTGCGTAACAACTTAAATTTTCAAATGAGATGATGGTTTGATTAGGTTAGAAACGATACAATGATGATTTGTGGTGCATAGATTTGTGATGCATTTCACTTCTCTAACAACAAACACCAAATAAGATTTGAGTACACCATTGATTAAAAAAACCCTAATCTTTTCATACAATGATTATCGTAAAACTCCTCATCACTAAACTATCTGAATGTTCCTATTAAACCCCGCCCGATCAAACACAATAATATTTCACTTATAAAAATACACACTGAAATAACGTTAATCCTAAGGCGAAATTAATTATACAAGGAAAGGGAGACATGAATATTAAGTGATTGTCAGCTTATTTGGAAGGTAAGTGCATGCAAAGTACAAGTTGGTTTTGGGAAAACTAAAAGCAAAAGTACAAATTCTGATCATCAATATCTGATGTTGTTGCTGCCTCGCCAATTGCCATAGCTGATAGCTCTCATCTTAATTAATGTTTGCATGCATTTACTGTTTCTGTTTCTGATTCTGATTCTGGGCTCATCGGATAAAGACTGAGGTCTGAGTAATGGTAATATATACATATTTAAATACATCGCTGACCTTTGTTGTAACTTGTTTCTTTGTTCTGAGCCCTTAGCTTTAACTACGTTGTTGGTCTTTGTCTCAACCCACCCGGTTTTTACCCATTGCGGAACGCCGAAACCATGCGCCTCATCCAACCACTTACACTTAATATTATTATTTTTTTTAAAATATTGTCGTTTCTCCAATTACTTTCTCAAAGACATGTCTATGGATTCGCCTCACACAATCACACATATTTTATTGTTTTAAAAAGGATTATATACACGGGCAAGTCCCGAAAACTCCCCAAATGATAAGTCCAATTCCTTTTAGCTCCCCATTTTAAAAAATGATGTATTAAAACTCAAGAATCGCGTATCAAAAACCCCAAATGATGTATTTGAAATACAAGGAAAAAATCATGTATCTAAATCCCAGAATCGCGTATCTAAAACCCCAAATGATGTATTTGAAAATGGGGAGCTAAAAGGAAGTTTTCAAACCCATGGGGAGTTTTCAAAAATTGCCCCTTATATACATCCATCACCCATTTTTTTGTGTTATTTGAAATGAATTTAAAAAACGGGAAATTCCCTAAAAATCCTCATATGTGAACTCAAATTCATCTTTGTTGCCAATTTTAAAAAATGTTTCTCTGAAGTTCCCAAATGAAAATCAAAAGTTTCGTTTACTCCCCATTTTTTTGAAATGTTGTATAAAAATTTAAGAATCACGTAACTAAATCACCAGATCTGGTATATTCCATTATTGTAAAGTTTCTCAAATAGGTCTTATCATATTTTATGTTTTGATAGTATATTTCCATTCTTGGTGATATTTCTTCATAAACTATTGTTTTTAATTTTTTGCTTCTTAATAAGAATTTACATGGTATTTAATATATTCTTTCCAATATTTTTTTTATATTCTTTGGAAATTTTGATTTTGATTTATGCACTCTTTTGTCTATTATGTAATTTTAATATTTAAAATTGAGTTTTCTATCGTGTGTGATTTAAACAACACGTGAAGATTTTCTATACTTAGTTTTATAAAATACAAGATTTTTTATGCTAATTTTTAAAATATAGAATTTATCTTGCATTTTTTATATTTGACCGAGTTCTTTAAGCAATTATTCCTTTTTTAAAAGCTAATTGTTGCTAATTCTTCATCTACTCTAAACTAACTTAATTTTTTATCAATGCAGGTAATCAAATTATACAACACATGACTATTATTTATTAGGAAAAATCATATATTATTATATTCAAATAATTTTACTAAACATCACAAATAATTTGGTATATTTATTTACCTTCCTAAATATTAGAAAATATAGATATTTATAAAAGATTAAGCACAACCCTAGTTTTCTTAGTTATAATAAAATTAGTAATTTAATAAATTATATATTCTACTCGACCGACTACTATAATGCACAGATACAGATACCGTGAAACACGATACGAATATAGCTACACGAAATTTTTTTTTTTGAATTTCCAAAGTAAGAAGCACCTAATATAAATATTCGACAAGATACAATAAATTAATATTTTTAAAAATATTGATGCATTAAATATCTAATATCAACCTTTGCTCAGGGGAGATTAGTATTCCCAAGCATTAAAACATAATTAGTTAGTATGTCTCATTTTTTCCGTTGGATCAAGTAACTTATTAGAATGTTAAAGGTCACAGTGAATAAAATTCACTACAAGCAAGAAAACATCTGGTTCATCAGTTTAATTTGGAAGAAATCACAACAATTAAGAGTTAGGTGTAATTCTAATTCAAACTAAGGGTTAATTACATCTAGATCCCTTCCGAGTTTAGTATATTACAATTGGATCCCTGTTAGTCATTTTATTACAGTTTGACCCCTTCTAAAATTTCGAAATTACTAAACGGTGAAAAAAAGATACAATTTCGTTAAATATTTCACGGAATATTCCAAATAATTGTGAAATAACCATTATATTCAAAATAATTGTTTGTTTAAACGTTTATTTATTCTAAAAAAACGTGATTTTTTTTTCTACTTTTATAAAACATGATCTTAGAACCAAACATAATGGTCGTTTCACAATTATTTGGAATATAACACAATTATTTGGAATATAACGTGAAATATTTAACGGAATCGTATATTTTCTTCACCGTTTAGTAATTTCGAAATTTTAGAAATGGTCAAACTGTAATAAAATGACTAACAGGGGTCCAATTATAATATACTAAACTCGGAAGGGGTCTAAATATAATTAACCCTTCAAACTAATTTCAATAAACTAATTAAATAGGGAAAGGAAGTATTCTAGGTCATAAATATTAAAAATTATCCAATCAAAAGATATATATAATTAATTAATTAAATTGGCTCACATGCTTGAAATTTTTAGAACCAAGGGTATACAAAAGCTTGGGAAAATACACCTCTCTTCCTTTATATAAAAAATCATGTATATTGCCCAAAATAATAGTCAAATTTTACATTTCTTTTACTATTTTATACTTTTTTTTAACACACACAAAAATTCGATGTTATGCATATTACAAGATGAATATAAATATAACTATATAAATAGATAGAAAAGAAAACCAAAATTGGGGTCCTAACATTTCATGCCCACAAAACATAGTAAAGAAGGAACACAAGCAATTCTAGCAAAATATACTTTCATAACTAATGCTCAATAGACATACCTTCCCCACACAAAATCTTCCAACCAAACTAACACATACATATATTAATATTATATATATAGAGTTATATATAAATATATATATATCCTAGGAAAAACATTAAAAAAAAAGCCATAATCGAACTACAATAAGTCAATAACCAAAGTCTTAAAACGGAACATTCCTATCCTCAGCAACAACGGTCAACGGATACTTCATCTCACAGGACAGCTTCAGCACCTCACTCAACTCCACCGGAGAACCCTCCGCCGCCGCCCACTCGAAGCCGCGCACCAGCTGCGCCACCCACATCGCCACCGTCACCATCCCAAGATTCTTCCCGGGGCACACCCTCCGCCCCGCCCCAAACGGCGCCAGCCTCAAATCCCCGCCGCGAACATCCACATCGGCGCCGCCCATGGCGGCGACAAACCTCTCCGGCTTGAATTCCGACGGGTCCGCCCACACCGCCGCGTCGTGGGTGATGGCCCACATGTTGACCATGGCAGTGGTGGCGGCGGGGATCACCATCCCGTTGCTGAGGCGGACGTCGGCGGTGGAGAGGCGGGCCCACGAGAGGAGTGGGCCAGGTGGGTGGAGGCGGAGGGTCTCTTTCACCACCGCCTGAAGATACGGCAGCGCCGCCACGTCGGCGTCAGTTAAGGCGGCGTAGTTCTTTGCAGCTGCTGCAGAGTCCAGTTCCTCACGTAGCTTTTGTTGTACCTCAGGGTGGAGCACCACCTCCGCCATCACCCACTCAGTGAGCAGCGCCGTCGTGTCGGTTCCCCGGAATATCATTTCCTACATCAAGATCACAAATTTAACCTAATTATACACATGTCGTACAAAATGATTACAAATTGTATATATATATATCAAGAACACAAAATTAAACTAACCCATAACACAGCGATCATATCATTTTCTCCTAGCTTCTCATCTCCATCCAAAGACAGCAAAACATCGACGAAATCACCACTATCAGAAACATCTCCGCCCCGATTCTTGATTTTATGTTCATCAATGATGTTCTTCACGAATTTCCTCACACGAGGAACAAGGGCTTCGCAACGAGCGACAATGCGAGAAGGATCGTAGAAGTAGGACAGCCATGGGAGATAATCTGACCAATTGAAAGCTCCAAGAAGCTCAAACCCTTCCCTCACCATTTCCTTGAGCTCCCTCAGCTCTCCATTATCATATTCAGGATCGTAACGCTTACCAAAAACGCTTCCCATGATGTTATTCAAAGCCGCGGCCTGTAAATGCTTCCTCAGAGTAACGGAACCTTTTTCCAACTGTTCGTTTCTTATGTTTGTCATCATGGCGGCGCAATCGTTGAGTCGGCCGGGTGCGTGGGCAGCAATGCGGCGGGGGGCGAAGAGGTGGGAGGCGGCGATGCGGCGGAGGAGGCGCCAGTAGGTGCCGTTGGGGGCGAAGCCGATTGCGCGGCTGAACATGAGGCTCCGCGCCGACTGCTTGATAGGGCGGTCGGCGAAATGAGGAGAGGTTAGAATTTCCTTAGCCGACACTGGGTCGGAAGCCACCACCACCGGCGTGGAGCCGAGGCTGAAAGCCATGAGGTGCTTGGCGTTCATGGCGGCAACCATGGCGGCCAAGGAGCGGTGGGCCAAGCCGCGGCTGAGAGTGAAGAGACTGCCGCAGAAGGGGAGGCCGCGCGGGCCGGGGATGGCGACGGTGCCGCCTTTGTTCCTGCCGTTCTTCCAGGCGGCGCCGCCGGGGGAGAAAGCCCAGGTGAGGAGTGCGAGGGAGATGAAGGCGAGGAGGAGAGAAAAGAGTAGGTATTGATCGAGGAGGGTTTCGGAGCCGAGGAAAGCGGGAAGAGTGAAGATCCACCAGCTTTGATCTTTGGTTGCCATGGCTAAAGACATTGATTTTCTCAGAGGTTGCTTATGAGTGTTTGTGAGGGTTTTGGAGAGAGTGGTGAGGAGTTACGGAGAGGAGTGGTGGAGTATATATAGGCGGAGGAAAGGGGCATAAGAGGGAATGTTTAATTAGGCTAAAGAATGTTATGTTAATTACACTTATTAATACTAAATAGTTGTGGGATTAATTAACAACATGAACTCATAATTTGTATGATTAGTTAGAGTAGGTGTTGGAATGGTCTCATGTTTTGTTCTTTTTGACTAAATAGATTAGGTATAAGGAAATCATGCAATTGAATTTGTTTGGTAAAATGAGAATTCTTTGCAGCGAGTAAGGATTGGACACCGATTGCATTATTAAAATATTAAATTTTAGATATTAATAGCTACGTTTTTAAGAATTCAAACATAAAATTTTTGGTTAAACTAGCATAAAAAGATTATTTCTGATGAACATATAGAGACTGTGACTCGTATAGAACATTGCATCTATAGCAATTGTGATCGATAAGGATAAAGATTGTATTACTAAAATATTAAATTTTAAATATTGATAGCTACGTTTTTAAGAATTGAAATATAAAATTTTTGGTTAAGCTAGCATAACAAAGATTGCTTTCGATGAACACATAGAGACTGTGAGTCATATAGAACATTGCATGGATAGCAATTGTGATCAATAAGAATAGGGTTTTCGATTGGTTTAGAATCCTCTCCCCTTTTAGTCGAGCTCAACCCTCTCCCGTTGGTCGAGCTGCTACGCGCCTCTCCAAAAGGTCGTTTAGAATCCTAGCTGATCTCCCTCTCTATTTTCAAAAGTATATAGAAATGGTAGGCACTGGGAGTGAGTGAACTACAGGGGATAAAGGGGCAACCTCTCTATGGAAGGGAAGGGAAAGGTTTTCAAGTTTATATTTCATCTCTTGGTTTGATCACTAAGTTTATTATACCAAAAATCATGTGATATACCTAATTAGCAATTTGAACCATGTGATTTGAAATATCTTAAAGGAACCCTGTGATTGTATTAATTTAACACTCAAAACCCTACAGTCGTGGTTGTAATTGTTACGATCGTATAGTTTTGAGTGTTAATTTAGTGTTAATTTAATACAATCATAGGGTTTGATTTGAGACATTTCAAATCACAGGATTTGAGATGTTACTTAGATATATAACAACTAACAGGAAGTGATCGAACAAAAAACTTTTTGATCAAATACATGTTCCAAATGTATTAATAAACCGTTCAGATTGAGAGAATAAAATAATTATAATATGAAAAATATTTTAATTTTTTATTTTTATTTTGAATCGCTTATTTATATATTTAACACGTATATGTGATCGAAATAATAAATAAAACAAAAAATTTAAAATGCCCGACCAGTACATGTATATATAGCATACTGCAACCTCGAAAGTTCAAATATATAGTAAGGCGAAAAAAAAAAAATTGTATGAATACTAAGGTATAATTTCTCTTTTAATTAACTTAATTATGTTCAAGCTAATATATTATTACCGGCTAATAAGGGTCGGTCCAAGTGGTTAATGGGTTCATTCTCCAAATCAAGGTCTTGGGTTTGAATTCTGCTTGAGTGTTCGTATGTTAAATTTTTTTTTTTTTTAAAAACTAATATATCATTACCATTGACGCAATATATTTGCTCTCGATTTGGTTGATTACTCCCATGCACAAACATTAATTTTGTTTTATAGTGTCTTAATGTTGATAAATTAAACTTTAAACTTTAGTCTTCACTTAGTTAATTGTTAATATGTGTTATTAATTACGTATTTTATACGACTGTAATATTTACTTTTGACTATCATATTTTACTGATTTATTATATGTGGTCAATTTTAATTTTATTAATAATGTGCGTGGTGCGTTCATGCATCTCATGCACGAAATATATTTTTATTTTTGAGTGAGACTATAGTAAAATGTATTCTTATTTGAAAAGTTAGTGTTCGATTGTGTTCGTTTACCAAGTTATATTTAAATATTAATCCAACAAATTCTATAATTATTTTATTTTTGAATTGCGACAAAAGTTTGTCAACATGTATGGTTCAAAATATCATACTATCTTATATTACTCTTATGTAAATTGAAAATTACGGTGCACCTAAAAATCATGTTATCAATGGATTTTCACATCATCACTCTAATTTCATATTAGTATAATATTATCCACTTTGAGTTAAGTTCTTATGGATTTATTTTTTGACACCTCCCAAAAGACCTTGTATTAATTAAATTGGGTGAATATTTACATTTTATATATTAGATAAATTTCCATTCTGATGTGAGATATGTTTGGTTTCCAACAATGGTTAGAGCAAGACTCATTAAATTTAAGAATATCGAATTCAAAGTATATTTTTTCAGAATAAGGTATTTCGTACCGATAATATTTTCTAATGTTTATAGCATAAATATTTAATTTTATATATATGAAGGGTGACAAAATCTTGAGCGATAAGTGTATCAATAAAAATCTAAACACTTTAATATAAATAATAATAATAATTCCTAATTTCAAATATATAATTAGAAACATCATAAAATACATTAATTAGGTTGACTTACATATAAATTAGACAAGTGTAGATGTGCATGCGTGTGTAACAAACAAGAATGAAAGTGGCTTGTTGGTTTGACAATTCCAAAACCATTTTCTTAATCCCAATACTTTAATGTAAAAATTATTTATTAATATAAACCTAGTACCATCACTATCATATGTATGTATGTTTTTGACTTTTATTAAATTTAAATCATTTTGAAATTATCTATGTATGCTTTAAAGTCAAAGGGGGTTATGAAGAGTGGACTAAATAAAGTGTTAGGGTTAATTCCACTTACCCCCATCCTTTGGGTCATAGGGTGCTTGGCCCACCATCCTCTCGTTTTAAGTCATTAATCTTTTAATCTTTATAAAACGTAATATTTAACTCGTTTTCGCTGGAATCTTAGAAAATAGTACGTTCATCTTTTTTTAACGTGATTTATAAAGTTAATTTTGTAGAGATCAAGTTTCAAACGTGTTAATATTATACATCAAATCGAAGGTTTCGATGCAAAGAATAAAAGAATGGTTTCAAAATCAAAATTCGACAACCAACGAAAGAGAAATCGCCGGTAAAAGATGGCATAAGGCCTACAAATCTTTTCAAGCGAAGTTCATTACTTTCGATGACTAATAGGGTTGAATGGGATATGAATTTTGTTCTTCTTGGAAAGAGGAACACGACGATAGTGATCTTTACTTTTCGGTCGTTGTGATGGAGGAGAAATCAACGATCAAAGTTCAACTTGAACGGAATATTCCACCAAAATTATCTAAAAGGGGTTAACGTTAGGGATGCAAACGAGCCGAGTTGGCTCACGAGCCCCGTGAGCAAGCTCGAGCCAAGCCAGAGTCCAAGCCCTTTTGAGTCTGGCTCGTGGCTCGCGAGCCGGCATATTTAATTAAAAAATAATATTTTAAAATTTATATATATATATATTGATTTTTATATGAAATTAATAAAAAAATAATATATTTATTATAAATATGTATGTATATTTAATTAATATATATTATTATATATAAAATATATTAATTTATTAAAAAAATTAATTTTTAATTTAAAATAATATTAATTCCCCCGAGCCTCGTCAGTCCCAACATTGGTCGAGCCGAGCTCGAGCCATGAGAAAATGCCTAAGCTCGGCTCGTTTACATCCCTGGTTAATGTTTAAAAAAAATTAAGGTGCTAATCGCCCCAAATGAAAAAATGGGGGGCAAAGCGGCCCAGGACCAAAGGACGGGAGGTTAAGTGGAATTAACCGTAAAGTGTCAATTACATGCTTTAGTTGAGTAATAGTGATACTAATCCAATCAAAATCACAAAGTCCTACTAATCCAGTCAAAATCACAAGTTCTCCCAACCCTCATGTATTCTATAAAATTCTTTTTTAATTTTATGGTGCTTGCTCTGTTGTCAATGCCCAATCATTTAGAATTTATAATTAGTGGGATTGAGTAGAACATTGGGGCTCGGAAAGATGAACAAGATGATTTTTCGAGGGTCGTGGATCCTTTCTATTAATACAAACACACACGGTTAGAACTGTAAAATGGAGAATACTTTTACCTCTACGATTTTTAAGTCAATAAACTTTTGTTGGGGACATACCTTAGAGCCCAAGGTTCAGCTCAACACAATCAAGCCCAAGACTCAACCCATAACGCGAGCTAGAGATAAAGGAATTCTGTAGGATCATAACAACTCGGATATGAGATCTCCAACAGATAACTCCAATCATGATAATCCGCATGATAATCAGGAAACGTGAATAACTAAACGATAAGAACAATAAGTCCGATATTCTATAAATACAACCTTTGAGATATGACAATCTAAGTTTTTTGGTCTGATCTCTTGATTGATCTCTCCTAAACTTTGGCTTATTTCGGTAAGATCCTCGAGGAAGGAGGATTAATTATTAAGGGTTTGGGTTAGAACGCATCAACTTTATATGTAGATTCATGTGAATCAGAGACAAAAAGTGGTTGGGATTACTTGGGCATTGTGATGAATTCACTGTATCTTACGTAGGAGACAAACAAGGATCTCCTAGTAATTCACTATATCTTACGTACGAGATGCAGTTTGATAATTCATTGTTTTCGTCCTTTCCCTATTCTTTCTTTTGGGCCAAGCTCCTGTTAAGCCCGTTGGGCCTATTAAACTCTTATTAATTAAGTCTGGCTTTTGTAATTAAAACATTGTAGAGTCCATACAATTTTCTTTATTACCCCATCAAAATTATTCGGGGTAACACCCTAAATTATCAAAATCTATATATATATAATTTAGAACCCTTGAGACTATCCACGTGTATGCTGATGTGGATAGCCTTAATAATTTTTAAAATTATTTCTCTTTTTTAGATAGTTATTTATAAAATATGATGAAAACAATACAATGAAGTTATCTCAGTTTTAAATTTTTATATCTTTTAAAATTCCACTTAATTCTCATAATTTGTTACTCACATATATTTGAATTAAAAACTCAAGTACAAAAGCAAATTTGTTTTACAAAATACGCAAAGAAGTTATCTTGAGAAATTCTGAATGAAAGTTTGTTACTAACAACTATCTGAATTCAAACTCAAGTACCAAAGAAATTTTCCAGATTACAAGTTTATCTAAATTATTTTCTTATCTTTTAACTTGAATTCAAAAATCAAGTTTATCTTATTGTTCAATATTTTACGTGTTTTTAGTGTAACTGTTTACACAAATTTTCATTGAATCTGCAATAATCGATTACAAAATACAAGAAAATAGGGAAAACAAAGGATTTAACAATTTAATTGTAAATAAAGTGTTACAATATCTGAATATCCTCTGATTCTTCTTGAATAGCAGACTCGAGGGCTTGATGCTTGATCTCGAATCAAACTGGAGAACTTGGTTAAATTTGGTTGGAAGTGTTGGCTCGTTGCATGGACAACACTTCGAGATAGCAAGTGGCAATGACTCAAAGATTTGAGAGCTTGAATGCATTTCGTTCTTGAGAACTTGTGACTTGTGATTTGTAATGTGATTTGTGACTTGATGTTATGTGAACTTGTAGCCTTTATTTATAGGCCTTCAGTTCTTCACTTGGGCTTCATGAGCTTGGTCCTGAATTTAAAGTCCACACAATAAAGAAGTGGGCTTTACTTTATTTTAATGGATCATTTTTTAATCCATTTAGTTAATTTAAGAATAAGAATATAAGTTCATAATTCTTATCCCAAATTAAATATTGAAGCCCAAAATTATTATGGACTCATGATAAAAACTAATAATTAATAGCCAATTTACTTGGGCCACCAATTAATAATTTATTTCGAATTTTTTGTGTCAACAGATGCCCCCACTTCAAGGTTCGGAACGAGCGTCGAACATTCGCGAGGCCGGACTTGAAGTATTCCACCGTTTCCTTGCATTCCCGGGTGTTGGGCCCGTTTTGTGATTTGAGAGTCACGGCAATTTCGTAGCACAACACTCAGCTTTCTTCTTATTTCGTTGGCACACATTTTTTTTTTTTTTTAGCCCAAATCAAAGCAAACCAATTAATTTGCCTTCGTGGACTTTTGATGATTGGGGGCTACCCATTTCCTTGTTTTGTTTCTTTTATATGTCAGAAAGAAAGTGGACCCAATGAATTAGCCCACAACAAATTAGCCCCACTGCCCATTTCTCAATTTGCTTTGATTGATTGTTTTCCTTTTTTTTTTTTTTTTGGAAATATCACCGCACATCACAGTGTTTGCAGGAGACAATTAGTGCCCAAGGGACACCCAAGACTTATTTTAGGGATATAACCCTCAATTTTTTTTCCTTTTTTTTATTCTCTATTATCTGACGTGACTAATAATCACGTCATATCTTTCAAATTCAGATCTCCCACCCAAATCAAACCTAGTTTCTTTTTTTCTTCGCCGTTTCTTCTTCTCTCCTTCTCTTTTTCTCTTCTTCTTCTCTTCTTCAACGATGAAAAACAGAGATGGTCTTGTCGCCTGCACCTCTCCTTCTCACATTCTCTCATCGCGATTCGTCTTCTCACCTTCTCTCGCCGTCGATAATCGGGATGAATTCAGTTTTTCTTCTTCAACGATGAATCAGGATGAATCTCCTCTCCTTGTACAAACATGACAAAGATAATCGGATGAATTTAAAAAATTATCCATAATATTTTTCTTCTTCTTCTTTTTTTTTGTCTCAATCTTCGAGAACTTGAAGATATATGAAATCGCGTGAATTCTTTTGAAGATCGCGTGACTCGATCTTCAAAAGAAATCACGCGACTTCATAGAATTATGAAGTCGCTGCGCGATTATGATAGTCGAGCACGCGATTTCATAATTCTATGAAGATCGCGTGATTTCTCTTGAAGATCGCGTGACTCGATCTTCAAAAGAAATCACGCGACTTCATAGAATTATGAAGTCGCTGCGCGATTATGATAGTCGAGCACGCGACTTCATAATTCACTGAAATCGCGTGAATTCCTTTGAAGATCGCGTGACTCGATCTTCAAGAGAAATCACGCGATTTCATAGATTTATGAAATCGCGTGATTTCTTTTGAAGATCGAGTCACGCGATTTCAAAAAATAATAAAAGAAAGAAAAAAAAAAGAAAAAAAAAATTGAAGAAGAATAAAAATAATTAAAAAAAAATAAAGAAAATAAAAGAAAAAAAGAAAAGAAAAAAATCGAGTGAGCGATTTCTGAGATCGCCCACTCGATTTGTACACGTGGAAAATAATTATATTTAATATTTATTTTATTAGACAAAATTAAAAAAAGGGTTATATACCCAATTTTTTTAAAACTAGGGGTTACATAACTAAAAAAAAACTTCGACGTCCCTTTTAACCGAATGGCCCTTGTTTGCAGCGGCGGAGGCTCAGTATCGCATTTCTTCCTTCGTTTCCATTTTTTTTTTTTAGTAAATTTGGGACTTCACTTAATCACGCACCAATTTTGGAGTGGATTGTTTGATGTTGTGAGCAAGTGAATCCGTGATTCGACCTTTCCCTTTTTGTGGAGTGCAGCGATGCAGCTTGGAGCAAATCTTGGGCTGAAAATCAACATAATTGGGGCGGCAATAAAATGGAGGAAAATTAAACTTTCCTTTCTCCCTGATTGCAGCGATTCCGGTGTTGATATGCCCAAAATTAAGGATCAAATTTGTATGACTCTGCTCAAATACGAAAGCTTCGTGAGGGGAAAAAGATTTGCCAGGAAATTTGTTTCCTTAGTTTTCAAATTTGTGTTCCCAATCCTCTTGTTCTTGGGCGGATTTGGGGCCATTTTCAGAAATCTTCCCTTAACTTTTATGCTCCGAGTCTGTATATAACTGAGGGATTTTTGTAAATGTAGCCAAACCCCAATAGTCTCCCCTCAATCTCCAGAACTCTATACAGAAAACAGTAAATGTTAGTTGGTCTTGTTGCATCTTGGTGAGGGTGGAGATTTCTGTTCATTTGTTCTCCCCCCTTTTTTTTGTTTCTTCACTCCTTTATACTGAAAAGTGTGCTTGTTTCTGAAAGTGCAGAATTTGATAGAGAATTTCACCATATTGAATATTCTTGAACCGGAACCATTCGTTGAGGCTTCGTACAGTCTGAGTTCTGAGAGCTCTCGTCTCCCCCATCCTTTCTGGTTGAGTCAGAAGCCAAAGAAAAGAGTATAAGCTCTTCCCACTGTTGTCGTCCCGTTATCAACAAGAAGCAGACATAACTGGACTCTTCTTTTCTTAATTGTTTTGTCATTTTTTTTTACTTCTCATCTTTTGGCTTAACAGTCCGCTGCTTCTATAGGCGTGAGAATCCGGTGGAGAGATTTTCGATTCAAAGGGACATTGTTTTGAGTTGGAAGCTGTTCATCCGTGCGTCTGCAACTAATATCAGTTGAGGGTTGCTGTTTGCTTTTGAAAGAAGAATATTTCAGTTTCCTTTCTTCCACCCGGCCAGAGCTTGAGGTAAAGAGGGATATAAAATCTCCTTTCGCGATCTGATCAACGACTCAAGACCAGGGAATGGGATTGAACAGAACTTAAATTACCCTTTGATGAACATTTTTTTTTTTAAGGGATAACTTGATTCTGAATAATAAGCAACCAGGATTAAACATTTCGAAACCAAGTCAAAGACTTTAAAAATGGTGGGCCATACTTTATTTTAAAATATGGCGTCTCCTCAACCAGCAGTGCTACAACTTCAATTTAATGAACATTTATTTGTTCAATCATTAAATAAATTAATAAATAATTTATTTATTCCTTCGTTTGACTCGTCCGATTTGATTCACTTATTTCGATACTTTTCAGGTAGAACATCTGACATGGACATCGAAGTTCGTCGTCCCCACACATTATCATCAAGGGTTGTAGGGAAGATTCGAAGGTCAAAAGCACCGCTCTACCGATGCATGAACCGGTCAAAAGCATCCATCACTCCAAGACGCGCTCATCCGACAAACCACCACATCTTTTGGAATGGACCGTTGAGGCAGCCATAGAAACCACCAACCCGTACTCCGGCGTCACCTTCGAGTCCTTCTGCTGAAGTCTCCACTCCATCATGGCCATCAGACGGAATTCAAGCTTCCGAACTATCACCTCAACCACAGCAGCCACCTATGGAGGATGCCACCATCCAGACTCGGCGAAGTTTCCTTCCATGACGGTTATTGGGAATGGACCGAGGATATCTTGAGCCACTATGCAGAGACCCTTGATCGAGCCAAGATCCACAATGCTGTTCATGCCTCTCTTTTCACGTACGTTTGCAACAAAAACGTCTTCCAGGCCTTTTTAGAGTTGTGGTGCCCTTCAATCAACAACTTACATACTTCTGTCGGAGAGCTCTCAACTTCTTTGTGGGATGTACGTGGACTTTGTGGACTACCAGTACGAGGAGAGTTCTATGATGAAGCCGTTCCTTCCGCCAAAGATTTGTTGGGCATTGATGGTCACTCACCTTCCATACCTCAAAGTTGCAGACACCTACTTCTGGCTTACCACCGGCTCTCCAAAGATTCTGACGCCGTGTCTATTTCTGATTGGGTAAAGTTTTGGTTTAGAGGGCCCCTCAGATACGTTGAGCCTCCGCTGCGCACCACCAGGAAGAGGCAGACTAGACCTAAATCTTCTCACAATTCATCCGGGAAGGTTGATGTGCCACCTTCACCTCGCACCAAGGAATTTGATGATCCTTTTCTGATGTTAGAAGTTGAGGAGCATGCCAGGGCAGAGACTTATCTAGCCGCTTTCATAGTGATCGTGTCGAATTCCGGATCGATGACGTGTCCCGGAATAGTCGACTTTGACCACTTGAAATTTGTGGATGCGGTAGAGCTCGAGATGGAGTTGACCTAGAAGAAGCAACAAACGTGAGCTTCGGACCGACAAAGGACGGGGTGGGTGATTCCCTTTGTCGGCACTCCGACGCTCAAGTCAGTGTCGAGTGGCTGAGAGCTTATCGAGTGACTTGAACGCTTTTAATATGGTAGTTGTATCTGTAATTGGCATTTATGGAGGGGGTATTTATACCTATTGAAGTAATGATTACCTGTACAGTGTAACCTGCAGGTGCATTAAATGCGCCAACTGCTCCGTACGGTCTGTCAGGTCCCATTAAATGCTTAAAACGGCGGAGTGGGCCCCGGGGATGGTATCCCCTAAACCGTATGGTCGAGTATCGCCGACTTGCCTTGTTCTTGGTCGATTGTACTTCGGCTGGCCTTGGGGGCAGTCGAGCCGACACGGTCGAATGGTCTGCATTTACCTTCTTGAAGGGTTTATCGTTGAGGTGACCGATTCGGATGCTTACGGGGCACCTTTGACCGGTCCTTCCTTCCATGCGTCTTGCGGATAGTGGTCCACATGTTGCCAGCGTGGTGGCACCGGATTGACCCACGTCATTAGCCCCCGGAAAGGCGGTGCCACGATGATGTGGCAGCGTCCTTTCGAATTTCGAGAAGTGGGCCCCCAGGCATAATGATGACGACGGTTCGCCTTCGATTTTCCCGCCCAAGGTAACCTCTATAAATGGCCCCTTAGGGTCTTCATTTCTTCCCTTCACTTTTTAGAAATTTTCTGAGCATTTCGAGTTCTTCAGAGCTTTTCGAGCCCAGCTTCCGGATCCTTCGAGTCGACCAAGTCACCTGCAAAGTTTTCCGGTAAGCCCTTTTGACTTAGCTTCTTTCCTTCTTACTGCTTTAATTTCTTTATTTTCTTGTTTATTTGGGAGTCCGTAATCGAGTGAGAAGATCCCCATCTCGAAAAACGTTCAACTCGATCCTTGACACCCAACACCTTGATCCTTATTTCAAGGAGAAAGCGGAATTCAAGGGAAACCGATCGAAGAATTATTGAGCAGTGGGATGTCTTCTTCTACCTCGACTAGTTCAGACTTGTCGGATAAAATTCCTGGACCCGGGGATGAAATAAACTCACTCTCCTCGTCGCCGAGCAAGGAGAAATCGGTTAGGTCCCAGGCTTCAGGTGAGGCAAGTGAATCGGAAGAATCGGGGGAATCGGATGATAGGCAATCGGCCTCCCCTTTAGGTCCCGTAACCTCGGCTGAGCCCTTAACAACAGTACCCCCTGTGGGGATGATTATAGGGTCCGAGTATTCGAGTCGAGTAGGAGGTGCAGGGCCATCGACTTCGGAGAGTCGAGGTGAGGATGTCGTACATATCCCTTACGGTAGGAAGTCCCCCGACCGGATTCTAGACAAGGACCCTAGGCTGGTCGACAGCAAAGTATCGCCCAAAATGTTTGAAGATTTTAGAAAGATTTTGTTTGGAGGGGACATAGAGTTAGGGGGGTATAGTATAATCCGACCTCGAAGAGGGCAAACTATGACTGATCCTCCGACCAACTGCATAGTAGTAACCTGGAAAATGGTTCAAACAGGGTTTCGGATTCCAGTCGACGATGACATCCTCGACATCCTGAACCATTTGAACATCAGCCCGGTCCAATTGATGCCGAATGGTTATGCGATGCTCAACGGGGTCCGAGTCCTGATGAAGTATTTTGGGATTCCAATGCTTGGAGTGGCCAAGGATCTTTTCAATGTGAGTGTGACCAAAGAGAAATCCGGGTCGGGCTATGGGTTCGTGCAGTTGTCATTTAAACAGAAACGCAAGCTCACGACATTGCCAACTTCCTCAAACGGGCATACTTGGAAACAACAGTTTGTATATGTCGAGAGTGAGTCGGGGTGGCCGCACCTTTGGAACAGAATGTGGTGTTGGAGGCCTAGCCCGACATTGCCGATTGTAGCTACTCGCTGGTCGAACACCTTCATTCGAGATATGTTGTCCCTCGGGCAATTCGATTGCAAAAGGCTGATCGAGGACAAGGTCCTAGTCGACTTCGGCTTAGCCCCCGGGCTCGCCAGTCGGACATTCGACCCGGGTAAAACGGGCGACCTAGTCGACTTATTTATTTGCTTGTTGTCACCTTCTGAATTTCGTACTCTCAAGTCGGTTCTAATCCCGAGTTTCTCCTCTTTTGTAGATAAAGTGATAATGAGTCGATTGGCGAAGATGAGGGCCGACATGGAGGAGCTCGCGGCCCAACACGCCAAAGCAAAGGCGATCGGGGTGGCACAGCCCCACAAAACAATGGATGCCACCCTCCCGAGGCCGTCGAATTAAACAGGAACCGAGCCGAGTCAATCGCCGGCCCCGCAGACCTTAAAGAGGAAGGAGAAAGCCCCCGTCTCTGAGCCCGAGAGGAAGCGCTCGAAAAAGGAGAGAGATTCGAAAGGCGTGCCAGCCCCCAAGCCGGCGAAAGACACCGATCAAGTGGTGGGCAACCAGTCGAGGGTTACGATTTTTACCGGCTCCCTACCCTCGACTCCTTCGGGGACCGAGAAAACCCCGACCCCATTCTCTTCCGAGGCCGTGAGGGTGTCACACCTCCCGTTCCACCCCCCAAAGGGCGACGTCTCCGACTTCTTCAAAATGCTCAAAATTTCCGAGCCTCACCTTCCCGGGGGTTACAAATTAATTGGGGATGACGGTAAGCCCAGGCGGATCGGGTCGGTTCCTCGGGACAACCGTGCTGCCGGGGCAGTGTACCATTGCTGCCAAGTTCCCATCGACCACGAATCGAGATGGAAGATGTCCGAGGTCGAGCTGGAAATGTCAGCGGCCGTGAAGGTCATCGGGGTAAGGACCAAAATTCTTTCCATCTTTTGCCTCGATTATGGTCCAATGACCTCCCTTATTTCTGTGTTACAGCTTGCCCAGGACGTTCATCACATGAGTCAGAGGGCCCAAATCTATAAAGAAGGGAGGGCGCGTTGGGAGGCCAAGGCAGGGATCGACTCGGAGGTCGAGACTTTGAAGAGGAGGGTGCAAGAGCTGGAAACTGAGAAGGCGAGCCTCGGCTCGAGCGCGAAGGCGGCAATGCTGGGGAAAGAGAAGGCAGAGGCGGCCTTTGCTGAAACTACAAAGCAACTAGAGGCCAAAAAGGAGAAACTGCTCGAGGCCCACAAGAAGCTTGATGAAGAGGCCGAGAAGACCCTCTCCGCTTTCAAAGATGGGGAGTCGGCGGGAGAGGTGAAAGGTGCGCGTGCTGCCATCGAGCAGTGTCAGCGAGTTTACGATCAAATCATCGCCGACTCAGAGCGATTCGGGGCCTACCGGTTCATGAAGTCGATGGCCTACAAGAGATCGACCGGCACCTTCGGAATGTCAGACTTGAAGGAGGGGTTCGAGTTGTGCTTGGCCCAATGTCGCGCCGAGGGTTATCTTCCGGCCGATTATAATACGACCAAGATTGGCCTCAGGTGCCCTGATCCGCGGCCCCCACCTCCGCAAGTTGATGAAGATCCTGAAGAGGATTGGTCGAAGCATGAGTTTGGGTTCGCCATCCCGCTGGCCAAGTCTGTAGTCGGTGGAATCGAGGAGGATGCAAGTCAGATGCCTCAGGGGGTTGACCCCATGGTTCTGAATCACGCCAGAGTATTCCCAGAGCTATTCTTTGAGAAATCCGGGTACACTCCCTCCGATGAAGAAATAGACTAGGCCTTCTGATTTCCTGCACCGTTTCTGTTTCTTGTAATTTCCAGTTTCATTCCAATTTTAACTTTGCATGTATCAGATCGGCCCGGGGTGGTCGAGGATCACTCCCATTGAAAAATCCAAATGTAATCGCTTTCGACTTTTTATGAGATTTGTTTATAGTTATCTTCGAATTAGCATTTTCGAGTATGCATGTTCGGATTAAATTTATAGATATCTCAAGTCATCGATATCGACTGCTCAAACGGTTATCAAATAATAGCAAACATTCAAGTCGATTCTTAAGAGATAGCCGTGCTGTTTAACCCGTCGAGAGCGTGACAGCTTCGAGTTGATGACCCAGACTATTCAACCCGTCAAGAGTATAACGATCGAAAAAGTTGCCTCGATTTTATTGATTGACACATTAGGGTTTACATCTTTTCAAACGTAAAACATTCTAAGGTTGTGGGCGTTCCATGATCGAGGCACTGGGTCGCCATTCAGTTCTTCGAGATGGTAGGCGTGGTTTTTCCCGACCTTGGAAATTCGGAGAGGACCCTCCAAGTTGGCGTCGAGTTTCCCGACGTGTCTCACAACATCGACTCGTTTCAGGACGGGATCACCGACTCGGAAAACTCGATGGAGGACCTTTTTATTGTAGCTTCTGGTCATCACAGCTCGATATTGCTGCATCCGTCGGAATGCCCGATCCCTCACTTCTTCGATCATGTCCAAGTCGAACTGGCGATTCTCTTGATTGTGGTCGAGTTGATAATGAGACTCCCTATTTGTTTGGTGTGTCAGCTCGGCGGGGATCACCGCCTCGGAACCATAGACCATTGAAAATGGGGTTTCTCCTGTAGCAGTACGGGGGGTGGTTCGATAGGCCCATAAGACGCCATCCAGTTCCTCGGCCCAAGCTCCTTTGCTCCCGTCGAGTCGGGTCTTCAGGTTCTGCACGATCGTCCGGTTGGTGACTTCGGTTTGGCCATTGGCTTGAGGGTGACCGACCGAAGTGAAACGCAAGCTGATGTCGTATTTGGAACAATAACTCTTGAACATTTTGCTTCGGAATTAGGGGCCATTATCGCAAATCAAGGTCCTTGGCACCCCGAATCGGCATATGATGTTTTTCCATAGAAATCAAGTCATCACTGCATGGGTGATCTTGGGAACAGGCGCTGCCTCGACCCATTTTGAGAAATACTCCATGTAGACAATGACGAATTGCTGCTGTCTCGGGGCGAGGGGAAACGGCCCGACAATGTCAATTCCCCATTGATCGAAAGGCCACGCTATGTCGACCGGGGTCATTTCCTTCGGATGTTGGTGGGTGAGGTTCGAATGTTTTTGGCAGCTAGGACATTTCTTTACCAGATCGATCGAATCTCGCAGAAGGGTCGGCCAGTAGTAGCCAGCTCGAGATACCTTCTTAGAGAGTATTCGGCCTCCCGCGTGGTTTCCGCAGGATCCGGCGTGTACCTCTTCGAGAACCTCCTTGGCTTGGGAGGGTCGTAGACACCTCTTGGCCGGCTCCCTAACAGATCTCTTGAATAGCATGCCCTCCGGGCTATCAATCGACGCCTCTCCATTTTATTTTCGGGCAAGAAACGGTCCCTTAGATGTAGGACCAAGTCGTCTAACCAACATGGCTCGATGGGGTCGTTGCTGAGCACCGGATTTCCTTCTTCCTCGATTGATCGAGCGGTGTTCGTGAGGAAAGTGATCGACCTATCCCTCGTTCCCCTGAGTCCATTGGCCACTTTGGAAAGGACATTTGCTCTCTCATTCTCTTCTCTAGGTATTTGCTCGAGCCTAAAGTTTTTGAATTTCGCAGCCCATTCTTTGACTTTCTGCAAGTATTTGGCCATCGATTCCTCCCTCGCCTCATAAGAGCCGGCATATTGGCTCGCCACCAACTGTGAGTCGGTTAGAGCCGCCAGGCAATCAATGCCTTGTTCTCTGGCGATTCTCATGCCTGCTAGGAGCGCCTCGTACTCGGCCTCGTTGCTCGTGGCGGGGAAGTCTAGACAGATGGCGAAGTCGAGCTCATCGCCGTCGGTACTTCTCAATGACACTCCTGCACCCCCGCCAGATGAGGTCGATGAGCCATCGACGGATAGCGTCCAATGACACGCATTTTTCCCAGGTGGGACCAGGGGTTGCTTCTCGATCAAAAAGTCGGCTAAGACTTGGGCTTGGTATGCTAACCTCGGTTGGTAGGATAAGTCATACTGACCCAATTCGACAGACCACTTAACCAGCCGACCCGAACTGTCCGGTTTGGACAACACCTGCCTGAGGTGTTGATCAGTGAGCACAACGATCTTGTGGGCCTGAAAATACGGCTTCAGCTTTCGGGCTGTGTGTACAAGCGCAAGGGCGAACTTTTCGATTTCCAAATATCGTGTCTCCGCTCCGTGTAGAATTTTTCTAACATAGTAGGTCGGCATGTGCTTCCTCTCCCTCACGGCGACCAAGACCGAATTGATCACTTCGGCCGACACGACCATATAGAGGTATAAAACTTCTCTCTGTTCCGGCTTGGCTAGGAGTGGAGGCGACTCGAGGTATCTTTTCAACGCCTCGAAGGCCTGGTCACATTCCTCGGTCCACTTGAATTCTTTAACATTCCTCAGGATTTTGAAAAATGGAAGGTTCTTCTCGGCCGACCTGGAAATAAACATGTTAAGGGAAATAATTCGACCAACCAAACATTGTACCTCTCGAATCGTTTTCGGGCTGGAAAGGTTGCGAACAGCACTGCTCTTCTCGGGGTTTGCCTCGATCCCTCTCTGGCTAACCATATACCCAAGGAATTTCCCTCCGGACACCCCGAAGGTGCACTTATTCGGGTTGAGCTTCAGGTTATACTGCCTAAGCAGTTTGAACGCCCGTGTCAGGTCTTCGAGGTGATCGCTCGACCGTGTCGACCTTACAATCATATCGTCGACATACACCTCCATGGTTTTACCGATCTCTTCCCCGAAGATTCGGTTGACCAACCTCTGATATGTAGCCCCCGCATTTTTAAGTCCGAAGGGCATCACTCGGAAGCAATAAACACCCTTCACCACTATAAAGGCGGTCTTATCCTCGTCCTCGGGTGCCATGAAGATTTGATAGTAGCCTTGAAAGGCATCCATCATACTCATTAGCTCGCACCCTGCGGTCGAGTCGACCAGTTGGTCGATATTAGGGAGGGGATAAGGGTCCTTGGGGCATGCTCTGTTTAGATCAGTAAAGTCGTTGCACATACGCCACTTTCCCCCTGACTTGGCCACTAGAACCACATTGCAAAGCCAATCGACATACGTGGCAGGCGTGATGTATCCGGATTCCAACAACTTGTTCACCTCTTCCTCGATTATCTCATTTCTTCTGACGCTCTGGGTTCGCAGCCGCTGTTTGATTGGTTTGAAGGATGGGTCGACATTGAGGTGATGCATGATCACGGAAGGGTCGACCCCCACCAAATCGTTGGCAGTCCACACAAAGACATCCGCGTTCTCCTGAAGAAATTGGATTAGGAGTACCTGTTCGTGCTCCTTTCCTGGTTCGGGAAGCCAGACATGGGTGATCTTCTCTCTCTGCCCTGGAAGGAGCTCGACTTCCACCGTCTGGGTTGTTGACTCGAGTCGATTATCTAAGACCTTCTGCTTCTTCTTAGCGTTCTTCGACTTGCGGATAGGCTCGTCGTTGGTGGCTTCCAGGTCCTCGATCTCATCTTCTTCCCCGTCGGGTAGGCCCAGAATAGGGACGACCCGGCGATTGGGTAGCTTCACCTTTTCCATGGAGATTGAGTAACAGGCCCAGGCCATGGGCACATCGCATCTCAATTCCCCTATTCCATTAGGGGTTGGGAGTTTAATCAATTGATGGTAAGTTGAAATAACTGCCCTAAAGTCAATTAAACCAGGTCTTCCCAAAATGATGTTATAAGCCGACGGCTGATCGACAACCAAATACTCCAGTTCGAGAGTCGACCTCTTAGGGAGTGTTCCCATGGAGGTGATCAATCGGAGTCGACCCTTGGGATATACTTCGGACCCTCCAAATCCGGTTAAAGAAGTTTTGAGAGGCTCCAGGTTCAAACTTTTAGCCAGATTCATACGATTTAGAGTCGAGAGATAAATAATATTTACAGAGCTTCCATTATAAACAAGGGTTTTGGATACAGCATAGTTGGCCACGTCGAGCGTAACCGCCATCGCACAACTAGGTGTATCGCCTTCCCGTGGTGGCATGCCGACTAGGTCCTTATTGTCAAAGCTAATATCCTGATCTACCCAGCTCCTACCCGGCTTGATCTCCATCACCTCATGGGGGCCGTAGTAGCTTCTCTGGGCTTCTCTCCGGGTCCTCTTTCGGGCAGTTTTCGTATCACCCCCAGCTGGCCCGCCTGCGATCATATCGATTCGACCAAGGCAGGGGAGGTTATGGTCATCCCTCTCAGTCGGCGGTTTCGTCTCCCTACGTCGGGGCGGACTTCGGTCGTCAGCTCTGGTGGCCATCTCGTCGAGCTTTTTGACGAATTCTTGGAGCTCCCCCCTCTGACCAATGTCTCGATTTCATCCCGCAGAGCGAAGCATTCCGAAGTATTGCGTCCGGATTGTCGATGGAAATGGCAAAACTTTCCCGAATCCCTGTTCTTCTGAGTTTCCTTTATGGCCTTGGGATTCTTGAACAGTTTTTTATTGGAGATGTTATAAATCTCCTCAATCGACCGATTTAAGGGCGTGTAATGCTTTTTAGAGCTGCTCCCGGGGATATGGTCGACTCGGCCCTTCAGGTCCTTCCTGGGCTCACCTTTGTGCGGCCGGACGACTTCCGACTTTCGACTCGAGGCCCCCTTTTGTGCCAACTCGACCTCTTCCACCCTCATCCATGAGGAGGCGATATCAACAATTTGGATATTGAGGCGGGGTTTTTCCGGATGATGTGTCGGGCACACTCTCGGTCTCTTAAAGCGACATGGATCGTGGGTATTACCATGTCCATACTCGGAGATTGAACTTGCACTGCCGCTCGAGAGAATCGAGTGAAGAAATCTCTCAGAGTCTCGTCCTCCCTCTGCACGATGTTATAAAGGTAAGTGGCCGGCAACTTGTCGCCTTTTACAGAGGAGAAATGAGCAATAAAGCGTTCGATCAGCTCATTGTAAGAGCGGATACTTCTCGGAGCCAACCTTGAGAACCAGTCCTGGGCTGACTCGATGAGGGTGGTGGCAAAAATCTTGGCTCTAACATCTGGCGAATGGCCGAACATACTTATTTCGATTTCAAATCGGTCTACGTGTCGCTTGGGGTCAGACACGCCGTTATATGTTGGGAGGTTGGTGGGCATCTTGTCCGCGGCCATGGCTGCCAAAATTTCTTCACAAAAGGGGGATCGTACTTCGCGGGAGCTCCGGTATTGATGAGTCAGCTTCCTTTTGGGTGGAGGTGAACGATTGCTGTAGGATATCTCCTCGTCATCATCGACCCGTGAGGGAGTCTTACCTTGTCGGGATCATTGGGGAGAATCTCCTCTCCGAGGTAGGCGGTGTCTCAAATCCTTTTGTCCAACTGGGAATCCCCGGTTCGATAACCTGGGGGCTTCAGGGGAGGCCCTAGCCCCTAGACGGTCAAACACTCTGGAATTTTTTGGCCGCCGCTCCTCCTCATGGTGAGATGGGCTCCTCGATCTTCTCACATCCCTCGATCCTCGGGCGGTCCCCTGCTCGCCCTCCTTTCTCTTGGACTTTGACCTCGCCGCTGGAGGTTCTGGATCGATTGGGTGCTTACCACGGCGACGTACCGACTGGGCCTCTTGGTCCTGGGGCAACACCTCGGTTTGTTGTGGCCCCCGACCTGCCCCTTGCCACTGGTTTTGACCAGGTGGTGGGGGCACGCCGTAGGGATCCTGATGGTAAATCACCGGGCTGGGTTGATATCCCCAATTGGGAGGGGGTGGATACCCATAATGCGAGGGAGGCCCGCAGTAGTACGAATACTGCCCCGGTGGTGGGATGGCCGGGCCTGCTCGAGGTTTCTCCGGGAAGACCGGGGCTCTGCCCTCAGCCGCCGCTGCTACTGCCTCGGCTTGACATTTTTCGAGGTAGGCGTCCAAATCTGGGGTCGCATAGACCATGGGAACAGGGGCGGCTCTATTCTCGACTGTAGGTCGTCCCTGGGTTTGACTCGATCCGTCCGCCCTGTTTTGGACCTCCGTACCATGGTCGTCACCTCCCAGAGTGCGATGACTGCGTAGCTCCATTACTCTTCGACTTCTTGCTCGAGTTCCCATAGACAGCGCCAAAATGATCGTGTCGAATTCCGGATCGATGACGTGTCCCGGAATAGTCGACTTTGACCACTTGAAATTTGTGGATGCGGTAGAGCTCGAGATGGAGTTGACCTAGAAGAAGCAACAAACGTGAGCTTCGGACCGACAAAGGACGGGGTGGGTGATTCCCTTTGTCGGCACTCCGACGCTCAAGTCAGTGTCGAGTGGCTGAGAGCTTATCGAGTGACTTGCATGCTTTTAATATGGTAGTTGTATCTGTAATTGGCATTTATGGAGAGGGTATTTATACCTATTGAAGTAATGATTACCTGTACAGTGTAACCTGCAGGTGCATTAAATGCGCCAACTGCTCCGTACGGTCTGTCAGGTCCCATTAAATGCTTAAAACGGCGGAGTGGGCCCCGGGGATGGTCGACCCAAATTCGACCCCTAAACCGTATGGTCGAGTTATCGCCGACTTGCCTTGTTCTTGGTCGATTGTACTTCGACTGGCCTTGGGGGCAGTCGAGCCGACACGGTCGAAAGGTCTGCATTTACCTTCTTGAAGGGTTTATCGTTGAGGCGACCGATTCGGATGCTTACGGGGCACCTTTAACCGGTCCTTCCTTCCATGCGTCTTGCGGATAGTGGTCCACATGTTGCTAGCGTGGTGGCACCGGATTGACCCACGTCACATAGCATGCTGGTTGTGCAAGTTCGTGCTTCTCCAACGCCGAGTCAACAAGATCCGGGCTTCAGTTTTCAAGGTTTCCAGCATGATGGCTCGTGGGACATGCTTTTCTTTGGCCATTCCTGTATTGACGAGCATCTACCGGGGTCTGCGAGAGATTTCTACTTCCAAAAGCCTAAGTCAATCTGCTACTGTCTTTCCCGTTCATTTCTTCTACAGCTGGATGGGACGCTACCTTGGCACTAGGGATGGCAACGAGCCGAGCCTTGGCCTTTTTTCAGGGCTCGGGCTCGGCTCGACCAAGGCTCGAACCCGGCTCGGCTCGGATCGAGGCTCGGCCTTTAATATTATTTTTAATAAAAAAATTAGTTTTTTTAATAATTTAATATATTTTTATATATAATAATATATATAATAAATATATTATTTTTTATTCATTTTGTATTAAATTTAATGAATATATATATAATATTATATATTAATAAAATATTTATATACATAAAAATTAAAAATATTATTTTTGTAATTAAATATATGGGCTCGCGAGCCGGCTCGTGAGCCACGAGCCAAGAAATAAAGGGTTCGGGTTCGGGCTCAGCTCGGCTCGTGTAGCTCGTGAGCTGGCTCGGCTCGTTGCCATCCCTACTTGGCACCTACTTTCTTCCAAAACATGAACCGCGCGGTCCACAGATGGAATCGTATTCAGGAGAGAATATGGCCCTATCATTTGATCTGACAGAAGCTCGTGACTTATTTTTGAAGATCAATCCGTCCAAGCTTTGGACTCTAACCATGCCTGAGCGATCTTCAGTGACGGATGACTCAACCATTTCCGGCACCTTCAAGGATCTCATTGTGGCGCTCCGGTCCAGTTATCTGACTTTTTTCGAAGTGGGTCCGACCACATTGTTGAAGCTTATAGCCCTCACAGATTCAACCGACAACATGGTTTCTACCAGGACATCCCGGGCATGCTGAAAAAAGAGATTCGCACATGTGAGTTGAGCGAGCTAGTGCGCCTTTGGAGATCTTTCACCGTACTTGGGACAAATGCCAAATTCACCATTCCAGGTGATTCATCATCTTCTCAGTTGGTTGCCAAGGTATACGTTGGTTGGTGGGCAAAGAGTTGGAAGGCCTCGATCGAAAAGAACACAAAGATCGTCGTCAAAATTGGCCAGACGTCAAAGGATTCTACCGGGAGCTTTAAGGACCATCAAAAAGAAGCTACGCCCCAGACTCCGCCTCTCAATCCTGACCATGCCATTGCTTCGACTGAGACAGTTTCCAAGAAGCGTCAGCGTTTGGACAATGCCTTAGCCATCAAGCCCTTATCTATCCTTGCCCCCGGAGAAGGAAACGAGATCATATCAGCTCTCTCCCTCTGGAGCGGTGGATCCAGTGACCAACCCTGGCATGACGAAGGAACAAAGGTTTTTGACGTAGACGATATTCATGTCAATTCAGAATTTTTTGAGGATGCCCCAAGTTCCTCGATGCCCTTAGAAGACTTAGCACAATATGTAATGCTATTGTTTTGCATTTTCTTCTTTTCATTTATGTCATGTTTTAATGATCCCTCCCCTATTTTCTGCTTCTCAGCTTGGGAATCTTGAGCAAGGAGTCCATATCGTTTCCGAAGGGAGCACGAAATCGGTCAACGACGTTAGCCATTTCAAGTTGCCAGCTGCGATCGAAACTCCTCATGTTTTTGGTATGAACACTTTATTGGAGAGGAATTATGATTCCGCGTCCTTCTCCCTCTTTGGCTTGTGTGTTGAAAACAATATCCCTTAATTTTGCAGCTGCGAGACCCGATATTGAGGAGAATGCAGCTAAGAAGTCCAAGCTGGCGCCTAAAATTCACCTCCCGCAGAAGTATCGGGATTTTGTTCCGAAGTCGTCAAGTTCAATGCTCGACAGATGATGCTTACTTACTTCTGGGGACAGGTACGAGATAAGGCTATGGACGCGACTCCGAAAAAGTTTTTAGGTAGGAAGCCCGACTTTGATTCTTTGGTCAAGGAGATGCAGCTCTTTATGGATACCTCGTCGTTTGAGAGTCGACTGTAGTTCCTGTTTGATGGCGCTTCCGAATATGTGAAGATCAAGTTGGAAACCGGCCAAATGCCCACGCAGGAAGCTCATGAGAAGTCGATTTTGCTCGTAAGATAAGAACTTTCTGAGGTTGAGGGTCGGGAAATCAAGCGCACCGAGGAGATGGCCCGTTTGAAGACCAAAGCACTCCAACTTGCCATGCAGCGGAAAGAGTTAGAGAAACAGCTAGCTGAGTTACGTGCTAAAGAGAAACTTGTCGATTCATCGCTTCGAGCCGTTGAAGAAGATTTGCCTGTGCTTCAGAAGGTTGTGAGCGAAAAACGGAAGCAAGTCTCTCAACTTGAGGAAATTCGAGTCTCATCTGATAAGGAAGTGGAGGCTTTGAAGGAGACAGAGAAGATCTTTGCAGAATCTCAAAAGGACTTTACTCGTTTTGATCCTGTTGCTTGATCATGTAGTTGTTATAGCACTTTTTATTCCTTTCTATGTCATTCTTTCTTTTGATGTGTAAGAACTCTTTTGGTGGAATAAAGTTATGCATTTTTCTTCAACTTGTTTCTTTTGAGTCTTGTAGTTTAATTCCATTTTTCTTCATGCTTGGTGTACATTACGAATTTTTGTCGCATGTTTCAAACGTAGAATTTTGTGAACTTGTTTGAAATTCAAACATAACCAACGAACATGAAGGTGACAGGAACCTTTGGTTTGTTTTAAGATTTGACTGAACTTGAATTTCAAATTTCAGGCTGCCTACGTACCCCTGCGAAGAGGATCAAGTCATAACGTAGTTCAGGAAACATAACACTATTTTGAGGGGTGCCGTACACAGTTTATACTCGTGCGGGCCAGGATTAACCAAAGCTTAACCAACCTGGACGAGGTGGGATATTTCTGCATTTTAGCCACATGAAATATCATAAGTGGAGTAGATTAGCAGTTTAACCACGTGCACTACAGTTGGTGGTTGCCGTACGCATTTTATACTCATGCGGGCCAGGAGTAACATGCAGTTTAGGCTTGTGCGTCATGGAGCAAACTTTTTACGGATAGTATCTCTTCAGGAACATGCCATTGATGGGACCGATTCGTAGGCCATCTTTATCCTGCAACTTGTAGGCGCCATTCGTGTATGCTTCTTTCACGACATAGGGGCCATCCCACTTCGACGAGAATTTATTTCCCGTGCGTTGGGTGTTCCAACTTGGAATGCTCGAGGGCGCACCTTTTTGTTGAAGGCCCTCGTCATGCGAGCTTGGTAGCACTCCAGTTGTTGCTGAGCTTCCAGTCTCTTTTCATCCAACGACTCCAATTCTTCGAGTCTGAGACGAGCGTTATCTTCAGCAGTAAGCCCCTCCTGGATCGCAATGCGCAGTGAAGGAATCTGGCTTTCAAGCGAGAGCACGACTTCGACCTCGTACACGAGCGAATAAGGGGTAGCTTGAGTGGCTGTTCGATGTGTCGTTCTGTATGCCCAGAGTGCTTCTCCAACATTTTCGTGCCAATCTCTCTTTGACTTCGAGACTATCTTCTTCAGAAGGTTGCACAGTGTCTTATTGAACGCTTCTGCCAAGCCATTCGCCACAGCGTTGTACATTGAAGAGTTATGCTGTTTGAAGCCGAATTGTGCATACAATTTATCCATTAACTTATTGTAGAACGGTTTCCCGTTGTCAGTTACAATGCATCGCGGTACACCGTACCTAAAGATGAGATTGGTGCGAATGAATTCGACCACTGTCTCTTTTTTCACTTCCTTGAGGGGAAGTGCCTCTGCCCATTTGGAGAAGTAATCAGTGGCCGCCAGAATGTACATGTGACCCGCTGAGGATTTGGGAGTTATAGGCCCCACGACATCTAAATCCTATGCATCAAATGGCCAAGAGGTGACAGTAGGATGAAGCGGTTCCGGAGGTTGGTGTATGAAGTTGGCATGTATCTGACAAGCTTCGCACCGTTTCGCATACTCAAGGCAATCTTTCACCATTGTTGGCCAGTAGTAGCCCATCCGCTTAATTTGGAAGTGCAGCTTTGGACCGGATTGGTGGGCTCCGCAGACTCCTGAATGAGCTTCGGTCATGGCTTCAATAGCTTCCTCACAGTTCAAACATCTTTGATAATTTCCTTCAAGCGATCGTCGATATAATGTATCTCTGCACAGGACGTAGATCGATGCTCTTCTCAGCATTTCCGCCTTGTGATGCACGTTTTCAGGCAACTTCCCATGTTTGAGGTAGTCAACTAATGGTACCCTCCAATCTTCGTCATCGGCAGCTGAGATGGATATGACATTTGAGTCTTCATGGTTTGATTCAGTGGCAGGGGTTACAATCCATCGGTTGCACACATGAACATTTGTTGTCTCCCCTTCTGACAAAGCTAAAGTGGTAGCTAAGTTGGCCAACGCGTCTGCTATCCTGTTGTCATTCCTGGGAATGTGATTTAGAGTAACACTCTCGAAATGTTTAAGCAGGTCTGCAGCTTGTTGGGAAAGCGACACAAGGTCTTCCTTCTTGACTTCGTAGGTGTTCAAAAGCTTGTTGATGACGAGTTTAGAGTCGCCGTAGATCTCAACTTCTGTTATCCCCATTTCCAAAGCCATCTAGAGCCCGATTATCAAGGCTTGATATTCCGCAACATTATTAGAGCATAGTTCCCCGAGTACGATTGAGTAGGTCGGAACTTGTCTCTTTGGAGAAACGAAGACGACTCCTGCCCGCTCCATCGGTTCGTGCTGATCCGTTGAAGAACATCGTCCATGGTGGGAACGCTTCTGTGAATAGGACATCTTCATCCGGTAGGTCTTCAGACAACTCCGATTCTGCTAGAACAGGATGATCTGCAAGGAAATTGACAAGTGCCTGGCCTTTGACAGCTTTCTGAGGCACGTACATTATTTCATACTGGTTGAAGATGATGGACCATTTTGCTAGTCTTCCAGAAAGCACCGGTCTCGACATCACGAACTTGACTGGATCAGCGTGGGAGATGAGCCGAATAGAGTAGGCTTCGAAATAATACTTCAACTTTTTGATGGCGTAGAACAAGGCTAAACAAATCTTCTCAACCGGAGAGTACTTTAATTCGCTTTCTGTTAAGGTTCTGCTCAGATAATAAAGGGCCATTTCTTTACCTTCAACATTCTCCTGAGCCATTAGGGCACTAATCGAACGTTCTTGCGCGGCAATGTACAATATGAGTGGTTTCCCAGGTATCGGAGCTCTTAACACTGGTGGGTTCAACAAGTATTTCTTTATGCTTTCGAATCCATTTCAGCAACCTTCATCCCATTCGAAAGGGGCGCCCTTCTTCATGAGATGGTTGAATGGTTGGCATCTCCCGGCCAGGTTGGATATGAATCTCCTTATGAATGCGAGATTGCCTTGCAAACTCCTCAGCTCCTTCAGATTCCCTGGTGGAGGCTGCTGGGGGGCTGGCCCAGAACAGTACCGGTCCGTGACCACATTTTAAATTTTTTTTATTATAATACAAGTATTAAAATATTTCTAAAACATTTTAATACAAAGCGGAAGACTTAGCCGGATCTACTCAAGTATATACATGCAATTGATAATAAATTTTAAATCACTTAAGCAGATAAATAACTAACATTCAATTAACACTTAAGAGCACATAATTTATCATGCTTAAAATAAAACAACTGTAAAATATTATCGTACTGCAAACATGGCTATCTAACGACATTTTTCCAGCTCCCGAATTCACCTCCCCATGAATCCGATACCCGATCTACTCGTGAAACCGGCAGAGCTTCCCTGCAACACCCTCGTAGTGTGGGCTCCGAAAGTATTTCTCTAAATACTTAGAGAAAATAAAAATTTAAACCAGGAACCCCTTTTCAGGGTTTAATCTCCCGAAATTAGGTGTTTTATATAAACACCTAATTAAAATTAATTCCAAAATCAATCGGAATTAACTAGGAGAAAAGGGATATGGTTTCAAAGCTAAGAACTAGCCAAAACCTCTCCCAAAACTGAATGAGAAAAATGGCAAGGGGATCAGCCTATTTATAGGCATAAAACGGAGGGCAAAACGGTCATTTTATGCACAAAAGCAAGGGCAAAATGGTCATTTCACATCTCCACTTGCGAAGCCAACTTGGACACAAAAACCGAGGTGACCACGTTCAAGGTCTCGTCGCCACGAATCCAGCGTTGCCGAGTACGCGCCCATCGGAGCACGCACCCACCCACACGCGCCTCCCAAAGGCGGCGCGTGTCAACCATTTGCGGCTAGGGTTTGAGGTTGACGTGGCCTCTTCTGAAGCGGCCACGTGTCCAGGTTGGTCCGGCCCGGACCCGGTCCAACCCTATCCGATACCCGAACCGTTGACCCGATACCCTGACCCGTTTGACCGGGTTATCCAACCTGTTGACCGGCCCGGCCCAGAACCAATCTGGGCCGTTCAAGCGCGATGACGCGGTGCGATCTTCACCCTACGCGTGGCACGCCACGCGGCGCTGCGTCAGCCCCAACTGGGACCCAACCCGCTGATGTGGCGTGACACGTCAGCGCCACGTCAACAAAATGCCACGTCACTTTTTTTTTTTTTTTTTGGAAAATTTTATTTTCTCCAAAATAAAATTTCGGGCATTTCCAACTCTTTGGAACTTGATTTATTTTCTTAAAATAAATCCCTTGGCTATTTTCAAACACTTTGAAAATTCATTTCTCTTTCTCCTTCTAATATTTTCTCTTCGGGTTTTCAATTGGGGCTTGTAGGGGGACCTGCAGGACTAATTAATTTTAGCTCCAATCAGATTAATATATTATCATCCCATGATAATAATTAATTGCCGTTTAACAATATTTAATTCCACTAAATAAATATTGTTGTACTCTAAAATTAATTAAATTATTCACGAATTTTTCGATCTAGAATAATTTTGCATTTTACTCCTCCGTGTAGATATCCATGAAAAATAAATTGCAACTACTATCATTTATTTTTCATCTCTAATTTGAAATTTATTGATTCGCCTTAAGTTCAAATTCTCTGTATGTGAAACACATTCAACATACTGTTGGAAAACACGAATCAGAAAGCAGCGGAATTTAAAAAATTTTCCCAACAAAAGGACCTTGGACTCGCATACGTGTAACCAAATTCGTAGAGATAGAAAACTTACTTTTCTTTTATTCTTTCTTGAAGCGTTTCAAGCCACCCAAGAACGCTCTTCTCGCGGCTTGATCCCCTCTCCTTGGTAAAGCTCGAATCTTCAAACTTCTAACTTGAAGCTCTCTAGAGATAGTCCACCAACTTGATCACAATCTAACTAGTAAGGATGCTAGTTCTCTAGTTAGTGTTTAGGCTTAACCTAGGGTTTATTTGATCTTGGAGAAAGGAAGGTGTTCAACACATGAACCAAAAGAATTGCCAATTAGCTCCTAGAGGAGCTCGAGCCCCCTATTTATAAGAGGGGGAGTGCCGAAATTCCTAGTCCTTAATGGGCCAGGATTTTGGTCTCTCTCTCTCCTATTACTTGATCATCAAGTAATTTTGACTTTGACTTTGAATTCTAATTCAAATCAACTTTCAAGAGAGCTAAAAATATCCAAACTATTTTTGGATAATTTTATACTTTATTTATTTAAAATAAATAACTTATTTTATCTAATTAATTAATTCATAATTAATTAACTAGATTATTTTTCTCCAAAATAAGACTTTCTTTTTAATTCAAAATTAAACCAAAGTCTATTAAATAATTAATCACATTAATTATTTAACACATAAATAAATATACACATATATTTACACACGTGTGGTTCACACGTGTGGAACCCTCTTGGCCCGATTAACTCGTTTAATCATTTTAAAGCCTCAACTCATGTAACCAAGTTGTTGTGTGTGACCCTCTAGGTTCTCAATTCAATTAGCAGTGACCCTAATTAATTAGTTCACTAATTAATTAATCAGTCCATAGATTAAACGACCATAGTCTAGCAACAGGTGTTTAACCCCTAGCTGAATTGGAATGTTCGAATTCGACAGAACCTTTAAGTCATTGATTCATGTGAGATACAATCCTCCTACTTACTATCTCTCAACCAAGATCTAGGGCAAGGGAATAATCAGAACCCTAATAATCCGGTCTTAAAGCTAAGTGCATTTCATATCCATTTGATCTCAATCCAAGAAACCCTTTTCTTGACGTCTTGATCTACTGCCTTGGCCAAGGACTCCATATGGCATATGAATGACTTACACAATAAGAGATCACCTTGCAAATGCAAGTGTAGGTCCTTTCTTGATTCTCATTCACTTTCATGAATCACTTGTGCAGCCCCAGCATAAGCCTTGAATCAGTTGTCTAAGGCGACACCCTTTAAAGCTTATACCTAAGACTACAGAGTTAACTCATAAAGTGACAAGGAACCTCAAGTCTAAGGATCAATTAATCACATCAATGACTCGTGAGATATTTCCTAATCTGGAAGTTTCCATTTCCTGAAATAGAAACTTCCTTTCCCATTTAGGAATCTTCTCACACGGGGCACCTCAGTGAACTTACTTATTAAAGTAAGCAAACTCATGTATCACGCACGTATCAACTATACACTTTGCACCTCCATGAAACAAGGTGGTCCATCTTAAGGGCATGATTCCACAAGCAAGCCTTAGAGAAGTCAGGTTGACACTCCCACTGTCTGTAGGACTCATCGACTTGGAGTATTTTACTAATCATGACTTATGTGATATAGGGCTCGTTTCATGAACCATTTCACCTAAAAGGTAGAGTCCTAAAGTCATCAGGATTAGGGGAGTTCTCATACATGCACAGCTAAAGTAAACGCATACCAAACAAGAGCATATAAAGAAGTGTTGCCTCAATTCATTATTTCATTCAAAGATTGTCTGCGATTACAATAAGGAAAAACACAAAGCGGATAAACAATCGGCTTTCTAGGGCACTATTCCTAACAATCTCCCACTTGCCCGTCAAAGCCATTCTAAAGCTACTCTAAGTCCCATCTTCTGAAGATGACCTTGGAAAGCTTCTCGACTAAGGGGTTTAGTAAGTGGATCTGCCACGTTCTCTGCTGATGTGACCCTCTCAATTTGCACATCTCCTCTTTTGCTAATATCACGGATTAGGTGATACTTCCTCATAATGTGCTTGGTCCGTTGGTGAGATCTTGGTTCTCTTGCTTGAGTAACCGCCCCAGTGTTGTCACAAAACACAAAAATGGGGTCTTTCATGCTAGGAACAACATTCAATTCTTGAATGAAGTTTCTAATCCAAACACCTTCCTTAGCTGCATCATTTGCAGCTAAGTATTCGGCCTCAGTGGTCGAATCTGCAGTGGTTGTTTGCTTGGAACTCTTCCAACTCACTGCTCCGCCGTTTAGGCAGAAAATGTATCCTGACATTGATTTAAAATCATCTAAGTCAGATGCAAAGCTTGCATCGCAGTATCCTTCGACAGTAAGATCTTTCTGACCTCCGTAAACTGAGAATAAATCTTTAGTACTTTTCAAGTACTTAAGAATATTCTTCACGGCAGCCCAGTGACCATCTTCAGGGTCAGATTGGAAAAGACTTGTTACACTAAGTGCATAAGCCACATCCGGTCGAGTACATAACATTGCATACATTATGCTACCTATTGCTGATGCATAAGGTGTATGAGTCATTCTTTCCTTCTCAAAGTTAGTCTTAGGACACATCTTCTTTGAAAGATATGTTCCTACACTCATACGAAGGTTCTTAACCTTTGCTGACTCCATATTGAATCTCTTCGATACTTTGTCAATGTACATCGACTGTGATAGTCCTATTATCCTTCTAGATCTATCTCTATAGATTTTAATTCCAAGGATATAGGAAACATCACCAAGATCTTTCATCTCGAATTGGTTCGATAACCATAACTTAGTCACTTTCATGTCATCCTTCGAATTCCCAATAAGAAGGATGTCATCAACATAAAGTACTAAGAATTGCACTGAGGTCTCCAATTCCTTTCTATACACACAGGACTCATTCGAAATTTGAATGAAGCCAAACGCTTTGACTGATTCATCAAATCGAATGTTCCAATTCCTAGAAGCCTGTTTCAATCCATAGATTGATCTTTGGAGTTTGCAAACCTTTTGCTCACTCCCACTGAATGTGAAACCTATGGGTTGCTACATATAAATGTCTTTGTCAATGTCACCATTGAGAAAGGCAGTTTTCACATCCATTTGCCATATCTCATAGTCATAATATGCAGCAATGGCAAGCATGATCCGAATAGACTTTTGCATTGCAACTGGCGAAAAAGTTTCATCAAAGTCCACGCCGGGTATTTGAGTGAATCCTTTTGCAACCAGTCTTGCTTTGTAGGCTGCAATGCTTCCATCAACTCCAAGCTTTCCCTTAAAGATCCATTTGCAACCTATGGGTTTGACCGCATCAGGCAAATCTACCAAGGTCCAAACTTGGTTGGAGTTCATGGAGTCCATTTCGGATTTCATGGCTTCTATCCACTGTTCAGAGTCAGAATCTGAAAGTGCCTCCTCATATGTTAAAGGATCATTATCCTTTTGAGAGATTTCATGGAAGAATCCATACCATCTCTCCGGCTGTCTAGGAGTGCGTTCAGAACGCCTCTGAGGAGGATTTTCGTGTGTATCGAAATTCGTGATTGGTTGTGGTTGATCAGGAGGAGACGTTTCTTCAGTGGGTGGTGTGAGATCACTTTGTACTTCTTCTAATTCTATGATCTTGCCTTTCTTTTCTTTAAGGAACGGTTCCTCAAGAAAAATGGCATTTCTGGAAACAAATACCTTTTGCTCAGATTGATCATAGAAGTAGTATCCTATGGATTCCTTAGGATAACCTACAAAGTAGCATAAGTTAGAACGAGATTCTAACTTATCTCCCACTGTCCTCTTCACGTAAGCAGGATAACCCCAAATTCTTAAGTAAGAATAGCTAGGGATTTTACCATGCCACATTTCATAGGGCGTCTTAGGGACTGACTTAGAGGGAACTAGATTCAGAATCTTTGCTGCACTTTCTAGGGCATAACCCCAGAAAGAAGGTGGTAAGCCAGTGAAACTCATCATGGAACGAACCATATCAAGTAAGGTTCGATTCCTTCTCTCAGAAACTCCATTAAGCTGAGGAGTTCCCGGAGGAGTCCACTGAGAGATAATCCCATTATCTTTGAGATGATTAAGGAATTCTTCACTAAGATATTCGCCTCCTCGATCAGATCGAAGTGCTTTGATCTTGTGACCAGTTTGGTTCTCAACCTCCTTTCGAAATTCCAAGAATTTCTTCAGATTTATACTTCATTAAGTATACATAACCATATCGACTAAAGTCATCGGTAAAGGTTATGAAATACTGATGATTGTTTCTAGTGCTTACACTGAGCGGTCCACAAACATCAGAATGGATCAAATCCAAGACCTTAGTGGCATGTTCCACAGTTCCTTTAAAAGGAACTTTGGACATCTTTCCTTTGAGACAGGATTCGCAAGAAGTTAACTCTTTGAGATCATTTTCAGATAATGATCCTAAAGTGTTTATCTTGCTAATTCTGTTCTTGGAAATGTGTCCTAATCTAGCGTGCCATAAGGGAGCTGAAACTTTGTCATCTCTCTTACGCTTCGTTTCTCGTTGTATATTCATGATATTGATATTTTGAGTTAGATAAAGTCCATTACTTAGAGTACCGATGTGAACGGAAGAGTTGTTCCGTTTGATAAAGTATTTACCATTCTTAATATAAGTTTCATAACCTTCACAATCTAAAATTGGAACAGAAATTATATTACGAATAATGCTCGGTACATAAAGGACTTTATTTAAGACTAACTCAAAACTACCTAAATCTAATCTAATTGTGCCTAAAGCTCGAGCTTCAACGTTTGAGCCATCGCCGATCTTCAAGACACATTCTCCTTCTTTGAGTTGTTGGACTTCACTTAGCATCTGTACATCATTACAGATATGAGTTCCACAACCGGTATCAAGTACCCAAGAACTAGAATTAATAGAAAGATTTACTTCAACGAGAAAGATACCTTTCTTTAGAGTAGCCTTGTACTCTGGGCAATTTCTCCTCCAATGTCCCGCTTTGCCACAATGGAAGCAAACATCCTCTTTCTGACCACGCTTCTTCTTTTGGGCCTTCCCCTTCGAAATGCCACCAGTGGGCCTAAGGAGTTTCTTCTTCTTCTTTTGGGCTTTCTTGCCCTTACCTTTAGAAGGCCCAGAAGAGGAAGATGGAGCATTCACCATCAAAACCTTATTGTCCTTCTTGATCGTGCTTTCAGCAGTCACAAGCTGACTAATCAGCTCAGCTACAGTAGCACCAGCATGATTCATATTGAAGTTAAGGACAAATGGGTTGAATGATGGAGGAAGCGAAGCTAGCAACAAATCCACTGAAAGCTCATCTTTCAGTGGCATGTCCATGGAGGCAAGTTTCTCAGTAAGGGCAAGAAACTTGAGTCCATATTCATGGACACTTGAACCTTCCCTCATTCTTAAGTGGAACAATTCCTTTGAAGTGTTATACCTTGTAACACGTTCATGAGGGTGGTAAAGTTGCTCTACGTGGTCGTAAATCTCCCAAGCAAATTCCATGGCCTCATGTTGCCTTTGCAAGTCCGGAGACATGTTAGCCAACATAAGGCAACGGGCTTGGAGATTATCATCCTTCCACTTCTGAATCGCATCCCGCTCGGCCCGAGTGGGAGCCTCCCCTTCGGGACTAGGCTCCCCTTCGAAGAGAACATAAGTTCTCTTCTCAGAATCTAAAATGATTTTTAGATTCCTCAGCCAATCAGAATAGTTGGGACCGGTCAACTTGTTTGACTCGAGGATCGATACAAGAGGGTTTTTGGTTGTCATTTCAAAACACGTAGAGAATCACAGAATCTACGACCTAAATAGTAAAACAGAGAACTAGTGAGCATGCTGAATTATAACGATATACAAAAGATAAGGTCTTTAATCTAATGTAGCTCCCACTGTTTTTCAAAGATCTATAATTCCCAAAGATCTAAGAGGAACACGTTTCCCAATGGGTACTAAGATCCTAGGCATTTTACCTCGAACCCACGACTCGCGGACATTCTAAGTAAGAACCCTAGGTAGGTACAACTTACCAATTCTAACACCTTTAGAACTCTTAGTAATTGTTTTTGCATCACCTATCTTTCAATATGGACCCACGACTCGTGCGACATCCATATTTACTGAGGCGTTAAGCTAGACCCATCAATCATAAGATCATGATCAAAACTTAGTTTGAACGACCCACGACTCGCGGACATCGCCCTTGCTAAAATTGACCATGAAATATTGATCATTTAAAATGATCAATTAGGTAACTAAGAACTAATAAGCTCCACTAGCTATCCCATGACTCGCGGACAATAACTAGCTTCACTTACTAAACTTTAAACCTATTCATGGAATGCTAGGAATTTAATTCAAAATTTGCATCTCGAATTAAATACCTATTTGTTCGAAATTAGCTTAATATCTAATGGGAATTTTCGAATCAACCGGAGAGTTGTCCGGTTCGACCTCACCAACATATATGTTATCCAATTTTATTAGTCTTGATTAATGCAAGTACACTTAAATGCATTTCAAACAAGCACATAAACAGATAACATGTCCTAGCATGATACAAACATGTAATGATCATGGGTTCTACCTATCTTATGCGTGATATGTGGGAGCCACTCCACAATCACAAGTTCTAACATACATGCCACATAAACAGTTTAAATCACATAAGGGAAAGCGGTAACAAAATACGAGCCCTATCTCTATTACATTTAATAATTGAGATTCCCCTCCCTAACATTTTGAGGGGTCTTCACTTATGGCCTCCTTGTTACTTGAATGTGGTCCATCTTACTCCATGGGTGCATTGTCTCCAAAATGAAAATAAAACCTCACCACCTATCTCTACTCTCAAATTACAATAAAAAGAAAAAGACATAAAGTAATAAGGCTCAATCTTCATATTGGCCTTAGACAAACATGGGGCATACCCTGGCCTCAAAAACAGTAATATGGAAAGCCACATAATAAATCACATAACAGTACGCACATAAGTGAGGCTCCAACCTCAATTGAAAAACGCAACTATAGGGCTCCAACCCCAATTTAAACCATCCATGTGCATAAATTAAAACCATACATAGATCTAAACCCATGGTCACCTAACATGCTTTTGCGAGAATTTAAATTTAGCCAATAAATTAAAATTCTCGTTTCAAGTCCTAATGACTTAAAACACGACTTGATGCGAGTCTTATTTATAAAAGTTTTCAATAAATCCCAAATTACCAAAACAAATAAAATTCAAATTAATTTCTGAAAATTAATAATTTTATCAAAGATTGTACTTTCCCAAAATATAAACCGTTTCAATTTCTCAAAAATCCCAATTTTAAGTTTTATTCAAAAATTAAAATAAATATTCAAAAAATAAAATTTTAAAAATTAAAATAAAAATTGGGACTGGATTGCACGAAACACGAAAAACACGGATTACGGAAAAACAGGGCCCGTACGCGAGAAGAGCCGTACGCGATGCAGGCGCGCGCGTGACAGGCGCGCACACGCCGCGCGCTGCTGCGTGCGGCTCCTCCCGACCGAGTGCGGGCGTGTGTGGGCGGGCACGCCGGAAGGCCTCCCGAGCGGTTGCGGGAGGGTGCTGGGCGGATGCCCTGCGCACGCCTAGGCCAGGCGGGCGGTGGCGCGCGAAGCCCGCGCGCGCGGGGTTTCGCGTGTTCGTCGTAATCCGGCTTTTTGTTTCGTGTTTTCGTTCAAAAGCAAAACCAATCCAAGAAATCCACAAACAGTTTATACAGTTTCAAATCTAAAATAGTTTTCAAAAAATTAAATTTTGTAAAAACCAATTTTCAGAAACTTTGAGGAAAAAATACAGTTTCGTAATCCAGGCTTTCTAAAACAATTACAAATAATCAATCGCATCAAGCCTAAGAATTTCTACCAAATTCAGTATAATTGAAACGAATCAGAAACACGATTAACGAGGTGGCTCTGATACCACTTGTTGGAAAACACGAATCAGAAAGCAGCGGAATTTAAAAATTTTTCCCAACAAAAGGACCTTGGACTCGCAATCGTGTAACCAAATTCGTAGAGATAGAAAACTTACTTTTCTTTTATTCTTTCTTGAAGCGTTTCAAGCCACCCAAGAACGCTCTTCTCGCGGCTTGATCCCCTCTCCTTGGTAAAGCTCGAGTCTTCAAACTTCTAACTTGAACCTCTCTAGAGATAGTCCACCAACTTGATCACAATCTAACTAGTAAGGATGCTAGTTCTCTAGTTAGTGTTTAGGCTTAACCTAGGGTTTATTTGATCTGGGAGAAAGGAAGGTGTTCAACACATGAACCAAAAGAATTGCCAATTAGCTCCTAGAGGAGCTCGAGCTCCCCTATTTATAAGAGGGGGAGTGCCGAAATTCCTAGTCCTTAATGGGCTAAGATTTTGGTCTCTCTCTCTCCTATTACTTGATCATCAAGTAATTTTGACTTTGACTTTGAATTCTAATTCAAATCAACTTTCAAGAGAGCTAAAAATATCCAAACTATTTTTGGATAATTTTATACTTTATTTATTTAAAATAAATAACTTATTTTATCTAATTAATTAACTAGATTATTTTTCTCCAAAATAAGACTTTCTTTCTAATTCAAAATTAAACCAAAGTCTATTAAATAATTAATCACATTAATTATTTAACACATAAATAAATATACACATATATTTACACACGTGTGGTTCACACGTGTGGAACCCTCTTGGCCCGATTAACTCGTTTAATCATTTTAAAGCCTCAACTCATGTAACCAAGTTGTTGTGTGTGACCCTCTAGGTTCTCAATTCAATTAGCAGTGACCCTAATTAATTAATTCACTAATTAATTAATCAGTCCACAGATTAAACGACCATAGTCTAGCAACAGGTGTTTAACCCCTAGCTGAATTGGAATGTTCGGATTCGACAGAACCTTTAAGTCATTGATTCATGTGAGATACAATCCTCCTACTTACTATCTCTCAACCAAGATCTAGGGCAAGGGAATAATCAGAACCCTAATAATCCGGTCTTAAAGCTAAGTGCATTTCATATCCATTTGATCTCAATCCAAGAAACCCTTTTCTTGATGTCTTGATCTACTGCCTTGGCCAAGGACTCCATATGGCATATGAATGACTTACACAATAAGAGATAACCTTGCAAATGCAAGTGTAGGTCCTTTCTTGATTCTCATTCACTTTCATGAATCACTTGTGCAGCCCCAGCATAAGCCTTGAATCAGTTGTCTAAGGCGACACCCTTTAAAGCTTATACCTAAGACTACAGAGTTAACTCATAAAGTGACAAGGAACCTCAAGTCTAAGGATCAATTAATCACATCAATGACTCGTGAGATATTTCCTAATCTGGAAGTTTCCATTTCCTGAAATAGAAACTTCCTTTCCCATTTAGGAATGTTCTCACACGGGGCACCTCAGTGAACTTACTTATTAAAGTAAGCACCCTCATGTATCACGCACGAATCAACTATACACTTTGCACCTCCATGAAACAAGGTGGTCCTTCTTAAGGGCGTGATTCCACAAGCAAGCCTTAGAGGAGTCAGGTTGACACTCCCACTGTCTGTAGGACTCATCGGCTTGGAGTATTTTACTAATCATGACTTATGTGATATAGGGCTCGTTTCATGAACCATTTCACCTAAATGGTAGAGTCCTAAAGTCATCAGGATTAGGGGAGTTCTCATACATGCACAGCTAAAGTAAATGCATACCAAACAAGAGCATATAAACAAGTGTTGCCTCAATTCGTTATCTCATTCAAAGATTGTCTGCGATTACAATAAGGAAAAGCACAAAGCGGATATACAATCGGCTTTCTAGGGCACTATTCCTAACACATCCATTTATCTAATCTCATAATCGATAATGAGATAGAATGGAGAGGATAATGACTTAAGCATTGCTACAGGCGAGAAGACCTCATAAATGATTTCTTCTTTCTGGATAAAATCCCTTGCCATAAGTTTGCTCTAAAGTCTCTACTTTTGTCCATTCCTCCTTTTATCGTCTTGTAGAACCCAATTGCATCTAATGGGTTTAATGCCTTTTAGGCGCCTCTACAAGCTCAAAACTTTGTTAGAATACTAAGATTCTAACTATGATTTAATGGCTTTTGACCAAACAGTCAGCGTCTATATCTTCCACAGCTTCATTACACGTGACAGGATCAGGTACGTTAGATTCAACCACTTGGGTCAATCTTAGGTATCTTGTCAGGTGTCCTGACAATCCTCCCACTACAATGATGCTCTCATGTACACGTCTCTACATCACATGTTGTATTTGGTACATCACATGTATTTAATACATTTTCAGTTATCACGGGTTTATGGAAATCAGTATCTAATACTGTTATTTCTTTTAACACTACTTTGCTTCTACCCTTTGTGGTTATCTATGTAATTATCTTTGAAATATTCACAAACATCTTTTGTGATTTCTCAAATTAGAAAATATACCACCTCTTGTTCTTCAAGGATAACCTTAGAACAAGTAAACCTTTGTTCTTTATTCTGACTCGTCAGGATCCATCCTTAACTCGTGGACCAGTCTACCTCAAATCCGAAGATAAGAGATTCAGGGTTTTCACCCTAGCTACAGATCCATCAGTGTTTTAGGAACTGACTTAGATAGTACTAGGTTCAGTGTATTTGTTGTTTTGAGCGCAAGACCCCAAAACGAACTTCGTATGGTAGCATGACTCTTCATGAATCTTTACCATCATTATCAGAGTTCTATTTCTCTTTCCTGCAATACATCTTTGCTAAGGCTTATCTTATACAGATAGTTGAGATCTAATATCATTTGAGAAATTCTATTTAACTCTGAACTTAGATACTTATCACTACTTCAATCTAATCGAAGTGCCTTGATATGTTTTCTAATTTGACTCTTTGACTTCGGTCTTATATTCTTTGAACTTTTCAAAATTATAGACTTAAGTCTCGTCAAATAAACATATCTGTATCTAGAGTATTCATTCAAATGAATGATGAAGTACGCAAAAAACTTTTTCTTGCTTGAATAATCATACGATCACATATCCGTATGAACTGACAAAAGCAACTTCATGGCTTAAATACCTTTTATCTCAAAAGGAACTTTCTTGGTCATTTTACTTTTCTAAACAGGGTCCGCAGACTGACAGCTGTCAAGTCGAAAAGACTCGACAATCAGTCTTTGGATCTTATTCGGATAAAAGTGACCAAGTCATTGATGGCACGTAGAAGTTTTTCCTTTTAGACGGTAAGTCAATCTTCTTAATGTGAAACTTAAATTAGGATTTTTCATTGAGGTATAAAAGACCATCTTTTATTGTGCCAGAGCAAATAAACCTTTTATTTTGTTTAATGGTAAACTTTTGTTCAAAACAAATAGTTGAACCATTACTTATCAAATAACTTACAAAAATCAAATTTCTGTATATATGGCACGTATAATATAAAAACCCTATTGCTAAAATACGACTCTATAGTCCTTACTGCTAATACAATAGAGTCTTTGACCTGGTTGACCCAAAAGTCGTCTGCTTGGGCATTCTTTGACCTGGTTGACCCAAGGCTGACAGCATGTTCTTTCGGACGATATCGCAACCGCGGCGGGTTAAGTGTCTTTATAGCAGCAACTTCTCTATTTGTAGCCACCTGAACAACGTTCTCCTTTTTGCTATCTTCGCTTTCTTCCTTGGTGCTACTAGGTTCAACGATAGGATGGTTCAGGGAACGTGAGGATTCTTCGGCTGGCTTCGAATCCAAGTAAAGTTTGGCATCTACGAAGTATGATTCTGCTTCGGTGAAAGGCTTTGTGTCTGCATCAACCTTTACAATCTCTCCATTTCTTTCATACTTGAAGCATTGATGGAGCGTTGACGGAACTACTCCATTCTCATGAAGCCATGGCCTGCCCAACAGTAGGTGGTAAGATATCCTGGCATCAATGACATGAAAGAGGGTATCAGCTTTTAACTCCCCAATGGTAAGCTCCAAACGGATCATTCCAATAGCTCGTTGGCTTCCCTCGTTGAAACCTTGAATTGTCAGACGACTATGAGATAAATCCTCGATCGTGATATTCAGACTCTTCATGGTTGATTTGGGCATGATGTTGACTGCTGACCCACCATCAACTAGCATGCGGTTGATTTTCTGCCCCCGCGAAAAGCCCAAAACAAAGAGCGGTCTATTGTGCGGTTTTGATCCCAACAATAGGTCTTCATCATCAAAGGGCGATTGCAGCATAACAAAAGGCAGATTGTTCCTCTTTTCCCCTTCGTGGCAACGAACTTTTTAGCTCGGCTTTCTCTTTGAAGAACTCAATTGGAAAAAAGTCTCATAACACGATAGATTCATGTTGGTCACTTCTTGAAGATTTCTTTGGGTTTGGTCGAACTTCTGACCCTTTCTTCAAACCTGTTTGCATGCTCTTTCGGGGATATGACGTCCTTATCCTAGAAGGATGCATCTGCTCAACGCGGCGTCTTTGTCTTTAGCGTCGGGTCATGAGGGTCCATCCTTCATCTTCCTCATCACTCCCGGACACGAGATCTGGCTGCTCCGTGATTTCTTCTTCGAGCATCTCCTTGAGAACTTCTTCAACGGTGATAGGGATTTTCACAAAAACGGGATCTAAGCTTCCAAATTGCAGCATAATAGATGCCCCGGTGTGGATGAAGGAAGTGTATTCTTACCCTCTCGAGAGACACACACAACATTCGCATCTGCCGTATCCTCAGTTTCAAGGATTATCTTTTCGTCTTTCACCAAGTTCATGATCTTCTCCTTAACCACGAAACATTTTTCAAGGGGGTGGCTAATCACTCGGTGATACCTGCAAAACTTGGGATCATTTACCCTCCCGCTCTTTTCTGGGCGCTTTGACTCTGGCAACTCAATGAGTTTTCTCTCCAACAATTCGTCTAGGATTTGAGGGACATCAGAGTCGGGGAATGGATACACCTTTTCTTGGAGCTCTTTCAACGTAGGTCGTCGTTTGTCAGTCGGAGGTTTCTGCTCCTTGATCCTTTCATTCTTCCTGTCACCAGAGGAGACTTTGTGTAGCACCCGAAGCGCAAAGATGCCACATCCCCGCACTATAGCTCAATTCACATATGAGATGGACGACCCATACATGAACTAAACTATAGCGAACGGGAGACAATAAAAAAAGAAACCCCAGCTAGGCGGGACTAACCCTCTGTTAGATACAACCATGCATAAATAATAAAACGGAAGCATAAGTTACATTCACTTCATTAACAAAAATCTTTCCTCAACATTTACATAAATCCAATTCCTCAAAGATATCAAAATAAGTCAGACTTAATACATAGATACCAAGAGTAGTAACAATCTATATATGCATCAATAAGGTACATGTGACGGTACTAGACCCAACTGAATAAAAGACACAACTCGGACTCCCGCCTAGCACACGACCGTGAGTACCTGAAAATGTGAGGTGTTAGTCTATGAAAGACTGAGTGAGGGGTTATAATTTAAAAGCGCAAATACCATGCAAATTGTAATCTCAGGTAAGATTTTTCATTAAACGATATTAATTCTAAAATAATATAGTGCTCGCCCGAGATTACAACAATTCCAATTTTCAATTCAATTATTTCAATACAATTCGATACAATCAATCAGTGGCCCGGCGAGTGAGGGCAAATCTCCAACCTTACTCCGACAGTGTACAATAATTCAATTTTATCAATTGGGTGATCAAGCAATCAATTCGGTGCACAATTAGACAGTTTCAATCAATCCATCCTTTCTTCCTCCGGGTGATGGTGGGATTGCAAGGCCCCACCACCCAATCAATCTGGGCATAGGGTTCATGAGTCCCTATGCCCGGCGGGCTCCTTCCTCTACCAAACCTCCTGGTGGATTCAGGGGTGACCCCAACAATAAGTGAGGATAGTGCAAGAGATCACCGTCGGCCCGATGCCTCCCCGGATTACTCAATACACTACCCTCGGGCCCAAAGTGAACATGCTTTACTCGCCAAAACAATCAATCAATCAATCATGATAAGTTCAATATGTCACGATAAACCATTTGCAATCGATAAAGGTTTGAGAAAGTTATATAGATATTTATATACATTTTAGCCTAAAGATCATATAGGGTTGTAAGGGTTCTATATATATCTAGAAATTAAGCCTCACCTGTGCCGACAATACAACAAGGATATAATTATGAAGCTTGCTCCTTGTCAACGGGAAGACAATCTGTGTAAAAAGGGACAAGTGTTTGTGAGACACGACTCTATTGAACCAATTACGACGCACGGCAAAGTCATGATCAATAGGTCATGCAATAGCAATTTAAGGAATGTCAAATAAGAGCATGATGATCAATAAACCAAGTATATAACACATATAAGTCACATACGGGAGCCAAAGAAGTGAAAGGAAAGCAATAAGAAGGGTTTTGGTGAAGTTTGGCCAAAACCGACAATTTTAGGAAATGTACATACTGAGGGAAAACTGGAATATCTTGAGATATAGAAGTTGGAATTGAGTTTTGCTTATTGGGAATGAAACTAGACAAGTATACCTTTAAAATGGTATATGGCTAGTTTTCTAGTTCAAAGCGAGGAGAAAATGGCGTAAGCTTGAAGTTAGGCGAGTGCAGTTTGTCGAGAAAGCAGCGACACCAAAAAGAATTGATAATATCTCACAAATGGAAAAACATATTGAGGTTATTCCAATTGGAGGTTTTTCTAGACTTCAAGAGCTTTCCAACGGTTTATAAAACAGGTCATTTGGAGTTCGGATGAGGGAATACCCGGCCGGGTAAAATTCAAGGGAAAAGTTCCCCGACGGGGTAAAGCTGTCCAGAAGCTTTTCAGCATAAAACTACCCCGCCGGGTACTTTTTATGCACAAAAAGTACACGGCCGGGTACTGTTCCAGGGCTGGAAAAAGGGGCAAAACAGGGGTAGCTTCGGGGAAGGAAGAAAAGGGATAAAAACCCAAAGCAAACTCAACCAAAATGCTCCAAACAATCATATATCATGCATATAACTCATATATATCAATTATGAATCAAGTAATCCATTAAACCATGCTCAAATCATCAAGGAATCATCAATCAAAAACCCATATAAAATCATGAACTCCAACTTCCACATTATTCAAGAAATCATGCAAGCTTTCATGATTAATGATCCTAAGCATGCTTCTAATCACTTATACACAAGAAATCATCAATAACCAATAAACCCTAATCATATATATTCAAGAGATTCAATTAAATAATCCATCTATACCTTAAAATGATAGAAAGAAGGGAAGAAATGATGGTATGATGATGATGATGCTTCCAAGCATGAAATTCCTCTAACAATCTAGCTTGAAGTGATGAAATCTCTTCCTTCCCTTCCCTTGGTGTGAAAACCGTGATATAGTGTGTGTATACGTGTGGGATTTTCAATGAAAATGATGAATGAATGAAAGGGATGAAGATATATGCAAAAGTCTTCCACTAACACATGTGACTCATCACGTTTTGCACTTAAGTCCCTTAATTAATGAAGTAATGCAAATAAGTTCCATTCCATGGAATATGATCATCAAAGTCCCTAATTATGAAATGCAATTAAGTCCATATATTTATGAAATGAGCAAGTAAAGTCATATAGAAGAATTTAATCACTTATCAATTAATTCACGTACTTACCACGTTAGTGCCAATTCGTACAAATACATAAACGTATATAATATCATGAAAGTTATAAATAATAATTAAATAATTCTCAAGTTAGGGAAAAGATCAAGTAAAGACAATTAATCAAATAAGACATGTTCGGCAATTAATTCACATAAATTCTCACGTTAACAATAATTTCATGGAAACAATTAGTAATATAATATCACATAATATCATGTAATGTATAAGTGAAAACGGGGCGTTACACTTTGACTGAAGTTGCTTTGATGGCCATGGATTCCTTAACTGGTGCCTTGTGGGATTTCTCCACCCTTCGCGGATAGTCTTTCTTTTCCTTTCTCGCATCCTCCACTGGAAACGTCGTTTTGTGATTCAAGATGCTTAACTCCATGTCGTGTGCGCGAGTAGCTAATTCTTCAAAATTTCTGGGTTTGATGCCTTGGAATATATAGAGCAGACCCCAATGCATGCCTTGGATGCACATTTCGATTGCTGAAGTTTCGGACAACTTATCTTTGCAATCCAGGCTTAAGGCGCGTCAACGGTTGATGTAGTCGACCACGGGCTCGTCTTTCCATTGCTTGGCATTTGTGAGTTCAATCATGCTTACGGTGCGTTGGGTGCTGTAGAAACGGTTCAAGAATTCCCCTTCAATTTCGTCCCAACTATTGATGGATTCGGGTTCAAGATCAACATACCAGTCCAAGGCGTTGCCTTTGAGTGATCACACGAACTGCTTGACAAGAAGGTCTCCACCAGTTCCGGCGTTATTGCAAGTTTCAATGAAATGGGCGATGTGCTGTTTTGGGTTGCCCTTTCCATCAAACTGCTGAAGCTTGGGTGGCTGGTATCCGTTCGGCATCTTCATAGCATCAATTCTCCTAGAGTATGGTTTTGAGTATGCCACTCGGTTTTGGGAAGACCCGTCATACTGCGTCTTTATGGTGTTAGCTATCATCACCTGCAACTCTTCCACGGACAAGGCTGCTACGGAACTCGTTGAACTCGTGGTCTTTTGTGCAAAATCTGGCTTGTGAAGCGTCTGATCCACCAGCTTCTCGTTTGGAATGTGTTTTGGAGGAGAAGGACGGTTGTGGCTAGACTCCTCGGCATTTTGCTGCTCCACTTTGTTCATCAGCTGCGCAATTTGATGATCTTTGTCCTCTACCATTTTCTGCAAATCAGCTATGGCTTGAGCCATCTGAGCAAGTTGATCGTACACGTTCGTCGCCCTGGTAGTCATAACAGGCAAATCGGCGAAGGGAGTGGAATTGGCCCTCTTTGGAGTGGTAGGGTTGGAATTATCCGATTCGGATGAGGCTGAACCGTTGTGCTTGCTCCCAGTAAGAGATTGAGCAATGTCAGCAATGAAGTTGGCAAAGTCCTTCTTGTTGAAGAGTCCTCTTTTTGGTGCCATGGAATTGCTTGAGATGGTGACTTGAGATTCCTTAGAACGAAGAGATGAGAGGCAGAGACGGTCCCACTGGGGGTGCCAAAATTTGTTTACACAAATTTTCGTTGAATCTGCAATAATCGATTACAAAATACAAAAAAATAGGGAAAACAAAGGATTTAACAATTTAATTGTAAATAAAGTGTTACAATCTCTGAATATCCTCTGATTCTTCTTGAATAGCAGACTCGAGGGCTTGGTGCTTGATCTCGAATCAAACTGGAGAACTTGGTTGAATTTGGTTGGAAGTGTTGACTGGTTGCACGAACAGCACTTTGAGATAGCAAGTGGCAATGACTCAAAGATTTGAGAGCTTGAATGCCTTTCGTTCTTGAGAACTTGTGACTTGTGAATGTGATTTGTGACTTGATGTTATGTGAACTTGTAGCCTTGGAGCCTTTATTTATAGGCCTTCGGTTCTTCACTTGGGCTTCATGGGCTTGGGCCTGAATTTAAAATCCATACAATAAAGAAGTGGGCTTTACTTTATTTTAATGGATCATTTTTTAATCAATTTAATTAATTTAAGAATAAGAATATAAGTCCATAATTCTTATCCCAAATTAAATATTTAAGCCAAAAATTATTATGGACTCATGATAAAAACTAATAATTAATAGCCAATTTACTTGGGCCACCAATTAATAATTTATTTCGAATTTTCGGTGTCAACAGTAACAAATTCGTCCATCAAATTTAAATTTAAATTTTAAGTTTATCTAAATCTTTAATATTTAATATCTAAATATTGAATTCAATATTCCTTCTTTAAATTTTTGGTTAATGCGTGTGTATATATATATATATATATATATGACATTCACTCATTTTCAATTAAGAAAACATCAACTCCTCCAAATTTTTTTTCATAGTGTTATGTTCGAATCATTCTCCTTTTGAAGGTTCAGTATGCAAAATATTTGTACGAATTATTCTCCTTCTAAAGGTTCAGTATGCAAATGATTTGTTGATTAAATGTATTATTCGTTTTTAGCTTTTGTTATAAACTTTGTATATATCTTTCTTCAACTTTTTAAGATATCATGAACGTTGTTCTATATCTGTGGCATCACAATATCTATTAAAGAATTCACAGGTAAACACTAAATATTATGTTGCAAGAGTTATTCATATATTTAATAAAACAACACTTATTATTTAAGATGAGCTTTTATTTTGAATGCACTTCAATTATCGGTATAAGTGCTTGCTGTTTGCAAAACACACCAGAATATGCAAATCTTCGAGTACAATAAAGTATATAAGTGTATAATTTATACTTTTTTTTAGTGAAAAAGTTTAAATATCTGAATACATGTAGGGATAATTTATCCTATTTTTCAGTATAATTAATATTGTGATTGATTCATTAAATGTATTGATACTCATAAATTATTATTTTTTTGACATTTCACAGGATTCACATTCAGTTGAGTTTATCGAAAGTGAACCCTAATATTCAAAACTCATTAGAGGATTTGATGTTCAAGGAAGTAGGCTTTGATATATGCTATTAATATATTCACATATATATTTGTCTGTTCAATTTTAACGTATACTATTGAATATATTTGCATATATTTTTACTTGCTCTGCTTAATGTCTGATATAGTTACGAATTTTAGATACTCTTTTCTAATTATTTATTTCTTAGCAATTATTTTTGGCATTATTATATGGTGATGCAATCAGTTATTTTGATATAAATTTTCTTTTCATTCACGAATTTGTTTATAGTTAAGTATTTTAGTTATTATATATGCATCTTAATAAATTCATTTTTCATATTTGATATTTGATGACACTTTCAATATATTTGGAATATTTTTTCTTATATTTTGTTATTTTCTCTTTATTTATATATTTGTTTGTAGTTCAAGCATCTTAATTATTTTATATGCATCATAATTGTTTTGTTTTTCATATTTGATATTTGATGGTGCATTCGACATATTTCTAATATTTTTTTCTATATTTTAATTTTTGTTTTTGTTATGGTTAATTTTATTTTATTTTATTTATTATGTTTTATAGATTTTATGTACAGATTTGATCATTTGATTTCTTATGATATATATAATAACCACATAATTTCATCAATCACCTTTTAACATATGAATTTTCTTATATGTGTCCTTTGAGTTTTTATTTTGGTTACTATTATTATTATTATTTTTTTGGCACACACACCCCAAGTGGTCCAAGGGATTCGAACCTAGGACCTTGCCTTCGAGAAGGAACCCTCAGACCACTTGACCAAACCCCTGTTGGCAATTATTTTGGTTATTATGATTGAGTTTGTAAAATGATAATGTTACTCTTCTTTTTGTTGTTCATTAATATACCTTTTCATATAATGCTAAATAATAAAATAATATGTCGCAAAAAGAAGCTTGATTGGAGGCGCTAGTTCAAACGACCTCATTGAAGTTTTATGTTTTTAATGTTTTCTACCATAGTTTTTTTTTTTAATGTTTTCTACCATAGTTGGTATTTGATTGAATTACAAATTTACAATCCTGTTAATACATGAAATTAGTTTGACCTTATAAAATCACTTTATATTCTCATTCCATGTTACTTTTTTCGATACTTTTTTTATTTTTCATCGTATAGTTTTATGGATTATAATTATTAAAAAAAATATTTTTTAATTTATAATTTTATAATATCTAAAAATATATATAACTTAATTTTTTATTTATTTTATTATAAATAATTGTATCCCGTGCCTTGGCACGGGTTTAGAACTATTGAAATATATTTTCAATGTTTTCTACCATGGTTTGTAATGAAATTTCATATTTTTTTAATACTTTTCAACTTTTCATCATATAGTTTTACACTTTAAAGCTGATTATAATTATTTAAAAGAAATTATTTATTGATTTATAATTTAATATTATCTAAAAATATATATAACTTAAATTTTTATTTATTTTACTATCAATAATTGTATCCCGTGCCTTGGCACGGGGTTTAGAACTAGTTATACTATTGGATTTGAAGAAGAATAGCAAAAATGGGATAAATTATAGCCAACTACCCCAAGGTTTCTCAAACTTACAAACAAACCCCTCAACTCAAGTTTGTGTTTTTTGAAATCTCTAGATCTCTTGTTAAGTTAGGATATCATCGAATCGCTACTAAATTACACTAGTAAAATAGTAAGATACTGCCGTTTTTCGGTATCACCAATATGCAAAAATGAGATAAAAGCAAAATAAGTAAGATTTTTGAGAATTAAATTCATTTCACATAACTTCAACATATTCACCATTCATACAATTGTACTAGAGCCCTAGGAGGAAGTTCATTGCCGATCCAAAACCCATCTTCTTTGACATGCCATATACATAGGTTGCCATCTGCCTTTTCATTATAAGCTTCACAATTGGGAGCAATGTGTATGTTGAAAACATCGTATCTTCTATCTTTCCGACCCCACCGGAACCGGCAGAAAAACAACGTACTGTATCCAAAATTCATACGGAAATGCCAATGAAAATCATCGGACACGTGAAGTACGTGGTTCCCAAGTTCATCATCTTTAGAGGCACAGTGAATCAACAACGGAAGTTTATTATCCGGTAATTTTTCGACAATGTGCAAGTTAGGCTCTCTCACGACTGTTTCATTCTTCGACGAAGAAACCACCAGGGTGAAATAACTGGTAATGTATACTGAGATGAAGATTAAAGAGAATAGGGTTTTCTCAACAATAAACTCCATTGCTCCAAAATGTATTAACATGATTTCATATTACTTAGGTAGCCTATTTATAGAGTAATGAATATATTCTGATTCTGGAGCCAAAAAAAAAAATAAAAATGAATTTATTCTGATTATAACTTGTGTTTTTTCGGTACAAATCAATTTACGGGATTATGATCGTCCCCACAATCTTTGAAGGAAATCAAAACATTTATTTTGTCTAAGTACATGCATCAAATGTGAAAATCATTATCCTCAATCAAAATAACTAATATGGTTAAAATCTTGTTTCTTAATTACATCATACTACCCTTATTTAGGACTAATTACAATAAAATCTATCTAAATCGAGAAATCACATTTTAGTCCCTACTTTTTTAAAACCGTTTGTGATCCTTAACGTGCATTAGAGTTCCATTATGTCATTCCAAAAGTACCTTCTCCGATTTTTTAATTTATTTTGTGACTCCAAGGACTATATTGTTAAATTCATAATTTGTACTAGAGATGATTTTGTTTATATTTTTAAACTTTAACGATGATTTTATAATTTTGATCATACATTCAACGTAATATCCATACAAACCGTTAAGGGTATAAGTATATTTTTATAAATTTCGTTAGGGATCTTAGACCCAATAAGATATACAGGGACTAAAATAAATATACTAATATTATAAGGATATATAAAAAAAATTACACCCCATAAATATCTTGTGAGATAATTTGTAATATTGGTATCTATCTATCTATACTATTATATATTTGATAACGATGTTTGACTTTTTATTGTACATTTTGATGACGTGGAATTTTGTGGTTTTTTTGAAGTTTTTAATTAGATAGAAAAAATATGATTTGCTTATGAAAATAAAAAAAAATAAGTAAAAAAGAGTAGTATTTAAGAAAAATAATTAATCTTGACAAGTTTGACCGAATGGAATTAATTTTGATATTTCTACTAATTAAGTAAGGTTAATATTATATGAATGTATTTGATATTTCTATATATTTATTAAATTAATTTTAATGGCTAATTACTTAAATAACAGATATAATTTCCATAAAAAATTACTACAATTTTAAATTTAAATTCAAATATAACAAAATATAGAGATTTAATTAAGTTTCTTAAATTACTCCATCAAATTAATGATTTTTTTAAAAATTTGAAATTAATACTTAATAAATTTATATCTATATCTATATCTATCTATCTATATCTATACTATAATATATAGGAATTGCGTCTTTTGACCCAATTATATCAATTTTGACTCAATACTTTTTTTCTCCTTTTTTTAAAAATTTTTTTATTCCTTAAAAATTATTTTATTAGTTAATTAACTTTCCAATATTTGTTATTTTGAAAATTTTAATTAGTTACCAAATTACATTAATTTACTTATTAATATCACAAATTTAGGTAGTGTCCGATTAAATACACAATTTATAATCTTTTAGGGCTTTGATTATTTAACGAATCACATTAATTAATTTGTTAATCTAATTAATTTAGGTATCTTCCACTTAACAATATTTTATTTATATCAAATGATTAATTGATTTGCACGGATTTTGAAATCTCTTAATTAATGGATTGATTGCAAATTTACAATTAATTTGAAATAAACCTCCAATTATGGGGGATTGAAGTGCTTAAAATATACTAAAATCTGCATTCCATGTTTCTATCTATCACTTATAAGTTTTTAAAGAAAAAGCCTCACTTAATATACATACATTTTATGTAAGTCAGTTTTACAAAAATCTATACTATTATATATTTGATAACGATGTTTGACTTTTTATTGTACATTTTGATGACGTGAAATTTTGTGGTTTTTTTTGAAGTTTTTAATTAGATAGAAAAAATATGATTTGCTTATGAAAAAAAAAAAAAAATAAGTAAAAAAGAGTAGTATTTAAGAAAAATAATTAATCTTGACAAGTTTGACCGAATGGAATTAATTTTGATATTTCTACTAATTAAGTAAGGTTAATATTATATGCATGTATTTGACATTTCTATATATTTATTAAATTAATTTTAATGGCTAATTACTTAAATAACAGATATAATTTTCATAAAAAATTACTACAATTTTAAATTTAAATTCAAATATAACAAAATATAGAGATTTAATTAAGTTTCTTAAATTACTCCATCAAATTAATGATTTTTTTAAAAATTTGAAATTAATACTTAATAAATTTATATCTATATCTATATCTATCTATCTATCTATATTTATACTATAATATATAGGAATTGTGTCTTTTGACCCAATTATATCAATTTTGACTCAATACTTTTTTTCTCCTTTTTTTTTTAATATTTTTATTCCTTAAAAATTATTTTATTAGTTAATTAACTTTCCAATATTTGTTATTTTGAAAATTTTAATTAGTTACCAAATTACATTAATTTACTTATTAATATCACAAATTTAGGTAGTGTCCAATTAAATACACAATTTATAATCTTTTAGGGCTTTGATTATTTAACGAATCACATTAATTAATTTGTTAATCTAATTAATTTAGGTATCTTCCACTTAACAATATTTTATTTATATCAAATGATTAATTGATTTGCACGGATTTTGAAATCTCTTAATTAATGGATTGATTGCAAATTTGAAGAAATGGTTGCATAAAACATTTAGAAATAGTGGAGAAAAATATAGAAAATTAGAGAAATTGGGGTTTAATTTTATCAATTTATTGTTTTTAAAAAAATCGAAAGGTTCACTTGACCCGGGAACGGTTTTACGGTCCGAACGGTCCAACCGCGGTTCGAAACGGTTTTCACAAAATAGAGCGGTTTTTTAGTGCAAACGGTTTTGGGGTGATGACCGGTTCGTCCTTCCGGCCGGTCGACGGTCCGGGCGGTCCGACCGTCCGGTCCGGTCCGGTTTTTAAAACATTGTTTGTAGAAACTAAAATGTTACCTTGTAATTAGGCCTAAATAAAGGATAGTTGGGTTAAAATTCACCATTTTTTCTTATGTCACGGGCCCATGAACTTATACAACACGATTCATAACTAATATGGTGTATTTTGAAAGAATCAAGATTTTTAAAGTAATATACTAATATTACAAGATATCTAAAATAACAAATTAATTATATCCCACAAAATAAACAAAATATATTTTGGAGGATTTAATGGGATATAATAGACATGGAGATCGTATATGTACAATGAAAATATATTCGAAAGATATACGCATAATAATATTCAATATTACATTAACAAGTTACACCACTTGATAGTAGGACACTGCCGATATTCTAAGTTACCAATATGTAAAATGAGTTAAAACAAAATAAATAAGATTTTGGAATTAAATTGGTTTTACATAACTTCAAATTGCATTTAGAAGAAATAATATGGTCACCAAATTCACCACTCATATAATTGTACTAGAGTCCTGGGAGGAAGTTGATTGCCAATCCAAAACCCATCTTCTTGGACATGCCATACGCATAGGTTGCCATCTTCCTTCTCGTTATAATCTTCACAATTGGGAGCAATGTGTTTGTTGAAAACATCGTAACGCTTGTTTTTATTACCCCATCGAAACCGACAGAAAAACAACGTACTCAACCCGTAGTTCATACGAAAATGCCAGTGAAAATCATCGGACACGTGAAGCCTGTGATTCCCAAGTTCGTCATTTTTAGAGGCACAGTGAATCAACAATGGAAGTTTATTATCCGGTAGTTTGTTGATTATGTACACCTTGTAGCCTTCGCCCGGGAAGGTATTGGATGAGGTTTTTTCAACGATGTGGAAGTTGGGCGCTCTCGTGAATATTTCATTCTTCGACGAAGAAACGACTTTGGTGAAATCACTGGTAATGTATACTGAGAACAAGAATAAAGTGATTAATAGTTTCTTCACGAAAATAAACTCCATTGCTTCAAAATGTATTACATGCTACATGTTTTCAATTTACTTAGGTAGCCTATTTATAGGGTGGTGAATTTATTCTGATTACCTATATAAAACAACAAGAATTTTCTTTTGGTACAAATAAAATTATGGCATCAGGATTACCCCGATAATCTTTAAAGGAGATCATAACATTTATTTTTATTAGCTACATCAAATTTGAAAATTATTACCCCCCATAAATTTCACACTAAATAACTAACATGGTCGAAATCTTTTTTTTCACGCCTTGGACCCGTGAACCTATATAACACTATAGTTATTTCAAAACTGAAAACTCACAAAATTTAATGTACCCTAAACTTGTCAACAGTTTTTTTTTTTTTTTTGTTTTTTGTTTTTTTGTGTTGAAAAAAATTGTCAACAGTGTTGATGCACTTTTTTGTACATAACTAATATGATGTAGTTATGAAATAATCAAGTTTATTTATTGATGGATTAAGACAAGATATATAAGGTACAAATTGTATCCCATAAATATACAAAATATCTTTTAGAGAATTTAATGGGATATAATAGATATGAAGAATGTATATGTAGAATGAAAATATATGCTAAAATACACACAAATGTTCAACTTTTTATGTATTACTTGCTAAAATACACACAAATGCTAATGTTCCGATTCTTGCATATATTTTAGCAGCTTGTGTGTATTTAATCTGTGGCTTCGGAACTTGTGCAAGTAATACATTAGCAGTACCCTCGTAAATGTTCCGATTCTTGCTTGCAAATATTCCAATTCTTGCAAAGTTCAAGTTTCAATTTGTCCCGTGTTCTGTGGCTGTGGGCATGACGGGGTATGTCGAGTATCCCACGTCGAATAATCAGAGATGTGGAGTTTAATATATAATGGTTTGACAAATTTTCTCTCAACAACTAGTTTTTTAGGGTAAATTAGGCCAAATACATTATTCATCCTATGTTATACATATTATCTCTTCCTGCCGCCCAAATACCTCAATAGATGATCCATTTTTATTCGAAGAACGACGATTTGGGCTATAAGACACTCGGCGCGCAAATGGCTTTTTAGAGTGAACTTTTTTCTGACTTTGAAATTTCATGCGGATCTCGTCGCAGACTAAGGATGCATCTTATTAAATATTCAACAACAAACTTTCAGGTTGGTGTGATGCAGTCTTTGATGAATTTAAGAACCTGCAGTATTTCTATAGATGCACTTGATTCGTCAACGAAGATGGTTTTTATTTGGGACTTTTGAACCTTCCTAATCCCAAAACGAAAGTATATTCTCAGTAAATAAAGATATATATATATATATATATATATATATATATATAAGAAAATTGTGAAAAATTATTTGTCATGCATAACTATTTTATAGTGAAAGGGATGTTTCAAGTTTTTCTCTTCATATTTTTTTTTTTCTTGTTTATTATGAGTTCGAGTTAGGGTAGATCACTAAAGGTATAAAATTCGTTTTGTCGATTGTTGTTAACACGACACCTTTTTTTTTTTTTTTTTTTTTTTTAATAACACACACACTCCAAGTGGTCCAGGGGATTCGAACCCGGGACCTTGCCTTAACACGACACCTTTTATTAATATGGCATAACACCGATATCATATAATTTCATTATATATATATTATTCAAATAATAATTTGTGTGATTCTTCCGCAATATTACCAATCATATATTTTCACTAAATAGAACCAAAAAAAATATATTTTCACTAAATTAGGAGGAGGATTGTGACTATCAATCCAAAAATCATCTTCCCTGAAAGCATATGTTGTCACATCCATCGTTGTTCTCACAATGGTTGCCAAGGGCTCCATTAAAAACCTCGTAGGATATATTCCTCCTGTTAGGAAAGCTTATAATTAGGGATCTGTGTTTATCTCATAGTTGACTTACCATGTTTATACGGACTCTTTTGTGTAATATATATTGTAACCTAGTGTGTATTATGTAATTACGTGATTACAGTAAATAAGAAAAACCTTCCACAACCATATTTTCTTCAATATCTATCATGGTATCAGGGCGGGTGACGATCCATTAACGGATCTGAACCTTGCTCATCACGTACTGTTCCTTTCCCGGCCATGGCCACCGACAGTAGCAACACCACCGGCAAGGAGACACAACAACCGGCTGACTCCTTGGCCACACAATTAGCCAGTCTTCTCCAAAACCTACAGCCCCAAACAGAACTAAATCAATACAACGTACCACAAACCATAGCAATTAGCATAAAGTTAAACCAGTTTAATTACTCCCTATGGTCCCGATTGATGAAGTTAGTAATCGGGGGCAGGGGCAAACTCAGTCATATTACCAGCACACCACCACCGCCGGCGGTCGGACAAGCGGAGTACCCCAGATGGGAGCAGACAAATTTAATAGTGTGTTCTTGGATTCTTGATAATATGGAACAAGAGCTGATCCCAAACTATGCCGAATATCCCTCGGTAAAAGCCTTATGGGATGGTTTGAATGTGAAGTTCGGACAGAGTAGTGACGGTTTGCAAATCTTTGATCTTACAGTAAAAGCTAACAACATGAAGCAGGGGTCAGACACCATAGAACACTTTTACAGCAATATACAGAAGGTGTGGAGAGAAATCGAAATAAGGCAACCAAATCCGATGAGAGATGAGGAGGACATTGATACCTTTAATCGCCTCAGATCCGAGACTCGGCTCTTCCAGTTCTCGTCGGGGTCAACGATACGTACGACACAGACCGACGAGATCTCTTGAAGGAGAATCCATTGCTGACGATCGAAAAAGCGTATGCTACCATCCGATGAGAAGGGGCAAGAAGAGAAATAATGAGCGCGGAGCCCCGAACTTCATCATCGACGATCGGATCTGGGATCGGAACAGGTCTCGTGGCTCAGGTCAAATCACAGAAGAAGCCGGCGACATGGATGCGAGGGGAAAGTAAGCCCAAACCAAATATAGGCGGATCGCGACCCCCAGTGCCGCCGCGCCGTGATAGTGGTGGCGAGCGTCGAGATGGCGGTGGCGATAGGCCTCCGGTGCAGTACGGACAGTGAAGAAAGAGGACTGCTATGAACTTATAGGTTGACCGGAAGGATGGCGAAGCCGGCGACGCGATGCATCGGGCTATGGCGCAGCAAGACGGGCTGACAGCACCGGCGAAGGGGAAGCTGGGAACCCAATCGCGGCGGCGGTCCGTGAGGTGGCTGACCAACAGAAGGCCGAAGAGGGAACAATTGGGGCCGCTCATTTCGTTAATGGCAAAGAGGAAGGAAAATTAGGTATTTTTAATGGAGACATTGAAAGATTCTTGCCTTGCTTTAATTAGGTATTTAGGCAAAGTGGGACCAATTAGGGCGGCTCATTTTCTTTGTAATAATGATTCATGCCTTGCTTTAAATAGCCAGTCAAAAAACCTTGCTCCCAATTGTGAAATTAAGACAGGGTCACGCCATGTCTCGAACAAGGATAATGTTGGGAAAACTAAACAGAAACGCAGCGAAAATATAAAAATTTTCCCAACTAAGCAAGGATCGAGTCTTGCAATTCCTATTCCCAAATTCGTAGTGATCAAGAAACTTACTAAGATAGTAGCTTTCTTGACACGTTCTAGCCGCCCAAGAATGCTCTTCACGCGGCTTGATCCCCAAAAGATCCTTCGAATCTTTCAAGACATCACGATAGTAGCCCTCTAGAGAAATAGTCCACCAACCGCGACCACGATCCGAATAGGGAGGATGCTAGTTCTATATTCGGTGTTTAGGCTCTAGAGTTTAGTGTATAATTTAGAGAAGGAGAATTTGCTATCATCTATCCCACGGGGGTCGAACCCCTCTATTTATGAGACTAGGGTTCGAACCCCATTCCTTGTTAGACAAGGAATTTCCAAACTCCTTTTGGAAAGGGATTTTTTGCTTGGACACTAAGTCTCTTACTTTGACCAAAAGTCCACCTTTTGACCAACTTGTTGGGCAAGAATAATATCTAACTCTTTTAGATATTTTATTTTACTTTATTTATTTTATAATAAATAACTTGAAGACTAATAATAGAATTATTTATTTATTAGACTTTATTTCTCTAAAATTTGGACTTTAATTTTAATTTAAAATTAAATCAAAGTCCATTAAATAATTAACACAATAATTATTTAATATTTATATACACATACATACGTGACTACACGTGTCCTTAAGGACACGTGTCATACACGTGTTCCACACGTGTGACTTACACGTGTGGACCCCACCATTCACTTAATGGTTCGATCAACTCGTTTAATCGATTCAAGCCTTAACCTACGTGACCAGGTTATTGTGTGTGACCCTCTAGGTTCTTAATTCAATTAGCAGTGACCTTAATTAATTAATTCCCTAATTAATTAATCAGTCCACATATCAAACGACCATAGTCTAGTAACAGGTGTTTGACCCCTAGCTGAATAAGAATATCTCGATTCGACAGAACCTTTAAGTCATTGACATATGTGAGATACAATCCTCCTACGTCCCTTCTCTCAATCAAGATCTAGGGCAAGGGAATAATTAGAACCCTAATAATCTTGATCTTAATGTTAAGTGCATTTTATATACATTTGATCTCAATCCAAGAAACTCTTTTCTTGATGTCTTGATCCACTACCTTGGCCAAGGACTCCTAGATGACATATGAATGACTTACACAATAAGAGATGATCATCTTGCTAATGCAAGCATAGGTACTTTATTGATTCTCATATACTTTCATGTACCACTTGTGCAGCCCCAGCATAAGTCTTGAATCAGTTGTCTAAGGTGACACCCTTTAAAACTTACACCTAAGACTACAGAGTTAGCTCATAAAGTATCAGTGAAACCTCAAGATTAAGGATCTTAATCACATCAATGACTCGTGAGATATTCTGTTTCCAGATATAGAAACTTCCTTTCCCATTTAGGAATCTTCTATCACGGGACACCTCAGTGTACCTACTTGTAATAAGTAAGCACCCCCATGTATCACGTACGTATCAACTATACACTTTGCACCCCATGAAACAAGGTGGTCCTTCTTAAGGGCGTGATCACACGAGCAAGCCTCGAACGAGTCAGGTTGACACTCCCACTGTCTGTAGGACTGATTGGCTTGGAGTGATTTCTAATCATGACTTATGTGAAATAGGGCTCGTCTCATGAACCACTTCACCTAAATGGTTGAGTCCTATAAGTCATATTGATTAGGGGAGTTCTTATACATGCACAATCAAAAGGAAACACACAATCAAACAAGAGCATATAAAGAAGTGTTGCCTCAATTCGTATTATCCAAAGATTGCCTGTGATTTACATAAGGAAAGTACTAAAGCTGACTATTACATCGGCTTTCAGGGCACTATTCCTAACAGATAATAGATGGGTATTCAACTGTGGGGCCACCGAGACGATGACATACGACCCGACTGATCTTATTGACACCACAACCCCCAAAAAGATAGCCATTCAGAATGCAACCGGTGGACTTTCCTTGGTTCATGGGGCAGGACAAATTGTTTTTTCTCCCACTTTAAAGTTGAAAATTTGTATTTATGTGTTGGATTTATCCTGTAAATTATTGCCTATAAGTCATGTTACTAAAAAGTTAAACTGCCAGTCCTGATGTTTCCTACCTTCTGTTTGTTACAGGATATTCAGTCGGGGAGAGTGATTGGGCGTGGTATTGAAAGTGGGGGCTTGTACTTTGTTGATGAGGTGGCTCAACAAGGAACTGCATCGCTTGCTCACGGGACAGTGGACCGTCAGAGATGGTTGTGGCACCGACGTTTGGGACACCCCTCGTCAGGGTACCAGCGGTTATTATTTCCTAAGTTCTTTCAGAATAGTGATAAATTCTCTTGTAAGACTTGTATGATTTCAAAAAGTCATAGACAACATTTTGCTTTATCAAACTCTAGGGCCAAAACTGTTTTTTCTTTAGTTCATTCTGATGTGTGGGGACTAGCCCCAGTTACGGGTGATTGCAGTTCTAGTCATGGTTTTAAGTACTTCGTGTTGTTTGTTGATGATTGCTCTAGAATGATGTGGATTTATTTTCTTAAACAAAAATCCGATGTTCCCTCTAAATTTGTGGAGTTTTATAATATTGTTCGTGCTCAATTTAAAACTCACATTTAGACTCTTACATCCGATTTTGGGGGGGAGGGGAGGGAGAGGAATATGTTAACTCAACACTTAAATAATTTTTGAAGGATAATGGGCTTTTACACCAAACATCTTGTCCAAATACCCCACAACAGAATGGGATGACTGAGAGAAAAAACCGCCAACTTCTCGAGATATCCAATAGCAGACCTGGCTAAAGAAAATATCTCATCGCAGGCCAGAGCATATGCAACTGCAGTTTACTCAACATCAGTTCCGAGTAGAGTGGAGGAAGCACTGAAGGATGACAAATGGGCTCGAGCTATGGAAGACGAAATGGAAGCCCTCGAGAAGAATAAAACCTGGGAGAAATGCAGACTCCCAAATGGAAAAAGAGTAGTAGGGTGTTGATGGGTGTTCACAGTAAAGCACAGAGCAGATGGAAGTGTGGAAAGGTACAAAGCCAGACTAGTGGCTAAGGGGTACACACAGACGTACGGGATTGACTACCCCTAGACGTTCTCACCCGTGGCAAAGATTGACACAATTAGAGTTTTGTTCTTAGTAGCTGCAAGCCAGGATTGGCCATTACACCAGTTTGATGTCAAGAATGCGTTCTTGCACGGCGATTTGAGATAAGAAGTCTATATGGAGCCTCCTCCGGGTTTCTCAGGAAATCATGGTAAAGGGGAGGTGTGTAGGTTGAGGAAAGCATTTTATGGTTTGAAGCAATCTCCTCGAGCCTGGTTTGGAAGGTTCACTGTGGTGATGAAAAGATACGGGTATCATCAGAGTAACTCAGATCCTACGTTATTGTTGAAAAACACGAAAGAGTTGAGCAGCGAAGTTTAAAAATTTTCACAAGTTTAATAGTTGTCTTGCAATTTTTGTATCGTATCGTAGGGTGTTTAGAAACTTAGAAAGGTAGAAGCTTTCTAGTGATGTCGTTACCGCCTAACGAACACCCTTCAAGCGGAAAGTCCCTCGAACGGCCTTCGATTAGATCCCAAAGCAGCGATCCTCCAAAGTGTATCCACACCAGTCCTAGAACATGATCAAGCTAGTGAGAATGCTAGTTCTATGACTTGTGTTAAGGTTAGGATTTTGCTTTGAAAACTTTTCTTTTATTTTTCTCAAAAACTTAACACTTCGTGAGTGTTGGTCTAAAGAATAAGAGAAGCATCACCCCTAGTACTTATACTAGGTGGTTCGAACCCCCTAGGGTATCCAAGAACCAATGGGATTGTTTTCTTGCTCAATAATTAACTCATTTAATTATTAATTTAATTGGAATAATAAGGTCTTAACTTATTCTCCAAGTCTAGCAAGAGAAGACTTCTCTCTCCAACAATAGGAAGTTGGACTTTTCAACTTTCCTAAATTTAAAAGTCAAGATTCAATAAATAACTTAATTCCCAATTAATTATTTATTGGTTTAAGTTTATTTGAGAGTAGTCTTAACAATTAATTCAAAATTAATTAAAAGACTAAAATTAATTAATTACAATTTAATTAATTAATTCTAGAAAAGAATTCACATGCAACATAATTACACGTATTTGGGGCCACGTACATGCCATGTGTGCGTGACACGTGACAACCACGTAGGCTACGTGACACGTGGCAGTCACGTGTCTTGGACACGTGGCAATACCTATGTGTTCAGTCCCATTTTCGATCAACCATTTGATCCTGCGTTAATCATATTAACATCCTACCATAACCCTCATATTCTGGCATTCGTGTATGACCCTTTAGGTTCATTATTCGATTAGCAGTGATAGTAATTAATTAATTTTCTAATTAATTAATCACTTCACAGATCACACTACTGTAATCTAGCAATGGGTGTATAACCCCTAGCCGAATAACAAAATAAATCGAAGAACCTTTCAGTCAATGACAATCAGTGAAATACGATCCTCCTACAACTCCATCTCTCAATCAAGAACTAAGTCATGAGAATATTCTCAGAGCCCAAATATTCTTGATCTTTAAAGTTAAGTTCTTTTCATATCCATTTCGATCTCAATCCTAGAAAACCCCATTTTCTAGATGTTTTGATCTTTTATCCGCCTTGGCCAAGGGTTTAATGTTTAATGGACTACGAACAACTCAATCAATAAGAGATCACTCTTGTTCTTAGCAAGTGTAGGTCCTTTATCGATTCTACTAATTCTACATATGCCACTTGTGTAATCCCAATATAAGCCATGGTTCAGGTGTCTATATGGCGACACCCTTTTGAGCCTATATCAAAGATTATAGAGTTAGCTCATATGAGACATTATAGAATCTCAAGTCTAAGGGTTAATGGATCACGTCATTGACCTGTGAGATATTTTCTAATCTAGAAGTTTCTGGAAACTTCCTTTCCCATTTAGGAATGTTCTCACCTTTGGACATCTAAGTGATGAAGTTCTTGTAACAATCACCCTTATGTATTAAGAACGCATCAACGTATGCACTTATCACTCCATGAAACTGAGTGATCCTTCAAAAGGATATAATCACATAAGCAAGTCTCAGTAGAGTCAAGGTCGACACTCCTACTGTCTGTCGGACTCATTGACTTGGAGAAGTTTCTAATCCTTGCCTATGGAGTTAAGAACTAGTTTCATGTGTCGTTTCCATAATGACAAAGTTCTTAACGGCCTTATCGGATTAGGGGAGTTCAAAACATGCAAAACACAGTCAACCCAAACAGACATAAATAAGTACATAAAGAAGTGATTGGCTATGAACAAAATCATCTCGTTTATTATTCAAAGACTGTTTGTGATTTTACAAGGAAATAGTAAAGCAAAAGCTGCTTTAAGGGTACTATTCCTAACAGTTATTCCTCAAGAGGAGAAGTGGGAAGGTGACTTGTCTCATAATATACGTAGACGACATGATAATTACGGGAGATGATTCAGAGAAGATGTCGCGACTCCGATGGAATCTGTTTCAGGAGTTCGAAATGAAGGATCTAGAAGAGCTAAAGTATTTTCTGGGGATAGAAGTGTTGAGATCTAGACGAGGGATCTTCATCTCTCAACGGAAGTTCGTTCTGGATCTTCTTGCTGAGATTGGGCTACTTGAGTGTAAGCCAGCTGACACACCGATAGTGGTTAATCACGGATTATAGGTAATAGAAGGAGTAGAGGAAGGTAATAAGGGTCAGTATCAGCGGTTAGTCGGGAAACTGAGCTATATGTCCCACACTCGACCGGATGTAGCATATGCAGTAGGGGTTCTTAGTCAATTTATGCACCAGCCTCAGAGGGAGCATATGAATTCAGCACTGAGAGTATGTCGCTACTTGAAGGGGTCTCTAGGGAGAGGCGTCCTATTCTAGAAACATGGACATATGGATATTGAAGCATACACTGATGCAGATTGGGCAGGAAATCCGATTGATAGAAGATCAACTTCTGGTTACTTTACACTAGTGGGCGGAAACTTGGTGATCTGGAGGAGTAAGAAAAAGAAAGTTGTGGCACTTTCGAGTGCAGAGGCAGAGTTTCGGGGTATTGCACGTGGAGTGACTGAAGTCTTATGGTTGAGAAAGTTGCTCGCAGAAATTGGTTTCACTGCAACAGGTGCCGGCAAGTTAAGGTGTGATAATCGGGCTGCTATCAGCATATCAAAAAACCCGGTACAGCATGATCGCACAGAGCACGTAGAGGTGGATAGGCATTTTATCAAAGAAAAGTTTGAAGAATGAGTTATTGATATTCCGTTTGTGCGGTCTGAGGATCAGTTAGCAGACATCTTGACAAAGACAGTGAATGGAAGGATTTTCGGTGAAGTTCTGAGCAAGTTGAGCATCATTGATCCGATACTCGACTTGAGGGGGAGTGTTAGGAAAGCATATAATTAGGGATTTGTATTTATCTCATAGTTGACTTACCATGTTTATACGGACTCCTTTGTGTAGTATATTGTAACTTAGTATGTATTATGTAATTACGTGATTACAGTGAATAAGAAAAACCTTCCACAACCATGTTTTCTTCAATATCTATCACCTCCCGTCCCATCGAAATCGACAAAAGAACAACGTGCTGGACCAAATATTCATGCGAAACTGCCAGTTGAAATCATCGTTCACATGAAGCGTGTGATCTCCGAGCTCGTTATTTTTAGAGGCACAATGGATCAACAGTGGGTAACGGTCGTTGGGGAGATTATTGACAATGTGAACTGCAAATTACTCCTGAAGTAGGCATATTTTGGATGAAGACTTATTGGTATTGTGAATAACCTCGAGGTCTTTTGCTTGTATTGCTCTAGCTAGCAGCAACATTAGTCACACCACAAAGGTAAAGTGATAGAATAAAGAAATGAAATAGGGTTTCCTTTACAACATAACTCATTTAAAAAAATAAGGGATGTTTAATATATCTTTATTTCTTTGTTATTGTGAGTTTCTCTCCCTAAGATAGGAAGATATATATATATATTTACAAGACTTTAATGATATAGAAAATGAAGGATATTGTTGCAAGATTATGTGTTTACAAGACTTTAATGATTTAGAAAATGAAGGATATTGGTGCAAGATTATGTGTAATGATATATATACATGTATGTATTGAATTCATTTGTAATCAAATTACAAGACTTTAATGATTTAGAAAATGAAGGATATTGTTGCAAGATTATGTGTAATGATTTCTATCAAAGATAAAGATGTTTTAGTCTATACTCCAAAATATTAATACCCCTCACATGTTATGTGTTCCGATGCATTAATATTTTTAAAATTTTTCTAAATAAAGGTATAATAAATGTGATATCCAAAATAAAGGTATTTTAGTCATTCAATTTTTTTGTAATATGACTCCTATTATTTATTATTATATATGTACATATGAAGCCTGGAGGAGCCAAATATTATGCGGGAAACTTTAAAATAATACCTTTTCTGACTAATTTCATATAGTCATAATCAAACACCATTATGAGAAATGATTGCTTAAATTATAGATACAATTTCCATAAAAAATCATTATAGTATAAAATTTAAATTCAAACATTATAAAATAAAAATAATTAATTAAGTTTCTTAAATTACTCCATCAAATTAATTAACCTTTAAATTTTATTATATATATATATATATATATATATAATTATAATTATATATATACATCTATACTATTATATATAAAAGTCAATTTTATTCAAATTCTGAATTTTTAGAAATGTTTTATTGATAAATAGTATTAGGTGAGGTTAATATTATTAAATTCAGATTTTTCATTTTTTCTAAATATATTACAAATTATGTCAAAATTGTATTTTTATGGCTAATTATTTTTTGTATGGCTAAATGCTAATCACATTTTTTTTTAATGGCTAATCAATTTAATCATGGCAATTCGCTCAATGCATTTCCAAATTTATATTCAAATCTTTCAAATAAAAAGAAGAATTATTTGCTTAAATTGGAAACATCTCCACTCGAAGAATAATTTAGTCTTTTGCTTGTATTGCTTTAGCAACAACACTACAACAGTTTGTTACACCACAAAGGCAAAGTGATTGCATAAATAAAGGAAATATGATATTCTTTGCAATAGAACTCATTTTACAAACTAAGGATGTTTGATGTATCTTTATTTCTTTGTTGTAGTGAGTTCCTATCCCTAAGAGAGGAAGATATATATTTATATTGGATACACATGTAATCAAATTACAAGATTTTAGTGAATTAGAAAATGAACGATGTTGCAAGATTATATGTTTAATGAAAAAACTTATCAAAGATAAAGGTATTTTAGTCGATTCTTTAAAATATTAAGGGCGAATTATTTTAATACCCCTCATATGTTATATGTTCTGCTGTATCTATATTTCTAAAAATTTTAATCATGTCGCTGCTATTCTAGCCTTTGATATTTTGAGTTTGTGTTTTTAATGTGTAAGTTTAACTATCTTTAACCAAAAAAAATTTTACACCTAAGTGGTTTCATTTTCTTGAACTTATAATAATATAATAAATGTGATATAATACAAAAATACAGAAGATCAGTATTTCCAAAATAAGAGGAAATTGTATTTTTGGTATATCAACTCATCCTAATTCGCAATTTTATTACAAAAAAATTTTCAGTGAAAAATGTACCTCTTAACTCCCAACATTTTCGGTTTCATGCACTATTTGTCCCGAATACGTAGGTGTAAAATCAGTGGGTAGAACACGTGTAAAAATCAATGGATTTTTCGGCGGATCAAATGTATTCGGGTCAAATAATTTATGAAATTGTGAACTTTGAGAGTTATGAAATAATTTTTTTGCCGATTTTTTTTTTACCAAAATTACAAATTGAGGTGAATTGGTATATATATATATATATATCTCAAAATTGCAATTTTCTCTCTAGAATAAAGATATCTTAGTAATTTAATCCCTTTGTAGTACGACTCCCATTATTTATTAGGGCGAATTACATTTAGGTCCCCTGAGGTTTGCCCTAATTACAAATAAATCCCTCTTGTTTCGAAAATTACATATTAGTCCCTAAAAACACTATTTCAATTGAGGTCCCTAGACGCCGTTAGGGTTCCGTTAATTTTGACAGGACTACATTGTTGATGTGATTTAGTTAAGGGGTCGTTTTGTAAGAAAATTCATAGTTCAGGGGTTTTTTTGTAATATTTTTCGGAAATTCAAATGTCAAAATTAACGGAACCCTAACGGCGTCTAGGGACCTCAATTGAAACAGTATTTTTAGGGACTAATATACAATTTTCGAAACAAGAGGGACTGATTTGTAATTAGGACAAACCTCAGGGGACCTAAATGTAATTTGTCCTAATTATTATTATATACACATAGAGGAGGCAAATCTTATGTGGGAAAGTTTAATTAATGTTTTTTCCAACTAATTTCATAGTCATAATCAAACACCATTATGAAAAATGATTACAAAAACGTCTTGAAATCCAACTATGTATAATGAGAATAAATTTTCTTGCATATTATTCCAATAGTATGAATCTATAAAAGAGACGAATCATGTCACACAAAATATTCACAAATCATTTGCAAGAAGATGAGTTCCATCACAATTAGCAAGATCTTCTTGGTCTCTTTACTTATTCTATCAATCTACTTTGATGTTCCCTTGAAAGTTATGTCCTCAGTTGCTCTAAAGCTTGAGGATGAGAAACATAAACCCGAATTTTTGGACTCCTATGTTGTACATATTGTCGATGCCCTCCCCAAAAATACCTTTCAATTGTTGGTCCATTGTTATTCGAAGGACGACGATTTTGGCAACAAGACGTTGGGTGAGAACGGCGACTTTCACTGGGGTTTTAGAGAGAACTTTTTCCTGTCGACGAAGTTTTCGTGTGGGTTTTCGTGGGAATCTAAGGGTGCATCCTATGAAGTTTTCAACAACGAAATTGGGGAGTTGTGTGATGAACCAGTCTTTGATAAGTCTAATAATCTGAAATTCTATAGATGCACTTGGTTCGTCAAGGAAGATGGTTTTTATTTGGGAAATTTGAACCCTCCTAATCCCAGGACCAAAATATATTCTTGGTAATTAAAAACTTATATGTAGGAAAATTTTGAAAAATTGTTTGTCGCACATTTGTGTATGTTTCAAGTTTTTCTCTTGGCTCTTGCTTGTTTATTTTGAGTTCAAGTGAGATTGGATCACTAAAGAAATAGAATTTGCTCTATCGATCATAATTATGTTACTACCAGACCTTTAACTAAACTTAAATAACACCAAACAACTAAGAGAAACGTGAATTAGAAAAACATGAAATTTCGAGAACTAAACTGAAAATCGACAATTAACGAGAAAAGAAGAATGTATATCACATATTTAGTTAGTGTTCAATCACCATCAAATTGATACTAATACTATATCATATAGTTTGATTTCCTTCCCATACTTCAAAGAAAAATTTTCGTTTATTATTGTCCCATTAATTAGTTATCACTTATAACTTTGAGTCGAGTATGATTGTTAAGATGTAAATTCTTTTTTGTTACGCAATTTACACGAACAAATAAAAACAAATAATAAATCGACACAAGAATTTACGTGGTTCACCAATTTGGTTACATCCACGGGCAATAAAGAGAGAGATTAATTTACTATTTTGAGGGAGTAACAAATTGAGTCATAAAGGTGCTCTTTGAATTCTGAGAAACTAAGGCAGAGAAAATCTCAGTTTTTTTCTTCTGCTTAAAGATATCAGAAACTACCCCCTAAATAAGACGTGTCCTAAGTGGACTCAGAATTGATTCTAAAACCACCTCTATCAAAGTTGCTTAAGATTTGTGGACTTTTGGAGCCACGTCAACAAATCTCCACCTTGGCTCTACAAAGTCCGAATTACACAAATCTCAAATGCAAAACAAAATAGTAAATTCCTCACAATCTCTCCAATAAGCCTGAACGGGCAATCAATCAATACTGCAAACTCGCACCAAATCCAGGCAATGCTTGAATTTGCTCAAAGGCAATGACTTTGTCATCATGTCAGCTGGATTGTCTTCAGTAGAAACCTTGGTAACACAAATCTCACCATTAGATATGTGATCATGAACAAAATGGTACCGAATATCGATATGTTTGGTCCTGATCTCGTGGAACATCTGATTTCGTGTGAGGTGAATTGCACTTTGACTATCACAAAATACAGTAGGAACATCCACCTCAAGTCCCAAACTCCAAGCTAAACCTTTCAACCTTAGGCCTTCTTTAACTGCTTCGGTAACCGCCATATACTCCGCTTCTCTAGTTGATAAGGCAACTGTAGGCTGAAGAACTGCCTTCCAACTAATGGTACCTCCAAACGAAGTGAAATATATCCTGTGAGAGAACGTCTTTTATCCAAGTCTCCAGCAAAATCTGAATCAACATAACCAATAACTTAAGGCTGTAAATGGATATTCGAAAATTCGATATTCGTTCGCATCCGAATCCGTTCAAAGAGGATATTATCCGTATCCGATTATAGATATACGAATTATAAATGGATAAGGGTATGGTAATCATATATCCGATCCGTTTTGATGGGGTCAAAATGCGCTCGTCCCACGTTTGGACACGTGGCACTTACAAGACAGCGACACCTGTCCTGCGATCACGACAATCATACACAAGTGCTGAAACCCTCGAAGTGTCAATATCCTCCCAGAACACGTGCCGTCTCTGTCGCCTCTGCACGTGATCATTGTTGCCGCTCTCCCACGAGCGCCCTTCACACTGCATAGTTAACAATCAAGGGAAGCCCTCTTCGAGCGCTACATTCCCTCAGAGAGGCTTCGGCTCCGATTCATTACACAAGCCCTGGCCCTCATCCCCTAGCGGATTCCTTGGCCACTAAGGCTTTAGTTGACACGAGCGTGCTCCCGAGCCCTCGTTGCCAACTCCCCAAACGGCTCTCTGACACATCGTACATGCCCGCGCACCTACCACTGTTGCCAACACCACCTTTTACCAACTTTTGTAGAGAATATTCCTCCTAGGTTTCTCTAGCAACTCCACTTGTTAGGGCAACATTCGGCCAGGACCACACGATGCAAATGACTAAAGGGTCCTTGACCCTCAACTATAAATAAGAGTCTTCATCTCCATCTCTATAAGCGACCTCTATTACAGTAACTTCTTACTCAGCTTACATTTTCTCTTTCAGATCTTCATCTGACTTGAGCGTCGGAGAGCCAAACTGCGAATCACCCCCAGTTCCCCCCAGCTTGGCCTTCTGACTTTGTTTGTGTGTTTGTCCTAGCAGGTAGAACCCCCATCTTTCCCGGCGAACCTCAACTGGCTTTCCCCTCCTAAACAAATTCTAAAGTGATCGGACTCTGTAACCCACATTCAGACCCATCATTTTTTGCGCCGTTTGTGGGAAACCAGTTCTCAATCCATTTCTTCCCTTCTGCTTGTTGAAAAGCAAACACCCAGAATCTTCACAACCATGGTAGCTACGAGATCAGGAGCTATGGGAGGAGGTTCTCAGAATGCCAACCTTGTTGTTTCCTCCGCCGCAGCTGGCGGCGCACTACTCCCCTCCATCGCCGATAGTGGAGCACCACCTGACGGAGGCGGGCCACCCCTTACCGAATCTTCAGTTCCTCCACCAGCGCCACCACGCCGCTGGAGGTGCTTCTCTCTCCACTCTTCCCCAGTCTCCCTAGACTCAATGGGCTCATACCCATACGAATCCAGGAGGTCAGTCCTACATGATGCCGCCACCGGGTTACACACTTACCCCCACCGTCATGATGCCGCCGGTTCAGCCCTATCACGCCGGCCAGATCCAGCTCCCGGTGGTGATCCCCAGGGAGATTGAAGGAGTGGAGTTACCTCCTCTAACTCCTCAGCAACTAAGGGCTCTTTACGCCCAGTGTGAGGTTCAGGCGGCCCAGGGGGCATGGGAAAGATTCCATTCCATGTACTTCCCCTCTAGGCAGACCACTCAAGCCGCCGCCCCTTTGGGCGGACTGCAAACTTACCCTCTCAGGGAGGCCCAGGCCGTCCTAAGGGCACAACCACCACCACCGCCAGAGATACCCCACCAAGGCGACAACGAGCGTCCCCCTGTGGACAGGAATAGGAAGCCCACTGAGAGAATCAACAAAAATGAAGGGGACTCTCATGTCTCCAAAAGGGCCTCCCGAGCCACCAAGCAAGGGGACAGAGAGGGGGATGTGAATCCTAAGATCCTCGCGGCTGTGCAAGACCAGCTGCAGGGTTTAAAGGACATGGTAGGACAGCTCTCTCGAGCACGGTCCCAGATCTCCCACAGCAGGGATGAACGAGCCGATGCCAGAGACGCTCGTCACAAGGACCGCCAGCCACGGGTCCCCCACCGCAAGGAGCACGAGGAGAACTTCTGCACGTACGAATACCATCCACTGGCGAGGGGCTCCTCCCTCGTGGAAGAAGTTTTGATGGCCCAAGCAGGAATGGCCAAAATCCCCACTTCCGTCAACCGCTACGACGGAACAACTGATCCAGCTGAACATTTGGATCATTTTCTGCACTTGATGTACCTCTACGAGCACTCAAGCAACTACTGGGCCAAAGTCTTTGTCACTTCCCTTGTGGGAATGGCTCAGGAGTGGTACAAGCGACTGCCGCCGCGCTCGATACATTCATATCAGGAGCTGGCCGACGCTTTTCTCAATCATTTTAATTCTCTGAAGGCTCCAGTCACTACGCCCACCGCCCTTTACAACATAGTGCAAGGCAAGAACGAGTCTCTTCGCTCGCTTCAACAAGGAGATTTTGCAGGTGGAGAGGCCATCTATGGATTTCTTGATCCCAGTGCTCTTTCAGGCTGTGGATCACAAACAGTATGTGAGCAAAAAGTTTGCTGATGCCATTGTGGAGAGAAGGCCAGGAACCCTTATGGCCTTGAGGGAAGTTGCCGAGCCGTTTTTCGCGCTCGAAGACATGTATGGGACTAATGGTCCCCGACATCACAGCCCGGTGAGAAACGAGCGCCACCAAGAGTGGGGCCGGGAAGTTATTGTCAAGAATGAGCGTCACCAAGAACGCAAGTGATCGCCCCCACCCCCTCGACGTTTCGAGCGCATCCCGCTCACAAGGCCGAACTCAGAAGTCTATAACCTCTCTGATAAGAAACTCTTCAAGAGGCCCATCAAGATGAGGGAAACAGAGGCCTTGAGACGCTCGAACAAATATTGTGCTTTCCACAAGCAAAAGGGGCACGACACGGATGAGTGTCGTCAGCTGGAGGCTAAAATTCAAAGACTCATCGTTGGGGGCCACCTGAAAGAATTTGTCAGGGTATTGGAGCGTTATGATGAGCGCTGTAACGTGTGCACCGGGGAAAGAAGAAGGACCCCGTCGCGCTCTAGAAGCCCACGGAGGCGAGGCCCCATGGAGAGTAGCCATCGCGGCAAGGGGAAAGCTCCCGAGCAAGAAAATACCCCTTTCGCGGTCATCAACATGATAGCAGGAGGTTCCTCTGGTGGAGACTCTAACGCTGCCCGGCGACGGTACGTCCGGAGTTATGACCAACGCCCATCCATGCCCAAATCCGTCTACGCCATTCAGGAGGCGAATGATCAACGCTCGAAAGAAAACGATGTAATAGGCTTCGATGATAGGGACTTAGGGCACATTGTAACACCCCATGGGGTCGGTGAAACCTCTGACTGCCCCATGGTGGTTAGCGTAGATGTCCACAATCACGTTGTAAAGAGGGTGTTAGTGGATAGTGGAAGCTCGGTTAAAGTTTTGCCCTACACTACGTTTCAAAAGATGAATGCCAACATCCCGCTCGAACCTCTCAAAACAGCCCTCATTGGCTTTGGGGGTTCAGAGGTCGTTCCACGAGGGCAGATTCGCCTGGCCACTTCATTCGGCCGAGCCCCACAGCGCAAAACGCTTGTGGTCACATATGCAGTGGTGGAGATTGATATTCCCTTTAACATCATAATTGGGCGTCCAACTCTCGTTGATTTCAAAGCTATCATCTCCACCTACCACCAGAAAATCAAATTCCCTACCCCCGAGGGTGTTGGAGAAGTACTGTGCAATGTGCGAGAGGCTTGGGAGTGTTACATGCTATCCCTCAAAAAGCCTAAGGCAGAGAAAACATTCCAGATTGGGTCCACCAAGAAAACTGTTAACTTTCCCAATCTGGATGAGGATGGTCCCGTGCGCAAGAGGGCCAAATTGAACAAGAAGAAAGATCCCAGCGTCAAAGGCTCCCTCGAAAACGCTCCACCAGGAACAGTGGAAGAATCCTCCTCAGAGGAAGACGAGCGTGAGGGTGACGAGCCCCTTAACGATGGGCGCTTGACAGGAAAAAAGAAGGCGCTTGAGCTTCCCCGTCCTGAAGTAAGAATTGAGCCCTCAGAAAAATTCCTCACCATTGAGCTAGAGCCAGGAAACAAGGATAAAACTACTCAAATTGGGTCCAACCTATCTGGGCCCTCGCAGATCATGATGATTGACTTTCTCAAGAACGCTGGAGCCACGTATCAGCGACTCGTCAACAGGATGTTTGAGAAGGAAATTGGAGGATCCATGGAGGTTTACGTTGACGACATGATTGTTAGGAGCGATCGCCAAGACTCACATCTGGATGATCTCAAGCGTACTTTTTCCATTTTGCGCCAGTATGGGATGAAATTGAACCCTTCAAAATGTACCTTTGGAGTACGAGGGGGAAAATTCTTGGGCTACATGGTCAGTCAGAGGGGAATTGAAGCAAATCCTGAGAAAATCAAGGCTATCTTGGAGATCCCTTCCCCTCGAAATCTCCGGGAAGTACAAGTGTTGGTGGGAAAGATCATCTCCCTGAACAGATTCATTTCGCGCTCGACGGACAGAAACCTTCCTTTCTTCAAGATTTTGAGAAACGCATAAAATTTCGCTTGGACTGAGGAGTGTGAAAAAGCATTGCAAGACATGAAGGCTTACCTTTCGATTGCTCCGCTCCTGACCAAACCCGTTGAAGGCGAAAGGCTATTCTCTCCGTTTCGACCGAGGCCACGAGTGCGGTATTAATAGCAATGCGGTATTAATAGCCCTGCGGGAACGTAAGCATTGGCCTATTTATTATTTGAGCAAAACGCTACAAGGGGCGGAGAAAAAGTATTTGGAAATCGAGAAATTTGCGTTCGCCCTCATCAATGCATCAAGGCGATTGAGGCCTTACTTTCAAGCGCACTCAATAACGGTCCTTACTGATCAACCCTTGAAACAAGTTTTCTCCAAACCGGACGTGTCAGGAAGACTGATAAAATGGGTCATTGAGTTGAGTCAGTTTGACTTAAGTTTCGAGCCCAGAACCGCCATACAAGCGCAAGTGGTAGCGGATTTGCTGGTTGAACGCTTCGGTTTAGAACCTGCTGATCAGGAGAACGAGGGGTTATGGATCCTGCACACGGATGGTTCCTCAACCTCTCAAAGGGGAGGAGCAAGCATAACCCTTAGAGACCCCAACAGGATTGAGCTAGACTTTACAATTAGGTTGGATTTCAAGTCACCAATAACGAGGCAGAATATGAAGCCCTTGTGCAAGGATTGAAAATTGCTTTTCAGAACGGAGCTTCCAGAATTACTGCTTATGTTGATTCACAGTTAATTGCGAGCCAGATTGAAGGAACTTATGAGGCTCGAGAAACCACCATGGTGCATTACTTGAGCAAAGCCAGGGAAATCATTGGGAAATTTAAAGAATTCCATCTACTCCGAGTCCCACGAGCAGAGAACGAGCGTGCTGACGCTCTATCTAAATTTGCTTCGGCGTTGGAAGGCACTTCTGAGCGTTCGGTCACGTTCCTTAGAACGGAAGAGCCTTTGATCAAGGAGAGAATTGTTAGGGAGGTGGTCGCTATGATTGATCCGCATGAGCCATGTTGGCTTGATGATATCGTCAGATTTCTTAAAGATGGTGTTTGTCCCACTGACAAGGTAGAGGCTCGAAAGATTAGAAACAAGGCCCCTCGATTTTCTATAGACTCTGAAGGAAGGCTGTTCAAGAAGTCATTTCAAGGACCTCCCATGAGGTGTCTGAGGCCCTCACAGGCAAAGGAAACGCTCGAGCGTATTCACAATGGGAGCTGTGGGAATCATTCAGGAGGGCGCACCCTGGCTAAGAAAATTCTGAGGAGTGGGTTTTATTGGCCCACAGTTCTTCAAGATGCCATTGAGTTTTCTAGAAGGTGCCCTAAGTGCCAGTTCCACTCTAACCTCCCTCAGTTGCCAGCCGCTCAAATGGTCCCAATAGATGTCTCATGGCCCTTTGACCAATGGGGAATCGACATCGTGGGCCCCTTGCCCATCGCGGTCGGACAGAAGAAGTTTGTCATCCTAGTTGTCGATTATTTCACCAAATGGGCCGAGGCTGAAGACGTGGTAAAAATCACCTTCAGGGTCGTGAGGTACTTCATTTGGAAAAACATTATCTGTAGGTACGGGATACCAAAGGTGCTCATTTCGGACAATGGATCCCAATTCATAGCGGCAGACACGCGAGAATGGTGTTCAGAGTTGGGGATTGAACAGCGCTTTACCTCCGTGGGCCATCCTCAAGCCAACGGACAGGTAGAAGTCACCAACAGAGTTATTTCACAGCACCTAAAGACAATGCTAGAGAGCAAAAAGAGTGAATGGGCAGAAGAACTACAAGGGGCCCTCTGGGCTTATCGCACTACTCCACGAGCGGCCACTGGCGAAACGCCTTTCTCGCTCGTGTATGGGTCAGAAGCAATGATACCAGCCGAGATTGTAAATGAATCCGCTCGTGTCGCTTATTTCGAGCCTCAGCTTAATGAAGAAAATAGGAGCCTGGAGTTGGACCTATTGGAGGAGAGAAGAGACAAGGCCTGGGCTAAAATACACAGATATAAAGCAACTGTGGCACAACAGTACAACAAGCGCGTGCGAGAAAGGACTTTCTAGTTGGGAGATTTGGTTTTGAAGAAAGTGGAAATGTCCAAACATGTGGGGAAATTGGACCCCAACTGGGAGGGTCCGTTCAAAGTCATCCAGATCAGAGCTAACAACACTTACACCCTGGAGACACTTCAAGGTGAGCGCTTGCCTCACCCTTGGAACGCATGTAACCTCCGGCAGTTTTATGTTTAAAAGCTCTCTAGATACGATGATGTAAGAACCCCGTTCACGGGTTCTATGTACTTCGAATTTCAAGTAAGTTGCACTACATTCTTTTCAGTATTCTTGTACTTCTGCTTTTTTTTAATTACACGAATGGATAAGACCCACGTCCCTCGTCTCTACGAGCGCGGTTGGCACTCCATCCCAAGGCAAACACCGTTATTACACATGGGTTACGCTTGCCAGCAATCTACTCCACGTGAGGGGACGCCCTCATAGGGATAGAATGGTAACGCTCACAACCAACTTGTTAAATCAGAAAGAAAATACGAAGGAAATCCTAGTAGGCCTTGGCCGTTTGTTACAACGCCTTGCGCTCGAAAATGGGATCGCTGGTAGACAGGAACAAGAACGCTCGTTTAACGGCAACATCATTTAGAAGAAATTTCACAAGTCTTGAACGAGGGCAGTCTCTCAGTAAGACCCTCCTGACCACTCAAGACTTAGCAAAATTTCCCAAGGTTAAGAAGGAGTTTCACAAGTCTAGAACGAGGGCATTCTCTCAGTAAGACCCTCGAAGTTACTCAAGACTTAGCAAAATTTTCTAAGTATAAAAGCAAAATTTTACACAAGTCTTGAGTAGAGGGCAGCCTCACAATAAGACTCTCATAATTACTCAAAACTTAGTAAAAATTTTCAAGTTTTACAAGATTTAACAAAATCTACCAAATGTCAAAAGCCTATCCGGTTAATACGATTTTTACTGAGCATGTTACACACAATCTTATTACTACAAGATTTGTTCACAACAAGCGCCAAGTAAAATTCCGCATTCAAGAAGGTGGCAGAAGACAGTATCATGGAAGGAAGAAATTTTATTTAATCAAAGGCCTTCGCCAAAATTACAAAATAAAGGCTCAAAGGCCCATAGAGTTATTACAAAAAGAACCACTAGACTGGAATAAGGAAAATTGGAAGATAAACTGCAGAAGAAGAACTTTAAGCAGCAGGAGCCACATCCTTATCCAGAACCACCAAAATATTCTGGGCCACGGGGCCATGAACGGGGCCTTCAGGCTCTTGGTGCTGGGCAGCTTGATGATCAGGCTCGTTGTCTGCGGGCGCTTGAGGATCGTTGGGTTCATTGGCGTCGGGCTCGTTGGCATTGGGGGCAGGAACATTGGCATTCTCAGCAACCGGAGCAAGGGCATTTTCTGCGGCCAGCGCTTGAGGCTCGTTATGTGATGCTTGGGGGGCCTCTTCTGGAGGATGGATTTCCATATACTCATCCTGGATAAGCTTGACCAGAAAATTGTATTCCGGCTCAGTAATGTTGGACTCAGGATCCTCAGGATTTTCTTCATCCTCTTCGCAGCGCTCATTGAACATGAGCCCGTGCCTTCCGCCCCACGCATGACCGGATCCGTCAACCCTTTGTGGATGCCTTGATCAATAGCTAAGTTGAAGGTCTTTTGAGCCTCATCTAGGCAATGCAAGGAAGCCGCAAAGTTGAAGGCCTTGGAATGACAGAATTTGATAAGCGCCCCCTTGTTTGCTCGCGCAAGACTTTGGGGCCACTGGTTCATGGTGTCATTGAATTTCCTTTCCGCCTCCAGATCCCTCGTTTGCCAGCCGTCATGCTCGGTCTCGAGCTTCTTATAGCCCTCACCAAGTTGGGCAAATTTGGCGCTCAGAATGTTTCGAGCGTTCTCCGCGCTTGCAAAATCACCCTGCAGCTTCTTCATTTCCTCCTCCATCCTTCTGTACTCTTTCTTGAGGGATTCGTACTTAGCTTTTTCAGTGTCCAGCTCCTCCTGATTCTGAACGGGATCATTCGCACGCGCCATTTTCTTATACTTGGCCTTGCGATCAGAATAAACTGAGGCGTGCATCTGAATGTTCTTGGCCCTCGGGAGTACTTGCTGAACGAGCTCGAAAGAATGAAAGTATTAGCAAGAATATGGGAAAATAATACCTTCCAGAGATAGTGAAATTACAAAGGGATGAGAACTTACAGAGATTATAGCGTTCACCATATCATAGGTCACCTTCTCAACAAGTGCTTGTGGTCCGCGGTGAATTGGGCCTTGTCGTACAGACGCTCGCTAATAGATTGAGCTACGGTCCCGTGCCTCAATAATACAGCGCCTCCGTCCGAGGAGCCGGCGAAATCCCTATCCCCATGGTGGGAAAACCCCCACAAATACTCTTCTTCAGAAGAGGAAGTTTCTCCGCTGCCCTTGGGGCCTTCAACTACTTGCTTTCCCTTGCCCGTTATTGCGAGGGTGTCGGGCATCCTCTTCCTCTTACGGGAAGGCCGGTCAGCGCTTGATTGGGCCCCGCTCGTCACCGCCTCAGTGGGGGGCCTAACTTGATTGATTGTACGAGGGTCAGCCACCCTCGAATCTGCCGCAGGAGGTGGCCGCACCACAATCCTGTTCTCCACATCGGCCACTCGGCTATCCCCTCGGCCTCGTTGAGTTTGGGCGCCGGGAGCCGTACTCGAGCTAGCGCCATGTTGGCCACCACGAGCATCCCCTCTGCCCATTCCCCGTCCTCGGGGGCGTTGTTGTTCCTCTTGTTGGGCTTGACGCCTGTTGGCGTTAGTAAACCTGGCAGCGTGTCTAATTCCTCCAGCTATCTCTAAGATTGCTACCCCTACAAGAAGGGCAAAAACAAGGGTCAAAAACCCTTGAACAAATTTTACAAAATGCAAGGTACAAATACAAAGGTGCAGTTAGTATTCCTATCTACAAGTTAGCACCCTAAGAATCTAACCGTCTCTCTCCAAGTCACGAGCGGGAGGGTTGTCAAGATAGTGAGGGTCGTTAGTAAGACCGCAAAGGAACATAAGTTCCGCATCGTCTATCCAGTCCTTGGCACGAATCAGGTGACCCTCGTCCCTCAATGCCTCCGCCAAGCCTTTGGACCAACCCTCGGGGAAGGCAGATTCCAAGCGGTTCTTCACAAGTGAACCCTTCCCATGCGAGATCCAATCTGATGACACCCCAAAACCTTCATCTGTGGGGGCCCTGACAAAAATGAACCTCTCCTTCCAGTTCGGGCCATAGGTGGTGGAGGGAGAGTTAATTAACTTCAAGTGGGCCTTCGCTTGAATATAATAAAAGTAACCCGCCTCAGGCGACGAGCGCGGTGAGCTGACCACCTGAAGAAGAGCCTTGAAATTCCGCAGGAAGGGCTCGTAATCGACGCATCTCATGAGTATCACAAAGCTCGTTAATAGTGCGAGACCGTTGGGCACAATTTGCGAGGGGCAGAGGCCCAAGCCGTTCAGAATATGGGCCACAGGGATTGGAATAGGGAACCTCAGGCCCCCGGAACTGACAGCATCCATGTAGACCTCCATCTCACCGGGAGGCGGACGGTTGGCATGCTCGTGGCTAGCAGGGATCCTCCATGTGAAGCGCTCATCCCAGTAAATGGGTGCCAACATTGTCTTCACTTCTCCCAAAGTTATTGTACTGGGAGTTTCATCCGGGGTGTGGTCGGTCGCTTGCATGCCCGAGCCTTCACCCTCGTTGGGCCCTTTGGCTTTCTTGGTCTTCTTGGGCCTTTGAGTTTTCTTGCCCTTGCCTTTGTCAGGGGCTCTTTCGGAGGGCCCTGCTACTTCGTCTGTTTCCGGCGCCGGAGCGGCGATGGCCACAGTCATGGTATGACGATGAGGGTGAGTCGCACTCTCAGTTATCGGGAGAGTCACTCCCTGCCTCTCCGCCTCCATTACCAGGTTCATCTCTTCAAAAAGAGGTTCAACCCCTTCTGGGTCCCTTTCATCTATGGCCATCACGGCCGCTTCCAACTCTTCGTCCCTGGAAGAACCCGGGGGAGATGAATTCTGGGTGGCCATCTCTTCGACTTCACGGGCAAACTCTGCTGCCTGTTGATCGGCCATGGCGATGTTGGAATTTGGAAGAGGTTTGGGGGATTTTTTTTCTGGGAAGTGTTGTATATCCAGAGAGATTGGGGATTTCTGGAAGGTAGAAGCCTAAGGAATCGCTGAATCCTAATTATGATTCTAAGATTAACAAAGTTAGAAAGTTTCATCGAAGATTACCTTGAAGTTTCTGGAAAAGCTTGAAGGAAAGGTTAGAATGCCCTGAAATTGGTTTGCAAGGAATTTCTCTGCAAAGGGATGCTCTGAATGTTTGTTTGCGTAAAAGGTGGAATGGATGCAGAATCCCTTATTTATAGGGATGGAAGTTGGTACGATTCTGGCAAAAATTCAAAATCGTAATCATTTCCCGCCTAGGAAACCGTTCACTTTATTGAACCGTCACGTACTTCCCAAGACTCACGCGCCCCACGCGCATCAGCATTTAATGCTTAGACGCTCCAAATGGTCAGAAGAAAGGACTGCATTTAATGCTTTGACGTTACAAGCGGTCAGTTGAAGAGACCGCATTTATGGCGCAATCAGAAGGAAGATTGCCCAACACGCCAAACCTCGTACGAGCGTCACGCTCGATGGATTGCACTAGGAAAAATTCTTCAGCCCTTATCACTAAGGACTACAGAATTGGGGGGCAAAATGATAGGGTCAAAATGCGCTCGTCCCACATTTGGACACGTGGCACTTACAAGATAGCGACACCTGTCCTGCGATCACGACAATCATACGCGAGCGCTGAAACCCTCGAAGTGTCAATATCCTCCTAGAACACGTGACGTCTCTGTCGCCTCTGCATGTAATTATTGTTACCGCTCTCCCATGAGCGCCCTTCACACTGCATAGTTAACAATCAAGGGAAGCCCTCTTCGAGCGCTACATTCCCTTAGAGAGGCTTCCGCTCCGATTCGTTACACAAGCCCTGGCCCTCATCCCCTAACGGATTCCTTGGCCACCAAGGCTTTAGTTGACACGAGCGTGCTCCCGAGCCCTCGTTGCCAACTCCCCAAACGGCTATCTGACACATCGTACATGCCCGCGCACCTACCACTGTTGCCAACACCACCTTTTACCGACTTTTGCAGAGAATATTCCTCCTAGGTTTCTCACGCAACTCCACGTGTTAGGGCAACATTCGGCCAGGACCACACGATGCAAATGACTAAAGGGTCCCTGACCTTCAACTATAAATAGGAGTCTTCATCTCCATCTCTGTAAGCGACCTCTATTACAGTAACTTTTTACTCAGCTTACATTTTCTCTTTCAGATCTTTATCTGACTTGAGCTTCGGAGAGCCAAACTGGGAATCACCCCCAGTTCCCCCCAGCTTGGCCTTCTGACTTTGTTTGTGTGTTTGTCCTAGCAGGTAGAACCCCCATCTTTCCCGGCGAACCTCAACTGGCTTTCCCCTCCTAAACAAATTCTAAAGTGATCGGACTCTGTAACCCATATTCAGACCCATCACGTTTAACATCTGATCCGTTTATACATCCGTTATCCTTAATCCACATTCGATAACATATATATCTATATATATTTTTTATACCTTAATGAAACATATATTAATATATGCATTATATAATTATTTGAGAATTATAAAAAATATAGTAGCAATAAACATATATCATATCACTTATAATAATAAACTTCATTAATAACAGTGAACATATATTATAAATTATATATCATACTTATGAATTAATGTTTGTATAAATTTAATAGATTTATAGTTAGTTATATTAATATTTGTGTGTACTTACTATTTTAATTGTGTTATGAAATTTTAATCTATTATTTTTATTAGAAAATGAATTTAAAACAGGTAAATAGATTCGGATTCGGATTCGGATATCAGATAATTCACTAATCGGATATCTTCACGTATATGGATAATCCGATATTCGGATAATATCCGTCGGATTCGGATAAGGATAGTATTTTCATTATCCGTCGGATAACGGATACGGATACGGATTCGGATAGTGGATATGCTAAACGGATTTGGATACTGCACATCCGCTCCGTTTATTATCCGTTTACACCCCTAGAATAACTCCACCTCTTGCTGAACTTCTTTTACCATCAAATAGAAGACCAAAATGAGATGTACCTTTCAAATACCTCAAAATCCATTTGACAGCTTGTCAATGTTCTTTACCGGGATGCGCCATGTATCGACTCACCACACTAACAACTTGTGAGATATCGGGTCTAGTGCATACCATGGCATACATCATATTCCCAACAATACTAGAATACGGAACACGAGACATGTGTTCTTCTTCTTCGGTAGACTGAGGTGACAAAAAAGCTGATAACTTAAAATATGGTGCAAGCGGAGTGCTAACGGTCTTTGCATCATGCAGTCCGAATTTCTCAATTACTCTCTCAATGTAGTGCTTCTGAGATAAGAACAACTTCCCGGCATGACGATTCCATTGTATCTCCATACCTAAAATCTTCTTAGCACCACTCAAGTCTTTTATCTTGAACTCACAACTAAACTACTTTTTCAGGTTATTAATATTAGACATGCTTCGTGCAATAATTAACATGTCATCCACATAAAGGAGTAAGTAGATGAAAGAGCCATCATTCAATCTCCAATAGTAGACGCAAGCATCAAAATAACTTCTATTATATCCGATAGTGATCTTATCAGAGTCAAAACGCTTGTACCACTGTCTCGGGGATTGTTTCAAACTATAAAGAAACTTTTTTCAAAAGACAATCTTCACATCTAGTTGCTAAAGTTCCAAATTAAATTGAACAACAATAGATAGTAATAATCGTATGAAATTATGTTTTACCACCGGTGAGAATACTTGATTGAAGTCGACTCCATACTTCTGTGTGTAGCCCTTTGCAACCAATTTACCTCTGAGTCTAACATCACCAACACCGGGTGCACCCTGCTTCTTTTTGAACACACATTTACATCCACCAATTTTCTGATCCTTTGGAGGCTTTACCAAAATCCAAGTATTATTTTTATGCAAAGACTCGATTTCTTCTACCATAGCACCAATCCACTGTGCAGACTCATTGTAGGACTTAGCATCTGGGAATGAAACGGGTTCATCAGAAACTGTATCCTCAGCAATATTAAGAGCATATACTACCATATCAGCTTCAGCAAATCCTTCAGGAGGTTTAATCTGCCTCCTTGGTCTATCTCTTGCAAGCGAATGAGTCTCAATAGATGTATGAGGTGGCTCATTTTGAACGAAATCATCCGAAGTGGTCTCATGTGTAGGAACATGGAGTTCTAACTCCACTTGATCGGGTGATGTATAAGCACCTGCATCAAACTCAACAATGCTTTCCTCTCTCAGATTAATCATGCCAGATTCATCAAATTTAACATTTCTACTGGTAATAACTTTACATATTTTAGGACACCGAATTCTAAATCCTGTTAAACCATGTGTATAGCCAAGAAAAATACACTTTTTAGATCTAGGTTCAAGTTTTCCCTCATTAACATGTATGTAAGTAGCACAACCAACAACTTTAAGATTAGAATAATCAGGTGCATTACCAGACCATACCTCCTCGGAAGTTTTCAATTCAATGGATGTGGATGGAGATCGATTCACTGAATAACAGGTTGTAGATGCTGCCTCAACCCAAAATTCTCTAGGCAATCCAGAATTGGAGAGCATACAACGGGTTCTCTCAATCAATGTTCGATTCATCCGTTCAGCTACGCCATTTTGCTGTGGCGTCCCAACAAGTGTATGGTGCCTCACAATTCCTGCCTCTTTACAGTACTTCTCAAATTCATCGGAACAAAACTCCAAGCCATTATCAGCGCGAAGACGTTTTATGACTTTTCCTGTTTATTTTTCGATCGTAGTCCTCCAATGCTTAAATGTAACAAAGACATCACTTTTCTGCATTAAAAAGAATGCCCAAACCTTCCTAGAATAGTCATCAATGAAGGTTAGCATATATCTAGCACTGCCTTTCGAGGGCACCCGAGATGGACCCCAAAGATCTGAATCCACTTAATTAAGAGTTTCTTTAGTTTGATGAACACCTTTGCTGAAACTGGTTCTTTTATGTTTCCCATAAATGCAGTGTTCACAAAAGTCCAATACTGAAGTGCTTTGACCACAAAGCAAGCCCCGCTTGATCAAAATAGTGAGTCCTCGTTCGCTCATATGTCCCAGTCACATATGTCATACCTTAGTAACCTGTGAATCTGTCATAGAAGATGAAGAAACTACAGCTCCACCTAAAACAGTAGTTCCCTGCAAAATATACAAACCTCCACTTACTTTGACACCTTTTATAACAACAAGCGCTCCAGTGGGAACCTTCAAAACACCATCTGAGCCAGTGTACTTATATCCAAGCCTGTCAAGAGTCCGCAAGGATATAAGATTCTTCTTTAAATCAGATACGTGTCTAACATCTGTTAAAGTCCTAATCATGTCATCATGCATTCGAATCTTCACTGTTCCTTTTCCAACTACTTTACACGCTGCATCATTTCCCATAAGAACGACTTCATCCAACTTTTCTTACGTGGAGAACCAATCCTTATTAGGACACATATGGAAGGAACATACAGAGTCCATGATCCAGACATTCTTTGATCTCGAGTTATCTGAACTGACTAAAAGAACATCACCTTCACTGTCTATCTCAGCAACACTAGCCTCACCGGTTCTTTCTTTTTCACCTTCTAATTTTCTTTTTAGTTTTCAACATTCTGCTTTTGAGTGTCCCTTTCTCTTATAGTAGCGACACTTAATTGGCTTACTAGACTATGATCTACCTCTCTGTTTGTTGCTGTCATAATTTCTCTCCTTATTTCTTCCACGCTGAAAAAAACCTTCACCTTGATTTTCAAAGATACTAGATGTAATCTCTACATCAATAGAGTATTTACTTAAAAGAGCTTCCTGAACATCTTTCAAAGTAATTGTATCTCTACCATATAAAATAGTATCTCGAAAATTCGAACAAACGGAAGATAAAGAACACAACAACAGTAAAGCTAAATCTTCACCATCATATTTTACTTCTAAATTCTCCAAATCAGTAACGATAATTTTGAAGTTATCAATATAAGACTGAATTGAGTTACCTTCAACCATTTTGCAGGAATAAAAGAGTTGCTTTAAACGCAACTTATTTGTCAGATTCTTTGTCATGCAAATCTCCTCCGATTTATGCCACAATTTTGTAGCATCCTCTTCTTTCATCACGTCTTGTAGCATTTCGTTAGACAAGGGCAATTGAGTTTGCGCTACAACTTTTCTGGTAGTTTTATTTTTCTTGTAATCAGACCAATTCGCAAGCATCCTGTCTTTTCCCAACAAGGCATCTTCAAGATCCATCTGTGTCAAAACCGCCAACATCCTCGTTTTCCATAACAGAAAACGGGTCTTGCGATCAAGGTTTTTGATTGCGTGTTTAATGGAAGCCATCCCAAAAAAACAAAACAAATATCAGAACCAATCTGGCTCTGATACCAGTTTGTTACACAATTAACACGAACAAATAAAAGCAAACAATAAATCGACACAAGAATTTACGTGGTTCACCAATTTGGCTACATCCACAGGCGAGAAAGAGAGAGATTAATTCACTTCCTTGAGGGAGTTACAAACGGAGTCACAAAGATGCTCTCTGAATTCTGGGAAACTAGCACAGAGAAAATCTCAGTTTTTTTCTTCTGCTTAAAGATATTAGAAACTACCCCCTAAATAAGATGTGTCCTAAGTGGGCTCAGAAACTGATTCTAAAACTACCTCTATCAAAGTTGCTTAAGATTTTTGGAGTTTTGGAGTCACGTTAACATTTTTTTATTAATAATAGCTTAGGGCTCAGAAATTTGAATACAAAAACTCTAGTTTAGATGAGATTGGTTTTCCTCGCATGCTGATACACACCGGCGCAGCCCAAAGCGAAGTTATTCTAGAATAGATTCGAATTCTTGGGGGTGATAAAGGTGCAGTAACGGGCACAAATGAACCCAACAACGGCAAATGCCATCTGCTGGGATTATGAGATGGCGTCGGCTGGACGGAGACGTTGGTGTCACTCAGCTCCCACTTGAACGTCGGAGCCCAGAAGCGAATGGTTTTGGGGCCTGCTGGATGGTTCCACAGGCGCAGCAATATCTTCGAACTTGCCATGGTTGTCTCCCCCCCCCCCCCCCCCCCCCCCCCCCAAAATTTTTATTTTTTAAAAAATTTGTATATATTTTTTGAAATTTTTATATTTTCGCCCCCAAAATTAAAATTTCGCCCCTTTAATTTTGCATATTTTAATTTTGCCCCCCCCCCCCCCCCCCCCCCCAAATTAAATCCAGGCTCCGTCCCTGGGTATCGGTGTTGTAACTTGTATGTGTGTGTGTGATTTTGGGTTGAAATTTGAAGGCTTCTTTACGGGAAAATGGACTTTTCCTGTTATAATACATGGTACAAATACAAATATAGATTGATATTATTGCAAATGGTCCCATAACCATACGTTTAATAAATGCCAAAACGTACTTACAATTCTCTCAATTTGTTTAATATCTATATCGTTGTATAAAACGAGAGACATGGTGTAGACGTGAGTATTATCTTCCCTGACGGACCAAAAGCATATGTTGTCACTTCCATCGTTGTTCTCACAATAGTTAGCGAGCGCTCGATTAAAAAACTCGTGAGCTACATTCCTCCCGTTCCATCGAAATCGACAGAAGAACATCTTCGTGACCCAATAATTCATAAGGAACCGCCAGCAAAAATCGTTGCTCACACGAAGTGTGTGATTTCCGAGTTCGTTATTTTTAGAGGCACAGTGGATCAAGACACTGAGCCGCAGCGTTCTTCTGGGAGATTATTGACGATGTAAAATGCAAATTTCTGAAGTAGGCCTATTTTGGATGAAGAAGACTTATTGGTATCGTGAGTAACCTCAAGGTCTTTTGCTTGTATTGCTTTAGGAACAACATTAATTTGATACACCATAAAGGCAAAGTGATAGAATAAAGAAAGGAAATATGATATTCTTTGCAATAGAAATCATTTTACAAACTAAGGATGTTTGATATTTCTTTGTTTCTTTGTTGTAGTGAGTTCCTATCCCAAAGATAGGAAGATATATGTTTATATTGGATACACTTGTAATCAAATTACAAGATTTTAGTGATTTATAAAATGAAGGATGTTGCAAGATTATATGTATTAGTAATTTTTTCACACTCTATGTATGTGCAAATAATAAAATTATTATTATTTAAAAATATATTAAATTAAAATTTTTATATTAATATTTATTTTGTAATTAATTTTAATTTAATTATAAACTTAAAATATAATACAAAATAGAAATTAAAAAATATGGGGAAAGAAAAAATATATAATAAAGAAATGAGAGTAAAGTGAGAAAAGAAAAGTCAAGAAAAAAACAGACGTTGAGAGTATGATAAAAAAAAAATAGAAAAAGAAAATAATTTTAGAGTTTAAAAGACCAAAGTCGTTACTCTAAGGATCTCTCACTTAATATAATAGTATAGATAATTTAAAAAAAAACTTATCATTTATCAAAGATAAAGGTATTTTAGTGGATTCTTTAAAATATTAATACCCCTCATATGTTATATGTTCTGGCGCATTTATACTTCTAAAAATTTTAGTCGGTTCACTACTATTCTAGCTTCTGAAAATTTGAGTTAGTGTTTTTAATGTGTAAGTGAAGAGTTTTTTTTTACATCTAAATGGTTCGACCTTCTCGAACTTATAATATAATAAATGTGAAATTTTAGTCATTTAGGGAAAATTAAATCTGACTACCTTGCTAGATAGAGTAATTACAACGTAATCCATCTTTATTTGAAATTTACAATTTAATCCCTTATTGTTATGAATCGTTTGTGATCCCTCTGTCCTGTTAAGGTTCCGTTAGGGTTGGATTTGTCCTTCTATTAATTTAATGAATAAAATAACAAATTCATCCCTGCAATATACACAATCTAACAAAACGATCCCTAAGTATTACGCATATAACAATGCAGTCCTTAGGACAGAGCCCAAACGGAATAGAGGGATCACAAATGGTTTATAACATTTAAGGATTAAATTGTAATTTTTGAATAAAAATGAACTATATTGTAATTATCTTATCTAGTAGGGTCGTCAGATGTAATTTTCCCTAGTCATTTAATCCCATTGTAGTATGACTCCCATTATTTATTATTATATACACATGGAGGAGCCAAATTATATTATGTGGGAAATTTTAATTATTATTTGTTCTCACTATTTTCGTAGTCATAATCAAACACCATTATGAATATTGATTACCAAAACCTCTTGAAATCCAATTATGGCCAATTATCTTTCTTAATATTCCCATAGTATGGATCTATAAAAGAGATGAATCATGTCACACAAAATATCACAAACCATTTACAAGATGAGTTCCATCACAATTAGCAAGACCTTCCTGATCTCTTTACTTATTCTTGTTGAAAAGGAAAGGTAAAACGTATAGAGTGTAACCAAATCCCTGATATCTTGGGAAAAATAATTTCCAAACTTATCTAAGTCAACAATCCCCCTCAAGTTAGGTTAGGGGACACCCAACACCTAACTTGCGTAAGATACCATGGTACGCTTGACTTGAAGTAGCTTTCGTGAGTATATCTACCAGCTGATCTTCTGATCGTACAAAAGGGAGAGAAATGATCTCTTCATCTAATTTTTCCTTGATGAAGTGGCGGTCAACTTCAACATGCTTCGTTCTGTCATGTTGTACCGGATTTCCAGAAATCTGTATTGCTGCCTTATTGTCGCACCATATGGGACATGCTTCTCTTGGTGGAAACCCCAACTCAGCCATCAGTTTCCTGAGCCACAAAACCTCTATCAGCCTTTTCGCAAATCCTCTGAATTCTGCTTCAGCACTCGAGAGTGCCACTACCTTCTGTTTCTTACTTCTCCAGGTAACTATCCTCCAACAAAAGTAAAGTACCCAGGCGTAGATCTCCTATCCACTGGATTTCCTGCCCAGTTTGCATCTGTGTAGGCTTCTATCTGTAGATGACCGTTCTTTCTATACAAAATTCTTGTATCCGGTGTCTCTTTTAAGTACTTTAATATTCTCAACGCTGCTTCCATATGTTCTTTCTGTGGTCTATGCATAAACTGACTGACCACACCTACTGCATACGCAATATCAGGTCGGGTATGTGACAGATAGATGAGTTTGCCCACTAAGTGTTGGAACCTTCTTTGATCAGCTGCTTCGGCTTCCTCAATAATCTTCAGTTCATGGTTGACAACCATGGGTGTATCAACCGATTTACACTCTAACATCCATGTTTCTGTCAGAAAGTCCAAAATGTACTTCCTCTGTGAAAGGTAGATTCCTTGGTTTGAGCTCATGACTTCAATCCCAAGGAAATACTTCAGATGTCCCAAATCCTTCATTTCAAATTCGTCAAACAGATTCTTTTGAAGGTTTTTCATTTCCTCGATATCATCTCCTGTGATGATCATATCGTCCACGTATATAGTGAGGCATGTGATTTTTCCGTCCCTTTTCTTTAAGAACAGAGTATGATCTGAATTGCTCTGTTTGTAACCATTTCGTTTCATTGCACTAGTGAATCTCCCAAACCATGCTCTTGGAGACTGTTTTAGTCCGTACAATGCCTTCTTCAACCTGCACACCTCGTAAGCTCCATACTCGTGAGAGAACCCTGGTGGACATTCCATATAAACCTCCTCTGTTAGATCACCATGGAGAAAGGCGTTCTTAACATTAAATTGATGAAGAGGCCAATCTAGATTCGCTGCAACAGAGAACAAAACATGTATAATGTCAATCTTTGCTACTGGTGAGAATATTTCAGCATAGTCTACTCCATGCGTTTGAGTATACCCTTTCGCAACTAATCGGGTCTTGTATCGCTCAATCGTCCCATCAGCTTTTCTTTTGATGGTGTATACCCATCGACACTCAATAGGTTTCTTATCAGAGGGTAGAACACATATATCCCAAGTCCCATTTTTCCTCAGGTCATTTCTTCATTCATTGCTCTTTTCCATTCTGGAATTCTCATTGCCTCTTCTACACTTTGAGGGACGTTATCTGTGCAAATAGCTGCTACGAAAGCCTTAGCTGAGTTAGTCAGACTCCCCCTGACAAGATTAGCTACTGGATACTTCCGTGTTTTAGGTTCATGTTCTGGACTATACCTCTTTGGTGGAATTCCTCGAGTACTTCGAGGAGGAAGTACATATCTATCTTCTTCTATTTCACCTGAACCTGAACTTTCTGTTTCACCTGTACTTTCATTTTTAGCAGGAGCAGCAGTGAAACTCATATGAGATAAATCATTAGTACTGACCTCGGGGATATCTGTCGAGGGAGATGAGGAGGAAGGGTCGTGCACGTTCTGATGAACTTGGGGTCCGTCTTCAAGATGGCTCGAGGGAGGCGGACTGCTGCTCTATCCAGTTAAGGGGTGTGCACATAACCATTCTAGTGGACCCTTCTGTGTTTCTTTCTCCCCCTGACCACTAGGATGGGTAGGAGCGAGGTAATAGTACTCTGTTTCCTCAAAATCACAATCAACTGTGATAAACACCCATCGAGTTTTAGGATTATAACACCGGTACCCCTTCTGGTGGACCCCATACCCAACAAAGACACATTTTTCAGCACATGGTTCAAGTTTAGTTCGACTTGTTTTCGGAATATGGACAAAGACGGAACACCCAAAGACACGAGGAGTTAACGCATATGCAGGGGGCACCTGAGTATGATCACTCAAGTTTGAATAGGAGTGCGGAAGTTAAGAATTTTAGTGGGTAATTGGTTAGCTAAGTATGTGGCTGTAGCTACTGCTTCGGGCCAGAACGGGGACGGGACATGGGACTCAATCATCAATGCTCGGGTGATTTCTAAGAGAAAACGGTTTTTTCGTTCAGCTACCCCATTTTGTTGTGGTGAATAAGGACATGTAGCTTGATGGATAATGCCATTTTCTGAAAAGAAGGTTTGTAATTTTTGAGAAACAAATTCACCCCCATTATCAGACCGAAGTATTTTGATTTGAACCCCCAACTGTGTTTTAACCATGCAATAAAAGTGAAGAAATTTATCAAACACTTCAGACTTGTGTTTTAGGAAGTATATCCAACTCATACGGGTGCAATCATCAATAAACAATACGAAATACTAAAAACCCCCACCCCCCATAACCGGGACTGGACCCCAAACATCTGAATGTATTAATGAAAATGGAATATCAACATGAGTATTATTCAGATAAAAAGGTTGTCTATGGCTTTTAGATAAAACACAAGTATCGCAAGATATATTATCACTAGAAAATTAAAGCTTTTTTAGATAACCCTCAGAGGGATGTCCCAGACGCCAATGCCACAACCAACTCTGCCTGTCCACCGACCCCTGTGCCATTAAAGTCCGTCCCTCAGAAGCCACCTCGTCAATGTAATACAAGCCACCCCTCTCAGTGCCACGCCCAATTATCTCCCTCGAATGGATATCCTGCAACACACAGAAAGTGGGATACATTACAACCGTGCAATTGAGTTCCTTCGTCACATGACTGATAGATAACAACTTATTTGACAATGAAGGAACAAAGAGACTATTGGACAATTTAAGAGTGGGAGTAATTTCAATAATTCCTCCTCCCATCACTTGAACTTCTTGGCTACTAGCAGTCTGCCACTAGTAGAAAAAATGCATTTTGAGATGCTAATATTTGTCACAAAAAGTATATATTGTGACGCTGACGAAAAGCGTCACATAATCTGGCGTTGCAATAGCATATTGTGACGCTACTTGTCGTCTAAAAAATTTTCTATTTATGACGCTTGAAAGCATCACTAAAGTATTGCTTTTGTGATGCCTTTTTGTGTCTCATTTTAGAACCCCAGCTATCACAACTAACTATATATGTAACACTTGAAAGCGTCTCAAAATCTTACTATTATGATGCTTTAATTTGTCAATTAATATGAGCTTATCTTTTTAAAATGATTTCTTTGGCGACGATATGCTTCACTAGATGCCGATATTATGATGCTTTGTACGTGTCAATATAATTGAAAATTTGAAATCATACAATATTTGAAAGAAAACCAAAATACAAGAAATAAAATAGCTTTATTCAATGTCATCAACAAGATTCAATACAACCTTCACAAGTCTGAATAATTGAAACGACAAAATCAAATCTTCTAACCATTTGATTCTAATAATAAAAGGATAAAAAAAAAACTAAAGTACTGTCTAGAACCCCCTAGTTAGAAGTTTATCCTAGCAATTCTGAAGGGACTATCCTCCCACAAATTGCCCAAATAAATGATATTACCTTTTCCTTGGGACAAAAACACTTGATCGGCTCAACCATATCAGCAGTGGCTTCTTCAGGAAGCTTCTAGTGATTTTCGGTGTTTGCAACTTGAAATACTTTTCCAACCTGGTCATTCCCTTCTTGTTCAGTCATAAATAAGTTTGTCTCAGAATCACTTCCCCTAAACATGAAAATGATAGGAGCATTAATGGCATGAAATCATTGAAGAACCAATATTAATATTATAAGAAAACAAGCATAGGGTTCTCGTGCACACAAAAAAGTTCCATAAAATGGCTAGATGAAGCTTAATTATGTCTAATCTCTTCAACGTGGGAAATATATTAAAAATTAATCCACGAGAGAATGAATTCACAACAAGATTTTATCTTATTGGAACTTTCATGCAAAATATATTCAGCTGAAGAGCAATCATTAGAGTATGTGTATGTACATACTGTTCTAAGTAAAAAAAGTAATCTCAGACACCTGACACCAAGTAATATTCAAATTGTTCCATCATAATACATGTTAGTATATACGAACAAACATCCTTCATCACCCTTCTGAACTGATAGTTTTAATTGATTCTAGAATTGGGAGTTTCAATTGAAAATTAAAGGGGCCAAATTCAGATATCTTATAGAAACCAACATCTTGACAATTAGAACCATTTCATTTCTTGATAAGCCATCAAGAGCTTTTATAAATAACCAAAATCGGACATACAGTCTTCTAGCACTACAATCAGACAAAAAACATAGTTGGAAAGATACATGTAAACTTCAATTTTTTAAACACAGAAACTAAAGAGAAAAGCTATAATTTCTTTTACAGAAAATGTAGAATAAACAGTCAGTTAAGGTAGTCCCAAACTTCTGTTAAAATCCTTCCGAGAGTTACCAAATTTCCAGGCTCCAGCAATCTTAAATAAATAAAAACAAACACCGAGAGAAATAAAATAGTACCTCATTGAGGCAGGCTCCGACAGGATGCTTTCCAATATCCCATTTGAGAGCTTTGAAATCTAGCAACAATGAATGATAAATCATTCATAAAGATGAAACAGAAGTTGACACAATATAAGCCCATATATTCGGAATAAAATCTATAGTAGACAACAGACACCTTACAAACTGAGATACCCGGGAAAATCAGATTTCATTGCTAAATGGCATGAGAAGTTAATACAATAATTCTTGCCACAGGCTAATAATTTTCCATCTATAGAGTATGTATTTAAATCTACAAGCATCACGCTAGTCATCATAGAAATACAGATTCCAAATCTATCACGCTAGACATTACAAGTGCATTTGCCATCTTTGAATGGATGAAACATTTTGTTGTCTCAGTTATGAAAATTGAAAACATTACTGATATCGAACCGAATTAGATTGAGTTAATCACTAATTAATGATGATGCAGTTTTTTTTTTTTTTTTTGAAAGGTTTCTAATGCAGTTCATGTTTCAAATCATCTATCAGCGGTTGCCACAAGCATCTAAGCTCTTCATATAGAACTAAATTACTAAAATGATACTTCTTAGACATATTCACCAGCCACTAATGCAAAATTTGGAAATAGGGAAATTGTAAACAATAAACATACAAACAAACAAAGAAGGCACAGGGTTATAGTAACCTAACTAGCAGACATTGACCCACAAATACTTACTAACCTGATCACAATTAGAAATAATAATACTATGAGCCGGTGTTGTAATAACGACCTCCTGAGTAAGGAACTTTAGGCTCAAAGCTCTGATCCCTAGCCTTTTCTGAAAATTTACCACTCTCCCCATAAGAATCATAGTAATCAGAACTGAATAATAATAAAAAACACTGCCAATATATAAAACCTTCAAACGCTTAAAGATACCAACATTATAGCCATCACAACACTAGAAACCAAAAGAATAATAACTGAAGAAGCGGAGCTGCCTCCTCCACTCATACCTGCATATGATCATTTCAGAAAAAAATCAGAACATCTCCAACAACTTTACATCATTCTCCACGGGAAAAAATACATCTTACATAATCCGGCATAGAGCTAGTGAGCCAGACTATATAGTCCATAGCCAACTACATATCCAGATCACAAAGTTATAAAACTTAAATAAGTAGCAACTAGCAACATCAGGGGAAAATATATATATGTATAAGAGCTTTAAAGAATGACGATAGACAATGGTCAAGACAGAAAAACTCATCTTGCTGGCAAGCACACTTCTACTACAACAAACCGATCAGCAAATTAAGTGATATTATCAACAATATATGGTCTACCATTATCAGATATTCACCAAAAATTAAATTTCTAGTTATTTATAATAAAAATAAAAACAAAATAAAACCTTTAGGCTTTAGCCTTTAGTGCCCAACTGTTTTCTCTCCAATGGCGTTGATTCTGAACCTTCAAGCTAATTCTCAAGATTTCAAATCCTCAAATATCAGACTTCATCTTCTGAAGATAACGAGTAAATTTGTAAATCTAGCAAAAATTTGAATGATTTTTAGAGGGAGTGATGGAGACGATTTACCATTGTCAGCGAGAAATTTTCAATTTAAAGCTCACCCAGTAGGATTGAAGATTTGTCAAAACAATTGCGGCTGGTTTGACAACTTCTGTTGGAGGGTTTCGTGTTGGTGTCAAAAGGAGGGTAGCGGCGCCGATTAGAGTGATGTCCATGACAACGCTGGTGAGAGGGAGGCCGTGGCGACGTCGGTGAAGGGTAGCAGCACGACGCCGTAGGACTGGGTTTTCTCCATCAACCTACTTTTTCGAGAGAAGAATAAAAGGATTAGGGATGAGATTGATTATTCGAGTTTTTCCCTCGATTGTCGGTTGTTTAACCCGCTAAGAGAAGAGGCAAAATTTTAAGTGATAAATTTTTACGTTATTTCTTTTTTCTTTGGGGCAGTCCGTTTGAAATATTTTTACTTACCTTCCCATAAAATTATATTATACTAGTAATTTTGGCACACTCGTTGTGTATGCAAATTATAAAATTCATTTGTTTAAAATATATTTAAATTAATTTTTATATTAATATATATTTTATCAATATTTTTAATATAATTATTACATTAATATAAAAATAACATAAAAGCATAAAATATCAAACAACATTCTCTTTAAAAAAAATACAAAAGAAAAAAAAAATTGAAATAAGGTGAGAGAAAAGAAAAGATAAGATAAAAAAATGTAAGAGAAGAAAACGCATAAAAATAAATAAATAGAAAAGAAGAGAGAAAATCGTAAAAGAAGAAAACTGACAGGATAAAAAACAAATAAATAGAACAAAAGAAAAAGAGGACACCAAGAGACCACCTTTGCCTCTCGCGCTTAATAATATAGTATAGATAATAGAATATAAATAAGGTATTAGAACGTTTTATTACTATATTTTATGAAAATTATAACATATTTTGAGAGGTATATACTACATTATGTGAAAATCATACGACATTTTGCCTAAATAAGGAGTTAAGTAAAAATATGATAACTAATTGGGGATTTATTCCATATTATCCGTTTTTCTTTCTAAATCAATTGTTTTTCTATTTTAAAATGTAAACAATATGATTATGAGATGGCTTATAAGAGTCGTCTCAACAAGTGTATCATTTTGTGGACGCTAAATGAAAAAATATCTTATTACATTTGTCTTTATGAATAAAAATTTATAGAAATTGTATAAAATAGATATAATGAGACAAATTTAGACAAAGCGTCTCAATAGAAGTGTTTTAGTGAAGCTTTCATATGAGCGCGTCACAAAAGCTCATTTTTCTAGTAGTGTGCATTTTTTGTCTTTGAGGAGTTTGTACAGAAACAATATCTGATAAATCATAAGTGACCGTGTTTGTGGCCCCCCAATCAAATATCCAATGTGAATTTTTTTGACTCAGCACAACCCCCCATAACATTAACTGAACCACAATTATTGTTATGTGCATAATTAAAAGTTGCATCAGGCATATGATATAAGGGGCAAGAGAGTAAATTCACTCTCTCTTGCCCTATACCTGGATCGAGAGCATCAGAATTGTGTGAGGGGCATGTTTCTCCTTGGAGGCTGAAATGGGTCTTTCTCTCCCCCATTCCGCCACCCCTGTGCGTCGCGATTCCACTGTCTCTGTGCATCACGATGCCGGCCACCACTGTCCCTGTCCGTCGGTCATCTCCTTTGGTAGGGTTGGTGTCGGCAACGGCCGTTGTCCCCTTGTTCTTCCCATTTTCGGGATTTTTTCGTTCCTTGAATCCCACCACTCCGGGTATCCCACTATTTCGAAGCAATTTTTCTCTAAGTGACCAATCTTTCCACAGTAATCACAGACGAGGTCCGATTTCCGCCAGAGTAATGATTCCGGTGAGTTCTTGGCCGGTTCTGACCTGTGAGGGGTTTTCCTGTTCGGAGCTCTTGTCCCTTGTCCATGCACCGCCATTCCAACCCCAATACCCGATTATGGGTTTGCTTCGATGGAGGCTGCCGATGGTCCAAGAATAGCCCTCCGGGCGGCTTCTCGGAGAACCGTGGCATAGGCCGCTTCTACTAAGGGTAAGGAAGATTCTCTTAAAATTTCTCTCACAATAGGATCGTATTGTGAATTTAATCCTGAAAGAAATTTAAAGAGTCGGTGTTCTTGTTGAATCTGGTTGTTTTTGGTAATATCAGTTGGGGATTCCTTGGTGTAGCGAAATGGATAATATAATAGTAATATGATAAGAACTGGAAGAGAACTTTGATAAAACAGTAATAAATGTCCAATTACAGGTTCCAGAAATTGAGATGGGAAAGAGATGAAAACAGAGAGAGAGATGAGAGATTAGAGGCAACTAGTTTCTTGCTCCCAAAGTGAGCTAACAACCACAATATAACGTGCACACCAAAATGCCAATCCAAGCCTAAAACATCAGCATCACAATCCTAAGGAAAAAGGAATATTTTTCCGTTAGCCTGCTCCATGATCTGCACAGGTACTGGTCCCCTCATCCAGCTGATATTGGCGCTCCTTTTCCACCATTGGATCAGATGCCAGATCAACGGCTGAGCCACTCTTCTTCTCCATTTGAATAACAGCCTTTGGATCACCCTTCTCAAGATCAACGATGGAGATGCAATCTCCTTTAAGTGATGCGACATCGTTCCTCTCAATATTTTTAAATATGATCCAACGGTCCTGATAGAATTGCATCCAACGGTCTACATTCAAACTTCCCAAGTCAGTCATATTAATCAAGAACATGACATTACCCTTCCCTTTTTCAGATCCTTGTCCACAAGCATCAAACTCAGGAAATTTCCTCGCAATCATGTTATAATCTTCCCACGTTGCGTCCTCTGGACCAGAGTGAATCCATTGGATAAATAGTTGTGGAACTGGACGATTATTTCTGGGGATAAGCCTCCTTTCAAGGACAGCAGCAGGATAAATCTTGAAAGCACCATTGTCTGCCACTTCCGACATATCAGAGCTGGTAACATGTTTGCTTCCCACTTTTTTCTTAAGTAGTGACACATGGAAAATAGGTTGAACTTGACTATCTACGGGAAGAGCTAACTTATAAGCAACTGAACCAATCTTTGTTGTAACTTGATACGGCCCAAAGTATCTTGGAGCCAGTTTAAGATTCTTCCTCATGGCCATAGAAGTCTGCCTATAAGGTTGTAACCTCAAATAGACCATATCCCCACCTCAAATGTTCTCTCAGATCTCCTTTTATCCGCATAAGTTTTCATCCTATTTTGAGCAGATTCCAAAACCTCATTCAACACAACATTGAATTTGTGTCTTTCTTGAATAAAACTGTTGACATCAACACTTTCACTTGAATCATATAGCCCCAGAATATTCCTGCTAGGAGGATAACCATAAAGAGCTTGAGATGGAGTGATCTTCAAGCTAGAATGGTAGTTGGTATTGTACCAATATTCAGCTAGAGACAGCCACTTTTCCCATAACTTAGGCTTGAGATGACACATGCTTCTGAGATAATTTTCCAAACACTGGTTAATCCTCTCAGTTTGGCCATCAGTTTGAGGATGATAGGCCGTTGACATTAAAAGAGATGTTCCCAGCAATCTAAACAACTCCTTCCAAAACTTGCTTGTAAAGATTTTATCCCTATCTGAGACAATAGTGTGTGGCATGCCATGTAGTTTATACACATTATCCAGAAACAATTTAGCAATGGCTTCAGCAGAATATAGATGTGACAAAGCGAAGAAATGGCTATACTTACTGAATCTATCCACTACAACCATAATGGCATTCTTTCCTTCTGAATTGGGAAGACCCTCTATAAAATCCATGGACACATGAATCCAGGGCTGTTCAGGTACAGGTAAGGGTTGAAGTAGGCCAGGGTACTTCACATTCTCATGTTTTACTCTTTGGCAAATGTCACATTCCTTAACCCAATTTTCTACATCTTGACTGAGCTTAGGCTAAGTGAACATGGATTTAACCCTCTGATAAGTACCCCCAGTTCCAGAATGACCCCTAGTGAAGCATCATGCTATGATTTGATGATCTTCTGTTTGAGTTCCATATCATTGCCTACACAAATTTTTCCCTTCTTTCTTAATAATCCTTCACTCACAATAAATTCAGGAAAAACATCATGATCCAGTGTCTTAGCTTGCAAAATATGAGAATAGATAGTATCATTCACATAAGTATTACTAACCTCTGTTACCCAAGCAGGAACCACTGAAGTCACAAGATTGCATTGAACAGATGAGTAATCAATTCTAGATAGGGCATCAGCAACCTTATTCTCAATACCTTTCTTGTATTACACCTCATAGTCAAAACCCAAGAGCTTTGAGATCCCTCTCTGTTGCAAAACTGTACCCATCCTTTGCTCTAGCATGTGCTTCAAACTTTGCTGGTCTGATTTGATAATGAAGTGGTTTTCTTGCAAGTAATGTTTCCATTTGTTTACAGCAAGCAAGATTGCCAAGAACTCCTTCTCATAAACTGATAACCCTTGATTCTTCCTCCTCAATGCTTTACTTAGATAAGTTATTGGCCTATTTTGTTGTATCAGTACTACCCCAATTCCTCCCATACTTGCATCAGTTTCTAGCACAAAAGTTTTACTGAAATCAGGTAGAATGAGCACAGGAGTTGTAGTTACAGCCTTTTTGAGTTTCTCAAAGGCATCCTGAGCTGCATCACTCCACTTGAAGCTATCTTTTCTCAATAAATCTATCAAGGGTTTACTTATCAGGCCATAATGCTGAATAAACTTTTATCAGACCATAATGCTGAATAAATTTTCTATAATAACCAGTGAGTCCTAAGAAACCCCTCAACTCTTTCACATTTTTTGGGAAGTGGCCAATTCACCATACTTTGAATCTTCTCAGGATCAGTGGTCACCCCAGCTTCAGAAATGATATGGCCAAGATAATCAATTTGCTCTTTCCCAAAACTACACTTCTTCATCTTAGCATATAGTGTATGTTCCCTCAATAAAGCAAAAACTATCTTCAAATGATCCAAATGATCTTTCCAAGTTTTGCTATAAATAAGGATATCATCAAAGAAAACAAGTATGAATTTCCTCAAATGTGGGAAGAATATGTGATTCATCAAGGATTGGAATGTGGCAGGTGCATTACACAACCCAAATGGCATTACCAAGAATTCATAATGTCCATTATGTGTTACAAAACTAGTCTTTGCAATATCACTATCTCTCATTCTGATTTGAAAATATCCAGACCTCAAGTCAATCTTGGAAAAGTACTTCGCTTCATGCAGTTCATCCAACAATTCATCAATAACTGGGATTGGAAAATTATGTTTAATAGTTAAGGTATTCAAGTACCTGTAATCGACATACATCCTCCAACTGCTATCCTTCTTCTTGACAAGCAAAACAGGTGAAGCAAATGGGCTTTGGCTGGCTTGTATGATCCCTTCTTCTAACATCCCCTTCACTTGTTTTTCAATCTCATCTTTTTGAGCATGAGAGTATCTGTATGGTGCTTGTTTCTTGGGAATTGCCTCAGGTTTGAGATCAATGTGATGTTCAATCACTCTCCTTGGGGGTAATGTTTTAGGTTGTTCAAAAACATCTGAATATTGCTCAATTAATTTTTGCAATTCCTGATCCTGAGTATCTTTATCTGCTGTTGCATCAGATATTGCAAAGATGTGTCCAAACATCCCATCAACACCTTCCTTTATCCACTCTTCAACTGTCACAGCTGAAATCATTTGTAATTCAACAATAGGTGAGTCATTTTGCTCATTGATGTACCTGAGATTAATCCTCTGCTCCCCTTGTGACAGTGTGATGTTTTTGTTCTTGTAATCCAGGCCTATGGGACTGTGATCATTTAGCCAATCTCCTCCAATCACCAGATCACATCCTCTAAGTTTTAACACCCTTACTGGAAAACTGAATTCATGCCCCCTCAATAGTCCATTTTAAATCTGGAAAAATCACCCTACTGATCATTTTTCTTCCATCTGCCACTTTGACCAGCATTGGAGTAGTGTATTCCTTCCTAGATTTTATTGTTTTTGCCAGCTGTTCATCTACAAAATAGGCAGCACTCCCACAATCTAACATCATTAAGATGGACTGATCTTCCACCTTGCCTCTGAATTTGATCATGTGTGACTTCTTAATCCCAGTAATTGCATGAAGAGAAACAGTCATTTTCTCATTGTCAAATATCTCTTCAATCAGTATCCCCACATTGATTAAATCATCCTCTCCCGGATCTCCCTCATCATCCTCAGGCATAATTATGAATAATTGATTCTGTCTGCATTTGTGACCCGGGGTATAAACCTCATCGCAATTATAACAAAGTTTCTTCTCTCTTCTTGCCCTCATTTCCGTTGCTGTCAGGAATTTCCTTTGGGCAAACGGATTTACCCCGTTATTTCCTCTGTTAATGTTGCTCGCATAGGTTCTGGCATTCTGATTCTGGTTAGCAAGCTTGAGAGTTGGTCTGGGAACCAATTGTTTGTTATTATTGCTGGCTCTCAAGACAATAGCATTGACAGCTACTTCCTGTTTCTTAGCCATACTAATGGTGTCTCCCAAATTTTGAGGTTTCAGTGAGAATACATTGGCCTGAATTTCATCCTTAAGACCACACACAAAAGCCGCAATGTAATACTCCTCAGTCAAATTTCTACAAAACAATGACACTTCAGACCTTAGCTCCTCAAATTTAATCAAATACTCATCCACAGACCCTGTTTGCCTAAGCTTATGAAACTCCTCAACCACCATTTCTTTATCCACCACATCAAATCACCCCAAAATCGCATCTATCAACTGATCCCAAGTCAAGAGTGGTGATGCTTCTTGTAGGCTTTGTAACCATGTTTCCGTATACCCAACAAAATAGATAAAGGCTAGAGTTACCTTATCAGACTCTGGACCAATAGATATCAGTTTGAAATATTTCTGAGCTTTTCGAATCCAAACTCTCGGGTTTATACCGTCAAAAATGTAAAATTCCACCCTGTGTATCGTAGATCCATCCGCTTGCAAGGAATACCCACTGTTTTAACTCCCCGGAAACTGGGTTTCAGTATTATGAGGGGTATTGGCCACCGTATGTTGAGGGTTATTGGCTGCAGATCCAGTCCCCTTCTCTGTTGAAGCTGATAGACCATCTCCAAGAACAGATTTGTTCTTATTATACGCCTGCATCTGGTCAGCGATGGCTCATACTTGGAGGATGAGTTTGTCCAGATTCCTAGATATATCATCGATCTTCTTTTCATTCACCAACCTCATTGCCTTTTCTTCCACTGAAATTCCCTCCTGCTTCCTCAGCATATCATGAAGCTCCTTCGATCGTAATCCTTCCACCATGGCTAGAGGTCCGTATTGTTTGCCTGGCTCTGAGATACCACTTGTAGCGAAATGGATAATATAATAGTAATATGATAAGAAGTGGAAAAGAACTTTGATAAAACAGTAATAAATGTCCAATTACAAGTTCCAGAAATTGAGATGGGAAAGAGATAAAAACAGAGAGAGATGAGAGATTAGAGGCAACTAGTTTCTTACTCCCAAAGTGAGCTAACAACCACAATATAACGTACACACCAAAATGCCAATCCAAGCCTAAAACATCAGCATCACAATCCTAAGGAAAAAGGAATATTTTTCCGATAGCCTGCTCCATGATCTGCACAGGTACTGGTCCCCTCATCCAGCTGATATTGGCGCTCCTTTTCCACCATTGGATCAGATGTCAGATCAACGGCTGAGCCACTCTTCTTCTCCATTTGAATAACAGCCTTTGGATCACCCTTCTCAAGATCAAAGATGGAGATGCAATCTCCTTTAAGTGTTGCGACGTCGTTCCTCTCAATATTTTTAAATATGATCCGACGGTCCTGATAGAATTGCATCCAACGGTCTACATTCAAACTTCCCAAGTCAGTTATATTAATCAAGAACATGACAATTGGGTTGCCATCGGTCAATTTCAGCCCATACACTTTTGCTTATGCTGAAATAATCTTCTAGGGAACTCTGTTCTTGTTGTATCCGATCTGCCTTGGTCAAGAGATCGAAAATCTGCAAGCTATCCTCTCCTGATTGATACGTTACTGACAAACCCTTCCATAGTTCTTGTGCAGTGGGATAGTGAATAAATTGACTTACCAAGGATGGCTCAATTGCTTGGGTGATCCAACTGAAAACTTGAAGGTCTCGTTGCTTCCAGGTTTAAAATGATTCATCTGTTTGTTGGGGCGGTGCCGGATGTCCAGTCAAGTGGCTGAGGCGTCCGCGAGCACCAATAGCAATTTCTAACATTCTTGCCCATAGAACCTAGTTGCTGTTGTTTAATTTTTAAATCGATGGTGACTTGTCCATCGGAATTTGGTTGGGGTGGTGGTGTTTTATGTTGATCCAATAGTTTGGCAATTTGTTGGGATAATATGGTTGCTGCTTCCAACAACGCCGGCGATGAGGATGATGAAACTTCCCCGTCGTTGCCCATGGTCGAGTTTCAAGCAATCGGTAGATGATGAAGCCAATCAACAATTCTCAAGATCGTTTGGCTCTGATACCATGTTGAAAAGGAAATATAAAACGTATAGAGTGTAAAGAATTCATTTTCTTTATTTCTTGATATTAAAGAATGTACAGAACTCAAGTTAAATAGATAATAGGAAGCCCTAAACAACTGTACTAATAGTTAACCAAATCCCTAATATCTTGGGAAAAATAATTTTCAAACTTATCTGTGTCAACAAGTCTATCAATCTATTTTGATTTTCCCTTGAAAGTTATGTCCTCAGTTGCTCTAAAGCTTGAGGATGAGAAATATACACCAGATTTTTTGGACTCCTTTATTGTACATATTGTCAATTACCTTCCCAAAAATGCCCGTCAACTATTGATCCATTGTTATTCGAAGGATGACGATTTTGGCAACAAGATGCTGGGCGCAAACGGTGACTTTCATTAGCATTTCAAAGAGAACTTTTTCCTGACGATGAAGTTTTCGTGTGCGTTTTCATGGGAATCTAAGGGTGCTTCTCATGAAGTTTTCAACGACAAACTTGGGGGTTTCTGTGATGATCCAGACTTTGATGAGTCTAATAATCTGGAATTCTATAGATGCACTTGGTTTGTCAAGGAAGATGGTTTTTACTTGGGACATTTGAACCCGCCTAATCCCAAGACAAAAATATATTCTTGGTAATTAAAGAGGATATGTAAGAAAATTTTGAAAAATTGTTTGTCGCACATGTGTATGTTTCAGGTTTTGTTCTTTGTACTTGCTTGTTTATTGAGTTCAAGTAAGGTTAAACCAATGAAAGTATAAAATTCACATCGCGGGCGAATATTTATTCTTGCAATCTCTATTTCAGTCGTAGCACTTGTTCGTGACTTCTCAGAATAGATGAATTGATTTATGGTTCATTTCGCCATCCCGACTAGTAAAACTGTAAGATTCATTTGTTCAATAAAATCTTTTGCATTCATAGGTTCTATCGTTCCCACCGCTTCGTACTTAATGCTTAGGTCAGAATTCTACAATGGAGGTCACAATCCAATTTATTCTTGAGTCAATCTTCTTAGTCTTTATTGGCTTGAAGCTCTTGATTTTCTTCTTCTATAAGAAGGATTCATTGAAAAATGAATCAATTAGTATTGATGCTTTATTAGTACTTGTGTTAACACAAAACCTTTAGTTAAACTTAAATAGCACCAATTAAACAACTAAGAAAAACACGAATGTTTTAGAATTAAGGTGATTGTTATAAATCGCTCGACATATATAAATTGACAATTAGCAAGAATAATAAGAACAAATATCATATATTTAATTAGTATTTAATTAGTGTTTAATATTCACCATCAAAATGATCAGAATCTTACCATCAAAATGATACTAATACTATTTCATATAGTTTCCTTCTCATACTTCAAAGAAAAATTTCTTTCTTTATTGTCCCATTAATTATAAGTTATAACATTGAGTCAAGTATGATCGTTAAGATGTAAAACTTTCTTTTGTTAATAATAACTATGGGCTTAGAAATTTAAATACCAAAACTCTAGTTTATTATGAGATTGGTTTTCCCAACAATGTTACTAGTCGTATATCTTTCATATGTTAGAAAATTCATTTTCCGAAAACACAAATCATAAACATCACTTTAATTATAGAATTCCAAATAGGAAACTGTAGAAACACTTGACTACAAAAAGATCCACGAAACCACAACACCAACTACTCAAACTAAAGATACAAACGTCACAAATTCTCATTAAATTTCCAAAACACAACACTAAAAATAGAAACAAAAGAAATATAGCCCGAATCTAATCCAATCAGATCTTTCAGACTTCCCCAAACTCGATCATCATCATCAATTCTCAACGAAATAATCATGGCCGGTTTTCCTCACGAGTTGATACCTATGTTGCACGGATACGGACACTGCGAAACGGACACGACACGATACGGATACGACGACAAGGATTTTTTTGTAAATTTTCCACATGAGAAGTGTCGGACACGAGTGTCCAACACGACACGACACGGTAAAATGATATTTTTAGAAGTGTCGGTGCATTAGAGACTGATACACACCTGTGCAGCCCAAAGCGAAGTTATTCGTGAATAGATTCCAATTCTTAGAGGTGATCACGGTGCAGTAACAGGCACTGATGAATCCAGCAATGGCGCAGACTGCTGGGGGCACGATACAGGATTCGTCAAGGAAGATGGTTTTTATTTGAGAGATTTGAAGCCTCCTAATCCCAAGGGGAAAGTATATTCTTGGTAATTAAAGACTAATATGTAAGAAAATTTTGAAAAAAATATTGTTTGTCATGCACAACTATTTTACATTTGATGTTTCAAGTTTTCCTCCTTGCTCTGGCTTTGTTTACTTTGAGTTTGAGTTGTATTAGATCACTATAAAATTCGCTCTATCGATGATAATTGTGTTAAAATGAGGCATTTTGCTAAATTTGAATACAGTCAAACTACTAATCTACGCAACTTATTAATATGTTGAATATTTACTTGGTAACAACTTCACATTTACCATCTCAAATGAGATGGTTTTTTGCTCTTTAATTTTCCTTTATAAATAGAATGGGGGTTTATGCCTCTTAAAGAATAAATTATAAACATGAATGCTTGACTCGTTTGTCCATTTTCCCGGCAAGTCCCCTCTCCGGGATGGGTCAAAATCAACTTCGACGCAGCCATTTTCAAAAGTTCTAAAGAATTTGGGATTATCATTGCTCGTGGCTGGATCTCATATTGCTTGGGAAATGACCAGATATCCTGGGCTGAGCGATGCTGAATTCGTCGAAACCTTTGCCTGCCTCTCGGCCCTCAAACTTGCCCGCGAATTTGGTTAGTGCAACACTATTTCCGAAGGCGACCACAAGAATTTGTTGGACAAACTCTCCCAAGACAACGTTGATTTTTCATATCTTGGCAACTTGGTAGAGGACATTTGTTGTATTTTCTATTATTTCAAGCATTGTTCGTTTTCTCTAGTTAGTCGTGATTTTAATAAAGTAGTGCACACTCTTGCTAGAAATGCAGCCTCGATTATCATAGTTGGTGTAAACTTTGCCCCACACTTTGCACTGGATCTTGATATTTCTGGTTCTCAAAATGAATAAACTTTCCCCTCTTTTGAAAACATGAATGCTTGACAACTAAGTGATTATTTTAAAGGGATAATTACGAATAACCCCCTGAGGTTTGAAAAATTACGAACCTCCCCGACCTGTTATCTCCTCCGTTAAATTTAGCGGAATGTGTAAAATTTACTATTTTGCCCCTAATATGCTGAAACTCAGGGGACATATATAATAAAGTACCCAAAGGTAAGGGAGTTAATGCAAAGACTAAAATTATTAAGGGGTTTAATGTAAATACTTGAATTTTGTGTCTATTAACATTTTTTTTTCAATGAATACTACTTAATGATATTTTAATATTTTTATGATAAACTAATTTCATACATAGAGTTTATGGATGCCTAATATTTTCCTATAGATATTGATCATGCATGTTTAACGCTTGAAATAATTGTTTAAATGACTCTGAACGATATTTATGTGAATTTAATAATGCGTTTATTAATGTTGGTGTGTTTGTTATGAATTTCAATTTTGAGGGGAAAATTTGATAATGTACTAATTGATAGTATTATTGTGTGTGTTTTTTTATATGAATTTTTATTTTGAGGAAAATATTGTTATAAGTACAAATATATTATTTTAAATTAACTTTAAATGAACTTCTACAAAATATATCTAAAACTAAGATATAAATATTGATGGCGTCTGATCCGATGTGGCTAACTCCAACACTTTAGAATTTGTAATGTGGGGAAACAGAAGTGAAGAACTCAGGCGAGGGTCGCCGGAATTGAGTGGGTTCTACCTGCTAGGAACAAACACGCAAACAGTCAGAAGGCCATGCTGGGAAAATGGGGGGTGAGACCCAGTTTAGCTCTCCGACGCTCAAGTCAATTTACAGATGATGAAGAGGATGAAGATGAAAGCAAAACAGAGCTTAAAGATATGAAGCTTGCTTACAGAGTATGAAGAATTCTCTGTATTTATAATTTAAAGGTCAGGGCCCTTTGGTAATTTTGGCACCAAGTAGTCCTGCATTGGTGTTGCCCTAGACACGTAGCGTAATGAGGAGCTTTTGAAAGGGATCTCCTGTAAAAGCCTGCAAAAAGGTGAGTGGCGGGCAACCGTGATAGGTACGCGTTGGTGTACTGTTTGTCAAAGAGCCTTTTAGGGTTGTTACCTAGGGTCAAGCACGCTCGGGTTTAGTATAGGCTTCGGAGGCTCGCAGGCCTGAGGGAGCACATGAGCCCAAAGAGATGGCATGGAGGGAACAACTCCACCTTTATAATCATGGCGTGATCTCGAGGACCCTGATTGATACCGAGGGCTACTATGCAATAACCACGCTCGCTCGCTCGAGAAGTTATGGTTCTCTTGGGAGAAGGAATGGATATTGTTCCCTCGAGGGGAGTGATTGATCCTAAGGGGAGACTTGCGATGCGGACCCTGAAGTGCCACGGTGTCACGCTCTGACTAGGCCACGTGTCGTATGCGTGTCTAGAGCATATTTTACCCTCATCATTTTGCCCTCCAATTCTGTAGTTCACAGTAATGTGGAATGTAGAATTCACACTTTCAAATTTCCGAGGGTCACCTTTGGCGGGGAGGTTGCGCCATCGAAAACCTTGTTCTGAGGAAGCATTTACTGTAGTCCTTTCATCTTGACCGCTTGGACTGTCAAGCATTAAATGCCATTTAAGTGAGTGGGTACGTCTTTTCAGGAAACAACGCGTGACCATAGGAACGTGTGCGACGGTTCACAAAAGTGGGCATTTTACCTAGGCGGGAATGATTGTACCTTTTGAATTTATTGCCCAAATCCCACCAACTCTCTCTTATAAATAAAGATAGGTTCACCCATTTGTTCCTTTTTTACGCAGAACTTCCTCAGAGCATTTAGAATTTTCAGATATTCTTTTGAGTTCTTCAAAGTATTCAAGCAACTCCAAGACTTGAAGAACTTAGGTATTTCCTTGAATCCTTTCTAACTTTTCTCGCATGTTAACCCTAGATCAGTAGGTATTTTTCTTTTCTTCTTCCAACATTCTCCCCTCTTCTTCGATATTTTACCTTCCAACTTCCGCCATATCTGGCGAATATATTGATGAGGTGGTTAGGGAAATAGGGGATATGGCGAGTTCTAGTTCTCCCCTTCCATAATCCCACACTCCATCACCAAACAGTAGAAGAAATTTTTGGTGAGGCGAGGGATGAAGAATTTGATGCCGCTGTGTCGGCCATGAGAGAACGAAATCCTGGCAGAGTGGATCATCTCTTCGAAGAGATGGATCTGGTCATAGAGGCGGAACTCCAGGGCATTACTTTGCCTTTGGTGGAGAGTTCCATTAGGCCACACTGTCATACTATGACCGTCGCGATTTAGGGCCCCACCACCGAGGAGGTGGCCGCCGGACCTTCAGAGGAACCTCGTGCCAATTGCCGGAAGAGGGGTAAGAAATCCAAAACACCATCGGAGGGGGAGAGTTCTAGCATGCAAGTCAAACCCCTGACGAGATTCAAAGCACAATGTTCGTAGGGGATTTGGTTATATTGAGGGCCCCGAGGCATTTGGATGAGGGATCTACGTTCAATCTGCCGGAGGACCATGAGAGGGCCAATAATCTGCCCCCTCGAGGAGATGACAGTGTACAAGGACACCGTAGCAGCAGGGGGATTACGATTCCCAATTCCAGTTCCTATGGCGAGTATTCTCAATTATCTCAATTTGAGCCCCCTCACAAATCCTCCATAACAAAATAACCCTCATCAATGCCTTTATCATTCTGATGAAGTGTACCGGGCATGAGCCCTCAATCCAAAATTTCAATAGTTTATTCCAAGTGGCCCGTTCACCCTGCTCATCTCCGAGGGCAGAGTTTTATTATATTCAAGCCAAATCAAATCTTAGTTTGATTGATTCCCCTTCGTCTTCATACGACACTGAATAGAAGGAGAAGTTTTTCTTCATGAGGGCTCCTAAGGGTGAAGATTTTGGAGTCCCTCGAGCATGGGTCATTCGTGGAGAAAAGCACCTTGTAAAATTCCGTTTGGAGCCTGCATTTCCCATAAAATGGGCTCAAGATTTGGCCCTCGCGATGAAGAACGAGGATTGGCTTATTAAGGCCAAAGACTTGATGGATGATGAAGAATTGTTATTCCTTTATGGGCTCGTGAGTCCTCCCGATATGATAGATAACCCTCCCGAGCGGGATTTGGAGAGAGACGGTTAGATTCTAGGATGCTAACTTTAGATAGGATTGCTAACTTTGCCCCTTGAATTTTTTAGGAAAGACTGACCCTCGTTTTCTTCTTTTTGACAGGCATTGAAATACTGATGGCGGGAAGAGGCAATATGGCTAACGTGGCTGCACTTTTGGGCACTCGGAAAAACCAAGGGTGCCCTCAGCAACAACAACAACAACATCAACAGCAACAGAGGCCAGGCCGCTCGGGCGGTGGCCGAGGGGATAGCTGTGGGAACGACCGAGGTGAGAGTTTGAGCACCCCGGATAGGGGGCGAGGGGAGGTCCGAGGGGCCACCCCTGATAACAAAATCGTCCCTCGACAAGGGGACATCTCCAATCAAAGAGGCGGGAAACAGCCTCTTCAAACCACTTCCAATGAGCATCAAGGGCAGCGCACGGGCATTGTCATTAGAGAGATCTAGGAGGGTCAAGCCCCTTCAACCAAGAAGAGAAAGAGATTGTCGGATTCTGTTCCTGTGATAGGAAAAGGAAAGGCCATCGTAGTGGGCGAGCCTGGAGATGGAGAGACCTTTTCTTCCGAGGGGGAAAGAATTTGGGCCTTCGAGCGCACGGAGGCGAACGTACCAGCATGCCTCCTCCTCAGGTCCCACGTTTGAGGGACTGTCCCTCAATGACGAATTTGGTGTATGACATCTTTCAGAGACTGCAGTTCACTGGCAATCACAGGGAGCTGTTTGCTCAAAGCACCAATCAGGTGGTGGAGGACCTCTGATACTCCCTTATTGGGGTAAGTATTATGTTCCCTTATGAGTATTTCCCCATTTGTCACACTGTGTTTCCCCTTCTTTTTTTTTTTTTGAAAATTGTGTAAGCATCACACTGGATTGTTTCAGGCTGTTCTCCCGAGGGTGATGAATCTTTAACGGCGTTCAATGACTTTCGCTAAGCGCAAGGCCAAGTACAAAAAGATGGCTCGAGCGCTCCACCCTACCCACCTACAAGAGGAGAATGACATTTTGAGGGCCCAACTTAAGTCCTTCCAGACGGGGTTTGACAAGACCAAGAAGGAGTTGGAGCAAAAGGAGGAGGCCCGTAAGAAGCTTCGCACTCAATTGACCCAAGCCAAGGAGGGCAGTGCCAAACTGGCCAATGAATTAGAGGATAGGAATCAGCGGCTTAGCAACGCCACCAAAGAGCCACAGAGGCAACCAAAAAGGCCTGCGATGAGGAGTTCAACAGGATACTCCCCGAGCACATATCCGAGGCGAACCGTGAGGCCTTACTCAAGTTTTACCATTCCAAGGCTTTTGGGTTTATTGCCACCCTGCACTATTTCGATGAGGCCCAGAAGGCCTTTGACTTGGCTGTGGAGCAACTAATCACATTGGGCCTGGTGGACACTTCTTCCCGAGCGCACGTGCGCACGGGTCTTCAGTATGACAAGGACCTGAACTTACAAGTGGCATCCGAGGGGAACCCTGAGGATAATTTAACCGAGCTAGAGTATGCTGATCTAGTTACCATTCTCCAAGGGGAATTCATGAAGACACACGAGGTCGATGAGGAGCCCATTAATGAGTGAATTAATGAGGGGGCTAGTGATGCTGAACCTGCCCCCCGAGGGCCCGTCCAACATTGCAACACAAACCCCAACAACCGAGGAGACTCCCACCCCCGCGGTCGAGACCCTCGAGCCACAAGTTCCCCAAGCACCCATCAACACTGCCAACTCTGACGTGGTGGACCTGGAAGGCGGCCAAGGCTAAGATGCTTAAACTTAGTCTGGAGCATCACAACACATTGCCCCTCACTAGTATCCTATATGCTCTGTAAGTTGTTTATGCTCTGACACATTGGGTACTAGTTTGGATAGGCAGCCTGTGATCTTTTCAAGGGGTTCAATCTCGTAAATAGCAATTAGATAGCTACCCTTGATGATCCTTTGAATTTCTGTATGTTTCTTCATAGAATTTACTTTGTAATCTTTTGTTGTCATAGGCTGAACAACCCATATTTTGTAATCGAGCGCATGCTCCTTTTGAATGAATGAATATCGTCTTAGTAATGAATGCTTTTATTCCTTACCTTTGCATTTACTTTGTGTGTTTATCTCTTTTAAACTCTAACGTAAGAGATTAGAGGATGAAACTGAGTAAAAATGGCATAAAGGCTAACATTATTTAGGCTAAGTAAGGAAACGCAAGGGGCCTGCTTCCGAGGGCGCCCTGGTTAGGTTATGGAATTAGTTAGAAAATTTCTTCTAAGGGGTTTTCTATAAGAAATTTTTCTTGTAAAGGACGCGAGGGGCCCTGTAACGCCCCAGCTTTCGGCATTTCAGGTATGATCGACACGTGTGAGTTTGAGAGTTAGATTTTAATTATTAATTGATCATTTCTTTGATTTTCATGTCATGACATAATTTTATAAAATTTATATTCTTAGTATTTATTGAAATTCATATCATATTATAATTGTCGCATACATTGAACGTGATTGTAACATGAATTAATTTCCCGAACGTGATTTAATTCTTTATGGCCTTACTTGCTCATTTTCATGATTTTGGGGACTTAATTGATCATTTGCTATGGAATTGAACCTCATTGCATAACTTAAATAATGGGAGGACTTAATAGCAATATTAGCCAATTCTTTCTCCTTCATAGCAGCATATCACGTACCTTGGCTTCTCATTTCATACAAACATTTCATACACTTTGCTTTGCTTTCCTTGCTCAACCGAGCCAACCCTCTTCAAGCTAGGTGGAAGATTTCATCTTACAAGCTTCATATTTGTGGGTTTTGTGATCATTCAAGCATCATCAACATCATATCTTCTTCTCATCTTCCATTTCTTTCATTTGAGGTAACTTTGGGAGAATGAATGAATTTCTTGGATTTATGTGATAGATAGGGCTTGGATATATATTGGTTATTATGTGTTGTTGTTGTTGGATATATGTTTAGGAACTTTGGGCTTAAGTTATATGCATTCAACTTGTTGATATTGAGCTTGGAGCGTGAATGATGAAATGGGTTTTATTTGATGAATCTTTGATGATCAAATGTGGAAATATGTGTCTTTATGAGTTGTTGTTGATCTATATGTATGCTAATATGTTTATTGCATGAAATATATGTGTTTGGACTTGAGTATGGATCATTTTGGTTGTTGTTGTTGTTGGATCGTTGTTGCTGCTGCTATGCCCTGTTTTTCTGCGTACGTGACACGGGCGTGTCACATTTTCCTCTTTCAGCGTGACACGGGAGTGCATGATGGTTTGTCTTTTCTGTACCGTGACACGGGGGTGTCACGGTTTGCTTTGAATTGGTGATACGGGCGTGTCACCTTCTGTTCGCATGCATGATTGTCCGCTGTACTGTGACACGGGGGTGTCACGGCTTAGTGTATTTTGGTGGCACGGGCGTGTCACCCTCTGTTTTCATACCTTTTGTTTTGCATGCATGGTTGTACGTATGCATGTATTATATGATTGCATACATGGTAGAATGAGATATTTTCATGGTACATTCTATCATACTCGTTGCATTTCCGCCGTTCGTCCTATTTGGTACATTTTGAGTCGTGTCTCACGGACATTTGTCTTTCTTGCATAGACCAGCTTCCTGGTGACGAGGAGCAGGCCCCGTGAGCTGTTTTCTTGTTTGTTTTGGGTCGTTCAGGTGAGGTTTAATTCTAGATACAGAGGACCCGTATAACCCTATGTAAAGTTTTAAGCCAAAACTTATCTATATATTTATAGTTTTCAAATGAGATTGGTTTTCAAATGATTTATCAAACTATTGGAATAATTGATTGATTGATTGATTGATTGGGCGAGTATTGTATTGCACTGTGGGCCCGAGGGTAGTGGCTCGAGCCAACCGGGAGAGCATGGGATGGCGGGTAACTCGAGAGCTACTCTCACCATTTGGGATGACCCCTGAACCCCCTAGGAGATTAGGGGAGGAAGGAGTTACGGGCTTAGGGATTCATGTACCCTCTGCCCAGACTGATTGAATGGTGGGGCCTTGCAATCCCACCATCACCCGGAGGAAGAAGGTTGGACTGAAACTGCTAATTGTGCACCGTAATGAATTGCATGATCACCTAACTATTGAATACTTGATTGATTGATTGTACACATTCGGAGTAAGGTTGGAGAATTGCCCTCACTCGTCGGGCCACAAATTGATTGTATTGAATTGTTAAAGTTAATAAATTGAACTAGTTGTAACCTTGGGCGATAGTTTCTTTTATTCTATTAAATTGTATTGCTGTTTTTCCAAAATTATTACCCGAGATTATAACTTGCATGTATGTGCACTTATATTTATTTATACCCCTCGCTCAGTCCGTGTTGGACTGACACCTCGACTTTTCAGTTGTTTTGCAGGGCGTGCTAGGCGGGAATTAGAGTCTAGATTGTTTTTAATTCGGGTCTAGCACACTTCATCTCACGTTCTGTTCATGTATTAATACTTTTGTTTTGTAGCATACCTCGTCGCTTGTGTTAGAGATGATATTGTATTGATGATGTAAATGTTGGTATCTATTAGTAAATAAATAAATATGGTACCTATAATTATCGAATAAATGTTATTGCTTCCGCTTTTACCTACTCTGGTTTGTTGGTTTGGTTTTATTTAAGGGTACCCGCCTAGCCTTGTGTAGTGTTTTTTTTATTGTCTCTCGTTCACTATAGCTTTGGTTCATGTATGGATTGACCATTTCATATGTGGATTGGGGCTATAGTGCGGGGGATGTAGTGCCTAGCGTTCCGGGTGCTACAGGCCCGTTTCCGAGGGCTCCCTAGTTACTTAGAAAATTTCTTCTAATAGATTTCCCATAAGACATTTTAATAGTAAAGAACACGAGGGGCCCCGTTTCCAAGGGCTCCCTGGTTACTTAGAAAATTTCTTTTAAGGAGTTTTTTCATAAGAAATTTTACTAAGTGTTCCAAAGTTTCGAGTGCGAGCTAGAAGCGGGGTCTAACTGCTTAATCAAGGTTGCGAGCGCGAACTAGAAGTGAGATGTAGTTGATCTTTCCTTGCTTTGTTATCCCAGAAATGACTTTAGAAATCGACAAAAAACAACGTGCTGGACCAAAGATTCATACGGAACTGCCAGTTAAAATCATCGTTCACATGAAGTATCAAGTATGTGATTTCCGAGCTCCTTATTTTTAGAGGCACAGTAGATCAATAGTGGGTAACGATCGTTTGGGAGATTATTGACGATGTGAACTGCAAACTCCTGAAGTAGGCTTATTTTGGATGAAGACTTATTGGTATTGTGAATAACCTCAAGGTCTTTTGCTTGTATTGTTCTAGCAGCAACATTAGTTATGTAACACCCCCAGAGCGAAGGGTGCCACATCCCCCGCACTAAGGTCCAACACGAGTAGCGAAATGGAAGTCCGCACCCGCATCAGACTATAGCGAACGGGAGACACACAAAACTCACACCCTCGCTAGGCGGCCTAGACCCTCAAGAACTGCAAGAATTAAAATCAGAGTAGCGGAAGCAATTTATAATTAACATATTTCCCAAGATCACATATACATTTCAAAAGTGGGGAAGGGTCAACCATTCACGCCAGTTCATATACAGAATATACAATGCCATCAAGGCCCAAAAGCGAAAGTATAATTAGAATACATAATCCAAAATACAACAATAAGGGTAGAAGTAATCCACTACGATGCATGAAGACCCAAGCTAAACCACAAGTAAACTCAAAAGACACTTGCCGCCTAGCTTGACTCGGAAGAACCTGCAAACTCAAAAGAAAGGAAAAAGGGGAAAACAACAACGAGGGTTAGTCCTAGTGACTAGTGAGGGGGCTAACTCACTCACCCGATATATATATAGAGCAAAGCACTTAATCAAAGGAAAGATCCTTGAACCGAGAGTGGTTTTTGCAAGCTAAAATTTACTCCCGTGATATAGATATATATAAGTTAAAGGAAAGGGAAAAGGGCAAAACAAGACTCCAAGTTTTAGGTGAATTAAGAATCCACTCTCGTTTCGTAGATCATACAAAGCTTAACCAACTCGGCGAGTACGAGTCACACACATCCCCAACTTCCAAATACGAAGAACAAAGCAAAGCAAAACAAATCAGAATCCATCCCCAACACCGGTTGATAGAAGGGTTGATCGGCCCTAACTATCCACACAAAGAAACGAGACAAGGTTTAATTACTACCTTGAAACCTTCGGCGGTTGCCTCCGCCGGCTCAAGAGAAACACCCTTCCTCAACCTCCTAAGGTTAGGCGAGACTCTCAAATGGAGGTGTTGATGGAAGAGCTCGGCGACCCCTCGGCCGTCCCGAGATTACCATACCACACTCCGGGGCCCAAACATATCACGAAAGTCACACAAACAAATCTCAAAGCTTATCTTTCAAAGCCACACCTCGCTTACACACACACACTTGCTCAAAACTAAACCTTTCAAACAAAAGCAAAATAGTGTATATACATATACAAAACGTTTGAAACTCTTATAACAAATGGGGCAAATCCCGCAACATAAGTATCGTACACTTATTTACCATATACTATACGTATTCACATGCGAGGTTTCCAAATCAAATAGGGTCGTAGGTCGAGTAACTAAAAGAACAAAAACCTCACCTTGGCAACGAACGTAGCGGAGTCAAAAGAGGAAACCGGACACCTACGGAGCAAGCTCGTCCCCAACAGAAAGATCCTCTGAACAAGGCAAACAACAAGAGACACTCTTAGACTCAATATGAACCACATTGACGCTCGGTACATGAATATGTATGCTTATGATGCAAATGATATGAAATGTATTCACAATTAGATCATTTACAAGCATTCAAAGCATAATCGGACATAAATCAAAAAAAAAACGAGGCAAGAATAAACAACAAGAAACAACGGAAAGGAAACAAAACGAACAAAACTAGAGTTCTTAGGAGACACGCCCGTGTCCCCCGGGAAAGGCAAGCTGAGACACCCCCGTGTCTCAGTACAGAACTAAACAATGGAAACTAGGAGGTGACACGCCCGTGTCACCGAAACAAGGCAAGCCGAGACACCCCCGTGTCTCGGTACAGAAAAAGCGAAAACGAAACCCAAAAGGTGACACGCCCGTGTCACCAACAAAGAGTAAACCGTGACACCCCCGTGTCACGGTACAGAAAAACGAAAACGAAAATTAAAGGTGACACGCCCGTGTCACCAAAAAAAGGCAAACCGTGACACCCCCGTGTCACGGTACAGAAAACACACAGACGGCACTACAGTAACTTAGCAACTCCAAAACCAAAACCAAACACTCATGCTCCAACTACCATGCAAGGAAAAGCAATAAATGCTAGGAAACAAGTCCTAGAAGCATAAAAACAACAACAAAACTCAAGGAAACAAGTAAGGAGCAAGAATCAAACCAATATCCCAACTACTACTATTCACAAGCTTACTCAAACTCAACAACCAATCATGGAATTGAACTAAAGGACACATAAAAGAGAGAAGAGAGAGTGAAGAAGACAACCATGGACTTACCTTCAAATTTGGAGAAGCCTTGATGAAGTTTGAGCTCAAAAATCACAAGGTTGGACAAAGGTTTTCTTCTTCTTCCTTGCTTCCTTGTACCGATCAGTTTTGGGAGAGAGAGAGAAGGATTGGCTCGGTTTCAAGGGGTTTAGGGGCTGAAAGAGGGGTTTAACTCAAGTTCTAATTCATGGTTAAGGTCTAGATAAGGTTAAGGTGGGGTCCACACTCAAAGCTAGGTCAAAAGGTAGCTTCCAAGTTTAAGGGGCTCGTTATGGGTGAAATTCGGAGGTCTTAACGAGCTTAGAAAAATGTGAGGCTTGTCCCATCGAACCCGAATCGTCGAAACGAGTTCAATGGAGGTGACGGAATTCGAATCCGAATTCCCGAGCTCAAGATACGCGTCTCGGAACCCAAGGTGCGCTAAGTGCTCTTTAGCCTCCTTTAGGTCCCGTCTCCAAAACGAACCCAAAAAGCAACCAAAACAAATACCAAAACATATAACGAGCATGTAAGCGAGTCCATAAAGCATATAATTAACAAATATCACGAATTCACAAAAATTAGAATCCAATACGAACCCAAAACGAATCGAATACCAAACAAGAGAAGTTAACCGATCAAGGGTAACCAAATTCATATCAAAGCAAATAAGTTCAAATAACTTCAATTAATCCACGTTGACAATTAATATCACATAATCACTTAAAGAACTAACTAAATAGCGCACATAAGAGGTTACCTGAAAAGTCTGATCAGTCGGGATGTTACAAGTTACGCCACAAAGGTAAAGGGATAGAATAAAGAAAGGAAATAGGCTATTCTTCGCAATAGAATTCATTTTACAAAGTAAGGGTATTCGGATATATCTGTTTTTCTTTGTTGTAATGAGTTACTATCTCTAAGATAGGAAGATATTTATATCGAATACACTTGTAATCAAATTACATGATTTTAAAGATTTGAAAACGAGGGATAAAAGATTTTTTATTCGAATTCTTCAAATTACTAATACTCATGTTGCGTGTTTTGATGCATGAATGTTACTGAAAAATTTAATTGATTTGTAGTTATTCTAGTCTAATCATATATTTTGTGTTTGTATCTTTTGATATACGTAATTATCATCAACAGGAGAGTTTTACACCTTAGTCTGGAACCTATAATAAATGTGATATAACACAAATATAATCCTAAACAAAGGTGTTTTAGTCATTTAATTCCTTTGTAATATGACCCCCATTATTTATTATTAGATTTTTTTTTTTTGATCTCTCAGAGTTTCCCCCCACCCAATTGAATGAAGGGAGTAAATGACTAATCTTCCGAGGTAGCTGAAGGCGCTTATTGCGGGGACCTCTCACAACATAGTTTTTTATGTCCACAAGGTTCGAACCCGAGACCTTGCTTAAGTGAACTCAAGCCCCTATCCACTTGAGTCAACTGTCCGTTGGTATTTATTATTAGATATGGAGGAACCAAACTTTATGCTGGGAAGGATGAAAGTTGAATTAATACCTTTTCTAACTAATCTCATAGTCAAAAACCATTATGATAATGGATTAGTAAAACTTCTTGAAATTCAATTATGATAATAATCAAAATAAATTATCTTGCACAATATCCCAATAGTATGAAACCGTAAAAGAGATGAACCATATTACACAAAATAATCACAAACCATTTGCAAGATGAGTTCCATCACAATTAGCAAGACCTTCTTGATCTTTTTACTTATTCTATCAATCTACTTTGATGTTTCTTTCAAAGTTATGTCCATGCTCTAAAACCTGAGGATGAGAAAAATAATGCTGATGTTCTGGACTCCTATGTTGTGCATGTTATCGATTCCCTCCCCCCAAAATACCCCTCAGCTATTGATCCATTGTTATTCAAAGAACGACGATTTTGGCAATAAGACTCTCGGCTAAAACGAAGACTTCCATTGGCGTTTCAGAATGAATTTTTTTGGGAGGACCAAGTTTTCGTGTGGATTTTCGTGGGAATTTAGGGGCGCGTCTTATGAAGTTTTCAACAACAAACTTGCAGATTTGTGTGAACCAGTCCTGAATGACTTTAAGAAACTGGAGTTCTATAGATGCACTTGGTTCGTCAAGGAAGATGGTTTTTATTTGGGACTTTTGAGCCCTCCTAAGCCTGCGACTAAAATATATTCTTGGTAATTAAAGACATATATGTTAGAACATTGTGAAAAAGTTATTTTATATTTATGGATGTTTCAAGTTTTTCTTAAGCTTATATAACAACTAACAAACTAAGCTACACCATTGATTAGTATGTTGAAAAGATGCTTAACATATACCATTTTAAGTGATATTTTTTTGGATTAGGATCTCCTATTGCATATTCATATTTCATCTCCTATTTCATTTATATATGTGTCTCACGTGTATAAATAGTGTGATCTCCAGATTAGGAGAGAGAAATAATTATGATATAGAAAAATTTTAAAAGATCTTTCTCCGAATCTGGATCACGTATTTATACACATAACACAAGTATTTATACACATAACACATATATATATATATATAAATAAAATAGAAAATGGAACATAAATATGAAACAGGAGATCTCAATCCCTACTTTTTAGTTTTTCCCTTTTTTGTTGTTTATTTCCCCTTATAATTAGAACGGGGGCTTAGGCCCCTTCTAAGAATAAAATATAGACATGAATGTTTGAGGACTAAAGTGAGTTTTTAAATTCCTAGACATAAATTGACAATTTGCAAGAATAAGATAAACATATCTCGCATATATTGTTAGTGTTCAATCACCATCAAATTAATACTAATACTATACTGAGAAAATTACCATTCTCGTCACCGGAATGTAACCATTTTTTAATTTTAATCCCAAAAGTTAACATATTCTTACATTGCGTCCAATAAAAAATATTTTTCTTAAATTTGGTCTCATTAATTAATTCCTGTCCAAAATAAATGGTTGACCGTTAAAAAAAATGCATTTTTACCTCATTTGTTCATTTACATTTCAAAACCTAAACCCATACTATTTAAATTTTATATTTTCATCCGAAATTGATCAATGGGACCAAATTGATCAGTGAGACTAAATTTAAGAAAAATGTGACATTATGGGACACAATGTGCGAACATGACAACTGTTGAGATCAAAATTGAAAAGAAATTACATTATGGAACGAAAATTGTAATTTTTTCAATAAAACACCTATACTCTTTATTTTACTCATTTTATTTTAATTTTTTTATGTTTCAACATCAATAAAACGTTTATAATATTAATATTAAATTAACATGTTAATTAACATCTATATCCCTCATTTTATGTTGTTTTAATGATACATTGTTAATTATATTGTTATTAACATGTTATTGATCATGTTGAAATATAAAGAAATTAAAATAAAAGAAGTAAAACAAGGGATATACATGTTTATCTTTTATTATAATAAAATAGTTTCCAATAAAAAATATTCCAAAGAAAGTGCTTAAATGAATTTCTATTGGTGCACATAATCTCCGTGTATCTTTTCCTTTATTTAGTTAACGATGGGATCATTATTGCAAACGTTTGGGACAATTATTGCAATGTTCCTTAAAGTATGAGATCGTTTTTAAATTTTCGAAACGAATAGAGCTAATATTGCAACAGTATAAAACGAATGAGACTAGAAACACAATTTTCCCTTTATTATTATATACAAATGGAGGAGGCAAATATTATGTGGGAAAGTTTTAATTATTTTTTTTCTAACCAAACACACTTATCAAAAATGATTACCAAACCGTCTTGAAATCCAACTAAGTATAATTAGAATAAATTTTCTTGCATATCCAATAGTATGAATCTATAAAAGAGATGAATCATGTCACAGAAAATATTCACAAAACCATTTGCAAGAAGATGAGCTCCATCACAATTTGCAACACCTTCTCGATCTCTTTACTTATTCTATCAATCTACTTAGATGTTCCCTTCAAAGTTATGTCCTCATTTGCTCCAAAACTTGAGGATGAGAAATATACACCTGAATTTAGGGACGCCTTTATTGTGCACATTATCAATTTCCTCCCCCAAAATTTGTTGATCCATTGCTATTCGAAGGACGACGATTTTGGCAATAAGACGTTGGGCGCGAACGGCGACTTTCACTGGCATTTTCGAGAGAACTTTCTTCTTTCGACGGAGTTCTCGTGTGGGTTTTCGTGGGAATCTAAGGCTGCGTCTCATGAAGTTTTCAACAAGAAACTTGCAGATTCGTGTGATGCAGTCTATGATGAATTTGATATCCTGGTTTTCCATAGATGCACGTGGTTCGTCAAGGAAGATGGTTATTATTTGGGAGATTTGTACCCTCGTAATCCCAAGACCAAAATATATTGTTGGTAATTAAAGACTTATATGTAAGAAAATTTTGATAAATTGTGTGTCATGCACAACTATTTTACATTTGTGGACGTTTCAAGTTTTTCTCTTTGCTCTTGCTTGATTATTCTGAATTCTGAGTTCAAATCGGGTGGGGCAACTAAAAGGTAAAAGCATTAATTTTGCTTTATTCGATGGTAATTGAATTAAAAGGAAACTTTTTGCTAAATTTGAATAACGTCAAGTTGCACCATATATTAATATGTTGAATATGTACTTGGGTAACAGCTTTACATTTACCATCTTAAATGAGATGGTTTTTTCAGGGACGGAGATAGGGGGCTTGGGTGGCCCCCTTCAAAATTTTGCCCCCTTAATTTTTAAATATTTTAATTTTTTTATCCTCCTTTATATTAAATCCTGGTTTCGTCTCTTATTTTTTGTTCTATAATTTTTCTTTATAAATGGAATGGGGGCTTCGCCTATTAAAGAATAAAATATAAACATGAATGCTTGAGAACTAAAGCGATTGTTTTAAATTGCTCCACATGAATTTGACAATTAGCATGCAAGAATAAGAAAAAAATATATCACGTATAGTGTTCAATCACCATCAAATTGATACTCCCATATCTCATGGAACTTTTTTTTTTTTTTTTATTTGGTTATACATCCCACGAATTATAAATTTGAATAGATCATGATTATTAAGATATAAAACTTTCTTTATTAATTAATTATCAGTTCAAAATTTTTAATACGAAAACTTTGATTAAGTTATTCCGAGGATTTTCCCCGCAATGTCACTAGTCAATAGTCATATATCTTTCATGTTTGAAGGCTCATTTTCTCTGAAAATAAAAATCATATATCACCACTTTAAATAGAAAATTGTAGAAACACAACCAGAAAGAAACACACAACACCTACTACTCAAATTATAGGTACGAACGTCCCAATTCCACAATAAAATTCCAAAACACACCGCTAACCATTAAGAAAAAAAAAAAAGAAATATAGTCCAAACCTAATCCGATCGAACCTTTCAGACTCCCCCAAATTAACTCGATCATCACCATCACCATCATCAATTCTCAATTAAATAATCATGACTAGCTTTTCTCACGAGCTGATAGACACCGGTGCAGCCCAAGGCGAAGTTATTTGAGAAGAGATTCCAATTCTTGGGGGTGATCACGGTGCAGTAACGGGCACCGATGAATCCAGCAACGGCGAACGCCGTCTGCTGGGGGTACGAGACGGCCTCGGGCGGGACCGAGAAGTTGGAGATGTTGGCAGCACTGAGCGCCCACTTGAACGTCGGAGCCCAAAAGTGTATGGTTTTGGGGCCTGCTGGATGGTTCCATAAGCGTAGCAACAGCTTCGAACCTGCCATGGAAGTGTATGTTGCGTGTGTTTCTGAGAGTTTGGTGAAAATTTGAAGGGTTAATTTTCGCATGAAAAATGTTTTCCTGTTATAATATATGGTACAAAGTATAAATATGGGTTGATATTTTATTGCAAATGGTCCCATAACCACATGTCTAATAAATGCCAAAACGTACTTACTATTCTTTCAATTCATTTATTATCCATTTTGTTATATAAAACAAGAAACATGGCGTAGACGTGTAGTATTTAACTTTGGGTATCTCTAATGGAAAATTCTAGTCTATTTTTGATTCAAACAAATTCAATTAATTAATGACAATTACATTATATTTATTATTAAATTCTATCGGATTAATCAAGTGGATCATGATAGATTTGATTTTGATAAAGTCGAAAGGTCAAAGCCCCTTATCTTCATGGGATAAGGTACGATGTAAATTTTTTGTAGGTATTCATTGAATCTAAATTGTTGTCTTGGGCTGAGGTATCATCCCCTCAACCTAAAATACGGCTGAGTGTAAAATATTTATTTTCTCGTTATACTAAAATACGGCTGAGTGTAAAATATTTATTTTCTCGTTATACTGGTTCGATCGAATCAAGGTCGGGCTAAAATTATCCCTCTAATAATTTCTATTGATAATTAATATAATACAATAATTAATTAATTAATTAACTCTTTTTTCTCTCTCTCTTTCAACTAGTTGTTCTTTATTTCTTTCAATTATTTCTCTATTATTGTCTTACCTATGTTTTAGTATATAAATTCTTTTTAGTTTATTATAAACTTAGTAAGTATTTTTACAGTTTATTGTTAATAGAATGTAATCACATTATTAAATGATACTATATGGTTATTTTATACAAGCAATGTGAGTGTGCAGAATTGCTTGTTAGTATCTACCAAATTTATTGCCACAAACAATTTATGGTAAAATTAAAACTATTTTTGTAAATTTAAGTATTTCAAGTGCTTGCAACAATTTAAACAACCTTTAAAATAATATTTTTTTAATGATAAAACTAGCTTTTAACAAAATATTGGGCAATAGTTAGCTAGTTTGGAGCTAATTAATTAGCGGGTGGCTTAATTAATTTATTTTCAGAAAAGTATACATTAATGGGGCAATTTTTGAAAACTCCCCATGGGTTTGAAAAGTTCCTTTTAGCTCCCCATTTTCAAATACATCATTTGGGGTTTTAGATACGCGATTCTGGGATTTAGATACGCGATTCTGGGATTTAGATACGCGATTTTGGGATTTAGATACGTGATTTTTTCCTTGTATTTCAAATACATCATTTGGGGTTTTAGATACGCGATTCTTGAGTTTTAATACATCATTTTTGAAAATGGGGAGCTAAAAGGAATTGGACTTATCATTTGGGGAGTTTTCGGGAATTCCCCATACATTAATATATTGGAGATAGCTATATATAGCTAAGTACTTACGTAGTTAGGTTTGTTAGGAAAGCTGGAAATTAGGGATTCTTTTATGTATGGTATAGTTGACCTCCCTTAATTAGAGTGTGTCTTGTACGATATATTATGTAAATCCTTGTACAATGTAATACAGTTTTACAGTCAATACAATATTCTTTTCCTCCAAACATTATGTTTTCTCTAAAGATCAACATGGTATCAGAGCGGGTGAGGATCCATTAAACGGATCCGATCCTTGCTCATCACGTACCTATTACCTTCCCCAGCCATGGAAGACAGCAGCGGTACACCCTCTTCCGGCAAGGAATCACAGCAGCCCGTCGATTCCTTAGCCACACAATTAGCCAGCATCATCGAAACTAAATTCCAATCCCTACAGCCCCAAACAGATACCAATCAGTTTCAAATACCACAAGCAGTAAACATAAACATCAAGTTAAGCCAGTTCAATTTTTCCTTATGGTCCCGATTAATGAAATTGGCAATTGGGGGACGGGGGAAACTAAGTCACATCACCGGTATACCTGCACCTCCTCCGATCGGCCACCCAACTTACCACAGGTGGGAACAAACCGATTTAATCGTTTGTTCATGGATTCTCGAAAACATGGAATCAGACCTTGTTCCCAACTTCGCCGAGTACCCATCGGCCAAAGCACTATGGGACGGTCTGACTGCAACATATGGTTCAAGTGGAGATGGGTTTCAAATTTTCGACCTGACAGCCCGGGCGAACAGTCTGAAGCAGGGATCCGATACAATAGAACAATTCTACAGCAACTTACAGAGTGTCTGGAGAGAAATAGAGATCAGACAACCGAACCCTATGTCGTGCGAGGGCGATATTGCGATATTCAACCGCCTCAGGTCCGAAACTCGCCTGTTCTAGTTCCTAGTCGGGGTAGACGATCGCTATGACACCGAACGGCGAGACCTCTTGAAAGAAAGCCCGTTGCCATCGGTTGAGAAAGCGTATGCCACCATCCGGAGAGAGTCATCGAGGCGAGAGATTATGGATCGGACAACATCATCGGCAGGAAACGGGAATTATGGGGTCGGAGCTGACCTCGTCGCCAAGAATCAGACACCAAGGGGGTCCGCTACAGCCTCACCGGCGGACGCCTCTCGGTCTTGGTCAAAGCCACCACCACCACGGCAGAACCCCCCTGTTTCCCAAACCAACGGCGGATCTGACCGGGGGAAGATTCAGTGTGGGAAGTGTGGTCGTTTTGGGCACAAGAAGGAGGATTGCTATGAGATTATCGGCTTTCTCGATGGGTGGCGCAGCCGAAGACGCGATGGCGTCACACCAGGGTACGGCGGGGCTAGGGTCATGACTAGGGATGGCAACGAGCCGAGCCGAGCCTTGGCCTTTTTTCAAGGCTCGATCTCGGCTCGACCAAGGCTCGAACCCGGCTCGGCTCGGCTCGAGGCTCGCCCTTTAATATTATTTTTATTTAAAAAATTAGTTTTTTTAATAATTTAATATATTTTTATATATAATAATATATATTAAATGAATATATATAATAAATATATTATTTTTTTATTCATTTTGTATTAAATTTAATGAATATATATATAATATTATATATTAATAAAATATTTATATACATAAAAATTAAAAATATTATTTTTTTAATTAAATATATGGCTCGCGAGCCACGAGCCAAGAAATAAAGGGTTCGGATTCGGGCTCGGCTCGTGTAGCTCGCGAGCCGGCTCGGCTCGTTGCCATCCCTAGTCATGACAGCCGTTGATGGTGGTGAGGAGCTACAGAATGGAATCGCAGTGGGGCCGGTGGTTCAGAACGGAGGAGCAGCCGTGGGGATGGCGGCGCAGGCGGTGGCTCAGCCGCCTAGAATAAGGGAGATTGGAGCAGGAGAAATTGCTGCGCAATATGGAAATGAGAGGCAGACGGCGGACCACTTAGGTCTTGAGGGTGGAGGTTTGATTAAATTCCCCAAATGCCCTTCTGTGTTTGATTTTCCATTTATTTCCAATTCCAACCTCGTGTCTGAAAATAAGGGGCTGAATATTATAAATAAGTCAGAATATGCTCCTCTAAGTGATAATACAGGAATGGCTCTCCAAGCCAGGCAAGATAGCAAGGAGTCTCGATGGGTCTTTGATTGTGGGGCCACTGACACTATGACATACGACCCCACCGACTTCAGTAGCTGCACTCCGTCTCATAGACCAGCAATTCAAAATGCTATGGGTGGACTTTCCTCAGTTCAGGGATCGGGAACTATAGCTATTTCCCCCACTTTAAAATTAAATAATTGTCTCCTTGTACCTGATTTATCCTGCAAATTGTTATCTATTAGCCATGTAACGAAGGAATTAAATTGTATGGTCCTAATGTACCCTACTTTTTGCTTATTGCAGGATATTCAGTCGGGGAAAGTGATTGGGCGTGGTACTGAGCACAACGGGTTGTACTACTTGGATGAAGTGGCTCAACACGGGACTGCAGCGCTTGCTCACGGGACAGTGGACCGCCAACAATGGTTGTGGCATCGTCGGTTAGGTCACCCATCATTAAGGTATCTTCAGTTTTTATTTCCTAAAGTCTTTCCTAAGAATAGTCAGCTAGCTTGTGAGACTTGTTTACTTTCGAAAAGCCATAGACAACATTTTTCGCTTTCGGACTCTAGAGCTAAGGATGTTTTTTCTCTGATTCATTAAGACGTTTGGGGCCCTGCCCCGGTTTTTGGTGATCATGGCTTTAAGTATTTTGTTCTATTTGTGGATGACTGTTCTCGCATGATATGGATTTATTTTTTGAAAAACAAGTCCGAAGTACCGTTCAAGTTTATGGAGTTTTTTAAAATGGTACAAACTCAATATAAATCCCAAGTTAAAATCTTACGGTCTGATAATGGGGGGGGAATTTGTGAACTCTACCTTAAAGCAGTTTTGTCAGGAAAATGGGTTAATTCACCAAACTTCTTGCCCCCACACCCCTCAGCAGAATGGGGTAGCTGAGCGTAAGAACCGACAACTTCTTGAGATGACTAGGGCACTTATGCTTGAGTCTCAGTGTCCTAAGTACCTTTGTCCAGAAGCAATTGCTACCGGTATATCTTGTTAACCGTCTACCTACTAAACCATTACAGTTTGAAACCCCGTTACAGTTCCTAAGTAGTCAGGTCAGCATACCCTCGTCCTTAGCTCTCCCCCCTCAGGTATTCGGGTGCTCCGTATTTGTTCATATCCAGAAATCAGAACGTACCAAATTTGATCCTTGCTCCCTCAAGTGTGTATTCGTGGGATATGGGGTTAACCAAAAATTTGTATAGGTGCTATCATCCTTCTACTCGCCGTCTGTATACAACCATGGACTGTGATTTCCTTGAAACTGAATATTACTTCACCCAACCAACCCAGTGGTCCGGGGAAGATACGACAGCAGGACCAACGGGATCCACTGAATTGGGTTTCACCTTATTGGCCAGACACAGTCCTACCAGAGCAAGTAGGCGAAACCACCGAGCCAACTCCCACCGTACAGCCCCACGTGCAATCTCCTGAACCATTCACTCCGACTGATATCCCTGAGGTATGTAGTTGTGATTCTAGTGGTTCCACTCATATTTTTTCAGATCAATGTGAGTCTAACAGTGCAGGAAGTTCAGTCGAAAGTGAGATACAGGAACAGGGGGAGCCAGGGCGCGAAGTTGCGCAAGAACCCGGATATGCTTTACCTCCCAGGACTACTCGAGGGGTGCCTCCCAAGAGATATGAACCTGAACTTGTGGGGAGAACAACCAAGTATCCAATAGCTGATTTAGCTAAAGGAAACTTGTCTCAGTCAGCCCGTGCGTACACTACCTCTGTCTACTCTGCCACAGTTCCAAATAAGTTTGAAGAGGCATTTACAGATAAGGAGTGGGTTCTGGCTATGAACACTGAAATGGAGGCATTAGCAAAGAATGGAACGTGGGAGAAATGTTGGTTACCCCCGGGAAAGAAAGTAGTGGGGTGCAGGTGGGTCTTTACCATCAAGCATCGAGCAGATGGCAGTATTGAAAGATATAAAACGAGGTTGGTCGCGAAAGGGTATACGCAGACCTATGGCATCGACTACTCAGATACTTTCTCCCCGGTGGCAAAGATTGACACAATCAGAGTGGTGTTCTCAGTAGCTGCCAATTGAAAGATATAAAACGAGGTTGGTCGCGAAAGGGTATACGCAGACCTATGACATCGACTACTCAGATACTTTCTCCCCGGTGGCAAAGATTGACACAATCAGAGTGGTGTTCTCAGTAGCTGCCAATTGAGACTGGAAGTTGCATCAGTTTGATGTGAAAAATGCTTTTTTGCATGGGGATCTCAAGGAAGAAGTGTATATGGAACCTCCACCAGGGTTCACGGGTGATTTCAGAAGCGGGGAAGTATGCAGGTTGAAGAAAGCTTTGTATGGGTTGAAACAGTCACCCCGAGCTTGGTTTGGGAGGTTCACTGCTGCCGTGAAAAAGTATGGGTACCGGCAGAGTAACGCAGATCATACACTCTTCCTTAAAAGAAGAGACGGGCTGATCACGTGCCTCATCATTTACGTGGATGATATGATCATCACAGGGGACGACACAGATGAAATCTCCCAACTGAGGGAGAACCTGTTTAGGGAGTTCGAGATGAAAGACTTGGGGGAACTGAAATACTTCTTGGGGATAGAGGTGTTGAGATCTAACCGAGGCATTTTTATCTCACAGAGAAAGTTCATTTTAGATCTTTTAGCCGAAATTGGACTTCTTGAGTGCAGGCCAGCTGATACGCCGATGGTTGCCAACCATGGATTTACAGATAGTAGAGGGGGCAGAAGGAACTGATAAGGGCCAGTATCAACGGTTGGTTAGGAAACTGATATATCTATCCCACACTCGACCGGATGTAGCTTATACAGTTGGAGTTCTCAGTCAATTCATGCATCAACCGCAGAAAGAACACATGGATGCAGCGTTGAGAGTATGCCGTTATCTGAAAGGGCATCCCGGGAGAGGTGTTCTTTTCCAGAAACACGGGCATTTAGACATTGAAGCCTACACTGATGCAGACTGGGCAGGAAATCCAGTGGACAGGCGGTCCACAGCTGGGTACTTCACTCTAGTTGGAGGAAATGTGGTTACGTAGAGAAGCAAAAAGCAGAAGGTAGTGGCACTGTCGAGTGCAGAAGCAGAATTTCGGGGTATTGCACGAGGAGTAACTGAGGTCTTGTGGCTGAGAAAGTTACTCGCAGAAATTGGTTTTCCCGCGACAGGAGCGTGTAAGTTGAGGTGTGACAATCGGGCTGCCATCAGTATTTCGGAGAACCCGGTTCAACATGATCGAACCAAACACGTAGAAGTAGACCGGCATTTTATTAAAGAGAAGTTGGAGGAGCAAGTGATTGACATCCTGTTTGTCCGGTCAGAGGATCAGTTAGCGGATATTTTAACTAAGGCAATGAATGGAAGGATCTTTGTTGATGTCCTAAGCAAGCTGAGCATCGTCGATCCGATACTCGACTTGAGGGGGAGTTTTAGGAAAGCTGGAAATTAGGGATTCTTTTATGTATGGTATAGTTGACCTCCCTTAATTAGAGTGTCTTGTACCATATATTATGTAAATCCTTGTACAATGTAATACAGTTTTACAATCAATACAATATTCTTTTCCTCCAAACATTATGTTTTCTCTAAAGATCAACAAGGTTCAAGTTGAATATTAGATAATTAGTTAGCGCTACCCTATATCTATATATAATTTCCACAAAGTTTTAATTTTAAAATACAAAGTTTCAATTAATTAATTGAATCGCGTTTACACAATCTCAATATTTACGGTAGTTTTGTTAGTGAAGTTTATAATATAACGGTTTAATTAAGAAATTAAAAACAAATAGAAGAATAATTGGAAATTGAAGAAATAAATCGGTGTAAGAACAACTTGGACGGGATATTTTTTGATTCGGCTGAAAAATAATTGAAGATGTGTTGACGTACAATTTAAAAGATTACGGAACAACACCGCACTAATTCAAACGTTAAGGTTAATAAGTGGAAAAAAAAGTCAAAAGTTATCTGTAATTAGCCCTAATGGAATTTTCAATTTTTTCTTTCTAGCCTCTCCTACATCTTATTGGATAAGGGAATATTTCAAGTTATCGATTGGCGTGACTATGGGAGCGACTTTAAAACTATCAAACGATAGAGTCAAAAATAATAATAATAATAATAATGACTCATAATAAAGAGATATTAAAAAACTATTTTATTCTAAGAGACCCTTTTCTTTAAATTCGTTTCTTTTTGGGTCTTGAAGGCGAAAATACAGGGAAATCGCAGCGAGCTGAAGCCAGGGTAAAAGTTAATTATATCTTGAAAGGATAAAGAGAAACAGATATCTTTTGTTGGTTTTTGTGCGAAAATCCGGGATTCTCCGTGGGGCAAATAGCTGGTTTCACCTTCCATTACCATTAGGTGAGAAAGTTGGGAGCTTTTAATTTTTAGTGTGAAACAATTAATTAATTTTAACAGAGGGTTCTCCCAAATGGTGGTTTCTTGTGTTGGAGAAAAAAGGGAAAAAGGGTTATCATTTTGTCAATATGCATATGATTCACACATAACCAAAGCTGTTTCGTTTTCGTTGAGCTTTTTGGCTGTTACCCCTTTATAAGAAGGTAAGTGGTAAGAAGTCATTTTTCGTTGTTATTATCTTTCCACATTCATTGTGAATGCTGCTTCTCTTTCAACAGAAGTCATGATAATGTTTCTAATTGTTGCTAGTTGTAGGTAGCTCTGTCACAGTGTCACGGTACCATGTCACTCTATGTTTTGAAACCCGGACGGAACCTCTTACTGGTTACTGGTTTTACTGGTTCAATCGGTCGGATTATCGGTCGAACCGGTATGACGTCATAATTATATAATAATTACATTTAATTATATATATATATAATATTATAAATATTAAGTATAAATAATTAAATAAGTTAAATTATATTGAAAATTAGATATCATTTCAAATTATTTCCAATTATTTATTAATTTTTAAGTAACATGTCTAATAACAAAATTTTAAATTATGAATTTACAAACATATAGATAAACTATCTAACTAGATAGCAAATTAACAATATAGATAAAAAATTTATTTAACAAGTATCATACTTTTATTTATATAAATAACTATAATTAATATTGTAGATAAACTATCTAACTAGATAGTAAATTAACAATATAGATAAAAATTTGATTTAACAAGTATCATACTTTTATTTATATAAATAATTATAATTAATATTTTTTTTTAACTTAATTTTTAAAAATAATCTATAGACTTGATGGGTTTATTATTTTACGGAAGTTTAAAAGCTAATAAGAACTATTGCATTAGTACTAATAATCATACTTTTATTTATATAAATAATTATAATTAATATTTTTTTTAAACTTAATTTTTAAAAATAATCTATAGACTTGATGGGTTTATTATTTTACGGAAGTTTAAAAGTTAATAAGAACTATTGCATTAGTATTAATAATCATACTTTTATTTATATAAATAATTATAATTAATATTTTTTTTTAACTTAGTTTTTAAAAATAATCTATAGACTTGATGGGTTTATTATTTTACGGAAGTTTAAAAGCTAATAAGAACTATTGCATTAGTACTAATAATCATACTTTTATTTATATAAATAATTATAATTAATATTTTTTTTAAACTTAATTTTTAAAAATAATCTATAGACTTGATGGGTTTATTATTTTACGGAAGTTTAAAAGCTAATAAGAACTATTGCATTAGTACTAATATTTCATTTCAAGTATACATGCTAACATTTATTGTGTCCTAGTTGGTTGACATGCCCTATTTTCCCATAGGGGATGTAGGTTCGATCCCAGGGTTTCACAAATTTTGGCACTTTTCCAATTTTGACATTGAAAAACCGGGCCAGCTCGAACTGAACCATGGAACCGGCAATCGATAACGAACCTGAATGGCTTGTTTAAGTCCAATTCCATAAATTTTTGTTGAGGTAATTCTTCGGGGCCGGACCGGTGACGGGCCACCAATCCAGTCCGGTTACCCCTTTAAACCAATCCATTTCTGGACCAGTGTGGCATGCTAAAAACCGGCCCAAAACCGGTGAAGAACCCGGATCGGACCGTTTAGCGGGCCGTTTGTCCCAAAAATGCTCTTCTTTTTTTAAAAAAACAAAATTGCAAAATCAATTATTGTGCTTCAGCAAAGATTCGAACTCTCAACCCCCTAGGATATAAAGGGAGTGTACAAACCAATTGAGCTAACTTCTGTTGTTGGTATTTTGTTGGTAAAAAGTTATATATCTTTGATTAATATCAATAAGAATTACATTATAGGAGAATATTAATTATTATTTAAAATATTATAATACTTCATAAAAATTCAATTTAAGTTTGGATAATATAATGTGAAATATTTTATTTTTTATAATATATCTTTAAAAATATAAATGCATGTGTGTTATTATTTTTTTTTATTTACAATAAAAAGTAGGATATTTATTAAATCAATCTTTCATCTATATTATTAATTTGGTTGATGTTCTAATAATAAATTTTCAAATTATAAATATACGAACATCAAATATCCAATTAAATAGAAAAATAATGAGTAGCTGAAAATGATTTAAATTATAAATATTTTTATATTATTTAGTTTATTTGATTTTTTTAATTAATATTTATAATATTATATAATTGAATATAATTAATTTTATATTACTATATATATTTATATAATTAAATATAATATTACGTAATTATGACGTTATATCGGTCCGGCCGGTAGTCCGACCGATCGAACCAGTAAAACCAGTAACCAGTAAGAAATCTCAGTTCGACATCCGATCCGGGTTTCAAAACACAGGTGGGTATGGTAGAACTAATGTTGGGGTTAGCATAAACTATTATTATTTGTGGTTTTTTTAAACGTTGTACACTCAACCCAAATTATGGGTATCATGGTAATTTAGGCTCCCAACAATTGGCTTACAATCTTGTAAAGTAAAGTTAAGCCCAATTTGGATTAAGTAGTATTATTAGGCTGTATTTACTTCTCCATTATTTTCAAGAGTTTACTTTGAATTGGAATTAGTAAACTCTTGTAAAGTAAAGTTAAGCCCAATTTTTCCCCCAAATTTGAATTGGGAAAAGTGGAGGGTGTCCTTGTAATTTGGCCCTTTAACCATTGAATACAAATCAAGAAAAGTAAAAATTAAAATAGCAGTCCAATCAAGATAAGACCTAACTAGCAAAGTAAAATATACTAATAGATAAATAATCTAGATTTTTTTAAATGTTAATCCATTTCCATTGATTTTCATACTAGAAAAGTAAACGCATCCAAATCCAAGCACCTCGGACAACCTCAGCAACTAGGAGAGCTTCAACTGAGTTTGAAGAAGCAGGGGCTGCAGGGCCGATATTGGGGATAAATTTGGGGACAATATTAAGGTTAAAGTAACTGTTGGGCTCCATAGTTCGAGAAGGGGTAAAATGGTCATTCACACGTTAATCAATTGGTTCCTGACTCATTGTCAATCAAAGTAAAGAGTCAACTAAGTTAAATAGCCAAAAAAAAATTTAAGAAATAAACCATATCAATTGGATAGCATTATAGCAATTAGCAAGTGAAGTAAAGGGTACTAAAATATGTACTTGGGCAACGGCTTCACACTTGCCGTCTTATAAATTTTTAAGTGAGATGGTTTTTGTTCTTTAATTTTCCTTTATAAATGGAACGCTTGAGAAATAATTAAGTGATAATTTTAGATTGCTTGGCATAAATTAACAATTAGCTAGGATAAGAAAAAAAAAATCACCTATTTAATTAGGGTTCAATCACCATCAAATTGATACTAATACTATATCATATAGTTTCCTTTCCATACTTCAATAAAGAACCTTTTTTCTAAAAAAATTTGGTTATATATCCCACTAATTATAAATTTGAGTCGAGAATAATTATTAAGATGTAAGATTTTCTTTATTAATTTGAGTCGAGAATGATTATTAATGATTATCTAGTTAAATAATTACCATATTCTTCCCAATAATGTTACTAAACATAGATTTTTCATGTTTAAAAGCTAAAATACAAATCATATAACATCACTTTAAATATAGAATTCCAAATAGGAAATTGTAGAAACACCTAACCACAAACGGAAAAAATTCTATCTCAAATTTAACGTAATGGAATCCAACCAATTAAAAGGGTAAGTATATTACACTTATCATTTAATTGATCACTTTTCCTAAATTTTCCACCAACCATACGACAAATGTAAAACACTTGTCCCCTTATTGCACCGATTTGACCAAATCAGGCTCGGGTTAAAATTACCCACTACAAAGAAACCACAACACCAACTACTCAAACTATACCCACACAAAAATTTCCAAAACACACCACTAAAAAAGAAAACAAAAAAAAAGAATATAACCCGAACCTAATCCGATCAAATCTTCCATACTCCTCCAAACTCGATCATCACATCATCATCATCAATTCTCAACTAAGTAATCGTGGTTGGCCTTCCTCACGAGCTGATACACGCCGGTGCAGCCGAGGGCGAAGTTATTCGAGAAGAGATTCCAATTCTTGGGGGTGATCACGGTGCAGTAACGGGCACCGATGAACCCAGCAACCGCGAACGCCGTCTGCTGGGGGTACGAGACGGCGTCGGGCGGGGCGGAGAAATTGGAGATGTTGGCGGCACTGAGCGCCCACTTGAACGTCGGAGCCCAAAAGTGAATGGTCTTGGGGCCTGCTGGATGGTTCCATAGGCGTAGCAACAACTTCGAACTTGCCATGGAACTGTGTTGTGTGTGTGAGTGTTTGGGAGGAAATTTGAAGGCTTCTCCTCGTGAAAATGGAGTTCTCCTGTTATAACCACATGTTTAATGCCAAAACGTGAAAATGGAGTTCTTTATTAGTTTTTTAATCTATTTTGGTTATGTAAAACGAGGGACATGGCGTAGACGTGTAGTATTCAATTTTGGGGTTCTCTAATAATTTCGATTGTAGTTAATACAAAAATTAATTAACACAAAAATTCAACTATGGGGTTCTCTCACCTCCTCTCTCTTTCAACTAGTTGTTCTCTAGGTCATAGAATTCGAATGTGGGAGCGAGTGCGAGTACGAATGTATCAACATGCAAGATTTTAAAAAATATTGAGTGTAGGAACGTCTTAAAGTATCTAATAAAAAAATAAAATAATTATATATATAATATAACTTTATTTTACATACATTTTCAAAATAAATTTTAGAAAATAATATAAAACAAAACTTGATTCTATTTAACTACCCATAATAATTAACTAATCTTATCATTTTAAGATGATCATATGTTAAATCAAAAAATTAAAATTTTAAGTTGTTTCAAAACGAGGAATGCACATAAATTCACCGATACGGAAAATCGAGTACAAATATGTTAAGTATTATAAAAGGATGGGGTAAAAATTAGATTCAAAGATTAGGAAGTAAATTACACTAAAACGTGAAAGAGGGGGTTTTACCCTTAGTTTATTATAAACTTAGTATGTATTTTCACGGCTATTGTTAATACTTAATAGAATTTAATCAAATTGTTATATTATACTAAATTTAATGACAGCATATGTGTGTGTGTGAATTGAGTATTGTAAGTGCTTGCAACAAGTTAACTACCTTCAAATTATTATTTTTTAAAATGAAAAACTAGCTTTTATTTTAATATTAGAAAAGAGTTAGGCTAGTTTGGAGGCGATTAATTAGCGACTGACTTTATTTTATTTGCAGAAAAAAGCATACGTTAATGGTGAGATATATAGTTCGGTTTGGTACCCAAATTGGAAAATTAGATAATTATTAGCCGTTAATGGTCATTAGCCCTCCAATTGATGATAGGAGTGATTGAATGAATATGTGATGCAACCTTAAAAAAAAGTCTCAATTGTCGCTCTAATTTTGTAAGTAAAAACAATGAAATAAGTGATTTATCGATGCAAGAAATTAAAAAGAGTATTTTTATATTTACATCTCTCATGCGATTGGATAATTATAATTATACTATTAAATGAAAATATTATACAATCTATCTTTTCAAATTTGAAAAATTACATGATTGGATAATTATAATTATATTCTTAAATAAAAATATTATACAATCTATCTTTTCAAATTTGAAAAATTACAAACAAACTCATTTCGATAGTATTTTTTACGAAAATTTTCTTGAATAACTATATTTCACCATTAATTAGTTTCTCACAAATAATTCACACGTCATTTCCAAATGACAGATAAGTAATTTACGAAAGTTCTTGGACGATCAACACATGATTTGTTCATAAAATGATATTTATGGTGATTTTTTTCCCCTCAATTAACGATCAAAAATTAATTAATGATGAAATATAATTAATTCAATAAGTGAAATGGATTCATATGTAATTTTTTCAAATTTTACAAGTATAAATTGTATAATATTTTCATTCAAAGATGTACGAGTTATAATTATCCAATTTCGCATGGGTGTAAACGTAAACAAGCACCCAATGGCGGACCCAATTTCGTTAGGATTTCATTTCTCAACTCTCTCACACGCAACAAGCACCCATGGCGGACCAAACCACCACCGGCGCCACCGCAGCGCCGCCGTGTCCATCGCTACTCATCCCCGATTTTCCAGACGACATCTCGATTCAGATCATCGCCAGAGTACCCCGCTTCCACTACCCTTTTCTCTCTCTAGTATCAAAATCGTGGCGCTCCACCGTCAGCTCGCCGGAGCTCCTCCGCACGAGATCCCTCCTCCGCAAAGCTGAATCCTCTCTCCACCTATGTATCCGCTTCGGCTCGTCTTTCCACTGGTACTCCGAACAGAATGCCGTAAAATCCAAACGAACCCTAATTCCCCTCCCTTCTATCCCCCAAAACCCCGTCGGATCTTCAATTTTAGCCCTTGGCTGGAAAATCTACGTAATTGGCGGTTCGATTAACGATATCCCGTCGAACAATCTCTGGATTTTCGATTGCAGGAGTAATAAGTGGGAAATGGGGCCGAGGATGAAGGCAGCTCGTGAATTTTCTGCGGCGGCGGAGTGGAATGGGAAAATATACGTAATGGGTGGGTGTAATGTGGATAACTGGACGCGGTCGATGAACTGGGCTGAGGTTTTCGATCCAGAAACTGCATTGTGGGCGGCTGTTCCTAGTGAGATGGAGCTGAGGGATAAATGGATGCATGCTAGCGCCATGATTGGGAGCAAGTTTTATGCTATGGCGGATAGGGGTGGTGTGGTGTATGATATAGGGAGTGGGGAGTGGAAGAATGTGCCTAAGAGGCTGGATTTGGGGTGGAGGGGTCGAGCAGCCGTGGTGAATAATGTGCTTTACTGTTACGATTATCTGGGCAAGATTCGAGGGTATGATGTTGAGGAGGATGTTTGGAAGGATTTGAGAGGGGTAGATAAAGGTTTGCCCAAGTTCTTGTGTAGTTCAACTATGGTGAATTTGGATGGGAAGCTGTGTGTTGTGTGGGAAGGGAAGGGGAATGGGAAGGAAGTGGATGTTATGTGTGCTGAGATTGAAGTTAGGAGAGATGGTGATAGAGGTTTGAGTGGAACCGTTTTGAATTTGGATGTGATTCTTGTAGTACCCAAAGGCGCGTCAATCTCGCATTGCTTGGCTGTTAAATATTGATGTTTCAGTGGAGGAGGTATGATTCATTGTCTTTCGCTATTCTTGAGCTGATTTTGCATATAATTTATCATTTCTATAGGTGATAAAAGACTAATGTTGTGTATTCTGTTTGTGATAAACTGTGGGGTTCTCTATAAAATGAACTTGAAGACTTGTTAAGCTGGTGGTAATTTTTTGTTATCTTTATGATTCTTTTGGCAAAGTCGATTCGAGTAACCTGAACTAGTGAGTTGAATTGAGTGAGGTGGTTTTCAAAGTGACAACCAATAAAGTCCACTTACATGTATAGTTTGACTATTGGATTGCCGTTTACGTGTTATGCTCAAAGTGACTATGTTTGCTTGCATGGTAAAGTTGAACAAAGCATGCATTCGTAGTGAATCCTTGAACATTTAGTGAATATGCTGATGGCAGACGCATATAGGTTTCATAAAGTTCAATCAAGTAGGATGCAACCTATTAACCAAAGAAATACTTACTGTATGTATATGTATATATAGTTTCACGACCAGTAATACTTTTGAATATAGGATTTAGGTTAGGACTTTTGAAGGAGGTGTTTTACTTGGTTGGTTCTTTGTTACATGTCGCTTGGACTTCTAGTTAAGTGACTAAGTTGATTCAAATGAAGAAAAGCCAAGTCTTGAAAACATATGCTCTTACTTCGCTAGAATGTTTCAGTGCTACATGTTGCTCGATCAGTAGCATTGCAGAATTTGACGCATAATGTTTCAGCTTTTGACAGAATAAAAATCCAAAACGGGAGAAGATCTCCTGAAAGCTGTGAAGCTGGTGAAGACCAAGCTGCATATTCAGGCTAAACCGACTGTCAAACACATCCATGCCATTACACATTATATTTATCTTTCGACTTATACCAGTTCAGTGCAGAATTCCTGGGATCGAAAGTGTTGATAACTGTGCCATTACATGCATTACAGGATTGTTGTCACGTTTTGAGCGTATTTTCATACAAGTGTAGGATTGGCTTCTGTATTTGTATTGTCTTGTCTGTGATTATGTAATTCACAAAAGATTGATTCGTTACAAGATTCCGAGGGTCTTCGCGAAATTCCAAGGGTCTTGGCATCGCCATCGATCGTATGTTACACTAACTTTGAGTATTGGAAGATATATTGTGGCCAATTTTAATACTTTTTTTTTTGTCCTATAGCGCATTTTTATAGGTCGAGCAGGGTTGAAACACTTAGGGGAGTTGCGTTCCCAGATACTCGAAGTCGAGACCTCTACTTAAGCTAGAATAGCGCCGAATCGTTAAATTACACCATTTGGTGGTAACTTTAATACTCAAGCATGGTGCTTCACTAACATAAACAATCTCAGAACTTTCATTTTCTCAATTCTTAATGAAAATGCATCAATCAGAAACTGCAGATTAGATCTTGCATTAACCTGAAATAAATCAAAATGAATAAACACTTGCAGGGTTTTATTGCATGGAATAACAAAAGAAAACTATGTGACCATCCTCCATAACATGAGTACAATATTTACAAAACAAGTATCAAACTTGATCAAGGAAACCTCAAAACTTCTTTCACATAGCTCAAGCCGTGTCTCCGTATAAAAATTGAAATATGGAGTTGTCTCGTCGAATGTCTTCCTTCTTCCTCAAGAAAGTCTCAATATTTCTTCTTCCTCAAGAAAGTCCCGATATTTTGAAGTACCTACGACGTTTATGATTAAATAAGCAACATTTATTGAACAAATGGACAAGAAGTGATAGGTAAAACCTTATAGAGACCCGATTTTGTTATAGGAAGATGGAAAACAAACCTCGATTGCAATTATAGTTGGTGTGAGATTGCATACATCTTCAAGTTCAAGTTTCGCAGCGATGTCTGTTAAAAAAGAAGCACCAGCCTTAACCAAGGGGAAAAGGCAAGATACCAGATGTGGAAGAAGAATATATTAAAAATAACAGAACACAAAATAAGTGCATCGAATCTTACTTTCAAGAGAAACTCTGACATCGGCATTTGCATATGATTCACCCCTCTCTTCAAAAAGGGTCGATAATCGCTTAATGGTCTACGCAAACCCAATAAGACAAAGGAAGATATATAAGCAACATAATTATAGAGCGACAAAACTAAATCATCATACATTATAACTATGTGTAATTATACATCCTCTGTTTAAAGTAGGCAAAAAAAAAAAAAAAGAAAAGAACAATATGGCAGTCAAATTTAATGCGAACCGACAAATTATTCAAGAATTTTGGACAATGTCATCTATACACAAAGTTTATCAGGAAATGAATGAAGGCATTTGACAGCGGGAATGAATGAGACCTGTAAGGTGGAGAAACATTACAGGGGAGGTAAATGTAATTTTAATATCAAGAAGGGAGATTTGTGCAAATTAACAAAAGTTACAACATAGACAGTATAATTATTACTTCAACTTACTTTAGAGTTATACAAACTGTATCGATTTTGAAGGTTCTCAATTCTCACTTACCCGTAAATAAGGATCTCCAGATCCCTGATTCAAAAGGGGTCCAGATCCCTGATTCAAAAGGGGTCCAGATCCCTGATTCAAAAGGGGTCGAGAATCAGTTCCCACAGCTGTGATTCGCCGTGCTAAGGCTTCCAAAGGCACATCAAGCCACACACTGATACCCTTTTGCATGTGTTTCCTAGCATATGCAAGATAACAACAATCTTTTAAACAAAGGAGAAGTTCAAAGAGTAAAAAGCTACCATAATCTTGCATATTATTACCAAACAAAGGAGAAGTTGAAAATTGCTAAAAAGCTATCATAATATTACTATAATATATTACCAATTGATTGGCCGAATAACTGCACCCCCACCAGTGGAAATGACTAATCTATGCATAGCGGATAACTTCTGCAATACCTCAGTCTAGAGAGCAAATGCAAGAAAGATTAAAACTTAAGACAAACAACAGTAGGCAAGAGCCAAGAAACAAAGTCTGTCACAAAGAAACGAAATCACGGCAAAATTTTTGCGTTCAAAGCAAGAAAAACTTAAAAAACTAAAAGAAAATTTCAATTTTGGGCCAATTGCTTTGGTGATTCTTCGAAGAAATGTTTGCTTTCTCTAACAAAACCTTAGAGAAAATTCAATCTGTTGAAAATAAGATAAAATAAAAAAATTATCCTACTTCATTATCTCTGAAGAAGCCCTCGCCATGTAACTTGAAGATTTCAGCCACAGTTTTAACACCAACAGCCTCCTCTATTAATGTGTCACTAAAACATTCACAAAGAAAGGAAATTATATTCCGCACACATATTTAGTTTATTTTATTTAAAAAGGGAATATTTTGGGCTAACCAGTCACAAAATGAGTATTCAAGGGCTTCGGACAAAACCTTCCCCACTGTAGTTTTCCCGGATCCCATCATTCCTACAACGAACAAAAGGCAGTTTTAAGATGCAATTGGTTTACTTATTCAAAAGAACAGATAATTTTACCCACCAACGAGATATATGCATCGTCCATTGAGATGTGGTTCTATCTCTTCTGATTTAGTCTGCAATAAAAACAGATCAAATACTCGAGGATGTCCCACATTTTTCACTACACGAATTTATAGATGCAAAACGTGATAAGACCTTACCTCTATGGTCTTTGATTCATCAAGTGATGCTGGAGCATTTCCAGATTCCAGAACCGAAACTGATAAGGAAAACAGAAATTATTTACACACATAGGCATTTGTTATTATGGATTTGAACTCCTTAGCTTCAAATCCATCAAACCAAACACCAACTAGTTTCTTCCTTTTCACATATTAACAAATAGAAGCAACCATGAGTTGTTCCTCAGCCAAGGCAAATTTGCTGAATCAATAAACAGAAAAACATGAAAACCATTGTTATTATATGACTAATAACTACCTTGATTTTTTTCAGAAGAACATGAGACCTTCAAAACTAAAGGTCTACCAGATTTTCCCTTTTTAATCAGCAAATGACAAGAAGAAGGTATTCGATAAGATCGTTGCTCCCCGTACTTGTGAACGAACTGCAAAGAATTAGTCGGCTTCGTAGCAATCTTTCCTGCACTCGTCCATCTGGGCAATTGCATACCTTGTACTTTTGCCTCCATATCACTCCTTTTTCTTCAGAGTCGAACTAAATTTCCAACAAAATTCAAAATAAGTAAGATAATGCAATAGCATAAAATGGTCCAAGATAAAACAAATATTAAGCTAACATATTTTAAAAATTACACATTCCCCAGTAAAAATCCAGCCTTTTCTTGAAATCAATACATTGAACTACAAACTACATAAAACATTAATGAACAAATCTCCAAACAGAGTCTGGGCTAACATATCCAGCAAATAACATAAATCCCAGTACAAATCTAACCTTCTTCCCTCGCAAAAATTGATAGCAAACCATTTCAAACTACAGCAAACCCAAAACAAATAAAAATCTAATCTTTCATATCCAATTCCAATTTCTTCAATCAAAACATCATAAATCCACACAATATTCCAGAAAAACACACATACCAAGATCAAACCCAACAACCCCAGATGTAAATCAGACGCACAAATCAATGAAAAATCAATCGAAGGTCAACCATAATAAAAGAATCGGAGATGGAAGTGAGAGCGAAGAACAAAGAAATTGTTTTGCTTACCGGAAAGGCGGAGAGCTGCGGTTGTTGACGAAGTGGGAAATGGTGGTAGGTGGCTTCGGCTTCGATTCTTGTCTCTCTGAAGCTTCAAAAGAAGTTTGTATTTATAGTTACCTCGGAGTTTTCGCATGTGCGGGGGTGGTGTGGTTGGTGACGCCGGCAAATAGTTGAATGTAATCTACAGTGGTTGTAAGTTGCCAACATAACAGATAAATATACTACTATTTTATTATTATTATTGTTATTATTATTAAACGTGGGCAATAAATAAATTGAATTAAAATTGTGGGTTTCTTTATTTTTGGAAAGCAATGAAAATTGCGGGTTCTAAAGTCTACACTTCTATATTGTAATTTTATAATGAAATGGGATGAGGATAGTGTGTGAGAGAGAAGGGAGGAATGTGAAAGAAGAAAGCAAATGAGGATTGAATTGAATATGTATGTTCTAAATTGGTGTTTTTTTTATATACAAAGTTAGCTACGTTGTACAAATACGATCACATTGATACGGATATGATAAGATGAAGATTCTTTTTCAATATAAAATATGTCATACATAGTATTCGATAATATGACACTGAGATTATAAAATGATATTTCTAAAAATCTAGTTTAACACAATCTTTCTTTATTGAGAATCCACCACTTCTATTATGCAAGTTAAAACTTAAAAGTGAGAGTTTTTCTTCTTGGGGTCACATTGTGCAAGGACATTCGGTAGAAATATTCTTACCATATAAAACATGCTGACAAATATAGTGACAATTTTATTTTTATAAAATCGAATAGAACTCCATAGTTTAAATCTATATTTTCAAGGGAATGGTCATTATTATCAACTTCCTTGATAAAAGAAACCAGTAATTCAAAAATCGTTTTCACAAGGGTTAATTTTTTTTTTTTTTTGCACTTCAACGTTTGGGGTGTTTTATACTTTAGTGCCTAACCTTTGAAATTTTATAATTTAGTACCCGGTCTTTGAATTTTGTCGCACTTAAGTGCCCCCAACCAATAAGAAAATGACACTTGTACCCAACCGACCAATAAGAAAATGACACGTTTGATATTGGGCACTTAAGTGCAATAAAATTCAAAGGTTGGGTACTAAAGTATAAAAATTCAAAAATTGGGTAGGTCATGGGGAGACACCGTTTGTGATCGATGGATCTCCGATCGGGAAACCGGGAAGGAAAGGAATCTCTTTAGTCAGGCCAAGCCATCTCCCTAAGCCTACTTTATCTATCTTGAGGATAACTGGTTCAAGCTTAAAGATAGCGGGTTCTAGGGAAAGTCGTTCCATCGGTCCAGTCTGCCCCCCTAGTGAAGCCAGCAAGCCAACAATCTAGTTTCAGTTGATCCAATTACAGAACTAGTGGTTATAGCGAGTGAGCTAGCCTTCTTATTTTCAGGTTTTTCCCTTTCCTTTGCAAGACAAAATCGCACACTAAATCACAAAACACCCCAAACGTTAAGGTGAAAAAAAAAGGTGAGATAATGATTTTTTGCCATCCGAAATTCCGAACTATGATCCTTTTTGCAATTCACCATCTAAACTATTTTGAACCCAATACCACCATCCAAACTACTATTTCTTGACAAACCACCATCCCAACTTATTTTTTAGTGGTTTTGACTAAAAAATACTACATATGTGATATATGTGTGAGAATACCAAGGTTAAATCTGTCTATTCATATATTAAAACAACAAGAAAAAGTGTCAAAACCGTTGAAATGTGTGGTATTTTTTAATCTAAACCACTGAAAAGAGTCAAAACCACTAAAAAATAAGTTGAGATGGTGGTTTGTTAAGAAATAATAATTCAGATGGTGGTATTGGGGTCGAAATAGTTTAGATTATTTATTATAAAAAAAGTCATAGTTCGAATGGTAAAAAATCATTATCTCAAAAAAGGTTAACCCTTTTCAAAAATTCTGCCAATACGATGGGAACATACCCAAAATTGCAAGCACATTCAAAAATGGTATACTACTAGCATCCTCAACCAGACATCCAACATGGTATAAGGGTGTCTGCAAAATATAATTTTAGAAAAATTAAGTACAAATTTAACTTATAATGAATTGTTTAGTTCTTATACCTAAGAAAAAACGATTTTTTTAATATTTCTATATAATATATCTGATGAGACCTAAAATCACTCTCGAATCAGAGCCGTACACGTGTCAGCACACCGCTGACTAAAGCCCAGACGCTCGCCTTGATGGGCTCGTGGACCTTCCCAGCCCACTCATTTGCCAGCTAAAATAGACCGTTAAGCCTCGGACGACTATTTAGGTAAAGGGCCAGAGCCGACGAGTTTGACGCTCGCACCTCGGCCCTCAGGGTTACCCTTCTCAGGGAAGCACCCACATGGGGGGTCCCATGTTGACGCTCGGGATCTTGGCGCTCAAGGGTCATCTATCGTGGGGAGCCCATCCGTGGATTGTTCGAGCGTCATCAACGCTCGGGAATGACCCTACCTCTCATGCGATGGATCCTAGCCTTCACAAGAAGGCATTAGTCCCTCATCCCACTCGACCCTCGTCAACAACCTCTGACACAAAGGTACTGTGCACCGTGCACCTGACACGCCGTCTCCTTTTCTGGAATGTCATTCTCACCCCACCAAAGGCTGCCGCGTGTTAGGGCAACACAGGTTTGGGACCACGTGGTCAATTTACCCATTTACCCCCATCCCTAACATATAAATAGAGGAGAACCCATGCATTCTCCCCCAAGTCATCTTCTTCACAAAATACCACATAACCGAACTGGGCATCATTTTTCCTCTGCATCTGCATCTTTTCCAAAGCTTCATATACCTCACCATTTTCTGCACTTTTGCTGCACGATTTCTTGGTGTTATCCTAGCTGGAAGAACCCACGTTCATTGGAAACCCAGTTCCTGAGGCTCTTGCGCCTATGATGGTCTTCCTTCCTACATACAAATTCTAAAGTGTTTGGTGTTTAAATCCTCCATAAGTTCCTGCACCATCATTTTTTGGCGCCGTCTGTGGGAAACCATCATCGTCTTCTTCTTCCCCTAAAGCTAGTTGAGATATAACACCTCTGAACCCTGGAAATGGTAACTGCTACGAGGTCTGGAGCAGTAGGAGAGAAGGGTGCTCTTCCCCCTGTCAACGAGGAGAACGCGGAAGGCAACATCCCCGCCGGAGAAGCAAACCCCCCAGCTGTCGGAAACGGGGGCGAGAACACAGAGCCGGTGGTGGCAACTCTCCCACTAGGAGGGAACGTTGTGGGAGGGCCCAGTGCCGTTGCTCCACCTGCAGCTCACACCGCCCACGCTTCCTACCCTTACTCAGGGGTGTATCCCATGGCCATGCCCCCTCCGGGATACCCATTTGTGCAGCCTGGAATGATGCCCGGGATGATGCCGGTGATCCAACCTTATCAGGTGGGGACCCTGAATCTCCCCACGTCGTTACCAAGAGAAATACAAGGGGTGGAGATGCCTCAAGTTACCACCCAGCAGCTTCAGGCGCTGTAGGCGCAGTGCGAGAGCCAGGCCGTCCAGAACGCCTGGGAGCATTTCATGGCAGCGTATTTCCCCTCGCAGGCTAGCGCTCGTCTGGCCCCGCCTCTTGGCGGGCTCCCTGCGCATCCCTTGACGATGGCCCAAAATGCGCTAAGGGCACAGCAACCTCCCCCACCACCGAATCAAGAAAATGACGCCCCACCGAGGGTCCAGCAAGAACGACCACCTGTAGGAGATGAAAGGGCCCCTCAAAATGAGGCGGCCGGAGATAATGAAGAGGTCCAATCGAGGGCCACAGGGAGGGCAAACCGCAGAAATGTTGGTGACCCTCAGCTGGCCGCAGTACAAGACCAAATCAGAGGGCTCCAGAATGTGGTAGAGCAGCTCTCTCGAGCAAGGTCTCAAGTCCCCCGTGATGGGGACGAGAGGTCCAAGGCCAGAGACGCTCGCCGACCACGCAGCCCAATTTCCCGCCGAAGAAGAGAAGCCAGCTATGAAGATCCCGAGGACAGAGATTACAGAATCATGACGGGCGATTCACCCCTCATTGAGGAGGTACTGATGACTCGCGCAGGGAAGGGCAAAATCCCCTCGTCTGTCAATAGGTACGATGGAACCACTGATCCAGCCGAGCACCTGGATCACTTTGCACATTTGATGCATTTATATGATCACCCCAACAACTATTGGGCCAAAGTGTTCGTCACTTCCCTCACTGGAATGGCCCAAGACTGGTACAAAAAACTCCCCCCGCGCTCGATTCGGGGGTATTATGACTTAACAGATGCCTTCGTCAGCCACTTCAACTCCTTAAAAGCACCGGCCCCAGCCGCAACAGCCCTGTACAGCTTGGTCCAGGGGCCGAATGAGACCCTTCGGTCTTTCATGGGAAGGTTTAACAAGGAGATCTTGTTAGTGGAGAAGCCCTCGATGGATTTCTTGAGGCATGTTCTTTTCGGAGCTATAAACATGAAGCACTACGTCAGCAAAGAATTTGTGGAAGAAGTGGCCAAGAAAAAGCCCTCGCTGACTCGTTTTTCACCCTCGAAGATATGTATCTTGCGAGGGATCAGAAGATGGCGAACGCCCCTCGCCCCAGTAAAGCCTATGAGGACAGAGAAGATTCAACCAGGGGCCGCCGCCGCAGCCCCATTCCCGCTCGGAGGAACGCCTCTCCTCCTCGAAAATTCGAGCGAGTCCCTCTCAACCGCCCTATAGCTGAAGTGTATGCTATTGCGGACAAAAAGCTGTTCAAAAGGCCGTCGAAGCTAAGGGAAACCGAGGCCCAGAAGCGCTCGGGAAAATATTGCGCTTTCCACAAGCAGAAAGGGCACGATACCAGCGAGTGCCGGCAGCTTGAGAGTGAAATTCAGAGGCTGATCGCCGGAGGGCATCTTAAGGAGTTCGTTAAGGTGTTGGAACGTTACGACGAGCATTGTGCAGAGCAAGCACGCGCCAGGGGGAGGAGCCGTTCACGCTCACGAAGTCCCCGACACCATCACTCCGAGCCCAGTGACCGTGGAAAAGGGAAGGCATCGGACGTGGAAAACCAGCCCTTCGCGGTTATTCACATGATTGCTGGCGGACCCTCGGGGGGTGACTCTAACGCCTCCCGGCGCCGCTACATCCGGAGTTATGACCAGAAATCTTCTCGGTCCAGGCCAGTACTCTCTGTTGATAAATCATCACGCTCGGAGGGGGATGAAAGCGTAGGTTTCACAGAAAAGGACTTAGAGCACATTGTAACGCCCCATGGGGTCGGTGAAACCTCTGACTGCCCCATGGTGGTTAGCTTAGATGTTCACAACCACGTTGTAAAGAGGGTCTTAATTGATAGTGGAAGCTCCGTGAATGTTTTGCCTTATTCCACGTTTCAAAAGATGAATATCACCAACATCCCACTCGAACCACTCAGGACAGCCCTCGTCGGCTTCGGGGGTTCCGAGATCGTCCCTCGCGGACAAATTCGCTTGGCCACCTCTTTCGGTCGCGCCCCACAGCGAAAGACCTTGAATGTTCTTTACGTGGTGGTCGAAGTGGACCTACCGTACAACATCATCATTGGGCGACCAGCCCTCGTCGACTTCAAGGCGATAATTTCCACCTATCATCAAAAAGTCAAGTTTCCCACTCCCGAGGGAACCGGGGAGGTACTGTGCAATGTAAAGGAAGCTTGGGAATGCTACGTACTTTCCCTTCGAAGCCACAAGCCCAAACAACCCACCCAGGTAGGCTCCACCAAAAAGTCTGTTGACTTCCCCAAGCTGAATGAAGATGGCCCCGAGCGCAAGAGGGCCAAACTCTATAAGAAGAAGAATAAGAAGAAGGCCACGGATGAACCCGAGGGTGCTGGCAACTCACCCCTCGGCGAGGTTGGGGTTTCTTCCTCGGAAGACGAGGACCCGATACCCTCGGGAGGTACCAACGAAAAGGTCACAGGAAAGAAAAGGGCGCTCGAATTGCCGAGGCCTGAAATAAGAGTGGAGCCTACAGAAAACTTCCTGACCATCGAATTGGAACCCGGGAATCCCGACAAGACCACGCAGATAGGTTCCAGCCTCGATGGCCCCTCCCAGATTATGATGATTGATTTCTTACGGGATAATATTGATGTCTTTGCATGGAGGGCTTCCGACCTCACCGGCATTGACCCGAGCGTTATTGTCCACCGTCTGAACGTGGATCCGGCCTTCAAACCGATAAAGCAAAAGAAGAGAGATGTTCTTGGGTTCCGGAAGCAAGTCATAGAAGAAGAAGTCAATAAGCTGCTTGACGCTCGGTATATAGAAGAAATCCTGTATCCCGAGTGGCTCTGTAATGTGGTGCTCGTTCCAAAGAGCGCCAACAAGTGGCGCATGTGTAATGACTTCACAGACCTCAACAAGGCATGTCCCAAAGATCCGTACCCATTACCTAGAATTGATCAGTTGGTGGATTCGACCGCTGGGTGTGAACTTATGAGCATGATGGACGCTTTCCAGGGATATTATCAAATATTTATGGCTCTTGAGGATAGTCCTAAAACTGCGTTCGTGGTTCATATGGGTGTTTATTGCTTTAAAGTTATGCCCTTCGGGCTCAAAAATGCAGGAGCGACATATCAACGCCTCGTCAACAGAATGTTTGTAACGCCCCGGTTTTTATTTATTAATATCTTGTGTTTAAAATAATTTTATAAATTATATTTTATAATACTTTCATGAAATTCATATTAAACTTATAATTTATCTCAAAACTTGAAAATGTTTATTTTGTGAATTAATTACCGAAAATGATTTAATTGTCAACTTGGCCCTATACGTTCATTCTTTTAAACTTAGGGACCGAATTGCATGAAAACCTTTGAGGACTAAAGTGATCATTTTCCAAACTTGATATCCTTAATTGCTTAACTTAAATAACTTGGAGGGTTTAATTGCAAATATTACATATTTTCCCAAATATCACGGTATATTGCATCTCCAAGCTTCTCATGATCATTTGCTTCAAAATTCACCAACATCTCCATCTTTCTTGCTCTCGGTTCTTCACGTAAAAAAGGGGGAGAAGAGATTTCATCAAACCATCCAATTTATTCAAGAAACTCCAAGCTTTTGAGCTCAAGTCTCCATCATCATCTTCTCCATTCATTCCTTTACCTTCAAAAGCATGTAAGTGGATATATATATGGTCTCTTGAGCATCTATGTAGGAGCTAGGGTTTGAGGATGGCATACTAGATGAACTCCTTGTTGTATAAAGCATGATTAAATGATGGTATCTTGGATTATGGCATGATTAATTCATGAGATTCTTGAATAATTGGTATGAATGATCAAGTATGATCATGAGTGTGAAATCATGAATTCTTGATGATCTTGTGTGTTTTGAGTGTTTAAGTGTTATGATATTATTTCTTGAACCTATATGCATCATATTTCCAGAAAAGCATGAATTGGTTGATTGAAAATGGATTTTTGGTTGCTTTGTTATGCTTTCCCGTAGCTTTCCCTTGTTTTTCCTCTGTTCTTCCAGTTTCAGAAACTGGGAACGACCGTTCCCAGCCTCAAGGCATTTCGGGAACGGGCGTTCCCACCTTTTCAAATGATTTAGGCGGCCGAGCATGGGAACGGCCGTTCCCATTTTGGCCTTGTGCCGGAAGGGCCGTTCCCAGCTTCCGCGCGTTTTAAAGGGGGGAAAACGTGGGTGCGTTTTTGGGGGGAATGGGAACGACCGTTCCCATTTACAAAGGCAACCCGGAACGGCCGTTCCCACCTCGCTGACAGAACAAATGTGACTGCATAAAATTACATTTTTAGCCCCTCGATCCAACGACTTCTTTGACCCCGAATTGCTGTAATATGTGCTAATATGATGTGAAACAACATGTTATCATACCACATTGCATTTTCGTGGTCATCTCGATACATTTCCGCCGTTCGTCACTTTTTGGGCATTTTAGGTCATGTCTCATGTATAAGTGTCGTGTTTGCATAGGTCACGAGGGTAGGGACGAGGAACAAGCACCGTAGGCCGTGCCTACTTGTCTTTTGTCGGTATAGGTGAGGTTTAATTGTTAGTTACATAGAACCCGTATACCCCTTATGTGATATTTTGGCCAAAATAGTATTTACATTATACTTTCTATAAATCATTGATCATTTCAAGCCAGGTTCAAGCAAGCAAGCAAGTCAGGTATTGTTTCATGCATGTTTAGGCGAGTAGCATGACGGTTACATTTGGGCCCGAGGGTAGTGACTAGAGCCAACCGGGAAAGCAAGGGCTGACGGGTAACTCTGGCGCTATCCTCACCTGTTAGGGGTCACCCCCTGAATCCACTAGGAGATTAGTGGAGGAAGGAGCTCCGGGCTTAGGGATTCATGTACCCTATGCTCAATGAGATTGGATGTTGGGGCCTTGCAATCCCTTCATCAAACCGGAGGAAAAAGGAGACTGGGGACGAGTCCGGCACCACGGATGCGCCTCGGGTTATTGCATGATTGTCATTTCATGAACGTGTTATATGATTACACTATCGCACGATTGCACGATAAATGAATTGCATGATCACCTATTGAATATTAAACAAGCAAGCATGTTCATGTACATTTGGAGTAAGGTTGGAGACCGCCCTCACTCGTCGGGGCCATGTATTGATTGATTGCATGAAACGATCCAGTAATTAATATTGATAGTTGTAATCTCGGGCGAGTTCTCTATTATTGTGAACGTATAATGTTTGTAATTATAAAACCTTACCCGAGGTTATAACTTGCATGTGATTGCTAATATATATATTTATGCCCCTCACTCAGTCTTCGGTAGACTGATACTTCACCTTTCAGGTACTTGAGAGCCGGTCGTACTAGGCGGGAGTCTGGTCCAGTCCTGCATTGTCACGAGTCTAGAAGTGCACCATCATGTATATATTTTACCACTTCTCATGTCATGTCTATTGCTATCACATTTTGAATACTTGATCATGTATAAGAGATGATAATGTATTGATAGTTAGTTTGGTATCTATACGTATCTATCTGATAAATATGGTACCTATATGTATTTATGAGTTAATGCTTCCGCTTTTAACTGTTATGTCTTGATTTTGTATTGCCTTGGGGTTTAGTCCCGCCTAGCTCGTCTTTTCTTTTCTTTGTCACCCGTTCTCTATAGGTTAGTTCATGTACGGATTGTCCATTTCGTATGTGGATCGGCCTATAGTGCGGGGGTGTGGTATCCCTACGTATAGGGGTGCTACATCTGAGGTGGTATCAGAGCCCGGTTGCAAAACCGAGGTTCTCGTGTCATGTCACGTCAAGTCTAGGTCGCACGGCATAGGATTAATTGTTGATTGAGAGTCTTGCATATTATTTGAATTTATTTGAATTCTTGAATTAATTTGATTAGTTGATAACCTGTGCTTTGCATTGATTTCTGCTATTCATCGTTAATTAATTGATCTGGAATTCTTTGCAATTATGTGCTTAATGTGTTTTATTTAAACATTAATATACTACTTGTTGCAATTATATTAAATTTTCATCGTGAGCATTAATTATGTGACTATTATGTGACATGAGCATGCCTCACCTGCATGCATTTATTTCAATGAAAGTTGTGAGTTACAGGTTGTAGAAAGAATATCAAACCACGGCCAGTTGCTCGATAATTTTGGGCTACCACAGAATTTGAGAAGGGGGTGCAAGTTGAGGCTAAAATCAGGGCGTGGAAGGAAAGTCAATTAAGTATGTCCGATTGAAGTACAAGCTTGGGAATTACCTTTGGGTTTAAATCAGTCGGATTCAACTTTCTAACACGACAGCCAGAAAGATTAAACAACCAGTTATGGAAATCAACATGTTCGGGATTCTACATTTGGGTAAGACAAGTTATTTTATGAGTCAAGATAAATTGTAGTGTTGCGAGAATAACCGGATTGCTGTTAGCGAGCGATTCAAGGGTTGGAAGGAAAAGAAGTGTCGAAGATGCTTAAATCAGGGAGTTCTAAAATAAGGAAGAGATATTCTCGGGGTAATGGCTCTAAAGATTATCAACTAGGATGTGGTGGAATTGCAGGATATGGAGCAACAGGTCGAAGCATTCAAATTTCGGGACTACCACCGTGGATCATCAATTCACAGAAAGTGCTACCCCGGGGAATTTTAGACTAAGGATCAAATATGAGAAGTTCGAAGACAAGTTCATTAAGTTATGATTCAAAGGATGAGATCCGGAATAAAAGAATTCACTGAAGGAAATTTGTGCTATCAAAGATGACGCGTCTACCGGGTTAGGAAGGCTATTTCATCCGAGGATAAGGTAAAGGAGATTGGGGTACTAATTACTCAAGATTCAGGTGTGTTGTTAAATTGAGACTTGGTTAATTGGGAAGCAAATTCAAGTAGGAGAGGAAGATCATTTCAATCGAGCTGGCAGATTTAGATTCATGAAAGGTAAAGCTCCTAGGACTCTATAACCGGGTGGAATGAGTTTATTTTCCGGATTCAATTTGGAGGGTCGTGCAAGAGTGAGAATTGGGAGGTTGGAGTACCAAATGAAAATGATAACGGATGATAAGGAATTTTGGAAGGAAATTATATGCTCAGAAGTAGGTAAGTAAGAAGAAGAGTTCTATAACCGATTCAAATTGAAAGAGTAGACTTGAAGGGTTTCAGTCACGGTGGCAACTTGGTGAATTAGGAGAATAACTGGAGATTTTTGGTTCGAGAGGGGTTAGGGAATCAATTCCATAAGTGGAACAGAAATTGAATTCAAGAGTTCTCGTTTGGGGAGCTTATAGTTACCCCAGTTAACTCAAGGACAATTTTGGGATTTCAATTAAGGAAGGGATAAAGGAAGCTCAGCACTCCAGTGAATATGAAACTGAAAGACAATCATGTTGAAGATTTCGGTAATTGAGTAATTCAGATCCAAGCTGAATTGTCGTGTTGCGAGGTTACGTTAAAAGAAATGAAGCAACAAATGGAAACGGTAAAGAAAGGCAAAGAGTTGTTGGGAGGTTGTCGAACGATCAAGTATAGACTAGTGGAGGGAGAGTCGGTTAACTAATCGAACTCCTAATGAATAAACAAGGGAGTTGGGATCAAAGTGACAACCATGAAGAGGATTCGGGCAATAATTTGGGGAGTAACTATTAAAGAATAAGCTAGATGTTAACTCCGTGAGTATAAAAGACTTCGGGTTTCAGAAATCATAATACTGAGCCGTGGGAATGTTCAAGTGAAGGTTAGATAAATTTGAAGGATAGAAGACCGTGGGAAAACAAGAAATGATTACCAAGTTCAAGACAAGCTTAGGATTCAACAAACAAGGAATTTCATGTCGAGATAAATTTTTTTCCATTACTCCAGTGACAGGTTCAATGCATACATAAGCACGTGCATCATACGCTACTTTAATTTTAAATTTCTTTACATATATATATATAATTTCCCTCAATTGAACTTAATTGCTCCACTGTGCTGAGTTATTACTTCTGAGTGTATTACGTGCATTGTCATATTAATTCAACATGCATGTTCAGTGTCTTGATTACAGGATGTCTCAAGGCCACCCTCCTCAGGAACAGGCACCTAGGGTTTCTTCACAATTACCCCCTCCGGCTCCGCTTCAGGAGTTTTTCGAGTCTTTGGTTCGTTTAGTAGATCAGAAGATAAAAGAGTATGTTTCTTCTGAGTCGCGGGACTTAGCAGCACAGTCGGGCCAAATTTCGATGGCATTTAGGGAATTTCAGAACCAACCATCCTCAAGACCCTTTGAAGGAAACAAGGATTCCACCGGATCACAACTCAAGAAAATCAAAAGAGTGTGGGAACTAACTCCGAGTGACTCCCAAGAAAAGGACCGAGGCACCACTTTGTTTGAGGCAAGAAGGTCTAATCCTCACCCCGGACAGGCTTCAGGTTCGAAGTCGGGACAGCTTTCTAGCAAAGGAAAGCGGCCAATCTCTTATCATACCCCGGCACCTCAAGAAAGGTCTCGCAAGAAAAAGAAGCAACCACCTGGATCGAGTTCGGGAACTTCGCGTAACCCAGTTTCAGCAACATCTTCCGGGAAACTTCTTTGCAGTTATTGTGGACGTGATAACCACACCTATGACGGCTGTAGGAAACGGTTGGGATTATGTCTCTACTGCGGGAGTGACGAGCACCACATAGACACTTGCTCAAGGCTGCGAGGGAAATCGACCGGGGGTGGAAGATTACCAGTGCGAGCACGGGAAGGTACCAATTATATACATGAGACAACTAACGGTGAACGGTACCTTTAACCATGCATACCACGTGCATCACTGATCTTATTGTTAGTATATTTAATTTCTTGCGCATTGCAAATTAATTAATTATGAGTGATAAGTATGTGATTAAATGGTTTAATTGCCTATGTGAACCTAATTGTCTATGCAACATTCATGCCATTGTTTTCGCTATCTACTTCTTGAACTACTTCAGTGCGTGTGAGAGACGGGGCTCTCTCCTTTTCTGTTGAGAGACGGGGCTCTCTCACTCCTTGCTAAGAAACGGGGTTTCTCACTTCTTGTGAAAGACGGGGTTCTTTCATCCCTTGTTCAAGAGACGGGGTTCTCTTATTACTTGTGCATCGTTTTAAAACTTGCCAATGGACCTGGGGACCAGGTCCTTTTAAGGGGGGGAGAGTTGTAACGCCCCGGTTTTTATTTATTAATATCTTGTGTTTAAAATAATTTTATAAATTATATTTTATAATACTTTCATGAAATTCATATTAAACTTATAATTTATCTCAAAACTTGAAAATGTTTATTTTGTGAATTAATTACCGAAAATGATTTAATTGTCAACTTGGCCCTATACGTTCATTCTTTTAAACTTAGGGACCGAATTGCATGAAAACCTTTGAGGACTAAAGTGATCATTTTCCAAACTTGATATCCTTAATTGCTTAACTTAAATAACTTGGAGGGTTTAATTGCAAATATTACATATTTTCCCAAATATCACGGTATATTGCATCTCCAAGCTTCTCATGATCATTTGCTTCAAAATTCACCAACATCTCCATCTTTCTTGCTCTCGGTTCTTCACGTAAAAAAGGGGGAGAAGAGATTTCATCAAACCATCCAATTTATTCAAGAAACTCCAAGCTTTTGAGCTCAAGTCTCCATCATCATCTTCTCCATTCATTCCTTTACCTTCAAAAGCATGTAAGTGGATATATATATGGTCTCTTGAGCATCTATGTAGGAGCTAGGGTTTGAGGATGGCATACTAGATGAACTCCTTGTTGTATAAAGCATGATTAAATGATGGTATCTTGGATTATGGCATGATTAATTCATGAGATTCTTGAATAATTAGTATGAATGATCAAGTATGATCATGAGTGTGAAATCATGAATTCTTGATGATCTTGTGTGTTTTGAGTGTTTAAGTGTTATGATATTATTTCTTGAACCTATATGCATCATATTTCCAGAAAAGCATGAATTGGTTGATTGAAAATGGATTTTTGGTTGCTTTGTTATGCTTTCCCGTAGCTTTCCCTTGTTTTTCCTCTGTTCTTCCAGTTTCAGAAACTGGGAACGACCGTTCCCAGCCTCAAGGCATTTCGGGAACGGGCGTTCCCACCTTTTCAAATGATTTAGGCGGCCGAGCATGGGAACGGCCGTTCCCATTTTGGCCTTGTGCCAGAAGGGCCGTTCCCAGCTTCCGCGCGTTTTAAAGGGGGGAAAACGTGGGTGCGTTTTTGGGGGGAATGGGAACGACCGTTCCCATTTACAAAGGTAACCCGGAACGGCCGTTCCCACCTCGCTGACAGAACAAATGTGACTGCATAAAATTACATTTTTAGCCCTTCGATCCAACGACTTCTTTGATCCCGAATTGCTGTAATATGTGCTAATATGATGTGAAACAACATGTTATCATACCACATTGCATTTTCGTGGTCATCTCGATACATTTCCGCCGTTCGTCACTTTTTGGGCATTTTAGGTCATGTCTCATGTATAAGTGTCGTGTTTGCACAGGTCACGAGGGTAGGGACGAAGAACAAGCACCGTAGGCCGTGCCTACTTGTCTTTTGTCGGTATAGGTGAGGTTTAATTGTTAGTTACATAGAACCCGTATACCCCTTATGTGATATTTTGGCCAAAATAGTATTTACATTATACTTTCTATAAATCATTGATCATTTCAAGCCAGGTTCAAGCAAGCAAGCAAGTCAGGTATTGTTTCATGCATGTTTAGGCGAGTAGCATGACGGTTACATTTGGGCCCGAGGGTAGTGACTAGAGCCAACCGGGAAAGCAAGGGCTGACAGGTAACTCTGGCGCTATCCTCACCTGTTAGGGGTCACCCCTGAATCCACTAGGAGATTAGTGGAGGAAGGAGCTCCGGGCTTAGGGATTCATGTACCATATGCTCAATGAGATTGGATGTTGGGGCCTTGCAATCCCTTCATCAAACCGGAGGAAAAAGGAGACTGGGGACGAGTCCGGCACCACGGATGCGCCTCGGGTTATTGCATGATTGTCATTTCATGAACGTGTTATATGATTACACTATCGCACGATTGCACGATAAATGAATTGCATGATCACCTATTGAATATTAAACAAGCAAGCATGTTCATGTACATTTGGAGTAAGGTTGGAGACCACCCTCACTCGTCGGGGCCATGTATTGATTGATTGCATGAAACGATCCAGTAATTAATATTGATAGTTGTAATCTCGGGCGAGTTCTCTATTATTGTGAACGTATAATATTTGTAATTATAAAACCTTACCCGAGGTTATAACTTGCATGTGATTGCGCTAATATATATATTTATGCCCCTCACTCAGTCTTCGGTAGACTGATACTTCACCTTTCAGGTACTTGAGAGCCGGTCGTGCTAGGCGGGAGTTTGGTCCAGTCCTGCATTGTCACGAGTCTAGCAGTGCACCATCATGTATATATTTTACCACTTCTCATGTCATGTCTATTGCTATCACATTTTGAATACTTGATCATGTATAAGAGATGATAATGTATTGATAGTTAGTTTGGTATCTATACGTATCTATCTGATAAATATGGTACCTATATGTATTTATGAGTTAATGCTTCCGCTTTTAACTGTTATGTCTTGATTTTGTATTGCCTTGGGGTTTAGTCCCGCCTAGCTCGTCTTTTCTTTTCTTTGTCACCCGTTCGCTATAGGTTAGTTCATGTACGGATTGTCCATTTCGTATGTGGATCGGCCTATAGTGCGGGGGTGTGGTATCCCTACGTATAGGGGTGCTACAATGTTCGAGTGTGAGATCGGGAAGTCCATGGAAGTATATGTGGATGACATGATCGTCAAAAGTGAACGCCAATGTTCCCATCTAGAAGACCTCAAACGAGCGTTCAGTATTCTGCGGCGTTATGGTATGAAATTGAATCCTTCCAAATGTACGTTTGGCGTACGGGGTGGCAAATTTTTGGGATATATGGTCAGCCAACGAGGCATAGAGGCAAACCCAGAGAAGATTAAAGCAATCCTGGACATACCCTCCCCTCGGAATCTGAGAGAGGTCCAGGTGCTTGTGGGTAAGATCATTTCACTAAATAGGTTCATCTCCTGCTCAGCGGACCGGAATCTACCCTTCTTTAAAATTTTGCGCAACGCTCGCAACTTTACCTGGAACGAGGATTGCGAAAAGGCCCTGCAGGACATGAAACAGTACCTATCGAGCGCGCCTTTGTTGACCAAACCTAACCCGGGGGAGACTTTGTTTGTCTATCTGTCAGTTTCCTTGGAAGCCACGAGCGCTGTCCTGGTGGCTATTCGCGAGCGTAAGCATATGCCGGTGTATTATTTAAGCAAGACTCTACAAGGAGCGGAGAAAAGATATATGGAGATAGAGAAGTTTGCATTCGCGCTCATAAATGCCTCTCGGAGGCTAAGTCCATATTTTCAAGCGCATTCCATCATGGTTCTCACAGATCAGCCCCTCAAACAAGTGCTTGCGAAGCCAGACGTTTCAGGAAGGTTAATTAAATGGTCGATTGAGCTCAGTCAATTCGACATCACCTTTGAGCCTCGTACATTGATACAAGCTCAAACTGTAGCCGACCTATTGGTGGAACGTTTCAACCTAAATACCGAGCCCTCGGAAGAAGATGGTCTATGGCTACTACACACAGATGGCTCCTCGACCTCGCAAGGGGGGGGAGCCGGGGTGACCCTCAGGGACCCTCTTGGAGCTGAAGTTGATTACGCCATCAAGTTGGCGTTCCAAGTCACTAACAACGAGGCAGAATATGAAGCCCTCATTCAGGGGCTCAAAATCGCGCTTCAAAATGGTGCCACTCGGGTTACCGCATATGTGGACTTGCAGTTGATCGCGAGTCAAATCGACGGTTCTTATGAGGCTCGAGAAGCCACTATGGTGCAGTATCTGGCGAGCGCTAAGGAGGTGATAGCCAAGTTCAAGGAATTCCACCTTTTACAAATCCCGAGGGCAGAAAACGAACATGCTGACGCTCTTTCGAAATTTGCGTCCGCCCTGGACGGCCACAGCGAACGCGCTGTTACATTTCTGAGAACAGAGGAACCGCTGATAAGTAAAAGCGAACCTTCGAAAGAAGTGCACATGATTGACCCCTCCGAGCCTTGTTGGCGTGACGAAATTGTCAGATTCCTCCGGGATGGAACCAGCCCGAGCGACAAAGTTGAGGCTCGGAAGATCAAGAGTAAGGCCCCTCGTTTCTCATTGGATGCCGAGGGTCGATTATTCAAGCGATCCTTCCTGGGCCCACCGTTGAGATGTTTGAGACCCTCGCAGGCTAAAGAAGTTTTAGAGCATGTGCACAGTGGAAGTTGTGGGAACCACTCAGGCGGACGAATCTTGGCAAAGAAAGTCTTAAGGAGTGGGTTCTATTGGCCCTCGGTATTGCAAGATGCCATTAGGTATTCCAAGAAATGTCCCAAGTGCCAGTTCCATTCCAACACTCCCCAGTTGCCGGCAGCTCAAATGATTCCCATTGATGTTTCATGGCCTTTTGATCAGTGGGGCATCGATATCGTGGGACCTCTCCCAATGGCGGTCGGGCAAAAGAAGTTCGTAATACTTGCTGTGGATTATTTCACTAAGTGGGCTGAGGCAGAAGCGGTCGCTAAGATAACGTTCAAGGTTGTAAGGGATTTCATTTGGAAAAATATCATCTGCAGATATGGCATCCCGAGGGTGCTCATCTCAGATAACGGTTCCCAGTTTATCGCTGCTGACACACGGGATTGGTGCTATGAACTAGGGATCGAACAACGATTCACTTCCGTGGGTCATCCTCAAGCTAATGGTCAAGCTGAAGTGACCAACCGAACCATACTCAAGCATCTGAAAACGATGCTCGAGAGTAAGAAGGGAGAATGGGCTGAAGAACTTCAGGGAGCTCTGTGGGCGTACCGTACTACTCCACGAGCGGCAACGGGGGAAACCCCTTATTCCCTCGTATACGGCTCCGAGGCTATGATACCTGCGGAAATTGCTCAAGAATCCGCACGCGTTGCCTATTTCGAGCCTGCTGCCAACGAATCCAATCGAGCGTTCGAGTTAGATTTGTTGGACGAAAGAAGGAATGTTGCGTGGGCACGTATCCACAAATACAAAGCGACCGTAGCCCGCCAATATAACAAACGTGTTAGAGAAAGGACTTTCCAACTGGGGGACTTGGTCCTCAAAAAAGTTGAAGTCTCCAAACATGTAGGTAAGTTGGACCCTAATTGGGAAGGCCCCTTCAAAGTCATCCAGGTACGAGCAAACAACACCTACCTATTGGAAACTTTGCAAGGCGAGCGGCTCCCTAGGCCATGGAATGCATGTAACCTTAGAAGGTTCTACGTGTAAACATCATCTTCTTTGTAAATTGCCCGTCTGCGGCATTGAGTGTTTCCCTTCGACGGAAAGCGTGTTGTAATCATTTTCGAAAATGCATCTATATAAACAGTAAGTATTTAATTCTTTGTTCTTATTATTTACTTGCTTTCCTATTTGATCTAATGATTCGAGCGACGAGAGGCCTACTCCGTGTCGAGCATCCTCCACGTCGAAAAGCCTACGCGATACTTCAATCGTTCCAAAGCTACACTATCCACGTGTTGATAACCGTCCACCTAGAACAGTTTGAGCGATTTGTAAGAATAAATACTAAAAATGAGCGTGTCGAACGACGGGGAGCACAATGCTCAACTTACGCCAGCTGAGTGCTCGCCACTCCAGCTCGCGCTCGTAAGAACCCCAATGACCCTCAACTTATTGAGTAAAAGTACACTCATAGAATATTGGATCCTGGGCCAACTCTTTCATTGGTCCCTCGTATCGGCGCTAACCCTATGGTTATGTTCTATCCTCTCCCACACATAGCAAATCCTATTGTTGATTTCTAAGGTGCGTATAACTTATCGGTGCGTCCGAAACGAGGGTGCACGATTATTGGGCCAATACTTAGGCAAATCCCTAGAGGTTTCCTAAGTTCAAATTCGAGCCTAATTGCGAATACGGCCAGGGAACACGCATAAAACACCCTCGCGCCCGTGTCTACGCCCCTCAATTGCCAGGTGCTGCCAAGCTTTAAACTGAAGGCGCATCTCGATGAACGCCAGGGCGCCCTCAAAGCCAATGCCCTCGTGCATACACGCCCATCGCGAACGCTCAAACAAGAGATATCGATATAAAAGCGGCGAGCGCAATGAAATAACATCATTCATCATTCCAAAGTAAAGGACATCACATTCAAACATCCCATCAGAAAAAGAAGAGAGAAAAACATCATTCTCCATTCAAAAGTATAAGGAAAATGAGCATAAAGGGATCCAAAATATTCAGAAAGTGACTGAAGGATTAAGTACAAACAATAATTGTTCATAAATATGACAAGGAAAGGGATCAACATAAAGAGCTTCACTGGGCTGGAGCATCGGGTTCAGGAGGAGCGGTCGAGAGGGGAACCGGGGCCAACACATTAGCGTCAGAAGTTTGGGCCTCGCCAGGTTCCTCGACATCCACAGTGTCCATGACGGTGCCCTCGTCTTCTATCAGGAGGGGCTCGGGATCTACCCTGTTGGCAGCTATGAACTCCCTTTGGAGCGTTTCCACCAACTCCTGGTACTCGGGCTCCGCCAGATTCTCAGTAGGATCCTTAGGGACCATGGGCTCACAGTTTTCGTCCAAGTCCATGCGCAACCGTGCATCAGTGCGAGCGCTATCCGGAGCCAAGCCTAGTCTGACCATTTGCCCAATGGCTTTGTGGAAGAAACGCCGGGCGTTGTCAAAGCATTGCATGTTGGCCGAAAATACAAAGGCCTTGGAACGCACGAACTTCATCACCCCGTCCCAGGACACCCTCGCTTCCAAGCCCTGTACTTTGCCTCGCAAGTCAGCAAGGGCCTTGTTGGCTGCTTCGTTCTGGCGAGTGCTCTCCGCCAGCTGCTCACCCAGCTCCCCATTTTGTACCCTCAACTGGTCCCGCTCATCCTTCAATTTCCTGTGACGCTCATTCAGGACCAGAAAGGCGTCATCAGACTTCTTCAGGTTTTCCTTCAGCTGAACGTTCTCGCGGTTGGCAGCGGACAGTTGGGCATGGACGTTGTTGTAATCCTCTTGCAGTTGAACAGGGTCTGAAATGCGCAGCAACTTTTTGTACTTGGCCTTATGCTCAGAATAGGCTTGCGCTCGCCCTTGCAAATTTTTTAGCCTTGGGATTACCTCCTGGGAAGCCGTTAATGAGGGTCACTGTCAGAACATAGAAGGAAGAAGAGGGGAATTTTATAAAGGGAAGTAAAGACCTACCGTCAGAAGGGCATGGCAGGCATCGTCAGCAACACGAGCGGCGTCATGCTCGTTCAGCTTGTCATGGTCGCCGGAAAATTGGAGTTTCCCAACGATGTCAGAGACAAGATTGACGGAGTAGGCGCTCTTTTTCAGTAGCACCGGGCCTTCAGTCCGCTGGCGCTTGTAACGAGAGTCGCCCTTGCAACCTATCTTCCAGAAATCTTCATCCTCTGATGAAGAAGTATCACTGCCCTCACCTCTGTGCCCTACGACCACTTCTTTCCCTTTGCCGAAAATAGGAAGGGAGTCCGACATCCTTTTCCTCTTCCCCTGACGGTCGGCCCTGATGGTCTCGTGTATGCGAATGTGCTCACCCGAGCGGTTTCGAGACCCGCTCGAACTCAGTGTAATTGGACCCTCGGGGGCCGCCGGCGGAGGAGTAGCCCCGCGGACGCCATCAACCGTCAAATCTTCAGTAGGGCCCCTACGGGCCTCGTTCCCTGCATCTCCGCGGGCGCCATCGTGACCCCGACCGGCACCTCGCCTGATCCCCCTTCCCCTCGGGGGGCGGTTTTGCTGTTGCTACGGGGGTTGAGGGTCGGCGACGGGTCCTTGAGCACCCAACATGCGAGAAAGAGCCTCAGCATTCATACCTCGCGATAGTATTTGAACGCCTGCAAATAAAGAGGAAACGAGCATCAGAAGTTGGTTGCTTGAATTGCATATGCGAAAAATACGGCAATTACACTAAGTTAGAAGGTTATTCTAAAAGCTAGAGCCATTAGTTCCTAAGAGCTAACCGTCGAGGGCCATGATGTCAGCTGGAGGATTGAGTATCATGTCTGGAGGGCAAGATAATCCATAACGAAACAACACCCCCTCGTTCTTCACCAAAGTCTCAGCTTTTATCCATTTTTTCTCAGCCCTCATCTCGAAGGCCAACCCCTGTGCCCAATCCTCAAAAGCTTTATTCCTTGTTCTTTCCCTAACCAGAGGACGCTCGCCATGAATCATCCACTGACGGTGAACCCCAAAGATCCCCCCAGGGGCCCCCACGAAGAAGTACTTCTCCTTCCAATGTTCGCCGTAGGAGGAGGACGGGGAGTCTATCATTTTAAAGCCTGATTTGGCTTGGGCGTAATAAAACCCGTCCGTAGGCGACGAGCGCGGCGAGCGGGCAACTTGTATCAAACTATCAAAGTTGATGATCGAGGGAGCATGGCCTAGAGCTCTCATCGCTATTATGAAGGTGTTGATTAGGGCTATGCCGTTGGGCAGAATTTGTGAAGGGCAAAGCGCTAGATGGTGGTAAATGGTAGCGGCGGAGTGAGCGATAGGGAACCTTAAGCCCCCAGCCAAGACCGCATCCCAGTAGACCGTTATCATTCCCGGTGGTGGTTGATTTGCCCTCTCCCCCTCCTCAGGGAGTCGCATGGGAAATACCGCTTCATCCCAGTAAGCTTTTGCCTTCAACTCCTCTAGATCATCGAGCATCAAAATACTCTCAATCTCATCTGGAGATTTATCCGTCTGATGGAGGTTATCTTGCCTTACTCGAGTAGCAGGATCCTTTCCTCTCCTTTGGCGCCTTCTGGAAGGTTCAGCCTCAAATGGACGCCCGGATGGCCCTGCTTCACCCTCAGGGGCCATCATGGCTACTGAGATTCTATGATCTTGAGGCCTCACGGCACTATTCAATACTGGGAATACTCTCTCCCCCTGCCTTTGCATTTCCATTACATTGTGCATTTCCTCAAAAAGGTCGTTCAACCCTCCGGGAGCACGCTCGTTCATCCCTTGAACGGCGGCATTCACCTCTTCTTCCCCGGCATCAGCCGGAGCCTGGGCCACTGGAATCGCCATGGGAATCTCATCACTGGGGGACGCTCTAGCCATGGGAACAGTAGTAGGAATGTCTCCATGAGGGGAAGAGCTCCCCACCGACATCTCATCTATTTCCCTTACAAAGGCATCGGCGTTATGGCCAGCCATGTTTGGGTTTTGGTTTTTGGGGAAGAAGGATTCTGGGAAAGGTTTAATACCAGAGAAGAAATCCTCACTCAGAGAAATACTACTCTCTAGCAACCAGGATCTAAAGTTAGTAAAGAAGAATAAGTGCTTAAGGAATTTTACCCGGAAAGTTGAAGAACGGGAACTCGCCGGAACTTGGGAAAATTGCAGAAGATTTGTTGCAGCATATGTGCTTGAAAGGGATGAGTGCGTGAAAGAGGTTCAAAGACTCTGCAATTCCCTATTTATAGGGGAGGATTTGCATTGATTAGGGCTTAGGATTTCAAATGGCAATCATTTCCCGCCTAGGAAATCCCCCCACTTTTGGTAACCGTCTCACGTCTCCCGGAGTGCACGCGCCCACGTTCCCACTCAGCATTAAATGCGGACTTGACAGCATTTAATGCAGTGTCAGTTTGTGTCCGTTACAGAAGGCCAGCAGTCTCCTCGCTGGTAATGGCCTGGCCCTAGGATATTCAAAATTCAGAGCTCCTTCTTTATAAATTCTACAGTACGCTCGAAGCGATACTACAGAATTTGGGGGGCAAAATGATGAGACCTAAAATCACTCTCGAATCAGAGCCGTCCACGTGTCAGCACACCGCTGACTAAAGCCCAGACGCTTGCCTTGATGGGCTCGTGGACCTTCCCAGCCCACTCATTTGCCAGCTAAAATAGACCGTTAAGCCTCGGACGACTATTTAGGTAAAGGGCCAGAGCCGACGAGTTTGACGCTCGTACCTCGGCCCTCAGGGTTACCCTTCTCAGGGAAGCACCCATATGGGGGGTCCCATGTTGACGCTCGGGATCTTGGCGCTCAAGGGTCATCTATCGTGGGGAGCCCATCCGTGGATTGTTCGAGCGTCATCAACGCTCGGGAATGACCCTACCTCTCATGCGATGGATCCTAGCCTTCACAAGAAGGCATTAGTCCCTCATCCCACTCGACCCTCGTCAGCAACCTCTGATACAAAGGTACTGTGCACCTTGCACCTGACACGCCGTCTCCTTTTCTGGAATGTCATTCTCACCCCACCAAAGGTTGCCGCGTGTTAGGGCAACACAGGTTTGGGACCACGTGGTCAATTTACCCATTTACCCCCATCCCTAACATATAAATAGAGGAGAACCCATGCATTCTCCCCCAAGTCATCTTCTTCACAAAATACCACATAACCGAACTGGGCATCATTTTTCCTCTGCATCTGCATATTTTCCAAAGCTTTATATACCTCACCATTTTCTGCACTTTTGCTGCACGATTTCTTGGTGTTATCTTAGCTGGAAGAACCCACGTTCATTGGAAACCCAGTTCCTGAGGCTCTTGCGCCTATGATGGTCTTCCCTCCTACATACAAATTCTAAAGTGTTTGGTGTTTAAATCCTCCATAAGTTCCTGCACCATCAATATCAGAGTTTCATTCTTAAACAACTACCAAATTCTTTCTTTTTAATCTTAAAGAATAAATATAATCTCTTGGTCAAAAATATATAATAAAAAAGGTTCTATAATGATGTTCTTTAGCTGACAAGGATCGGTTTAAACTTTAATTGCTTTTTTACTTTGTTGGTTGGGATGAGATGACATAGATAAATACTGAGATGAGTGGCGGGATGTGATGGTGGATTGTTCATCCCATGGGAAATATGAGATGAATAATCAACCTTTTATCTCATATCATCCCGGGTCGTGTCATCAATCCTGAACTCACAAAAATATTAGTAAACATAAATTTAAGTAGGATTATTAATCTAATCCTCCTTCATCTACAAAGTAAACATACAATAAATCGTAGGGCTGTCAATGGATCGGATTTTAATCCGAATCCGATCCGAAGTTTAGTATATTCGTCCGATAAAAATATTCGATGGATCATATCCGATTATAAATATTCGTTATCCGAAATAAATGGAGCGAATATGGAAGTAATGAATCTGAATCCGATTATATATAATATTTAATTAAAATAAATTATTTACTACTACATAATATTAAGTAAAATGACTAAAATTTATGATTTTCACATAATTATCACTTTAAACAACAATAAAATTTGAATTATTTACTCTAAAAGTATATATTTTCCTTTATTAATAAGTTTAAATTAATTTATTTTAAACTAATATAAATAAAATCATCAAATAATCCATTAAATAATTATTATTTATTAATATTATGTAATTATATTTATTCTTTATATTAAATTTGTTAAATAAAAATATTAAATTTTATTGCTAATCGGGTCGGATCTTTAATCGGATATAATCCGATCCGATAATACACGGATTCAAAATAAATGAATCCGAATCATAGGATTCGGATTCGGATCTGGTCGTCGGATCCTCTTGTCGGATCCGGAATCCCCGAATCCGACCCGTTGACAGCCCTAAATAAATGGTTTAATGAATTTATTTTTTAAACCAAGGATGTGAGTTGGGCCGTAGGAGTGTGTATTAAAAAAAAAAAATTTAATCACTTTTACATTGGGCCAAGATTATCAGGCCCAACATCAAAACTGGCTTCTAGAACTCTCTTCTTTAGTTACTCACTTTTCCCCTTTCAGCTCCGACATACCAAAACAATCGCTACCTCCGGTTTCGAGTTCTTCTCCGCCGCCTTTACGTCGTCGTTTTTAGAGGTTCCGACATTCTCTCTCAGCAACAATGGCGACCGTTATGCAGAAAATCAAGGATATCGAAGATGAGGTAATTTGCGAAAGTTCGAAATATGATGAGAGTAATCAGGATTAATGCCCTTCTGTTGAATATTTGATCTTTTAGTGTATGGTGTTCGTTGTGTTGATATTTTGGGTTTGGTGCGATTGTTTGTTTGTTGCTAGAAGTGATGTTCAAGCTGATACTAATTAACTAATAATGTTCAGGGGAAGATTAGTTTTTTTTTTCTTGGTTCAGTTATTCGAAGCATAGGCAGAGTAGGATTTGGAAGTATTTGTAGTTTAGAGAATTGATTCTATGGTTTCTCCTTTCATGAGTTTCTGAATTGATTAATTGGCGGGATGGATTGTTTCGTGGCATTTACTTTTTTTGTTTGTTGTTTGTGTTCTCATAAAGTATTGAACAAATGGAGCTGCTAGAGTTCTGAGGTGCTTATTTAATTATTATTTGAATTAATGATCTTTCTCAAGCTAGTTTGTGTGTCTTTTTGCTGTTCATGGTTGTAAAGTTTGAATCTTTGGTTTGTTTTATTTCCTATTGCACTTGCCTTACTTCTAATCTGTATGATGATGTTTAACAATGCCGTTTTGTCCTTCTTTATCTTGTTACAGATGGCAAGAACTCAGAAGAATAAAGCGACTGCACACCATTTGGGTTTGTTGAAGGTACACTTCATAATGCTTGTCTTTCTCTTTTTTCCTTGATTGTTGTCTTTAACATTGATATAAAATAATTACATTGTACATACTAATGACTGCTGTAGAAGATTTTAGTGAAGCAGAGATTTTCATCTGCCAATTGTAGAACAAGAACCTTTACCCTGTAAATTTCTATTCGAATGGAGTGAAATTGAGTGGAATGGTATATGTTCAATTATCTCATAGCATTTAGAGATGCAGTAACTTTTGGTATATAAGTTCTTCTATAAATGGAGGTCCTAATGGGGCGTATGTTAGCTGAATTTCTGTATAGAAAATACTTAAATTATTTTATTGATGGTTGCATGTTTCGTCGGTAAATATTACGAAACATTGTAGTACTACACTTGTGTGGTGTCAATGAAATAAATGGGAAAGTCTGTTGAACATATTTCAACTGATAGTTCTGGTGGTCACTGGTTTTGGCTAATATCCTCCAATTGAGTGCATTAGATTTTCATCTCATATATTTGATCAATTAGTAGGAAATAGCTAAGTAGGAAGGATCATATATAGGGAAGCTTGCCTATGTTTTCAGCTGCAAAACTGCAACATCTCAGAGTTATCTCTCTGACCTCTCTCCCTAGAACTCCTTCCACATTGTGAATTACAGTTTAGCTGAGCATGCCCACCCTATGAATTAATTTATCTAAAGCACACAATCCTCGATTTATCTTCACCAACTTGCATCTGAATTTTAGAGATTGTTGAGATAAACCTGTGTGAAATGGAATTCTCTAATGGAAACAGGCAGTTTGAGATGAGCGAGTCCATTCATTTTTAGTTATACTCTGCATATTGGATGTCTGGTCTGGTCTCAAATGCTTATTTGTTTCTTGAATCGCTTATAATCTTTTGTATATGATATAATTTGATGGAAGTGCACTCATAAATAACGTGTGTGTATATATACTTGCTTGTAAACTCTTTTCTGGGATTTTGGTGGTTTGTGTAACAACTATCCATTGCTCTGATGAGTTGGGAGTTTGTTTATGCTGAACTGGTCAATTGCCAAATGCTAATCTCTTTTCTGTGTGTTATCTGTTCTAGGCTAAGCTTGCAAAACTTCGGAGGGAAATCCTTACACCTGCAACCAAAGGAGGTGGTGGTGCTGGAGAAGGCTTTGATGTTACGAAAAGTGGTGATGCAAGAGTTGGCCTTGTGGGTTTCCCTTCAGTTGGGAAATCAACTCTTTTAAACAAGTTAACTGGAACTTTTTCCGAGGTTTGTAAGTCTTGAGTATTGTTGTTGTTGGTGTTTTACTTTATTTGAGGATGTAAGTGAAGAATCATGAGCTACTATGTTTGGCATGGCAACTAGTATTAGTTTGGCATTTTTTTAAGTTCTTGATGTATTCGGGCTATCTGTTAGTGGGTAACTATATTATTCTTCTATATGTATCATAAAGTACTACTTGGATTATTGCCTGTTTACCACAGAACCACATGACCCTTGCAACAACGATTGGAAATTGAAGACATTACTTTGGGTATATGAATTCCTGTTGTTCTTTAGAGTAATTAGTTTGTTTCTACTTGACAAGTAATGGTGGACGGTTAAAGAAAAGAGACATAAAAAAGGAGGTTTTAGAATTCCTTTCTCTTTTTTTCGTGCAGCCATTGCCTCAACTTTCCTCTTCTTCTTCTTTGCCCGACTACTACCCTAAATTTTGTTCAAGTTGCAAAAGCTTCAATAATGAACTTCTCTATGCTCTTTTTGCAGGTTGCTTCATATGAGTTTACTACTTTAACTTGCATTCCTGGAGTAATCACATATCGAGGAGCTAAAATTCAGGTACTATCATATCTGATGTGGGTAAATGAAGTTTGGTTAGGTGGGGAACTAAGATATTGAGTTTAAATGCATTTTACACTGTCGCAGCATCCCCTCTGCTGTCTCATGGACATTGGTTGACATTTGGTTGACTGGACTAGTTAATGTGTTGTTAAATGCATATTTCTCTATATTGGCATATAATTGCAAGACAATAGTTATATGTTTCATAATATTGCATGGCCATCAAGAAAGAGTCATTTTTTTTTTTCATACCTCTCCCTTATTCTAATTGAAAAATGATCATATTCATAACGAGTATGAGAGTTGAAAATATCTTTGAAGATTTCCAGTTGAACTTGATCATGATTTTTGTTTTTAAAATTTTTGTCATGCTATGGTTTGGTATTAAATTGCTTCGAAACTTGAACGTTTTGGAAAAGCTCTCTGAAATTTCTAACACCAGTTTTGTTATTATTCCTGATTGACAGTTGTTAGATCTTCCTGGGATTATTGAAGGTGCCAAAGATGGCAAGGGTCGTGGTAGGCAGGTAGTCTACAAATAATTGACTGCTGACATGGCATTTAATTGTTTTCTTGGTTCTTATTACCCTCTATCTCTGGGCTTGCTGCATTCTCCTTGGGTTGCAATGTTTATATTCATTGTTGCATTTTTTGACGTGGTTTTAATTGCCTATTTTTTTATTGATGATTGGAAGTGGTCTTGTGAATTAGGTAATCAGTACGGCTCGGACATGCAACTGCATCCTGATTGTTCTCGATGCAATAAAACCAATCACTCATAAACGTCTGATAGAGAAAGAGCTCGAGGGATTTGGTATAAGGTAACATGCATATTGTTGTGATAAGTTTGTTGTGTTGTTGTGTTGACACTTAATTGTCATCTAGGTGTCTATCATAATTGATTTTAAACTATTCGTTGCCATTTGTCTACCTTCTATGTAATTGAAATTGATACCTTATAATATTTGTGCCATAAAATTACATTCCTAAATTTCTTGTTCTTCATGAACAGATTAAATAAAGAACCACCAAATCTGACGTTTAGGAGGAAAGAAAAGGGTGGAATCAATCTTACATCTACCGTTACAAATACACTTCTTGATCTTGATACTGTGAAGGCTATTTGTGGTGAATACCGTATACACAATGCTGATATCAATCTTAGGTATGATGCAACAGCTGATGACCTCATTGATGTCATTGAGGGCAGTAGGGTCTATATGCCTTGCATCTATGCTGTCAACAAGATCGATCAGATTACTCTTGAAGAGCTCGAGATCTTGGACAAACTTCCACATTATTGCCCAGTCAGGTATGACCTGCCTAATTCTGTAATGGTAAACGTATATATATTGGGGGAACTCTGAATTTAAAAAATCAAAATAGTGAAATTGCAGTGAGTTTACATATATTTCATTCCAAATCCTAGATTACAAAATTTTGCATCAGCTCATTTATTCTTTGTTGGCATTATTATTTACTTCCATTTTTGCTTGATGGTTGTGCATTTTTTGTGTTGCTTCTCTTTTGCGATTTTTCTTTCGGCCTTTATTCGCTATGATATATGTAGTATCAGAAGTTCAGTTGGTGTATATGATAAATTTATAATCTTCTAACTATTTGCTTGTTCTTGTGACGTGTAAATGGATTGCTACAGTGCTCATTTGGAATGGAACCTGGATGGTCTACTTGACAAAGTATGGGAATATCTAAACTTAACTCGCATATACACAAAGCCGAAGGGGATGAATCCAGACTACGAAGATCCTGTCATATTATCATCAAAGCGAAGGACAGTTGAGGATTTCTGCAACAGAATCCACAAGGACATGCTCAAACAATTCAAATAGTATGTTCCATAAATCCCTTGCTTGTTCCCAACGTTTAATTAAGTTGACATTACGGTTATTCTTGAAATTCTAATGACGTTTTAATTTTCTTTTTTCCATTATTATTCGACCTAACAATTTTATTCAATAATCTGTAGTGCGTTGGTTTGGGGTTCAAGTGCGAAGCACAAACCACAGAGAGTGGGCAGGGTAAAATCTTGTGAACCTATCAGTTCATCTCTTTATAATTTATTTCTCTTTTCTTATTTTGTGCTGAAATCCAAATTATTGATATTTTGTCATTCTGTTTACAGGAGCATGAATTGGAAGATGAAGATGTCGTGCAAATCATCAAAAAGGTGTAATCTTTCTCAACTTTTCATATCAAAGCTAAGAGAACGTTTGGGAGTGTATCATTTGGTCGTTGAGTTGGTATTTACATAGCAAAGTAAGTAGAAACGAAGAAAAAAGATGGCTTGATTTGTAATTTATGTGCTTTTATGCTCAAGCCATCTTGCTGCTGGTTTAGGAACTAGTAGATTTTGAATTTCTTCTGCATCTTCGTTTCCCCTTACATCATCTGGTAACTAGAGAAAGTTTTGTTGTCCATTAGTTCCCTCGAGGCAAGTCGGTTTACTTTGTACCCGGAAATTGTCCGAGTTTTGAACCTCGTTTATGCATTGAGTGGTTCAGATTGTGATGTATTTTATGTAATCAAAGATAACATTTTTGCTTCGACATATTCATGAGGTTTGTTATAATTACACAAATTTCCCTTTAGGTTTGACGTAATTACACAAACTTCCCTTGTGATTTTAAAGACATTCTCTCCGAATGAATTTACTAGTTTGCCTTTCTTTACCCAAATCCCCCTCGATTGCTTCATTACTAGTTTGCCTTTCTTTAAAGTAAACTACAGAAATAAGGTAGTAGAAAGTGACACTTAACCACCAAAATGACACAAATACCAGTACCCCCCATCACACAGAATGGAACGAACACGGTAACACAATTGCAGTTTTATGTTCAAAATAGCCATAAGAAGTATTATACAGAAACAAATATATGTGGAGTATACAGTCAAGTCGAAATTTATACATTACGCAAGAAACAGCATTACTCTGTTATAAACGGGCATCTTCACAAGCCAATGTCGAGAAAAAAAGAACCAGTCATGTAATGTAACAAAATCACAGCATGGATCATCAAATTCCTATTTCCAGCAATGAAAATGGCGTTGAATTACATTATTGACAGAGATATTAGGAAAATACACCGAAAAGGACTCCTATGCTTTGACGCAGCAGTTGAAGTAGCTGAATATACTCCTCCTCGCCTGCAGCAAACGTCCACACACAACACAATTATTACAACAAACACCGTGCAGAATTGAAATATTTTAGGTATAGAAACATGTCAAAACAATAGAAGAGTTCGATGGGACACATTTGGTAGTTATGAAAACATATTCTTGCAAGAAACAAAATCAGTTGCACCAATCATACCACAGAGTGTAATACGCCGAGTGATTGACGACAATATTAGCTTGGCAAAAACAAATATTTCATATTTCTTGAGACAATAATTGCATGTGCACCAATAGTACATCCATGTGGTCCAAGTGAAAACTGGATTCTTGTGAATATAACAAGTGCAAAGGCATATATTGCTGTCTTCATCACACAAATCAATTTTTCAGCAATTTTTTGTCCATTTCTCATGTGCTATAGCCTATAGGTTTCAGCAATGAATGGTCACCCACAATTTAATCCGTGCCAAATTCTAAAGCATAATATATATAGGTTATTAAACCATTTGTAGTCCCAAAAAAGTTTTAACTTTATATGAATAAAACATTAAGAGTGATAATAGTTTAGATGTCGAAGTGTAACAACAACAAAAATAAAGTAAAGAGGGTAAAATAAGAATCGAGCATATTTTGGGCGATAAGAAGACATTTTCGCCCTCACCCGGAGTTTTAGATGATCGGGTCTAAAAGGTCATAGTTGATAGTTCCAATGGCAAAATGGTTTCTTCATAGAAAATATTTTGGCACAAATAATTTTTTAAAAGGATTCACTCTAAGGTTGAGAAACAATAATTTGTTTTTCTCAAGTAGATTGGTTAAAAAACATGATAGTATTCGTACCAGGGATTCATAAATATTAATTTCCACAAAAGATTATCATACAAGCACCCAAACATTTGGTACTTGCCAGCTATTGACCCTACATATGCCTTTTGCAGTATTTCAATCAATAATTTCCATGTACAAATGCCCCCCACTTAAATCTTCAATTCCAACAACCAACAAACAAATGTGAATATTAATTGCAAAAAGTTAAATATATGTGTAAAAAAAAAAAAAACATTAAATGGAGAGCCAAGAAATAACATACTGTTGGAGAATGGTTCTGGTGATGATAGTCTTCATGATGATGATGATCAATATGGGTGGTGTTCGAGCTTCTCGTTGTTGGTGCAATTAGCTCTTCCTCGTTACCAATACTAACCCTCGATGGTTCCCTTTTGTTTTGCTTCCTCATTTCTCTGATTTTCGAGAAATCCATCGAGTAATCGGGCAATGGCCCCTTTTGGTCCCAATCACCAAATTGTGGAACAGACAGCCATGGTGCATTCTTCTACACATAAAAGGGAAACTTATTATGGTTAATATAATCCATTAAGTAAAAACAATTCCAATATAATCAGTTAATCACCATTTAAACGGAGAAGCTATAGCTAATTATGATTGCATATATTTCTCTTGTTTCGTATAGATGATCATGTGCAGGTTGCTCAAATGATTGAATACGGTTTAGACTTTAGAGAATATACAACTCATTAATTGTGATGTTAAATAAAAACAATTGCATAATTACACGTAAAATACAATTTCCGGGTTTTTTCTCTCAGTCAATGATCATAAAGCAATCACATTATGATTAATGATTCCCAAACAGAAAAGAAAAGAAATAGTCTTCATTGAAAGACAGCTATTTGAACAAGTAATACAGGAAAATTTCTGCTCTGAATATTCAAGCCTAATATAATGACTCCGGTTGTCATCTATAATTGACTTTTGCATCTCTCTTAGCTTACCGTGCAAAAGTTGACAGCTTATAAGATAATATGATCTTTCCAGCTAATACATTCGTCGAAAAGATTTAAAAAACTTGAGAAACTATTCATATAGTCAAAGAAACAAACAAAAGAATGGTAAAGAAACTCATCCAGAATTGGTCTTAAAACATATATAAAACTAGATTAAGAAACTCAAGAATAGGTCACTATGATTCAACATTTGACTGTAACTCATCAGGCTTGCATCAAGTGATCAACATCATGTTATGTTAGTTTTACAATATATACATACATATGTGTGTGTGTGCTTGATAAATTGCATATAACACAAACAACCATTGCCAGAACAAGAACTAATACACTCACATGCTTAAGATGAAACTCTACAAATTACAAAAGGCAAGCTAAAAGTTAGCAAGATAATCACCCTAATCATTTCAATAGACAAAAAAAATCCACATTTTCTTTCATTAATGTGTATAATCAAACTTCCACATTCTTGAACTTTCAGAAACTTACATTTAACACATGAAACCAGAGCAAAACCATTCTCAAGATGAAGAAATCAAAATCAAAAGGAAAAATCTTGAATTCAAGAAAGCCTAAATTTTACCTCCTTGCGATCCTCCATCTGTCAAGAACTAGCAAAAAAGCTTTGATTTTTCTTCACAATATAGACACCCTTTTCTTCAAAACACAGATTAAACACCGAAAACAACAATTCTTTATGCTATTTTCGCTTTCTAATAAAGGAAAATTGTTGAAAAATAAACACGAACTGGGAATAAAAATCCAAACTTTAAGGCTGAAGAATGCTTTTGGGCTCCAACTATGAAGAAATTCAACAAATGAGTGTGAAGAAGGAGTATATATAGGAAGATGCTTACTTAACAGGAGCTGATTTTGGGTCATATTTACAATGGTGCCACTGGAGATTCACACGGTTTGGATCACCAATAACCATACTGGCACTTGCCTTTTCCAGCCTCCTCGCTTAGCTGTGTCTGACTCTGCATAAATATTGGTAATCTAAAGTAAGAAAATTATTTATATATATATATGTATATATGAATATAAATATTTATGAATATTAGATATCTATTATAAGAGATTATACTTAGGTTTGGCTCTATATTATTCTTTTGTATAAGTTTATATTTATGTTAATTACCATTTGTTTCATGTAAGTTACCTTTCAAGTGAAAGTGATTATGATTGATCTCACAAAATTGTTTTTGCAAACGGGTAATTCTAACTCGAGTTTGGCTCGATTAAACCTCTATAACATGGAGACGAGTGTTTTATACTTGTCGTTTGGTTGATAAAAAATTTAAAGAGAGTGACTAATTAAATGACAAGTATAATATATTTATATTGCAGTTGATTGAGTTCGAACGAATCAGGTTCGGATTAGAATTTTCTTTGCAAACTATGAATTTGTCCGAGAACGGAACCCACATTGCTATCAGCAAACAAGTGGTTAGTAAAAGGCTAAAGCGTCCTATTTTTACTTCCAATGGGTGGAGCTTATTCCCCACGACGTGGAGTCCTAAAAGAGCTTCGCATACATATGTCGAGGTCGTGAGACGACGTCTAAATGAGAAGTTATGTCCGTTCGAAATTTTAAGAACAAACACTAAACACATCATCATACTAAAAGAGCTTCGCATACATATGTCGAGGGTCGTGAGACGACGTCTAAATGAGAAGTTATGTCCGTTCGAAATTTTAAGAACAAACACTAAACACGTCATCATACATAAATAAATTTAACGCATACAATATAACAAGTGCAATCATACTAACATAATGCAAATAATTTATTGTTTTTAGCTAAAAATAATTTTCATTTCTGTTATTTTTGCTTAGAATAAAACGGAACAAATCGTTTGACGTATGTATTAAGCCGGTTTTTATTAATTTTTAGGGTGTTTTTTAATAGTTTAATATATTTTTAAATTTGAAAATTTACTAATTCCAATAATTGATGAGGGAATAATATTTGGACTAATATATGGTTTTATGCATGCATTTTTATCTTTTTTTGGGTACAAATTTGTTGTACATGTCAGCTCACTCATGTGCTCTCTGTCATTCTCAACCATGTACTTTAACTTAATACAAATAAATTATTAATACACCTAACTAAAAAAGGAATATTAACATTCTCTTTGAATTAAATTTAATAATAATAATCACTTACTTTTTAAATATTATTTTTGTTAATCCCGTAGTGCATTGTGAACTGGAATTTATAGAAATAATATAAAGTGGATCAATATCTTACATTTCCCAACACAATATCTTTACCATATGGTTGTCCACAAAATACAAAAATATAATTGTATAAAAAAAAATGCTAACTTTGGTATATCAACAAATTCATTTTAGTGATTTTGGTATAAATTTTTTCCTCATTCAAAAATACAATCCACAATTCCAAAAATTTACAATTTAATATAGTTTTTCATCAGAAATCATCAATCCCCACCGGAAAATCGTTAATAATTTCGGTACAAACTTTCTTTCGGTGAAAAATATAATCCACAACTTAAATTTTTTTTTCATTTTAATGCAACTTTTCATCAAAAACCACCAATTCCCACAAAAAAACCGTGCATTAAATTTTTTTCAAATTATGAATTAATATTTTCACCGAAAAAAGTTTGTATCAAAACTACTAAAATTGGTCAGTTGGTATACTAAGATTATATTTTCCCATGAAAAAAAAAAATATTTGTGTAACCAATAACAATCAATTTTCTTAACTATTTAAAAAAAAAAAGAAAAAGAGTAGATCCCAATTGAAATTCTCGAACATTTACATTAATTACGAAAAATGTGACCAAGGAAACATTGTAATAATCTCTATTTAAGTGATGATGATACGATAGAAGAAATGTGCTTTTATCTATTTTATTCTTCTGCCATATACATTCATCATGAAACCCTAATTACCCAATCATATAGTTTTTTCCCACTCATCCAGAAACCATCGGGCTGGACCAACAACTGACACGAATAACCATCGCAGAACTCAGCTGCAATCCCAAAATTAAGAACGTCTTTCTAATGATTTTTTTTATTATGGTATTGCAATGTTTGTCTTTTTATAGGGAAATTTGAAGTAATTATAGGTAATCATATTCTCATAATGGGTCAAGATTTTTCATGTTGGTATAATTCATGAATAAAAAAAAAGGTAATGAAATTATTTCAATATAATTATAATACAAGATAATTTACCTTGATTCTTTTGATTTTGAGTACTAGATCTTCAATATGTTAATAAGTAATTAATATATTGGTATTGGCTCCTTGTTTTTTCTTCTTAATTACCCTCTCCAAGTTTTTCCTTAAAACGGCCTTCCATATTATGGTATAATAACTAATAAGCTTGCCATAAAACAAAACAGAATCTTCTTTGTATTTGATTTATGGTAGTTTATATTACAAAGATTAATTGCAATAATAATCTTTGAATCCTCTTATCTTTTTTTTTTTTTTTTTTTTTTTTTGTTGGTAGGAAATGAACCAAGAGTTAAATATTATAGATATTCTGATAAGATTAATAATTGTGGGTACATTTATGTAGAGTGAGCGATACCACCCAACGCCTTAATCGTGGATCAGTACGCTCTAGGGATGTATACGAACCGAATCGAATCGAACCGAATTTTGCTGTTTTTTTCTGGCTCGAGGTTCGGCTCGAACTTATTTTGTTCGGTTCGGGCTCGTGTTCGAGTTCGATGAACTATATTTTTCTGATTCGAAGTTCGGTTCGTCCACTGGTTCGAGTTCGGTTCGACTCGGGTTCGGCTCGGTCTCAAATTCGAACCGAAGATATAATATTTATAAAAAAAATAAAAAATAAAACATTATAATATATTCATATATATATATAATTTTTTAAAATATAATAGGTCGGCTCGCGAACCACGAACAAGAATAAAAAAGTTCGGGTTCGAGTTCGAGTTCGGTTCGACCTCGGTTCGAACTTTTCGAATTCGAATTCGAACTTTAACCAGCTCGATTCGGTCAGCTCGCGAACCGGCTCGGTTCGTATACATCCCTAGTACGCTCTGATCGGAGCACCGCAAATACGTTTTACATTATACATTATTATATCTTTATTCAATGATTTATAGTGCAATCATGTACCCTCTCTCATTATCAATCATGTGAATAGATTATTAAACCTAATTAAATAATTAGATAATTAATTAATTACATATATATTTTTTTTCCTTTTTTTGGGGTGGGGTGGTTGGATAGCCCATATGTGACAGTTCATCTACAGTGATATAGTCTTCAGTTGGGCTAAGTGGCCCAAAATAAATTGCTGGTCGTGGGCTAAATAGTTGGACTTTACATTAAATTATTGATAGATAGAGTTTGGGGCCTTTGGGCTAATATACTGTATTTTTTAAGAAATTCTAATTCAATCAACGAGATTTAACGAATTATATGACAAATATGTATTATATTTACTATTTGATTGGCGACATACCTTAAATTCACAGTAACACTACACTGACTCGATCGTAACTAAGTTTGAATTAGAATTATCTTTTTTTTTTTTTTGTCAATATTAAAATTATCTAACTGTTAATATCAGAAGCAAGCAAATTTTAGTGGAGTCAAATCCATTTTCCTTTTACTGAATTCAATTATAAATAAGGGTGTTGGGTATGAAAATAGGCAACCTAACTAATACGATATTCAAATTCGAATCCGTTTTCTTTTAACATAATTGGTTAAATTAATAATCTTATATGTTTACACTACACTATCTAAATACAAAAGTCAATTCAATGTGCTTATAATTGCTTTAGAAAAATCTCTTCTTTGTTTTTGTCATGACATACAAATATCAATTAAATGGTCTATAAAGACTCTAAACTAGTCTACTATCTTTGCTACACCACTCAATTCTTGCCTAGAGACAAAATAACAAAGCAAAAAGTCATGCAAATCTCTCTCTTCTCTCTCTGTATATATTCAAAGGATATTTATGGATATATAGAATTTGAATGGTTGATAGTTGATACACCATGAGGGAAATAAATGAGAGGATGGGAATCATTTCCTCTTCCTTTGTGTGATGGAGTTTTGCACCACAACACACACTTTATCTCAACATATCAATCCAATTTACATAGGCCACATGTATTTTTTGGTAATGGCCCACTTGTTTCTTGTATATATAGATATATATGTATATATATATATTAGTGACGAGATATTCAAATATGATTTTACAAAAGATCAAACTAAAATGGGTTTATTTGTAATTTTCTAAACTTAGAAGGGTAGGTTGTGTAATACTTTCATCTAAAAGGGTGTGAATTGTAATTATTTAATTTCGTAGGGAATAGAATATATAAATAGAATTATTTTCTCTAATAAAAATTATCAAATTTTTTGGTCATTATTATAAAAAAAAACTTATGAAATAATATTTACACTTACCTTGAAATGTATAATTTCACCATAATTACCTATAGTTAGACATTTTTTCCTTTTGTTTACATAAAAATCATGAATTATCTAAAGGCAAGAAAATAAAATAATTTGCACATATTTTTCACCAAGAAAATTAATATTTTGGGTAAATATTTTACTTATTTTATAAGTTTTCATTCCATTTCCTTTTTCTTTATTGATTATGCATGGTATTTTCAATTATATATCATCATTATCGACTTTGATCTACGAACACTTCTAAAAATATCATTTTATCATATCGTGGTATTGGATATACTTATTAATCACCAAATTCGACACTTTTCACGTGAAAAATTCAAAAAAAATAAAATCGTATTATCGTATCCGTATCCGTATCCATATCCGTATCCGTTTTATAGATTATCAATAGTGCTTCAATTTGGTAGTGAAAAGACATTTATACCCCTGGAGACCACACTCCCTCCATTGCTTCTTCACCCTCAGCCCTCCCTCTATCTTCTTCAATTGAGCTCTGAGGGAGAGAGAGAGAGAGAGGCAGAGGGAAAAGCAGAGTGTTTGAAGCTCTCTATCTTTCTCTCTCACACACTTGACTCCATGGACTTAGCCTCTAAGCTCCAATTCATGGATATCCGTTCAAGTTTCCTAGCCGGCACCGCCACACGCTCCTCCTCATTCCCCGCCGCCCTCCGCCCCCTCCACCGCCCGTCCTCTGCCGTCGCAAATCCGTCCTCTTTGAAACCCACCACTGCTTTCAAACACCCACTTCGTATTTCCGCCAAATTGCACGCCGTAGCCACCGAAACATCCACCACTACCCTCGAGGAGGACATAGAATCCATTTTCTCCGACAACAATTCCGACTCGTCGGAGGTTAACTACAAGCGGGGGAGTAACAAGAACTCCACCGGGGCTTCCACCATTTCGTCCGGAGTGAAGCTGGAAAATGTGAGCAAAAGCTATAAGGGGGTAACCGTGTTGAAGAACGTCAATTGGGAGGTGAAAAAGGGGGAAAAGGTGGGATTAGTGGGCGTTAATGGCGCGGGGAAAACGACCCAGATGAGGATTATATCCGGATTGGAAGAGCCGGATTCGGGGAACGTGATTAAGGCGAAGAACAACATGAAAATCGCGTTCCTGAGCCAGGAATTTGAGGTTTTGTCGACGAGAACGGTGAGGGAAGAGTTCTTGAGCGCGTTCAAGGAGGAGATGGAGGTTGCTGAGAGGCTGGAGAAGGTGCAGAAGGCAATTGAGAAGTCTGTGGATGATTTGGAGCTAATGGGGAGGCTTTTGGATGAGTTTGATTTGCTACAGAGGAGAGCACAAGCTGTTGATTTGGATGAGGTTGATGTTAAGATCAACAAGTTGATGCCTGAGCTTGGGTTTTCGCTGGAGGATGGAGATCGGCTCGTTGCTTCGTTTAGTGGAGGCTGGCAGATGAGGATGTCACTTGGGAAGATCTTGCTGCAGGTATAAGATTGAATTCTTGATATTGTAATTGTTTGGAAATTTTTTAATTGTTGGTTTAAAACTTTAAATCTATCTGTGTTTTTGATGAGTTGCTTTTTATATATCAGCAGTGTGTTATCAAGATGAGCAGATTTTGATATATGTTATGAAATAGTTTCTGAATGGAAAGTATGGGTGTAAGAATTATGTTTGCAGTGCTTGATGTTTTTATGGCAATTTTGAAAGGATAACGGCATAAACTTCTAGTTTGGAGGGTGATTTTGAACCTTTTTCAAAATCAAAGGCATTTTAATTACGTAGCGGGGGGGTGGGGCGACAGATTCACATTTTAATTAGAACTCATGTTGTAGATAGCTCTAGTGTTTGCTTATGATAGCTGAGTAGCTTCTTGACGATTTTATGGGAGTGTTTTGCAAAAACTTATGCTTTGGAAGAAGCCAAAGTCGTTTAAATTTGGAAGTATTGGAGATAAAAATACTAAATTACTTTTAAATAAAAGAAAAAAGAACCTCAAGGCTGAAAAAAGCACCCCAAAGGTACTTCTAGCTACTAGCTTATTGTGAGGAGAAGAAACAAAAGAAAACACCCGGTTTCTGCTTTTCTTTTCTAAAGCTAAAAGCAGAAAGTCACTTTTGTTTTTAGAGTTTGCGTTTTCCTCGTGACAATTTTGAAGGACATCATGGGTGGTCTCATTGCATGGGGGATGCAGCCTGGAATTTCTACTGGGGGCCAACATTGAATTACTTTCAAATATAAAGGCATATTAATTTATTTTTTAATTTTAGTATTAGCTGATCATTTGTGTCATTGTGTGCTAATCTGCAGGATCCTGATCTGTTGCTTTTAGATGAGCCCACAAATCATCTTGACCTTGACACGATCGAATGGCTAGAGGGTTATCTTCAGAAGCAAGATGTACCAATGGTGATCATATCCCATGACAGGGCTTTTCTTGATCAGCTGTGCACAAAAATTGTGGAAACTGATATGGGAGTTTCCAGAACATATGAAGGAAATTACTCTGATTATGTAATTGCTAAGGCCACGTGGCTCGAATCTCAGCTTGCAGCATGGGAAAAGCAACAGAAGGAGATTGAACAAACGAGAGACCTTATAAGCAGGTTAAGTGCTGGAGCAAATTCTGGTCGTGCTTCTACTGCAGAAAAGGTTCTATTTTCAATACTTCTTTTATATAATTTATGAATTAGTAGAATTTATCACGTGTTTTGGGGGTTATAAGTTCCTACTTATCTGTAAGTTCATTTCGTGTGTAATGATGAAAAATGTTGTTGTAAGTTTAAGATCATATAAAAACAATTTCATGAGATAGTAAAACAGCAGCCCGAAGGTGCTTCCAGCTTATAACTGGTGCAACAAAATACTACACTCCCGTCTCTGTTATTCATTAGTTAAAAGCAGAAAAATTACTTCACTTTTTGCAGTTTGCAAATAATGTCTTTATGTTGAGAAGTAACTCATATATATGTTACTATCTATTGTTTTGAATTAGACAACTTATAGGTTGTGTAAAAATAAGGTAGGGAAGTTTACTCTTTTGTAGTTTATAAGCTCCAAACAAGCTTTTAGTTTCGTGTGCTATCTGTACTCTTCCTACACTTGAGTGCTCAATATCTGGATTTATATTTAATATATATTTCTTATCCCTTTTTCATTAACTTCTTTTTCCCTTTTCTTATTCTTTTTTTCAAAATCTTGTGGCAACAGAAGCTGGAAAAACTTCTGACTGAGGAACAAGTCGAGAAACCCTTTATCCGGAAGCAAATGAAGATCAGATTTCCCGAGCGTGGACGAAGCGGTCGATCAGTTGTGTCACTGAAAGGTTTAAATTTTGGTTATGAGGATGAGGTAATCAACTTATTCCACACATAATTATAAATACTTCTTGTTGCATCAGCATTTTATAACTTTATTTAGTTTTAAGGTTTTGGTTTATAAGATACTCATTCATATATTGTTATATAATAAAGGGACTAAGGAGTTGTTGATGGGATAACACATTTGAAAATTATAATAAGATAACAATTTTGTGTGGAGAGTATTTTTTGTCACATTGTTTACATGGGAGGCTAGTATGCTGGACTTGTGGTATAGAAGCATGGAAAATTACAATCAGATCCTTAAAATCTGAATAACATGGGAAGTTTATTATGGCCAGAAAATTAGAATAAAAAATTGCCCGTTAACCAATGAGGGTTATTTAAGGATTTTCACTGATTTTTTACAATGGCATCAGCAAAAAATGTTAAAATAATTTGATGGTAGTAATGTAAACTCTCAATTAGAGGGTATTTTTGTAATTATTGAAACCTCAGAGTATTTCCTGTATTTAGGCCCAATCTCAGGAGCTGTTTGTGTAATCATTCCTAAATTTTATGTATATTCTTTGCCACCAGGTTCTATTCAAGAATGCGAATTTGACCATCGAACGGGGCGAGAAAATTGCTATTCTTGGTCCGAATGGGTGTGGGAAAAGCACACTGCTTAAATTAATTATGGGCATGGAAACCCCAGAAAAGGGAGAAGTTATTCTTGGAGATCACAATGTGTTGCCAAACTATTTTGAGCAAAATCAGGTTTGAATATGCAAATGTTTCATAATGAGACAGATCATTTTAAACTTTTTTTCTCTTTTCTTTTTTTCTGAAAAATGATTGTTTATATTTTCAAGGCGGAGGCGCTTGATTTGGATAAAACAGTTTTGGAAACTGTGGCTGAAGTTGCTGAGGACTGGAGAATTGATGACATAAAGGGTCTATTAGGCCGTTACAACTTCAAAGCTGATGTGCTTGACCGGAAGGTTTCCTTTCTAAGTGGTGGTGAGAAGGTAAATTACAATTTGATGTTATATTTGAATTGTCATATTTTGTGGCCTTTTTTTAGAAATTCTTCATTTTTTCCTTTTACAGTTGCATTACGAATACTTATTTCATTCCACACTATACTTAAATTTCCATTTTGCCCTTGTGCAGGCTCGGCTTGCCTTTTGCAAATTCATGGTTCAACCTTCGACTCTGCTTGTTTTGGACGAGCCAACCAATCATTTGGACATACCTACAAAAGAGATGCTTGAGGTTTGGTTTTTCTGTCATTCTTTTTCGTGCTTAGCAGTTCTTTACATTTATTAATTTTCGAAGTTCTCCTTTTTTGTTCTTTCATTAGGAGGCCATAAATGAGTACAAAGGAACTGTGATCACCGTTTCTCATGACAGATACTTCATAAAGCAGATTGTTAATCGAGTTTTGGAAGTAAAAGACGGGACTTTACAGGACTATGCAGGAGACTACAATGTAAGTCATGTTTCCACTATAAATTGTAAGCAAATTCACAAATGTCCTAGCTTGGTTTCAAAATTACACATATCTCCCCTGTACTTTATCTTCATCTCAAAATTATCCTGCTTTTCTGGTTATTACGTAGTTCATTGATACTATCTTTACATACAATCGTACAATTGTTTGTCGGTTATTACATGTAGTAACATACAGTTACTACGAGGTGTTTCAACTCCTTGTGTAAAAAATCATTCGAGTTTCCTCTTGTTTTGAAATTACACTTACCTCCCTTGTAATTTATCTCATTCTCACAAGTATCCCGTTATTTTGGTTATTACATATAATTAAATGATGCCATCAGTACAATTATCCCCATTTCTGTCTGTTATTACATGCACTAACATATAGTTACTACGGGGTGTTTTGATAGCTCGTATAAAAACCCCATTTTGAGTCTCTTGTGATTCGTGAATTCTGATTTACTCATTATTTTGGGGACAGTACTACTTGGAGAAGAATCTCGAAGCTAGAGAGAGGGAGCTTCAAAGGGAGGCCGAGATCGAGGAGGCTTCTCCTAAAGTAAAAGCCAAATCCAAGATGTCCAAGGTAAATGAACTTGGTCTATGTTTCGTGTTATTACTATCCAGCTTACGGACATAATCAGAAATTTTCATTCTATATGGGTGAAAACTGAAAAATTTCACAAATTATATACGACTTCCCTAACGAATACCTACTTTCATGCATTCTCGACCAGGCGGAGAAGGAAGCCAGGAAGAAACAAAAACAACAAGCATTTCAAGCTGCTAAACAGAAGTCAAAAAAGCTGAAGAATGCTAAGAGATGGAACTAAAAGCTATCAGCTTCATAGTTTTTCTTGAAGCTATTTGCTGCTTTTGCTAATCTTTGTAAAAAGCCACTTTCTTGATTTGTATATATACAACACACAAGTAAATTTATGGTTAGAAATGAGTGGAAATTGATTCATGTCAACTTGTTTCTTTCAAATATGATGATTACATCCCTTTGGAATAAGCCCACTAAATGGGAATTAGTTTATAAAGGTTGGTCAGGTATCAGATACATACTATATTATGTTTTGGAGCAAATTACATTTTTTGTCCCATAGGATTGAGCGATTTGCAATTTTGGTCCCGTAGGTTTCAATTTGTGATAATTTTAGTTCCAACCGTCAATTTTTGGATGAAACCGCTAAATGCATTTGTGAGGCAAAAGTCAAATAAAATCTTTGACAAGAAAAAAAAGGGTGGCCTAGCCTAGCTGATCGCGAGGCTCTTTCTCCCTCCATGAGGTATTGGGTTCGAAACCTAGGCAATACAACTTTTTTTTTTTTTGCCTGGGTTTCGAACCCAAGACAAATCCAAGACCTTTTTTTTTTGCCTGGGTTTCGAACCCAAGACCTCATGTAGGGAGAAGAAGTCTCGCGACCAGTTGGGCTAGACCACCCTTTTGGTTTTTTTTGTCAAAGATTTTATTTGACTTTCGCCCCACAAATGCATTTAACGGTTTGCGTCCAAAAATTGACGGTTGGGACTAAAATTGTCACAAATTGAAACCTACTGGACCAAAATTGTCAAATTCTAAAGGAATGAGACCAAAATTACAAATCGCCCAATCCTATGGGACCAAAAATGTAATTTGCTCTTTGTTTTAATTAGGCTTCTATTTTGCTTGACTATATGAATTCTTCTGAGTCCAAGTGGCACGAGAAAGGGGTTAATTATTTGCAGGACTTGCTGATGCTGGAATGGGGATGGGAGAGTTTTCAATGGAAGGATGGAAATGGTTTTTATTTAGAGCTCACTTCAATACATATGCAATTTGTAATTTTTTTCGACTTTATCTTTCATACTACAAATCTTAGCTATTTGGCTACGAGTTTGGTAGTGCAGGCTTCGAGGGACAAATTCTGCATTGTGACGAATATCATGAGGGAGAAGTTGAGTCTGATGGCTCAGCCAGATAGCAACTACGAAATTGACGGAAATATTGTATATCTTGTCCGTTGGCAACCCGAAAACATTACTCACCCCAACCGGTCGTACTGTGATATCCTTTGGTTTTTGGGACGGTGATTCGGTCATTCTGTGACGTACATTCTAATACTGAATCCCGGAAGGCTGGGCGCTTTGTTTGGAGGCCGGTGAATGGCCTTCTAAAGTCTGAGAGTATGAGGGATCAGAAGATTTTGCAGGTTCTTGAGCTGAACACCATCTGCTATGGCGTTTTGGTTGGCTATACTGAGGGGAAGATTGCTTCTGATGATGGTGTCAACATTGGTCCTGAGTTTCATAGGGACTTTCATCATTTGAATAGCCCAGAGATTAGTTTTATCGTGAATTTTACTGGGCATTTTTGTCATGGTTGCTTCTATGAACCTTTGTACTTTACGGATGTTATTTTATGAGGGAGGGGACCTCGTAAATAATCCCACGGTCTCGTTGGTTGGTTCACTTTTTTTTTTTTAAAAAAAAAAAAAAACCTTGTTTCTTTCAAATTATGTCATATTACCTTGAAACGGTAAGAACCCTCCAAAATTTTGATACTCTATCACTTCTTTATGTCGATTATCATGTTTGCTATTAACTTATACAGCTTGTAGGCTGCTGTGTTATGCAGAAGACATCTCTAAGTTCTGAATATAAAAGACTGCAAATGAGTTAAAATCTTCTCATACATTTACTAATTGTTTGGAAATCTTTACTTACTGACTTTTCTTCTCTCCAACAGAACTGGAAAAAAAAAACCTATATATAGAGAGAGAGAGAGAGAGTTTACATATATTTGTATTTATGATTCACGGACACTTCTAAAAATACTATTTTGTCGTCTCGTGTCATGTCGGACACTAGTGTCCGACACTCCTCACGTGAAAATTTTAAGAAAAAATCCGTATAGTCATATCCGTATCGTATCATATCCGTGTCGCCGTGTCCATATCTGTGCAAACATAGATTTGTATGCTTGGGGAGCCGATCAAGCGTTTGCTGTAGTGCGACTTCTAGCTTTAAAAATTGAAATTTTTTTGTGGTCTAGTGTGTTTTCTAAAATTAAAAATTAAAAATTGCTTTAGTGCGCCTTTTGTTACTTCAAATGTGTGTGGGAATGAATTTGTGTGAGAGAGAGGAAAAATGAGATTTGTTTATGAGGGTATGCAATGGAATTTTTTTTACATAAAATCAGATGATTTTTTAGGATATGCAATGCAGAAAAAAGTGTGTAAAAGAATATTTTAAATCAATGGTGATGGGCGGAGAACAAAGTTTTCCACCAGTTTCTACTGAAGAAGCTGACCTGCTACGGCGAAGCAAAAAGAAGGTCCGAACGGCGTCGGAAGCGGGTTTCGATGTGGACGAAGGTATTTCTACAACAGCACAACCAGAACCATCGACAAGATCCTACTTGAATTCTCTGGTGGGAAAGAAGGAATCAGCGGACAAGAAATTCGAATCAGCCACTATGCCAGACTTGGATAGAATAAAAGTGATTGATCCAACAGAGGAATTTCCATATCCTAGGGTAGTGATTGATGACGCTTACAGAAAGACACTACAAGAACCATGGAAAGATTCTCTGATCCTCAAGATTCTTGGAAGGACTGTAAACATGAGCCTACTTTCGGCTAGAATCAATAATATGTGGAAACTCCTAGGAGCTTATGAGTTAATTGATTTGGGACATAGCTGCTACATTCTAAAACTTCACGACAAAGAGAAGGCTTCTTACATTTTGACAGAGGGACCTTGGGTTATAGCAGGTCACTACCTGGTGGTGCGGAAATGGCAACCACATTTTCAGCCTTCCAAAGACAAGGTGAGGACGGCTATAACTTGGGTTCGGATACCGGAAATGTCGGTGGAATACTATAGAGAAGCAATGCTGTTTTACACGGAGTCCGGTTTGGGCACTCCGATTAAGAATGACAAGAAAACCTATTACGGGGAAAAGGGTAGATTTGCGAGAGTGTGTGTGCAAATCGATCTCGACAAACCACTTCGGTGTGGGGTTGAAGTGGATGGTACGTTGCTACCGGTAATATATGAGAATCTTCCGTCTATCTGCTTCGTGTGTGGTCGAGTGGGTCACCGGGATACAGAATGCAGGGGGACGGAAAAAAAAGGAGATCATCATCCCAAGGAAAATCAGCAGGATCCTTCTGCTGGGAGTAAGGACAACCATACGCAAGCACATAACCGGGAAGCGATGGTTGATAAAGGCAATCTGGCGGCGACAGAGGCGGCGGCAACGGAATCAGGGCCGAGCTACTATAGGAGATTGAGGAATCAATGGAGAAAATCTGCACAACAGACTGCCTAACTTTAGGAGATTATTAAGAGCAATTATTGTATAGATCATTGATTGATTCCTTACCGTAAATATTCCTTGTTCTGTATTGTACTTATACCTCCCTTTCATATCAATACAACAATGCAATTTCCAGCAATACTGTCAAACCTTTACATGGTATCTAGAGCATTCGATCACTAAGAAATTTTTTTTTCCTTCCCACCTACTGCTATCTCCATGGCCACCGACTCAGCTTCATCAACAATTCAGCACACCGCTGGTCTTCCGAATCAGACCGACACCGCCCGTCAACTAATCCTTATCAACTCCTCCAATGCCGTCAAGCTCCACTCCAACAACTACATGGCGTGGAAGCTTCATATGCAAGCCCTCCTTCGTGGACATAACCTGTTCGGCTATGTGGATGGCTCTATCCCCAAACCATCCCCCGTTCTTCAAACTGACACCGATGAGACCTCGAATTCCCAGTTTACCTCATGGTTCCAGCAAGACCAACTGATTCTCGCTGCCCTTGCCGGTTCGTTGCATCACACCGTGGCTCCGGTCATCCACAGCGCCTCCTCATCCCACGAGGCCTGGACCACCCTTGCCACCACATTCGCCAACGCTTCCCGGGGTCACATCAAACAGCTGCGTGATGCCCTGAAACGCTCAACCAAGGGTTCCAAATCCATCAATGAGTACATGACGTTTATTCGCACCAAAACCAATGAACTGAACCTCCTCGGACATCCCCTTGGCCAAGAGGACATCACCGATATCGTCCTCGAAGGTCTTGATGAGTCATACCGATCCATTGTCGACGCGGTGAATGCGCGTGACAGCCCCATCTCCTTCGCAGAACTCCACGAGAAGCTCCTCAACAAGGAAGCCTCAATTCAGCAGTCCGTCTCCGCCACCACCACTCCCCTCCCTATCTCCGCCAACCCCGCGGGTTTCCACCCTCGGCCCAAACAATGGCGCCCCTCACCCGCCATCACCCCTCCACCACCAAACCACCATCACCGCCAACCACGCCCATACCTCGGTACCTGCCAGCTTTGCAGCGTCCAAGGGCACTCCGCCCGCCGTTGTCCTCAATTTCGCTTCCTTCAAACTCAAACAGCCACAGCACCACCATACCAACCCTCACCTCGCCAACTACAACCCCACCGCAGACCTCCAGCCCAATCCCCCACCCCTTGGCAGCCGCGTGCTCACCTAGCCACTGCCCCGGAATCCCCACCCTCCTGGCTCCTCGACAGCGGGGCCTCCCATCATATAACAACCGACCTTGACTCCCTCTCTCTTCACACTCCTTATACTGCTCAGGACAATGTCATGATCGGCGATGGTACCACCCTCCCTATCACCCACTCGGGTTGTATTTCCTTACCTTCCGATAAAGCTCCTTTAAATTTAAAGAATGTTCTCTGCGTTCCTTCTATGCACAAAAATCTAATTTCTGTGTCTAAACTCTGCGAATCTAATCATGTTTCTGTTGAATTTACTCCGTATGGTTTTCAGGTGAAGGAGTTGGCGACGGGAGCTTCCGTCATGACGGGACGGGTCACTAATGGAGTCTACGAATGGCCGGCGCGACAACCATCCTCCCCTCAATCACCTGCCGTCTTCCCCTCTTCTGTCCAACCCGCCGGTCCCACTTGGCACAACCGTCTTGGCCACCCTTCAACGGTCATTCACAACCATATAGTATCCCACTACAATCTGCCAGCCCTGTCCCCCCCTCCCAAATTAGATTGCAATTCTTGTCTTTGTAATAAGAGCCACAAGCTCCCCTTTGGTGAATCATCAATAAAATCTTCTTGCCCTTTAGATGTTATTTTCAGCGATGTTTGGACTTCACCCGTTCTATCACTTGCCAATCATAAATACTATGTCATCTTCGTAGATCATTACACCAAATACATATGGCTATTCCCACTAACCAAGAAATCCCAAGTTTCCGACATCTTCAAGCGCTTCAAACCCCTCGTTGAAATGAAATTCAACTCGAAAATCAAATCTCTATATTCCGACAATGGTGGGGAGTTCACCTCCCTCACCCCATACCTTGCCGATAATGGCATCTCCCACCTCACAACTCCCCCTCACACCCCTGAACATAATGGCTACGCCGAAAGGCGCCACCGCCACATCGTTGAAACCGGCCTCACTCTTCTCCATCATGCCTCCATCCCTCTCTCATATTGGCACTACGCCTTTGCCACTGCCGTATACCTCATTAACAGGCTTCCTACACCTGGTCTCTCCATGACATCTCCGTATCTCACCCTCTTCAACACACCTCCAAACTATACCAAACTCCGCACCTTCGGTTGCCTATGCTATCCATGGCTCCGACCCTACTCTAGTCACAAACTTGCCCCTCGATCAATCCCTTGCATCTTTCTTGGCTACTCACTCACTCAAAGTGCCTACCTCTGCCTCGATGTGTCTACCACCCGCCTATATGTGTCCCGCCATGTCCGTTTTGTTGAACACACCTTCCCATTCCCCACTCTAAACCATCCAACCCAACCCAGCACCTCTTCCGCCCCATCGGCCATACCACCCCAGCTGCCGCCGGTCACTTACGTCCCTGTCGCGCGGCCATTCCCTCCCCTCATGCCGGACAGCCAACCGTCGTCGCCTCCTTCGCCTGAAGCTGCACCACCACCTCCCATCCCACCAGCGGCACCACCCTCCCCCATCAGTTCAATCGCACCACCAACTTCCCAAACCACCTCGCCCCCCACCGACGCCAATCCGGCGCAATCCCGTCACCCAATGGCCACCCGCTCGCGCCACAACATCCACAAACCTGTCCAGAAACTCAATCTCTCCTCCCAAATCATCCCTACCTCTGACATCGAACCCAAAACCGTAACCCAGGCCCTCAAGGATGAACGTTGGCGGAAGGCCATGGCTGCTGAGTATGACGCCCTTGTCCGAAATGGCACATGGGAACTTGTTCCTTCCTCTGCTGCCTCTAATTTGGTGGGTTGTAAATGGGTCTTCCGTATTAAACGTAACGCTGATGGTTCTATTGACAGGTTCAAAGCTAGACTCGTCGCCAAGGGCTTCCATCAACGGCCCGGTGTTGATTTTCACGAAACCTTCAGCCCCGTGGTCAAGCCCACAACCATTCGAGTGGTGCTCACGCTCGCCGTCACCCGCGGCTGGGCACTGCGCCAACTTGACGTCAACAACGCCTTTCTTCAAGGAAGCTTGTCCGAAACAGTTTACATGGTACAGCCCCCCGGCTTCGTCGACTCCGACAATCCTAGTCATGTTTGCAAGCTTCGCAAAGCCTTGTATGGCCTTAAGCAAGCACCCCGTGCTTGGTACCATGAATTGCGCAGCTTCCTCCTTGCTCAGGGATTTCGAAACTCTCTTGCTGACTCCTCTCTGTTCATTTTTAACACTGCTACTGCTATGATCTATGTCCTTGTCTATGTTGATGACATCTTAATCACAGGTCCGGATCCGGTGGTAGTCTCTGATTTCATTGCCACAATCTCCGCCCGATTCTCACTGAAGGACCTCGGCCCCCTCACTTACTTTCTGGGTATTGAATGCATCAGCACTCCCACGGGTCTCCTGCTATCTCAGCGAAAATACGTCCATGACTTACTCAATCGGCTGGACATGGCGGGGTCTAATCCGGTCACCACACCTCTCTCTCCGGACCACGACCTACGCCTCGAAGCAGGCACTTCACTGACCGATCCCTCTGAGTATCGCTCAATTGTCGGAGGCCTTCAGTATCTGACGTTAACCCGGCCGGATATTGCCTTTACGGTTAACAAGCTGTCGCAATATATGCATCGCCCAACCTCAGCTCACCTCCAGGCGGTCAAACGGCTCCTCCGCTACTTGCGCGGCACATCCGATTTTGGGGTCTTTATTCGCCGCACCAGCCAGCTGCATCTCCTTGCCTTCTCCGATGCCGATTGGGCGGGAAACAAAGACGACTACTCCTCCACGAGTGGTCATATCATCTATCTTGGTGTTAACCCAATCAGTTGGAGCTCTAAGAAACAGCGCGGGGTAGCGCGCTCATCGACGGAGGCCGAATACCGCGCCGTTGCTGCCACCTCTGCTGAACTACGGTGGATTTGCTCACTCCTATTGGAACTTGGCATATCTCTTCCCCAACCGCCAACGATCCTCTGTGACAACATCGGCGCCACTCACCTCTGCTCCAACCCGGTTTTCCACTCGCGCATGAAGCATATTGCCCTCGACTTCCACTTCGTAAGAGAACAGGTTCACAACGGCGCCCTCCGTGTCCAACATGTCTCCTCCGCGGATCAGCTAGCCGACACCTTTACGAAGGCACTACCACGTAAACAATTCCTCATCTGTCGGGACAAGATTGGAGTCACTCATGGGACCTCCATCTTGCGGGGGCGTATAGGAGATTGAGGAATCAATGGAGAAAATCTGCACAACAGACTGCCTAACTTTAGGAGATTATTAAGAGCAATTATTGTATAGATCATTGATTGATTCCTTACCGTAAATATTCCTTGTTCTGTATTGTACTTATACCTCCCTTTCATATCAATACAACAATGCAATTTCCAGCAATACTGTCAAACCTTTACAGCTACGGACCATGGATGATGGCACGAAAAGGACGTCCGGCGAAACCTGGAGGGCGGGCCGTGAAACCCGGCGAGAAAGAAAAAAAAATTCAAATTCAAATTCTCCAAACCGTTACGAACTTCTCTCCAAAGAAGTTCAGGAAGCCGAAAAAGCTAAAAGTCAGGAGTGTTTGGAAAACGTGGGTTCCGGAAAAAATAAGGATAAGGCTACAGATATTTCCACGAGAAGTGGGAAGTCAGCAAACACTGCATCCAAAGCCAAAGTCTTTCGAAAGAAAAGCGAACAACCTGGAACTAAGCAACAGAAAGAAGTAAATGTCGTGATGCCAAAGTCTCACGCTGACAGTGAAACAACCACAGTTACTCCACGCAATTCCAACATCTATTCGTACCAGAATCCTACGTACGAGGAGAAGAGCTCTGACTTGAATTTGACTTCCCCAAACAATAGATTATTCAGCTCCGGACACGGAATGGATGGAAATCGACATGATAGAGGAATATCTACAGGAAACGGGGATGTTCGACCATTACGATTTGACCTTGGACTTCTCACGGAGCCTGACGGTGAATCCTCTGTTATGGCAGCTACTTGTGACAGCCGAGATCAATTTGAGTGGGAACCCGGCGCGTCGAATGTGCTCGATGTCCGTCGATATACCAAAACAGGAGATGGAGAGACAATGCATATTGACGACCTTGCTATGGCAGTAGATCCTGATGGACAAAGCAGGGATCGGGATTAGCAACCCGGTCACAACCCCTTCCCTTTTGAATAGTCCCATGAAGATCTTATCATGGAATTGTAAGGGCACTGGTAACGCGGAATTCAGGAGAAATTTCTTGGATATCACGGGCGAGCAACAGCCTGGTGTCGTCTTTCTTCTTGAGACTAAGGTTGACGAGGTAAGGGCTGATCAAATCGCGACGGGATTGGGTTACCCAAATTCCTGCAAAGCACCGAAGATCGGACGCGAGGGAGGTATTTGGTTACTTTGGGATAGCAACAAGATTCATGTAGAAGTGCTTCAGGTTACTCATCAAGCTATCCACGCTATCATTGGACCTCGGAGCACTTCGGAATGGTTGTGTTCAGGCGTTTACGCGAGTCTAATCCTTAATCGGAGGGAAGGTTTGTGGAGGGAACTTCAGGACCTGGGCTCTACGAATAATCTGCCTTGGATGCTGATGGGAGACTTTAACGACATCTTGGGACCTAGTGAAAAGCAAGGAGGCCGGGACGTCAATTGGAATCGATGTCTAGACTTCAAGGATCACATTGACAGTTGCAATTTGATAGATATCGGGGCGATCGGTCCGAGATATACTTGGAGTGGAACGGTTCGAGGAGGGGAGCGAGTGCATGAACGCCTAGAAAGGGTTCTCGTCAACCCATCGTGGCGACTGAAATTCCCGGAGGGTACGGCGGTGGTTCTCCCCCATACTCACTCAGACCATCATCCCTTGCTCACCTGTTGTCTCGGTGTGGCGAGACCGCCAAGGAAGCGTCCATTTCGGTTTTGTAACGCCCCAAATTCTCAACTATGCGATATGTGATTTAATGTGAAATAATTGCCAATTCTGACTTAATTGTTTAATTGCATAATTGTCCTTAAGTGGTCATTTTATTAATTTGAGGACCTAATTGCATGAAATAGTCTTGGACTTAATTGATCATTTTCCATGAGATTGAACTTGATTGCATGACTTATGTTTTGGAGGGATTAAATTGCAATTTGTGCTTAGCATCATATAATATCTATCCTATATCATTTGGTTGCATCAAACATATACACACATGATTCCTCCTCTCTCTCCCTCATACCGATTCATAAACCCTACCAAGAGGAAGAGGATTTCATCATTTGAAGCTTGGATTCAAGGGGAAATTGCATAAATTGAAGCATCATTATCATCACAACATCATCTCTTCTCCTTCTTCTCATTTATTCAAGGTATATGAGCTTAATTGGGAAATTCATGAATATATATGAGAATTAGGTTTATGGTTTGAGCTTGCCTAATTATGTTTGAGTTTTTGGAAGCATGATTATATGGTTCTAGCTTGGATTTGGTGCATATATTGTGGAGTTTATATGCTTGGAGCATGAGTTTATATGTGGGTTCCAAAGTGTAAATACTTGATGATTAATGAGAAATATGAATGCTTAGGTTAGATTTTATTGTATACTAAGCATGTATACATGTTATTTCATGTTTTAGATGCATTTTGGTACTTGGAATTGGTGTTTTGTTGTTGTTGTTGTCTTGGCCGAAACTCCCCTGTAACTGCTCTGTTTCTGTAATGTGCAGAAACTGGGAACGGTCGTTCCCGCCTTAGTGCATTTTGGGAACGGGCGTTCCCAGGCTTCTGTGTGTGTTTAGGCCAGCGAGACTGGGAACGGCCGTTCCCACTTTGGCCTATTTGCCGGAAGGGCCGTTCCCAGCCAAAGCGTGTTTTATTTTAAGAAAACGCCGGCGCGTTTTGAAGGGCCACGGGAACGGCCCTTCCCATTTTCAAAGGGAAGAGGGAACGGCCGTTCCCGCATGCCTGACAGAACAAAACATTCTGCATAAACGTGCATTTTTAGCACCTCGTTCCGACGGCTTCTTCGACCCCGATTTGATATTATATGATCTAAAATGAAGTGAAACAAGATGTTTTCATGTCACATTGCATTTTGCTCGTCGTCTCGTTGCATTTCGCCGTTCGTCATATTTGGTGCATTTTGAGTGGTGTCTTATGTACACTTGTCTTTGTTGCACAGACCGGCACGCCAGTGACGTGGAGTGGGCTTCTTAGGCCGTGCCTTTCTCTTTGTTTTGTCGGTACAGGTGAGGTTTAATTGCTAGATATCTAGAACCATTACAACCCTATGTGATGTTTTAAGCCAAACAGTATATATATATCTATAGTTTTCCAAACTCTATTGAATTGCAACTGATTTACCGAATTGTATTGTATTGATTGACCGTGTTTTGGGCGAGTATATTGTATCGTGCACTGTGGACCCGAGAGTTAGTGTTTGAGCCAACCGGGAAAGCATGGGCTGACGGGTAACTCTTACACTCCTCTCAACCGTGGGGATGAACCCTGAATCCACCAGGAGGTTTGGTGGAGGAAGGAGTCCCGTGCGTGGGAGTCATGTTCCCGACGTACACCGTGTTTACCGTGGATGGATCGGGCCTTGCAAACCCACCATCATTGGAGGAAGAAGGAGTCATTGAAAGTGCTACGTGTGCGTGATCACTTAATTAATTAATTAATGAAAAGTATCGTGATTATACACTGTCGGAGTAAGGTTAGAGAAATGCCCTCACTCGCCGGGCCACTGATTGATTGATTGATTGAAATGATTGATTGTTAAATCTGATAGTTGTAATCTCGGGCGAGTTTTCTATCGTTATTGAACTTATAATGTTTTCGTTTATAAAACCTTACCCGAGGTTATGATTTGCATGTTATCTGCGCTTATATCTATTATGCCCCTCGCTCAGTCTGTGGTAGACTGACACCTCACCTTTCAGTTTTGCAGGTTGTGTGCTAGGCGGGATTGGTGTCGAGTCCAGTCTTTCATTTCGGGTCTAGCACGTGTCCATCCTACTTTGTTGCATATGTATTGTTATCTACGGTTTTATATAATGTCATGTGTTTGAGAGGTGATAATGTATTGATAGGAATTAGAAATGGTTTGCTTGTAAAGACTTGTTATTAACGCACTTCAGTTTATTTCCTGTTGTGATAATTGGTTTGGGGTTAGTCCCGCCTAGCTAGATAACATTTATTTTCTGGTCACCCGTTCGCTATGGCTCAGTTCATGTATGGATTGTCCGTTTCATATGTGGACTGAGCTATAGTGCGGGGGATGTGGCACCTTTGCGCTTCGGGTGTTACAGGTTTGAAGCAGCATGGAATGAACATCCGGATTGTAAGAAACTGATTGAGGAGACGTGGAGGAAGGATTCAAGTATTCTGGAAAATTTCTCTAGACTTCCAGGCAAGCTGATGGCTTGGAATGTGAACACTTTTGGTAATATTTTTCGCAAGAAAAGGGTACTCAAGGCTCGGTTAAATGGGATACAAAGATTACCTCGAAACAACCTACATCCGCGACTTGCAATGTTGGAAAAGGACTTGATTCGGGAGTTTAATGGCGTTCTCCGTCAAGAGGAAATTCTCTGGTTTCAGAAATCGAGAGTTAACTGGCTCCGGTTTGGAGATAAGAACACTCGGTTTTTCCATCTTTCAACAGTTACGCGAAGGAGAAAGAATCGCATAAATGCTTTGAAAATTGGAGAATGGTGGGAGAGAAATGACGATATGCCTGGGAATTTTATAACAATGTTTTTAGCGTGACGGGTGAGTCTGCTGGCGCTCATTTACCTCGCAGCAACTTACAACGGCAACTTACAGGAACTTGGAGAGAATCTCTGGCACGCCCAGCCTCACTCTCAGAGGTGTACAAGGTGGTGCAATCTATGAGTGCTTTCAAAGCACCGGGGCCCGACGGTTTTCAAGCGAATTTCTATCAAACTTACTGGGATATTGTCGGTGCCTCAGTTCTGGAATTTGTCAATAATAGTTTGGAGCGAGGGATTTTCCCGGAAGAGGTTGGACGTGCCTTTATATGTTTGATTCCGAAAACCCCTCAACCGGAACGGGTAAATGAATTTAGGCCCATAGCCTTATGCAACGTGATTTTAAAGATCGTGACGAAGTTACTTGTTCTCCGGATTAAGCTGTTCATAGCTAATTTGATCAGTCCGAATCAGAATAGCTTTATTCCAGGGCGAAGTACCCACGATAATATCTTCGTTCTGCAAGAAATTCTTCACACTCTAAGACGGTCAAAAGATAGAAAAGGAGGCATGGTTCTGAAGCTGGACTTGGAGAAAGCTTACGACAAAATACGTTGGGAATTTCTAGAGGAAACGCTAAGCTTTTTTGAGTTCCCTCAAAGAATCATCCAGCTTATTATGCACGCTGTAAAATGTATTTGGCCTGAAATTCTTTGGAACGGGGATCTGACGGAGGGTATCACACCTACATGTGGAATCCGACAGGGAGATCCTCTATCTCCCTACCTTTTTGTCCTCTGCATGGAATGCTTGACTTATCTCATCGAGGAAGCTGTTCAAAGAGGCGATTAGCAGCCTATTCGGGCAAGCAAGAGGGGAATTCCTATTTCTAATCTCTTATTTGTTGATGATATTATTTTAGGGGCTAAGGCAACTGCACGGGCTGCAAACTGTGTGAAACGGGTGATCGGAAGTTTCTGCGCAGCCTCCGGATTGAAACTGAATTACAACAAATCTCAAGTGCTCTTCTCAGCTTGTGTTCCCTTAGAAGCGAAGCAACAGATTTGTAATATCCTTGGGATTGCAAGTACAGACACGTTGGGCAAATATTTAGGGGTTAAACTCCCGTATGGAGGGAATCATCGTGAGCTCTATGGCTCGGTGCTCGAGAAGGTTGAACAGAGGCTGTCGGGATGGAAAACAAGAAACTTGAACCTTGCGGGCCGATTAACTCTGATTAAATCGGTGACTAATGCCATACAGGTTTACCAAATGCACACCAATTGGCTGCCTACTTCGGTGTGTGATAAACTGGATCGTTTAAATCGGAGCTTTCTCTGGTCGACAGACATATCTAAGAAGCGTACCCATTTAGTCAAATGGGACAAGGTGATCAAACGGAAAGAGGATGGAGGATTGGGGATAAAGGAAGCACGAAAGATGAATATCGCGCTTCTAGCGAAAACGGGTTGGCGTATGATTCGGGAGGAAGAAACCATATGGAGCAGAATCTTTAAGGAAAAGTATCTAAAAGATGCGGATATTTTAGACCACAATCCGCAAGCGAATGCTTCGAAAGTCTGGAAGGGCATTACTTCAAGTATTCAATCGCTTGAGCCGGGTTGCCGTTGGCAGGTAGGAAGAGGAGATAATATCTGGCTGTGGGATGACCGCTGGCTATCGTCGAAGACATTACGGGAGAGATTAAATTACCGGGTTGATGACGCGGATGATAACAGAGTTGTGGGAGATCTTATTAAGGCTGGTAGAGTTTGGGATTTCTCTATCTTGAAAACGCAGCTCCCAGATCATATTAAAAAGGAGATTTTAGCAATACCTTTGACGGAAGGTGTGGCACAGGACACGCTAATCTGGACTGGCACGCCGAATGGTAAATTCTCTGTTAACTCTGCTTATAAGATGCTCATGCCGGCTGCGGGAAGTTTGGACAAGAACTGGCGGAACATATGGAGGATTCCGTGCCCTAAAAAAATCCACCTGTTTCTTTGGTTGTGCAAACACAGGAGTCTTCTAACTAATGCGCTGAAGTTTGATCGCAAATTTGGAGATTCGGACTGGTGTAATAGATGCCGAATGGGACGCGAGGATATCGTTCATATTCTCAGGGACTGTCCATTTGCAATGAAGGTTTGGGACTGCATTGTGGAGCCTAACTCTGGTAGAAGAATGAGGGCTTTGCACAGCGGTGATTGGCTGGAAAGGCTGCTAAAGGCAGAAGTCAAACATCTTTTGGATCCGACATGGCCTTGGTGGGTGGTTTGTCTAGCTACGATTTGGAATATATGGAAGGCGCGCAACAAATTTGAGTATCAGAGATTGAGTGAACCACGGAATGTTACTCTTAACAACATTCGATTCCTAGCCGCTGATATGGTGCAGACCTTGGGTAAGCAACCTAAGACGCAGGGTACGGAGAGAGCGAAGATGGTGTGGGAAAAGACGACAGCGGGGTGGGTTAAACTGAACTCCGACGGGAGTTATTTTGACCACACGAAGCATGTAGCGGCTGGGGGGCTGGTTAGAAATGATGAAGGGGCGTGGCTCTTTGGTTATAGCATCAAACTTGGAAAAATCCCCATTAACTTGGCTGAGCTTCTTGGGCTTCGTCAGGGGCTTGAACTAGCGTGGGAGGGGAGGTATCCCAAGATCGAGATTGAAGTGGATTCCGTAGTAGTTTTGAATTGGGTGACTCGGGATGATGTTGATGACCATCCGCTCAAGAACACCATCATGGACTGTAGACAACTAATCCACATGCCTTGGGAAACTAGAATTCGTCATATTTACCGAGAGAAGAATGATGTCGCGGACAAGCTCGCGAAGTTGGGCCAGAAAATTGATGAAGATATTGCTGTTTGGGACTCTCCGCCTTTTGGAGTAATCTGATGTCTTTCTGTTGCTGTTTTTGTTTCTGGTGTCGCCCCTTGGGGCTCTTTCTGACCAAAAAAAAAAAATGCAGAAAAAACTACATAAAAGCATGTGGGTTTTTTAAGTTGATAAAAACTAAAAATTAAACTTCAAAGTTGATGATTTTTTAAAAAACGCAATATAGACTTTTTGTAGGTTTTTTTTTTTTTTGAATAACTATTAGAATAAGAATTTAAACAACTATACATTATTAACTTAAATAAAACCCTGTCAAAAATATTGAAGTAAACATTAGGTTAATTTAAGGATGTGAATGGATATTCAAAAATTTGATATCCGTCCCTTTTCGAATTTATTTCAAGAAGATATTATTTGTCTCTAATTATAGATATCCGAATAATAAATGGATAAAGATATGGTAATCACACATCCAATCTGTTTAGCATCCGATCCGTGTAGATATTCATTATCCGATTTATCTGTGATCCGAATTCGGTAAATAATATATTATATTAAAAATTATATATAAACACATACATTTTTTCTTAATATATATACGCATATGTGTGTATACATTTATGTTATATAATTATTTCTCAGTCTCTTTTTAACAAAATAATATAGTTACATATAATATTTTTTAATTAAATTATTATATTTTAAATTAATTATATAAAAAAATTTATAATGATCACATTGAATCTCTATATTCAATAAATATATATATATATATAGAGAAAGACATAGTTACTATTTCTTCCACTTCCTAAAATATATATATATATATATTGTTTACACAATTTTCGTTGGATCTGCAATAAATGAATGCAGAATACAAGAAAACAGCTAATAATATTGATCTAAATGTAAAAATGGGTACAATATTTGAATATCCTCTGATTCTTCTCTACGAGTTAATTCGAGGGGCTTGATACTTGATCTCGAATTGGATGTAGAATTTGGTTGAATTGAATGTAGGGCTTGGGCCGGAAGTGTTAGATCGTTGCACGGGTTCTGAATTCGAAGTGTTGAATCTTTATGTCGGCAATACTTTGTCGTGGCAGGAGCTTTAGAATTTGAGAGCTTCTTAGATTTGGTTTGTGGATGATATGTCCTCTTAATAATCTGATTTATGAGCTATGGTGCATTATTTATATGCATGTGTTGGGCTCGCTCGACTCTATGGGTTTGAATTTGGATTTGGACTTGAATTTGAGAGCTCATTTAATTAATCCAAAATAATAATAAATTGGATCAAACTATAATAAAGACCAATATTTTAAATCAACTTATAATTGAGAATAATTAATAAATAGCCAATTTTATTTAGACCATAAATTAATTATAATCATCGATTTTTTGGTCTGGGTTGCGGCCATATGGTTGCTTTGGAAGCATAGGAACAACTTTGAATATAGGGGAAAGAGAACCATTGAACTTAGTGTTGCACAACCTGAAAAGATTAGTGCTGGACTTGTTGAGTACCAACCCGGCGAAGCCACTAAAAGATCCTGTGATCCGGGAACTGAGTTGGCGAAAACCATGAAGAGGATGGATGAAGTTAAATACGGACGGTAGCTATGTTGACAGAACACAGAAGGCGGCAACGGGTGGCATGATTACAGATGAACACGGTGGTTGGGTGCTTCGTTTCGCCACCAAGCTGAAAGTTTCTAACATCCTGGCAGCTGAACTTGTGGTTGTGGGACTGCGGGAAGGCCTACGGTCAGCTTGGGAGAGGAGATACGAGAAGATTGAAGTGGAATGTGATGCGAGGAATGTGGTGGAGCTGGTCATGGAGGGAGATGTGGGGGATCATCCCTTGGGTTTGATTATCCAAGATCCCGAAAGCTGTTGCGTGGTCCTTGGATTTGCACGCTTAATCACGTTCATAGGGAATGCAACTCTCTTACAGATAGCTTAGCTAAGCTGGGCCACGAAATTACGGAGGAGATTAGAGTTTGGGAAGATTATCCGGTCGAACTTGGGCTCGAGTAGGGGTGTGCACAATGCGGTAAAACCAACCGAACCGACCAAAACCGAAATTTCGATCGACACCGATTACTGAATCGAAATTGCGTTTTGGTATTCGGTTATTTTTTTTTTGAAATTTCGATATTTAGTTCGGTATCAGTATTCCGACCGAATACCAAAATTATATATATATATATATATTTATATATTTATATATATATAATACATATTATATTTATGTATATTAGAGTGAGATTATTATCGATATATAATATATATAATAATTTTAAAATATAATATAATATATATGATATAATGTATATATATATTTGTTTTTTTTTTCTAGTTTTTTTTTTCTTTTTAGCATGAAAATTCGATAGAATAGTTTTTTACGGAATCGAACTGAACCGAAATAATTTCGGTTTTTACTGAACTAAACCGTAAAATTCGGTTCCTTAAAATGATGTACCGAAATTTCGCTTCGCTTCGGTTCTGTAATACCGAATGAACACCCCTAGGCTCGAGAGAAATTAGTTGGGCTTTTGTTTAGCCTTCTATTGCTACCCAAAAAAAAAGTTATATAATTATTAAATAAATTATATAAATGAATAGTTAAAATTTCGATTAAAATACTTCGAATCCCCTTATATCCATGTAAAGAAGGTATTATCTGAATCCACTTAAATAAAATATTATTTGAATCCGTTCGACTCATAAACAGACAAAAATACGATAATCATACATTCAGTCCCTTTAAAATATGTTTACAAATCGACATATGATAAGAATACTAAAGATGGTTTTTGTTGATTGCAAAGTAAGTATGCATTTCACATCCCGAATTTAATAAACTTATATAACGTTTTTGAGTTTACGTTAAAGTTTTTGTCATCGATTTTGTTAGGGTTTCTTCATTCATGGTGTTGCATATGGTAGTAATGTGGGTACCTTATCATCTCTAACTTATTGAAGGAAACTTTTACAATATTAGTTGTGCCCAAGTTGTGACGCCCCGAGCGTGGAGCTATCACATCCCCCGCACTAGAACCCAACACGTATATGAAATGGAGAGTCCATATACGTGCTAAGAACTAGCGAACGGAAGACACTCAAGACCACTTCTAGCTAGGTGGCGCTAAACAGACGGTTAACAACAATTAAACGCATAGCGGAAGCAACTCATCAAGTAAACAATAATTCAAGACTTAGCATTTACTAGTTTACATAAATCAAATTCACTACTAACATAACAAAAGTATTGTGGCAGATAATTCAGTAGTACATCCCATGACAATATCATTTCTAATGAAACCATACATGAAAGCATCAAGACCAAGACTCGACTCAAAAGAAAGCTAGACAACCCGCCGCCTAGTTGACTCCAACCTGCAGCCAACAAGGTAACAAGAAACGGAACAAGAGAGGGTCAGTCAAGCGACTGGTGAGGCGGAAGGAATATAATAGATATATACACGATGCAATAGAAAGAGATATGCAATGCAATAACAAGCTGCCTTGATCCGATATAACCTCAATTTTCAATAATAAAGCCATCATTTACTTTAGTCTCAATTTCAAGAACAAGACAATCATTTATTTTCAAGAACGATGGCGTATACCGGATTAAGGGTTTCAAGCAATCAATGGGTACCGAGTTATACCCTTTCTCCAACCTTTACTCCACAAGACAATAACAAGATCAAGAACAAGAACAATAACAAGAAACCATCCTTCTTCCTCCAGGTGACGGAAGAGGTAGCTAACCCCTAACCATCCAATTACACTTGAGTCACAACCCATTTCGGTACTATGCTCCTTCGGCATCCATTGCCGGTCACAGGCGACATGTGGTATCAACTACCTCCGATGATAGCACAGTCCCCCGTAGAGGTCGTGAGATAGATTTACCGTCAGCCCATGCTTTCCCGCCTCCTCTTCCCACATTGCCTCGGGCCCTTACCCCACTCAAATAGTGGGGCCCCATCGAAACATGCGAATGGGGATTTTCAAGAACAAGCACTCGGTTATGCAATGCATGCAAGAAACTTTCCATTTTCACAATTAAATTCATGAACACACGCTCAAGAATCTATATGTATAACCCATTTGTTACTTGAAATCCATTTTCAATAAAATCGAGAATATATAGTAGTCAATCACGTATTTATTAGATAGGTATACATATACGCATAATAATTCACATGCGGGGAAACAATTGCAATTTGTGTAGGCTATACGGGTATAGGTTGTTGGCTACAACAAGAAGATAAACCTCACCGTTTCACCTTACCGACCGTTTACCAAAAGACGGTGAGAGAAGTAGTTGACCTTACTTAACCGGAACATGACCTATTTGAAGTGGACCTTGAAATAGAAGAAAGAATGAAGATGTGATGATGATGATGAAGATGCTCCCAAATATGCAAGTTCCCCTTGAAATCAATCTTGAAAAATGATGAAATCTCTTCCTTCCTTCATGGTATTTTGATCGCGATTGAGTGTGTGAGTGTGTGAGATTTTTGATGAAATATGATTAATGAAATGGAATGGGAGAGATAAAAGATATTTACATGATTCTTCCACATATATGCATGACTCACCATATTTTGCAATGAAGTCCTTGAGATATATGGATGTATGCATTCAAGTTTCATTCCATGTAAAATGATCATCTAACTCCAAATCATATTATGCAATTAAGTCCACATATTTAAAGAAATGATCAATTCAAGACATATAAGCATTTAAGTCACATTCGGCAATTAATTCACGTAACAATTAAATACAAATTATGCAATAATTTATTATTTGAGAATAATATCATATATTTTCACATAAACATATAAGAATATAATTCATATAATGTCACGTAATGTATAAAAGAAAAATCGGGGCGTTACACAAGTCATAATAGTAGATAAAAAAATACAAAATAGTACCATATCACTATCAGCTGCTCTTAGGTAATGATGTGAAAATTGAAAGTATTTTGGATCATTGTGATGAGTATTTGTGACGCCCCGTTCTACAGTTCGGACAGGTATGATGTAATTATATGATTTAATTCCTTATTTGTGCTTTAATTTAATTATATTTGAATTATGTGAATTGATTTGAATTAATTGCATATTTGAATTATTTGATATATTTGTATTGTGGCTTGTTTGAACCCTACACCATTTAAACCGAACCAATCGAACCAGAATTTTTTAACTGAACCCCCACACCCCGAACTGAACCGGTTCAGCCCATTTCACGTAAAGCAACAACAGCATTTCAGCCCCAAGAAGAGCCTCAAAACCTTCAAGTTCGTCTTCACCTTCAAGAGCCAATATCTCCCTCATTTCTCCATCTTTTTGCGAGCCAAAGTAAGCTACGGTTTCCCCACATTGTGCTCTTTATTTCCATGCGTGAATTCTGAATTATGGTGGAGTGCATGAACTTATTTGATCAACAATGTGAATAGTAAGAGTTTAAGCAATTTTGGAGATTATGTGATATATGATTGATATATTTGAATTTTGACAGTATTTACATCACTTTTATCACATTATATGATTGCAAGATATAGAAGATCGTTTAGGTGTGGATGACCAACTAATTGGTAAATATATTCTTTATTTAAAAGTGAATTATATAATTTTTTATTTAATTTATCTAACTAATTATACATTATTTTTAGATATCTTTGGGTTGGTTGTATGTGCTTCCCATTCATTTTTAGCAACAAATAACACTTTAGTTTGCGAAGCTTTGATTCTTGACACTACGTAAGTGCAAATATCTTTATTAATTATATTTTCGTAGTTTTTAGTGTTTAATAAATTATTTATTTATTTATTTTTTTGTATATTAGCATGACGGTGGTTCGGATGGTATTGAGTGATAAATTTGCTATTGATGAGGGAGAAATATTATCAAAGACGATCGATAATAATAACATTGTATTGGTATGCGGAGTTGTCGTTAAGAACCTTGAAGGTAACCAGTTAAATGTATTTCATAAGTACAAATTTTGGTCAATTGTCGATATAGTATATAGTCTTATTATTAACAGGTCCTTCAATTTGTACACATCAATTTAGTAAGTTGTATATCAACTACAAAACGAGGCTTACAATCGTCTTAGAACTTGGTAAGTTGATTATATTCACATTTATTTGGTTATTTTTGGATTTCTTTTGTATTTTTGGATCATCCTTAATTTAAAATATAACAGGTTTAGTATTGATCGAGGAGCACAAAAGTTGGTCTCTCTATTTCGGAAGAGTCGATTTACTATATCCAGATCCTTAAAATTTTCCAATTCTAAAAGAGTATGCATACGTGATTATGGATATCAGGAGGGTGTAAGAATTCTTCCTTTCACATTTTTACAAAGAAACATATGAATATTTTTCTTTTTAAATTAAAGATACTATTATATATATTTACAAACAGGTTAAATTTTTCCGTATTGTTGCACGTTCAGAAGATTCAAACTGATAATATCTGGTATGCTACATGCAATCAATGTCAAAATAATTGTTTATCTTACCATGAAAAAATGGTGTGTGTTAACGATGTTGTGAATCCAGTAATCAGGTAATATTTTTGTAACTATCTGAATATATAGTCGTAACTTATCCAATTTGAATATTGATATAGTCTTTTATTATTTTAAATGCAGGTTTCGGGTTCATCTAATTATTCAAGATAAGAGAGGCTCAATGAATTTAAAGTTATCGAACAAACAAGCTGAATATATGTTCCGTACTCAGACATCTTATTTTAAATCTTTGCAAGAGCAAGTATTTATATAGTTTTATCTTGGTATTAAAAAAATATTTCTAATAAATTAATAATTAACTTACACATAATATTATGTCTAGGGAAATGGTGAAAAACTATTACAAGAGCATATCAAGCTTTTTCTGGACAGTGCATTTACATTTATTATACCAGCACCATCAAATCTTGCAAGATCAAATATGCATTGCACAATTAATTTTATTCTAGGTGTTGATTTGTCAGAAGAGTGTTTTCATCTTCAAAAGAGGTTATCGATTACATCTACATGAGGTAAATATTATCATTTTCGATATATTTAAATTTACAAAAAATGCCCTACTTTTAAAAGTATAACTAATATTTAATTTTGCTAATATTAAAGAGTAATTGGTTTGCATATTTTGTAGGTTGGCCAAGAGTAATTCGATTGCATATTTTGTAGTTTGACCCCAATTCTTTAGATTCGACCTGATAAAATTGTTCACTATTAATAAAACGGGTTATTTACATTTGTACTCCTGCTAGATTGAATAATTACATTTCTTTTATATATATATTTCAAGAGAATCCTTGCCTGGTTCTCTGATTAATTTTAATGTGATTTTAAATCTTTGACCCTGCGAGATTGGATGATCACTTTTCTTTTATATACACAACTTATGCAATACGTTTATTAAATCAATTAAAATAAAATATTGCCGACAAAAGAAAATTAACAATATTTTGTTAGAGTGCATGTTGCATAACGTGACACAGGCCACGCAGAATAATTAATGCTATTAATATGCCCATTCTACGAAAGTCAAATTACGACTTAGTACAAGTAATTTACAAGTACTTAAAAACATATTTTTTTCTGACCAAATATTTTTTCTGACTTTTAATTTAAAGTTCTTCTTTTAATAAATAGATGCAGATTTATATAGTTTATTTAATATATTTTTCAATTTCTCTTTTAAATGCTCAATTGTTATATTTTTAATTTTCAATTTTCTTTTCAAATGCATTTATTTTTGTTAAGAAATAAAAGTGTGTGTACTTTATTAAAAATAATTTTCAACTATTTCTTTTTCCAAAAAAAAAAAAAAAAAGCATTTTCTTACTTGTTAATTTTACTATTCTATTTTTTAGAACTTTTACTTTTACTTTAAATTGAAGAAAATACAAGCTGAAATTAAATGCAAAAAAAGGGCAGTGCAAGGCGAAAATTTTCTCTCGCCAAAGTAACGAGAGAATTTCATCACAACGGCCGGCTTCCTAAGGTCCATTTCCACCACTAAATTTGCTACTACCACCATCAAATCAGGATGTATATTGATCTTTCTTATCGAAGTTTTGAGTCTTTTTTAAGAGTTTGATTATGCCAGAATCACCATAATCTTCTTTTATCCCCTTCAATGGTTTAGTTTTTCTTTAAATCTCTTCGGACTACAATTTTGTTTTAGTATCTTTGGAGGTTTTAAACGAAAACATCAGATTTTGGTCTCTATCTCGTCCAAGCAGTTTTCAGTTTTAGTTGAAAACTACTTTGAAATAGAATATTATACCATTTCGGATAGGAAATATTTTACTAAATATTCAGTCAACTTAAGTTTATGTATACTTATTCATATTTATGAATTATGACGGGTTATTTATAATTTTCAAGTTCGTTTGCTTAATCTATATTACTATTTGTTTTTTAAAAAAACACACACAATTTTTTGTAAATATCATATTAACGGTAACCTATCAATAAACCTTAAAAGTGAATCGAAAACGTAGCATTCTACATCATCAAAAAGATACAACTATGATTAGTTTTAATTATTACTTGTATGAACCAGAACAAAACCTAGTCCGTCTTGGCAGTTTGGTGCAACTTCCCCACATTCCCCACATGGAAACGATCTCGTATCTCATTAATCAACGAATCCAACGCCCGCATAGACGAACCCCCATCTGTCATAGCCTCGCACGCAGCTCCACCGTACTCCGCCACCTTCCGCCGCACCTCTGCCCCTCTCTCACCCCTCATCAGCTCTCTCACCTTCCTATCCACCTCCTCCGCCACCACGAACCCCTTGACGGTACCCCCCTCGGGCATGATCCTCAGCCCCACCCCAGCTAACTCCGCAACGAACCTTGCATTCAAATGCTGCTCCGCCATAAACGGCAGCGCGAGAATCGGCACGGAGGCGGAGATGCTCTCCACCACCGAATTCCACCCGCAGTGACTCAAAAACCCCTTCACACCACCGTGCCGTAGAATCCCCAACTGATCAGCCCACTCCCTGACCACCATTCCCCTGTTTCCCACCCTGTTCTCGAAAATCTCCAAGAATTCAAGAAACTTCACATCCTTCGATCTCAAAACCCACAAGAAACACACCCCAGATCTCTCCAACCCCACCGCAATCTCCGTCAGTTGCTCCTCCGACACCTCCGCCTGAGTTCCGAACGCCACGTACAAAACAGGGTCCCCGGCGACAAACTTCTCATCCAGAAACTTAACATAACTCACTTTTTCCGGCGCCGCTAAACAAAGCGGGCCGACGCACAACGCCCTCGGGCCAAACTTCTCGTTCCAGTAATCAACGTAAGGCTTTTCCAGCTCGTAAAAGCTGTTCACAATCACTCCATCACTCATCGCCATAGCAATGAGCTGCTCCTCCATGAATCCAGCCATAGGGCCCGTAGGCTCAATCTGATTAAAAGGCGGATCGAAATCATTTCTCGTCAGTTTCAGCTCAGGGAAATCAGGGCTGATGACAAAAGCCTCATCTTCAGAAACTGTTCCTGCATGCGGCTTTTCCCTGCCAAGAATCTGATACATGGTGCACGAAAAGTTGCTCATCCCGCAGAACACGAACCTGGGAACCTTGAACTTCCGGGCAGATTGGAGGGTCCATCCGAAGAACGCGTCGGAGATTATGCAGGAAATAGGGGGGTGGAGGGATTCCAGGGCCTGCTCGAAGCTTTTCTGCATTAATTTCGTGGATATAGTAACGAAAGGGACGAAGGCCGCCATTGATGGGAGCTTGTGTGTGTTTTCCACGCCTGGAGGGACACCTTCTATGTTCTGGGGGAAAGGGATTTCAAGAACGGAGACGTTTGTGTCCTGGACGGAAGAACGGATGACGTCGGCGTTTGCGGGGGTGGTGACGAAGGTGACGGCGGAGGAGCGGTGGCGGAGGAGGAGGAGGCGGGAGAGGTGGAGGAGGGGGATGGTGTGGCCTTGGGACATGAAAGGGAAGATGACGAAGTGTGGGTTTGGAAGAGAACCCATTGTTGTTGGTTCTTGATTCTTGCTTGGTATGAGATGATGATAGTGAGATTCAATGCAGTTTTATAGGCGTTGAATCGATTAATTAGGGGATAATTACGTACCAACAATCCCTAAAGTATGTTGAAAATATAAATTTTTCCTCGGATTTGAGAAATTATGAATGTCCCTGAAGTTTACACTCTCCATCATAAATTGTATTCTGAAAACATCAACAAAATTATTTTTAAAATTTCTGATCCTACCTTTAGGGGTAAATTGTAATAATATTGAAAATATAATTATATATTTGTAATATTAGTTAAATTTATATTTTTTTAATTTAAAAAATATATAATTTAATATAATATTATATTTTATCTATAAGTATAAATTAAACAGATATTTCATACATATTTTATTTCATACCTTATATTTATGTTCTAGTTTTATGTATATATTCCATAATTAGGTTTATTTAAACTTATTTGTTTGAGAATAACAAAATTTTCTTCTGAAATAAAAAACTATAACAAACACACCAACATGAATCAATGCATTAGTAAATTCACATAAATATTTGTCATAGTTATTTAAACAAATATTTCAAGTATTACTGATCCTTAATGCATCTACTTTACATATAAAAAATAGGGCTAATCCCGGACACCCCTCTGTCCTTGGGGGCGGGGGGTGTTGCACTTTCCCGCCTATTCTTTGAATTTTTGTAATTTTCCTCCTAACCTTTGAAAAATATCACACTTAACCCTTTGAACAAATTTTGACCGTTGATTTCTCCTCCGTCATGGCGACCCAAGTTTCAAGACCACCGCCATCGTATTCGTCTCTCCAAGGAGAACAAATCCCATACCCCACTCGACCCTATTAGCCGCCAAAAGCTCCGTTTGTCGTGCGTCGTCTTTGACCAATGATTTCTGCTTCGTCGGTTGTCGAATTTTGATTTCGAGACCATTGCTGTGTTCCTTGGGTCAAGAGCTTCATTCTGATATATAATATCAACACATTTTAAATCAGATTTGTACAGATTTGTTTTGTTAAAGTTTGTTAAAAGGGGTTAAGTGTGATATTTTTGTAGCACCAGGGACGCAAGGTAGCCACATCCCCCGCACTATAGTTCAGTCCACATACGAAATGGATGATCCGTACATGAACTAAGACTATATCGAACTGGTGACAATAAAAGAAACAACACTCTAGCTAGGCGGGACTAACCCTCAAACAAATAACAACCACCATGCATAACTAGTAAAGCGGAAGCATAATATACATATCATTAACATTCATGTCTATCTCACAAGTATGTCAATATACAATCTTCAAAATTTCATAACGAGTCAAATCAATAACATATACATCAAAATGGAAATGAGCCATGCTTGACTCGAATCTAAAGACTCGACTCGACTCCCGCCTAGCATGCCCTGCAAAAACTGAAAAGTGAGGTGTCAGTCTATGAAAGACTGAGTGAGGGGCATAAATAAATATTAGCGCAGATAACATGCAAGTCATAACCTCGGCTGAAGTTTTAGGAAAGAAACGAAATGATATAAGTTCAATAATACAATAATCATTGCCCGAGATTACAACTATCCAATTTAACACCTTAATCACTTTCAATCAATTTAATCAGTTGCCCGGCGAGTGAGGGTAATTCTCAACCTTTACTCCGTCAGTGAACAATACAATATTTAGGTTTCAATTCAATGGTGATCATGCAATTTACTACAGTGCACAATTAGCAGTTTCATGATCTCATTTTCCCTCCGGTGATGGTGGGATTGCAAGGCCCCACCACCCAGTCACAGCGTACGTCAGGTTCATGACTCCCACGTACGGGATTCCTTCCTCCACCAAACCTCCTGGTGGATTCAGGGTTCATCCCCACGATGTGAGGGGAGTGCAGAGTTACCCGTCACTCCATGCTTTCCCGGTTGACTCATACACTAACCCTCGGGCCCACAGTGCACGATACACGATTACTCGCCAAGACAAGATCAATTCACGATATCACGATCAGTTCAATGTGTCACGATAATAATTTGCAATCGTTTGAGGTTTTGGAAAGATTAGAGATATATATATATATATATATATAAGTTTTGGCCCAAAAGTCACATAGGGTTGTACGGGTTCTATATATCTAGCAATTAAACCTTACCTTTACCAACAAAAGTAACAAGGATGCAGTTATGAAGCCTACTCCTCGTCAACGGGAAGATGATCTGTGCAACAAGGACAAGTATACGTGAGACACGACTCGTATGAACCATATACGACGCACGGCAAGATCATGATCAATATGTCATGCAATAACAATTAATGAATGCCATAGTCATATTCACATATCAAGCACGAATTTAAACAATCAACTTAAGCAAGTAAAGACCAAGGAGTGTCAAATAAGAGCATAATTATAAATAAACTAAGTATATAACTCATATAAGTCACATACGAGAGCCAAGGGAGTGAAAGGAATGCAATATGAAGGGTTTAGGCAAAGTTTGGTAAAAACTGACAGTTTTCGAAAATGCGCGTGCTGTAGGGAAACTGGAATATCTTGAGTTCTAGAACTTAGAATTGAGTTTTTATTGGATATGAAACTAGACACATAGAACTTTCCGATGATATATGGCTCGTATTCTAGTTCAAAGCGAGGAGGAAATGGCTTAAGCTTGAAGTTGGGTGAAAGCAGTTTTCTGGCAAAGTGGCGACGCCAAATTAAAATTATTATATCTCTCAAACCAAAAAATATATTGAGGTGATTCCAATTGGAGATTTTTCTAGACTTCAAAAGTTTCCAACGGTTCAAAAATCAGGTCAAACGGAGTTCTGATGAGGGGGTACCCGGCCGGGTAAAGTTCAAGGAGAAAAGTTCCCCGGCCGGGGAAAGCTGTCCAGAAAAGCACAAAAGTACCCGCCCAGGTAATCTTTCTGGGTTGGAAAAAGGAGCAGAAACAGGGGATATACACGGGAATTGGCTCCCAAGCCTTCCCAACACCAAACCAAGGCAAGAATCAACTCAAAACTAGCATATAACATATATATGGTTCAAATATATCATTTAGAACACATTTAATCCAAGGAAACATGCTTTGATCATCCAAAACTCATCAAACAAACCCATATATTTCCATAGCCTCCAACCTTCATACAACTCAAGAATTCATGCAAGTTTCCAACTATAATGCTCATGATCATGCCTTTAATCACTTATAAACAAGTTATCACATAATAATCCTCAACCCTACTTCATATACCATTCAAGGATTCATCACATATCTCATACATATACCTTGAAAGAATGGAATAAGAGAAGGAATGATGGTATGATGATGCTTCAAAGTATGAAATTCCTCCTTGAAATTAACTTGAACTTCATGAAATCTCCTTCCTTCTTTCTTGGTATTTGGATCGTGAATGAGTGTGTGTGATCCTTGGTCAAATTGATGAATGAAATGTGAGAGATGAAATGCATAAGATATTTTATAAAGTCTTCCACTAACAAGCATGAATCACCATATTTTGTACTTTAGTCCTTGGAATATTTAAAGTCATGCAATCAAGTTTCATCTCATGGCAAATGAGCAATTAACTCCATTCTTATTGATGCAATTAAATCCTCACATTTAAGAAATGATCAAGTAAGATCACATACAAACAATTAGGCACCTTAGCAATTAATTCACATAAATTCTCACGTTAACAATAATTTCATATAAGTTCATGGAAATAAAAATGCATCTAATGTTATGAAATTCATATAATGTCATATAGAATGCAAAAAGGGAAAAACCGAGGCGTTACAATTTTTTCAAGATTAGAGGGAGAATTGCTAAAATTTAAAGAATAGGGGGAAAAGTGCAAAACCCCCTAAAGGACAGGGGTGTGTCTGGGATTATCCCTAAAAAATAACATCTCAATACAAACATGCATGATATATATATACTATTAAAATATCATTAAGTAACATTTTTTGAAAAAAAATATATAAATAATTACAAAACTCAAGTACTTACATCAAAACCCCCCCAAAATTCCAATACTTGCATTAATCCCATTGTTTTTGAATTTTTCTTACATATACCCCTTATGTTTCATCATATGAAAGGTAAACTAGTAAAATCATACATTCTGTTAAATTTAACGGAGGAAATAATGGGTTAAGGGGGACTTCATAGTTTCTCAAACTTTAGGGGGAATCTATAATTTTGTCATAGCTTAGGGATTGCACGTAATTATCCCATTAATTAGGTCAGCTGGTAATTTCGGCAATTTTCATTTATTGTGATGATATAATTTCAGTAATTTCGCGAGATACTGTATAGATTATAATCTCTAATACATGAATACTTTTAAAATTATCATTTTACAGTATTTTGATATGGAGATTTAAGAAGAGATCTGTGTTGCCATACTCATGCATCATAAGTTATAAAGTACAAATTAGATGACTTAATTATACTATTTCCTTAATAATCTTTTTTAGGGAAAATTATAATAAAAAATTATAAATTTGGTATGTCAACTCAATCAATTTAGCGTTTAGATACTTTTTATTTTGCAGTGATAAAATAGGATTTTATCTTAAAAAATTAAGCAGTTTAATGTTTATTTTTTGTTATCGAAAACTAATTTTGCCCATCAAAATTTTGATGTGTAATACGCCATGTGGTTATTTGGATTGAAGAGGATTATGATTTATAAGCTGAGTTGCCAACAGAGGTTGGCCAAATGGTTTGAGGGTTATTTCTCGAAGGCAATGATCCGAGTTCAAATCCCTCTAACCACTTGGGGGGTGTGTGCTTGGAAAAAAAAAAAAAAAGATTGATAAGCTGAGTTTAAGGATTTAATGCAATAAAATAATTCTGCCGAATTAGTCCAGTTAGTACACTAAGAGCTCCTTTACTTTTCTAGTTGGCTAACCATTGTCAATGAGTTGTTTATGATTTTTTTCTTGGTTATATAAACTTGTGCCCTCTTTACTTTGATTGGAAAACATTGCTCTTAAATACACTAGATTGTTGGGCTATTTACATTGTTGGTTTTTAAACAAGATTAAAGGTATACATTTATAATTTTGTCCCCGCATAGGGAACTGAACAATTTTGTCCTATATTGGCAAGTATGTAATTTTTCTTTGAAAAGCAAGGACAAAGTTGTCAATTCGTCTTATCCAATTCAACTAGCTTATTTAGCCACAATTTTTTTAATGGGTATATAACCCATTATTTCCCATTGTTAACCTGGGGCTCCAGTTTTAGGCCCTAATAATTAAATAGTGAAGTAAAAGGTTGGCAAACCCCTGAAGCATAACCAACCCGTTATTTTCCACTGAAGTAAAGGAGCTCTAAATAAGTAAATATATAATTTTCCCTGATCTTTTTAATACTATGGGATATTCCATGATTCCTTCCATGTTAGATGGTTATGAGTTATGACGTATTTTGTGGCCCGTTATTTTTTATTTAATAAAAATCAATTTTATTTTCGAATATATACCTCTTATTTTAATGTCAAACAAGCCCTCCAAGTCTAACCAACTCAAAACGAAATAAAAGGGCGACTTGATCTTTAAGAATTAACAAGTATTTAGTATCTTTTACTTATTTTTTTCAAGGATATTTAGTATCTTTTGCCTATTTTGATTAGGGTTCTTTTTAATTTTTTGTAATGATACGACAAAGGGATCGTACCACTACAAACATGCGAAATAACTTTTTTTATTTTAAATAAAAGGTCAATATTGTGAAAGACCAAGTATTAAGAAAAAAATAAACAGTATACCATCCAACATAGAAAAGTGAAAGAAATTACTTTCAGAATGTCTACTAATTAACCACGACATGCTTATTAGCAAGTAGCAACAAGTTATGAGATTATAGTTTGAGCTTAGACTAAATAATAATAATAATAATAATAATAATAATAATAATAATAATAATAATAATAATAATAATAATCAAATTATACATGGATTTCGTAATTATGGTAAATTAAAGGGTGTTTTCCCGTAAATATCAAAAATCAAATTAGGAGACGACTAATTATAAATACTAGTAAATGCCGCACACTCGTTGCGTGTGCAAATAAAAATAATACTATTATTAAATATATCAAAATTAATTTTTATATTGATATATATTCTATAATCAATTTTAATATAATTATTAAATTATGATAAATAAAAAATATAAAATATAAGGAGAAAAAGATAAAAATTATACATTAAACAAAAAAAGAATTGAAGTAGAGTGAGAGAAAAGTGAAATAATGAAGATGGTGTTGGGGCCGTAAATAAATAAGAAAATAATTTAAGAGTTCAATATGAATGAGGAAGAGATTAAGCAAAAAAAACTGTTGAAATACGTGGATAGAATTGATGTGTGAAAAATAAAGAAAACAAAGAGTCCATGAATTCAATTCAAGGATAATACGTTAATAAATAAAAAGAAAAGCAAAAATTAAAAACTTAGGGATAGAAAAGGAAAGAGTCCAAGACACCATATTTGGCCTGACGCTTAATAATATAGTATAGATGATATTTTGGATCTCAATATCAAAAACCCTAATTATATTTGAACAATTAGATATATTTATTATGTTACGTAGCAAAGTTGACCCCAGATTTAACTATGTATTTACCAATTGTATATGTAGCCTTGAGGTTTTCCATTAATTACAAGGGACCATTTGACCACCTCAACAAAATGCAAAAATATATAGTAATGAAAAGACTGTGCATGCCGATATTATTAAAGAGATCATTTTCTCTTATGACGTATCTTAATGGATACTCGTCCTGAGTATTCGTTACAGGATAAATTTAAAAAATAGAAAAAAATTTATGTATTATTATATCCGTCATACTCGTATAATTATACGGATTATACCGTGGATCGTTGAAAAAAGAGAAAGAGAGAGTGTTAGGGAGATGGAAGTCAACAAATTAAAGCCCAGCAAATTGACTAATTAGTCACTAACCTGGACCACTTTATTCTTAATATTTCTTTATTATACTGAAAGGTATAGGGTTTTTTTATTTATTTATTTATTAATTATTTTATATTGAAAGATATAGTTAAGAACTTAGAAATTACTCAGTAAAATATTGCTACTAACGGGTAACAGTGTCTTGTTTGTCTTTATTATATTACTAGGGTGAGGGCCAGTGATCGTGTCCGGGGTCAAATTTGTTTATGTTAAAGTGTCAAATGAATGTATTGTGTCACGATATAAAAGCAATGATAACAGATCAAAATGATTTTGTTAAAGTGTCAAATGAATGTATTGTGCGACAATATAAAAGCAAACCAAAAGTACTCATATACAAGGCTGACCTTTGCGTATTACAAGTTTTTGTACAGGTAATTAATGTTATACAAAAATATAAGGACCGAACATCTCCTACAAAAGATGTTCACAAAAATGACCAGCAGGTAAAAGCATATATAAGTTTAGTAGGTGATCAAAATATCTACATACGACAAAAGCCTGGTTGGTGACATCGTCTCAATCACCAGATGGTTTAACTTCTATACTATGTGATCCCTCAGAACCGTGCTTTGCACCAGAGAAACGGTCTGTATAAATATAAACGGTAAATTGGACTGTATTAGTTAAAAAAAGGAGAGGTTTAAGAGCTCTAATTTAGTGCATGTATATTAAAAGTACGTACCTGAGCCTCCTTTAGTTTCACTTTGGATGGGTATGTTTTCAGGCTGCATGCGCGACATAACAGTGTATCGATATTCGCAACCGAAGTGAGATTCCGTCATTCTTTTCTTGATGTGCAGTATGAATTCTTTATGTTCCAGATGTTTGTTGATATCAATGAAGTTGGGGTGTTTATCCTGTGATGCCAGAAATATTTTAATAGTTTACTGAAAATTTATTCTAAGAACAAATAGTGGTAGTTGTTAGCAAAAGATTATAATTACCTCCTGAGCAAGTTGTATAAGTTCAAAAGCAGTCAAACCAAGAATACTTTCCGCTTGGCCTCCAAACATAACAACGTCTAATGGAGTTGGTTTGTCCGATAGCGTGATTGCAAATTTAGCCATAGAAAATAGCATGATAGTGTTTAATTAAAAAGGGTTTAATGTAAGGAAAGAGTTAACAGCTAAAATAATAAAAAGGAAATGCATAACATAGTACCTTGGTTTTACAATCGTTTCCGCATGACAAAAATTGCACATGATCTTGCAGTTGTACTAGCCTGTTGTACTTCCTAAGCAATTGTTGCAAGCCATATACCAAAATCTTTGTTCGACATTTGTAACTTTTGCTTCAACTTTTACCCAAAATTTGTCATCCTACATACAATGGGTGAATAATTTACGAATGGTATAGTTAGTTCGCAGAATCTAGAAACCAATCAGGAGATTCAAAAGCAACAAAAATTTTGGTCCGTGCAATGGAAAAATCGATATGGAAAGAAATACAGAATTCAGGGGCAAAAATTAGTCAAGAAAATGATCAAGTACACCAGTTTAGTCATAACCAGAAAATCTCACCTGCTCCTTTCTTTTTCTGCTGCTATTTTCCTTTGTTAGGAACAAGGATTTTCTAATATGTGCATTGTTTACAAAATTCAACACCACCTATTATGAGGTTAAAGGTTACTATGGACTATAGCAGGGGATACTCCTCCCTTTTTCTTCAAATGTTTTCCTTTGTAAGGGTTACAACAACTATAGTAATGTGTGAACAAGGATAAGAAAGGGAAAAAAAATTTGAACATCCTGAACTATCGACAATTTTGGATTTTGCAACCCGAATTAAAAAAAGTCGACGGTTGCAACCTGAACTACTTAACTTTCTCAGTTTGCATCCTAATTTGAAAATCCGCCCACTTTTGTCATTGGAGACACTTCACACGCGTGACACATGAGTCCATTAGGGGGCAAAAATATCATTTTGGGCACGTGGATATCTAGAACTTAACGTTATAATTTGAAATTTTAATGGGATTGAATGTATAATTATCATATTTTTGTCTGTTTATGAGTCGGATGGATTCAAATAATATTTTCTTTAAGTGGATTCAGATAATACCTTCTTTACACGGATATAAGGGGATTCGAAGTATTTTAATCGAATTTTTAACTATTTATTTATATAATTTATTTAATAATTATATAACTTTTTTTTTTTTGTAGCAACAAAAGCCTAAACAAAAGCCCAACTAATTTCTCTCGAGCCTAGGGGTGTTCATTCGGTATTACCGAACCGAACCAAAATTTTGGTACATCATTTTAAGGAACCGAATACCGAACCGAATTTTACGGTTCGGCTCGGTAAAAACCGAACTTATTTCGATTTGGTTCAATTCAGTAAAAAACTATTCTAACGAATTTTCATGTTAAAAAAGAGAGAAAAAAAAACTGGAAAAAAAAAAACAAAAAAATATATATTATATTATATTTTAAAAATATTATATCTATTATATATCGATAATAATCTAACTCTAATATACATAAATATAATATGTATTATATATAATTTTTTTTTTACATATATATAATTTTGGTATTTGGTACGGTACCGTACATCGTATCGGAATACAGATACCGAACCAAATACCGAAAATTTAAAAAAAATAATCGAATACCGAATCGAAATTTCGGTTCAGTAATCGATATCGACCGAAATTTTGGTTTCAATCGGTTTTACCGAATTGTGCACATCCCTACTTGAGCCCAAACTCGACCAGATAATCTTCCCAAACTCTAATCTCCTCGGTAATTTCGTGGCCCAGCTTAGCTAAGCGGTCTGCAAGAGAGTTGCATTCCCTACGAACGTGATTAAGCGTGCAAATCTAAGGACCACGCAACAGCTTTCGGGATCTTGGATAATCAAACCCAAGGGATGATCCCCCACATCTCCCTCCATGACCAGCTCCACCACATTTCTCGCATCACATTCCACTTCAATCTTTTCGTATCTCCTCTCCCAAGCTAACCATAGGCCTTCCTGCAGTCCCACAACCACAAGTTCGGCTGCCAGGATGTTAGAAACTTTCAGCTTGGTGGCGAAACCAAGCACCCAACCACCGTGTTCATCTCTAATCACGCCACCTGTTGCCGCCTTCTGTGTTCTGTCAACATAGCTACCATCCGTATTTAACTTCATCCATCCTCTTCGTGGTTTTCGCCAACTCAGTTCCCGGATCACAGGATCTTTTAGTGGCTTCACCGGGTTGGTACTCAACAAGTCCAGCACTAATGTTTTCAGGTTGTGCAACACTAAGTTTAGTGGTTCTCTTCTCCCCCCATATTCAAAGTTGTTCCTATGCTTCCAAAGCAACCATATGACCCGCAACCCAGACCAAAAAATCGATGATTATAATTAATTTATGGCCTAAATAAAATTGGCTGTTTATTAATTATTCTCAATTATAAGTTGATACAAAATATTAGACTTTATTATAGTTTGATCCAATTTATTATTATTTTAGGTTAATTAAATGGGCTCCCAAATTAAAGCCCAAATCCAAATCCAAGTCCATAAAGTCGAGCGAACCCAACACATGTATATAAATAATGCACCATAGCTCACAAATCAAATTTTTAAGAGGACATATCATCCACAAACCAAATCAAAGAAGCTCTCAAATTTTAAAGCTCCTGCCACGACGAAGTATTGCCGCCATAAAGATTCAACACTTCGACTTCAGAGCTCGTGCAACGATCTAACACTTCCGGCCCAAGCCCTACATTCAATTCAACCAAATTCTACATCCAATTCGAGATCAAGTATCAAGCCCTCGAATTAACTCGTAGAGAAGAATCAGAGGATATTCGAATATTGTAACGCCCCGTCTTTCGGAACAGGTAAAATGTGTGTGAATGTCCGAGAGTATATGTTATATTCGTTCATTGTGTTAATTGCCAACTACTTGTCCTTAATTGCCAAATTTGCAAACTATGAATACCTAAGTGAATTTTAATTGTATTTGTGTATTATTAATGTAAAAGTATGATCACTTAATTGCGTAAACTTTATAACATGAGGGATAGCTAATTAAATTCTTCTTAAAGTCAAGATTAACTTTATGACTCATGTATTTTAATTAATGTTGTATACTTTTAATAAAACATCCTTGTCTTCCATTTCATTCCAAAGATTTCAAGAGAACAAAGCCTTCTTCTTCCTTGCTCCTTCAACTCACGATCCACTCACCATACTCACACACCATCATATCAAGTTCATTTCTTCCAAATTAAAGGTAGATTTATGCTTTTCTTCATGCATAAACATATTTCCATGGTTTAATTCTTGCATAAACATGAGTTTCATGCATGGTATGAAGTGATATGGAAGCTAGGTTATGAAGAATTACATAGCAAAGCATGTTGGGAGAAAAGTGGTAGAAGAAATTATGCTAGAAATCATGTGTTATGAGGAATTTAAGAAGCCATCATGCATGATTCATAAGTTAGGAAAGATTGGAGGTTCATTAATGGAGTTCATGAGTTTTGAGGTTGATGATGATGAATATTAAGCATGAGTTCTTGGTATATATTTGCTCCTTGAATGTTTCTAAATGTGCTTTTCTGTGTGATGAAATGGTATTACTTGATTCTAAGTGTATCCTTGCAAGTTTGGATGATTGTTTGAACCTTTGCTCCCTTATCTCTTCCTCCCCTATTTTCCCCTGTTTCTTCTCATTTTTCAGCTGAAAATACTCTACCCGGGCGGGTACTTTTGTCCAGGGGATTTTCTGGACAGTTTTCCCCGGGCGGGGAACGTTTACCTTAGAATTTCCCCAGCCGGGTACCCCCTCAAATGAACTCCGATTGAGCTGATTTTTGGATCAATGAAACCTATTTGAGTGTAGAGAATTCTCCAATTGGAATCAACTTAAAATAATTTCTGAGGAGGGAGATATGATCGATCCAAAATTGTGTCGCCAATCTGCCGGGAATCTGCAATTGCTCAACTTTGTACCTATGCCATTTTTGATCCACTTTGAACTAAAATTTGAGTCATATATGGTTGGAAAGACCTGTTTTTCTACTTTCATTTCCAACAAACAAAATTTAATTCCAACTTCTAAATCTTAAGATATACCAAATTCTTTACAGCTTGCGTGTTTGGAGAAAACTGTCAGCTTTTGCTAAATTGTGCCCAAATGCCGTTTCTTGCCCTTTTTCATCGTTTCTTTCCGTTTATTGAACTTCATATGTGCTATATATTCTCTATTTCAAGTGTAAATGCTCTTATATGAGTATATTGTTTTACTAAAGTTGAATGAAAGACGTCTAAACTTGCCGTAAGTGATCTTCAATGTGAAAGTTAATTCTTAAAGTGCCATGATTGCTTATATTTGCTCATTCCTTGCATAATTATAATCTCATTGCATATGAATTTATACTTATATCATTTCATGGCATTGTTTTGCATCACCGAGCGTCTCTAGTTGGTCCGTTTGAGTCTAATGTCAACCGTACTCGTGTCTTTTGTTCAGGTGATCCTCCCAAGGACCCGGTGGTTTAGATTGGACCTTGTTTTAGTTCCCTTTTATCGAGGTTGTCAAGGTGAGGTTTATCTTCTTGCTGTAGCCAATAACCCATACCCATATAGCCTACACGAATTGGAATTATTTCCCCGCATGTGAAATATTATACATATATGTATACCTATCTAATAAATACGTGATTGACTACTATATTCTCGATTTTATTGAAAATGGATTTCAAGTAACAAACGGGTTATACATATAGACTCTTGTGCGTGTGTTCATGACTTTAATTATGAAAATGGAAAGTTTCTTGCATGCATTGCATAAACGAGTGCTTGTTCTTGAAAATCCCCACTCGCATGTTTGAGTGGGGTAAGGGCCTGAGGCAACGTGGGAAGAGGAGCCTGGAAAGTATGGGTTGACGGTAAATCTATCTCGCGACCTCTATGGGGGACTGTGCTATCATCGGAGGTAGTTGATACGACATGTTCGCTATGACCGACAATGGATGCTGAAGGAGCATAGTACCGAAATGGGCTATGACTCGAGTGTAATTGGATGGTTAGGGGTTAGCTACCTCATCCGTCACCCGGAGGCAGAAGGATGGTTTCTTGTTATTGTTCTTGTTCTTGATTGATTGTGGAGTAAAGGTTGGAGAAAGGGTATAACTCGATACGCACTGATTGCTTGAAACCCTTAATCCGGTATACGCCATCGTTCTTGAAAATGAATGATTATCTTGTTCTTGATATTGAGACTAAAGTAAATGATGGCTTTATTATTGAAAATTGAGGCTATATCGGATCGAGGTAGCTTGTTATTGCATTACATATCTCTGCTTATTGCATCGTGTGTATATCTATTATATTCCTTCCGCCTCACCAGTCGCTTGACTGACCCTCTCTTGTTCTGTTTCTGGTTACCTTGTTGGCTGTAGGTTGGAGTCAACTAGGCGGCGGGTTGTCTAGCTTTCTTTCGAGTCGAGTCCAGTTAGAATAATCTTTTGTAATGTATTACTTGTCTCGTATAGTTGATATATATATATGGCAATTGTGTACAACTTTACTTTTAACAACTGTGGCCTTATCTATGAATATTATATTAGTTGTTGAGCTTCTGGTTACATGTTTAATTCGCTTCCGCTAATGCATGAATCTCTGGCAACTGTCCTTCTAGTGCCGCCTAGTTAGATGTGGTCTTGAGTGTCTTCCGTTCACTAGTTCTTAGCACGTATATGGATTCTCCATTTCATATGCGTGTTGGGTTCTAGTGCGGGGGATGTGATAGCTCCACGCTCGGGGCGTCACAGATATTGTACCATTTTTAACATTTAGATCAATATTATCAGCTATTTTTATTGTATTCTGCATTCATTTATTGCAGATCCAACGAAAATTGTGTAAACAATAACATTATATATATATTTTAGAAAGAGGAACAAGTAAATTTATGGTTAGAAATGAGTGGAAATTGATACATATCAACTTGTTTCTTTCAAATTATATCATAATTTGTTTACGATGCTTTTGATTCACTCTATCACACGAGTAATCACCCTGATGCATGAGTCGCGATTAGGGTGAGATTGAGCTATGTTAACACTAGATGTGTGTAACATTGGATTATTATCCTATTTGTGTTGTATGGATAATATTGATAAACTTAGTAGTTGACTGAGTAAGTCTAAGATGAGATTCTAGATGAGTTGAATATGAAATTTTATATTTTCATGTTAAAGCCTTAAAACCGAATTCAGAACGGTAGATGAATACTAAGTGTGTTTGATCGAGAGGCTCAGGAGTAAATTTAGACTATGAATTCGCATGACATAGATACATGACATGCTTATCTTAGTGGGAGTTATGCCATAACACACTTATCATACTGTGTGTGCTTATTGACGAGCGTTACAAAGGGTGACAATTGATTCCCTTCTTTTGTCAATGTCTGACCTTGCATAAGTATTTTTGAAGGGATTATTCAGAACACAATCTTAGCTAATGTTTTATTATTATTTTTGAAATTATAATGAACTATTCTTTTTTAATTTAAATTATTTAACTCCAAATAATTTAATAATTATTTATTTTTTGAAATAAAAAGATGAGAAATTGCACTAGTCCCACACCCGGTGCATACAACAATTTTCTGATTTTAATGGACAAAAATCAAGGAAGTAAACCCTCCTCTACGGTTGCAGTCATCTGCCTTAAAACGTCGAATCACGCATTCACGCTATTGATTAGGCTTTGTTGCATTTTTTTCCACCCTCCCTATCTCCCATCTTTTTAACTGCCTATAAAAATCGACACTGTGCGCAACAGAAATTGCATTTTAGGAAAGGAATCAAAATTTTGATGATTTTTAAAGGGGCGAAAGGACAATATCATTAATATAAATTAGAGGAGTGAACATTTTCGAGAAAATCTTGGATGCGAGTCAAATTTTCACATAGAGAGGGGTAAATTTATAGTTTTTATAAAATATTATTATGTGTATTTGTTTTAATTTAATCTTTTGTACAAAAATATTACTATATTTTATTATTTCTTCAATGTAAATCAGGATATCATAGGTGTGGCGTTATTTACTTACATTGACATTTCGCATTGTTATCAAGAGAACTGAGCGCGTTTATTAGGCCGACCATTCATCCGTTAGTGTCGGTGTGTGTTAGGGATTTTCTTTAGAATAATACTCTCTTATTATTCTTATGTTATTTTTTTTGTGGGGGGCTCGATGGGGTGTACATTTTGATCGATGGCTAGATCATGATGCTACTTCTTATATATTTGAGTGATTTGGTTGATTTATATATAGAGTTTTCATTAAAAATCTTAGGATCTTCTAACCTGTTCACTCTTTTAAAAAAATTTTGTCGCACAATTTGAAATTTTATTAATTTATTTAGTACCTTGAGTACTATAATAATAATAATAATAATTCACAAAATTAAGTTATGAAGCAAGAAAATATATATGAATTTATTATAATTATTTTCAATTTCCCTATATTAGAGTTATATATTCTACTCTTCCTAAACCCATCCCTAGTTAGAATTCCACACTTATAAAACCCTCCCAACACTTTTCTGATTCTTATCTTAACTCCGCCACCAATGTCGTCGTCCTTCTCCGCCTCCGGCCGCCTCCTGCCTCTCTCCTCCTCGCCGGCCTCCCAACGGCGCCGCCGCAGTTCCTCCTCTCTCCAGGTTGCTTCCGGCATCCACTCTTCTAATTCAATTGTGAAATGTACTTCCTCATCCGAAAACCCTAAACCCTCGAAATCTTCGCCGTTTAATGTCAATCTCCTAATTTCACCCAAATCACTTGCTATATCCGCCGCCGCCTCCATTCTGTTCAACATTGCCAACCCCGTCCTATCCGGCGGCAACTCTATCTTCAATTCCGGCGGCGGCGGCGGAGGCGGCGGTGGAGGGGGCGGAGGAAGTGGTGGAGGTGGAGATGGAGGTCAAGGTGGTGATTTCTGGTCTCGCATCTTCTCACCCGCGGCTGTCGCTAACGAGGAGCCCCAACAAGAATGGGATGCCCATGGATTGCCGGCCGGCCTTGTGGTGCAGCTGAACAAGCTAAGTGGATTTAAGAGGTACAAAGTATCTGAAGTCATGTTCTATGATCGCAGGAATGACTCGATGGTGGGCACGGAAGATTCGTTCTTTGAGATGGTGTCTCTACGCGCAGGGGGCATTTACACCAAGGCGCAGCTCCTGAAGGAGCTGGAGACCCTAGCCACTTGTGGAATGTTCGAGAGGGTTGATATGGAGGCTAAAACGAACCCGGATGGAACCATAAAACTAACCATTCCGTTTCGTGAGTCAACATGGCTACCTGCTGAAAGATTTAGGTGTGTTAATGTGGGTCTCATGCCGCAGTCGAAACCTGTTGAAATGGACCCTGATATGACTGATAAGGAGAGGCTGGAGTTTGCCAGGTCTATGGAGTGGGAATACAGGAGGAGGATTGACAAGGCAAGGCCGTGTTTGCTGCCACAATCCGTGCGACTGGAGATATTGGAAATGCTCCGTGAGGGCAGGGTGAGTGCAAGATTATTGCAGAGGATTAGGGATAGGGTGCAGCAGTGGTACCATGAGAATGGATATGCATGTGCCCAAGTTGTGAATTTTGGGAATTTGAATACAAAGGAGGTGGTTTGTGAAGTGGTGGAGGGCGATGTTACTCAATTAGTAATCCAGTTCCAGGATAAGCTTGGGAACGTTTGCGAGGGAAATACTCAGCTTCCTGTGGTTGAGAGAGAACTGCCAAAGCAGGTTAGAGTTAGCGGGAAAATGTTAGCTATGTTCAGTTATGAGATATACATTGATACTTTTTGCAAACTATTAAGGGATCACAAGTCGCTGACTATAAATTTGCTGATGAAAATTTCTCTGTTAACTTTCCTGAATTATTATTAATCATAGCTGTATTGATATTCCTTTCATTTGTGTTAAAACGGTAGAAGGCATCTCTTAAATCTGTGTGACTTTAGGGATTCAACATAATCATATTATCATAGACACATAAGCTCTTGAATTCTAGTATTTATACTAATATTTGTTGACTGATAACCAGTGCAAGCTCGGTGCCCTATGGAATTTTGTTTTTCACATACTTATTTGTTAATAGTTATGATTTATGTATCCTGCATTGTCCATTATGAAATTTGATGATCTGGCAAGTTTCTCACTTGTTGTATCATGTATGCAGTATGTGGGTGGATTTAAGTGGTTGGGTAACAGTTGTTGTTATTGTGATATTGATACAGATTCAAAAAGGACAAATTTTTAACATTGAGGCGGGGAAACTAGCACTTAGAAATATAAATTCTTTGGCACTTTTCTCCAACATTGAGGTAAATCCACGCCCAGATGAGAAGAATGAGGGTGGAATTATTGTTGAAATCAAGCTTAAGGAACTAGAACAGAAGTCTGCTGAAGTAAGCACAGAATGGAGTATTGTTCCAGGTCGTGGGGGCCGCCCAACACTGGTAAATAATGAAAATTTTGGACTATGAATTTTCTCAGTTCAAAATTTTGGTAGCTAAATGTTTTTTTGCTTGCTAAATGCTTCACAGGCTTCAATCCAACCAGGTGGAACTGTATCTTTTGAGCATCGAAATATCAAAGGATTGAATAGGTCACTTCTTGGTTCAGTGACCACCAGCAACTTCCTTAATCCCCAGGTGATTTAGATTCGACATCAACTGAATTGTCATTCACAGAATGAAATGCCCTTTTGCCTATAGCATTTCATTATATGAATTAATGCATTTGCAGGATGATCTTGCTTTCAAGCTGGAGTATGTTCATCCATATTTAGATGGTGTACAGAATAGACGCCGCAACCGTTGCTTCCGTGCTAGCTGCTTCAATAGCAGAAAGTTAAGTCCAGTCTTCACTGGGGGACCTGGAATTGAAGAAGTTCCCCCCATATGGGTTGATAGAGCTGGAATAAAAGCCAATATTTCAGAGGTAAGGATTCTCTTTGGTATTCTTGTAATATTTTCTGGTTATGTTTGTGAAACGTGTTTTTTGGGGGCCAAATAATGCTTTCATTCCATCAAGTAGTAGCTATTGCCATTGATTCTGAGGAGAAGGATTGTGGACTCATCAATTTATGTCCTATGAAGTATGAAGTAACTTTTTGTGAGTCCTTAAGTCAGAGAGGTTAACCAAAATAATTTTTTTTACAGAACTTAACGCGTCAAAGCAAATATACTTATGGACTTGTGATGGAGGAGATAACAACACGTGATGAAAGCAGTCACATCTCTGCAAATGGTCAAAGAGTGTTGCCAAGTGGTGGAGTGAGTGCAGATGGACCTCCCACAACACTCAGTGGCACCGGAGTTGATCGAATGGCATTTCTTCAGGCGAATATCACCCGCGACAATACCAAATTTGTAAATGGGGCTATAGTTGGTGAGAGAACTGTGTTCCAGGTACGAGGCCGACATTCTATTGTTTGAATTGGTTTCTAACTTGAGTCTAATCTTGGTAGGTAGTCATAAGTAGATTCCAAGATAGTCCTCCCCCACCCATGACATAGAAGATAGTAACTAGTTGGTTTCTGAAGCTAGTCTGTGTGAAGGTTCTAAGTGATGATATATGATCTAGCTTTTTGCATCTGCTTTTGCAATGAACTGGAGAAAAAACCATGATATTTTGACATTGGTATGTTTAATTTTAGTAATTAGATGTGTTGAGCTTAACTGCTCAGCTAAGTTTTGAAAACTATGCTGCTCAAAAACATTTTTGTCTCTCAGTAAAGCTTATTATATGTCAAGTCTGCATAAATCAAGCAGGCAGAACTCGAATGTTCTTAAAAATTGAGCTGTAGCTTACCTTAAATAATGGAGTAATATGTTCTCTGTGTTTTCTCTGTGCTAGGGAGTTATTGCTGTTAGCTAAATAACATACTCCATTGAATACTAAAACTGTTTATACCAGTCGAAGCATAAAAGAATTACCTTGGAATGCAAATTTGCATGCTCCCAATTGAATTAATGAACTATTCATAGCTCTCTAGGTATAGATTTTGCCATATGGTATCATTATGAGATAGACTCATGCGCTGTTCTTTACCGTGACTTTTGAGTATTTATCAATGTTCTATTTCATTATTTCTTATATACAGTCCAGGACACCATATCCGGAATGTTAGGAATTAATGGATTTTAAATATTCTGCAGTTCGACCAAGGACTTGGAATTGGTATCAAGTTTCCATTCTTTAACCGCCACCAGTTAACAGTTACACGATTCCTCCAATTGAGGAACGTGGAAGAAGGTGCTGCAAAACCACTGCCTCCTGTTTTAGTCCTCCATGGCCATTATGGAGGTTGTGTTGGAGATCTTCCCAGTTATGATGCATTTACTCTTGGTGGGCCCTATTCTGTCAGAGGTTATAACATGGGAGAGTTGGGAGCCGCAAGAAATATACTTGAGGTATGGCAAATTGACAACTTAACTTGTTTTATTTGAGATAAATTTAATTAATTCTATGAAAGAAAATACTTAACTAATCATCATATCTCTTAACTTGATTTATAGTTAGGGTGTAATTACCCTTGGACACCCTGAGCATAGGCGAAATTACAGTTTATCTCACATCCACGGAACCACAATCCTCCTCACTTTATGCCCCATCTATGGATTTGGAGTCTCCTCTAGAATTTTTTTTTTCAAAATTTACCCCTGGGTCAAATCGTCTCGTATTTCGAAAAACTTAAATTCGAGCTGTTTTTCTTTTTTCTGAATTTCAACTATTTCGCACTTTTCCTCTTTTCAGTATCCTGTAAATTTTAAAACAATGAGATTTATGTACTTTTACAAACCATAAAACCTCTGTGGTCCAAATGTGATTTACCTTATAGATGTTAATATAATAAAGAGACAATTACAGAGACATACCCTCAAATTTTGATAATTTCATGCTTTTTCTAAAATTGAATACCCTATTTATATTAGCATGCGTACTCGAAACCTTAGTGTATGTCTTCTTCAATTTCTAAAACTTAAGAGGAAGTATGTGAAGTGTGTGTAATTAGGCCAAAACAAACCGTTGCTTGTGTTGGTTCTTTGACATTTGATGCCCTTTGTTTGTAGCTTGCTGCTGAGCTTCGTATACCGGTGAGAAATACACACGCATATGTGTTTGCTGAGCACGGAAACGATCTAGGAAGTTCAAAAGATGTTAAAGGAAACCCGACTGAGGTTTACCGGAGAATGGGCAGTGGGTCATCCTATGGTGTTGGTGTCAAGTTAGGATTGGTGCGAGCAGAATATGCCGTAGATCACAACTCTGGGACCGGTGCAGTATTCTTCCGCTTCGGAGAGAGATTCTAAACAATTAACTTCATTCTCTTGCTGTTTGTTTCGAGGAATTTTTTAAACAAAATTTTGAGTTGAGATATTAGTGTTGTTACTGCCTTCGTTCCTTTAGATCATTCCCTATTAAGCAGATGTGTGTGGTGCTGAATTAAGAATAATTTTCTTGTTTTCATTTTTCCCCAATCTGCTATCCATACTTCTCAATAAATGGACATCACGGGTAGCATTGTATCTTTGCTTTGGATAGTAATTGTAGCATATGTTCAATATCATTCGTTTCCGGTGCTTATATAAGTAATATTTGAACATATCCTCATAAGCTTTTCGAGTTATTTTAGCAGCGGTTTTGAAAATGAATCAACAGCTCGATGTTTGGTACGAGATAGATCGTTGAAAAGTTCGTTTGAATTCGATTTGTTAAGCAAGGCAAACCAAGCTAGTATTTTACTTTATTTGAACTCCAAGATTCTTCTGATTTATGAATTCTTAATTGATTTTGGGGTATTCAACAATGGCATCAAAAGATAATATCCAGAGAATGCGAACTTCAATGAACTCTAATACACGGAGATTCCTATGCCGTGTTAAACAATTTTGTTCTTGAAAATTTCAAAAATATTCGTGTCACTGTATCTGTGTCATATCTGTGCAATATAATCAATGAGAAACATACTGAAAAGGTTTCAGGGATAAATATTTTTTACCATCCGAACTATGCTCGTTTTTCAGTTAGCCATCTAACTAAATTTTATTGCAAACTGTTATCCCATCTACACAATTTTTACGAAACCACCATCTCATTTTACTATTTTTACAAACCACCATATAATCTATACTATTTTTAATAAAACCATCATCCCTCATCCAATTTTAAGTGGTTTTAAATGTCTCGATACCCCACATGTGATTTGCACGTATTTTTAATAGAGTAAATTAGTTTTTTCATTATCTTAGTCATTGTCTATCAAATTAGGGTTCCATAATTAGTAATTAGGGCGGAAAATCTCTCAAATTTTATTTTCTCAAGACCGTCAATTACGATAACTAAATTATTTGATCCATCCGCATTCTGTTTGTTGAAACTATTTGATACATACTCATCTTTTTTAAAATGATTTGATTTATTATTCTACTCTTTTTATTCTTTTTTCATTCATGTTCATTTTTATGTGTCAAGACGGATGTATATATTAATGAGTAAGAAATTTTTTTGTTTATTTACTATGTTTATTAATCTATTTTACCCATCATTGAATATATACGTAAAGTTATCATTGAAAAGAAGACATCGATGGGGGCTGGTGAGACTTAGTAAAGCAGAGGTTTGGAATGTAGCACCCTAAACCCCAAGGCGCCACATCCCCCGCACTATAGCCTCGATCCACGTATGAAATGGACAGTTCATACATAAACCAAGACCACAGTGAACGGGTGACAATAAAAACGACGCTCTAGGCGGGACACTCTCCCCAGCATAATCAATAATCATGAATAGAAAAGCGGAAACAATAAAGTCATTCGTATATATATGTACCATATTTATTACATAGATACATATAGGTACCAATTAACTATCACTACATTATCAATTCTACAAAATAGATACCTACTAAAGTATCCAAAATATATCAATCGCGAACATAACATGATATCTAGCAAAAGTATGTACATGAAAGGTACAAGCTAGGCCCGTGATGATGCAAGACTCGACCAACTCCCGCCTAGTACAACCACGCTCAAAAGGTACCTGAAAAGTGGAGTATCAGTCTACCGAAGACTGAGTGAGGGGCAATAATTAAATATAACACACATCACATGCAAGTTGTAGCCTCGGGTAAAGACTTTTAGAAAACAATAATTATATAGTTCAAGGAATCTTATCTTTTGCCCGAGATTACAACTATCCATTTTAACATGTTTAACTAATCATGCTTGTCAATATCATGAACATGTGGCCCCGGCGAGCAAGGGCAATCTCCAACCGAACTCCCAATCGTGAACAATACGTGATCATGCTTGCTTGATTGATAAATAAGTGATCATGCAATATACTTTAGTGCTCACATAGACAATTTCATACTTGAAAACATGCAATAACCCGAGGATAACCCGACATGCCGGATTAATCCCCAGTCTCCTTCTTCCTCCGGGTGATAGCGAGTTTGCAAGGCTCGACTATCCACGACATGGTGTGTGTAGAGGACATGACCCTCTAGACACGGAACTCCTTCCACCACTAATCTCCTAGTGGCTTCGGGGGTGATCCCAACAATGTGAGGATAATTCAGGAGTTACCCGTCAGCCCTTGCTTTCCCGGTTGGCTCAAGAATTACCCTCGGGCCCACGTGCAATCATGTACTCGCCAAACATGCTTGAAAATCATGACAATCAATACTTTCTTGCTTGAAATATTCACCACTTTAAAAACGTTTATAAGTATAATAGGTTTTGGCCGAAAACTAGCACATAAGGGTTATAGGGTTCGTTTTACCAAAACAAAACCTCACCTTTCTTGCAAAATAAAATAAAGAAGCGTTCTAAGGAGCTTGCTCCCCGTCCACGCCCTCGTGACCTGTGCAAATACGACGTACATTCGTGAGAAATGACCTAAAATGACCAAAATAGGACGAACGGCGAAAACGTGTCGAGACGACCATGAAAATGCAATGTGGTATTATAACTTTTCGTTTCACATCATATTAGTACATATTATAGCAATTCGGGGTCAAAGAAGTCGTTGGATCGAGGGGTCAAAATCGTAATTTTATGCAGTGAATTTTGTTCTGTCAGCCCCTTGGGAACGGCCGTTCCAGGCTTCCTTTGTAACTGGGAACGGTCGTTCCCGTTGCCCAGAAAAACGCGGCAACGTTTTCCATTTTTAAAAGCGCGCCTAGCCGGGAACGACCCTTCCGGCTCCAAGGCCAAAATGGGAACGGTCGTTCCCGCGGTCGGCCGCCTAATTTTGAAAAGGGATGGGAACGCCCGTTCCCACCAAGCCTTGAGGCTGGGAACGGTCGTTCCCAGCTTCTGCAAATATGAAGAACAGGGCAAAACAGAGCAGAAGCTACGACAACAATAGCAAAGCAACAACAAATTCCATTTTTGATCCCCAAAAGCTATAATTTCAGGAAATATGATGCATACCACCTCAATATATGATAAAGTAACACTTAAACACATAAAACCATGAAATATCATCAAAATTCATGCTTTCAAGTTCATGATCAAACTTGATCATTCAAGCTCCATATTCAAAGATTCAAACTATAATTCATGCCATAATTCAATATATGATCATATAGTCATGCCTCCAATTAGAATTAATCCATCTAGCATATACTACTCAAACCCTAAGCATGTCAAATATGATCAAGAATCATGAATTTATTCAAACCAACCTTTGTAAGCTAGGAAATGAAGAAGATGAATGAAGGTGATGATCAAGTTGCCAAAACTTGGATGATTTCTTGAAATCTTGATGATTGATTGGAAAAAACTTCTTCCTTTTCTATTCTTCTTGATACCGAGAGAGAGAGCAATGTGTGTTTGGTAAATTTTGGATGAAATGAGCTCATGGAAGCTCATGGAAGAAATATTACATGATTCATCCCTTGATTCTTGTGAAATTGTAGAAATTGCAATTTAATCCTTTGTCTTATGAAGTCATGCAATTAAGTATGCAACAATTTAAAATATGCTCAATCAAGTCCCTAAGAGTTTATGCAATTAAGTCCCTAATATTTTAGAAAGTATTTAACTAGGGACAATTTGGTAATTTTATCACTCTCGGTAATTGTTTTCATGCAATAAATATTTTTCGTGTCATGAAATAATATTTTCAATGATATGAGTTCAAAGAATTAATATAAATAATGTTTCATGAATTTTATAAAAATATGAATGTCACGTAAGAATATTATGAAATTAAAAGAAATAAAATAAAACCTACACTCAAACTCACACGTGGCGTGCTTACCTGTTCATCCGGAAACCGGGGCGTTACAACTCTCCCCCCCTTAGAAGAATCTGGTCCCCAGATTCTCTAGTCCTGCTCGAACAACTCCGGGTGGAACCGTTTCATCTTATCTTCTGTTTCCCAAGTGGCTTCCTCGGTTTTATCGCTTCTCCACAACACTTTAACCATGGGAATTCTCCGGTTTCTTAACTCTTGAAATTTTCGATCCATAATCTTAACCGGCCTCTGAACAAACGTCAAATTCGGTTCCAGCTCAACTTCTTCCACGGGGAGAATCGTAGTCTCATCGGGGTAATATTTCCTTAGTTGTGAAACATGAAATACGTTGTGAATCCCCGTAAGACTCGGTGGTAGGTCCAGTCGATAGGCTACCTCGCCTATTCTTTCAAGAATCTCGAACGGACCTAAGTAGCGAGGATTAAGCTTTCCTCCTTTCCCGATCCGGGTGAAACCTTTCCTTGGTGACACCTTCAAGAATACCCGGTCACCCACTTCGAACTCTAGATCTCTTCGGCGCTTATCCGCATAGCTTTTCTGTCTATCTTGCGCGGCTTTCATCCGTTGTTGAATCATTTGAACTTTTTCAATCATTGCCTGAACGACTCTGGAAGGCCTCTCGAATCTATCACCTTTCTTTACCCCTTCCTGTTTCGACCACTTCCATTCTTCCAAGTCGAAGAACAACGGAGATCGGCACTTTCTTCCATAAAGTAACTCGTAAGGAGCCATCCCAATCGAAGCCTGAAAGCTGTTGTTATAAGCAAACTCGATTAAGGGAAGCTGTTCTGCCCAAGAGTTCTGAAAATCCATCGCGCAAGCCTGAAGAAGATCTTCCAAATACCTGATTAACCTTTCCGTCTGACCGTCTGTTTGAGGGTGAAATGCTGTACTGAACTTAAGTTTCGTTCCCAAGACAGCCTGTAATTCCTGCCACAATTTAGAAGTAAACCTCGGGTCTCGGTCTGAAACTATGCTCACCGGAATACCATGAAGTCGAATGATCTCTCTGTTATAGATTTCAGCCAACTTCGGGATCTTATAGGACATCCGGACCGGTAGAAAGTGAGCAGACTTGGTAAATCTATCCACGATTACCCAAATTCCATCAAACCCGCCTTTAACCTTCGGTAATCCAGAAACAAAGTCCATCGTTACTTGTTCCCACTTCCACTCGGGAATAGGTAACGGCTGTAGAAGTCCCACGGGTTTTTGGTGCTCAGCTTTCACTTTCTGACAAGTCAGGCAATGTTTCACATACTCTGCCACGTCCCTTTTCATCCCGTTCCACCAATAATATTGCTTCAAATCCTTGTACATTTTATTTCCTCCTGGGTGGATCGAGTAGGCTGACTTGTGAGCTTCTTCAAGTAGGACCCGTCTCAATTCTTCAGGTACCACTACCCTGTTTTTAAACCGAAGCAACCCGGTCTCATCAAACCCAAACGGACTTTCCGGGTCATCCTTAGCTTTACTTACAAGTTTCTGTACTTCCGGATCCTGATTCTGAGCCTCGAATAACTGATACTTCAATTCCGGCTGAACTGTGATATTAGAAACCCGAGCCTTTAACACAATCGGGACAACTTCCTCACTTTCCTTTATTTCCAAACTCGATACACTCGCCTTCCTGCTAAGTGCATCGGCAACCACATTGGCTTTCCCGGGATGGTATTTAATTGTGCAATCATAATCTTCTAACTTTTCCATCCAACGCCGTTGCCTCATATTCAAATCCTTCTGTGTGAATAAATACTGGAGGCTCTTGTGGTCGGTAAAAATCTCGAAGGAAGTCCCGTAAAGATAGTGTCTCCATTTTCCGAGCGCAAAGATCACGGCTGCAAGCTCTAGGTCATGTGTCGGATAATTCCTTTCATACTCCTTTAGCTTCCGAGAAGCATAGGCGATCACTTTTCCTTTCTGAGTCAAAACACAACCTAAGCCTTCTTTAGAAGCATCTGTGTACACGGCATACTCTTCTGAACCTTCGGGTAAGGTTAATACCGGAGCTGAGACTAGCTTTTCCTTTAGAAAATTAAAGCTTTGATCACATTTCTCGTCCCAGACAAACTTAACATCCTTCTTTGTCAATCGGGTTAAGGGTGCAGCAATCTTGGAGAAGTCCTGAACAAACCTTCTGTAATACCCGGCCAATCCCAAGAAGCTTCTAATCTCCGAGGCGTTCTTTGGTTTCTCCCACTTGAGCACGGCCTCAATTTTCGAGGGATCGACTTCCAACCCTTTTTCTGAAATCACATGCCCCAAGAATGAAACCCGATCGATCCAAAATTCACACTTACTGAACTTGGCAAACAACTGATGCTCTTTTAGTGTTTGAAGAACGAGCCTGAGATGTCTCGCGTGCTCCTCGGCTGACTTCGAGAAAACCAGAATATCATCAATAAATATCACCACGAACTTGTCGAGGAAAGGCCTGAATATCCGGTGCATCATATCCATAAAAGCTGCAGGGGCGTTAGTTAACCCAAATGGCATAACCACGAACTCGTAGTGCCCGTACCGAGTATTGAATCCTGTCTTTGGAATATCCTCTGCTCGGATTCGCAGCTGGTAGTATCCCTGTCTTAAATCCAATTTCGAATAAACTTTAGAACCCTGGAGTATATCGAACAACTCCTCGATGTGTGGGAGGGGATACTTGTTCTTGATAGTCATCCGGTTCAACTCCCTGTAATCGATGCACATTCTTAGAGTCCCGTCCTTCTTCTTCTTCACAAACAATACTGGTGCCCCCCACGGCGAAGAACTTGGCCGAATATACCCAACTTCCAATAAAGCCTCAAGCTGAACTTTTAATTCCTTCAACTCAGCTGGAGCCATCCGACAGGGAGTCTTTGAATACGGCTCAGCATTCGGAAAAAGATCGATCACAAATTCAATCTCTCGTTCAGGAGGTAAGGAATCCAATTTTTCTGGGAATACCTCGGGAAATTCCTTTACCACTTCAGTGTCCTCTAACTTCACCTGATCCTTGGGCTTGTTCAGAACATAGGCAATGAACCCTGTAGCCCCGTCTCTGACTAACCTCTGAGCCTCTGAAAACGAAAGTAGGGGTACGGTCTTCGAGGTACAACCCGTAACAACCTCTGAACCCAACTGAACCTTTTTAGCCCGGCAATCCACGGTAGCACAATGCCTGTATAACCATTCCATCCCCAATATAGCTCCGTACCTCTCCATCGGCATAACAATAAAATCGGTCAGAAACTCCCGGCCTTCAATCACAACTGGAACATCCCTGAAAACCTGATCCGTCTCTCGCCTACTACCAAAAGGAGTACTAACTATATAGCGCACAGAAGTACACATAGCAGGCAAAGACAAGGTAATAGCAATAGAATGCGCAAGAAAGGAGTGTGTAGCTCCTGGATCAAATAATGTATGGATGTTCGTGCCATGGATGCAAATAATACCTTCAACTACGGCAGCGGGGTCAATATCAGCCTCCTGCTCCTCTCCCGCGAGTGCATATGCCCGAGCTCTCACCAGTGGTCTCGGTCCTGCAGGTGGTGGATCCTGACGATCCGGACAACCATCAACCAGGTGCTCGTTACTCCCGCAGATCAAACATAGACCCAACCGGCGTCTGCAGTTATCATAGGTGTGTGTAGGATGTCCACACCATCTACATCCCGGTTTCTGAGGTGGCTGGGGTGGTGCTGGAGCTCTCGGACCCTTCTGTGCTGGCCCGGTGAACTTAGGCTTCTTCCCGGTGTTCCTCTGCGCTGGAGGTGCAGAATAAATCATCGGCCTCTTTCCTGAACTCGAACCCTGGCCTGATCTCGAGCCCGAAGCCTGTCCTGCTCGAGGAATAGACCTCCTGGCTATATCAGAATCTTCAACCTTCAGGGCCTTTACAGTAGCCTTTGCCCAGGTGCTCGTATTAGCCGCTTTCAGTGCATCCTGAATGTCCGGTCTCAACCCCTGAATTTGCATCGCCTTGTGAAAGTCATCGTTCGCTATGTTGGGTGCATAGCGAGAAAGTCTCTCGAACTCGGCGATGTACTGACCCACGGATCGGCCTCCCTGCTTTAGCTCTGTAAACTCCCTCAACCTGCGAGTACGGGAAGCTGGAGGAATGAACTTATTTCTGAATTCCCGTACAAATACCTCCCAAGTGATCTCGGTCCCAGCTGCCTCCAAAACAATCTCTGTGCTCTCCCACCAGGAGTAGGCCTCGCCCTGAATAAGAGTAAGGGTGCAACGAGCCTTCTCCTGACTGTCACAAAGGATAAGCTGCCATATCCTCTCGATCTCCTTCAGCCACATCTCGGCCTGGATGTCGTCTCCCTTATAGAACTTCGGGGGACGCTGATTCTGAAACTCTCGCAAGATAGCCGAAATGGGGTTCTCCGGAGGTGCTACTGGTGCTGGAGGTGGTGGAGGAACCCTTTCCTGCAACCTCTGATCAATTAGGCCCACTACTGCGTTCATAAAGTCCTGGGGCTGTGCCTGGGCAGGTGGAGGAGGTGGTGATCTCTCGCGGCGATGATGTCGGCGGTGATGATGCCTGTGCCTCGAGGATCGGTCACTGGAACGTCTATCATGCTCCATCCTGAAATTAGATCACTCAACATGCGTGGCTTGATCAATAAATGCAAATGTGTGCATATAATTTCCATAATATCAAGTAACACATGTTCAAGGAAGATCAAGTAGTTCAATTAATGCGAATAAGGGAGTAAGTCAAGTAAATCAACCCAATGCAGACTCCCAAATACCACATGATCCTATGCCGTGCGACCTAGACTGACTTGACACGACTCGAGAACCTCGGTTTTGCAACCGGGCTCTGATACCACCTGTAGATGTAGCACCCTAAACCCCAAGGCGCCACATCCCCCGCACTATAGCCTCGATCCACGTATGAAATGGACAGTTCATACATAAACCAAGACCACAGCGAACGGGTGACAATAAAAACGACGCTCTAGGCGGGACACTCTCCCCAGCATAATCAATAATCATGAATAGAAAAGCGGAAACAATAAAGTCATTCGTATATATAGGTACCATATTTATTACATAGATACATATAGGTACCAATTAACTATCACTACATTATCAATTCTACAAAATAGATACCTACTAAAGTATCCAAAATATATCAATCGCGAACATAACATGATATCTAGCAAAAGTATGTACATGAAAGGTACAAGCTAGGCCCGTGATGATGCAAGACTCGACCAACTCCCGCCTAGTACAACCACGCTCAAAAGGTACCTGAAAAGTGGAGTATCAGTCTACCGAAGACTGAGTGAGGGGCAATAATTAAATATAACACACATCACATGCAAGTTGTAGCCTCGGGTAAAGACTTTTAGAAAACAATAATTATATAGTTCAAGGAATCTTATCTTTTGCCCGAGATTACAACTATCCATTTTAACATGTTTAACTAATCATGCTTGTCAATATCATGAACATGTGGCCCCGGCGAGCAAGGGCAATCTCCAACCGAACTCCCAATCGTGAACAATACGTGATCATGCTTGCTTGATTGATAAATAAGTGATCATGCAATATACTTTAGTGCTCACATAGACAATTTCATACTTGAAAACATGCAATAACCCGAGGATAACCCGACATGCCGGATTAATCCCCAGTCTCCTTCTTCCTCCGGGTGATAGCGAGTTTGCAAGGCTCGACTATCCACGACATGGTGTGTGTAGAGGACATGACCCTCTAGACACGGAACTCCTTCCACCACTAATCTCCTAGTGGCTTCGGGGGTGATCCCAACAATGTGAGGATAATTCAGGAGTTACCCGTCAGCCCTTGCTTTCCCGGTTGGCTCAAGAATTACCCTCGGGCCCACGTGCAATCATGTACTCGCCAAACATGCTTGAAAATCATGACAATCAATACTTTCTTGCTTGAAATATTCACCACTTTAAAAACGTTTATAAGTATAATAGGTTTTGGCCGAAAACTAGCACATAAGGGTTATAGGGTTCGTTTTACCAAAACAAAACCTCACCTTTCTTGCAAAATAAAATAAAGAAGCGTTCTAAGGAGCTTGCTCCCCGTCCACGCCCTCGTGACCTGTGCAAATACGACGTACATTCGTGAGAAATGACCTAAAATGACCAAAATAGGACGAACGGCGAAAACGTGTCGAGACGACCATGAAAATGCAATGTGGTATTATAACTTTTCGTTTCACATCATATTAGTACATATTATAGCAATTCGGGGTCAAAGAAGTCGTTGGATCGAGGGGTCAAAATCGTAATTTTATGCAGTGAATTTTGTTCTGTCAGCCCCTTGGGAACGGCCGTTCCAGGCTTCCTTTGTAACTGGGAACGGTCGTTCCCGTTGCCCAGAAAAACGCGGCAACGTTTTCCATTTTTAAAAGCGCGCCTAGCCGGGAACGACCCTTCCGGCTCCAAGGCCAAAATGGGAACGGCCGTTCCCGCGGTCGGCCGCCTAATTTTGAAAAGGGATGGGAACGCCCGTTCCCACCAAGCCTTGAGGCTGGGAACGGTCGTTCCCAGCTTCTGCAAATATGAAGAACAGGGCAAAACAGAGCAGAAGCTACGGCAACAATAGCAAAGCAACAACAAATTCCATTTTTGATCCCCAAAAGCTATAATTTCAGGAAATATGATGCATACCACCTCAATATATGATAAAGTAACACTTAAACACATAAAACCATGAAATATCATCAAAATTCATGCTTTCAAGTTCATGATCAAACTTGATCATTCAAGCTCCATATTCAAAGATTCAAACTATAATTCATGCCATAATTCAATATATGATCATATAGTCATGCCTCCAATTAGAATTAATCCATCTAGCATATACTACTCAAACCCTAAGCATGTCAAATATGATCAAGAATCATGAATTTATTCAAACCAACCTTTGTAAGCTAGGAAATGAAGAAGATGAATGAAGGTGATGATCAAGTTGCCAAAACTTGGATGATTTCTTGAAATCTTGATGATTGATTGGAAAAAACTTCTTCCTTTTCTATTCTTCTTGATACCGAGAGAGAGAGCAATGTGTGTTTGGTAAATTTTGGATGAAATGAGCTCATGGAAGCTCATGGAAGAAATATTACATGATTCATCCCTTGATTCTTGTGAAATTGTAGAAATTGCAATTTAATCCTTTGTCTTATGAAGTCATGCAATTAAGTATGCAACAATTTAAAATATGCTCAATCAAGTCCCTAAGAGTTTATGCAATTAAGTCCCTAATATTTTAGAAAGTATTTAACTAGGGACAATTTGGTAATTTTATCACTCTCGGTAATTGTTTTCATGCAATAAATATTTTTCGTGTCATGAAATAATATTTTCAATGATATGAGTTCAAAGAATTAATATAAATAATGTTTCATGAATTTTATAAAAATATGAATGTCACGTAAGAATATTATGAAATTAAAAGAAATAAAATAAAACCTACACTCAAACTCACACGTGGCGTGCTTACCTGTTCATCCGGAAACCGGGGCGTTACATGGAGGAAACAAATTTGGACTGGCGGTAGGAAAAATGTAAGGGCAACCCAGTCTTTTTAGGTGATTAGGGGGTTTAGGAAAAATATATTGTGTATTGTTAACCTCAAACATAGATTTTTCAAACTAGGGTATTTAGGATAACTTTTTAAGGTCCTGTTTAATAACTACCCCTTTAAAAAATGCATTAAACAAATTCTTAGCTGTGTATATGATCTTCACATCTCTTTTTCATTATGTGGTTTACGGCGTGACTATTATTGTAATATTTTCTTAAAGTATGAGACTATTTTTAAACTTTTGAAACAAATAGAACTAATATTGCAACCGGCGGGAAACGAAGGGGACTAAAAACGTAATTTTCCTTGATTTCTTGAAACTATTGTCCATAAAATCTATCCCTAAAATATATCAAAGTAATTCTCAAGATAAAAAAACGTAAATTAATAGTATTTGGTCGAACATATTTTCATTGTACAATAACAAAATAAGTATCCAATGTTGAACACTGATCGGTCTGACCAAGTCTAGTAACAAAATAGATTTTATTTATGTGTTACTTACTTGTTCCTTAATTTTAGTCAAAGTTGGCAGTATAGAATCCGGTTTAGTATATGCTAAGGTACATATTCACTAGATCAGTTATATTAAATTTTGACACATGTCACTTTCTCTCTTTTATTCAATTTCAAGAGTTCTTTTCCTTGTATTTTCTTCTTTTATTTTACGTAAATCTTTCTTTTCTTCTTTTATTTTATATAAATCAATTTTATTTTTAAAATATATAATCAAATGTTTTATTAATATGTTATATTTATATAATATAAATAAATTATCAATACGATTTGTTATATATTTTAAAATTCTCATATTGTTTTATATTTTAACAACTCAAAATAGTGATTTTATGATAATAATTTTTTAAATAGTTAATAACTTCTCATATTTGTTAAAAAAAATATAAATTTCATTCATGCTATCAACATATAATATATAGAGCAAATTATATTTTTGGTCCCATAGGATTGGGCGATTTGCAATTTTGGTCCCATTCTTTTGAAATTTGACAATTTTGGTCCCAAAAGTCAATTTTTGGACGGAAACCGTTAAATGCATTTGTGTGTGAAACGTCAAATACGCTTTTTGACAAAATGAATATACTAATTGGCAGCTGTAGCCCAGCGGTAGCGGGCTCTCTCCTATATTAGAGGTCCCAGGTTCGAACCTGGGTAAAACAATTTTTTTTTTGGTCAAATAATTATTATGTTAATATTATAAATAAATATTTTAAATAATATTTAATAAATATGTTAAATAATGTTATATTTATTTTAACATGATAATATATTATATTTTTATTTTAACATAATAATATATTTAATATTTTAAATAAATATTTAAAAAATATATTAAATAATAAATATTTTAATAAATATATTAAATAATATTATATTTATTTTAACATGATAATATATTATATTTTTATTTTATCATACAAATATATTTTAAATAAATATTTTAAATAATATTTAATAAATATATTAAATTATATTAAATTATATTCTAATTTAAAAAATATTTTAACATAATAATATGTTATATTTACTATATATTATATACATTAATATATACATATTTATATATAATATATAATATATATACATTTAAAATGTATATTTTGTATTTATAAAAAATAATATTTATATACTATATATATATTAAATATTATGTATTTATATATTATATTATATATTATATACATTAATATATACATATATATATAATATTAATATATATAATATATAATATGTATACGTATAAAATGTATATTTTGTATTTATACAAAATAATATTTATATACTATATATATTAAATATTATGTATTTATATATTTTATTATGTATTATACACATTAATATATACATATATATATAATATTAATATATATAATATATAATATATACGTATAAAATGTATATTATGTATTCATATATTATATTATTATGTTAAAATATAAATAAATTCTAATAATAAAATAATATAAATATATTATTAAGTTAAAATAAAAATATAATATATCATTATGTTAAAATATTTTTTAAGCTATGATATATATTTGTATATTTTATTTAGTATATATTATATACATTAATATATACATATATATATAATATTAATATATATAATATATAATATGTATACGTGTAAAATATATATTATATACAAATATATATATATATATGTATATATATATATATATATATATATATATATATTTGTATAAAATACTTAGTATAATATTTATAAAAATATAATATATCATTATGTTAAAATATTTTTTAAGCTATGATATATATTTGTATATTATATTTAGTATATATTATTTACATTAATATATATATATATATATATATATATATATATATATATATATATATATATATATTTGTATATTATATTTAGTAGAATATTTATACACATAATATTTTTATTTATATATTATATACGTGTAATTATTATGTTAAAATAAATATAATATTATTTAATATATTTACTTAATATTTATTAAAATATTTATTAAATATTATTTAAAATATTTATTTATATTTTAACATAATAATTATTTGACAAAAAAAAAGTTGTTTTGCCCAGGTTCGAACCTGAGACTTCTCTTAAAGGAGAGAGCCTCGCTACCACTGGGCTACAGCTGCCTATTTGTTAATTTTTTTGTCACACATTGTATTTGACTTTCCGCCCACAAATGTATTTAACGGTTTCCATCCAAAAATTGACGGTTGGGACCAAAATTGTCACAAATTGAAACCTACGGGACCAAAATTGTCAAATTTTAAAAGAATGGGACCAAAATTGCAAATCGCCCAATCCTATGGGACCAAAAATGTAATTTGCTCTATAAATTTTAAGAACAATAGTTTCACAAGTTCAAAAATAGAAATTTAATAAAATATTAAATAAATAATTAAAATTTATTTTATGAATATCATAATTAAAAAATGAAATTGAAATATATATATATATATATATATATATATATATATATATATATATATATATATATATATGTTTTTCAAGATATAATAATCTAATAAAATAAGCAGAGTTCCTTTTAACTCTGCGGTGTGTGATGGCCCCATTTGGATGGCAGGAACAACGGGTATGTTCTCGGATCCCTTGTGTCGATCTATAAGCATTTTCACTTGGAGAATTTTACATGATTGGGTTCCTCTTGATGCCCGGATCCAACGAAAAGGTATCTCCCGTGTGTCGAACTCGAAGTGCACCTGTTTGTAAAGCGATTGAGAGCAAGTGGAACGATATTTGAGGCGTTTAGTGTTAAATGTCCCACATCATGTTCGATTCCTGTGCCTGTCTCTCCACCCGACTTGCAGATGTTTCATTCCTGCGGCTTGCAGATGTTTCAATTCCTGCAATGCTCATCCACCAGTTTGGACGTGACGGGGGTGTATTAAATGTCCCACATCGAATAATCAAAGATGTGCAGCTCAATATATAATGGTTTGGCAACCCTCCCCTCAACGGCTAGCTTTTTGGGGTGAGTAAGGCCAAAACACATTATTCAATATTTAGCGAGCCGAGGGAAGGTAACTCAGTTGCGGATTTAAGGCCAACCGGGCTTCTCTCCTTCAAACAGAGTGGTAATGAGCTCAAGGGGTTGATCAAGATGGATAAGTTCGATCTCCCTCCCTTCAATCCGTAACTGATGCTCTCATATTGTTTATGTTTGGCTTTCTCCAATTTATTTACTTGTTGAGATTTACTGTGGTTTCATCTCCTGGATTTACAGGAACGTTCGGGGGGAACTTTGGAGCAAAAGTTGGCATTTCACTATAATTGATGGTAATGAATCACCCCGTACTCAAGCTGTCAATTTTCTTTTCTGAATAAGTATTATGTTAATCTTAAGCATATGTATTTGCAGTATTGCAACGCTTACATGGTTTATTTAAAGGTGGTTCAGCTATGGTGTAAGGCCTCGACCTTGCCAGTACTTATGTTACTTTCGGAATTGACGGATTTTTGGAATGTGGTTCTATCGGATTCCGGTCGAAACACATCCTATATGAGTGATGGCATTGTTGTCGGGGAGGGAGTGTTCCAGATATCGAGAGATCCCAACCTTCTTAGACACACAGTTTTCAACTCCGATGATTTGGATTGAGGCAGGGACGAAGTCAGGATTTCAGGTAAGGGGGGTGAAAATTTAAAAAATATATAATTTTTTTAAAAATAAATATTATTTTATTAAAAATAAAAATATTATTTTAATAAAAAAAATATTATTTTATTCGATATATATAAATAAAATAAATATAACTTAAAAACTCTAAATTTCTTTTATTCATAGTGGCTATATAAATAAAAAATATATATGGATTAATCTCAATTTAACATGATTTAAAACAAAATAATAAAATCAAATAACAAAACAACATAAAGAAATAAAAGGTCATTTATCATTAGTCACATAAAAATACAATAATTATTTAAAATAAACATACTGAACTAAAATTAACAAATTTATTATAAATATTATCCATAATAAAAGAATATTTAAAATTAGATACAATCTTTTAACTAAATAATTTATCTATTATAAAGGAAAAACTAAAATTAACAAGGTTATGTTCATAATAAAAGACAAACTAAAATTACTATTTAGATACAATCTTTTAACAAAATTAATACGGTTATGTTCATAATAAATGACAAACTAAAATTACTATTTAGATACAATCTTTTAGCTAAATAATCTATGCATAATAAAAACTAAAATAAACACAGTTATAAAGAAACCATATTTTTTTAATATGCAGAACTCATATCAACACTAAAACACAGTATATTATCTAAAATCGGTTATCTTTATATTGTCAGATAAAAATATAATATTTTCTCAAAATATAAAACTCTGTACCAATACTAAATTATTGAAAATTAAAGACAGAGTTATTTATTATCTTTAATCTATTCTCAAGAGATATAATCTTTTTTCAAAATATTGAACTAATTTACAATTAACAAATTAATCATAAACTTTATCTAAATAATTTATTCATAATAAAACTAATAAACTATAAAAGAAAAACCAAAATTAAATATAAGATAATAGTACCTTTGTGGATGAGTTGAGACCAGATCAACTTCTTTTTTCCACAATTTTGAAGATTAGAAAAATATGAGTTCTAAGTTGATGAGAAGACTCAAGAGAAAGAGAGGAATAAAAAATTGAGGAAGAAGACGTAGTTTAGATAAAGAGAGAGTAAAAAGAAAATTGATTTGAGATTTCAAAAAGAAAATCAAAAGAGTAGTCTTACTCAAGAGAAAGATGGGAAGAAAAAACTGAGGAAGACCACTTAATTTAGATAAAGAGAGAGAGAAAAATTGATTTGAGATTTCTAAAAGAAGACCTAAAGACGTAGTTTCCGTAAGAGAGAGAAAAAGAAAATTAATTAGAGATTTTCAAAAGAAGTTCAAAACATTTTTATTGGGATTGAGAAAAGAATTCGTATTATATTAACCTAATACTAAAAATTAAAGGGTTAATTACATTTAGACCCCATGGGAGTATATAAAACTACAATTTGGTACCTCTTAGTCAGAAAATTACACTTACACCCCCTCACAAATTTAATAATTACATATAACACCCAATATTGTAAGATTCTATTAAAAATCTAACAGAATATTCCTTAAAATCATGAAAGTCCTCTTAATATTGTAAGAAGCTTTTCTCGTCACCACCAACCGCCAGATGGTAGATTAAGCTTCCAAAAAATCAATTTTTAGAGATATTTTGTTGGTTAGGTAGGTGGGAACTGTAGCACCCCGCACGTGAGGCACCACATCCCCCGCACTAAGGCTCAACACGAGTAACGAAATAGTAAATCCGCACCCGTATCAAACCCTAGCGAACGGGAGACAAACATAAAAACCTTCCTAAGCCAGGCGGAACTAGACCCTGCAATGATAATCAATCAACAAAATATAATGCATCAACATATTCAAACATATGAATCATAAGTATAATTGGGCACTTCAGGCCTCTTTTAAAAACCATAGCAAAACTCAGTAAAGCCAAATTCATATTAAATACATAGGTATCCAATTTCATGATATAACTGAAATGAATTATACATAATTCCAATACAGAGGGGAATGCAGAGACTCTCCTAGTCTAACTCGACCCACTTAAAGACTCCAGACCCTCCGCCTAGCTCGAAACTCCAAAGCCAAACCTGCACACTAAAGTGTTGGGGAGGGAGAGGGTCAGTCTCTAGAAGACTGAGTGAGCAGGAGCGATACATATATATAAAACATGCACATGCAAGTCATAAATTTCGAGCAAGGTTTTTATTTGAAATCAGTTCCCAAAAAGGGCAAGAGAATGCCTAATCAATGCTCGGATTTTATGACTAAATCATATTAGTTTCATTACATTCATAAATCATACATAAATATAAGGCTCGGCGAGTGAGCGTGCACAACCTCCAACCAAACTCCGACCGTGTACGACAAATATCAATAGTATATTGATTAGGCGATCATGCAATATATCATAACACAAGCGGACCATAAATCATATCATAAATATATGCGTTTGGGCAATCCGTGTCCCGGCCTTCCCGCCCGGTGCATAATTCTATCAAAACATATACATAAGAAGAGGCGTAAATCCTAATCAACCTTCTTCCTCCGGGTGGTGGACGGGTTAGCAAGACCCGACCACCTCAGACAATGGCCAATGGGGTTTCATGACTCCCCCAAAGACACTCAGCTCCCATTCCCCGCTAAATCTCCTAGCGAGGGCCGGTATCACCGTAATTTGGTTGGAACTAGTATATGGGATCCCCGTCAGCCCGTGCTTCCTCGGTTAGCCACATATACTAAGTCCCGGGCCCGTATAATCAGAAATCAGAAATGTGTCTCGCCAAACAATCAATTCATAAGTACATATCATAATTCATAAATCATTTGAAAAGGGTTTACTCGATCAATACATACTATAAGAAATCATACCTTACCGTGTAATTTGGCATATGCTATATACGTACCTCTCCGTGTCATCCTATTCCGTAGCTAGCATGAAGACACACGGTTTGGAGCATAGCCTCATTACAAAACCATTTTTAAGTTTATATACGCTCGTACGTATAATTCAGAAGGATTTACTCGATAACTTCATTTGAAAACCATATATATATAATCATAAGGTTTTTGGCCAAAGCTTTTCACATAAGGGTTGTAGGGTTTATTACATAACTAAAACGAAAACCACCCTCACCTGAACCGTGACGATACAAGGATACGAATATCAAGTGCCTGAACGATCAAGACCTCTCCACCCTGGAGATAAACTGTACAAAAAGACAACATGACGTGTTCGTGAGACTCGAGACTCCAAATGAACCAAATAGGACGCTCGGCAATGTAATGAATATAACATGAATGCATAAATGATCATATTATATCAATAAAATGTTCATGTGCACGATTAAGAAATTTAAAACATATAATCAAATCATTCATTCATATGTTTCATTCAATTTCATAAATTCCTAAATTCATATTTCATAATTTCATAAATTCATATAAATTTCATAAATTCATAAATTCATAATATTCATAAATTCATAATGCATATCAATTAATCTAAAATCCAATTAATAAGTATAACACATATTATTCAAGTTCACATTTAGGAATAAAATAAATAAAACGTTCAATCAAAAGTCAGTAGAATAAATACGCGAAATAGAATTCAATTAATTTCAATAATTAAATTAAATCAAATAATAATTAAAATATATAATAAATATATATAATATATAATAAACATATATAACATATAATATAATATCATATATATGCATAATATATATATATATAATCATATAATACATACATTACATATAATATATAAATATATATATATATATATATATATATATATATATATATATATGTAGTATATATACGTAAACACCTAAACACATACATGCACACTCACAACATACATATATTATACATTATATACATGCATGCAAAATTCAAGTTCCAAACACAATCATGCACTCACACACAAGCATGCAAGAACAACTAACACACGCAGCAACACACAATTATGCAGGGAAGAAGAAGACGCAGTCAACAGCAGCCTAAACTCACAGCAGCAACCCAGAACGAAGGCAAAAGAATCAGGAAAAACGGGGTGACACCCCCGTGTCACGTTCCAAACCTAGACCGAGACACCCCCGTGTCTCGGTACAGAAATTCCAAACCACAATTGCACCCCCGTTCCCGCTGGAGAGGAAGAAAAAGACACGCCCGTTCCTCGCCTGCGACAGTCCCTGTTTTTACAGCAGAAACGCAGCAGCAACTACAGCCATGTACAAGCAATAAAGGCAACAAAAACCATGCATGAAATGCTGCAAGAACTCAGCTAAAACACATCCCAACACGCCATGAAACTCTACAGCAAACGCACACAACGCAGCAGCTCAAACCAGTCCCAAAACAGGACAAGAAAGTCACGGAAAAACAGAGCATGGCTAATCCTCTTCAATCCCACATATTCATATCGGTTAAGGCCATCAAATGTGCAGCAAATCAACACAAATTCAACCTATAACTCAGTTCCAAACAAGCTCAACCAAGAGAAGAAAGGATACGTGACTTTCATGAAAATTTTCTCAAAGTCTCATAAATAATAACTCATGAATACTCTTACTACCAAGAAATCAATGATCATAAATGATATGAGGATGTTAAAACAATCAATATCAAGCTTGGAATCGATCAAAATCATTGAGAAACGAAGAAGATCAAGAATTTGCCCAAAATCTCTAATTTTCGGTAATTGCCCAGAAAATCATGAAACCATGCTCAAAATCATGAATGGAAGGATGAAAATGATCAGAATTAAACATACAATACAACCCTAAGCTTACCTTGATGATTGGTTGAAGTTTGGATGAGATTTGAGCTCCAAAATCTCCAAGGTTGAAAGGGTTACGGGTCTGGAATGAGGAACAGAAGCTTTGGCTGAGTTCTGGGGTTTGTGTGAGGATAATCTCGGTCAAGGCTTGTTATGTCATGATAGAGGGTTGAGTTAGGGTTTCAAAGAATCAAACCATAGTTAGTTTGGTCAAGGTTTGAGCAAGATATGGTCATTTTAGTGCAACAAGGTCATTTTGGTCGCCGCCTCGTTTTTCGGTTGAATTTCGGAGGTTCAAATGATTTAGGAAAAATATAAGGATAGGTTTACTAAGCTCGCATTTTCGTGACGAGTTCAGCGGAGTTGACGGAACTCGAATCCGAGTTCCCGAGCTCAAGATATTAAATTCGGAACCAAGGGTACGCTAAGTGCTCGTTAGCCCCCGATTTGGTTCCTCAAATCAAATTAAATCCGTTAACATATCAAATGAATTCGAAAATGTAAACCGAGCATAAAATCAAGTCCATAACACATATATTTATGACATATTACAAATTCGTGGCATTTCAATATCATTTCATACAAGAACGAAGCACAAAATAAACTAACAAACTCATACATGCAATTCATGCATAAATACATAAAAATTTCATGCATAAAATATTAATTCCCATGCAAATGAAATAAAATTCATGCAGAAATCATTCCCATGCAAAAATTATAATTTCCCATGCATAAATATAATTTTCATGCAATAATTATAATTCAACGTACATATATATATATATATATATATATATATATAATTAATTGAACCATGATTAATTAACATAACATATAATTAGCATACTCATTAAATTAATAATAGTATAATTAAACATATATATATATATGATACGAAATATATATTTAAAATTTATAATATTAAAATAAGATAATATAATATAATATAATAAACTAATAACAATTATAATAAAGTTAAATATAAAACCCGTAAAAACAATTAATTCGCGCAATTTGGTAAACACATACGTCACATTATTTAAAACTGAAAAACTGGGGCGTTACAATCTCTCCCCCTTAAAAGGAATCCGTCCTCGGATTCAAAGTACGCTTAAAACCACCAATGAGAGATTCCCCGTCTCTCGCAAGCAACAAGGAGAGAGCCCCGTCTCTCGAGCAACAATAAGAGAACCCCGTCTCTCGCAAGCAAAGAGAGTACCCCGTCTCTCAAACAAAAGTAAAAGAAGCCCCGTCTCTTAGAAACAACGAGAGCACCCCGTCTCTCAAACAAAATAAATAAAGCAAGGAAGTCTCCAATACTCCCAAGCAACACACGCAAAACCCAATTCAAAATCACACAAGCCACCTTAAGGCAAGTAACAGATATCAACCACGTTAATCATCAATTACTTCACGTAATTTAACTTGCTAAGAAAATAAAGCACATAACAAAGAAATTATTACATTGAATTTGCATGAATGTATGCTTCATGAATGCTATAAATACCGTTCACCGTAGTCACGAAGTTTTAAAATTTGTGAGTTGCCGTTGTTCGGTGTATCATCTGTCCAGAAGATAGATTCAGTGCTCAGTTTATCTGTAACCCCGTCAGGATATCCCGAGGAAACCATTGATGAATCCTTTAGGGATTATACTCTTAGATCCCTTCTGCCTGGTACTGCTTCCAGTCTTCATCATTTCCCTTAATCCTCATTGAGCCAACTCTTTTTAATTAACCGAGTTTGACCTCCCGAATACCCTTAGACCATCCGTCTTGAAGTTAGGTCCATAACTACTATCTTACCCATATCGGAGCTTGAAATACCCTCGAGGATAACTACTCCTGACAACCCTGACGATTCAATCCCAACCTTGAGGTATTCGTCATTAGGATCTACCTTAACACGAATCCTTTTCCATCTTCCGTTCATGGTATCCATTCATTCCCTTTGACCCCTTAAGGTTATATTTGGCATCTAGCTCCACATTTCTTGAATCGAAGATAAAATGTTCTTGATGCGTTTTAAAGTTTGATGTAAATCCTCCAATGATCATCTTTTCCAGTTTGGTTTCTTCGTAGATTTCCTTCCGAAGTATCGAGGAACTAACCGAAGACTTGATAATATTGTCATTATTGAACCCCCTTTTTTTTTTTTTTTTTTTTTTTTTTTTTTTTGCCCTATTGGATTACCCGTGATCGCCATCATTCCATCATATGCCAACTTGATTCGACACTCTCTCTTGTCAATTCTGACTTAGGAGTTTCCAGAAGCTCCCTTATAATTCTGTTATCCCCAGATCCTCGTTCTATACATATGAATATTCTCCAAGCCATTTCCGTTACAACTAATAAGGGACTCCAACCGACTTGAGTAACTTAACTCTCCTCTTAACAACTTAACCATTCAAGCCGTCTTGTTTATTTTTGATCATCACTAATAGGACTCCCAGGTCTTCCTTAATTTGCAATTTCGTTATTCCCACTAAAATATTTCTTCGAGCACCCTTTCAATCGTCCAATTTATTCCTCGGTCGTGCTCTCCCCCTTAAATTTCTGTTGTCCCGTTTGAACTCCATTTATTCTTCTTTTATCGAAATTCTTGATGAGTAAATCCCATTAGGGAGGATTTTGGTCACAAGGCAACCCCAAGGTTTTGCATTTCAACTTCCCTTCTAATCCGATTAATGTCCGAAACCCCTCGTCTATTCTTGTCCGATCCAACCACCCCGTGATCAACTCTAATCTCGCTGTCTTGTTTCCGTTATCCTATCCCTTGATGGAAGTTCTTATTTCCCAAATTCACCATCCTTCTAACGTCATCCTATTATTTCTCTTCCTCATAACTCATATGCGACTCAGTTGCACTGATACTCGATAGTTGAGGTGAAAGGACTTCCTATCAAGTAAACACTAAAATGCATGTTGGGTTAAAATGACAATGCATGGGTCGCGTTTACATCAAGCAATTATACCATACATTAGCGCAACGAAACTAATTAGAAACATACGGATAAACAGAAGGTCAAAAGAATAAATAATTAATGCAAAATATGATGCACGTGCTATGAATGTTTTGGAACCTGTCACCAAGGTGGTAAGCTATTAGCTCGGTACGATTTGTTATATATTTTAAAATTCTCATATTGTTTTATATTTTAACAACTCAAAATAGTGATTTTATGATAATAATTTTTTAAATAGTTAATAACTTCTCATATTTGTTAAAAAAAATATAAATTTCATTCATGCTATCAACATATAATATATTTTAGAGCAAATTATATTTTTGGTCCCATAGGATTGGGCGATTTGCAATTTTGGTCCCATTCTTTTGAAATTTGACAATTTTGGTCCCAAAAGTCAATTTTTGGACGGAAACTGTTAAATGCATTTGTGTGTGAAACGTCAAATACGCTTTTTGACAAAATGAATATACTAATTGGCAGCTGTAGCCCAGCGGTAGCGGGCTCTCTCTTATATTAGAGGTCCCAGGTTCGAACCTGGGTAAAACAAATTTTTTTTTGGTCAAATAATTATTATGTTAATATTATAAATAAATATTTTAAATAATATTTAATAAATATGTTAAATAATGTTATATTTATTTTAACATGATAATATATTATATTTTTATTTTAACATAATAATATATTTAATATTTTAAATAAATATTTAAAAAATATATTAAATAATAAATATTTTAATAAATATATTAAATAATATTATATTTATTTTAACATGATAATATATTATATTTTTATTTTATCATAGAAATATATTTTAAATAAATATTTTAAATAATATTTAATAAATATATTAAATTATATTAAATTATATTCTAATTTAAAAAATATTTTAACATAATAATATGTTATATTTACTATATATTATATACATTAATATATACATATTTATATATAATATATAATATATATACATTTAAAATGTATATTTTGTATTTATAAAAAATAATATTTATATACTATATATATATTAAATATTATGTATTTATATATTATATTATATATTATATACATTAATATATACATATATATATAATATTAATATATATAATATATAATATGTATACGTATAAAATGTATATTTTGTATTTATACAAAATAATATTTATATACTATATATATTAAATATTATGTATTTATATATTTTATTATGTATTATACACATTAATATATACATATATATATAATATTAATATATATAATATATAATATATACGTATAAAATGTATATTATGTATTCATATATTATATTATTATGTTAAAATATAAATAAATTCTAATAATAAAATAATATAAATATATTATTAAGTTAAAATAAAAATATAATATATCATTATGTTAAAATATTTTTTAAGCTATGATATATATTTGTATATTTTATTTAGTATATATTATATACATTAATATATACATATATATATAATATTAATATATATAATATATAATATGTATACGTGTAAAATATATATTATATACAAATATATATATATATATATATATATATATATATATTTGTATAAAATACTTAGTATAATATTTATAAAAATATAATATATCATTATGTTAAAATATTTTTTAAGCTATGATATATATTTGTATATTATATTTAGTATATATTATTTACATTAATATATATATATATATATATATATATATATATATATATATATATATATATATTTGTATATTATATTTAGTAGAATATTTATACACATAATATTTTTATTTATATATTATATACGTGTAATTATTATGTTAAAATAAATATAATATTATTTAATATATTTACTTAATATTTATTAAAATATTTATTAAATATTATTTAAAATATTTATTTATATTTTAACATAATAATTATTTGACAAAAAAAAAGTTGTTTTGCCCAGGTTCGAACCTGAGACTTCTTTTAAAGGAGAGAGCCTCGCTACCACTGGGCTACAGCTGCCTATTTGTTAATTTTTTTGTCACACATTGTATTTGACTTTCCGCCCACAAATGTATTTAACGGTTTCCATCCAAAAATTGACGGTTGGGACCAAAATTGTCACAAATTGAAACCTACGGGACCAAAATTGTCAAATTTTAAAAGAATGGGACCAAAATTGCAAATCGCCCAATCCTATGGGACCAAAAATGTAATTTGCTCTATAAATTTTAAGAACAATAGTTTCACAAGTTCAAAAATAGAAATTTAATAAAATATTAAATAAATAATTAAAATTTATTTTATGAATATCATAATTAAAAAATGAAATTGAAATATATATATATATATATATATATATATATATATATATATATATATATATATGTTTTTCAAGATATAATAATCTAATAAAATAAGCAGAGTTCCTTTTAACTCTGCGGTGTGTGATGGCCCCATTTGGATGGCAGGAACAACGGGTATGTTCTCGGATCCCTTGTGTCGATCTATAAGCATTTTCACTTGGAGAATTTTACATGATTGGGTTCCTCTTGATGCCCGGATCCAACGAAAAGGTATCTCCCGTGTGTCGAACTCGAAGTGCACCTGTTTGTAAAGCGATTGAGAGCAAGTGGAACGATATTTGAGGCGTTTAGTGTTAAATGTCCCACATCATGTTCGATTCCTGTGCCTGTCTCTCCACCCGACTTGCAGATGTTTCATTCCTGCGGCTTGCAGATGTTTCAATTCCTGCAATGCTCATCCACCAGTTTGGACGTGACGGGGGTGTATTAAATGTCCCACATCGAATAATCAAAGATGTGCAGCTCAATATATAATGGTTTGGCAACCCTCCCCTCAACGGCTAGCTTTTTGGGGTGAGTAAGGCCAAAACACATTATTCAATATTTAGCGAGCCGAGGGAAGGTAACTCAGTTGCGGATTTAAGGCCAACCGGGCTTCTCTCCTTCAAACAGAGTGGTAATGAGCTCAAGGGGTTGATCAAGATGGATAAGTTCGATCTCCCTCCCTTCAATCCGTAACTGATGCTCTCATATTGTTTATGTTTGGCTTTCTCCAATTTATTTACTTGTTGAGATTTACTGTGGTTTCATCTCCTGGATTTACAGGAACGTTCGGGGGGAACTTTGGAGCAAAAGTTGGCATTTCACTATAATTGATGGTAATGAATCACCCCGTACTCAAGCTGTCAATTTTCTTTTCTGAATAAGTATTATGTTAATCTTAAGCATATGTATTTGCAGTATTGCAACGCTTACATGGTTTATTTAAAGGTGGTTCAGCTATGGTGTAAGGCCTCGACCTTGCCAGTACTTATGTTACTTTCGGAATTGACGGATTTTTGGAATGTGGTTCTATCGGATTCCGGTCGAAACACATCCTATATGAGTGATGGCATTGTTGTCGGGGAGGGAGTGTTCCAGATATCGAGAGATCCCAACCTTCTTAGACACACAGTTTTCAACTCCGATGATTTGGATTGAGGCAGGGACGAAGTCAGGATTTCAGGTAAGGGGGTGAAAATTTAAAAAATATATAATTTTTTTAAAAATAAATATTATTTTATTAAAAATAAAAATATTATTTTAATAAAAAAAAATATTATTTTATTCGATATATATAAATAAAATAAATATAACTTAAAAACTCTAAATTTCTTTTATTCATAGTGGCTATATAAATAAAAAATATATATGGATTAATCTCAATTTAACATGATTTAAAACAAAATAATAAAATCAAATAACAAAACAACATAAAGAAATAAAAGGTCATTTATCATTAGTCACATAAAAATACAATAATTATTTAAAATAAACATACTGAACTAAAATTAACAAATTTATTATAAATATTATCCATAATAAAAGAATATTTAAAATTAGATACAATCTTTTAACTAAATAATTTATCTATTATAAAGGAAAAACTAAAATTAACAAGGTTATGTTCATAATAAAAGACAAACTAAAATTACTATTTAGATACAATCTTTTAACAAAATTAATACGGTTATGTTCATAATAAATGACAAACTAAAATTACTATTTAGATACAATCTTTTAGCTAAATAATCTATGCATAATAAAAACTAAAATAAACACAGTTATAAAGAAACCATATTTTTTTAATATGCAGAACTCATATCAACACTAAAACACAGTATATTATCTAAAATCGGTTATCTTTATATTGTCAGATAAAAATATAATATTTTCTCAAAATATAAAACTCTGTACCAATACTAAATTATTGAAAATTAAAGACAGAGTTATTTATTATCTTTAATCTATTCTCAAGAGATATAATCTTTTTTCAAAATATTGAACTAATTTACAATTAACAAATTAATCATAAACTTTATCTAAATAATTTATTCATAATAAAACTAATAAACTATAAAAGAAAAACCAAAATTAAATATAAGATAATAGTACCTTTGTGGATGAGTTGAGACCAGATCAACTTCTTTTTTCCACAATTTTGAAGATTAGAAAAATATGAGTTCTAAGTTGATGAGAAGACTCAAGAGAAAGAGAGGAATAAAAAATTGAGGAAGAAGACGTAGTTTAGATAAAGAGAGAGTAAAAAGAAAATTGATTTGAGATTTCAAAAAGAAAATCAAAAGAGTAGTCTTACTCAAGAGAAAGATGGGAAGAAAAAACTGAGGAAGACCACTTAATTTAGATAAAGAGAGAGAGAAAAATTGATTTGAGATTTCTAAAAGAAGACCTAAAGACGTAGTTTCCGTAAGAGAGAGAAAAAGAAAATTAATTAGAGATTTTCAAAAGAAGTTCAAAACATTTTTATTGGGATTGAGAAAAGAATTCGTATTATATTAACCTAATACTAAAAATTAAAGGGTTAATTACATTTAGACCCCATGGGAGTATATAAAACTACAATTTGGTACCTCTTAGTCAGAAAATTACACTTACACCCCCTCACAAATTTAATAATTACATATAACACCCAATATTGTAAGATTCTATTAAAAATCTAACAGAATATTCCTTAAAATCATGAAAGTCCTCTTAATATTGTAAGAAGCTTTTCTCGTCACCACCAACCGCCAGATGGTAGATTAAGCTTCCAAAAAATCAATTTTTAGAGATATTTTGTTGGTTAGGTAGGTGGGAACTGTAGCACCCCGCACGTGAGGCACCGCATCCCCCGCACTAAGGCTCAACACGAGTAACGAAATAGTAAATCCGCACCCGTATCAAACCCTAGCGAACGGGAGACAAACATAAAAACCTTCCTAAGCCAGGCGGAACTAGACCCTGCAATGATAATCAATCAACAAAATATAATGCATCAACATATTCAAACATATGAATCATAAGTATAATTGGGCACTTCAGGCCTCTTTTAAAAACCATAGCAAAACTCAGTAAAGCCAAATTCATATTAAATATATAGGTATCCAATTTCATGATATAACTGAAATGAATTATACATAATTCCAATACAGAGGGGAATGCAGAGACTCTCCTAGTCTAACTCGACCCACTTAAAGACTCCAGACCCTCCGCCTAGCTCGAAACTCCAAAGCCAAACCTGCACACTAAAGTGTTGGGGAGGGAGAGGGTCAGTCTCTAGAAGACTGAGTGAGCAGGAGCGATACATATATATAAAACATGCACATGCAAGTCATAAATTTCGAGCAAGGTTTTTATTTGAAATCAGTTCCCAAAAAGGGCAAGAGAATGCCTAATCAATGCTCGGATTTTATGACTAAATCATATTAGTTTCATTACATTCATAAATCATACATAAATATAAGGCTCGGCGAGTGAGCGTGCACAACCTCCAACCAAACTCCGACCGTGTACGACAAATATCAATAGTATATTGATTAGGCGATCATGCAATATATCATAACACAAGCGGACCATAAATCATATCATAAATATATGCGTTTGGGCAATCCGTGTCCCGGCCTTCCCGCCCGGTGCATAATTCTATCAAAACATATACATAAGAAGAGGCGTAAATCCTAATCAACCTTCTTCCTCCGGGTGGTGGACGGGTTAGCAAGACCCGACCACCTCAGACAATGGCCAATGGGGTTTCATGACTCCCCCAAAGACACTCAGCTCCCATTCCCCGCTAAATCTCCTAGCGAGGGCCGGTATCACCGTAATTTGGTTGGAACTAGTATATGGGATCCCCGTCAGCCCGTGCTTCCTCGGTTAGCCACATATACTAAGTCCCGGGCCCGTATAATCAGAAATCAGAAATGTGTCTCGCCAAACAATCAATTCATAAGTACATATCATAATTCATAAATCATTTGAAAAGGGTTTACTCGATCAATACATACTATAAGAAATCATACCTTACCGTGTAATTTGGCATATGCTATATACGTACCTCTCCGTGTCATCCTATTCCGTAGCTAGCATGAAGACACACGGTTTGGAGCATAGCCTCATTACAAAACCATTTTTAAGTTTATATACGCTCGTACGTATAATTCAGAAGGATTTACTCGATAACTTCATTTGAAAACCATATATATATAATCATAAGGTTTTTGGCCAAAGCTTTTCACATAAGGGTTGTAGGGTTTATTACATAACTAAAACGAAAACCACCCTCACCTGAACCGTGACGATACAAGGATACGAATATCAAGTGCCTGAACGATCAAGACCTCTCCACCCTGGAGATAAACTGTACAAAAAGACAACATGACGTGTTCGTGAGACTCGAGACTCCAAATGAACCAAATAGGACGCTCGGCAATGTAATGAATATAACATGAATGCATAAATGATCATATTATATCAATAAAATGTTCATGTGCACGATTAAGAAATTTAAAACATATAATCAAATCATTCATTCATATGTTTCATTCAATTTCATAAATTCCTAAATTCATATTTCATAATTTCATAAATTCATATAAATTTCATAAATTCATAAATTCATAATATTCATAAATTCATAATGCATATCAATTAATCTAAAATCCAATTAATAAGTATAACACATATTATTCAAGTTCACATTTAGGAATAAAATAAATAAAACGTTCAATCAAAAGTCAGTAGAATAAATACGCGAAATAGAATTCAATTAATTTCAATAATTAAATTAAATCAAATAATAATTAAAATATATAATAAATATATATAATATATAATAAACATATATAACATATAATATAATATCATATATATGCATAATATATATATAATCATATAATACATACATTACATATAATATATAAATATATATATATATATATATATATATATATATATATATATATATATGTAGTATATATACGTAAACACCTAAACACATACATGCACACTCACAACATACATATATTATACATTATATACATGCATGCAAAATTCAAGTTCCAAACACAATCATGCACTCACACACAAGCATGCAAGAACAACTAACACACGCAGCAACACACAATTATGCAGGGAAGAAGAAGACGCAGTCAACAGCAGCCTAAACTCACAGCAGCAACCCAGAACGAAGGCAAAAGAATCAGGAAAAACGGGGTGACACCCCTGTGTCACGTTCCAAACCTAGACCGAGACACCCCCGTGTCTCGGTACAGAAATTCCAAACCACAATTGCACCCCCGTTCCCGCTGGAGAGGAAGAAAAAGACACGCCCGTTCCTCGCCTGCGACAGTCCCTGTTTTTACAGCAGAAACGCAGCAGCAACTACAGCCATGTACAAGCAAGAAAGGCAACAAAAACCATGCATGAAATGCTGCAAGAACTCAGCTAAAACACATCCCAACACGCCATGAAACTCTACAGCAAACGCACACAACGCAGCAGCTCAAACCAGTCCCAAAACAGGACAAGAAAGTCACGGAAAAACAGAGCATGGCTAATCCTCTTCAATCCCACATATTCATATCGGTTAAGGCCATCAAATGTGCAGCAAATCAACACAAATTCAACCTATAACTCAGTTCCAAACAAGCTCAACCAAGAGAAGAAAGGATACGTGACTTTCATGAAAATTTTCTCAAAGTCTCATAAATAATAACTCATGAATACTCTTACTACCAAGAAATCAATGATCATAAATGATATGAGGATGTTAAAACAATCAATATCAAGCTTGGAATCGATCAAAATCATTGAGAAACGAAGAAGATCAAGAATTTGCCCAAAATCTCTAATTTTCGGTAATTGCCCAGAAAATCATGAAACCATGCTCAAAATCATGAATGGAAGGATGAAAATGATCAGAATTAAACATACAATACAACCCTAAGCTTACCTTGATGATTGGTTGAAGTTTGGATGAGATTTGAGCTCCAAAATCTCCAAGGTTGAAAGGGTTACGGGTCTGGAATGAGGAACAGAAGCTTTGGCTGAGTTCTGGGGCTTGTGTGAGGATAATCTCGGTCAAGGCTTGTTATGTCATGATAGAGGGTTGAGTTAGGGTTTCAAAGAATCAAACCATAGTTAGTTTGGTCAAGGTTTGAGCAAGATATGGTCATTTTAGTGCAACAAGGTCATTTTGGTCGCCGCCTCATTTTTCGGTTGAATTTCGGAGGTTCAAATGATTTAGGAAAAGTATAAGGATAGGTTTACTAAGCTCGCATTTTCGTGACGAGTTCAGCGGAGTTGACGGAACTCGAATCCGAGTTCCCGAGCTCAAGATATTAAATTCGGAACCAAGGGTACGCTAAGTGCTCGTTAGCCCCCGATTTGGTTCCTCAAATCAAATTAAATCCGTTAACATATCAAATGAATTCGAAAATGTAAACCGAGCATAAAATCAAGTCCATAACACATATATTTATGACATATTACAAATTCGTGGCATTTCAATATCATTTCATACAAGAACGAAGCACAAAATAAACGAACAAACTCATACATGCAATTCATGCATAAATACATAAAAATTTCATGCATAAAATATTAATTCCCATGCAAATAAAATAAAATTCATGCAGAAATCATTCCCATGCAAAAATTATAATTTCCCATGCATAAATATAATTTTCATGCAATAATTATAATTCAACGTACATATATATATATATATATATATAATTAATTGAACCATGATTAATTAACATAACATATAATTAGCATACTCATTAAATTAATAATAATATAATTAAACATATATATATATATGATACGAAATATATATTTAAAATTTATAATATTAAAATAAGATAATATAATATAATATAATAAACTAATAACAATTATAATAAAGTTAAATATAAAACCCGTAAAAACAATTAATTCGCGCAATTTGGTAAATACATACGTCACATTATTTAAAACTGAAAAACTGGGGCGTTACAGGAACACAAAGGAATCATGGTATTCTGATGAAGGCGAGAGGGAGTACTGTTGAAAGAGAAAAACGACTTTTTTTACACGATATAAAGTGAGCAAAAATAAGGGGTATTTTAATCATTTGCTAATAAATTTTTTTATATAATTAAAATTATTTCAGTTTTAGAAGGGACATAACGGGACTTTAACAATTTTAAGGAATATTCTGTTAGATTTTTAATAGAATCTTACAATATTGGGTGTTATATGTAATTATTAAATTTGTGAGGGGGTGTAAGTGTAATTTTTTGACTAAGAGGTACCAAATTGTAGTTTTATATACTCCCATGGGGTCTAAATGTAATTAACCCAAAATTAAATTAATCTAAAAATAAATTTTAACTATCATTATTGAGTTGTAATTTTATTGGAGAAGGGGGGCAAATCCCCCCCTAGCTCCATCTCTGGATTGAGGTCAATCCTTGTTGTTAGGGTGGGAAAAGTTAGTCTTTCGAAGAATGGTCGGGTTTATTTTGCCTACAGAGTGGTGACCCATATGGACTGTCGTATGAACAATTGGCGAAGAAAAATTAGTTTTTTAATTTTAAGAGCCAGAGTGGTTACCCATTTTGCCTGGAATAGACGTGATGAAGTCAGTGGAAAGAATATTCATCCTCTGGTGTGGATTGTGGAAATTCAAAGAAGCAGATTATCTAATAGAAGTGGTAATTGTAAGGTTAGGAAAATGGATACTTGGTGGCTCAGTGCTAAGCTCATGAACACCGACCATTGCTGCGAAAAGAAGTACTTAGGCAGCATGTCTGCTTGGTTTGTTAATATTTTTGTTTGGTTCTTTGTTGCTTCTAGTTTAATGATCTTAGAGCTTTTGGCCATGTATTTTGTTGATTTTCCGTTGTAAACTTGGTTTCGTTGGAATTTATTTGAGGTGGGATCCTCCTAAAAACTCTACGGAGCTTTGCTCCGGTGGTATCCAAAAACAAATAAATAAATAATAAAAATAATAATCTAATAAAATAGAAAAGTGAAATAAAATGAAAAAAACAAACGTAACATAAATGGGTGAAGAAAAGAAAGAAAATAAAAGAAAAGAACTCCAAAGTTGAAATTGAATAAGAGAGAGAAAGTGACGCCTCTTGATACGACTGCCCAAAGTAGGTATGAACCTAGCATATACGAAACCAGAATCCCAACTATTTCGTTCAGTTTTGTTTTGCTGTAAATTCATTATCTTTGTTTGATATAATTTTCCAAGTCAAGCAGTAAAGATTTTCCTTTGTTTGATATATATCCCACCCTCGATTTTATTCTCTATATTTTATTGTTTTTTCTCCAACCTACTGTAAAGACAAGATCTCATAATATAAATATATAATGTTATTTTGGGTCAAGAAAATATAAATATATAATTGATTGAATTGGTACCCGATTTGAGCTAGAATTTTCCCACAATTATAATTCCTTTTCACGTTCGGGCTCCTAACTCAAACTCGGAAATTATCCAAAGTTCCTATATATACACACACCTTCCCCTTAATGCCATAACCAATACAACATCAAGCATCAATCATGATAGTTCCTCTAACGGCGAAGATGTTCACTTTCCGGTCACCCTTCATCCACATCACCTTCCATGAGTACGACAATGGCGATGATTTCGAGTGCACCGCCACCTACGACGCCATCTCCCGGTATCTCGATGCCAAACAGGCCGCAGCCGACATCGTGGGTGGCAGCGACGCCATCGATCTCAGCATGTCTGAGGACGAGGAGTTCGTCGATGAATTCGAAGGTATTGTTAACGTATTTTAGTTTTTTTTTTTGGTTTTATAGCCCATTTCCATGATACGAAAACAATATTCTTTCAGGTATCAAACTCTGGTGGGCTTTCGGAGATTCCATGCCGAGGTTCTTCGAGCTCAGGTTCCACAGGAAACTCCGCAATCTCGTGACGGGGAAGTATTTGGAGCATGTTTTGACAGGAGGGAAAGAGATTTTGAAAGGGGAGAGGCGCGAGCGAAAGTATTCGAAGCATGTTTCGGCAAAAGGGAAAGCGATTTCGATTAGGGAGGGGTGCAGGAGGAAGCTTTGTACGATTAATGGGAGCAGCAATGACTACGAGTTCGGTTCGATTAACTCACGAACCGAGCCAGGGTTCGGTTCGAGTTCGATTACCTCGAATTCGAGCCCGAACCTTTGTTGATTCGGTTCGTTAGGTTCGCGAACGGGCTCGTCTCGTTTACATCCCTAGGTCTGACCAAGTCTGGTAACAAAATAGATTCTATTTATGTGTTACTTACTTGTTCCTTAATTTTAGTCAAAGTTGGCACTATAGAATCCGGTTTAGTATATGCTAAGGTACATATCCACTTGGTCAATCATATCAAATTTTAATCATGTCACTTTCTCTCTCTTATTCAATTTCAAGAGTTCTTGTCCTTTTATTTTCTTCTTTTATTTTACGTAAATCTTTCTTTTCTTCTTTTATTTTATATAAATCAATTTTATTTTTAAAATATATAATCAAATGTTTTATTAATATGTTATATTTATATAATATAAATAAATTATCAATACGATTTGTTATATATTTTAAAATTCTCATATCGTTTTATATTTTAACAACTCAAATTAGTGATTTTAAATAGTTAATAACTTCTCATATTTAGATAATATGTTAAAAAATATATAAATTTCATGCTATCAACATATAATATATTTTAAGAACAATAGTTTCACAAGTTAAAAAATAGAAATTTAATAAAATATTAAATAAAAAATTAAAATTTATTTTATGAATATCATAATTAAAAAATGAAATTGAAATATATATATGTTTTTCAAGATATAATAATCTAATCTAATAAAATAAGCAGAGTTCCTTTTAATTCTGCAGTGTGATCGCCCCATTTGGATGGCAGGAACAACGGGTATGTTCTCGTTGCGTTCCGCATCCCTTGTGTCGATCTGACCCCATCTATAAGCATTTTCACTTGGAGAATTTTACGTTCTTAAACTCCATAAAAGTGAGAAGTGTTTGGGAATTTTTTGGAGCTCTGTTTCATGTCAACTCGTCACCTTTTTCTTCCAGGAGGCATATTCGAATTGCAGTCCCAATGTTGATATTTTGGTATATTTGGCTTGAGAGGAACAACGTGACGTATAATGGAGGTAAATTCAATTATAAGTTTAATATCATTCGGCTAGTTACTAATCAGATTTTTTCTCTTAACAGGGCAAAGAGATTAGGACTCAGCTGGTGGAGAGGAGATATGCTATTGCAGTTAGATTAGGGATCTTTCTTCGGAAGCCAAAGCCTAAAAATCCACCACATGCTTGGCTCAAAGTTAACACTGATGGGTCTTCTACAGGTAATCCAGGTCCAGACGTGACTCAAGTGGAACGATACTTGAGGCGTTTAGCAAAGGGATTGGCGAGGAAACAAATACGGTTACCGAGATGGCTGCTGTTGTGGAAGGGCTGCTCTATTTGGTTGCGAGCTTATAGACATTCTTGCTCAAGGGTGTGCGAGTCATGACCTGAGAATTCAGCATATGATCATGAATTTTAAATACTATACATGGAACATGCAGGTTCGGATCTCGCACATGTATAGGGAAGGTAACGGGGGGACCTTTGGAGCAAAATCAAATTGGGTAAAAGTTGGCATTTCACTATAATTGATGGTAATGAATCACCCGTACTCAAGCTGTCTATTTTCATTTTTGTTAATTGGAATAAGTATTATGTTAATCTTAAGCATAGGTCGTGGAAGGATATGTATTTGCAGGAAGTTGCTTGCAACGCTTACATGGTTTATTTGAAGGTGGTTCAGCTATGGTGTAAGGCCTCGACCTTGCCAGTACTTATGTTACTTTCGGAATTGACGGATTTTTGGAATGTGGTTCTATCGGATTCCAGTCGAAACACATCCTATTGTACATTTGAGACGATCGTGTGGTTCTGTGTTTCCTATATGAGTGATGGCATTGTTGACAGATATCCAGAGATCCCAACCTTCTTAGACTCACAGTTTTCAACTCCTTCCATCATTATATAGCCTTTAAGCGTGGGGAAGCTCATATGATGCGGCTACTAACTTTATACCCTTCCCCCATTTGGGATACTCGTATCCCCGCAAGGAAACATAAATGTGACACGCCGATCGATGATTTGGATTGAGGTGAGGTCAATCCTTGTTGTTAGGGTGGGAAAAGTTAGTCTTTCGAAGAATGGTCGGGTTTATTTTGCCTACGGAGTGGTTACCCATATGGACTGTCGTATGAACAATTGGCTAAGAAAAATTAGTCTTTTAATTTTAAGAGCCAGAGTGGTTACCCATTTTGCCTGGAGTAGACGTGATCAAGTCAGTGGAAAGAATATTCTTCCTTTGGTGTGGATTGTGGAAATTCAAAGAAGCAGATTATCTAATAGAAGTGGTAATTGTAAGGTTAGGAAAATGGATACTTGGTGGCTCAGTGCTAAGCTCGTGAACACCGACCATTGCTGCGAAAAGAAGTACTTAGGCAGCATGTCTGCTTGGTCTGTTAATATTTTTGTTTGGTTCTTTGTTGCTTCTAGTTTAATGATCTTAGAGCTTTTGGCCATGTATTTTGTTGATTTTCCGGTGTAAACTTGGTTTCGTTGGTATTTATTTGAGGTGGGATCCTCCGTAAAAACTCTACGGAGCTTGCTCTAGTGGTATCCAAAAAATAAAAAAATAAAAAATCTAATAAAATAGAAAAGTGAAATAAAATGAAAAAAACCAAAACAAACGTAGCATAAATGGGTGAAGAAAAGAAAGAAAATAAAAGAAAAGAAAATTGAATAAGAGAGGGAAAGTACATGTGTGGATACGACTGCCCAAGTGGGTATGGGCCCAACATATACAGATATACTAAACCACAATCCCAACTATTTCGTTCAGTTTTGTTTTGCTGTAAATTCATTATCTTTGCTTGATATAATTTTCCAAGTCAAGCAGTAAAGATTTTCCTTTGATATATATCCCCACCCTCGATTTTATTCTCTATATTTTATTGTTTTTTCTCCAACCTACTATAAAGACAAGATCTCATAATATAAATATATAATGTTATTTTGGGTCAAGATAACATAAATATATAATTGATTGAATTGGTACCCGATTTGAGCTAGAAGTTTCCCACAATTATAATTCCTTTTCACGTTGGGGCTCCTAACTCAAACTCGGAAATTATCCAAAGTTCCTATATATACACACACCTTCCCCTTAATGCCATAACCAATACAACATCAAGCATCAATCATGATAGTTCCTCTAACGGCGAAGATGTTCACTTTCCGGTCACCCTTCATCCACATCACCTTCCATAAGTACGACAATGGCGATGATTTCGACTGCACCGCCACCTACGACGCCATCTCCCGGTATCTCGATGCCAAACAGGCCACGGCCCACTTCAGGGGTGGCAGCGACCTCCTCGATCTCAGCATGCCTGAGCACGAGGAGTTCGTCGATGAATTCGAAGGTATTGTTAACGTATTTTAGTTTTTTTTTTTTTTTTTTTTTGGTTTTATAACCCATTTCCATGATACGAAAACAATATTCTTTCAGGTATCAAACTCCGGTGGGCTTTCGGAGATTCCATGCCGAGGTTCTTCGAGCTCAGGTTCCACAGGAAACACCGCAATCTCGTGACGGGGAAGTATTTGGAGCATGTTTTGACACAAGGGAAAGAGATTTTGAAAGGGGAGAGGCGCGAACGAAAGTATTCGAAGCATGTTTTGGCAAAAGGGAAAGCGATTTCGATTAGGGAGAGGTGCAGGAGGAAGCTTTATACGATTAATGAGAGCAGCAATGACTACGATCACGACTCCGATTGGAGTCCTGTGGTTTTCGATTCTCCGGTGACTTTCGAGACGCTGGCGATGGATCCCGTTAGGAAACAGGAAATCATGGATGATCTTCTTATGTTTTCAAAATCCAGGGATTATTATGCCAAGATCGGGAGACCCTGGAAACGTGGCTATCTGCTGTATGGCCCTCGTGGAACGGGGAAATCAACCATGATCGCCGCCATGGCTAATTTCTTGAACTACAATGTGTATGATCTCAAGCTCAGGTCAGTGAAGGATGATACTCAGTTGAGGAAATTGCTGATTGACACCACCAGCAAGTCCCTGATCGTGATCGAGCACATCGATTGCCTGACGCAGGAGGACAAGAAAGACGGAATGAAGAATCCGATCACCGAGGAGGACAAGAAAGATGGAGTCACCGAGAAAACGGAGGATCGGAAGGAGCTGACGGGGCAGAGAAAGGAGGACAAGAAAATGGAGTATCGGAAGAAACGGAAGAAAAAAAGTCGGGTGACATTATCAGGGCTTCTGAATTTCATGGACGGGCTGTGGTGGGCCTGTCAGGACGAAAGGATAATCGTGTTCACGACGAATCATGTGGAGAAGCTTGATCCTGCTTTGATTCGAAGTGGGGTTTTGGGTAAACATATTGAATTGCCCTACTGTGGGTTTGAAGCGTTTAAGGTTTTAGCTAAGAATTATTTGGACATTGATTCACACGATTCGTTTGCTACGATACGGCGGCTGTTGGAGGAGACGAATACGACTCCGGCTGATGTTGAAGAGAGTTTGATGCTGAAATTGCGCGGGGAAGATGAAGAGTCCTGTCTGGAGAGACTGATTAAAACCCTGGAAGAGGCCAAGGATCGAAGAAGAGCAAGATCATAAGCATCAGGAAAAGAAAATTAATTCATATAGTAACGGATTGCATTGTGTCTAATGTTCGGTAGAGTTGTCCAATTTATTTTGTTTTTAATTTGGTCGTGTTGTTATTTTTAAAACTAGTTAAATTTGCTTTTGATTTAGGGATTGTTTTAATTCGTTTAGTTGACTCTTTGCCAGCCAGAACAGTACAGCCTTTACCAAATGAAGAGGCTAATTTGTCCCAACTAGTGATCTTTTCGGTCAATCTGCAATAGATCTTAGCTTATGTATTGTTTTCAGGGGCCATTTCTGCATGTTCTCGCACGGTGATTGTTGGATCATGACTATTTTGTAATTTGTTTATGTTTCTGGTTGGTTCTACATGAGGAGGGAGTCTCGATAATAACCTCACATTCTCATTAATGACCGTTTTATTAAATTAAAAAGTGTTTCATTTCTTGTTTCACTAAATTCGTACATGTAATTGTATATGTAAATCATAAAAGTAAAACATGAAATTGTACATCGTGGGATTGGCCGTTATTTTCACGATGGGTGCTCCTACCACAGGCGTCTCCATGGAAATCAATGTTTCCTAGCTACTTGGGTGGCGCTTATGTTGGTGTAAGTTTTGAACTTGCTTTTTTCACCGAGTATACTTGAGCTATCAAACAGTTTACTGAGTTTCTGGGAACTGAGCTGCCATTCCCCGTTTCGGAACAACTGTTCCGCCGGTTCCAGCGCCATTGGCGAACCATGAGCTGAGGCTGTATTCTTCTGCTTATATTGACTCAATTTAATACATGAGATTGTTGGTTTGAGATGATGATCTTGTAGAAGGTATACGTTTGATCTGCACCTAGAAAGCGCCTCCAACATATTCCTCGATCATCAATCTATATTTGGGATTATATATCATCTAGAATTGAGGAGCGCGTATAAATGACTCATCCACATTTTGTGTTGAAACTATTTGATACATCCGTATCTTTTTAAAATGATTTAATTTATTATTCTACTCTTTTCATTCTTTTTGCATTCATGTTCACTTTTATGAGTCAAGACGGAGGTATTAATGAGTAAGAAATTTTTTTTGTTTATTCTCTATTTTTATTAATCTATTTTATCAATCATTAAATAGGGAGAATTTGATAACATGAAAACACATAATTTATACATATATCTTTTCAACATATTATCTCATAGTCAAGTGATCAGAAGATTGATAAAGAATGAGAAAATAAAAGTTGTGATTCCGTTTTGTCATATTAGAAAATAATAAAAAAATTAATTTATCTTTATTAAAAACATGTGCACATTGCATGCATAGAATCCGGGCATTGGAAAACTATTTAAAATTTGAAAAACCACTTAAATTTATATGGAGATGTCCGTTTGTAAATATCACATAGATGACTTGGTGGTTTACAACAAAAATAAATTTGGATGACAAAATGTAAAAATGAACATAATTCGAATGACAGAAAAAATTTATCCCAAAATTTTAAGATGGATGGGCTATAGATGACATCCGTACCAGTTTCCATTGCATATACCCTGGCTGAAAAGAATTACAACATAACAAAGAAACCTCAAATATGAAACAAAAATAATGGCAGAAAGAATAGAAGTGTTTGTTGTATACAAGCATTTTAGCTAACAAATCACACTCAAACTGAAGGGTCATCTCAGAAGAACAAAAAGGAATAAAGAAACCAATATTCCACATATGGTGGAGTGGATTAATGAGATTACACATTAATATCAGTCCTCTTTGATCTTGCACTAGCAATCTCCGGTGAAGTTGTCAAAACGAATCTTGGAATGTTGTAATTGTCGGGCGTCGACATGGGCTGCTGTGGGTAAAGCGTGGGGGGAGGAGTCAGGTTGCGCTGAGCGGGTAGGGGAGGAAGCACGTTATACTTGTATGGGTCACTCGATAGACTGCAAGCAATCAATCATCAATGGAAATATTTAAGTCATAGGCATCATAAAAGTCCGATAATGAATCTCTGGGGGGTAGGGGAGTTTTGAAATATATATACATCATCACTAGCGATGGAGCCAATAATGCAACTAAGTGCACATTTTAACTCGACATATTGAACGTTAAAACGAGTTGTACAATACTAAGGGGAGTGTCCAGAAACTTCTGCTTTGACAGAACTAGATAGCTAGAAGTACAAGCTGAGTTGTAAAAAACAGAAGTTAAAAAGTAGTAGTTTGGTGTTTGAGAAAGAGTTGAGAAGCAAACTTTTAACTACGCAAAACAAATTTCTATTTATTTACACAAACCTAGAAGCTAGAAATTGTTCCTTGGATGGTTTTAGCTTCTACCATATTTAAGCTTATATTCGAAAATTGGTTTTTCGAATACTCCCAAAGTGCTTACAAATAGCAAAAAGTGCACTGGTGATCTGGCGGAGTTTGTACTCGCTCGCTAAGGGATGATATGACTCATATTTGGGAAAGTACAAATGGGTGATTATTTTGAAAAATTTAAGCAAATGCTTGTAGTTTTTTCAAACCTCCGGGTACCAACTGTAATATACGTACAAGAAAAATATAATCAACCAAAGAAGTCATGGGTCAAGACGCCCGATTCAACGACGACCATATTTTCTTTTCCTTAATTGTGTGGTAAGACAAAATGATGGGAAGTACAAGAAAATGAATAATCCAGGATCTAGCATGCAAATGTAGAGTAAAATTGAAGAAAGAACTAAAAAGGAAAGGGTTAAGTCATACCTGGATCTTTTATAGAGCTGATCTTCATCACTGGAGATTTCACTTGACTGTGTCAACGGTCTATTAATTTGGGTAGACCAAGGGGTTGAACCGGGCAACTCATCTGAGAAGTATCTTCTTCTGATCAACTAAACTCAACACACAACTCAGTTAGAAAATAGTGCTACGAGACATAAAAAAGAAAGAAAAAGATGTATTGAGAATTTGCGTTAAAATACTAACCATGCGGAAAAATTTCATCACTGCTTCCTTGTCATATCTTGCTTCCTTGGCAGCCTGATATCAAGAGCCAAATTCATTTAAGCAAGTGGTATAAATAAATACGGTCCCATATTTTTTCTTTTCTTTCTGGTACAATCTTCAAAGCATTAAGTACAACTCCGAAAAATCATATCCAACTAAAAAATACAAGAAACTTACTGCAATAAGGCCTCCCCCACTAGGAAAACTCTCTGTTAACGGAAGTTCTTCGCTCGATGGAAGTAGTCCTTGTTTCTCGACCCACTGACGAGCTACATCTACAAGATTTCCACTACTACCCCTCATTCCTTCTTTTGAAGCAATATCTGCTTTATTACCAATCACAATATACGGTACAGGAAGCCCTCCTGGACCTCCAGATGATAAAGGGGCTGAAAATGTCCCATTTGCTGCGATCTCAACAGCCCACTTCTGCAAACTACTTTTTGTCCTTCTTTGAGAAAGATCATGAACAAACATAACACCTGCCAAATCAAACATGTGGTGAGGGAAAGGGAAAAAGTGAAAAGGAGAGAGAAAAGGGACTTATTGTAATAAAATGGTAGAAAGAATTTTTTAGATTTAGTTGTCATTAGTTAAATTGGAAGTACAATATGCGATTATACAGGTATACATCAAAAAGTAGAAAGACTACTTACCGTTAATTTGAGAATAAAACAGAGACCGACAATCTTTATAACGGTCATGTCCTGATATGTCCCAAAGTTCAACAAAAAAATCTCTCTCGGTGTCGGATTTGATGCTACTTGATGAGCTGGCTGAACTTCCTTGAGTTGTATGCTGCAAAGAACAGAAACGGGATGAACAAATTTCACTTACCAATTGGTTTTGTGAAAAAAACCAATAAAAATGCAATAGTCTTACCTTGACACTAACAGTACATCCGACAGTTTGAGGAGGACGAGCAATAGAAGAACCTTTCATAATTAGATGGACAAGCGAAGTTTTTCCCACACCTGAATAAAGATTTCGGAATTGGTTCCTCAAGCATCAGGAAATGCAAAAATATTTAAAAAGAAATGTAATTTCCAAAAAAAGTCAAGTAATGCATGTTCCAAATGCAGGTAGCACAACCGTAGATGAAGATTAGCACAGTAAATAGTTGTTGTTTTTTAATAACATTATGATCCGAGTTTAAGCACGTGTAATAGAGTCCATCAAACAAAACAGATGTTTCATATTACCTTGAACTAATAACCCTTCATTTTCTTTTTTTTCTTATTTTCTCTTATTAACCTAATCAAGTAAAGGAGTACCCAAAATCGCTACCAGTTCATACAATCTAAACCAGCTTCCTCATATATTCCCCCCTTTCCACCCCTCTCAGAAACCTCGTATTTTTTATTTTTTTTCTTTCATAAAATAAAAAAACTGTCTTGCCCACCGAAAGTAAAATTTCCGGGTCTGTCCTTGTAATCATGCCCTCCATGGGCTATGCAAATTCCATATAAACAGTTCAAATTCTTGTGCACATCATCTGATCAAGAGTATCACCAAACTTCACTATTTGAATAAACTTCATAAAATTTCATAAACCCATCTTACATTCATCATATAGCTCAAAGTAACAATTCTATAAGAACAACTTCCAAAAGATTAACCAAGGAATAAAGAAACAGCATGATTATTTTAAAAGAACAAACAAAATAGGTTAACAAAGATTAAATTACCTGAATCTCCAACAACGAGAACTCTGACCTGCCCAACAGGAGGACCACCATTCTGCTCTTTGTTCTCCCTTTCTCTTTCCCTCCAAAACATTTTCTCCTCTCACAGAACAGCAGAAAAATATATCCCCCAGATAGAATACAAAATATACGTATCTAGAAAAAAGTATTTCACCTTAGTGCAACCTCAAATTCCGTAAACTAAATCTCCACAAAAAAACACCATTTCCTCAAAATGGGTTTTCAGAATCGGACCCGAAAACCCATGTCGCAATAACAATCGATTCAACTCAAAGTACCCAGCATTCAATCAAATCCCCATACGATTCAACACATCCACTTCGAATCCGAAATTATCTGCAGCAAGCCCCAAATTCCCCAAAACAAAATCAGTTCTCCGGCTAAAAATCTTCAAAAACAAAAGGGTTTAGCTCGGGGAATCGGTTTATCCTCCTCCAATCCACGAAAACGCAACTAAGATCTGAAACGAATGCCCTTCACTGCGGATAAAACTTGTATCTTCCCTCAAATGATCCGACTTTTTTGTGGGGTTTATGTGTATCTGAAAAATCACAGAGATCAAAAGGAGTGATCTGAGATGAGATTGCTTAAAGAGCCTTGGATCGACAAACGAGGGCAGATCAAGGGCTGTGGGGTTTGATTATTGACAGTTTGAACCGTTGGGTTTTCGCAATTGTTTTACCTTCTTGGATTTCTTATGAGGTAAGTGCTTTCGGAGGAACACGACTTTAGTTGCTTGTAAAGCACGAGATTGGTAGAATAGAAATATTAGGTGATTGATAAGACAATTATCCTTGGTGTATAGCCTTTGGTTCGATACATAGAATAAATAAAATTAGCAAACGCTAACACACTTCATCTTTTATTTTCGCCGGCCTATTTATGTGAGTGCAATTTTAAATTTATTAAAAATAAACGGGTTAAATTACGGTGCAAAAGGTATAATTTTTAAAGGAAAAGACAGTCGGAAGGCCTAACTTTATTGCATTTTATGCAAAACAATATCCGAAACAAAAGTTGGGATATCCTAATCAATACATACCGAAATCGCATTACGAGCGAATCATTCAACTATAACATTGACACCAAGTTTTACAAAAGAGAAGCTGACATTTGAAAAAATAGAACAAACCGATATCGTATCGGCAACAACATTACCAAGGTAGGACAATTTTTCAATAGTTGAGTGCAACTGATTAATCACTTGTAGACTATTTCCCTCCAAGATCACCTTATCCCCGCCGAAATCTCGTCCCAAAGGCGCCGCCGAGAGGGTAGCAAGTGTCTCTACCATCACCGGATCAGAGGAGCAGCACTTTCTGTCGGTTTTCCAGCCTACCATCACGCCATCAAAATTTCTCGCGACAACTCCAATACCCAAAATGTTGTCCTCTTTAAAGTTTGCTCCATCAAAATTGATCTTAATCCAACCTCGGGTTGGTTTCCGTCATCTTAAAGTTCCTCCAGTAGTCCAGTGTTCATAACCATCACCTGTTCGTTGTCCACAACCAGAGTGGTCTTGGCATACGTCGAGGCAAAGTTGACAATCTCATGAGCCTGCGATATAACTCCTTCAGCTCTCCTTGTATTCCTGCTTCCCCAAATCGCCCAAAGAACTATAGCCATATTCGCCCACTTCCATCTTGTCCAACTTACTAATCATCTCCAGCAGGCCATTCCTCATATCAAGAACCAAATCCTCTGAGGCTACTCGAATTTTGCAACTGAGGCTACTCGAATTCCTCGTCACTCGCCAAACCTCAAGCCCAAGCCTGCAATGTTCTTCTTCCCAAATAGTTTCTGCCACGAAGCCAATGCATACAGTTCGCTCCCTTGTCATTCCACTAAATCGAGAGATAATGGAATCAATATCATGTAGCGAATTATTCGGCAAAAGAAAACAGGTCATTGCATAAGAGGGAATAGTCTAGAGGACAGACTTAATAAGGACTTCCTTCCTTGCCTTGGACAGAAACTTCTTTGAATAACCTTGAATCTGTCGTCTAATCCTCTCCAAAGTACTCGAGAACACCACTTTTTTGAACCAACTCATAGTCGATGGTAGGCCAAGGTAAAGGTCCAACTTATCCACCCTTCTTACCCCTAATTCAGTCGCCAACACTGTCTGATCATCAACGGGAAACATTCTTATTAAAGACAATCGAAGATTTTTGGCCATTCATGATTTGGCTTGAGACCCAATATATCTTTCCAGAACGTCTTTCACACAACGAATCTCATCCATAGAAGCCCTCCCACAAACCACGGTATCATCTACAAAAAGCAGATGCGAGTTCTTAGGAGCTTCCCTACACACAACCACCCCACGAAGTCGTCCAAGCCTTTCTTGTTCTTGTATAAGACCTGATAAAAATTATGCACACGAGAGGAGGAAAAATGGGGAAAAGGGTTCTCCTTGGCGAATCCCCTCTCCGGAATAATATGGCCAAATTCACAACCATCAAGCACAAAAAAATATGAAATTGACGATATACAAGTCATGATACACTCAATGGAATTAGGGGGAAAGCCTAACCTGGTTAGGAACAGTTCGAGGAACCACCATTTAACATGATCATATATTTTGCTCATGTCAAACTTAAGATTAAATTACGGTCTACAAAAAATTTTATATCAATTGAATGCGATTGCAATATCTAAATACACAAAATGTATGACCTTATGCGATTATCCTATCAAAATCCACAAACGGCCTAAATTACACCCCAAAACAGAGATGAATTGGATGCCATTTCATTCTCTAATTCAAACGATTAAATTACGTCCCAAAACAAATATCAATTGAATGCGATTGCCGCCCCTAAATACACAAAGTATAAACGACCTAAATCATTAGCCAAAGGAGATATCATATCATATTTAAAAAACATATCAATTGATTATATTTCAACTTTCTAATTCGCATACGAGATTTATTTCTTCAAATCATTTAGCAATATGTATTATTTACTCTAATTTTATTCATTAAATTTTATATCTCACCTAATACATATTTTAATTACTTGAAACTATTAAACTCATCAAAATTTTCAAACAAAGTAAAAAATAAAAAAAAGTAAAATGGTAAATAACATCTAGAACCCACTTCAGCTAAACCCCTCCACTAGCCCAAAACCCCGCGGCTATTTTCTTCCTCCTTGAGTTCCGCCACCGCTTCCGCCGCTCTCCGCCACCAAAAATGGCGGCGTCATCTCTCGCCAATTTCACTCTCTCCTACCACCATTACTCGAAGCAAACCCCCAAATTCCTGCACCCCACATCCCGAAACCACCTCAGAACTTTAAACTCATCGTCCTCTCCTTCCTTCCACCCCAAACTCCGCCAAACCCTATCAAGACTTCGGATTTCACCGAAACCCACATCGGAAACTTCGTTTTCAGCCTTTTCGCCGCCGCCCCAGAAGAAAACGTCGAAGTTTTTGGTGGAAAAGATGGCAACTTTACTATTGGGGTCGCTTGTATTCATGGGCTTCTCGAGATTACCGCCTGCTCTAACTTTGCCTGTTCAAGAGAGTAAAATTATGGAGGAAAAGAAAGATGCCCAATCTAGAAATAGTGTTGATGATGAAGAAGAGGCGAGGTGTGTGAAACTATTGCTGCAAAATCCGAAAGATATTGAAGCTCTGAAAATGGTGGTTAATGTGAAGATGAAGAAAGGGAAACCTAAGGAGGCTGTGGTGTACGTTGAGAAGTTGATTGAATTGCAGCCTAAGGAGACGGAGTGGAGGCTTTTGCAGGCTCTTTGTTATGAGATGATTGAGGATTATGGTAAAGCTAGGAGTTTGTTCAAGGATATACTCAAGAAAGAGCCTCTCTTACCCAGAGCTTTGCATGTATGCTGTGATGGCTTTTTAGCTTTTATATGTGCATTTGATTATTCTTGGTTGTGTTAGGAGTTGAGCTTATTTCTGTTTCTGATAGTATTTGTAGGCTTTTTGTATGCTTGAACTATGCAGTTAACTTGTAAGTATAGGCCATTTTCCTTTCGAATTGAGCTCATTCTTGCTTGATGTTCTGTTTACTTTTTCAACACCATGTTATTTCTTCAGGGATGTTCTGTTTACTTTTTCAACACCATGTTATTTCTTCAGGGAAATGTCTTTAGTATATGATAGTTGAGATTCTCTAGCATGTTATAGGTAATTTTTATTTTATGGGGCGAAATATTTGAATTTCACATATGGTATCGACATAATTTGAGAGGTGGAGGAAGGGGGTGACGAGGGAAATTTTTGGTATATGATAGGCAATATTTTCTAGTATATGAAGGCAATTTGTTTTTTATGTGGCAATGTATATGATTTTGATATTTATACGTGTAAATATAAATAGTTCCCTGAAAAGCTTGTGTGTGTGTGTGACTGTGTGTGATGGGGGAGGATACTGCTCCCTCCTTACATTTGATTTAGGAAACATGGTTTTAGTTCAATTTTCGTGTTAATTGCTTTCATCCTGCAGTTTGGTGAGATATACTTTTGGTGATCAACTATGTTTGGAAACAGAATATTGATGATCGCTCAACTTACCTGCATTACAATTGCTACAAATACACAGATTCTTGTTATGTTCTTCATAGTGGCCTTACATTTGTGCTATGATCAACATTCTCTATAATTCAAAAAAAATTGTTGCCGATCAAAATTGTTTTTATTAATTGAGCACTATTTTCTCATTACCTTAGTAGTTGCTGCACACTGATTATAAATAGTGATTATCTTTTCCTTGATAGGGTCTGGCAATGGTGATGCATAAGAACAAAGAAGGGCCAGCTGTTTTTGACATGCTAGAAAGGGCTTTAAATGTTGCTCGTCGGGAAAAAAGAGTTATTGAAGAACGAAATATAAAAATTTTAACAGCACAAATGCATATAGTAAAGGTAACTAGTACAGTCCTCTTCCTTTTATGTCAAAAATTTGTAGCTTGAAAGATAAAATGAGAAGAAAAAAAATATATAAAGCGTGAAAATTGGATCTGGAAAACAAGAAAATGTAGCATTTACGATGGTGTATTATTATTTACATTTTCTTTTCTTTTTCTGGTTCTTGGCATGCAGGGAGACTTCGAGGAGGCATTGGCGAAGTTTCAAGATCTTATTACTGAGAATCCAAGAGATTTTCGCCCTTATCTATGCCAGGTTCGTTGATACCGACTTTCAACTTTCAAACTTTTTATTTTTATCTTTTATTTTTGTAGTAAGATGGTTCTTTCAGAGGCAGAATATCTGGTGTTATTTGCAGAGTATGTCGAAAATATTTATTTTTGACATTTATTTACTGGTTGCTTATAGGAATGTAATTATTCAAAATTTTTGTCCATGATTTTCATCTGGAATAAATTATGAATTAGGAACATGGTCATTTTAAGTTTCAGCAAAGATTAATAATGGCTAATACAAATTCTAAGGGATAATTACACTGATATTACCCTGGGCCCTGAGGTTTGGACTAATGACACAAACTTCCCCTGAGCTGTAAGAGATTACAAATACTTCCCCTGATCAAATGAATTTTGATGATGTCATGTCAACATTTTTTGGAAATATATTTTTCCCTTGACACTTACCGTCAATATTTCACTTTGAATTTGTGACTATAACAGCATGCAACTCTCCAAACCTTACATATGTCACGGAAGTTTTTGTAATTCGGCCAAACCTTAGAGTATGTCCATGTGGTTATCCCAAATTCTTCTAATTTTTAATACCTAAAGGTAAGTTTGTATAATCAGGCCAAATGTCAAGAGTATGTTGGTGTGATTTTCCCAAAATTTATATATAAGTATAAAATCTTGGACTAATCACCGTGATGAAATTAAATTCAGGGAATTGTATACAGTCTGCTGGAGATGAAAAAGGAAGCTGAAGAGTGCTTTCAGACGTACAGGAGTCTCGTACCAGATGAATTTCCGGAGCGAGGATTCTTGGATGATGTCGTCTTAGCAGCAAAAACAGAATCAAAGCAACAGCTCAAGAAGGACTTGCTATCATAAAATCCTTCCAGATCTTATGAAACTCTAATACCAACTTCTGACCAATGCTGAAACTTTTTGTAGGAAAAAATGCCCTTTGGACTTTGGAGAGTGATGTGATACATATTAGGAACTTGCATATCTTTTGGGAATTACAACTGAGCTTGATGAATGTATTCAAGTGGGGGAGGTTCCCTCAATCTCCCTTTCATATAATGTTTCTATCTAGTATTTACTTGGTTCGACCAAATCAATGTGACGCAAAGGTAGTATTTTATACTTGTCGTGTGATACATGTGAAGTTTTACGGAAAATTAGCTACAGACACACAATCTATGGACATGAGACTACCAATACAAACCGTTGTTCGATAAATTTTCGGCATCCCATCAAACACCAAATCCTTAAAAGTTCCATTCTTTGCATCATAAGAAACTAATCCTCCTCCGTTATACTCCAACAACAACTCTCCACTCTTCAAAACACACAATACTTGTACTGATTTCTTCCCAAACATATTCCTCCAAATGTGTGACGATCTATCCAATTTGTCACTAATCATGGAGACGGGATAGTGTACTCCGATGTTATACTCTTTTATCCAAGATTCATCAACACCATATTCCTTCATGATCCAAACGTCAAGCGACCCATCACCAGGAGGCACCGGCACTACAGCGCAGAGGTGTCCGTCTAATGCACTGAGACGACAACTCACCCACTTCCCCAGCGCGCCAGAAGAAGAAGAACCGGGACACGTTATCACGTGAAACGAATCATCAACTAAGTCATACGATACAATAATCCGCCCAAACCGCCTGTCGTACCTACCCCATTGGCTCACCCAATGAAGCCTCCCACTCACAAGAACTCCGGTCGAGGACCATTTCTCCAGCCTATAAGGCATAGTTTCCTTCCTTTTCCATGTATTGGTACTCAGACTATATACCACAACTTGTGATGATTGTCTCATGGAACAATCTATCTTGATCACCTTGTAATCATTGGTCATGGGATGGAATCCAAATCCATAGGCAACAATTCCATCTCGGAAGTCATAATTCTTTGGGAGCTCAAAACATGACCTTGTGAAGGGATTGTACAAGACAATGGACTCGGATAACAAACTATTCATCAAGCATAATAGACCGTTGGATGAGCCTAGTATTTTGAACTCGGACATGGAAATGGAAAATGGGGTGTTGACTTTTCTGACCTTGTGATCATCTCCATAGAGTTGGAGGAAGTAGAGATGGTTTCGAATCGGGTAATCAGAGTGGAAGACGAGGCAGGTGTTCTGATCCGACCGTGATGGCAAGAGGTGCATGGCGGCGAGTTGTGGGTCGTGGCACAGTGTCTTTAAGGATCTGCAGACGAAGCTGAGACGTATGAGGGATGTTATGGGGAGCCTTGAGAGTATGTCGATGGATACTTCGTGTGGCAATTGATTGAAGAAGTTGATGGGATTTTGATCGCTTTTGTTGAGCTTTGGTTTCTTGATTTGGGTTTGAGTCTCAGTTGCAGAAATAGAATCCATGGCGGATGAGAAGGAGACTTTGAGAATGATGTATTGTTATTACCTGCTAAATGAATAAGTAGGTGGTGTGGACTACAAGAACTTCATTTGTGAAGATTATAGTAATGAAAATAATGCAATGGAATATGAAGCCTAGAATACTTTAGAATAAATGAAAGGCGAACACTAAAATAATAGTTGGGGTATTTTGTAATTTGCCAAACCTTTCTGTTTGGACGAATTTAGTACTTCACAAGCATTAACGATATCAATTTTCAACTTTTAATCATAAGTCAAGGGATACAATTATACAAATAAGATGAGCCGGCCCATCCAACTAATTCGAAAAGCGCTTGCGCTTGAATTTGAGATTATATATATATAATCTAATAGATGTGTGTATTAAAATGAAATGAGATAAAATATTTTGCTATCCGAATTATTTTCCAATTTTATACTTTACTATATTTTCATTCACATCCTTCTTCAACTTTCTAATCTTTATTCTCACGTGACGTGACTGAGATAATATGTTGAAGAGAAGCATATATAATTATAAAGGGTTAATTACATCTAGACCCCTTCCGAGTTTAGTATATTACAATTGGACCCCTGTTAGTCATTTTATTACAGTTTGACCCCTTCTAAAATTTTGAAATTACTAAACGATGAAGAAAAGGTACGATTTCGTTAAATATTTCACTTTATATTCCAAATAATTGTGTTATATTCCAAATAATTGTGAAATGACCATTATGTTCTAAGATCATGTTTTATAAAAGTAGGAAAAAAAATCATGTCTTTTTAGAATAAATAAATGGTTAAACAAACAATTATTTCACAATTATTTTGAATATAATGGTTATTTCACAATTATTTGGAATATTCCGGGAAATATTTAACGAAATTGTATCTTTTCTTCACCGTTTAGTAATTTTGAAATTTTAGAAGGGGTCAAACTGTAATAAAATGACTAACAGGGGTCCAATTGTAATATACTAAACTCGGAAGGAGTGTAGATGTAATTAACCCTAATTATAAATTACCAAACTAGACACGTCCTAGTTTTAAGAAAAAATAATTATCATATTTTCAAGCTTAGAAATTTCGTAAAATGCAGACTGATCCATAACCCTTCACGGAGTCAAATTCTCCCTAATTAATCATGGATATATTAGATTAATAAATATAAAAAATAAATAAAACCATTTCTTACTCATTAAAGCCTTCCTCCCAAGAAAAAAAAACTGGGAATTATAGAAAATTTTCCAATTGTGAAGTCAAATTTTAGTTTGTTTCCCAGTTTCAAAAAATTTTTAGTTCGCTCCCCAAATGAGATACATAATTTGAGTTTACTCCCCATTTTTTCGGTCATATACCATATATGACCAAAAATATACACCATATGACGATTTAGGTACACGATTTTTTAGTTTAATTAAATCGCCATATGTGATATTTATTTCGCCATATGTTGTATCTAAATCGCCATATGTGGTATATGGCCGAAATAATGGGAAGTAAACTCAAAATATGTATCTTAATTGGGAAGTAAACTAAATTTTTTTAAAACTGGGGGTCAAACTAAATTTTTTCCAACCCATGGAAATTTTTTGAAAATTACCCCCAAAAAAAATGAGGAAGAAAGAAATAATGAAAAGAGCAACATCAATAACTATCCCATTAAGAAAGAAAGAATGAAAAATGAGGAAGAAAATGTCTAATTTAGAATACCTCTGGGAATCCCTTTTGGAGTCAATTTCAATATCTTTGTCTTCTAAATTCCAATCAAGATCAATTTATAAAATGCAGACAAATTAAATAGTTTCAGAAAACCTTAATGATTATTGCATCTGATGGTTAAATAGGACAAATTTGAGAGATTTTTACGCCTAATCTCCCAATTATAGAATCTTAATTTATTAAATAATGACTAAAATAATGAAAGATATAATATATATTCTTATTAAAAATATGTGCATATCGGGTATTGAAGCATTGAAAATTACTTAAAATTAGATGGGGATGACTGTTTGTAAAAATCGTATAAATGAGATGACGATTTGATAAAAATTATGTCAATAGGATGATGATTAGTTTGACGACAAAGTGCAAAAATGAGTATAGTTCGAGTGACAAAATATATTTATATCAAAGAAATAATGTTTATATATATATAATTTCTAGAGAAATTTTACATTATTCTAACAATTTTTGGAAATTGATAAGTAAAAATACTCAATTAACGTCAAAAAAAAAAAAAAATGATGAAACGAAGATCATGTATGTATACAACTTGAGTGGCTTGCAAAGCTGTCACGTTTACTGAAATGAACCAAATTTTCCAACTAACATTAACAATTTCACGAACTGTATAATCGGGAAAATTGCAATTTTAGTCTCATTAGATTCAAACCGTTACAATAAAGGTCCCATTGGTTTGAAATATCCAAAATATATCCCATTGGATTCTAAAAAGTTGCAATAAAGGTCTCATTGGTTTAAAAATCCAATAAAGGTCCTATTGGATTCTAAAACATTGCAATATTAGTCCCACATTTGAGCAACTAACAAAATAATTAGATGTTTCGTTAGTGTAAAAGATTTTTCTTTTTTTGTTTTGGGAAATCACTATTTTTTTTTCTAAAATATTTTATTTTCACTCATATTTGTTCGAATTTTTAATATTTTATTTTTTCCCCATATTTCTCCTAATTTCCACCACATTTATGTCATTTTATTAAAGGATTTTAAAAAAAAAAAATAATTATTTTATTCCCTATATCTTTTGATTTCCATCAAATTTTTCTATTTTTTTATTATGAGTATTTTTTTGTTTTAATTTCTATAATGCGCTATGAATTACAATGAAATAAATAGCTCCTATTGTGAGTATTCCAAAAGGAGATTTTCATTTCTCACATCAAAAGTATCACATATACATATATATATAAAAGTGCCGAACAATGTTTTCATTTATAAGGGGAAAAAAATAATTTTTTTTCAAAAAGAACTCTTTCATAAAATGATAGATAAATACTTTTAATAAAAATTAAAAATACTCGTAACAATAAATAAATAAATAAATAAATAAGTCCTCTAATGAGTAATTGAAAAGGAGATTTTCATTTTTTACTTAAAAAACAATATTTTTTATTTCCTCCCCTATAAATGAAAACATTGAAAATTTTGAAGTTCTTTTTAATTTTTATTAAGAGTAATGTAGAATTTGAAAAAAAAAAATTATGAATAAAAAGATAGAAAATTTTGATGAAAATCAAGAGATATAGGGGTGGAAATAATTAATTTTTTAAAAAAGAACTCTTTAATAAGACCGTAGAAATGGGGTGAAAATTAGGAGAAATATGAACGAAAATAAAACATTGAAACTAAGAGAAATACGGGTGAAAATAAAATATTTTATAAAAAAAAAGGCTATTTTCCAATAAAATAAGCAAAAAAAGGTAAACACTAATGAAATAAGTAATTATTTTGTTAGTTGACTAACAATGGGACTAGTATTGCAATGTTTTAGAATCCAATGGGACCTTTATTGGATTTTTAAACTAATGGGACCTTTATTGCAACTTTTTAGAATCCAATGGGATATGTTTTGGATATTTCAAACCAATAGGACCTTTATTGCAACGGTTTGAATCTAATGGGACTAAAATCGCAATTTTCCCTGTATAATCCTTTCTTTCTCTAGAGAAAAGAAGAACACTTCCGTCACTTCCATGGCTAGTCTCAAGAATTACACAGCGCCACCGTCTTCTGTCAACTGCCCAAAAGACGGTTTTGTGCCGAACCGCCGCGTATTGTGTAGAACCCATTGCCGGTCATTGTCCACCGCCTTTCGGAAATGCTCCGGGTTGATGGTTGCTCCGCCGCTTTGCCGCCGTTCATCGTATTATTGCACGGCTGCTGTAAATAAGCAGTCGGAAAATGGCGCTGCTACGGCGGCGGCGGCGGCGGAGGAGGAGAGTGAAAACCCGGTGAGAATTGTAGCTATTGTTGGGGAAGGCAGCATCAGCCCTCTCAAATCCACGCCTTGGTACGACGTCATGCTTCACACTGTAAGTAGAGATATATATGCAGGTTTCTCTTTTCTTTATATTATTGGTGTTTTGCTTTTGTAGTGAAAGATGAAGGCTGTATAGATGTATAAAGACTCGATCTTTGATATGGGTTTGATTATTTGGATGAAAATGGTGAAGGGTTTCTCTCAATTGATCTCTTGATATGATAGCCACTCATTTTTCCCCGGTGTAAGATGATGTTGAAATTTGATTATACGATTATGTTATGTGGACTGTGGTAATTACTTGAGATATCTGCTGCAAAAGTGAAGCTTAATTCTTTATCTTGAAGGTGTTTGGATTCTTCAATTTATTAACACATTTGCTTACATCGAAGTTTTGTGTTCATCTATTTCCATGCTGAATTGATACTTCTAAAGTTATTTACTTAATCAAAACCTCATTAGGAATTCTACTTCATGGTATGTGTAATCAGGCAGAAAGATTGAAATGGGTTGATAAAGGATATGAAATGGAGGTATTTAAGGACAATGTTTGTCGGGCTGAAGGTGAAACCACACCTCAGCTTTGTGAATCGCTGCGCAATGCAAATATTTTGATGAATGTTGCTGTTACAAATCAAGAATCAATCAAATGGATCCTGGAAAATTCTCAGGGTGTCTCAAATGTCATATGCTTCGACTCCTCTCCAAGATTAGCGAACAAATTAGGCGGGTCCTACATTCAAACCGAGAACGAAGGAAGTATATTCGCTAAATTACCCTTTCCTCAAGCGAAGAAGCCAAAAGAATCTGAAGAAGTCATTCACTCTGTTTTTGAAGCTTGGGATAGACATAACTCGGATGATATAAGGTTTTCTTTGTTAGTCATAATAAACGCTTACATCAAGCCGGTTCCTATACTGAAGAACCTAAGGGCAAAAGGCTTCTCTACATTGAGCTGCATGGTAAAGAACTGCGGACCTCAAATACTCAACTGTCTACTGGACCCGAATTGTAGGAAAGCTCTTCAATGCTTGAACAAGTGCAGTCCGGTCGACCAAGTATGCAACTATAGGTGCATAGCTTCGTACGAAAGTCGACAGCTAGAAGAATTCTCATTGTGTGTGCTACAAAAGCATAATTGCCTCGAATTAGATGCCAAGATTCCCAATCTACCGCATGTCGCCCCAATGAACCGGTTTCTTGGAAACCAATTGGATCACGAAACTGCAGAAGATCTTTTTGTGGGTTGGCTAGGAAATTTAAATTGGAGTTGGCGAGTTGTGGCAGGGCAGAATCCGGCTTACGATCAATTCCCGTGCCAGTTCCAGTTGTTTTACCGGGGAAAGGCCAAAGGGTCATTTTGGTACGAGCCCGTTTTTCAGGTGAGAACCCTTGATGGGGATTTAGTGTGGAGGAGAAGGAAGTATAGGGTCAAGAGGGGGAAGATTCCGGGCACGTTTTCTTTCAGTGTTTTGGATAACGGAGTGGTTTCGAATGAGTTTTGGACAATAGTTGATGTTTGTGATGACTTGAAATGGGGTTTGTTTCATTACCATGGAGCTGCCCGAGTGGCCGGGCAGAGCTATACCGGGGCAGTTCTTGTTAGCCCGGACGGGTCATACCCGGACTCGGGGCAGCGTGAGAGATTGGGTTTGGCTTTGGAGAGATGTGGGATTAAGGAGTGGGAGTTGTTTAATGTTGATAACTGTTCTTGTGAGAATCCGCCTCTAGGGCTGCCGGAGGGGTCGAGGTTGCATGCTAAGATCAAAGTCGGAGGTTTAGAAGATTCTTCTATGAAGGTTTGATGGGAATATGTTCATATTGTGATAGATTGTTAATGTTGTGTAAAGTATTTGATGATATTAAGTTCCGTAACACCATTTTGTTTGGGTCGTTCGTAAATTTTCGGGGCATATGGCCGGATTCGTAGAATGTTGTATTGCATTATTTGGTTGGGAGACATTGAATAGGAGATAAACCAAAAGTCCAAAAGTATAAATTGGCTGAAGTGCACATGAAATAGGCAAGAAACAAAAAGAAAAAAAAGAATGCACCAGCCGGGAATCGAACCCGGGTCTGTACCGTGGCAGGGTACTATTCTACCACTAGACCACTGGTGCTGGATGCCCATGGCTTCTTTTATATTCCTAATTATCACTTGATCATGTCTTGTAGGGTAAGGAATTGTTCACCCATGGGTCCTTTCATATTCCAAATTATCTCATGTCTTGGATAAGGGAATGATCATGCTTGTATCAAAGATCATAAGGCAGCTCAGATGTTGATTTCTTTTAGTTCTTTCATTCATGCTAAGGCATCAGATTAATTAGCTTGATTTCTGAATTCTGTTCAAGCACATAACAAGAAAGTAAAACGCTAAATGTGATTGAGTAGAGCAGACAACTTCAAGTACCAACGACTGGAAACCGAGAACCTTCTTTTATAATGAGAAAATTCTGCTAGGTTAGAACATATATGGATACACTACTTTAAAAGAACAGGTTCTATGAACCTTAATATTTGAGAAGTCCTGCATACATACAGGCACCTTCAAATAGGAAAATGACTGAAAATCATTATAAACCTCAATATCTCATTATTATATACATATTTTGCAGATCCCATGACGAGAGCTGACCACGCAGAATTAGTGGGTAAATGGTATCCGGGAACCGAATCAAGTAGGATTTCTGCAGAAAAAAGGGACTTGAACCAATAAAGAATTATATAAAATATTAAAACCTATCTCAAGTTACAAAAATCGCAGATGGCAGCTATTATTACAAGAATTTGTGAAAAACAATAACTCGACTCACCTGCATAAGAGCATCGAATTGAAGTAGTCATGAACAGTTACAGCGGTTTCTGCTTCTGTAGCACGAAGCTGGATTTGTAATGAGAGGATGAAAATATGCTGCTTATCTAAAATTTGGACTTCTCATGGAGTATTTCTGAATGTGCTTCCCAAAAGCTAGACTCAATTATATTGCAATGTTTGATTACAAGTATCTTGCGTGATTTACCAGCAGCACCTTCCTCATTATCCAACATTTTCGTCTCCTGAAAAAAGGAAAGAGCTTTCATAACTTTGAGCTTTGGCATGCAACATCTAGGAGTGAGTATTTATAAGGCCCTAATGTTGAGTAGCCTTACAAAATTGATCTAGGCTTTCAGTATTTAGTTGAAAAGAGTACCAAGAATCAGGGGAAACCATTCTTAAACTGCTAAGACATCATTCGAAGCAACAGAAACTAAATAATTAACAAAGAAAGCACCAGTTTCTGTGAAAACGGGGAAGAATATCTTAAGGCAAAGCCAAAAAGTGTACATGAAGGAAATCCCGAGCAAATCATATTAAGAAAAATCTAGCATTCATTTCTGTACATTTTCATTTCTTTGAACTGGGGTGCGAGGTGGGGTTGGGGGCGAAATACCTTGTCCCAGTAAACTGATGATCCCTGCCGAAACATGAGGGGTAATGAGTTATAATAATTGACACTACCAGAGAGCTGATCTAGCAGTTCATTTTTCTCGGGAGTTTGAGTACCCTGAAAATTAGCAAATTAGAATAGGAACAAAAAATCAAAAGAGAGATTTAGAATAATCCAATCTATTGTCTAAGTAATAGTTCATAAATATTCTAGAACCAAAAAGAAATATAAATATAGAACCAAAAAAATAGTTCATAAATATTCCAAATCCTCTTCAGGTAAAATATTTCTTTAGGATGTGAATGATGTTAAGCATAATACCACAGTGAAATGATATAACAGTTCCTAGTGATTTTGTATAGCATCTATAGCCACTAATGGCTGAATGTTGAATTTCACATTTAACACATCCAAAGGAGTAAGCACCTTCAAGTAGTTTTGGGCATCACTCTTGCTCTTTCCAGACTTCACTAGCATCCAGAAACAAGTATTGTACTGATTGTTTATGTGACCTGCAAATTTTAAGAAGTGCAAAAAGAATTTACATTTACAAAGACCAAGACACATTCCAAGAAAACAGATGGATGAACTTTCCCATCTTGTCAAAAATAAAATCATCTCCAAAACAGATTTTTTTTTAAAAAGGAAAGAGGAATAATGGACTTACAATCAACTTGTCTCCATGCTAAATAATCTCGAAGAATCTTGCAGGATGGGTAGCAAACAGCTCGACCATCAAAATATGGTGAGTATTTCATCTCCTTATGTGGAAAAAATTCATCCCATTTCATAGTGTACATCGACGAAAAGAAAGAAACAACTGCAGAAACTATTTCACTGCAACAATACAAAAATAATAGCTCAATCAATATTATATATTCATAGCACAGAATAGGTTTAGTTACGGTATCAAAGTTGTAATAGTCTCGGGGAATTTTTTGCCGGCATACGAATATTCACGTGGAACTGCTAGAATTTTATAATAAATTTTGGATATATGAAATACCTTGCATGCCTTTCATAGAGCTGAGACTCTTTCCTCAAAACAAAGCTGGAAAAGTTCCGAATTACTTGTCAAACAAACAAATACAATGGTTTAAATAAGGGAAGTCATAATAGGTGAAAACCATCTATATTACCTGTATTCATCACTAACCCCATAGGCAAAGACAATATCCTTAAACTCTTCCAGTACGCCAGCTGCACATGAATTCATTAGGTTGAGAGCTTGTGCATCGTTTGGCTTCTCAAATTCATGAACTTCAGAAAATCTACCATGATCCCAAAACATAAAGCAACTGAGTGATACTTGAATCATGACAAACACAGGCAACAAAGATTCACTGACCACTAGAACTGATAGTGTTTCTGCTCAAAAGTAATATCACATTTCAGCATTAATCTAAATCAGATTAGACAATCTATCCGGGCACGGAATCGCACAAAGAGCATAAGCTGTTCAACAAATAAATTGATATTTTTATGATGGCAAGTTTTATGAGGAGAAATACTGTCAATTTAAATCAAATACATTTGGAGATCTACTACAGGTAATCTTCAGAGAGAAAATATTATAGAACCAATCGTGAGAACCTACCTATGAAAATGGCAACCATCTATGCGGATAACAATCCAAGTGCATGGCATTAACCTACTCTCATATTGGAAGGACTTAAGATACTCAGGTTTCGTTTTATTTAAATCTTCAGTAAATTGACCCAGCTCCTTCGAAAGACCCATCTGGTCATTCCAAAATCTTCTAGATGCAATATTTTCTGCATGAACTGTAATGACCTTTCTCCTTGGTCTTTTCACAGGACAACCATCATCTTTGTACTTCACAATATCTTCAACCTAGTCACCATAAAATATCATTGATTGGATAATACTGCATTAACAATAAACAACTCATAACAAAAACCAATCAGCTTATATGTTAAGGTAGCTTGTTACAAAGTCGACAAAATTTACAAGATAACAATTAATATGCAATATAGAGGATAATGGCACCTCAGATCCAGAATTGGCAATTGGGTCTATAGAACTTGACTAACATTCTTGCTTTACAGATGTTGAAGGAAAAGGAATGAACAATGACCTCTATTTTGAGAGCACAAGTCCCCTGACGAAAGATTTCTGGAATGTCTTTCTTGTAATTGATGTTAAAACGCTGGTAAAGCAATTCATTTCTGTCTTGTTTCTGGGATCCCTGTAAAACAGAAATCAAAATCAACCAAATGGTTTAGTGGGATAAATAGCATGAACGCAGATTAGTACAAATGAAGGAAAACAGAAGAGCACTAAAATTCATTATTAGAGTCCATTGTCAGTGATTCCAGATTGCAGGTTACATAGAAGATGACATGAAAACTATCTCACTGTTGAGATAAAATTCTATAAAGAGTTTTGGCCTGCCAACTTAGTTCAAGTATATGACAATTCTGTAGCTTAAGTATACCCTAGAGTCTAGTATTTCCTCACAAATCAACAATTTTAGATGCTGTTAACGGTTAATTTGCAGTCCAATCATGTTATATGTGAAGTTAAACAGTTAATAGGTGATGTACATACAAGTTTTTACAGTAGAAACTTTTTAGTGCTTTAGTCATCAATCATCGCCAGACATAAATATACCAGCTCAAAATTTGTATGAAGGTAACATACAAGGGTCACAGAATATGTTGAACTTTCAATTATTGTGTCTAAAAAATCAAATCCATGTCCATGATTTAACTATGATTTGAGTTGTAACATGGTTTAACTATGCGTAATAATGGATCACCATAAGGTTTAATAAATAATTGAAGGAGTTTGTTAAGTGTATGGCCTAACTCAACCCAATAGCAAGCTGACAAGGTGAGGGTCGCCCAAGCATTAAAACATAGAACTTAGTCTAGTATTTAGTTGATGTGGAACGGTTAACAGTTACATGTAGTTCTGAAACCAACAGGGGATATTTTTGTAACTTATATAGTTACAGGAGAAGGACTTTATTGACATAAAAAGTATTAATGCTGATGACGACCAAACGGCTTCAAAAATTAAGTCATGAACTTTGTTTGGCACATTAAGCATTCATTATAGAAAGATAAATAGCATGTCTGAACAATACAAGTTCACCTTCAGCATTTCATCTGCTTCCTTATCAGACTGTCCACACTTAATGAGCTGCCAAAGACAAGTATCATACTGGTTATTTAGGTGACCTGTCAAAATGACAATGAATTTCAATTTATCAATGATAAAATTGCCTCATATAATGATAGTTATACCTTCTAACAGACTAATGCAATTTCTAACATAAACTATAATGTACAGTCATTATCACCACGGGAAGGAGATCAAAATAAGCTCACATTCATATTGTCTCCACACAAGATATGCTTGAAGAACCTCCAGAGATGCACAACAAATAACTCGAGATCGAAATGAAGGGGCATATCCCAAGTCTTTCTGAGGGAAGAACAACTTCCACTTGGTCACATAAACAGATGTGAAGAAAGATACAATGAGGGAGTGTATCTTGCTGCAAATCATTTTTTAAGTCAGCAATTGTGACCGTGATTCAAACAGAAAAAACAGAATGACCTAACACATATTTCAGGCCTGATTTTTAAGTAAGAGACCAATTTTTACCAAGATGCACTCAGGATCTCATTTTTAAGTTGATTTGCCTTTGCTTGGTATCTTCATTTTTGACATGAATCAGAATCTATTTACAAAATTTATAATACTATACCAGAAATAACTGTAAACAAGGCTGATCCAAGAGGCTCTATTCAAATACCGAGATTGTAGCAGAATAATCAAAATAGAGGAACTAAAACAGCAATAAGAAACATATGGCATGAACATCAGGAAAGAAACATATAGATACCTGGCACGCCTCTCGTAAAACTTGGTTCCCTTTTTGAATATGAAACTGAAACCAAAGAATGAGCAATCATCCAGCAAACCCACCAGAAAACAAACAAACATAAAACATTAGAAAATGTCAGTTTGTATGTATGTCATACTTTACCTGTACTCATCACTGTAACCATAAGAGAATACGATATCTGGGAACTGCTCTAAAACTGCCTTTGAACAATCATTCATCAACTCTAAAGCTCTCAAATCATTCGGTTTATCAAACTCGTGCACTTCAGAGAATCTACTTCACCATAAGTAAAACATTTTTTCGAACTGTAAAGCATTACACTAAATGCAGATAAGTGTGTAGATATGCTGCTGCAAATTATACCTGCGGAAATCTCGGCCGTCGACACGGACGACGATCATATTGGGGGACATGATTTCATCCTCCACTTCAAACGACTTCACGTACTCGTACTTGCTGTTTGCCATGTCATTAATTCGTACAATAATTGTCGCTCTGGAGGAAATATCTCGGACTTCTATGTATCTAATTACAGTTTTCCCTAGTTGAGAAGGTGGCGCGGCGGTCCTCGGTGGTTGGGCGGCGGAGCAGCGGTGGCGCAGGTGGTAGGGGCAGTTAGGGTGTGTTGTGGAGAGTAAACAGAGGTAATGCGGGAAGATGTTTAAAAATAGCCCCAAAATTTTCGAGTTATTACCAAACAATCCCCAAAATTTTTCAATCTTGTCAATGTTGCCCCTGCTAAATCGTACCTTTAATTAAAAACAATTTATTTTCATAATTATATTAAATAATTTAATCATATATCTAGATAAGCTCTTGAATTATATTAACTAGTATGTACCCCGTGCTATGCACGGTTTTTATAAAAAAAATTATTGTTTGAATTTTAATATTACGTGTTAGTCGTAAATATTATAAATTAAAATAACATTAAAAAAGTAATTTATTTCAAAATAGATAACATTAAAAAAATATCCAAAAAAATTATATAAATCATAAAAATTAGATGAAGTAAAAACTATAAAATAAATATATAAGAATTTGAAAAGAAGAATTTGACATGGCATAATAATACGAGGACACGTGGCATGCCCACGTGGGCGCCACGTAGGCTCCGCGCCAACTCGGACAAACCAAAAACAAGCTTTTGGATAGATCATCAGATCGATACCAGGTCCGTAGATCATCAGATCTTCATGAGACCATCAGATCATCAGATCGATTTTGGTAGCCAGGTTGATCTTCAGATCGATCTGCTCCCTTTCTACGAAGAAACCCACAGCATTAAGGATCCCGGAAGGCAATATCGATCTTCAGATCGATATCATACGTCACCGGACACCCGAATACTGTAAAAGCACTCCTGTCGGGACACGTGTACCCTTCTCATTCCCTGGAACAGGCGTACTATGGCTCATTAATGACCATCAGTCCCTGCTTTTACTCAAAGGGGAAAGAAGGTACAAACGACCCGCCTCAAGCCAGTTCCATCGTCCGACATCCAGATCGACGACTGGCAACGCCATTAATGCACACCTACAGTACACACACTACTGTATTATTTGGCCCTGGCTATAAATACTCGCCCTTTGAACAGTAGTTGGTAAGCTTTTAATACGCATTCAATTGCATTTATTCCCTCTCTAAAGAGCTCCATTACTGACTTGAGCGTCGGAGTGCCAACCTTGGGTAAAACCCCAAGTCCCCCAAGCTGGTTTCGAGCTCACGTTTGCTAGTGCTTTCAAGTCGATAAAGAACCCACTCAAACAAATTCTTGACTGATTGACCCATATCTGACAGCCAGATCGACACGTCAGATCGACCAGATTTGAGCCAGATCAGTTTGGCGCCGTCTGTGGGAAACTCTCTTTTTCACATCGACCTAGATAAAAGCCCTTTCATCCTCTCTTCAAACACGATGGTTAACACAAGGAACACCAACCGCGACGAGGACATGGAGGAGGTTGCCAAAGGCAGGCATGACTACAACGCGCCGCTTGGCAACACCTCCACCGTCCCACCTGCCGGTCCCAGCACCAACGTTCCCCAGCCTCCGCTGGAGGCCACTCCCAGATACACCGTCACCCAGGCGGACCTTGACGGTTTTCTCGATCAGTGGCGGGTCGAGATAGAGCGCGCCCAGAATGAGGGTCGCGAACCCAGACGCCCCGAACTACCGAGGGCCAGCCCAGCGACCACGATACCTAGCCCCGTAGTAGGCAACGCGCTGGCCCCCCCCCCCCCCGTCCAAGCGTACGGGAACCCAGTTCCCTACGTCTTCCAACCGCTCGACGGTCGACCTGCCCAAATCATTTGGGGCCTCAGTCCTCAGATCGGGGCCGGTCATGTCCAAGAATTCGCTCCGCCACCGCCTCCCCCTGCGACGAGCAAACAAGTCCCCCACGAAGGCCACGGAGACTCCGACCACCCGAGCCGTAACGACCGAGGCAAGCGATTGGTCGACGAGGACAACGGAGAGTTCGATGACCTCCGTGCGCGGATCCCCACTCGATCCGCTAGGGAAGAGGCCGCCCGCATCGCCGCGGCCCGCGCCGGGAAAGAACAGGATCACTGCGTGGACCCCCCGCGTAGACGGGTCCAAGACCGCCTGGGCGACCGTGGCTCCCATGTCACCCAGAGGCAGGTCGATCTCCGAGAGGGACTGAACCGACGCCCTCTCCGCTACCGCAGCGACAGGGAGGAAGCTTCCCCCTTCTGCGAAGACTTTCTCCGCACGACCTGTGATGGAGATCGGATTCCGACCGGTCTGCCCATGTATAACGGGACCACAGATCCCGAAAGACATGTGACAGCCTTCGAGAACCGGATGTTTCTACACTCCCATCCGCAGCAGATTTGGGCTAAGCTCTTCGTCACTACGTTGACAGGCCCCGCTCAAGATTGGTTCATCCGCCTGCCGCCTCGATGCATAACGACCTACAACCGGTTCGTAGATCGTTTCACGACACACTTCTCCTCAATGACTGGAGAAAAGCTTCCCCCCTCTTATCTCAACAGCATATACCAGAAGGAGGGCGAGTCCCTGCGAGATTTCATGACTCGCTTTTCGAGGGAAGTGGTTCGGGTCGAGAACCCGACGATGGACACCCTACTTTCCGTAGTCCATCGAGCCCTACGCAACCGCCTATGGGCAGATGAGATCGTCAGGGCCGGGCCCCGCAACCTGACGGAAATACAAGACATCGCCCACGGCTTCATGCGCGTTGAGGAGATCGCCCTCGCGCATGGACCTCCGCCCCGATCCGAAAGGCAGGTCATCGGGTCTAGCTCGCCCCAACACCGAAGAGGGGGCGAGTAGAAGAAGATCAAGGGGAAAGTCGACCCACCGACCCAGGTCGACCGACGAAACTATGTCCCCTTGACCAAGTCCATCGATCAGATCTACGTGGTCATGGACCAAAGCCTTCTGAAGAAACCAAAGCCCATCCGAGAGGGCCCGAAGGCTGAGAAATCTGGGAAGTTCTGCGGCTACCATCAACAATGGGGCCACACGACCGCGGAATGTAACGCCCTCCGTGATGAGATCGAAAGACTCATTCAAGGAGGGCATCTGAAGGATTTTGTTCGACGCATCGACCACTACTCTGAAAAGGCGGGGAGGTCGAGCGACCGCAACAGGTCCAGATCCAGATCTCCCCCCAAACGATCTGGGAAGCAGCCGCTGGAGAGAGCTGAAGACAATCCCCCTACTCACGGCAAGATCTATATGATAGCCGGGGGGCACAAGGGCGGTGACTCAAATGCAGCTCGAAAGAGGAACATCAGGCGAGCAGCTCGAGAGTACAACGGTCCGCACGAAGAGGTCTTCCAGATCGATCATGGTAGAGAGTGGGAAAGGCAGGAGGTTAGCTTTAGCGAGAGTGATAGCAGCCCGGGCCCCCATCGGGAAGGCGATACGCCTAGCTGTCCGATGGTGGTGACCTTAGGCGTGGCTAATTATGATGTAACCAAGTGCCTAGTTGACAATGGAAGCAGCTCAAATATTATCCCTTACTCGACTCTTGTAAAAATGAAGTTACATAACCTAAAGCTCGATCCGATCCGAACACCGCTATCCGGGTTCGGTGGATCGGAAGTCATACCATTAGGGCGCATCCGACTCCTCACCTCGATGGGAACATCCCCCAAGAGGGTGACCCAGGAGGTCGAGTACGTCATCGTAAATATGCCCCTAGTGTATAATATGATTTTCGGACGACCTGGCCTTATTCAATTCAAAGCGATCATCTCCACGTACCATCAAAAGCTGAAAATGCCCACCCCGAACGGAGTCGGAGAGGTGACTTGCAATGTCATGGACAGTTGGGCTTGTTACGCCATCGTTCTCAAAAAGCCATCCGGAAAAGAGGCAGAGGAAGAGCTCGACCTCCAAACCTATGCTGACGGGGAGATCGAATTACCCACGAAGGAGAGTGAGGCGGAAAGATCCCCTGAAGCTCGGAAAAGAAAAGTCAGCGAGCGGCTCGAGCCCTCCGAAGAGCTGAGAGAAATCGCCCTGATCCCTGGAGACAGCAATAAAACCACCAAGATAGGGGCGAACATGCACCCCCAACATGAGGTCATGATGATACAATTCCTGAGGGACAACTCGGATATTTTCGCTTGGGCAGCCAATGATCTGATCGGCGTCGATCCGAAGGTGATTTGCCACCGACTCGGGATCGATCCGTCGGTCAAGCCCATCAAACAAAAGTTAAGACCTCAAAGCCGAGCTCGTAACGATATCATTGAGGCGGAGGTCAATAAACTCCTCGACGCTGGATACGTTACTCCAGCTCAATACGTCGACTGGTTGTGTAATGTAGTCCTCGTGCAAAAAACGGGCGGGAAATGGAGAATGTGCAACGACTTCACCGACCTCAACAAGGCATGCCCGAAAGACCCGTATCCGTTGCCCCGCATCGACCAGCTCGTCGACTCGACAGCTGGATGCGAGATGCTCAGCATGATGGATGCCTTTCAAGGCTACTACCAGATCTCTATGGCTCCCGAAGATCAAAAGCACACGGCCTTCATCGTGGTAAAGAGAATATACTGCTTCAAGGTCATGCCCTTTGGGCTAAAGAACGCGGGAGCCACGTACCAAAGGTTGGTCAACTTGATGTTTAAGGATGAGATCGGGAAAACCATGGAGGTCTACGTCGACGACATGATCGTGAAGAGCCGATGGGCGTACCATCATCTAGATCATCTGCGCAGATCGTTCGAGATCTTACGGCAATATGGGATGAAGCTCAACCCTGACAAGTGCACGTTTGGGGTCGAAGGAGGGAAGTTCTTGGGGTATATGGTGAGCCAACGGGGCATCGAGGCCAATCCCACCAAGATCCAGGCCATCCAGATCATACCACGACCTCGGTGCATCAACCAGGTCCAATCACTCGTAGGACGGATAATCTCCCTCAATCGGTTCATATCGCGATCGTCAGAACGAAACCTCCCGTTCTTCAAAGTTTTAAGGAATCTCAAAAAATTCGAGTGGAACGAAGAATGCGACCGAGCGTTAGATCAATTGAAAGAGTACCTGTCCTCTCCACCATTGCTGGCCAAGCCAAATGAGGGAGAGACCTTGTACCTCTACCTGTCCCTGTCTAACGAGACCTTCAGCTCGGTCTTGGTCGCCATTCGAGATCGAAAACACCTACCGATCTACTACCTGAGCAAGATCCTGCACGGTGCGGAACGGAACTATCTCGAGATCGAGAAATTCGTGTTCGCCCTCACGCACGCAGCCCGGAAGCTACGCCCGTACTTCCAGGCCCATCCCATAGTTGTCCTAACAGATCAGCCGCTTAGGCAGGTGTTATCCAAACCCGATGTGTCGGGTCGAATGAAGAAATGGGCGGTCGAGTTGAGTCAGCATGACATCACCTGCCAACCCCGGGCCGCCCAACAAGCTCAAGTTCTGGCTGACTTTCTAGTCGAAAAGAGCACCAGCTCGATGGAGATCGTCCTTACCTCGCCTACCTGGACCATGTACACGGATGGCTCATCGACCTCTCAAGGAGGGAGAGTAGGCATATCCCTTATAAACTCAGACGGACTACAGCTCGATCTCGCCATTAAGCTCGATTTTAAAGCGACAAACAACGAAGCTGAGTACGAAGCACTGGTGGCAGGGCTAAGGTACGCCACGGAGAACCAGATCGACAGGTTAGCCGTTGTAACTGACTCCCAGCTCGTCGCAGGCCAAGTCAACGGCACGTACGAAGCTCGGGAAGAGTCCATGGCAGCGTACCTCAAAATGGTGAAAGAGCTGGCCTCGAAGCTGAAAGAGTTCAAAATCGAACAGGTCCCTCGCGAAGAGAACGGTCGAGCTGATGCCCTCTCAAAGTTGGCTAACGGATTCCAAGGAACAAAGGATGCGACCATCACGTTCATGGTCTCGGGGGGCCGTGCGATCGATGAGGGAAAGGTCGAGATCGCCACCATCGATCCGTCGGAGCCTTGCTGGATGGACGATCTAATCGCTTACCTCAAAGACGGGCTTTTGCCCCAAAATCGAGCTGAGGCCAGGAGAATAAAATATCGATCTCTGCTCTATATGATAGATCATGAAGGCAGGTTGTTCAAAAAATCCTTCACCGGTCCCCCGCTAAGGTGCCTACGACCTAGCCAAGCCCAAGATGTCCTGGAAGAAGTCCATGAGGGATGTTGCGGAAACCATTCCGGAGGTCGAGCCTTAGCTCGAAAGATCTTAAGGAGTGGGTATTTTTGGCCGACTATGGTGTGGGATGCGAAGATCCACTCTAGAAAATGCCCCAAGTGCCAAAAACACGGCAACCTAATCCACACTCACCCGACGTCCATGATACCGATCGATGTGCGTTGGCCCTTCGACCAATGGGGGATCGACATCATCGGCCCTTTCCCCTTGGCACCCAGACAGAAAAAGTTTGCCATAGTATGCGTCGAGTACTTCTCAAAGTGGGTTGAGGCCGAGGCAGTCCCCAAAATTACTGATGCAGTGATAAGAAATTTCCTCTGGAAGAAAATAATCTTCCGTTTTGGGGTTCCGAGGGTACTCATCTGTGTCAATGGTCCTCAATTTCGATCTGAGAATACCAAGAGCTATTGTCGGGACCTCGGGATCGACCTCAGATTCACCACAGTTGGTCATCCGCAAGCAAATGGCCAAGCTGAAGTCACCAATCGAATCATTATCCAAAATCTCAAGACCCGCCTTGATGCCAAACTGGGGGCATGGGCGAACGAGCTCGACGGCGTACTATGGGCATATCGAACTACCCCGCGGACGGCCACGGGACAAACACCATACTCTCTGGTTTACGGATCCGAAGCTGTCATCCCATCGGAGCTGTTGCACGAAACCGCTCGTGTATCGCAATACCAGCTCGATCGGAATACAGAGATCAGAGCTGAAGATCTAGATGTGATTGAAGAAAGCAGGGAACACGCCTATAAGAAGCTCAAACAGTACAAGGCAGTGGCGGCTCGATCATACAACAAACACGTGAAGCCCAGATCATTTCAGATCGGCGACCTAGTGTTAAAAAAGGTCGAAGTCTTGCAGCATGTCGGAAAACTTGAGCCTAACTGGGAAGGACCCTATCGCGTCACGAAGATCGGGAAAAACATGGCCTACCGGCTCGAAGACATGGCTGGGGAGCCATTACCCAGACCGTGGAATGCGCACAACTTGAAGAAATTTTACACTTAGCTTTCAAGTTATTTCAAGTTGTAACGTTTAAAGCGGTCGAATTCGCCTGAGAATCGATCTCTATTCAGTAAATTAATGTACATATTTGGTAACGACATCCGATTGGAGTCAATACGTAATCCTGTACCAGGTTGTTATCCCCTCGGTTGAGCTCTCATTCGACCTACGGTCATGAGTCGATGAGGGAGCGAACCCCCCCGCATCCAATCGCTAGAGATCGAGATCCAAGGAGGTCGTTTTCAGACCCAATGAGATTCTAAAAATCCTAACATGTTGGGGGGTTTTAGATCATTTACTGATCGAGATCCAACGAGGTCGTTTTCAGACCCAACGAGATCCTAAAAATCCTAACATATTGGGTGATTTTAAATCATTTACTGATCGGGATCCAACGAGGTTGTTTTAGACCCAACGAGATCCTAAAAATCCTAACATCTAATGCTTTTAAATCATTGTTAGAGATCAAGATCCAACGAGGTCGTTTTTAGACCCAAGGAGATCTTAAACATCCTAACACACCTAATGCTTTTAAATCATCACTAGAGATCAAGATCCAATGAGGTCGTTTTTAGACCCAAGGAGATCCTAAACATCCTAACATATTTAGAGATCCAGGGATCCGACGAGATCGATTTCGATCCGAAGAGGTCCAGAGATTAATCATTTTCAGAAATTAATGATCCAGAGATCCAAGGAGATCGTTCTAGATCCGAGGAGATCCAGAGATTAATAATCTTCGAAAAGGTAGATCCTAAAATCCATTGAGACCGACTCAGATCCAACGAGATCAAGAGATCTACAGATCGACTAAGTCAAAGAGCGCGAGCACCCAATGTGACTAGATAGACATCCAAAAGAGATCGAATAGCTTCGTGAGCCAATCGATCCGAAAGCGATAAAAATCTAAGCTAAGGGGTAAGCAAAACCTAGATCGATAAACCACGCGCATGCCAGAATGAATTAATGTTCAACTTGCAAAGTAAAAGAAAAAACACAAGTATGAGAAACATAATTCATTCATGCAAAAATCGACCTCAAAATTAGCAAAGATCGATCTTACCTAGCGCATCGAGCTCACCACGCGACGTGGCTCGATGGGCAAATGTTCAAAAACAAGAAACAAACTCCGAGTATTCACCTAGCCACAGACCGGCTAGCTGGTCGAACTGAGTGTTTTAATAGGGGCAGTGGATGGATCAGTCGATATCGACCTGAGCTGAAGAAGATTCTTGGGCAGATCGACGCCTGGTCCTCTCGAACTCACGGGTGCTAGGAAGGAAATGCTCGACCTCGACCGGTTGGGGGAGCTCGCACGTCACCTGGGACTTGGTCTTCTTAGCCTGGGCCATCTCAATGGCGTGCCCATACTTGTAGGTCGCCCAGTCGATGTGAACCGGCTCCTCCTCTTCAGGTTGATCAACGGCGCCCGGATCGGGGAGCATGGGTCCGATCGATTCAAAGTTGAAGTTTGGGGGAAAGATGTCCTTAGCCTTGAGCTGATTGATGGCGATTCGAAACCCCTCCGCCAGATCGTTTTCTCCCACAATCAGACTGGCCTCTTCGAACCCAGGGCCCTCCATGAATTCCCGAACTGCGTACCGTTCGATCTGAAGCTTGCACTTCCTCAGATCGTCGGCAGCTTTGTCGATCTTGGTCCGGGCGAGACCAAAGACCTTTGATCTACCCTCTTCCCTAACAGTGGCTTTGGTGCTCTCGAGCTCCCCGGCGAATTCCACCCGTAGTGCAGCAATGGCATCCTCGTATCGCTTCTCAGCCCTCTCCAGATCCTTCTGGGCATTCTTCATCTGGGTCTCCATCGAATTCCTCTCCTCGACTCGGGCCCTTTTCTCCTCCCTGGCATTACGGAGGTCTTCTTCGAGCTGGCGAATGATCTGAGGATCCATTGAGGCAAGCTGGGCCTTGGCGAGCTGGTACTTCTCTTTATATCTTTGCTTACCCGCCTTGAAGACCTCCGCCTCCTGGATCGAGTTCACCAGCACGGGGAAGACGTCCTGAGAAGCAATATGCAGATCAATCAGAAACAAAGGGATCGATCAACAAGAAGCAGATCGATCGACAAAGTACAGATCGATCGTCACCGAATCGATCGACACAAAATGTTTAAAAAAAAAAAAAACGTTACTCACACTAAAGATTCCTCGAGCGGCTTTAGCCCTCTTTTGATCCGCCGACCTCGACTTGGACAGCTTCCTTTGTTCATCGATTATGCAGCCGGTGTTAAACAAAGCGGAGATCAGATCGATGTCCGGAGCTCCAAAAGCCAAAGCACGCTTCGACCCGTCCGGTCTTTCCAGCTCGAGTCCGGCCGACCATTGCGGAAGTGGGGTCGTGGGGAAATCCAAAAGCTGGGACTCTTCATCCGAATCCTCGGAATCCTCCGTCACATGAGCGGTTTCCCTGAAGGGCCTCTTTCCCACGCTATGCCTTGCCTGAACAAACTGGGCATAAGGGTCAATGTCTTCATCAAAATGTAATTCTAAGTGGTCTAAATTTATTACTTGCTCGAGGTCGTCATCGACCTGACCCACTGAAGAACCCGCCAGATCGACGAACTCTTGACCTCGAACTGGAGGTGCCGCCGTGACCGGGCCGATCTGCTGAACACCTTGATCATGTAACTCCTTCCGGAACCCCTCTTGATGAACTTGTTGCGCTTCAGGAAGGGCGTTAAGTATCGAGCGGGCTGCGTCTATCACCGGTCGCATTTCTGCGGCAGCGACCTCCCTCTGGTTCCTTGCCCTCATCTTTGCAGCTCGCGACATGATTAGAACTCGTAGGTCTGCAGATCGAAAAAGTCAAGGATTAGATCGACATAGAAAGAGAAATTTACAAAAAACTCTTAAGGTACCCCGATCGAGGGGGGATCCGGTCGAAGAGGGTGCATACCAAGGCGGAAGCTCCTCCGTCGGTGCCCCAGGATTATGCCCGCTTCGACCAGATTCCCCGTCCTCGTCAGGTTTGTATGGTCAAGCAGGCCCAAGCGGGGGAGCAGATCGAAGTTGTTGTGGAGCCACGAAGTAGATCTGGTGGGAAGGCGCTTCGGATCGTCTGAGCCCCAAGTAGATCGAAACGATGGGGAAACGGGTAGATCGACAAAAAAGAACTTGGATTTCCAGTCGACCCCATGCGACGTCGAAGGGATAGATACCATCTTCCTGTGGGGCTTCGATTGGAGATTGAAGTATCCGGGGCCAGATTTAGCGGCACTATTCAGTGTAAAGAACTCCCCGAAATCTTCGACCTCCGGCGCAAACCCCAAGCTCTTCACAATAATCATCATGCAATGGATCAGGGAAAACGAGTTCGGAGTCAACTGGGCCGGACACATGTTGAATCGAACTAAGAAGTCGGAGACGACCGGTGGTAACGGGAGCCTAAATCCGTATTTCACTGCGTGATAATAGATCCCGATCGACCTAGGCCTTTGCGGGCTCCCCACTGTCTCCCCCTCCAGCGGCATTCGGACGACATACGGTAAGTCCAACTCCAGCCTCCTCCTCACCTCCGCGAACTCGGATTCGGTTATCTTCGATGACCTCTGGGTCACATGGGTCAGAGTGCGGTAGACGTGACGCGGTTGCTCTGCCACTGGAGGGTTCGCCACGGGTTCCTCGATCTCGCCTTCCTCATCAACCGGTGGAATCTCAGGCTCGTCCACCAAACCCAACGGCCTTTTCCCCCTCGAGGTCGAGGCGGGCCCCCCCGCGATTGGCCGTGCCGCTGGGTCCAGCGAGTAGCTCGAAACTGGCCTCCGGAAGCGAAGGGACGCTCTGAGCGACCTCCCGCTCAGGAGACGGCGTGAAAGCCTCTTCCACAGACCCCCCGCCCAATCCGACCTGATTGTGAGCCATAAGGAATGGGAGAAGGAATGGAAGTTTACCTGGAATGCAGATCGAATGAGCCTCGAAAGAGCGACGGGCAACTGTTGCAGATCGGAGCAGCTCGTTAGATTTGATGTGAAAACGGTGAAGTGCGGCCTGAGGGTGACCCCTTATTTATAAGGGTTGAAAAAGTAACGTCTTGAAATGCGAAACGACGCCATTATTACCCCGGACACGCCACCTTCCTCAAAGGTCACGTCACATTAAATGCGGCGTCAGTTCGATAAACTCAAAAGTCGCGCCCCACTATTGAAGCGGCAGCTCGATTCAAACGGTCACGACGGTTCCCCTACCCAATGCCAGATCGATGAAATTACCACCGTAAAATTTCACACTGGTAATTTGGGGGGCCTCTGACATGGCATAATAATACGAGGACACGTGGCACGCCCACGTGGGCGCCACGTAGGCTCCGCGCCAACTCGGACAAACCAAAAACAAGCTTTTGGATAGATCATCAGATCGATACCAGGTCCGCAGATCATCAGATCTTCATGAGACCATCAGATCATCAGATCGATTTTGGTAGCCAGGTTGATCTTCAGATCGATCTGCTCCCTTTCTACGAAGAAACCCACAGCATTAAGGATCCCGGAAGGCAATATCGATCTTCAGATCGATATCATACGTCACCGGACACCCGAATACTGTAAAAGCACTCCTGTCGGGACACGTGTACCCTTCTCATTCCCTGGAACAGGCGTACTATGGCTCATTAATGACCATCAGTCCCTGCTTTTACTCAAAGGGGAAAGAAGGTACAAACGACCCGCCTCAAGCCAGTTCCATCGTCCGACATCCAGATCGACGACTGGCAACGCCATTAATGCACACCTACAGTACACACACTACTGTGTTATTTGGCCATGGCTATAAATACTCGCCCTTTGAACAGTAGTTGGTAAGCTTTTAATACGCATTCAATTGCATTTATTCCCTCTCTAAAGAGCTCCATTACTGACTTGAGCGTCGGAGTGCCAACCTTGGGTAAAACCCCAAGTCCCCCAAGCTGGTTTCGAGCTCACGTTTGCTAGTGCTTTCAGGTCGATAAAGAACCCACTCAAACAAATTCTTGACTGATTGACCCATATCTGACAGCCAGATCGACACGTCAGATCGACCAGATTTGAGCCAAATCAGAATTATTAGAATCTCACATATATTTATGAATAAATTAAAGAATTCTCCATACTTGACATATAAAAATTTAAAACTATATAATATATGATTCATATGCTTTTATAGATAGATAGATAAATAGAAAGATAGATATATTAATCCAAATAAGAAAGAATGAATAAAATAAAAATATGTTAACCTTTTCCATAGTCAGAAATTCAAAAATTAAAACTTAAGTTAAATATAGTAAATTAAAAAAAAAATTCATTAACAAAGACAACAATCGAGTAATCTATAAAACAATTAAAAAATGAAAAGTTAACTTTCATATATATGACTAACCAAAATTTGAAATAAAATGAAGCAAGAAAAAGGGGGAAAAAAAAATATTATAAAATTTAGTCTCATAAAATAAGAAAATTAAAAAAGATCTCTTTAAGTTATACAATCTTAATGTAAATGTATGCAAATGAAAATAAAAAAAATGAAAAACTTAAAAAAATAATAAATTATAACTAAAATAATATAAATAATTAAGAACAATATATTAAATATATTAAAATCCAAAGTGAAAAGTAAAAAGTTAAAAAAATTAGAAAAATTCATTAAATAATAAAAATAAATCAAAATTCCTCAAATAAATATAATAAAAAACATAAATAAAAAGGTTTTAAAAATATTAAAATCGATAACAACAAAATGAAAACAAAAGTATAGAACTACTAAAACTATTTGTTAATTCATAAAACTTGACTAATGGCATTAAATAAAAAGAAAATAAAATAGAATAATAGAAAATAAAACATAAAAAATGATCAACGAAGTAAAAAATAAAAAAGATAGGATAATAAAATCATGAAAAATGATGTAATAGTCAAATTTATCAAAATAAAACAAACATCACAACAAAAGGTACTATAATTGGAGTCTTAAAAATGTTAAAGATTTTTGTGATTGATAAGTTAATTTATATGATTTGATAAATAATTGAAGTCCTAAAAATATTAAAGATTGTGGATATTGATGGTGCAGGAAATGGATTCCTAGTATGCAACCAACACTTTCAAGATTTGTTTAAAAATAGAAGACCATCACAGGCTCAGAGCCTCAGGAACTAGGGGTGTCAAAATGTGACCCGACCCGCAACCCGACCCGACCCAACCCGAAAAATATCAGGTTCGGGTTGGGGGTTTTCGGGTCGTGTCGGACCCGAAATGGACCCGAAAATGAGAGGCCGGGTTCGGGTGGGTTTCGGGTTGACCCGATTCAACCCGAAAAACTATGCGGGTGACCCAACAACCCGACCCGACCCGAAAAATTAAAAAAAAATCATTTAATATATATTTAATATATTTAAATTATATGGTGTATTATAATTAGATAAAAATTTATGAAATGATAATTGGTTTAGGATTAAATATACTTAAAAAATAATAATTAATTTATTATTTGAGAATAACGTGATTTATAATGTTAATATTATATAATTTTGTTAATTAAAAAGACATACATGATTGTAATATGATTAGAATTAAACGGAGTTCACGGGAAAAAAAAATGTATTTATTTAAACTTAAATAATTAGAATTGCATTATGATTAGTTTAGTAAAAAATATATTATTCGATTTAAATAATTATTATGTATCTAATTTATATTTTACATAATTGCCCTATTGATTGAATTTTATTAAATTTATATAAATAAGAACTTAAAAGAGTTGATATAACAATTAATTATAATTACATTTAGAATTAGATCTTAATTAAGATTATAAACAAGTTTTTAATGTGGGTATAATTTATTAGAGTTAGATTTAGAATTTGATTAAAATTAGACTTGTAACCAAATTTCTATCCATAATTAAGTACTTATAAAATTTCAATAATAATTTATAATACATATTGGTTTACATAATTAACTTAATTAGACATTAGTGAAATCATTATTGTAAGAATATTTTGGCGACAAAAAGATTTCAAAAAAAATTCAAAAATTAACTCGTATTTTTATAATATAATATAATAGAATATTAAAATAATGGTTAGTAAAATAATTTTTTTCTATAAACATGTGATTATCATTTGAGAATAACGTGATTTATAATATTAATATTATATAAATTTGTCTAAATTATACAATTTTGTTAATTAGAAAGACATACTTGATTGTAATATGATTAGAATTTACCAAAAGTTTACGGACAAAAAGAGATGCGTTTATTTAAAGTTAAACAATTAGAATTTCATTATGATTAGTTTAGTAGAAAATATATTATTCGATCAAAATAATTTTATGTAACTAATTTACATTTTACATAATTGTCATATTGATTGAATTTTATTAACTTTATATAAATAAGAATTTAAATAGAGTTGATATAAAACTTAATTATAATTACACTTAGAATTAGATCTTAATTAAGATTATAAACAAGTTTTTAATGTGGATACAATTTATTCGAGTTAGATTTAGAATTTGATTAAGATTAGACTTGTAACCAAATTCCTATTCATCTCACCTCATCTCACCCGTTTTTCAACCTGTTTGACCTATTTTGGACTCATTCTACTTGTTTTAGGTTCGTTTTTTACCTCTTTACCCACTTAGATCCATTTTACCCATATTTTACCCATTTTAAATCCATTTTACCCATTTGGATCTAATTTACTCATTTGGGATCCATTTTACCCATTCGGATCCATCTTACCCATTTTGGATCCATTTAGATCCACTTGACCCATTTTGGATTCATTTTATCCATTTAAATTCATTTTACCCATTGGGATCCATTTTACCTATATTTACCCATTTGGAATCCATTTTACCCATTTGGATCCAATTTACCCATTTTGGATCCATTTTACCCATTCGAATCCATCTTACCAATTTTGGATATATTTTACCCATTTTGGATCCATTTTACCCATTTAGATTCATTTTACCCACTTGGATCCATTTTACCCATTCAGATCAATCTTACCTATTTTGGATCTATTTTACCCATTTTGGATCCATTTAGATCCATTTCACCCATTTTGGATTCATTTTATCCATTTAGATCCATTTTACCCACTTTGATCCATTTTACCCACATTTACCCATTTTGAATTCATTTTACCCATTTGGATCCAATTTACCCATTCGGATCCATCTTACCCATTTGGATCTATTTTACTCATTTTGGATCCATTTTATCCATTTAGATCCATTTTGGTTTCATTTTATCCATTTAGATCCATTTTACCCATATTTATCCATTTTGAATCCATTTGGACCCAATTTACCCATTTTGGATCCATTTACCCATTTGAATCCATTTACCAATTCGGATTTGTTTTACCCATTTTGGATCCATTTTATCCATTTGGATCCATTTTATCCATTTTGGATCTATTTTGTCCATTTTGGTTTGATGTGGACCCAATTTTCATATTATCTAATTAAGAAATATTGAATATTATTTCTTATTTATTTGGGATAGAAAGAAGAAGAAGTTGAGAAGATATGGGGAGAAGAGGTCAGCAATTACGTGGTTTCAAGTTTGAGAACGTGCCAAGACTTTAGGAGGAGAGAGAAAATGGGAGGAGGCTAGATACATTGAACCTGGAAGAAACCCTAGACATAATATACTTCTCTGAAAAGATAATCACAGGAATCATCGTCATTCTGCAACTTCTACAGAAAACTCTAGATATCATTTTTGGCATCCTCTCTCCACTATTCTTTTACTGCAATTTCCATTGTTGTGCTAGTATAGAGATTATATTATTCAGAATTCTACTGTACACGGAGGATTCAAGAGACAGACGATTATCATCAATTTCATATTTTATTCTCATTTACCATTATTCGTATTTCTCATTTACTTTTTCTGTAACTTATGTCAATACTTATCTTTCTTTATTAATTTCTCTATTCACAGCTTGATTAAGTCTCCAATTTCCCGGAAATAAATCTTGTTGGTGTTTCGTCAATTTTTGGCAAACATCATCTGGCGCCGTCTGTGGGAAAGACGATTAAATCGAGCAAAAGGCGTGAGTTTTCGCAGTTTTTCATGGCATCCAAGATCGGATCTAGCGGTGTATCAACTCCAATCAACCCGTCTGCTCCGGTAACGACGGGAACTGAAAAAGCTGTTGGGAGTGCTTCAAATCCGCTATTCATCGGAAGTATTCCCGTGTTGACTGACTCCACCGTCATTACGGTTACGGAAGGCACGCCACTAACCAAGGACCACGCGGATCTCCCGGAATCCAGCTTGACGGGAGGTTTGAAGAATCCGTGAAGCGACAACCTCGAAGTTGGAGGTGCAGGCCTGCCGACCCCTCCAGGTGTAGGAGGCTCCTCACCTGGAAGGACGTCCCTGCTTGAAGGATTGAACCTGCCCGTGGGGGCAGGCAGGCAGGCGGGCAACCAGCCGTCTACGGAAGAGCTGGAGGCATTGCTGAACCTTAACTTCAACCCCCAGCAGACTACCAGGGTGGCAGATATACCTGGAGGGGTGTTGTTGGGAAGCTGCGCCACTGCTATGCAGTTTCAGGCTAAACAAGCAGCTGACGGGGCTGGTGGATCAGGAAGTGGCTTTTTACCGCCAGACGCACCCATTCACCTTACAGCTAGGGAGTTCCAGCAATGGATTAACGCAGCTGTAGCTGCTGCTTCGGTGCAGCGAAACCAGCCGTTGGCCCAGGGGCGCGGAACAGCCCCGCCGCCGCATGAAACAGAACCGACCATGAGAAGAATGATACCCCCTTCAGCTGGGGAAGGCTTACCTCCAGTTGGGGACCCCTTGGTGCTGCCAGGAGCAGGCGGGATAGGAAACGGGGCAGCAGGCAGAGCTGCATGGCAGCCAATGGCGCCACCGCCACCCGTAAATTACCAGATGGGAAGAAGAGAACCAGGCCTCCCTGAGCAACCCGACTGGGCTGCCAGGTTACAGCAGAGGCTGGAAGAGATGGAGAGGCAAATGAGAGCAGGACCTGCTAGGGTGACCATGAGAGGCGGACCCTTCAGCCTAAGGGTCCTAGCTGACGAACTCCTGCCAGGTTGCAAGACATCCAGGCTGCCGGAGTACAATGGTGCAACGGATCCCCAAAAGCATTTGGATCGGTTCGAGAACTTGGCCCTCCTGTACCAGTACAGTGAAGGAGTGAAATGCAGAGTGTTCTTGACCACGTTTACGGACAATGCGCAAGAATGGGCTCGGCAGCTTGAGCCCGGATCTATACATTCCTTTGACCAATTTGCTGCACTGTTTTTACATCAGTTCGCTAGCAACAGGGGCTACCAGAAAACTCCAAATGCTCTTTTCGCGGTAAGGCAGAGAGAGGGGAGTCTTTAAGGAGCTACGTCAACAGGTTCACCAAAGCCGTGTTAGAAGTCCCTTCTGCTACTGCGGAAGTGCGCACTAGTGCCTTCCAAGAGGGCTTGAGGAAAGGAGCGTTCTTCACCTCGCTCTCCAAGAAGCTGCCCACCAGCTGGGATGATCTCCTAACCAGGGCGGAAAAGTACATCAATTCGGAAGAAGCAGAAGCGGGGAAGGACGAAGCAATAGCAGCTGACAGGAGGAGGGAAAGAAAGGAGGACGGGCGGCTGCCCGCTCCAGCTAAAAGGATCAGAATACCTGAAAGGAGAGAGCACCTTTTGAGTCTTGGGCCCCGGTATGACCGAGATACCCCACTGCGTACGACACCCGCTCAAACTCTTATGCAGATCCAAGGAACGGGCCTCTTGAATTGGCCCCGGAATGCGGAAAATGGGCCCCTCAAGCCCCCCCCCATAGAGGTTTTGTCGGTTTCACAACGACTATGGACATGACACGGATGAATGTCGCCACCTGCGTGATGAAATTGAGAGATTAATTCAGGAGGGCTACTTGCAGGAACTGATATGCCGAGATCGGGTAAAAGGCTAGGAGATGTTCCCAAAGAGGAATGCAACAGGAGGGAGTCTACCTGCAAGAAATCCACCTGGAAGGAACGGACCTGGAAGGGGTACACCAGGAAGGAGGATACCAGGAGGGAAACCTATTCACAAATAAATGTAAAACCTATTCACAACTAAATAACGGAGTATAGCGTAAACAGGGTCGATCCACAGAGACTGGTTGACTTATTTCTATCAATTCCAAGTAATTCACGAAAAGCAACAATTAAAAAGGGGGGCTTTGAATTATTCTAACCTAATTATGCGATTAAAATAAATAACAAGAATTAAAAGCTAACTAAAACTAAGCAAGTAAGATCACGTAGGGTTAAATCAATCAGAGGGAGAATTACCTAGCCAAGGATATTCGATTCGAATTGTTATATTGATCATTGACTCAAGGATAAATTCAAGTTATTCAGACAGATTGGCTATAGTTGATAGAGACACTCGACTCAACCTCGTTTTTACTTAATTAATCGGATAACCTAGAGACACTCGACAGTTATCTTCCCTAACAAATTCACAACCCCTAGAGACACTCGACAGGATTTAATGAATTCGCAGCATTAAGAACCATAAAAACACCAACCCTAATTAACCAAGTCGTGACACACGCAAGATTTAAATTAGATTATCAAATCCCTTAGTGAACGAGGAATTTTATCGCTAAAACCCTGTCACTAATTTACCACCTTTTATCAATCAAACTCTACTACACTTCAAGTATCATGAATGGCTATATGCAAATTAAACAACCTAGAGATCGTGCACTATCCCGAAATTGCCTAATCACAATAAACACGAAACACGGAGATAAGATAAATGCCTAAATAAACATGAATTAATAAAAACATTTAGGTCTCACAATATCCAAATCGAATCTATAACCCCTAGCTAGATAATTAAAAACTTAGCTACTAAAATTCATAAAAACAATAGTTGAGGAATTCTTTAATATAAATAAACTAAAAACAAAACGAAAGAATTAAACTAAGAACGAAAAACCCGTGATGTTGCTCGCAAAATCTCGAACAACTGCTCCCAAGGAACCCGGAGCTCTGCCTCCAATTGTTACGTGATTCCCCAAGCTGTTGTCCAGTATATATTCACGTTCCCAAGCTTCCAAATCCTCATGCAAATAGGACTCCAATCTTGCACTCCAAGAATCAAAACAAACTGGGCTCTCTTACATAACTCCAAAATATTCAGCTAGCCCACAAACTCAATCAAGCAAATTGGGCTTCTCCAAGTCAACTAATGAATCAATGAATCAAACGCGCAGCCCAATTCTCAACAATTTAGCTTTCAATTAATTTCATGCATGGTTCCACTCTATCAGCCACAAATCACGCCAACAAGTAGGGCTAATTCCCAATTAGAACCAAGAATTCAAATGAAGCCCTTCTCCAAATAAACAAATCAAACCCCCACTAAAGCTTGCATGCATTCCAATTTGCTTTCCAATATTACAAGAATAAATCCACGTAGCACGTCTTCATCAAAATAATTCCCCTCAATTGCATGAATACATGAATTTCAGAATTTCAAACTTGCTTCACAATTCTTCGAAATTTCTCACGCAGCAGGTCAGCAATACATAAGTCCAGCTTTTACGAATATTTCTTTATAAAATAATCTCATTCGCACCAATTTCGTATTCGAGCCCCAAATCTACAAAATAAACATCAAAACATCAATTCTTTTAAAATAATATTAATTCAAGCACAATTAAGGGTATAATTAAATCATAAAAATGATTAATTAACGACTTATCAGCAGGATCGTTCATCATGGAGGTCGACCAGGCAGGACCGCAGCCCACGCTTCAGTTTGGACCAGAAGACCTAGAGGGAATTCAGGCTCCTCATAATGACGCCCTGGTCATAACAGCCAGCATTGCCAGCTATGGCATGGAAAGAGTCTTTATAGACAGCGGGAGTTCAGCAGACATCTTCTACCGAGAGGCATATGAACAGATGGACCTAGGAAAGATTGAGCTTGAACCCGTGAAGACCGCCTTGTTCGGATTTGGGGGAGAGGTGGTACGGCCTATGGGGATGATTTCCCTACCGGTTGCGTTGGGAACCAAGCCTAGGACGAGGACCCGGATGGTGAGGTTCCTGGTGGTGGACAAACCTTCAGCATACAATGCCATACTCGGGAGACCAGCTATGAACTCTTTCCAGGCAGTTATCTCCACTTACCATATGAAGATAAAGTTCCCAACGCTGGAGGGAGCTGGAGAGGTGTCGGCGGACCAGCATTCCTCCAGGAAGTGCTATGTCAAAGCTGTCCAGCAAGCAGACAGGAAGGAAGCTAAGAAGGAGGGAGAGAAAAGAGGTCGAAGTGATAAAAAAAGAAAGCTGGAAGAAACCGAGCAGGAAGATAGGCAGGAAGGACCTCACCCTAAAATAGAACCCGCTGAAGAGCTATTGAGCATCGAGCTGGTCCCCGGAGATCCCGAAAAGACAACAAGGACAGGATCGCAGCTGGACCCCAACTTGAAGGAGGTGCTGACAGGTTTCCTCAGGAAGAATGTGGATGTTTTCGCATGGACAGATGATCAACTGGAGGGGATTGACCCTTCTGTGGTGGTTCACAGGTTGAATGTAGATCCAAAGATCCGCCCGGTGAAGCAGAAGAAGAGGACACACGGACCTGAAAGGGATAAGATCATACAAGACCAGGTGGACATGCTGCTAGCTGCCGGTCACATTAAGGAAATTCAGTTTCCTGAGTGGCTCTCAAATGTAGTCCTGGTCCCGAAGAAGGAGAACAAGTGGCGCATGTGCGTGGATTTCAGAAACTTGAATAACGCATGCCCCAAGGATTTCTACCCACTGCCTAACATAGATCAGCTGGTGGATTCCACCTCCGGGTGTGAACTCCTCAGTATGATGGACGCCTTGCAGGGCTATCATAAAATCCCTTTGGATCCGGCAGATCAGAGAAGAGTGAGCTTCATCACAGCAGGAGGAACATATTGCTACGTGGTCATGCCCTTCGGGCTGAAAAACGCAGGAGCAACCTACCAGCGCCTGGTAGACAGAATGTTCAAAGATCAGATAGGGAGAAACGTGGAAGTTTACGTAGATGACATGTTGGTGAAAAGCAGGAAGTCAGACACTCACCTGGCAGATTTGGAAGAAGCCTTCCAGGTCCTGCGCAAATACAACATGAAGTTGAACCCTTTAAAGTGCTCTTTTAGGGTAAAGGGAGGAAAATTCCTCGGTTACATTGTCACGGAAAGGGGGATTCAAGCAAATCCTGCAAAAATCCAAGCAATACGAGACATGAAGGCCCCAACAACACCGAATGAGGTGCAATGCCTGACGGGGAGGATGGCAGCTCTGAGCCGTTTCATCTCGAGGCTAGCAGAAAAAAGCCTCCCTTTCTTTGGAGTATTGAGAAAGGCGTGCAAGTTCGCATGGAGTCCGGAATGCCAGAAGGCTTTCGAAGACCTGAAGGCGTACCTGGAAGGAATACCCCTCCTGGTCAAACCCATACCAGGAGAGCCTCTATACGTATACCTGGCAGTATCAGGCCAGGCCGTCAGCTCCGTTCTGCTCCGGGAGGAAGGAGGAACCCAGAAGCCGGTGTATTATGTTAGCAAGGTGCTCAAAGGAGCAGAACAGCGGTACCCGGATATGGAAAAGCTAGCGTTGGCACTCATGGTTACAGCTCGAAGGTTGCGACCATACTTCCTATCGCATGCGATAGTGGTCCGCACGAATTATCCCATGAGGCAAGTTCTCGGGAAGCCGGAGACATCAGGAAGGCTAATCAAATGGGCCATGGAGCTGGGGGAATTTGATATATCATATTCCCCAAGGACAGCGATCAAAGCACAAGCCCTGGCGGACTTTATATCAGAGATGACCACGACGCCTGAGCAGGAAGGGCGCAGGTGGCTGCTACACGTTGATGGTTCATCCACCAGCTCGGGGAGCGGAGCTGGAGTGGTGATAACCAGCCCCGAAGGAGACGAATTCGAGTTTGCTATCAGATTCAACCTCAAAGCATCCAATAATGAGGCGGAGTACGAGGCAGTGATCATGGGGCTGAAGCTAGCCAAAGAAGCTGGAGCGCAGCACCTGGCGGTGTATTCAGATTCCCAGCTGGTATCCTGCCAGGTGGAGGGAAAGTATGAAGCTCATGAAGAAAGGATGAAGGCCTACTTAACTAAAGTAAATGAAATGAAGACAGAATTTGTTACCTTCCAGCTGGAGCAGATACCCCGAGATGAGAACAGGAAAGCAGATCGACTAGCCAAGATGGCTAGTTCGTTCGAGGGTGTCCATACCAGGAAGATTACGGTTCTGACACTCCCTGCTGGGGCGCTAGAGCAGGACGCGAATGCAGACCAGGAAGTGCTGATGGGGCAGGAAGAGCAGGACTGGAGGGAGGAGATTCTTGATTACCTGCTACATGACATACTTCCAGCTGACAGGAAGGAAGCACTGAGAGTGCAACGAAAAGCTGCCCGATTTGTGGTGATGCGAGGTTTCCTATATAGAAGATCGGTGACAATGCCCTTGCTCAAATGCTTGTCGTCGCAGGAAAGCCACTATGTGCTGCGAGAAATACACGAAGGAAGTTGTGGAAGTCATTCTGGCTAGACCGCGCTAGCGGGAAAGGTGTTGAGAGCAGGATATTTTTGGCCAACCATCAAAGCGGATGCTAGGGAGTTCGTTGCAAAGTGTGAGCAATGTCAGAAATATGCTCCCCTCCTGCACCAGCCAGCTGAGCCTCTCACGGCCATGTACTCACCATCTCCCTTCGCCAAATGGGGCATCGATATAGTTGGCCCGCTTCCCCCTGGAAAAGGGCAAACACGATTCATGATCGTGGCCGTGGATTACTTCAGCAAGTGGGTGGAAGCGGAAGCTTTAGTGAAGATCACGGAGAAAGAAGTGATAAAATTCTTACAACGAAATATCGTGTGCCGTTTTGGAGTCCCGAGAGAGCTGGTCTCGGATAATGGGAGACAGTTCATAGGAACGCAGCTGAAGGAATGGTGCCAGCAGCTAGGGATTCGACAATGCTTTTCAGCGGTCTACCACCCGCAGGCAAACGGGCAGGTGGAGGTAATGAACCGGCTCATCTTACATGGTCTCAAGACTAGAGTGGAAGGAGCTAGAGGAAAATGGGCTACCGAGCTACCCGCGGTCCTGTGGGCTCACCGAACCACTCCCAGTGTGACCAGAGAGACACCTTTCAACCTGGTATACGGTGCTGAGGCGGTCATTCCTGCTGAGATAGGCATGCCCTCGCCACGAGTGGAAGCCTACAATGAAGAAGAGAACGAAGCATTAATGAGGGAAAGCTTGGATACTATAGAAGAGGCAAGGGATCGAGCACTTATACGAATGGCGAGGTATAAAAACCAAATGGTGGCAGCTTACAATAGGAAGGTGAAAGCGGGCGACTTCCAGGTGGGGGACTTGGTGCTTAGGAGGGCAGATGCCTTGAAACCTATTGGCAAACTGGGCCCCAGCTGGGAAGGGCCTTACAAAGTCGTAAAGATCGTGGGTAGAAGAGCTTATGAGCTGGAGGATGCCAACGGAAAGAAGCTATCCCGACCCTGGAACGTGCAAAACCTGAAAAGGTTCTTCTGCTAAGCAGGCACGCAGCCCGCGCCTGGAAGGAGAGCAAGAGGAGAAACGTATTATCAGAATTTCCAGGTTCCAAAGTTGTTGTTCGCACTTTTGATAGTTGTTTACATAGAATTTTCGAAATTTTGATTCATGCGAATGAAGAAGATTATGTTTCATGTTTATGTTTTATTTGAATAACTAACTTCATGGGATTTGTAAGAATGCATGATGATGAGAAAAAGAACCAGCTCGTGCTATGCCCTCGATGCATACGCGTTGTGATGAGGAAAAAAATGACTTATGCTGGGTTACGCTCTGAGTGCACCATATCGTTATTAAATTGACACTTGAGACAGGCACATGCAAAGCCTCCGCGGCTATACTATTGAAAATCCGAACATTTTCAATGATCGATTACCCGGGATGAAGGGGGCACACAAATAAGTCCTTCTTGGGAAGGCGCGTTGATTACGCATATGCCTTGGGAAGAGCTGGAAGAAAGGCTCTTGGGAGTGATTCTCCACCTGCTACCACCAGCCGGGTTGGCCACCTAGCTGGAAGGGAGCAGCTATCGCCAGGGTCGGAGAGAATACCCTCAGTGCGAGTGGATCTGGCAGTCTTCCACCATAAATACCTGACAGGAAAGACATGCTCCCAACTGAGCAGGAGAGCAGCAGGCAGGGCAAGGAGAGGGTCTTCACCAAGACCGCATCAGAACTTCTTCCGACTGCCTACTTCCTGCTAGCAGAACGAGAAGAAAATGAAAGAAGAAGAAGACTAACACAAGCCAGGTTCACACACAATATAACAAGCATGTGCCAAAAGGAAAAAATCAAGTGTCCAAGACATTTATGAACGCTCGATGGAAATGAGCGAAAATAAAAATTCAACGTACAACCCAATGGAATTGGGCCCCAATTTGGCAAACTAAATTCAAAAACAAATGCAACAGAGAATTTTTAAAGTCTTTGCAGGTTCAGGAAGTTCAAAGGAGCTTAAACCTCCCTTACGTTGCTGGCTTTGCTGGAAGATTAGCTGCCCCAGTAGACAAGAAAGGAGTGTTAGTGGAAAAAGTACCAGCAGAGGGGAGTCGAACCTTCTGCTTACAGCTATCCAGTTTCATCCCGGTAGCTGCCCAACTTGACCGCAATACTTGTTGCTGAACGTGGAAGCCTCCACCTGGAGGGTATATTCGGAAGTTAGCTGGAGGTTTCACAAGAAGCTCAACAGGAGGCAGTTCCTACTGTTGATCTCGACCTCCTGCTGCTGCGTTGCTGATATCAACCTCCTACTGCTGAGTGGCTGATCTCAACATCCTGTTGCCGAGTTGTTGATCCCAACCTCCTGCTGCTGATGCCGGATGCATATGCTCGTTGAAGAATGCTGGAACGAAAAGCAACAATCACTTTTCAATCTGAAGCTGAGATTCACCCCTAATTATCAGCAGGGTGCAAGACAACAAGCTATAAAGGAGAAATCGAAGCCAATTCCAATTGAAGCGGCAGAAGAAAACAAACAAGTACCATTTCCAACATAATCAAAGAGACAACGCAACAAAGTTTGTGCATAAAAGCCAACTCCAACACATTTTCATTACAAGGAGATAAAGCTCAAGGTTTCTTTACTACAAGAAAGCAGCAACTCAGTGCAACACTAAAAAAGCAAATACAAGTGGAAATAATTGAAAGAGAAAACTGCAATCTTCTCAAGAAGCTGGAAATGTATTACACGCCTGCGAATCCCATCAACTCCATCGATGCAGCCCACCAATTCAGCAACGAGCAACACATCAACATGTCATTGAAGCAACAACCGCGTCGAGAATCATTTTCATTTCATCAAAATGAGGAGTACAACTAGCAAATAACAAAAGATCCAATCAAGGCACAAAAATCCCAAAAGTCTTACCGAAACAGGAGATCTTCTTCAACGAAGGTGACAATGATTTAAACAATCGACGACAGAGCGACCTTTGTTCCAGATCTGCAATAAAAATAGAATCATCCTTAGCCCAACAACAACAAAGAATCGAATTGAAGCAGCACAGCAACAAGAAAAAGCAAAATCGGAAAGGAAAGCAAAACGACGGGGTTGGGGGAAGAAAGAGCAGTCGCGACCCATCTCGTCGCTGGCAAACAACCCCGTCTTCGGCGTCGGGTGGGAACATCTGGGTCTGAGTCGGTCACCCCACAAAACGCGAAGTGGACCTTGTCCATCTCCAAAAAAAAAAAAAAAAGGAAGAAAGAGAAGAAAAGCAAAGGGGATGGCTGGATTAGGAAACCTCACCTACGTGGTGATGGTGCCGCAGCAGAGCTATGGCGGCGACGTGACGGGACGACGGCGACACTGCACAAAGTCACAACAAAATGCTCAGGTCTATAACTCCTATGCCCCGATTCTTCAGACAAATCAAAAAAGAGGAAGAAATAAGCAAAAGAAAAAGAAGCTGCAACAGAGAACCTCACCTGCGCAGGCGGCGAACGGCGACAATGGCGGCGGAAGCTCCGGCGAATCTGCTTCCAGCTATGGCAGAAGTCCAGATCTGTGAAGGGAAGGGAGGGAATCAGCTCTCCTTTGTTCAAAAAAATAATAATAAAAAAAAAAAAATATATATATATATATATATATATATAATAAGAGGAAAAAGAAAGAGAAGCAACGCAGCGGTGGCGCAGTTGTGGCGCGCCGCCGGTAGTGGCGGCGGACGGTGGAAAGCACAAAGAAAAATCGATGCCCTCTGGCTCCTTACCTAAGAGAGAAACGGCTGCCCTGTTTTGCGAGCAAGGAAAATTTTGGAAATAAGAGAAGCAAAGCCCTGAGTGATATGGGTCTCTTGAGCATACGGTGACATCATCCCCTTTTCTTTTAATTTCCTTATATTTCTATGAGTTCACGGATTATAATTTCAAATCTTATGACTAATTATCTCAACTGATGTGAATAAAAATAATCTCATAGCAATGATTTATGTTATATCTGTTGGAGAAGCTTACTTGATAAAAAATGGTGGCTTTGAGAAATGTGCAAAGAAAGTTGCAAATGACTTTTGGAATAGCCAAAGAGAAACACGCCCAACATCTTTGTGATCTGGAGATATTTTTCCGTTTGTTTATTTATTCCTCTAACTATGGCCATATTGAAATGATTATTTCATCAACTTCTCAAATTCACGAGGCACTATGAGTTGAAGCATTGAGTATGGTGGATTGTTTGACTCCCAGGTGACACCATTCCTCTTCCTCAATTACTTTTGAAGTTATTACTTATAATTATGCGAGGAACAAATAATCTTTAGCCAAAAGGATATTTGGATGGTTCGATCTTAATAATTCCCCTAGTTCATTTGAATTATTCTAGTGATATTGGAGGATTATCGTAATAAATTGGAAAGATTATTTGTATAATTTATTATATAATTGGCTCTTGAGAAATATTTTACAGAATTTTTATTCCCGTCAAACTTTGGAGAAGGATAAATATTCATAATTAAGCTGGCGGGAAAGAAGAGCAGAAGAGAAAAGTAGAAAGAAACATGGCAAGCAAAAAGGAAAAGCAGGAAGGAAAAGTTGAAAGGAGCTATAAGCTGGAAGGACAAAGACACTAAGCAGAAAGTAAGGAGGATTCCAAGAAGCAGAATGTTGAGTTAATTACAAGAGGCAGAATCTCAAGTAAACCTTGGGTGCGGGACGCAACGGTTGCACTCTTTTTACTCGCTAGGGTTTTGTCCCACGTGGTTTTCCCGAGTGAGGTTTTTAACGAGGCAATCACCGTACCCAGGAAGGGAGACCAATTGGTTTAACACGGCCAACCGCCAGCCAAAGTTGTTCTCCGAAATTCACTACTCTCACAGCCGTCCACACTGTTCGACTGTAAGAGTAGGAGGAAGTGATGATGTGGACCCAATTTTCATATTATCTAATTAAGAAATATTGAATATTATTTCTTATTTATTTGGGATAGAAAGAAGAAGAAGTTGAGAAGATATGGGGAGAAGAGGTCAGCAATTACGTGGTTTCAAGTTTGAGAACGTGCCAAGACTTTAGGAGGAGAGAGAAAATGGGAGGAGGCTAGATACATTGAACCTGGAAGAAACCCTAGACATAATATACTTCTCTGAAAAGATAATCACAGGAATCATCGTCATTCTGCAACTTCTACAGAAAACTCTAGATATCATTTTTGGCATCCTCTCTCCACTATTCTTTTACTGCAATTTCCATTGTTGTGCTAGTATAGAGATTATATTATTCAGAATTCTACTGTACACGGAGGATTCAAGAGACAGACGATTATCATCAATTTCATATTTTATTCTCATTTACCATTATTCGTATTTCTCATTTACTTTTTCTGTAACTTATGTCAATACTTATCTTTCTTTATTAATTTCTCTATTCACAGCTTGATTAAGTCTCCAATTTCCCGGAAATAAATCTTGTTGGTGTTTCGTCAATTTTTGGCAAACATCATGGTTCATTTTACCCACTTGAATTCATTTTACCCATATTTTACCCATTTTGGATTTATTTTACCTACTTGGATCTATTTAACCAAGTTGGATCCATTTTAATCAATTTTATCCATATTTTACCCATTTGTATCCATTTTACCACTTGGATGTATGTAACCCACTTGGATTCATTTTACCCATTTGGATCCAATTTACCCATTTTGGACTCATTTTACCTACTTGAACTCATTTTATCCATTTTGGATTCATTTTACCCATATTTTACCCATTTTGAATCTATTTTACCCATTTGGATCCATTTTACCCAGTTTGGATCCATTTTACCCATTTGGATCCATTTTATCCATTTGGATTCATTTTACCCATTTTGGATCCATTTGGATCCATTTTACCCATTTTGGATCCATTTTATCCATTTGGATCCATTTTACTCGTTTTGGATCCATTTTACCCATTTTGGATCCATTTTATCCATTTGGATTCATTTTACCCATTTAGATCCATTTTATCCATTTGGATTCATTTTACCCATTTTGGATCCATTTTACCCATTTGAATCCATTTTACCAATTTTGAATCCAATTTACCTACTTGGATCTATTTTAATCAATTTTATTCATATTTTACCTATTTTGGATCCATTTTACACATTTGGATCCATTTTACCCACAAAGGGACAATCAAAGTAACGCAGGCTCGAGACTACAATTCTAACAAATTTGTGGGCAATCATTATTGTAAGGATATTTTGGCGACCAATAAATTTCAAAAAAAATCCAAAAATTAACTCGTATTTTTATAATATAATATAATAGACTATTAAAAAAGGGCTAGTAAAATATTTTTTTCTATAAACATGTGATTATTATTTGAGAAAAATGTGATTTATAATGTCAATATTATATAATTTGTCTAAATTGTATAGTTTTGTTCATTAGAAAGACATATATGATTATAATATGATTAGAATTAAACGGAGTTTATAGACAAAAAGAGATGTATTTATTTGGACTTAAAGAATTTGAATTGCATTATGATTAGTTTAGTAGAAAATATATTATTCGATCTAAATAATTTTTATGTATCTAATTTTTATTTTACATAATTACCTTATTGATTGAATTTAGAAAAATAGGAATTTAAATAGAGTTGATATAGAACTTAGTTATAATTAAACTTAGAATTAGAACTTAATAATATTTATGTATTAATTTTTTTTATCATATATTAATTACAATTATGTCAAACCTTACAAACTATATATTTTTATATATTGTTATCAAGTTTTAAAATACTTTAAACATAAATTAGAATTAAAAAAATAAAAAAAAAAGAAAAAGAAAATCGTTTCGGGTCGGGTCGGGTTGTTTCGGGTTGGCCGGGTTATCATTATTGTAAGGATATTTTGGCGACCAATAAATTTCAAAAAAAATCCAAAAATTAACTCGTATTTTTATAATATAATATAATAGACTATTAAAAAAGGGCTAGTAAAATATTTTTTTCTATAAACATGTGATTATTATTTGAGAAAAATGTGATTTATAATGTCAATATTATATAATTTGTCTAAATTGTATAGTTTTGTTCATTAGAAAGACATATATGATTATAATATGATTAGAATTAAACGGAGTTTATAGACAAAAAGAGATGTATTTATTTGGACTTAAAGAATTTGAATTGCATTATGATTAGTTTAGTAGAAAATATATTATTCGATCTAAATAATTTTTATGTATCTAATTTTTATTTTACATAATTACCTTATTGATTGAATTTAGAAAAATAGGAATTTAAATAGAGTTGATATAGAACTTAGTTATAATTAAACTTAGAATTAGAACTTAATAATATTTATGTATTAATTTTTTTTATCATATATTAATTACAATTATGTCAAACCTTACAAACTATATATTTTTATATATTGTTATCAAGTTTTAAAATACTTTAAACATAAATTAGAATTAAAAAAATAAAAAAAAAAAAGAAAAAGAAAATCGTTTCGGGTCGGGTCGGGTTGTTTCGGGTTGGCCGGGTTATCGGGTGACCCGAACAGTGTTCGGGTCAACCCGAACCCGATCGGGTCGGGTTCGGGTTGGGATTTTCGGGTTCAAATTCGGGTCGGGTCGGGTCGGGTTCGGGTTCGGGTTGAGAATTTTCATGTAATACCCCTACCTCAACCCGACCCGACCCACCCGAATTGACACCCCTATCAGGAACTGGATTTCCGATTGAGCGTGGGTTCTTCCAGTTAGGATAACACCAGGAAAGAGAAGACAGTGAAAGGGGCGGAAATGGTGAAGTATGCAAAGCTTGGAATATGCAGCAATGGAGAGAACCTCAGTTCAATGCAGGGGATCTTAGTGGAGAAGATGACATGGGGAATGTGCATGTGAATCCCTTATTTATACGTTGAGGTCGGGGCATTTGGGTAATAGTAACCAAGTGGTCCCAAAATCAGTGTTGCCGTGGCGGCCTGAGATGGTGTGAGAGTGATAGCTCTGAAAAGCCTGTAGCATGGCAGGTATGAGGTGCGCACTACCATTGTGTCAGAGGTGGTTAGCGTGCGGCGAGCGTAGGCATGCAAACGAGCCGAGCCGAGCTTTAGCACTTTTTGCTGTCTCGGGCTCGGCCTTCAAAATATTGGCTCGGGCTTGGCTCGCAAGTCGACGAGCCACGATGGAGGGGGTTCGGGCTTGGCTTGGAGTGAGGTTCGGCCGAGCCGAGCCGAGCCCACGAGCCGATAAGAAAACCCTAAAAATTCCGTTGAACGTCTTCAAATCTGGATTTTTTTTCCCTTCTTTCAAAACCCAATTCTGAATCATTACTTTATTTACATCCAAAAAGAACAAAAATCTAAATTAATTTACAACCAAAGCAGAAAAATTTCTTTATTTACATCCAAAAAAGAACAAAAGCCTAGATTCATTTACAGCCAAAAGCAGAAGAAAGAAAGATGGCAAACGAACCAGAAATTTGAAGAAAAAAAAGTCAAAAATTAAATTCAAAATCTTAATCTCCCTAACCGGCGGAGAGTGGCGATGTATACGGCGGTGGTGAAGCAGGCCTGAAGCGCGCTGGAGGGGGTGGCGCTGAAGAAGTTGCCGTGTTGGCGGCGCTGGGTGGTGGGGGGGCTGCGCGAGATGGCGGCGCTGGGGTGGTGGGATGCAGTGGCTCTGGTGCTGCTGATTGAAGAACCTTGGCGTAAGGCGAGACGGTCATTTTTCACTTTGATTGAAACTTGAGTGAGAATGAATTGTGGATCTGTTGGATTTTCATCTTGAGCGGCTGTAAGTTGAAACTGAAATGAGAACAAAATTTTGCTTGGTTTTCCTTCATATAACGTGTATATATATGTATATATATACATATTATATATCAATATATAATATATATATATATATGTATACATACATATATATATATAACATATATTTTTTAAGTAAGGGTAGCTCGCGAGCTACGAGCTGAGAAGCATGTGGCTCGGGCTTGGCTCGTAGTCTCAGCGAGCCGAGCTATGACTCGGCTCGGCTCGCAGGCATCGAACCCAAGCGCGAGCTTCCATCGAGCCAGCTCGCTAAGCTCGCGAGCTGGCTCGTCTCGTTTGCATCCCTAGGCGAGCGTATGCAGGAACCTAACTATGCTCCTCGTACCTCTGAAATACCCTCGGGAGGGACACTCCGCATTACCAGGACCGACCCTCGAAGAGGGAAATACCTTTGAGTGCCAACCCGAGCGTTGGCTACGCTCGAGGGGCCCCTGGCGGGAGGTCGCAGGCGATGAGCGTCCGAACGTCTGAGCGTTAGGGACATATGGGCGCGATTACCGAGGGTACCTGGCGTGAAGCATCCCTGGGGACTGTAATGTGAGTGTTCAAAGGGACCGTTGGAGGGATCCCATACTCGCGACTTGGGCCAAGGCACGCGAGTCCAAGTTGAAGAGATGGTGGAGGAATGGGTCGAGCCCATTACCGCGAGCGTTAAACCAATGGGTCATTCAGATCGTGACACGTGTATGGTGCTGATACGAGCGTAATTTGGCCTCATCAGATATATAAATTAAATGATCAATGAAATAATTAATTTCTAAAAAATAGAATTTTTCAAAGGAAAAAAGGTAAAAATATTTGATCAAAATTGAAATTAATTGGACCAAACACATCCTTACTATACCATATAGTATAGATATAGTATACATATTGCTCCGTTGAAAATTTGAGAAAAAATCAGGTAAATAATTTTTTCTTAAAAATTGGAAGAAAAAAAAAACTATCATATCACGAATATGTACCCATTTAAAAATTATTTTAAAACAAAATGAACATAAACAAAATCTTGTATGAATGCCGAAGAAATATTTAAAAATCATGATTTCCACCTACAATTATATTGATGAATAAGTAATTATATTAACTATGCAATAGAGAAATAATAAAATAAGCCTAATTTATTATTTCTGATACAAAACGATATTTTAAATATATTTATTTCTTTTTAATGTTAAATATTAAAACTTTCTCAAATAAATATTGCTTGGAGGCTAATTAATTTTGAATAATGGGGTTAATACAAAAATTTCTCAAACAATTAAAGTAGAGAATTGTTTTAAGAAAAATGTCAAATTGAGTTTTAAAAAAGATGCACAAATAATCAGATTCAGACAAAATAAAATATCATAATATTATGAAGAAGAAAAAAGAATAGATAAAATAATGAAATTTAATATTGAATTGTATCAATTATGATTAAATTTAAATAAAACAAATAGGTATAATTAGTGATTTCCAAAGTAAAATTAATACAATATAAAAAAAATTAAAAAATAAGAGTACAAATAGATAAAGAATATAATGAAGCATTGTTACTGGGTGATTCTTATACTAATTTTATTCGGATCTTCCGTAGAAAGAAGGCGAAATCAAACAAAAAAAATTCCCCAAAAATACAAATAAATAAGAGTGACACTCCATAGAAATGATTCTTGAATGTACACTTTGAAATGAAAACTTCACCCAATGATCTCAAATTTATAGACTAAATTTTGGTATTCAAAATTTAAATTTGGAGAATAATTTATTTTTGGAAAAAATAAATTAGTCCACTTTTTAATTCTCATAATATTTGAATTTTCTTTTTCAACCCAACTTATTAACCAATAAAATATGCAGTATATGTCAAACTTGATATATTTTCCTTAGTTAAACACTTAATAAAGATTAGCTACTAATTATGCAAAAAGTTTGGAATTGATGTGTTTACCGAAACTAACTCTTAACCTACGGAAAAAAAAACCCAATTAATAAAATTAATATTCAAAATTCTAAAAAATTAGAATTTGTTCAAAATTGAGATAATTAGGATATTTATTGAATTTATATTTATAAGTAATATAAATCAATAATTTCTTTTATTAGAATTGAAATATTTCAAAAAAGAATAAATAAATATTAAATTTCATGAATTTTATTTGAATTTTAAATGTTGTCATTAATAACCTGAGTTGCATTTGAATTTAAATTAAAACAAAATTTATCATAAATTGATACTTTAATTGATGGTAACTTCCAAAAATCAAGGGATATATAAAATTACTAAATAAATTAATTAGTTTAATAACCATCAACCAATCACAATTTTTAATTCGAATTAAAATTTTCAAAAAAACCACAAAATTCCATTCAGTCAAAATCAATTCAATTATGGTTAAACACACCCTTCCTATATCTATACTATTATATATTTGAAAACCATGTTTGACTTTTTGTTGTGCATTTTGATGATGTGGAATTTTGTGGAATTTTTTAGATTTTTAATTAAATAGAAAAAATATGATTGGATGATTTTTATTTTATATATTATTTTATTATGAAAATAAAAGTAACTAAGGAAAATAATTATTTTTGGTAATATTTATTATATGCTTTCTATGTATGAATTTCTTTCCTAAAATTATATATATTTTCATCAATATAAATAAATATCATAATTAATTTAGGTATCTTCCAATTAAAAATATTTTATTTATATCAAATGATTAATTGATTTACATGGATTTTGAAATCTCTTAATTAATGGATTGATTGCAAATTTGCGATTAATTGGAAATAAACCTCCAATTAAGGGGATTGAAATGCTTAAAATATACCAAAATTATGTATTTCATATTTCTATCTACCATTTATAAGTTTTTAAAGAAAAATCCTCACTTAATATATATAGATTTTATGTAACTCAGTTTTACAAAAACCGAAAATAAATCACCAACAATATCTCAAAGTTAAAATTCAAAATTTAATTCGATTGTGCTAAGGTTTTAATTTGATCAAATAATGCAATTTTTGGCTTCAATATTTTTTTCCTTTTTCTTTTTTAAAAACATTTTAATTCTACAAAAAAAAATCATTGGTCGATATTATTTACAAATTTATTATTAAAGAATCACTATTAATAAATATATATAGGTGGATGACTGAATTTAATTAAATTGAATATTTCCATCTTTTGATTTCCTTATATATAAAAATTAACCATAATTATCTAAGGATTAACATTAAAACCCTACATTTATTCTTGAGATAATTTATCTCATGATGGGGCTTGATGTAATGGACAACATGGTATTCTTTTGAGTGCATAAAGATATCTGCACTTTGCTTCATGGCTCCTCTCTGTGCGCTAAGACCAATACTCCCGTCACAAGTTTCAAACAAGAGGCTTCAAAAAACAAGATCACCGAAGGCCATTCCCAAATTTGAGATACTTTATCTCATTCTCTATCTAGCAAATATGTACCGTTGAATTCCATTGCTACGTAACTGAGTGTGACTTTTTGAATAGCTTATGCTTTTAGATTTATGCTCTAATTAGTTCTTGTGTTTTTCATATTTTTTGTTTTGTGTTTTTTCTCATATACATCTCACTTTTAAAAAAAATTGAACGATATATATATGTCCTCATTATTTTTGTTTATTATTGTGCAGGTTTTTCTAGATTTTGATTGTATACACACATGACATGGTTATTCATCATCCCTAATGATTATAAAACTATTAGGTAATTTTTCAATGCTCAACAACAACATGTTTTTTTTCATCAACTATGATCTATCCAATTTTTTATGTAAAGTGTTTTATTTTAAAGTTTTTTCCTCCAACATTCTATTCATTTTTTTAAATATTTTATATTTCTTTTGTTAATATTCTATATGCTCTGATTTTATTAATTGGATTTTTTATTTCTCTTACATTAATAATGGTAAAATTTCATTATTTATTTCAGGTGACGCAATTATTCATCCCATATAATTATATGTATATGTTTGGTGAGTTTCCGCTGTTATCAATTTATATTTTTCATCGATTCTTTGTTCAAATCATACGTAAATGTTCTCTTTTTTTTTAATGTCTTTTGTTGTATTTTTCTTTCAATTGATTTATCATCTCGATTATTCGTTACATTTTAATATATTATCAATTCATTTTTTTTTTTTAATATGAGGTGCTCCATTGTTTGTACATCAATACGGGAGACTGACCAAAATCAAGTAAAGACTCAAACACTCCCATCAAATATGCAAATTAGGTTGATGAAGTACGTTGAATCTTTTCATTTTTTACACATAAACCTATTGTTGAGTGTTTTTTTTCGATCTCTTTTTCGCGGAATTTATATTTTAATTGTTCTTATGTTTTTTTTATTTTTTATCTTATTTATTTAACTTTGTATAACTTCTTCAATTATGTCTGATAATATAATTAAACTTATTAGTAAATTTTATATTTTTTTGGTTTTTCATTGATTTTACTTTGTTTTTAAAATATTATTTGCTTATTACTTTAATATTTAAGATTTTAATTTCTAATTTTTAGTATGTAGATAAATATTTCTTTTTTTTTTTTTTTAAATTGGCAAAATTTTCATGAATATTTTTTTATTTATGTAATTGAGCTGGTCTTTTACCATAATTATTTTATTTTCATCAAATTTTAATTTTTTAGATTTTTAAATTATTAAATTTATAAAATAATTTGAATGATAGTTCAGCATAATTTTTATATTATGCTGGTGATTTTTAAATCAAGATGTATCATTTATAGTTCTTTGGTCCTTAATAAATTTATTCTCTATTTATATTTTCATTTTGAGGGTTTTTTTTTTGGTTTTTTTTATCATCAATAGTATTGTATATAAAACATATGTTCTTTCATTTTAGTTTAAATTATATTTTTTGTTGTTGATTTTCTATAATAGTCTATGATTATATATATATATATATATATATATATATATATATATATATATATATATATAATTTTTTTGATTCTAATAATGATATTTTTTTTGTTATCTCTACAAATTATTAAGTTGATTATTTATATTTTATTTTCACATAAATTTAAAATTTTAATTTGAATTCATTAGTACTGCGATATTTTAAAAGAAAATATTTATTTATTTGTTAATGATAGCTAAATTAAAGTTTTAGTATAATCAATTGCCAATTTAATATTTATTATTTTGTAAAAAATATTAATACAAAAGTTCTTATTTATATATATTAGAAAAGATAACAATATTTTTAATAAATATGTGCGTAGCATGGGATGAAATGCTAGAATTTACTATTTTGATATATAAATTGTTTATTTTTTTCTTTTCCATATATTTTAACCTATTAAATTAAAATATGATATTTAATTACATGAATTTTATTTATTTACTATTTATAATAAAAAATACTTAACTTAATATACAATTTAGAATTAAGTATATTAAAGTAATAAATTTGACTTTAGCATAAATCATTTATTATTTATAAAATTTATGTATTGCATAAATTATTTTTCATTCTATATAATTTAATTGTTTATCTTAAAACTGTTTTAGTTTACAAAATTCACACTTATTCGTAAGTTATATTGTATAATACCGTGCATCGCACGGGGCATACGCTAGTATTATTGTATAGAAGTGGTAAATATAAAATTTACATCAAAATAAATATTATTTTCGCCGCGTCATCTCTTCTTCTCTAGATATTTTTCGATTTTGGATTTGGGCCTGGATTTGTCTTTCTTATTTGGGCTTGGGCCGTTTTTTAATACTGCGGGTCTCTTTTTTTTTTTTTTTTTTTTTTTTGAAAGGGATATAATTGATGTTAAGATCTTGCATCTTGGGGTAGCTTCATATTTTAAATTATTTGTGAGTAGTAAAGTTCATTTTAGGGCCGCATTTGGATCCAAATACATTTGAATTTTGTCGGACAAAAATGTTTGATAGATCCTATTCAATTGTATATATCTCGTTAATTAAAATAAAATAAATTAATTAAATATAAAAATTAAAAAGTCTTGATTTGTTGAAATTCAAATCCAACTATTTATAATATTTTTGTTGATTAATGTCTTATAAATAAAACAAAGGGAAAACTGCAATTTTAGTCTCATTAGATTCAAACTATTGCAATAAAGGTTCATTGGTTTGAAGAATTCAAAATACATCCCATTAGATTCTAAAACGTTGCAATAAAAGTCTCATTTGTTTAAAAAATCCAAAATACATCTCATTTGATTCTAAAACCGTTGCAAGACTAGTCCCACCGTTAGTCAACTAACAAAATAATTACGTGTTCCCTTAAAGTCTACCTCCCCCCCCCCCCCCCCCCCTTTTTTTTTTTTGGAAATCACCTTTAAAAAGATATATTTTTTATTTGCACCCATAATTCTCTTAATTTCAATTTTTTTTTTTTTTTGCTCATATTTCTCCTAATTTTCACCTCATTTCTATAGTTTTATTAAAGAGTTCTTTTTTTAAAAAAAAATAATTATTTTCATTCCTATATCTCTTGATTTACACCAAATTTTTCTATCTTTTTATTAAGAGTTTTTTTTTTTTTTCCAATTTCTACTTACTCTTAATAAAAAATAAAAAGAATTTCAAAATTTTCACTGTTTTGATCATTTATAGGGAGGGAATAAAAAATATTGTTTGACACATTTATATGATGCTTTTGATGTGAAAAATGAAAATTTCTTTTTCGATTACTCATAAGAGGACTTATTTATTTATATTTTTTGTCATGAGCATTTTTTATTTTTATTAACAGTATTTTTCTATCATTTTATTAAAGAGTTCTTTTTTTTTTTAAATTAACTATTTCCCCCCTTATAAATTAAAATTATTTGGCACGTAATTATATGATGCTTTTGATGTGAGAAATAAAATTCTCCTTTTGGATTAGTCACAACAGGAGTTATTTATTTCATTGTAATCCATAGTATATTGTAGAATTTTTATTTATTTTTTTTTAAAATACAACAAAAAGATGGAAAATTTTGATAGAACTCAAGAGATGTATGGCAGAAAATAATTATTTTTCAAAAAAAAGAACTCTTTAATAAGAAATGTGGTGGAAATTAGGAGAAAAAATAAAATATTAGAATTAGAAAAAATATGAGTGAAAATAAAATGTTTAGAAGAAAAAAAAGTTGATTTTCCCAAAAAGAAACAGAAGAAAATGGTAGACGCTAACAAAAACATGTAATTATTTTGTTAGTTGATCAAAGGTGAGACTAGTCTTGCAATGTTTTAGAATCAAATGGGATGTATTTTGTATTTTTCAAACCAATGGAACCTTTATTGCAACGTTTTAGAATCATCTAATGGGATGTGTTTTGAAATTTTCAAATTAATGAGACCTTTATTGCAATGGTTTGAATATAATGGGACTAAAATTGCAATTTATATAAATAAAAATAACTAGAATTACATTTCAACCCAATATCAATGTGTTTTTTTTTTTTTTTTTTTGCTTCAATGTTTTTAATAGGACATCTTTCACTTTTTATCTTAAGAAATATGTCTTACTAATAATTTTAAATCAAAAAATGCTAAATGAATATAAGTAAAAATAAAAAATGATTAATTAAAAATGTTTTTTTTTTAATAAATATGATATATTTAAATTTATTTTTTAATATTTTTATCTAAAGAGATAAATTTTATTATTAAATAAGTCGAATCTTTTTTCGAATGTCATATTTTAGATGGTTTTTTTTTTAAGTCTTTCATACCAATTTTTTACTTTTATTCAGATAAGTTTTATTTAGCACATTCCCTTCTTATTAAACAAGATGCAGTTTCGTCTGGCCTAAAATTTTCGAATTTTTTTATCACGTATATTGATTCACTTGCACTTATAATATAAATTACATGCGCCGGTGTTTCTGTCAATTTTTCAAGTTTTGGGATCAAATTTATCAAAAAGTTAAAAAGGTAGAACTCTTTAAAAATTGAGGGATGAAAAAAAAAATCTTCTAAGTTTTATGGGATTAAAAATGTAATTTTCCTATGAATTTTAATCTACCAAGTACGAAAAGAAATCTCAATTTGAATAACTAAATTGACCATAATCAGTACTAAATTGACAATAATCAGTTTTCAAGAATAGAATAACTGGTCGGTTAGAAAGAAAACAGTAAAAGACTATAATTATTATTATTTTTTTTTTACAAAAGACCACAATTATTAATTAAACTCAAGAATCGAGTACCTAAATCGTCATATAATGTATATTTTTCGCCATATGTAATATCTGCCCCATAAAATAGGAAGCAAACTCAAATTATACATATCATCTGGGGAGTGAACTAAAATATTTTTGAACCTAGGGAGCAAAATAAAATTTGACTCCACAATTGGGGATTTTTCCATAATTCCACGTAAATCTTTTCTATTTTACTTCATTGTTGTGTCATGTGTGGGCCTGAATGGCGATTGTAGTCCACAAAAATAATTAATGGGCCTAGCCCAATTAAGTGAAACGTACTCATCATTAATCCACATTGGTTTTCCATATAATTACCATTGCTTGTATATATAAAATATTTATTTTTTTTAAAAAAAGAATGTAGAAATACTATGAAAATCACCTAAGGATAAAATAATTTATTTATTTTTAATTTTTTTTTAGATAATTACCTTTTTTACTAGTGTAATACCATACTAAGCAAATCCGACGTATAATAATTTATTTTTTAATAAGTAAAATATTTTTTAAAATATTGATTATAAACGTGGACGTGGTGTCCCCCCTACAGCACTGCATACCGTCACACCCGACGGGCGTCTGACGCCTATGTATACACGCATAACTAGAGCTGGGCGTTTCGGATCAGGTATCCGATATCCGATCCGATTGGATAAAACCCGATCGGTTCGGATATTTTTTAGAAAATCGGATTTCGGGTCGGATATCCGATACCCTGTGGCGGAGCCACATGTACACGAGGGGGTGCAATTGACCCCCTCAACCATTTTTTTTTAATATATATACATGTAATTTTATGGGATTTTTCATTATTGACCCCCCTCACCAAAGTTAAAATTAATACTAGTGAGGATCAATATAGTAAATTATTAATAATTGAGACCACACAAATAATATATGAGTTATATGTATCCAACTCCCTCATGTTATTCGAAATGGGCGTAAAAACCCTGTGTTATATAAAATCTCATAGAAAATCTTATATTTTTCTTAATTTTGTACAAAAAACCTTATGACCGAATGTTCGGATTCAGCGAATTTTCTTTACAAAAATATTATTTTTGTATCTATATGCATGCTCTCTTAATTTTTATAATTTCAATTTTGCCTCAATGTTCACAAAATTTCTCAAAATAGGTTCTAAAATAATTTATTTTAATATGTAACTTTTTATCCATTAATTTCTATTTAATATATGTTTTCTACCAACTTTTGATTTATGTCTTTCCTTTCATGTTTTGCTTCCAGATAAGAATTTTTGTGGTATATATATATTTCATTTATTTCTTGTATATATCGTTTCCAATATTTTCTATTATATTCTATTATATTTCTTTGCAATTTTTTATTTACATATATTTTTTGTCTAATTTTTGCTTTTATATTCGTGAATAAAGGCAACATGTATGACCCAAACAACATGTAAGGGTTTTTTATGTTTATTTTTATAAAACATAGGATTTTTTATGCTAATTTTTGAAACATAGAGTTTATCTTACATTTTCGGTATTTCACAATGTTTTCTCTCTCTCTCTCTCTCTGTGTGTGTGTGTGTATATATATATATATATATATATATATATATATATGTGAATATATGTGAAAATGCCTAATATGACCCCTCCTAAATCAAATTTCTCTCCGTCGATACCCGATCAAAAATATCGGTTCGGATTCGGGTAGTATTTCACTATCTGAATTATCCGATCGGATACCCGATCTACCCGAAATATTTTAAAAGAAAAAAAAAAGTTATACTACCCTTTGAAACACATCTCTCTCGTTCTCCAGATTTCTCAAATCTCCATAGTGTCTGTCTCTCTTTTTCTTCTCTCACACATTCCTCTCTCTCCGTCCTACAGATCTACATACTCTGTTACACATATGACACACCTCTTGGCTCTCCAGTATGAAGCCGCCGCCTTAGCCCCATCTCAAGGTAAGAAGTTAAACTTCAACCAACTCATCTCTCTCTTCTCTTCTAGTTTTCTTGACAGATCTATTTTGCCACCACCAGATCTGAAATTTAAGTCCAACTCACCACCACCAGATCTGAAATTCCAATGCGACGCATCAACGAGATATGGGCTTGGACATTGCTCCTACTATTTTTGAAATTTTTTGAATGAGATGTTTAAATTTCCCATCCTAACCCTTTTAACTTCTTTGGGCTAGTTAGGGCTTTTGAAGCATAAGAAAAACGAAACCCACTGTGGATGCATTTACACAATATATACATTAAAATTTAGAAAAAAAAAAAAAAAAGAAAATTGACGGGTACCCGAATCCGATCCGATCCGATCGGATACCCGATGATTTCGGGTACCTAACAATCGGACACCCGATTATTTCGGTCCAGATTCGGGTAGCAAAAAATGCTACCCGAAATCCCCGCCCCGCGTCCACCCCCAGCATAACTGCCTCCTTTCTCTCATTTCCACTCTCTATTTTCATTTTTACGCAGTTCGAAGATGATGACCTCCATGCTTGCTCCCACCCGTGGGGCTTCGATATCAAGTTCGACCCTCATTTCAGCTACTCCCAGAGGTAAACTGTTTTCGTCTCCACCTGCTCCCAAACTGCCTCCATCCTCTGCGTTTTCACCAGCTGCCTCGCATACCATACTACATCGTTCTTCACTGAAAATGAAGGGGCCTTGTGACACCCCAATTTCTCGACCGTACAGGTATGCGCACCATGCGTGAGAGTTTTGAGAATTAGGTTTATTTAATTCCTTTTTATTATTTTATTTGCACAACTTAATTTACTTAATTGAATTTCTTGGGGATTATGTGTTTTAATTTCCGAGCATGCCTAAGTGTTCAATTATTTCATAATTGTAAGAATTCTTGATCAATTGTCCTTAGTTGTAACTTTTGGAAAACTTTCGACTTAATTGATAATTGGTGAAGGACTTAATTGTAACTTCCTTGAATTATTAAACTTGATTGCATTCATTTAAATTCCTCAAGGACCAAGTTGCAGTTTTTCCCTTTCTTCCCCATTTTTGATCGATATATGGCTATACACACATATACATACACTTTCATCTCTTTCATTCCACCAAGAGCAAAGCAAGAGCATACCATCCTCTCTGTAACGCCCCAGCTTTCGGCATTTCAGGTATGAACGACACGTGTGCGTTGAGAGTTGTAATTTAAATATTATTTGATCATTTAATTCATTTTCCTATCATGACATAATTTTATAAAAATTATATTCTTGACATTTTATTGAAAATTCATATCATATCATATTTTTCGGATTTATTGAACGTGATTGCTACGTGAATTATTTTCATGAATGTGAGATCTAATTGCATTGGACCTATATATATATCGAATGAATGTTATTGCTTCCGCTTGTTGTTACTCTGTCTTGCTTGTTAATTGGTTTTAAATTGAGGGTACCCGCCTAGCCTTGAGTCATTTTATTGTCTCCCGTTCGCTGTAGCTTTGATTCATGTATGGATTATCCATTTCATATGTGGGTCGGGGCTATAGTGCGGGGGATGTGGTGCCTGGCGTTCCGGGTGCTACATCCTACGGCACTATAGCCCCGACCCACATATGAAATGGATAATCCATACATGAATCAAAGCTACAGCGAACGGGAGACAATAAAATGACTCAAGGCTAGGCGGGTACCCTCAATTTAAAACCAATTAACAAGCAAGACAGAGTAACAACAAGCGGAAACAATAACATTCATTCGATATATATATAGGTCCAATGCAATTAGATCTCACATTCATGAAAATAATTCACGTAGCAATCACGTTCAATAAATCCGAAAAATATGATATGATATGAATTTTCAATAAAATGTCAAGAATATAATTTTTATAAAATTATGTCATGATAGGAAAATGAATTAAATGATCAAATAATATTTAAATTACAACTCTCAACACACACGTGTCGTTCATACCTGAAATGCCGCCTTATTCTTTTCCTGTCACTATCATTAGGTCATTCATGTCCGTCATGGCTTGCATTTTTCTCTGCTACGAGAAGTAACTTCCTCGAGCACAACTGTGAATTTAAGTTTTATGTCTAGTCGTGCTCTCCCAATAAGAAATTTTATCTCAACTCCTTAGACTTTTTCTACCACTTCTCGGATCAAAACACCTCAATTTCTTCAACTTAGCTCCCTCGGTATAAGTGGTTTAATCACGCCACTTGTCTAGTGATAATTCTTACATTTCCTTTGAAGCAAATAGTAGGAATGACAACCTGCTTCTTTCGTTCCCACTTTCGATTCTATTTTCCCAAACCTTGAAAATTTTCATTTCCTTTTTAACCAACCAATGCAACCCAAAATTTCTTCTTTTCTTAATTCCAGCAAGAATCAGTCGGAGTATCACTTGATAGATAAGATGTGGGGAATTCCTATCAAGCAAACACTAAAATGCATGTCGGGTTAGGGTGCCAATGCAATATCACACTTGTAAACAATTAAAGATGCAACACATTGGAACAATTATACAAATTAGAGATGCGCATATAAATAGAGAAATTTAAACAATTAAAGCGATGTATGATGCACGTGCTTATGAATGCACAGAACCTGTCGTGTCAAGTGTAGGTCGAACGGCTCCGTAGGATGTAGCACCCGGAACGCCAGGCACCACATCCCCCGCACTATAGCCCCGACCCACATATGAAATGGATAATCCATACATGAATCAAAGCTACAGCGAACGGGAGACAATAAAATGACTCAAGGCTAGGCGGGTACCCTCAATTTAAAACCAATTAACAAGCAAGACAGAGTAACAACAAGCGGAAGCAATAACATTCATTCGATATATATATAGGTCCAATGCAATTAGATCTCACATTCATGAAAATAATTCACGTAGCAATCACGTTCAATAAATCCGAAAAATATGATATGATATGAATTTTCAATAAAATGTCAAGAATATAATTTTTATAAAATTATGTCATGATAGGAAAATGAATTAAATGATCAAATAATATTTAAATTACAACTCTCAACGCACACGTGTCGTTCATACCTGAAATGCCGAAAGCTGGGGCGTTACAATCCTCCCTCCTTATAAGAATCTGGTCCCCAGATTCACTGATCGGAAGGGAACAACTCTGGATGGAACCTTCTCATTTTGTCTTCAGTCTCCCACGTGGCTTCTTCGGTCTTATCACTTCTCCAAAGAACCTTAACCATGGGAATCCTCCGGTTTCTTAATTCCTGAAACTTCTTATCCAAGATCCTAACCGGTTTCTGAACAAAGGTAAGACTCGGTTCCAATTCCACTTCTTCAACAGGAATGATCTCGGTTTCATCGGGGTAGTATTTCCTCAGCTGAGACACGTGAAATACGTTATGAATCCCCGTAAGACTCGGTGGTAGGTCCAATCTATAAGCAACTTCTCCAATTCTTTCCAAAATCTCATAAGGACCTAAATAACGAGGTTTAAGTATCAAATAACAATGCAAGACCCTCAAATTGACAATTAGTTCCTATGCCGTGCGACCTAGACTCACAAGACTCGACACTAGAGACCCGGTTTTGCAACCGAGCTCTGATACCACCGTGGGATGTAGCACCCGGAACGCCAGGCACCACATCCCCCGCACTATAGCCCCGACCCACATATGAAATGGATAATCCATACATGAATCAAAGCTACAGCGAACGGGAGACAATAAAATGACTCAAGGCTAGGCGGGTACCCTCAATTTAAAACCAATTAACAAGCAAGATAGAGTAACAACAAGCGGAAGCAATAACATTCATTCGATATATATATAGGTCCAATGCAATTAGATCTCACATTCATGAAAATAATTCACGTAGCAATCACGTTCAATAAATCCGAAAAATATGATATGATATGAATTTTCAATAAAATGTCAAGAATATAATTTTTATAAAATTATGTCATGATAGGAAAATGAATTAAATGATCAAATAATATTTAAATTACAACTCTCAACGCACACGTGTCGTTCATACCTGAAATGCCGAAAGCTGGGGCGTTACACTCTCCCTCTCTTCTCTTCAAGTTCGAACCAACCAAGGAGAAAAGAAAGACCAAAGATTTCCTTTATTTTCATCAAGTATTTGAGCTCCAAGACTTCATCCTCTATCTTTTCCTCCATCTCCTTCATTCAAGGTAAGAGCATGCTTATATATATGTCATGAATCTTTGAGTTATGATTAGGGCTTCATGGATTCTTGGATGCCTTGAGTATATATGAAGTAGAAGTGTGATCTTGGATTTATTTCATACATTTATATCATGATTTGGTTGAGTTGGAGCTTGGTTGAACACATTTCTTGTATGAGGGTTTCATGAATGAGTTCGGTTGGATTTGAGCAGGTTTCCTTAGATTAAATGAAGCCTAATTGAGATATATGATGCATATATATGTTTCCTTACGTTATTTGGTAGAATCCATGGGTTATATTGGTGTTTAGTTGTTTTTGGGGAGTTTGGTTCGAACTAGAAGCCATGGAGATGTGTTGTTGTTGTTGCTGCTGCGTGAAGAAGGAAAAACAGGGGATGCATTTCTGCCAGGGGTAACGCCCGCTACCCCTGGCAGAAATGCATCCCCTGTTTTTCCTTCTTCACGCAGCGCCCGTTACCCCATATTACACTGGAAGGAGGTAACGTCCGTTACCTTTTTTAGAATTTAGGATGCCTGCCTCGATTAACGCCTGTTACCATTTTGTACTACGGGCCCATTACCTTCATTCTTTTCTAAGAGGAGTTTGTCTCCCCCCATTAACGGCCGTTACGGCTTTTGCTCTTGCGTTACTTCCCATGCTGTTATATTGATTTTTGGTGTTTTATGTAATTAACCTTGTTTCGTTTATGCTTTGATTGAGCCTTATTTACGTGTGATATAATTGATCAATTATACATTAATTCTTACCTTGTTTTGTACTTTATCATGATTTAATTCATATTAACGCATGAGTGGAACATCAATTAGTCATGAGAACTTGTTCATGATATAAATTAACCTCATTTTATTTGGTTATTATGAGTCGTACTTCGTTCATTTTGAGTCGAGTCTCACTCGTGTCCTGTTTTTTTTGTCCAGAGAGTTCTCAGGAGGACGTCGAGCCTATCAAGTAGGGTTCGGGGAATCTGTTTGCCTCTTTTTGGTTCGATACAGGTGAGGAGTTGTTAGGATAAACTATAAAAACCCTACAACCTCTCTATGTGTAATTTGACCAAGAACCTATTATATCTATACTTGTTTTCAAATGCCAAATGTTTTCAAATGCACCTAAATCTTGATCCTGCCCTGTTTTGGCAAGAACTTTACACTTCCTGGGGCCCAGGGGCTTGTGTATTGAGGAAACCAGGAAAGCATGGGCTGACGGCCACCTCTTGCATGAGTCCCATCATTTTTGGAGCAGCCCGGATGTCCATCAGGAGGTTTAATGGACCGATGGCATTTCAGTTAATGGGATTCATGTACCCATTGATCACCTTGTCCTGGGTGGTAAGGGCTAGCTACCCGAGCCACCAACCCGGAGGAAAAAGGAGTACCTGTGCACTTAAACCTGATTCTATATCAAGTGAAACTTAATAACTGTGTGATCACCTAATAATCACCTTGTACACTAAAGGAGAAAGGTTGGAGATTGCTCACTCGCCGAGCCACTTGATCACTTGCCAAAAATGAATTTGTTAAGTTGTAATTCCATACATTGAAAGACACATATTTTACTTTTCTTCTGAAAACCTTGTATGGAATTATGGCTCGCATGACTTTACCGCTTTATATATCTTATTTATGCCATTCACTCAGTCTTGTAGAGACTAACCCCTCCCTTGTTTGTCCCTCAGGTTTCCTTGCAGGCGTAGCTAGGCGGGAAATTGCATTAGCTTTTGTAATTTTATGTCTAGCTTGTGTCCCACTTCATGGCTTGTACCACACACTTATGGTTATATATACTTTTGCTTTATATATCCAGAGGCCGTGTAGGCCAAATACTTTGCTCTTGTTTTGGAATTATCCTGGTGACTTGAAGGTTGTATATATGTATTGATCGTTTTGGTAATTAAGCTTCTGCATTTCCTGCTTATACTCGTGTTTATATTTTTTGGAGATTTGAATTGTTGGTACAGGGTTAGCCTCCCGCCTAGCCAGGGTCCGTGTCGTGTCCCCGTTCGTTAGGATTGGGCTTGTATGCGGAGTATATTCGTATATGAGCTTGGTTTTAGTGCAGGGGATGTGGGGCCCGTGCTAGGGCGTCACAGGCCTCAGCCAGAGGCGAGTCCAGGATCGTTAGACAGCGGGGTAAAAAAAATTCACTCTAAATAAAATAAAAATATTTTTGAAAAAATAAAATACTTTATTTGAAATAATTTTTTTAATTGTCCTCTACTATTGTTTATAGGGGTAAAAAAAAATTTATCATCTAACTATAGCCGTTTTTACACTTTTTTGGGCCGAACTAATTTCGTTATAAATCGTCATTCATACTTTGCGTTTTTTATAAACCATTATCCTTACTTCACATTATTTATTAAAAAAAAAAATCTATGAATGAGTTTTAGTGGTTTTGATAGCCTAGATACTAAATACATGCGACGCTGCAAACTTGTTGTTTTTTCTTTATAAAAAACGTAGGATTGTTCACTCACATATATTTTTTCTTCTTTTAACCAGGTGTTTTTTCCGTTTATGCACATACACAAGAAATAGAAATCACATTTTTTAGATCCTCTAATTATTTATAAATTCTTTTTTTCCTCTAAATATTGATCATATATCATATTTTTTCAAAATTTCCAAACTCTAAACTTGATCTCACTCACAATTTTTTATTATGGTCCTAATTTGGCTAATTAATTCAACCCTGCTATATTTTTGAAACATCTTAAAAGAAATCATGCTTGACAAATTTTCGTGTCCTGATACTGATCACTTTGTAGAAGTGCAATTAAAAAAAATAGAATTTTAATTTTCAATAAGTAAAAATATCATAGAACATTTAGTGTAATAAGAAATACATGGTGTTGATTAGGGCTGTAAATTGATATCCAAAAATCCGATATTCGTCCGCATCCGAATCCGTTTAAAGAGTATATTATTCGAATTCGCTTAAAGAGGATATTATCTATATCCGATTATAGACATCCGAATAATAAATGGATAAGGATATGGTAATCACACATTCGATCTGTTTAACATCCGATCCGTGTAAATATCCGTTATCCGTAATCTGTATCCGATAAATAATATATTATATTAAAAATATATATAAACACACATGTTTTTTCTTAAAGTACATACACATATGTGTGTTTACATGTATATTATATTATTCTTCTCTCTATATTTAACAAAGTAAGATAAATTACATATAGTATATTATTGATTAAATTTTTATATTTCCAAATCAATTATATAAAAAATTTATAATCCATCACACTGCATCTCTATATTCACTCAGAAAAATAAAAATGATATATATGAAGAGCCTTCTTGCAGCAAAGGGAGGAGTAATTGGAGCAGGAATAATAGGTCAAACAAGAGGAGTAACAGGCTTGAGCAATCCAAATCCAAAGGTAGTAGTATCCAATCTTCCGGCAGGATCCAATGATGGTTTGATCCCTTGGCATTCTTCTACATGGCCCTACAAAGCTGTAGCATCCATGTATAGCTTCCTATTACACTTAGGACATGTAATAGGGTCGGCGTTGTTATGATGGTATGTAGACTGCCACACTGCTTCAAAGTCACAGCCACCCTAAGAATAAGAACAAACTAAGTTAAATATGAAAAGGAAAAAAACAAAAATTAGATTATCTAATGTACTTACCTTGCCTCCATTGCAAAACTGGAGGTGTTGCAATATGTCGAGCGGCCATTGCAGGTAATCCGTGCAAAAAGGGCAAATGATTGGAGATGGTTGGGTGGTATAGTTCCATGCCTCTATTTCGGGTCTCTGAACACGAACTATCTCAAAGAGGAAGATTCTAGGTTTCTTTCCTCTCCTCTGGGAGATAAGGTAATCCCAAGGGAGAGGTAAAACAAGAATCCTAGGTGTTCTTCTCTTTGTCTTTGGCTTAGTAATCTGTGAACATAAACATACATCTCATACTAACTGAACATATTTCATACTAACTGACTTCATAACACACATTTCATAAACTAACTTCAATCCTAATTAAGAATTATATGATAAACTGAACATCTCATAACACACATTTCATAAACTAACTTCATAAGTCGATTTCTAATTACCTTCTTCGCAGTAGAAGAATCCACATCAGAATTGGTCTTCTTCACAGCAGAATCAACAGAATTGAGCATAAACAAACTTCACACAAACAAATAACAATTCATGAACCATCAACAGCTTAAAAGTATAACATGATTGCATGAAACAAAGAATCAAAGAATCAACGATCAATAGCTTAAAGAAAAAGAAAATATACAGCTTTATCTAGCTAGATATTGAGCCGCATTCTCCAATCATCCAAAGTACTATAACTCTGCTTAAGCAATTCTCCAATCATCTAAAGTACTATAACTCTGCTAAAGTAAATCCACAAGCGTTGCATGTTTAAAGACAATAATTGATTTGGTGAAGAATAAAGAATTTTTTTTTTGAAACAGTGAAGAATAAAGAATTTAAATGACATGTTTTAACACCAAAATTACTAAATGGCCGCCGAAACCGCTAAAAGGTCTCTAAAACCACTAAAAATCTGTTAGAAATGGTAGATTGTAAAAACGCAAAGTAGGGAAGATGGTTTAAATGAAACATAATTCAGTGGGATAGTGTAAAAACAACTATAGTCCGACTGACAATTTTTTCACCCCTTTTTCGTATTTTGAAACGACACTATAATTTTATTATTACTTATTGTACTAAATACATCTTTTTTAGTATATGCAACTAAACAATCATTAATAAATTGATCAATACGGTATATTCTTTTCCAATCTCTAACAATGTCTTATGAAATTGAAAAAAACTACAAAATGTATATTTTTTAAAGTGTTTTAACATTTAGAAAATCATTAAATAAGTTTTTATTTTTATTTTTGGTCCATGATTTTTTTTTAAAATTTTATACAAAATTTTAAAATTTTAGGGGTTAATATAATTTTTTCTTATTTTTAAAATAACAAATTAAAATTTATATAAAATATATATAACTAAATTTTCTTTTCGACCCCACTTCCCATAATGTAGCCTCAGCCGCCTAAGGTTTAATCGTTTAATTTGTCTTCTCTGTTCTTGATGTTCAGTTGTATTTATGTTTTGATGATTATTGTGTTGTTTTGGTTGTAAAATGTTGTTGTTTTCTGTTGTTATTCTGATCTTTATATGTATTATTCTAGTTTTATGATCGTTGTTCATAGTTTTCTGAAAATCTACCATGCTGACGCTGTTAATGGTTTAATCTGTTTTCTGTTTTTTCTGATCTTCTTCTAGTAATTTGGGTTGTTGTTTTCTCTAATCTCAGAAAATCATCGGTTATCAGTAATGTTGATCAACTAATTCTCTTGAATGGAAACTTTAAATTACCACAGGGTCTGCAATTGAGGTGGAGCAGACTTGAGGCTGTGAATAAGGCAGAACAGGTGGATTTGATTTATTTATAAATGTATTTATGCTTAAATTTTATATTGTGATTATTTATGCAAATTAATTCTGATAATGTCAGGTTACTACTGTTACTGTACCTGATTTTGCACCAACCAAGGTCTGGTCGCAGCCGAAGGTGTCGGGCACCCCCGGACCAGATGACAGCTCCGGTAAACCTCCATTTTGGTCTTTGGTGCTTATCGGATTTCTGATTGGTTGTCTGCTATACTATTGGGTTATTGGGAAGATTCCAGGGCATTTGGGTGCTGGTTTCATACTGTTCGTGAGCAGGGGCGACTTCAGGATCGTTAGACAGTGAGGTGAAAAAAATTTCACTCTAAATAAAATAAATAAGTTTTTGAAAAAATGAAATACTTTATTTGAAATATTTTTTTTCAACTGTCCTCTACTATTGTTCATAGAGGTTAAAAAAATTTACCATCCAAACTATAGCCGTTTTTACACTTCTTCACCCGAACTAAGTTTCGTTGCAAACCATCATTCTTACTTTGCGTTCTTTTATAAATCGTCATCCTTACTTCGCTTTTTTTTTAAAAAAAAAAGAAAAATATTTGAATGGGTTTTAGTGGTTTTGATAGCCTAAATAATAAACACATGCGATCACATGACTTCACTAAGAGAAAACTTGTTATTTGGTCAATTAATTCAAACCTATTTGAAACATCTTAAAAAAAAAAAAACATACTTGACAAATTTTCGTGTCCTGATACTCACTTTGTAGAAGTACAATTAAAAAATAAAATGTGGGATATGGTTTGAAGATTTTGAAGAAGAAGATTGTCAGATATGAATATGAAAAAAAAAATATATATATATTGGAGAAAAATTTTTGACGAAGAAAATTTGATCTTAAAAAAAAATTGGATGAAAAATTGGATAAGAAGAAAAATAAGATAAAAAAAAAAAGAGATAGTAATTGATTTATTGAAAAAAATATATATTTTTTAAACAGTGAAGAATAAAGAATTTAAATGACATGTTTGACCACCAAAACCACTAAATGGCCGTCGAAACCACTAAAAGGCCTCCAAAACCACTAAAAATCAGTCGGAGATGGTTAGTTGTAAAAATCGTTAAGTAGGGAAGACAGTTTGCAACGAAACATAGTCCGGTAGAAAAGTGTAAAAACAACTATAGTTCGGCTAACAAATTTTTTTACCCTTTATGAAATTGAAAAAATATATGAAATTAATGTATATTTATTAGAGTGTTTTAATATTTAGAAAATCATTAAATAAGTTTTTGTTTTTATTTTTGGGCCATGAATTTTTTTTTTAAAAATTTTACACACAATTTTAAAATTTTAGGGATCAATATAATTTTTTCTTATTTTATGTGGGGCCAACATACCTATTTTTAAAATAATAAATTAAAATTTACATAAAATATATATAATTAAATTTTCTTTTAGTGGGGTCAATTGACCCCATTTCTCATAATGTAGCGTCGCCCTTGTTCGTGAGCTGCACCGTTGCTTGGCTTCTTCACCTTGGGAAATTCATATGAGCGGTGTCACGCTTTTATTCTCATGGATTGATCCATTTCTTGACTGTCTGTTTGTGTTCTGTTTTTCTACAACCTCGTTCAATTTACTTGTTGTTTTGGATGCTCTGTTTTTGGAATGTTTGTGTTCTGTTTTTGTCATGGATGGATCCATGCAACCTCGTTCAATTTACTTGTGGCTTTGGATGCTCTGTTTTTTTTCCCAATTATGGCCTTCTAATAGGGTGCAAACAAACTGAGTTGGCTCACAAGCCCAATGAAGCCGGCTCAATGAACAGGCTCATTGTAGGCTCAAACTCAAACCTTTTATTTTTTGTTAGCTGGGTTTTGCAAGCCAGAATATTAGAATTTTAGAAAAATACATTATTATTATTATTAGAAAGCGTTTGATATGATAGATGAACTTTTATGACTTAATCTTAATTGGGTTAAGTATAGATAGGATGATTTAATATTTTGTTTGATACCAGTTATTAGAAAAATCATACTATATCTATTTTCTGTTTGATAGATAAGATTAGTTAAAAACTTTATGTATAATTACTATTTTGCCCTTGTTTTAGTCTTGCACATATCCAGACCTTATTTCAAATTAAGTACCAATTTTATGTTGAATAAATGCACAGCTTCAATTTTCAAAATATATTTGTCATATATTAAAACTTAAATACATCAAAGTAATGGTTGTGATGGTTTATTACATTGCCAATACATTGTCAAGTATCGAAAGGTAACATCCTCATCTTCTATTACAATTTCTAGCATAACTAATTTGTAATCCTACAAACTAAAGAGAAAAACGTCGGAAAAAAAAAAGTAAGTGTTGGTTTATAGAAGTACTCGAGAAATTAATCTTCATACTTCCATTTCACATTGAAGTTCATAAGGTGAAAAACCTTCTAAGTGGTTCGACCGTCTTCGGGCACCCTTAAGCCCAATCCTTATCAATTGAATCTACACAACAAAAGGGTCCCACATTTTAATACTGTTTGATGCAATAATGCCTTCTTTAGAATCACAACAAACAAGTACCATGGAGAAGAAATTGGATTTCCCTATAATTTCAAATCACAATTTTAGAATTCAAACAAGTCATAAAGTGCTAACAAGCATCCATTGTGTTATACACGATTACACTCAAACCAATTTCACTAATTTACATCTCAAACTCAGATGTATTATCATGTGCAATAAAGAATTTTCGATAAAACCATTTATCAATGGACTTCCACACTCTATAGTCTATATGCATCTATTTCAGTCAAGAAATTGTTGAGGGATATTCTTTCAATTATCACAAAGCTTACACCAAAATGAACCTTGACAAATAAACTGAAGTTGAGACTTTTTGACCAACACAGCACAAGAGACAAGTCAGTATAAACTCTATCTACTCAATTCCACAATAACTAACCATGCTCTTTTTACAATTTCACACTTGCGGAAGCATTTGCATATCCATCCTTGATCACCAAAACTTACCAACTCTGGAGAAAACCTCCGACAAAAACATTGTTACTAAGTCAAAGGCTTCAAATCTCATTAATTAAAAGTAAGATACATTACAATAAACATTAGGGCGAATTACATACGGGTCCCTAAGGTTTGGCCTAATTACACAGCGGTCCACGTATCTTTGGATTTTACATACAGGTCCCTAAGGTTTGATTCCGTTAGAGGTCCCTAGGGTTCCGTTAGAATTTTGACCAAAATGACCAAAATGCCCCCAAGGACTGGATTGTAATTAGGCCAAACTTCAGGGACCCGTATGTAATTATGTTTAAATTATATTAAAAAATTAGTATTTATAATTAAATATATATGTAATTATGCATATTTTATATAAATTAATCTGTATTTTATAATTAATAAACAATATTAGTATTAATTAAAAGTATTAACTTTAAATATTTTAAATTTTAGAACTTGTGATCTCTAATTGTATGTGTATGCATTTTGAAAACAATTTATATTTAAATTAATTAAAAGTATTGATATAATATTAGTATATTTTTTTCAAAAAAAATATAATATTAGTATTATTAGTATTTAATAAATAATCATAGAGATAATATCAATAAGATGAGCATTTAATGACTAGTTGAAGTGTTTCTGTAATAATTAACAATATTAGTATATATTAAAATTAATAATAATTTATATTTAATCATTAATTAAAAATATTTATATAATATTAGCAAGATTAGTATTTACTAAATCAATAAAAATTAGTAATTATGTATATTAATTATAAATACTAATTTTTTAATATAACTTAAACATAATTACATACTGGTCCCTGAGATTTGGCCTAATTACAATCCAGTCCTTGGGGGTTGGGGGCATTTTGGTCATTTTGGTCAAAATTCTAACGGAGCCCTAGGGACCTCTAACGGAATCAAACCTTAGGGACTGTCATGTAAAATCCAAAATTATGTGGACCGCTGTGTAATTAGGCCATACCCGAGGAACCCGTATGTAATTCGCCCTAAACATTAATATAAAACTTACAGCAAATTCCTCTACTCAAGCCACCGGATGTGCCATCAAAACCCAATTTATACCTTAGATCTCCTCAAAGGTTTCCAGTTTTCGGAATCTGCAATGGCTTTGACCTAACCAGCGTGCTTAGGTTTTGGGACCAGAAGCGTTGCCGTCCTAGGCGGTAGTCGTGCCTGCAACCACCTGAGTTTCTCACATTTACAAATTCCAAATTTGTATTCGCTTGCTTGTTGTGCTCCGTCATTCCGTCACTGCAAACTTGGAATTTGTAAACTTGAGATCTTCACCATCTCGATCCGCTTCCAACCGCCGACTGAGGCTCCGCTAGAGCCGCTTCACTGGGAATTAGAAACAATCAATTGAAGAGGAATGCGAACTGGAGAGAACATGATTTGGGGGCATTCTTTACTTCGCGTGGGTTCAATGAAGGGACTGTGTAGTCTGTATTTGAGGAGAGGAGAGGAGAGGGCAAGATTGACAAGTGGCAACAAATTTTTTGGGAATTTAATCGCCTGAGATTCAGAACAGAGGTTAATCTGTGAATAGTGACTGAACAGTGCGGGCTTTCCATACCAACTATCAAACACTATACAGGATAAAGAACTAGGAGAAGATAGCCCATCCCATTCAAGCAGCAGCAAACTCGTACCATGCAGCCATGAATTATGTGAATGGGACCTAATTGTAAATCACCAACAGGGCATTGCCCTTAAACCGTGAATTATATCTCTGAACATACATCAAGCTCGGGATTTCTTTTCGAGGATCAATTGCATTTAGAATCAATTGGTGGGAACAAACAACGAAGCTCTGTCCACGCCGACATAATTCTAAGGTACTTTTGTCTTCTTCCACAGCTGCAATTAAATTTAATCTTAATCATAGCAAGAAAAAATAACAAATTGAGAGTTAAGGGAATATTTATTCAGATTATTTTTAGTATGTGTTGTTTCTTGGAGATTATAGCTTGAATTTGTAATCTTTCGAGCTACTAATGAAATCCTAGATTTATTTGAATATTTATTTGATTTTTGGGAGTAAAAGCATCTGCATTTTACAGTTCATCAAGAATTGGGCATTTTTCTGTTTAATTACTGAACGAATTGTACAATTATGCTGAATTGCTTAGTTACGTGTTATTGGTTCTATGGAGAAATCTCATGTTCCTTGGCATAGCAATGATTATGGTAATTTCTCAAATTTTTTTGGCGGCTGCTTGTGGAGAAATCAAGCATGCTAGCCAGTGAAAAAGGAAACTGTGAGAGATGACAATGATACAGAACAGTATGAATGTCGGGATTTAAAGTTACAAAAGCTCGATCTCATCCTGATGATGTAACCTGAATTGTGATTATAAAGTGAAACATTGTCGCGTAACGAATATGAAAGATAGCCGTATAAAACAACATAGCGGGAAGAGAAAAATGATTTCATTTGCGTTTTTCCCGCGACCAATAGTATCTGTTTGTGTTAAGAAATAAATGTTGTTCGTTTACTTAAACGGTTGATATGATATCATTGATAATATGAAACTATCGCCACGTGGTTTATACGTCATGATTTCCTACGGTTGGTCGATGAAGAAACATAAATTTTGTTTTTCTTATTTGTTTTGAAAATAAGATACACTGGCCTACGCAATACATGGTAATTAACTAATTATTGACTTCAGGGGGTGTTTGGCAGAGCTATAAGCTATTCCAAACAGCTTATAAGCTATATAGAAGCTTATAAGTACTTTAATTAAGAGTTTGACAATTTTTTTTTTCTATTAAGAGAGCTTAAAAGATGTCAAAATAAGATGCCAGGAGCTTATAAGATCCTTTAACTATTGCGATATTATATGCATATATATTTTTATGATTAGTTAGTTCTATGAAAATGCAATAGCTGATGGTCTGTGTGATATGTGGTTTTTCCAGGCTGCACTATGCGTGGATTGATATTGGCACTCCAAACAATTCTTTTCTCGTTGCTTTGGATACCGGAAGTGATATGTTTTGGGTTCCTTGTGATTGCATAGAGTGTGCTCCCCTCACTTTAAGTCATTATACCATGCTGGTATGCTATCAAGTTCCACTGTCTCTTTGTGTCTTACGTTGCCCTCCATTGCTACTTTATCCAATTATACAGACATCCGTCTTAGTTTTAAATTACAGATACTTTGTACCTTATTTCCACCTTACATTTATCCCCTTCTGTTTGATTATTACGTATTGCTAAAATGATATTATAATTCAACTATAGTCGACTTTTCAACTCATTTGATTCACTTTCAGAATAATAATTCAAACTCGTTGAGAATTTTTTGTCCTTCTGATTAAATTTCGACAAAAGGGGTTATCTGTAATTTTAAAACTGTGAGGGGAAGTTTGTGTAGTTAACATGGTTTGGTGAGAAAGATTATCATTTACTATGCAGGATAAAGAACTAGGAAAATATAGCCCATCCCATTCAAGCAGCAGCAAACTCGTACCATGCAGCCTTGAATTATGTGAAATGGGACCTAATTGTAAATCACCAACAGGGCATTGCCCTTAAACCGTGAATTATATCTCTGAACATACATCAAGCTCGGGATTTCTTTTCGAGGATCAATTGCATTTAGAATCAATTGGTGGGAAGTGGGAACAAACAACGAAGCTCTGTCCACGCCGACATAATTCTAGGGTACTTTTGTCGAAAATTTTCCCTTAACTCTCAATTTGTTATTTTTTCTTGCTATGATTAAGATTAAATTTAATTGCAGCTGGGCAGACAAAAGGGTGAGTATTTGGACGGTATTGCCCCTGACGGTGTTATGGGATTGGGGCCTGGAGAGATTTCAGTTCCAAGTTTGCTTGCTAAATCTGGACTCCTTCCACATTCGTTCTCATTTTGCTATGATAAGAGTTATTCTGGTAGAGTCTACTTTGGGGACGAAGGGCCGACATCTCAAAGATCTACTACTTTTTTACAATTAAAAGGAAATTCGTAAGTTTTGGCCTTTTATTTGATTTCAAGTTTAAGCCATTTTGTCGGAGAAATTAAACTAAATTCCACCCTAACAGCTTAAGCTTTCATATATGAGGAGGTCATCTGTTGTGCATGTTACTTCAACAATATCTGTATCTTCTACTTCAATCACTTTTTCTTTCAATTTGTAGCGCTGCCTATATCGTTGAAGTGCAAACTTACTGTGTCTGAAGTTCGTGTCTTAAACTTACTGGAAACCAAGCACAAGTTGACACTGGCTCATCGTTCACATATCTGCCAAGCGAGAACTATGAACATCTTACAACTGAGGTTTCCATCGAAAACTAAAATTTACACAATTCATTACTTCAATCAAAATTTCGATTTCGAATTTTGAAATATCTTTGCTTTGTTCAGTTTCACAGACAAGCTAAAGCTCCAAGAATTACCGTGCAAGAATTTGAATACTGTTATAAGGCTCAGTAGCTGCACTTCCTTAGCTGTTTGAATCCGTTTCCTTTCTTATTTAATTGCTTTATTGGCTCGCTCTTTTTATAGCTGATTTTTACTACTCTAATACAAATTGCTCAATATGTCGAGAATCCCCAGCATTAAAATTGTATTCGACGTGAATCAAAGCTTTGTAGCTGAAAATCCCATGTTCCATATTGCTGATGATCAGGTGGTTATTCATATTATACTGAAAAAAAAAAAAATTCATTTAACATATATATATACTTGCCAAATCTAAATTATGTCTTAATTTATCTAAATATGCTTAGTTATTCTTGAAACAGTAAAAAACTGATTGATTGAAGCCATATGTCTTGATTGTTCGCTCATATGCTAATCTCGTCATCTTCATCCATTTTCATGTTCATTTTGTGATTTCATGTTGATGTTGAAGGGATATGTTGTTTGTTTTAGACATGTTTGTGTTTGGTTGTAATGGTTTGTGTCATTGTCAGGTTGAGAAATTGAAGAACTTATATCTGTTTAATTGTTTGTTGTAATGCTGTGATGAATTCTAGCTTGTTGACTTGTTGTAATGGTTTAATTGTTTTGCTGTAATGTTAAGTTTAATTTTAATTTTGTCATTCGAATTCTTTAGCTCTATGTTCGAATGTTATAATGGTTCAGTTTGTTGTGTAATATTAGCTCTTTGTCGTAACAGTCTAACAGAAATATTTCCTATCCAGGTTTTCATATACATATATATTTTGGAGTCCAGTTTTCGGCGGAAAATTGAAACCAAACCGAAAGCTTTCGGTTAAAATTGAACTGAACTGAAAGAGGTTCGTTCCGGTTCCAATTTTGATTTTCCAAAACCGAATGGTTCAGTTAATTCAATTATGCTGTCGAAATGAGCCTGTGTAAGAACTCTTGTTTCTTGATGAGTGAGTGAGATTCTTCCGAGCTAATTCATCTCTTTGTTGACATGACCTGAAGCTGAAAGTGGTAGGTTGATGGTGATTAAATGATCTTTTGGGATGTTTTGTAGTATCATTCATCTGGAGAGTTTGTCGATACAATCTGTAAGATAAGGCCTGACGACAGCCAGCACCTTTACTTGCCATTCATACAAGAATCTAAACCAAAAAAAAACAGAAAAAAGGATGAATTCAATTAAATGTAATAAATAAAAATAATAATATGCAATTTGAAACCATCCAAACATGATTGTTTGAGCATGCACCAGAGTTTGAGTATTCTTCAAAAATCATTGCTAAACGAAATATTGGTACCGGTGCGTCATATATGGTTTACCAATTAAGGATGCAACCGTCGAATTTTTATAAATCAGATTGCAAAGTTCAAAAATCGCGATAGTTCAGGAAGCCCGAAATATTTATCCCTATAAAATATCAGGTTCAACCATTTCTATAACGCCCAAACATGTCTTCCAGGTATGCGCGCCACACGTGTGAGTTTGAGAGTTAGAATTTTCTTGCATGTTTATTTGAATAATATGCTTATGTAATTTAAATGCTTAAATAAGTATCCTGATTTAATTTCTTTCATCTCATTTCATAATTCATACATTTCATAAGCATACAATATTTTATATATATAAATATATATATATATATGTATATGTATATATACTTAAAACTAATTTCCTAAAATAGGTGACATTATACATACATATACATATATATATATATATGTATATGTATATATACTTAAAACTAATTTCCTAAAATAGGTGACATTATACATACATATATATATATATATACCAATAAAGCATATGTAATTATATATACATATATAATATACCTAATATTTACTTTTACTTTATACATATAAGTTATATATCTATAACATTATATCAAATATACACACACACACAAGAACACACACTAAATCTCTAACTCACACACACAACCCTTGCTCTCATTCTCACCACACACACACACTCTTGATTCAAGCAAGCAAGAAGAAGAAGGAGAAGAAGTAATTTAGAAGGAATCATCATCTTCATCATAACATCATCACCATTTCATCCTTCTTTCTTCCTTTCTTTCAAGGTTGGTTATATATTTATATATGTATGTGTGTGTGTATGTGGGTTTGTTAGAATTTGGGATTTGAGTGTGATTCTTGATTGTAACTTTGTGAGTTTGCATAGTTACACGAGAATCCATGAATTTATTTACTCTTATGCCTTGGGTTGTTGGTGCATTTATTGTTATGACATGAATGAGGGTTTTATGTGTTGAATTTTGAATGATTTAAGTGCCCAAATATGTGTTATATGTTGTACAATTGAGATATGATGTGTGCATAAGTGTTATGAACATGTTGAGACCTGATTTTTGCAGCTTAGTTGGTACTTTGTGTTGATTTTGTGTTGTGTACGTTGCTGCCCTGTTGCTGCTCTTTTTTCTGGGTTTCGGACTTGAATCCACGACCGTGGATTTTTCCTTTGAAAGAAATCTACGGGTGTGGATTTGAAGCAGGGAGTTGAAAATTTTTTCTGACCAAAATCCAAATCCACGGCCATGGATTTCCTGCATCAGCTCCCGGCATTTTGAATCTCGTTTTCTCGTTTTCCTTTGTTTGTTTGATCCCCTCTCACCTCTTTTATGATTCCTATGCTTTATTAACATGTATGCTTATGTGTTATGATCATTATATGAAGTTATGGATTGATTTGATATGAAACGTGCAAGATATGAAGTGAATGAACATTTTCATAAATTGTTAACATCAATATCTCATATCATACCACCTCATAAACATGCCGTTCATTGATTATTTGGTTCTTAAGTCTAGAGTCTTATGTACACTTGTATTTCTTGCACAGAGCTCGATCCGGTTATCGAGGAGCAGGGTCCGTAGTCTTCTCATTTCTTCTCTCTTTTGTTAAGGTGAAGTTTTAATTCTAGTTAATAGAACCCATAATAACTTGTGTGATTACTTAAGCCAAAATGTAATAGCTATATGTATACCTTGGCAAATGATCACTTATGCAAAGGTTTTCAAATGTTTTTATGAAAATGTTTTAGCGAGAATCATGCACATGTTATTGGGCCCCGGGAAAATGTGTGAATGGAGACCGATAGGGCATCGGGCCATCGGATAAGCCATTGCATATAGTACCATTTGAGAATATCTCACGCGATCGTGTAGTGTGGAAGGTGAGATATTCTTGAGCCGGTGGTTAACCCATCGAAAGAGCGGGTAGGAGTCATGATCCCCCGTCTCGATATTGTCTCATGAGGTGGTTTCGGCCTTGCAAACCCTTCCACCGCCCTGGAAGAAGAAGGATGGAAAACTATGAATATTTCTGATGACTATGATTATGATTATGATATAAATATTATGGTGATGTTATGCATGAACGCTTAATCAAGTTTTATGCACACAATATGGAAGTAAGGTTGGAGAATTGCCCACTCATCGGGCCACGTTAAGTTATGATTTGACAAGTAATAATATGATATCCGTAATTCTGAGCGATGCCTTGTTTAAACTACCCACTTGGGATATTCTTAAACTTTACTCGGAGTTAGGGATTGCATGTGCATGTGATATATCTATTATGCCCCTCACTCAGTTTTTGGACTAACACCCACGTTGTTTTAGTCTTTTGCAGGTTGTTCTAGGAGGGGAATAAGGTCTTCGTGGAGTCTTTATTTTGGTCCTAGCTTGTCCTTTATTTAGCATCTCATACTTGAATACTTTAATTATGTAATAATCTATTTTGGAGGAGTATTGTAAATATTTGGTGGCCGTGTTGGCCCTTGATTGTATCACTTGGTTTTATGCTATATAATGTATCTATGCTTCCGCTTTCCTTATTGCATCGCTTTATAATTTGGTTTAAGGGTTAGCCCCACTTAGCTAGGTTGAGTTCTTTTACTTGTCACCCGTTCGTTACGTGTTTGATTCATATATGGATTACATTTCATGCATGGATTGGACCCATGGTGCAGGGGATGTGGCGCCTATCGATGCGAGTGCTACAATTTGAGCTTGATATTTTGCATCACGTTGGTTTTCAAAATCAATTAGACAGATTGCAAATAAGCGTGACATTCCATCCATCACCTCTGTTTTCCAAATCAATTTAAAACACCACCACCACCACGCCACCGGAAGCCTCCACCCGCCACTCTCCAGTGCCAGCTGGAAATAGCAGTTGTTAACCGACGGATCCTTATCCACCATCTTCACCTGCCTGTTGAAGTTGCACGACTCCACATCCTGACCGTTCACCTAGAAATAGCTAGTGAAAGCGTATGAGAATTTATGAGATTTGTCCATCTTCAAGCAGCTCGAATTGTGCTCTGTCCCCGTGCAATCGGCTCTCGAACACGTGTACTTCATTCTTGCCTGCAGCTGATCCAGTATCTTCACGTCGGTGTTGAACACATACCATTTCTTGTCCATGTTCTATCACGCATAGTTTTTACAGTAGAAACTGTTTAATGCATTAGTCATCAGTCATCACCATATCCAAATATATCAGCTCAAAACTGCATAAAGATAACAAACAAGGGTCATACAGTATGTTGAACTTTCAATTATTGTGCTCAATTTGAAAAATAAACCCATTTTCATGATTTAACTATGATTTGAGTAACGGAATATTGTATATAAATAAACACTAAAATTACATTTCAATTAAATGTTACTATGTGTTATAAGCAATCGGTTCGCAAACACGAAAGGAAACTGATGTCACACAGAAGTAAGAACAAAATAACATTTCTTTTTAAAATCCGTGTAACTATATCTATCTTCTGTACAAATGCTGTATATGTTAATATGAAACAAGAGCCGGTTTAGAAGAAGATGCAGCTGAAAGGCCTTAAAGCAGTTAATATTTAGTCATACTAGGTTTTTGCCCGACGGTGCAGGCAAAAACCTCAGCCATTTCCGGCAACAAACGGTCTGGAACGTAAGTTGCAATGGCCTCAAACATGTCCTCGTCTACATGTCATCACCTACGCACAAAATCGAATCTGTATTCCTCAGGCTTTCCAACAAATTCTTTACAGCCATGCCTTTGCTCACACCCTACTGAATCATATCAATTAATTTAATATCAGGGACAGAGATTTTAATTTTAATCAATTTGGTAGGGAAACTTACAATGGAAGATCTTGATGTTTGACTTAATTACACAAACTTCCCCTGAAATTTTCGAAATTACAAAACCTTTCCCTGCATAATCTGAGTTTCAATAGAATGCATGCGTGCCACTATGGTCATGAATAAGCTATTCATCAAAATAAAATATGATATAATCAAGATTCATGAATTCGAATGTAACATAAATTCATTGACGCCAGAAATTTTCGTAATTTCTCAATCTTCAAGGGAGGTTTGTGTAATTAGGCCAAAAACTATACATTATCGATAATCCTAAACCAAATTTTTATTAAAAACCATATCTGTGGTTTAAGAGCAAACATCCTCAAAAATTAAGTCATGAACTTTGTTTGCTATATAAAGCATTCATTATAGAAAGATAATAGCATGTCAAAGTATTGTAGTTATTGAATAACCAAGAACAACTTCAACATCACCGTAGCTTTATGAGTTAAACTATAAAGACACTACTTACCATGAAGATGAACACTCCTATTGTTCGGCAACATTCTGCAAGAATAAACATAGAAATTTCAACAATTCAAGCTAAATGAAAGAAAATTATAAATTGATTAACCATAAAAAAATAGTTTATAGTATGTAAACTTCTATAAATAAAGGCGCTCAAAAATCCTATTTTTTAAAGTTTTGAATCAGGCGATTATAGGCGTGAATCATAATTATTAAAAAATATATGATGTATATGAAAATCCCAATTAATGTGACTCTCACTCATTAGTCATTATTAACGAGCTAAATATATATATGTAAAGAATATTTTGGTAATTTCACATCATTATCGGTAGAATTGAATTTTCTATTTCAATTATGTATTTCATCTCCTATTCCTTAACCTACACATGCTATGTGTATTTTTAGGCTGGTTGAGATTAGGAGATGGAATCTTTTAATAATTTATTTTTTCATGTCATAACAGTTTTACACTTTTACTCTATTAATCTCAAGCACCTAATAATACACTTGACATGTGTGGATACGTAAAATAAGAGATGAAACACATAATTGAAACAGAAATATTCGATGATGTTGTGGGACCAAGAGAAACTTGGACAATGTATCTATGACCTCAAATATTGTATAACAATTTTTCAACAATTATTATATGAGGAACAAAATGAATTTCAACAAATATGAAGATAAGTTACTGACCTGCTATAGATTCACACGAGAGATACACGCGAGATATTCTTAATTTTGTGCCACTCGGAATTATCATCGTCACTTCGCACATTTAATAGCGGACAACGTTCAATCTCTAATTTTTTGAGGCGTTTCATGGCTTCTTTAGAGGGCAGACTCCTTAATTTTGGGCATCGTAATAGACTTAATCCCCGGAGAGATGACAATCTCCCCAACCATTCAGGCAGTGTTTCTATTTCCAATTCACACAACACTAAACGCCTTAGATTAGTGAGATGTTGGATCTGATCTTGTACACTCTCCCAATTCTTCATGCCGCAGCTAATTGATAAAAGACGCAAGTTACGTAAAGAACCAAGCTCTATAGGAAAATTATTATTATCCAATTCTGGAATACATCTAAGATCGAGGACCAATTTTGTGGGATGTGGCATTTTCTGCAGGCAACCAACTACCTCGACCAAATTCGTTACGTTTGGTAATTCCCACAACTTCACAGTCTCAAGCGATGTACATAGCTCTATCATTCCACTTGGCAGTTCCGTCAGACTATCACACCTTGAGATTTCCAGTTCACGAAGCCAAGTGAAGCCTTGTACTGGTTCATGTCCTTCGCCACTTGGATTATATGGTATTGACTTCAGATTCCGGCACCTGCTTATCTTCAATGTCTCAAGCGATGTACATAGCTCTATCATTCCACTTGGCAGTTCAGTCAGACTATCGCACCCCATGATGATCAGTTTGCGAAGCAAAGTGAAGCCTTGTAATGGTTCATCTCCTTTGCCACTTGTATTATATGGTATTGACTTCAGATTCCGACAACCGCTTATCTTCAATGTCTCAAGCGATGTACATAGCTCTATCATTCCACTTGGTAGTTCACTCAGGCTAGGACAGGTTTCGATGATCAGTTCACGAAGCGAAGTGAAGCCTTGTACTGGTTCATGTCCTTCGCCACTTGGATTATATGGTATTGACTTCAGATTCGGGCAACCCCATATATGCAATTTCTCAAGAGAATTTAGACAGTGTAGATTGTTAGGCAATTCTTCAAAATTCTTGCAGTCCCATATCTCAATCTCTCTGAGGGAAGAGCCAAAAAGCGGAGGCAGATGCTTTAAATCGTGACACCTACCTATCTTCAAGTATGAGAGATTTTGGTTGTTGCTCAAGAACATATCAGGAAGACAAACTAATCCTAGTAGGTTATAAAGTTCGATTCTTGTAGGTGAGGTTAAGTTGAGCAAGAGATTTTCCAAAAACACGCTGTTGGACATTAAACTAATGTTCAATTCTTTGAGGCATGGGAAATTACTTGGACCACTTGACAATTCATTTGGCCAATAAAGCTGCAAGGACTCAAGATACGGAAACGCCACCACTTCACGGTCAAGTTGGCTTTCATCAACAGCTAGCAATCCTGTCATTGAGGACACTGATGACAATAAAAGTCTTTTAAGAGCAGGAAACACAATAATTTTGTCTTTACCACCACCCTCGTCGTGAATCCCATCTGATGAAGCACCAATGAATCTCACTTTCGGTAGATAATCCAAATAAATGGACTTGAGATGTGGCAGGTGTCCTAGCATTGGGAGTTCTTCAATATTAGACACATGGTTGCGTCGTGATCTGGTTGCCAAAATGTGAAGATGCCTCAAGTTTCTCAGATTCTTTAATGTTTTTGGAATCTCGTTCAGATCATTGCTTGCCCGTAATGTCTGCAGATGGTAGAGATTGCCGATCGACCTTGGTGAATATTCCACTCTTGTTTTTGAGATGTCAAGATACCTCAAGTGTTTTAAGTGTTCCATCTCTGGCAATTCTTTATTATCGCCACCAATGAGAACTAATCCGCGGAGACATTTGAGGTCTGCGGACATTTTTTCTGAAAATTTACCTTCAAAGATTATCGAACGCAAATTTGCTGCTGCTTCGTTTGAAATCTCTGTGTCAGAATTCATGTACATGAACCTCACCCGACCAGATTTGTGTGAAACTAAAGTTGCTAGATCATGCACAAGGTCGTGCATCTTACATTTTAATATGTTTCCATCAAGATCTTGACTCGCAATTTGTAATAAGGAGTTTTGTAGAAGGAGGTCAAAATATTTCTGGCCCACAGTCTCCATGTCATTTACTCCATCACTCTGAAGAAATCCTTCCGCCATCCATAGGTAAATTAGCATATCCTTTTCAATTTCATAACCTTTGGGAAAAATTGAGCAAAACGCAAAGCACTTCTTGAGTAATTGCAATGGCAAATTATGAAAGCTCAAATTTAAAATTTTCATGACAGAATTTCCATCTTCCCCCAAGTCTGAAAGCCTCGTCGCTTCAATGGACTGCCACTCCTCTTTCGGTTTCCCATACAACAAGCCCCCTAACACGTTTGCTACCAATGGCAATCCGTGGCATCTTTCTGCTATATTTCTGCCAATGGTCTCAAACTCTGATAGAATTTCAGATCTTCTTCGGAAAGCTTTTCTTTTGATTATGGACCAACATTCTTCATCTGATAACTTGCTCAATTCAGGAATATTACAAATTGTTCCCACCACTGAAGCAACACCTTTACTGCGGGTAGTGACAATGATACCATTCCCATTTACAGAGCTAATACTTGATAAGGTTTCTCGAAAATCACTCCACTTCTTCGTCTCTTCTGTCCAAACATCATCAAGAACAAGCAAATACTTTTTATCTTGCAATTTTTCTCGAATGTTTCTCAAAATAACGTCTTTACTTTCAATATCAACCTTTTGTCCCGTTAACGATTCAAGAATCTTCTTGAAGAGATCCTTCGCATCAAAATTTTCAGAAACATAAACCCAAATGAACTCGTTAAAATGCCCCTTTATCTTTTCGTCCTGGAATACTATCTTAGCTATTGTTGTCTTCCCTAGTCCGCCCATACCATCAATTGGAAGGACAGAGAAAACTTCTTGTTCATCGTGAGTTGAGTTATTAGAAGTCAATATCTCCACTATTCTGGACACGTAATCTTCTCTTCCCTCAACAATTGGATCAACAGAGTATGAATCTGTTTCCCTTGAACTATCGGAAACAAAATTAGGAGCATATGCACGCAACTGACTTTGAAGACCAAAGCCCGTTGCCTCTTCATTAATTGATTTCAAATTCTCATTGATATTCCTGATTTTACGACCCATTTTTCTTCTCCAGAAGCATTTTAGTACCTTTTTCTTTATGTTGTTTCCAGTCTCAGTCTCGATTTTGTTGCGAAGAACTTCGTAGCTGAGCTCATCGAGAACATTGTCGGCATCGAAAGCCACAACTTCAAGCTTTTTCAGCCAACCTCTGACAGCTTCATTGGTCACTTGCTTCTCCTCGGCATCATTCAAGAAAGATTGAATCGTGTCCAGAGATGCTTTTAGATTTCCCAAGTCTTTCTTGAAATTGCGAATGAGGCTGATCTCTTCGCCACAAAGAGAGATCAGATTTTGGAGGAGAACATCAACCGCGGAACCAGCGATGGATCCAACCATATCTCCCATTATTTGCTGAGATATTGATCTAAGAGAGTGCTGCGCGTGTGTGAGGGGAAAGAGAGATTCTTATGCTGAGGGAGAAAGCATATTAGTTGCTTAGATTCTCAGAACGGTGAAGAGATGAGTGAGTGTAGAGAAAGAAAGCTTGCTGAGGTTCCCAGAATGGTGATGAGTGAGTGTACAGAGAGAGAAAGTATTAATTGCTGAGATTTTCAGAATGGTGAAGAGATGAATGAGTACACAAGAGAGAAGAATTGTGAAGAGTTCGCAGGGGGGGTGTGTGAGGGGGACAGAGAGAGTCTTTGTGGGTAAGAAACAGGGAAAGATACTGCTGTGAAATTTAAAAGAAGGAACCTGAGAGAGAGAGAGAGAGAGAGAGAGAGAAGAGACTGATGCCAAGTAAGAGAAAGAAGAAAGACTTGTTGAGAGCAGCCTCGGAGAGAGAGAGAAGACTTTAGAGTTCAGAGACGACTCGCTGAGGAAAAAGATTACTTCATTTTATTTATTTATTTTTAAACACAAAACATGCATTTAAAAAGAAAAATTATTTGATGACAATTCTTCAAAATGATAGGTTTAAATTAATAAACTCTGTAAAGTTTGAACAATAATTAAGCACTTGAAAAAAAAACCAAATCCACTCTCAGATGTTTAGTAAAATAGTTTAATAAATTTATAAACTCAATCGATGTTGTAACTAATATTCTTGAGTGTTATATAATAATGTGAGAGAACATTTACTCTAACAACATTTTACATGCTTAAATACTTAATACTTGGATTGTTATGATTAATGTGATTTTTTTATTATTATAATTTTTCTTTAGTTAATCATTTCGTGCTGCTATCAATTTTTAAGTTTTTGGTTTTATTATTGTTTTTCAAAATAAATAATATTATATAAAACATTGATCTCAAAGTATTACATCATGTGGACGCTTGTTGGGGTACGTAGGGTCGATCAATTATTGCTTCAAAAAAATATCTCCATGCACGAGATTTCCTAGGACTTTACAAAGCCATCGCATTGAAATATAGTTATCTAGTTTAAGTTTTTTTTGTTTTTTTGTTTTTTAGTTATCTAGTTTAAGTTCATTTGGAAATATATAAACAAAAAATTACTCTTTAATCATAAAAATACATTTTAAATCAAATCATTAGAAAGTTTGACAACTCAGCAATTTCAATTTTTTTTTTTAATTTTAAAATTCTTCAAAATCAATGCGGTTGAAACCTCAATTATAACTAACATATCGGCTACACTATTAGCAATTACCTTAAAAAAAAGAGTCCCCAACTCTTCAAATTCTTATAATCGAAAGACTTAAATATTTTGTATATAGATGTACTAGAATGAACCCGTATAATCGAAAGACTTAAATTATTTCGGTATCATTTTTTATTGATATTTTTCTTCAAAAAAGAGAAAAGATGATCCATAGAAAAAATATTTTTAAATATTTTTTTTCACTTCATCCAGAGATAAGAGAGAAAGAAAAACATTTGCATGTTTTACATTTTATTTAAAAATTAAATCACACAATAAAGGTAAGAAGTATACGGATACTTTCACTCATGTTGATAGTCATTTAGGATATTTACCTATTTGATACTATGTATTCAATCTAAGGATATTAATGATAAGAAAACAAAAACGATATAAACAAAGATTTAAAAAAGTAATAAGGTTAAAAGACATCATAATATCATTCTTCTTATAAACTATACGAAATATTAGAATCGAAAGAATGCTACGTATATAATTTCCTTTTTGGTGAAAAGCTGCGTATATAAATGCATTCAAAAAGATAAAAGTTATAAAATAAAAATAAAACAATGTAAAATACTTTGATTGATAAATCTCCAAATGCAATGAAAATGATAAATCTGAAGATCTGAGAAGAACTACAAAAATCTTAAAATTGCAATAAGAAATATAGAAAAAGGTTAATATATGTATCTAAGAATATAAAACCTATCAACATGGAAACTTAAAGATAAGAAAAGAAAACCGACATGAACAAAGTTTTAAAAGAGTAATAAGGTTAAAAGACATCATAATATCATTTTTCGTGTAAACTATACAAAATACTAGAATCGAAAGAATGCTACGTATATAATTTCTTTTCTAGGTGAAAAACTACGTATATAAATGCATTCAAGAAGATAAAAATTATAAAATAAAAACAAAACGATGTAAAATACTTTGATTGATAAATTTCAAAATGCAATAAAAATGATAAATGTAAAGGTCGGACAAGAACTAAAAAAATCTTAAAATTGCAATAAGAAATATAAAAAAAAAGGTTAATATATGTATCTAAGAACGTAAGACCTATAAAGATGAAAACTTAAATTATAAAAAATGAGTAAGAGAACATACAACTCATAAAACTATAAAATAATAGCTTTCAAAATTTTAAGAAAATATTCAACATAATTAAAAAAAAAAAAGGTAGAAAGTCAATTAAAAATCACAAGAAGAAAAAAAAATGTATAGGAATTAAAAAGTGCAATTCCAACCTATCAAAAAATACCAATTTGTTCTTAGAATTTCATGACAAATGAACTATTATTCATTGTTAACTGTGCTTATTCTTCAATTTATTTTTCAAGATATAAAGTTTAGCAATTAAAACCTCTATTACTTTCTTAAACATGTTAAATAATGGATCTTAGTTATGGAAGAGTTAATATTCTAAACTATAAAATTAGATTGAAGGAAAAATCTCAAATTTGGACAATTACCATAAATAATAAAGTTTTTAGCTAAGATAGCTATGATTATTGCATAAACTAAGGGATTCGATAAACACTATTTTAAATTTGATTAATAGTTTAAATATTTCTTCTAATAAAATAATATAAATTTCTAAAAAGTCACCATTTGATCAAAATTGAACTAATTATGGTTTAAAAATATTCGTCTAAATATATAATTTGATTTTTAAAAGAAAAGAAAGATACGATAAAGACTCAACGTCCAAAAGATGTTGCCCTTAACTCTTGCCAAAGGAAAATTTTGACCAACAATAATATGGAAAAATCCATCATACTTGAATTAAAGTTATTAATTATTTTCTTCATCCAAAAGATGTCTTCTTTGACAAAGGAAAATTTTGCCCAAAAGATTTCGCCCGTAGAGACTCAAAATTAAATATAAACTTTTAAATAAAAATTAAAAAGACATTAATGATGGTTTCCCAACTATACTAAAAAACATCTATTTAAATTCATATATATCAAACACTGAAATAATATAAAATGTAAAAAAAGTTATTACTATTTCATAATTAATAATATTGTGACTCCCCGTATTTTCAAGACTAATCAGATATGACGTCACGAGTGAGGTTAGATCGAGTGCTAAGTGTTTTAATTATTTAATTTTGTAACTTAAGTGCTTTTTTGTGCTTAAATTATTTGATTGTATACTTTAATTGCAATACGTGAACTTATCTTCGATTTATATTACTACTACGTGCGTGTGAATTGCAATTTAATTCCTGAGCATGATCTAAGTGCCTAATTTTATTCTAATTGTTTTCTAATTGACATCCTTGGACTCATTTTAAATTTGGAATTAGACCCAATTGCCAACTTATCAAACCTTAGGACCCTAATTGAAATACTTATATTCTTACAGGGCCAAAGTGCAATTTTCCCTCTTTCTCTCCCTCTATTACATGATACAAACACCCTCTCTCTCTCTCTCTCTCATTCTGCTTCTTCATATTCTCTCCTAACCACAAGACAGCTCAAACCCTTTTCTTCCTTCTCCCATCCGATCCATCAACCAAGCAAGGAGGCAAGGAGATTTCTTCCACTTTCAAGCAAGAACTAAAGCTTCAACCATTTCTTCCTCTTCTCCTTCTTCTTTTCCAAGGTATATGTGTATATATGAATGTGTATATATATGTATATATATATATATATATATATATATATATATATTTGTGGGTTTGAAGAATTTATGGTTGGAAGCATGAGTTTTGATGATTTCTTACTCCTAAATGCTTAAATACATGTTTATTGCTGGTATTTGTGGGTTATTTTGGTTGGGATGGTGATTTGGGGTGGTTTTGGAACAACCCCTTCGAGCTAAATCTGTTCCCCTGCTCTTTTTTCGGACAAAATGTATCCAAAAGGGCGTTTGGATACCCAGTTCATTCACCAAATGCCCGTTAAGCAAGCTACTGTCTCACCCGAGCACTTCAAACGCCCGTTTCTGCTTTCAGTTCAATTTTCAAACGACCGTTTACCCCCCTCAAACATGCTCCGATTGACCTGAATTTTAAACTACAGAAACCTTTTGAGGTCTAGAACATTCTCCAATTGGAATCACATCAATATCCCTTCTGGTTTGTGAGTTATAACCATTTTAATTTGGTGTCACCACTTTATCGAAAATCTGCATTCAACCAATTTCGAGCTTACGCCATTTCCTCCTCGCTTTGAACCAAAATTCAAGTCATATATCATTGGAAAGGTCTATTTGTCTACGTTGATATCCAACAAACAAAATCCAATTTCAACTTCTAGAACTCTAGATATTCCCATTTTTCCACAGCTTGTGCATTTCCGAAAATTGTTAGCTTTTGCTAAACTTCACCAAAACCCTTCTTTTTGCGTTCCTTTCACCCCCTTGACTCCTGTATGTGACTTATATGAATTGTATGCTTACTTAATGCATAATTATGCTATTATTTGATACTTCTTGATCCTTAATTGCTCGAACTTGATTGTTTGACTTCGTGCTATATATGAAATGAATTCGTATGATTGAATGCCATGAATACGTGATCTCCGTGAAACTTATTGCATTCTTATATATGCTATACATGATATCTAGTATCAATTACTTGGATATTTATTTAATGATTAATTGTTCATCGTTTTATGAATTCGTATCCTCGCCTATTACATGAGAGCATTAATTACGCACATGAGCTTGATCACAACACTTCATGACATTTTATGATTTATTATATATCGTATCATTTCATAACATGTCATACCACTTCATGAGCATTGTCGTGCGTCTATATGGTTTCATATTGGGTCATTTCTCACGAGTACACATTGTTTCTTCTCTTGTACAGTTCGTTTCCAGGGAGGAGACTTCCGGACTAAATAGGCACCCGTGTTACTCTTGCCACTTATCTCGTGGTATTCCAGGTGAGGTTTAGGATTTTGTATAGATAACGACCTATAGCCTTTATGTGATGTTTTCGAGCCTTTCATGTGATTATATATTATATATATAATTAAATAAGTGTTGAATATGATAAGTTTATGACCTTGTGAAAGGAGTTTGATTTGAAAAGGGTAAGGGCGAATTACATTTAGGTCCCCTGAGATTTGCCCTAATTACAAATCAGTCCCTCTTGTTTCGAAAATTACATATTAGTCCCTAAAAACACTGTTTCAATTGAGGTCCCTAGACGCTGTTAGGGTTCCGTTAATTTTGACAGGACTACATTGTTGATGTGATTTAGTTAAGGGGTCATTTTGTAAGAAAATTCATAGTTTAGGGACTTTTTTGTAATATTTTTAGAAAATTCAAATGTCAAAATTAACGAAACCCTAATGACGTCTAGGGACCTCAATTGAAACAGTATTTTTAGGGACTAATATGTAATTTTTGAAACAAGAGGGACTGATTTGTAATTAGGGCAAATCTCAGGGACCTAAATGTAATTCGTCCTAAGGGTAATTATGAAGGCATATGTGAGCCATTTTCAAAAGATTGTTACGTTCAAGTTTAGTAGCGAGTTTTGCCATGAAAGAATGGTTATGTGAATGTATATGAATGTGGGCCCTAGGAGCTATGTGTAAGGAATCCTCAGGACGGTATCGGGCCGTCGAGGCAAAGCCTGTGCGTAGTCTCCATCTAAGGTATCACGCGCGACCCCGGGAGCTAGGGAAGGCGTGGTATTTTGATGCCTTCGGTGTAAAAACCGAGGAGGGCACGTTGTGGGTTAGCTACCCCGCGTGAGTTTGTTAAAGTTATGTATGGTTAGGGCCGCCGGTGGCTCTTTCATCATTGGTATAGCGGTTGAATTTATGTTCCTGAATTGTGTTTTAGTTTGATATGAGGAGTAAAGGTTAGAAGCTCGTACTCGCCGAGTGTAACGCCCCGACAAGGGCATCCCACGTCTATCCTGCGCTACGGGCCCAGCTTGTATATAGAATTACTATCCATATACCCGCCAAAACCGAAGCAAGCGGTGACAAACGGACATCCTAGCTAGGCGGTACTAGACTCACAACGAGTAATAAAACAAACAAAAGTTCGCGGAAGCATAAAACATAATACTCGCATATGGATTCATCAACAATCATACATGCGTTTCACAATTCTTCACAAATCAAATATCACGAGGGGATAATCATAAATTCATCAACTAAGTGACCAACACGGTTCAACACAAAATGCCCAAGTGCGAGAATGCAAAATTATCCTAAGCGACCGACACGGTCCAAACTAGCATAATAACATCAACATATTGAATCTAAGAATTTCAAAACATAACATAAGCCATAAAGTGAAGTACGCTACAAACGTAAACAAGTACAAGCTAGACTCAAGACAAGACTCTCAAAGGACCCCGCCTAGCTTGACTCCAAAACGCGACCTGCGGACATGAAAGGTAAGGGAGGTCAGCTCAAAAGGAACTGGTGAGGAGAAGTGTACATAATATAAGTGATATAAGAGGGTTTAATGCATGCTCAAAACAAAAGTGTTCATGATCCAACTTATTTTTAAAGTAAATGCAAGTTTTAGAAAAATATGGATCATAAACCAAAGCACCGGCTCGGCGAGTACGAGCACTCCATCCTTACTTCCCAAACCAAAGAAATCAAACCAATCCATCCTAACACCGTTGATGTCGAGGGTGTACATCCCCTGATCATCGCAAAAGATCCATGGAGAAGTGGGTCCATGAAACCGACCTTTTCCCAAGCTTACCTCAACCCCGAATCCTCCTCGGAGTCTTAGCAAACTTGTCTAAAAGTGGGTACTTCATAAGGGTTCAACCGTCCGCCCTTGCGTTCCCGGTCTTACCACTTACTCCGGCCCGAGCGCTATCAAAAGAACCGACCAAGCAAGCGTCCTTGCAAGGTATAACAAAGGCTCGCTACACAACTCACACATACATAATATCCAAATAAAAGTTCCAAAGGCATTTTGGGTACGTATCCCATATACGAAAACTCAAGTTCTACTTGTAAACCATTACCATAAGCGAATATCCAATATATGAGCATAGCTCACAAAACATGGCTTATTAAGACTATATATATATACGTTTGAAAACGGGAGTTTAAAACCAATAAATATGAAAGGTTATAGGTGTCCATAGTTTTGAAAACATTTTACATATATATAACTCCTCACCTTTACCAAGAACCTCGAAGATCAAGCACGAACAAGGAAGGTTACACGTCCGGAGACTCATCACCTAACAAGACAATGTACCAACAAAGGTAAGAGTCGACTCAAAACCCAACAAGACGACGCACGGCTTTGACATGAATGCAAATATGCTAATGATGTGCAAGAAATGTTCGACGATGGTATATAGTGGGAATTATGATCACATTGCATCATATAAGTCATGTATCAAGTTCTCAAGTCATACGTAATAAACGAATTATGAATCATACTTAACACAATTTAATTAAACGCATAACTTAGTCAATTAAGATAACTTAAGCATGATTGAGGTATAAAGATCATAATATAAGGTATGCATGAGATGTCACAACATATAACGAGGTCACAATACATTAGAGACATAATATAAATAAGTAAGGAACAAACGAGAAGCAAAACAAGTGAAACGAATCAAGAAAACAAGGCTGGGGAAAATCCACCCCCATGGATTTTCCTTCACAAAAAATCCACCCTCGCGGATTTGGTCCAGAGCTACTGCCTTAAATCCACCCCTATGGATTTTTACACAGCAAAAATCCACCCTAGCGGATTCTGCCCAGAACTTAAAAAAAAACGTGACAGCAACTTCAAACTCGACGGAAATGAGTTCAAAACACCCCAAAACATGAAATTAAGCTTCCAAAACCACAAATAAGCATCATAAATAATCAAGTTACATAATAAAGCATTTAGGAACATATAAACATCAAGAAACCTAGCAATTCATACAAGAACTTCATCTTCTACAAGTTTCAAGAAAGCTTCAAGCAGAACAATGGTGAAATCAACAATCATTGCAAGAAATTGTAGGAAATCTACAACATTCTCCATAAAAACACATAAGGAACAAGAATCCATCATCAAATCAAGCTAAAACCAGCTAGAACATGAACATGCAAGAATTCTTCATAAAAGCTTCAAAGGTCAACAATGGTGGTTTCTTCAAACAAGCATGAAAATGAGAAATTTTTACGTCAAATCACTCCCAACATCATAAGAAACATATTTCCATCATAAAATTTGGATTTATTCCATCTAACCAAGAACCCTAGATTTCAAACTCAAGCTTCAAGTTCAAAGAAGAAGACCCACATAAGCATTCAAGCATTTCTTACCTTAAGAGCTGAAAATGGAAGAGGGAATCTTGTTCTCTAGTCTTGAATATCCAGCTTTAATCTCCACTCTTGGCTCTTGAAGATGGCTTGAAGGTGGCTTGAAGTTCTTGGGAGAATATGAATAGACTTTGAAAGAGTGTTGGGAGAGAATGAATATGATTCTTGGAAAATAACGTAACTTATGTTTGGTGTTTAGGGTCTGATTTGGGTCAGCTGAATAGGATCATGGAGCTGGTCATACGGGTCGAATTTAAGTGAAATTGGATATCAAATTGGGTCAGAATTGAAATTGGGTCGCAGGTCAACAATTAAAGGCTTAAAAGGTTGACTTTTCGTAAAATAGCCATAACTTCTTCGTCCGAACTCCAAATCGAGCGATTCAAGAACCCACGAACTCTTAATCGAATTATCTACTCAATTTCATTAAGTTCTAACCAGTTCAAGGCTTGGAAAAATAAATTTACCATATAGTCCCTAAACTATGTTTTAATGTCCATATAAGCACATTGTTCCGTCAAACTATAAAAGATGCTATCAACGCCCAATAATAGCAATACAAGCATATAATTACCATATCAAATAGTCACGTATTTCATACATGTCATATATTCCACATAAGTTCAAGCATAACAGTCAATTAAGGCATATTATTCACATAATTCATGCAAGAAAAGTAAATCGTTCACTCTCGTACCAAAGCATACCTTGATCGAGAAACGGGGCATCACACCGAGCATATGGTATGATATGTTATGGGAATTATGAATCGGAATAGAGTTTTTGAAAATGGTTTCCAAGTATATATATTTGTTTTAAAATGCCTGGTTTGTAAAACCTACTTCCTGTTCGTAAGTCCACCCTTTGATAAGTGTCTTGCTTTATATGTATAGTGTGTGGGTGTGCGTTAGCCCCCTCACTCAGTCAATTGACTGGCACCTCCTTTCTCTGTTACTTGCAGGTTTTGGACTTGAACTAGGAGGAGAAATGTGTCTTCCCAGTCGAACTTTTGAGTCTAGGTTTTGTTAGGGTGCATCCCTACTTACACTTTGATACTAGTTTGTTCATCTATGACTTATATACTCGAAGATTGATATACTTTTATTTTGAGAAGCCGTGTGGGCCATTGTACATGTTGTATATGATGTATATATGCTTTTCTTCCGTTCCTTTATTATGATTTTGTTCCCTTGCTTCCGCGTACTCTGAGTTTCTGTCTTTAGCTCCGCCTAGTTAGTGAGTGAGTTGGTCTCCCATTCACTAGGATTCGGATTCGGGTACGGACTTCCCATTTCGTGACCGGGTTTGGATCTTGGTGCGGGGGATGTGGTCCCTACTTTTGGGTGCTACAAATATGGTGAAGATGGACAAAATAAGAATTTAAAAACCATAAACTTAAAATAAGATAAACTGAAATACACTTAAAAAAATATGAAAAATGCATAGAATTTAGAAAAAAAATATGGCGGAGAAAAGATAAGTGTATATATATATATATATATATATATATATATATAACATCTCTCCATTCTATAGAAAAACACCTTTCAAAATAAAAGTTTATAGAACAAAAGAAATAAAAGAATTCAAATCAAATAAATAACTCTTGTACCATTCCACTCAAACCTAAAATATGTAACTTAAAATATATGTCCGCATAAGTATGATTCAGAAACTCTATAGGAAGTGATTCATATTCAAAAAGTTCCAAGAAATCTCGCTAAAATAAACAAAAATAACAAATACTGCAAATTAAAATAATTGAGAAAAATATCAAAATAAAATAACAATAAATATTAAACAAATCAAACAATATAAATAAATAAGTTTATTGATGAACACCACGATAAGTTTTTTTTTTTTTTTTTTTTTTATTTCAATACAAAATCAAATCTTTCAGAATAGGATTCACATCGACTACAACCCACAAGAAGTAATTCAAGTCCCAAAGAATCTTAAAAAGTCTGAATTATAAATCTCAATAGTCATAAGAACCATCACTCTGTTCATCTTCTCTCTCCGGTGAAAGATCACATGACAACAACATTTTTTGCATAAAATTGTATCACTCCCAGCCAATAGATTCGTTCTCAGCGACGACAAATTAGGCCAACATCGGATAATGTTCAATATAGAATGCGTAACTATCTCGGTGGATGTTCACCGCTCATTCAAATCGAGTCAAGTTGGCATGGCCAATGCCGACATACTTGACCTACAAGTGCTCAAGTTGGGAGTTGATGTTAAACCTGTCACTAAGCTCCTGAATAACAATAAGTTAATTACATCAAAATAATCAATAATCATGAACGATTATATATAAACAAAAAGAAAAACAAATTGATAAAGCTAAAAGAAAAAATATAAATATCAAATAATTAACCTAAAAGGTTAAATAACAACAAAAATCTACTATGAAAAAAAAAATCAAAACACGTAAGTTAACAACAAAATGAAGGAATATATGCGGGGAAAAAATTGTTTGTTCGTAAAGAGAGAGAGAGAGATTAATATGATAAAGTGAGAAGTATAAAAGATTAATGAAAAGGAAGAAGTGAGTCTCATTTTATAATGCAATATATTGTAATTACGTAAAAATATTACTATGTATGAAATCAATTAGCATTAATTATGATTTTCAAATTTTGAAATCATAGAGAGTGACAACTGTAGCACCCCTACACGTGGAGATGCCACACCCCCGCACTATAGGTCGATCCACATACGAAATGGGTAATCCGTACATGAACTGACCTATAGCGAACGGGTGACAATGCAAATAAAATAATAAGCTAGGTGGGACTAACTCATACATGCAACAGAATAAAGCGGAAGCATAGTCTATTCACTATCAAATATAACTATTAAACATGCTATGACATTGATTAATCATCACATAACTCGTATACTAGTTCACATATCAATACATTATCATCTCCGAATATTTAATTGTAATAATAATTCTAAGGCAACAATAAACAATATGCACCGTGCTTGACTCGATTACATGGATTGGACTCGACTCGACTCCCGCCTAGCATGAACCTGCAATAACCTGAAAGGTGGAGGCGTCAGTCTGTGAAGACCGAGTGAGGGGTTTAAATAATATTAGCGCAGATAACATGCAAGCTATATTCTCGGGTAAAGTTTTAGAAAAGATAAATGTATAAGTTCAATAATAAGATATCTTCGCCCGGGAATACAACTGTCAAGATTAAATACTTGCTCATTTTCATGCATTCAATACATGGCCCCGGCGAGTGAGGGCAGTCTCCAACCTTACTCCAAATGTACATGAAACATGCTTGCTTTGTTAATCAATAGGTGATCATGCAATTCAGTTACAGTGCATAGGTGCGATAGTGTATTCAGGCAATACAATCAAGGAATGGAAATCATGCAATAACCCGAGGATAATCCGTGGTGCCGAACCCGTCCCCAGTCTCCTTCTCCCTCCAATGATGGGAAGATAGCTAGCCTTCACCATCCACGACGTGTTGAGCAGAGGGTACATGAATCCCTAAGCCCGGAACTCCTTTCTCTACTAATCTCCTAGCGGATTCAGGGGTCATCCCAATGTGGTGAGGATAGCGCGAGAGTTACCCGTCAGCCCTTGCTTTCCCTGTTGGCTCAAGCCACTACCCTCGGGCCCACTCGTGAACAAGATGTACTCGCCAAACGTGCTTGATTCATGACAATAACATGGCTTGCTTGCTTACTTTTCATGAACATGACTTGCTTGAAATAGTGAGTGATTTCATGGAAAACTATAGATATAAATACCTTTTGGCCGAAAGCTCATATAAGGGTATACGGGTTCTATATAACTAGCAATTAAACCTCACCTGTTAGGCGACACACGACTCGTGAATGCGTGAACGTGCTCATGATCAACAATCTCCACCCTGGAGAAGAACTGGATAAGAAAACGGAAACATACGTGTATTCGTGAGACAATACTCGACAATGGTACCAAATATGACACACAGCATGATCACCTAACGAGATATCGTGCAATGAACAATGTAGCATATAATTATCATGTTATGACATGTAATTGATCATATAATCACAATTTGGGGTCAAAGAAGTGATTGGGTTAAAATCCCAAAATTTGAAATTTATGCAGTAGCTTTGCTTCTGCCAGTCGAAGGGGGAACGACCGTTCCGGCTTCCCTTTGAAAATGGGAAGGGCCGTTCCCAGGCCTTCAGAAAACGTGCCAGCGTTTTTAAATAAAAAGCGCGCCTTCGATAGGAACGGCCCTACCGGCACGCAAGCCAAAATGGGAATGGCCGTTCCCAGGTCCGGCCGCCTAATTTAAATCAGAAGCGTGGGAACGACCGTTCCCATAATGCCTTGAGGCGGGAAGGGCCGTTCCCAGCTTCTGCAAGTTTTAAAATAGAGCAGAAGCAGGGGAAGCTCACGACAACAACAACCAACAAAGCAAAAGCAAGTTTTGATCCATATAAGACCTTGATTCTGGAAATATACATGCATATATGTTCAAGACATGATAATATACCCTTTAAACACTCAATTCATGAAGAATCATCAAGAACTCCAAGTTCCAAGTTCAAGCTCATAACAATATATAATTTCATATTTTGCAAGAATCCATTCCATGAATCATGTTATAATCATGTATTCATATATCAACCAAACAATAATCCATATATTCAACGATTTCCCAAACCCTAGCCTCTTCATATAAGATCAAGAATCATAAAACCATGCATCACCCACCTTTGAAGAACAAGAAATGATGAAAAGAGATGAAGATGATGACAAAGCCTCAACTTGAAATATTTCTTGAAAATCTTGATGAATTTTGGATGAAATCTCTTCTTGCCTTTGAGCTTATGGTTCGGTGGAGAGAGAGGAAGCAAATGTCGATGAAATTTTGGATCAAAATGAACAAGGAAGCTTGGAGATGGATTAACACTGTGATTCATCATTTTTGATTTATGTGAAATATTCCATTTGCCATTTAATCCTCCAAGTATTCAAGTCATGCAATTAAGTATGTATAGTTTTGAAATATGATCAATTAAGTCCTTGGAAGTTTATGCAATTTAGTCCCTAAATTTAAAGAAATGAACATGTAGGGACAATTTCGTAATTAAACCACTTCCGATAAATATTTCACGTAATAAATATTTCCAAATCATGAAAGAAATTCCCAATTCGATATAAACTCATAAAATTTTATAAAAGCATGTTAGAATATAATTTATAAAAGTATAATCAACATAAGAATTTAATAAATAAAAATAATAGAATAAAATCCTAACGCTCGAAACTCACACGTGCCGAGCGTACCTGACTGTCTGGAAATTGGGGCGTTACAACAACAAATTAGGTATTGATTGGTAGATAATTATTTACATTAATAGATTAAATTTCATCTAAATTTACTTATATATATATATATATATATATATATATATATATATATATATATATATATATATATAATGCATTCCAAATAAATAAATTAATAATAATTTTCTTAATAAATTAAAAGAATTTGCAATTAAATGAATTAATTTTTCAAATAAATAAATAGTATAGCATTTAGTTTGCATTCCATATTTTAATATATAAAAATTTTAATTCATTTAATTTAATTACCACATTTTGGAATGATCATGCATATAATTTCCTTTTTCTTTTTTCAAATGATTTAGGCAAAATCTAAGGGATTAATTATATTCATAGTAATTGTGAATAATTAGGATAAATAAATATCAATGTACAAATCATAAAGAATTAATAATAAAATTATGTCAAAAAAAGAATTCTATTTGGTCAAAATTGCACAATTAAAGTCAAATATTGTTATCATATATATAATAATATAGATATAGATATAGATATAAATTTATTAAGTATTAATTTTAAATTTTAAAAAAATAATTAATTTGATGGAGTAATTTAAGAAACTTAATTAATTCTATTTATTTTGTAATGTTTGAATTTAAATTTGAAATTATAATGATTTTTTATGGAAAATGTATTCGTGATTTAAGTTATTAGCTATTAAAATTAATTTAATAAATATATATAGAAATATCAAAATTAATTCCATTCGGTTAAACTTGTCAAGATTAATTATTTTTCTTAGTTCCTATTTTTTTTTTTTTACTTATTTTCATAAAAAAATAATATACAAAATAAAGATAAACCAATCACATTTTTTCTATCTAATTAAAAACATAAAAAAACCCACAAAATTCCACGTCATCAGAATGTACAATAAAAAGTCAAACATCGTTATCAAATATATAACAGTATAGATTAGCACTTTAATATTCAATCTTTAAAAATTAATAAATAGAAGTCTAACATTTATTTTGTGCTCAATTGACTGCCTATTTAAACATTTCTGTTGAATTTTCCAGCCAATGTTGTATATGTCATTTGGACATACATATACAGATATACTTGAGGCCAAATTTTGTCTTTTACGGCTTCATCAACATACCTTCTTCTTTACTTGGACAAAGTTATTGTTGTGGTCTCATTCTCTTTGCTAATTCAGCCATGGACGTGTCCATTGGTGCTCTTGGCATGAATCCTTTTTCCCGACAGAGGAGGGGGTTTGGGAGTGAGAAAAATTCTTGTGAATTGTGGTTTAAATTTCAAGAGCAGCTTTCTTTGTGGGCTAATCAAGCTTTGCATAATTAAAGTGTTAGAATTTGAGCGTGGGGTGGTATCGATATCAGTGATTTGTACCAGTCAGCACACGAAAGATAAATAAATGTAGTACAAGAAGATTTAGAGTGGTTTGGCCCTAAAGACTGTGAAAACACGAATCTAAAGGATTAATCCACTACCTAAGGTTGTTAAGCTTAGGATTTTGAAGAGAGAATATCATTAAAATGAGAGACACGAAGGTCTGATATACAATACAGAACAACTGGAACGCCCGGTACCGGTACTAAAGGTCAAGCCCCATAGGAACGCCTGGTACTACTAATACCGCAGTCAAGTCCCAGGACTCAGCTCAATCACTCCTGTCCATACTATTACAAGCATAACACTATGAGAAAAACACCATCTCCATGTGCTTCCAACAGCTAATGCTATAGGAGGAAGTAGAAGCTTTATTGCATGAGTTAGTTCTCAAATGATCAACCCAAGTCTCTTTATATAGAGCTCCAAATATGGTCGTTGGGCAGCAACTTTGAATATTTGAACTCATTGTTGATTCCAGCTGTCACCAACTTTCTCTCTCCACAAACCTGCAATGAAGACTTGAAAACAATAGCTCAACAGTAATAATAAGTCAATTAAAATAGTCCAAACTTTTAATTGAAATTTTTGCAAACTAATATTTGTTTTGTCAGCCCTCAAAACATATAAGCCCCAGTTTATTCCAATGAGGTTTCAGGGCTAACACAAAGTTGTCTCATTTTGCAAGGTAAAAGATGTGCCAAAGGAGTTAAAAGGTATGGCCAAAATTGGTCAATGTGGTTTCCCAAATTTCCGATTTAGGAGAAAACGGGCTTAGGTGTTGTTATGAATTCAGTGGTGTGTCATATATGCTGTACTTATCAATTGGTGGCATGGTTGATTTATCTAATGCTTGCTTTTATAGCTCTTACTTCAAAGTGGTTCAGATTGTGTATTGGCATGTCTAGCAACAACTTCACCTAATTAGTGTCATGCGTTTGTATTGTGATAAGGTTCAGATGTGGGTGTGTATTCTTCAGTAATGGTGGTGTGTGGTTCATGGTTTGCTTGGATGAAACAGAGTCTTGGTTCGAAATTAGGCACAAAACCTGGGATTTGCAAATTACATATTCCTCCCTTGTTGAGGTTGAAATATTACACGAACCTCCCCTCCCCTGGCTTTCTGTTTTTTACGCTAACCTCCCCTGCCTCTAGTGGCTCACCTTTCTTGAGCAACTCGCCAATGACCGTAAGGGAGGATGGTTTGCTTTCTTCACCATAATTTTTTTTTTTTTTTTATTGTTCATGTCAGTGAAGATTTGTTCCGAGATGTGTACATTATTAACGGGCAACCATCTCGATTGATTGAGAAAAAATTGAAGGTGCAAGGGTGCGTGTTTGTTAAGAGTGGTAATAAACTTAATAGTGAGGGAGTGGCCCTAAACCAAGAGCCTCTAACTAAGAGTGGAAAATCTCAGAAACAATTGCTTCTTGAACGTTGTTTTGCTTATAAAAGTTTATTCATGAATGATATTGCTGCTTGAGTTAGTTTTGTTCATCTTACCCTTATTTTCTTTTGGAAGTGAGGTTTAGTGAAGTTGTATTACATTTTTGATGAAGTATTGAAAATTACATCTGAAGTATGTTGGTTGTTGAGGACTTCTGTTTTTCACTTGTATTTAATTGGCATTACCTTGTAAGTGTGTGTGTTCTGACTTCTGATGGTGTGATTTTTCTTGAGCTTAGGCTCTGGCAAGCTGTTCAAGCTTTAGAATTATTCTAGGAAGTTGGTGGAGGAATCTGGGTAATTTGCAAATGATGGTGAAGAAGATGATGAAGGTATACCACTCATTAAGTCCTTCAATCGGCTCTGTCCCCGTGCAATCGGCTCTCGAACACGTGTACTTCATGCTTGCCTGCAGCTGATCCAGTATCTTCACGTCGGTGTTGAACACGCACCATTTCTTGTCCATGTTCTATCACGCGTAGTTTTTTCAGTAGAAACTTTTTAATGCGTCATCAGTCATCACCATATACAAATATATCAGCTCAAAACTGCATAGAGATAACAAACAAGGGTCATACAGTATGTTGAACTTTCAATTATTGTGCTCAATTTGAAAAATAAACCCATTTCCATGATTCAACTATGATTTGAATAACGGAATATTGTATATAAATAAACACTAAAATTACATTTCAATTAAATGTTACTATGTGTGATAAGCAATCTATTCCCAAACACGAAAGGAAACTGATGTCATACAGAAGTAAGAACAAAATAACATTTCTTTTTTCAATCCATGTAACTATATCTATCTTCTGTACAAATGCTGTATATGTTAATATGAAACAAGAGCCGATTTAGAAGACGATGCAGTTGAAAGGCCTTAAAGCAGGTAATATTTAGTCGGGAAAAAACCTCAGCCATTTCCGGCAACAAACGGTCTGGAACGTAAGTTGCGATGGCCTCAAACATGTCCTCGTCTACATGTCATCACCTACGCACAAAATCGAATCTGTATTCCTCAGGCTTTCCATCAAATTCTTTACAACCATGCCTTTGCTCACACCCTACTGAATCATATCAATTGATTTAATATCAGGTACAAAGATTTTAATTTTAGTCAATTTGGTAGGGAAAATTACAACGGAATATCCTGAGGTTTGACTTAATTACACAAACTTCCCCTGAAATTTTCGAAATTACAAAACCTTTCTCTGCATAATCTGAGTTTCGATAGAATGCATGCGTGCCACTACGGTCATGAATAAGCTATTCATCAAAATAAAATATGATATAATCAAGATTTATGAATTCGAATGTAACATAAATTCATTGACGCCAGAAATTTTCGTAATTTCTCAATCATCAAGGGAGGTTTGTGTAATTAGGCCAAAAACTATAAATTATCGATAATCCTAAACCAAATCTTTATTAAAAGCCATATCTGTGGTTTAAGAGCAAACATCCTCAAAAATTAAGTCATGAACTTTGTTTGCTATATTAAGCATTCATTATAGAAAGTAAGAAAGATAATAGCATGTCTGAACCATACAAGTTCACCTTCAGTATTTCTTTTGCTTCCTTATCAGACTGTCCACACTTAATCAGCTGCCAGAGACAGGTATCATACTGATTATTTAGGTGACCTGTCAAAATGACAATGCGTTTCAATTTATCAATGTAAAATCACTTCATCTAAATGTCTAATGATAATTACACCTTGTAACACATTAATGAAATTTCTTACATAAACGATAATGTATAGTCAAAGGTTTATCACCACTGGAAGGAGATTAAAATAAGCTTACATTCATATTGTCTCCACACAAGATAGGCTTGAAGAACCTCCAGAGATGCACAGCAAATAACTCGTGATCAAAATGAAGGGGCATAACTCAAGTCTTTCTGAGGGAAGAACAACTTCCACTTGGTCACATAAACAGATGTGAAGAAAGATACAATGAGGGAGTGTATCTTGCTGCAAATCATGTTTGAAATCAGCAATCGTGACTCTGATCCAAACAGGAAAAAGAAAATTACCTAACTCGTGTTTCAGACATGACTTTTAAGTAAGAGCCCAATTTTTACCAAGAAACGCACTCAAGAGTGAAGATACTACGCAAAGGCAAGTCTACTTAAATACTATTTCACCAACACTGATAACTAGCAAATAAGGCTGATCCTGGGGCTCTATTCAAATACTGAGATTGTAGTGCAATAATCAAAATATTTAAACTAAAACAGCAATAAGATTAAATCCCAACCCCTATATATCTTATGTGAATTCATATGACATGAAAATGATGAAAAATCTTATAGCCTCAATCAGGAAAGAAACATATAGATACCTGGCAGGCCTCTGGTAAAACTTGGTTCCCTTTTTGAAAATGAAACTGAAACCAAACAATAAGCAATCATCCAACAAACCCAACAAGAATACACAAACAAATAACACTAGAAAATGTCTGTTTGTATGTATGCCATTCTTCACCTGTACTCTCACTTTAACCATAAGAGAATACGATATCTGGGAACTGCTCTAAAACTGCCTTTGAACAATCATTCATCAACTCTAAAGCTCTCAAATCATTTGGTCTATCAAACTCGTGCACTTCAGAGAATCTACTCCACCATAAGTAAAATATTTTTTCAAAAAAAGAAAAGGATCATACTAAATGCAGATAATTGTGTAGATATGCTGCTGCAAATCATACCTGCAGAGATCTCTGCCGTCAACATGGACGATGATGATATTGGGCGACATGATTTCATCATTTGATTGTACGATCATGTTATGTGGACTGTGGTAATTACTTGAGGTATCTGCTGCAAAAGTGAAGCTTAATTCTTTATCTTGAAGTTGTTTGGATTCTTCAATTTATTAATCCATTTGCTTATACTAAAGTTCTGTGTTCATCTATTTCCTTGCTGACTTGATACTTCTAAAATTACTTACTTAATCAAACCATCATTACGGATCCTTCTTCATATATGTGTAACCAGGCAGAAAGGTTGAAATGGTTTGATAAAGGATATGAAATGGAGGTATTTACCGACAACGTCTGTCAAGCTGAAGACGAAACCGTAACTCAGCTGCGTGAATCACTAAGCGATGCAAATATTTTGATGAACATTGCGGTTACAAATCAAGAGTCGGTTGAATGGATCCAGGAAAATTCTCAGGACGTCTCAAATGTCATATGCTTCGACTCTTCTCCAAGTTTAACGAACAAATTAGGTGGCTTCCTCATTCAAACCGAGAAAGAAGGCAGCATATTCGCTAAATTGCCCTTTCGTCAAGCAAAGAAGCCAAAAGAATCTGAAGAAGTCATTCACTCTGTTTTTGAAGATTGGGATAGACATAACTCTGATGATATAAGGTTTTCTTTGTTAGTCATAATAAACGCTTACATCAAACCGGTTCCTATACTCAAGAACCTAAGGGCAAAGGGCTTCTCTACATTGAGCTGCATGGACCTCAAATACTCAACTGTCTACTGGACCCAAATTGTAGGAAAGCTCTTCAATGCTTGAACAAGTGCAGTCCGGTCGACCAGGTATGCAACTATAGGTGCATAGCTTCATACGAAAGTCGACAGCTAGAAGAATTCTCGTTATGTGTGCTACAAAAGCATAATTGCCTTGAATTAGATGCCAATTGGAGTTGGCGAGTTGTAGCGGGGCAAAACCTGGCTTACGATCAATTCCCATGCCAGTTCCAGTTGTTTTACCGTGGAAAGGCCAAAGGGTCATTTTGGTATGAGCCTGTTTTTCAGGTGAGAACCCTCGATGGGGATTTAGTATGGAGGAGAAGGAAGTATAGGGTCAAGAGGGGGAAGATTCCGGGCACGTTTTCTTTCAGCGTTCTGGATAACGGAGTGGTCTCGAATGAATTTTGGACAATAGTTGATGTTTGTGATGATTTGAAATGGGGTTTGTTTCATTACCATGGAGCTGCCCGAGTGGCTGGGCAGAGCTATACCGGGGCAGTTCTTGTTAGCCCGGACGGGTCATACCCAGACTCAGGGCAGCATGAGAGATTGGGTTTGGCTTTGGAGAGGTGTGGGATTAAGGAGTGGGAGTTGTTTAATGTTATCCGCCTTTAGGGCTACCGGAGGGGTCGAGGTTGCATGCTAAGATCAAAGTCGGAGGTATTGAAGATTCTTCGATGAAGGTTTGATGGGAATATGTTCATATTGTGATAGATTGTTGATGCTGTGTAAAGTATTGGATGATAATACTTCCGTAACACCATTTTGTTTGGGTCGTCCATAAGTGTTCGGGGTATATGACCGAACTCGTAGAATGTTGTATTGCATTATTTATGGACGTTCGGGGTATATGACCGAACTCGTAGAATGTTGTATTGCATTATTTTGTTGGGAGACATTGAATAGGAGAGAAACCAAAAGTATAAATTGGCTGATGTGCACATGAAATAGGAAAGAAACAAAAAGGAAAAAATAAATGCACCAGCCGGGAATCGAACCCGGGTCTGTACCGTGGCAGGGTACTATTCTACCACTAGACCACTGGTGCTGGATGCCTGTGATCTCTTCTATACTTTTAATTATCCTTGAAAACTGTCTTCTATGTCCAATGCTATATCTTCAGTTTGCTTGTATCAATTTGGTGGGAGTAATTGCCCCATTCAAATGAGTGGACTTGAAAGATCATAAAGTAGTTTTGATGTTAATTCCTTTTAGTTCTTTTCATGCCAAGTTATCGGATTTTGAATAAGTTCAAAACAAGAAAGTAAAACACTAATTGCGATTGAGCGGAGCACACAACTTTCGAGTCGCAATAGACTGGAAACCGAAACCAACCTTTTTATAAGGAGAAATTTCTGCTAAGTTAGAACATATATAGACACTCTAGTTTAAGATAACAGGATATGAACCTTAACATTTGAGAAGTCCTGTATATAGGCACCTTCAAATAGGAAAATGACTCAAAATCCTTAAAAACCTCAGAAATCTCATAATTATATACACATTTTGCTGATCCCATTTCCAGAACGACGAGGGCTGACCGTGCAGAATTAGTAGGGTAAATGGTACCTGGGAACCGAACCAAGAAGGATTTCTGCAGAAAAAAAAAAAGGCTTTTAACCAATAAAGAATTTACATATAATATTAAAACCTATATCGAGTAATACAAATTGCAGATGGCAGTTACTATTACAAGAATATGTGAAAAACAATAATTCGACTCACCTGCATAAGAATATCGAATCGAAGTAGTCATGAAAGCTGTTTCTGCTTCCGTAGCATGAAGCTGGATTTGTATGAGAAGAATAAAATATGCTTTTCATCTATGATTTGGACTTCTCATGGAGTATCTCAGAGTGCGTTTCCCAAAAGCTTGACTCAATTATATTGCAATGTTTGATTACAAGTATCTTGCGCGATTTACCAGCAGCACCTTCTTTGTTATCCACCATTTTCGTCTCCTGAAGGGAAGGAAAAAAAAAAAAAAAAAGACTTGGTTAAGCATTGGCATGCAACACCTGGGAATTTTTATTTAAAAGCCCCTAATGTTGGGTAGTCTTACAAGATTGATTTAGGCTTTCAGTATTTAGTTGAAAAGTGTACTAAGAATCAGGGGAAACCATTCCTAAACTGCTAAGACAGCATTCAAATCAACAGAAACTAAGTCATCAACAAAGAAAGCACCAGTTTCTGAAAAAGGGGGCAAGAATATCTTAAGGCAAAGCTAAAAAAGTGGCATGATGAAAACCCCGGACCAATCATAATAAGAAAAATCCAGCAATCATTTCTGCACATTTTCATTTCTTTGAACGGGGGTGTGAGGGTGGGGTGGCATGAAAGTACCTTGTCCCAGTAAACTGATGATCCCTGGCGAAACATGAGTGGTAATGAGTTATAATAATTGATACTGCCAGAGAGCTGATCCAGCAGTTCATTTTTCTCCGGAGTTTGAGTACCCTGAAAATTAGCAAATTAGATTAGGAACAAAAAATCAAAAGGAAGATTCAGAATAAACCAATCTATAGTCTAAATAATAGTTCATAAATATTCCAAATCCTCTTCAGGTAAAATATTTCCTTAGGATGTGAATGATGTTAAGCATAATACCACAGTGAAATGATATAACGATTCCTAGTGATTTTGTGTAACATCTATAGCCTCTAATGACTGAATGTTGAATTTCTCACAGAAAACACATGCAAAGGAGTAGCACCTTCAAGTAGTTTTGGGCATCACTCTTGCTCTTTCCAGATTTCACTAGCATCCAGAAACAAGTATTGTACTGATTGTTTATGTGACCTGAAAATTTTAATAAAGTGCAAAAAGGATTCTATATTTACAAAGACAGACACATTTCAAGAAAAGAGATGAATGAACTCTTCCATCTTGTCAAAAATAAAATCAACCCCAAAACAGAAAAAAAAGGAAAAAGGGAATAATGGACTTACAATCAACTTGTCTCCACGCTAAATAATCTCGAAGAATCTCGTAGGATGGGTAGCAAACAGCACGACCATCGAAATATGGTGAGTATTTCATCTCCTTATGTGGAAAAAATTCATCCCATTTCATAGTGTACATCGAAGAGAATAAAGATACAACTGCAGAAACTATTTCACTGCAACAAAACAAAAATAATAACTCAATCAACTTCATATATTCATATCACAGAATAAATTTAGTTATGGTATCAAAGTTTAATAGTCCTCAGGAGTTTTTTTTTCGGCATACGAATATTCACTTGGAATTGCTACAATTTTATGATAACTTTTGGATATATAAATACCTTGCATGCCTTTCATAGAGCTAACAAAGCTGGAAAAGTTACCAAATAACTTGTCAAACAAACCAATACAATGGTTTAACACAAGGGATGTAATAATAGGTGAAAACCATCTATATTACCTGTATTCATCACTAACCCCATAAGCAAAGACAATATCCTTAAACTCTTCCAGTATGCCGGCTGCACATGAATTCATTAGGTTGAGAGCTTGTGCATCGTTTGGCTTCTTAAATTCATGAACTTCAGAAAATCTACCATAATCCCAAAACACAAAGCAGTGGAGTGATACTTGAAACATAACAAACACAGACAACAAAGATTCACTGACCACTAGAACTGATAGTGTTTCCTGCTCACAAGTAATATCACATTTTCAGCATTAATCTAAATTAGATTAGACAATCTATTCGAGCATGGAACCACATAAAGAGCACAAGCTGTTCGACAAATAAATTGATATTTTTATGATGGAGAGTTTTATGAGGAGAAATACTGTCCATTTAAATCAAATACATTTGGAGTCCACTACAAATAATCTTCAGGGAGAAAATATTATAAAGCTAATCATGAGCACCTACCTATGAAAATGGCAGCCATCTACGCGGATAACAATCCACGTGTGTAACACCCGAGCGCAAGGTGTCACATCCCCCGCACCGAGACTCGACCCGAATATGAAATGGACGATCCATACCCGAGCCAAATCACGGCGAACGGGGACAAACACACACTCTATGCTAGGCGGGACTAACCCTTGAACCATAAAAATCAGAGTAACTACAAATACGGAAGCAATAACTATCCATTACATAAACTATGAGTAAACAAAACCAGAAATAATCCATACACCTTATCAAATGCCGTCACGGCTCAACAACAAGTACGCTCCAATAGCAACATTCATATACAATTATCACAAGTGCAAAATGCGAGTGTAAGACCAATAAACAAAAGGGCTAGAAATGAAAACAAGACCTAAGACTCGAAATTCCGGCTAGCTCCCCTGACACCTGCACAAAACAACTGAAAGCCAAACTGGTTCAGTCCAAAAGGGACTGGTGGGTATAAAAACAGGGCATAATATAATATACAACGGAATTTAACAATCACATGCAAGCTATAATCCCAAGTGAGGTTTTTAAAGGATTTCCCAAGTGGGCAAATAGAAATCATCAAAAGGGATTATAACAATTCATTAACATTAGGTCATTAATGGCCCGGCGGGCGTGCATTATCTCCAACCAACACCTCGTGTACTACATTAACATTCATTAACATTCATTCTTTCTTTCTTTTCATGCATATCATTCTTTCGTGCGCATTCAATAACATTTACACCTTCTTCCTCCGGGTTGGTGGCGGGTTTGCAAGGCCCATCCACCCATTCATTGACCAAAAGGGGAACATGACTCCCCAGATGGCACTCAGCGTCCATTCCTCGCTAACTCCTAACGAGGTCCGGTTACGCCATTCATTGGTGGGACTAGTGTGAGGGTTTCCCGTCAGCCCATGCCTCCTCGGTTCCCCACTCACACCAAGCCCCTGGGCCCCATTCGTGCATTCGATCATTTCTCGCCAAAACATTAGGTAGGATTGATAAAATAAGGCTTTACGTTGAAAACATTTACTCTTTAAAACGACTCTCTATATATATATAATTTTGGTCGAAAGCTTTCACATTGAAGGTATATATAGGGTCTCGTATCTACATAGAAGAAAAACCCACCTTAAACCGCGAAAAGGAGCAAACACAAGCCTCACTGACCGGCCTCGTCTCCAACGGATTCAAAATCTGTGCAAGAGAGGTGAGGTGAGACTCAATATGACCAAATAAGACGCTCGACAATGAAATGATTATGATATGAATGTATAAGAGATGCTATAATGTAATGGACACGTTCAGGTGCACTATTAAAGTCTTAAGGACATATAAACGTTCAATTCATTCATTCAATGAAGCATTCGTATTCAAACGAATTCATATCCTTCACATTTCACGTCAAAGGAATTTAAATTATATAATCAAGTCGTTCAATCTTTCATTCGAATCATAATTTCGCATTTCAATCAATTCAATTCAAGAATTTCAAATATAATCATATCACAAGTTAAATCACATTTAAAATTAGAACATAAACATTTAAACATATTCAATCGCATTTACAATTAGAAAATAAACAATTAAATACATTCAATTAAATCAAATAACAATTAATATTTAATAAACATATATAAATATATACCTATATACGTACTATATTATATATATACATATATACGTAAAATGCATGCAAACAAATACACATGCATGCAAAATAATTTCAAAATGCATGCAAAATAATCAAATGCATGAAATTTCCATGCAAAGCTTACAATCCATGCATGCAAAGAGAATCAATATGCATGCAACCATGCATTAACAATAATCATGCAGAAGAAAAGGAAATGAAACTATAACAGCAGCAGCAGCTCACGGTTCAGCAACACAGGTATGAAAAACAAGGTGGCACGGGGGTGTCACCTTCAAGGAGCAAACCGAGACACCCCCGTGTCTCGGTACAGAAGTTCAGACCCAAAAACACACCCCCGTTCTAGCTGAAAATGAAGGAAAAAGACACACCCGTGTCGCAGCAAACGCAGCAGCAACAAACACGTAAACAACCCCTGTTTTTCCTTGCTCAACGCAGCACATCTCAAGCAACAATTAGACAACATAAATGTAACTATAAATGACATGAAATGCAGTAAGAATTCAGCTCAAAACCACCCCAAATCTGACAGCAAAAGAGCAAGAAGATGCAGCAGTTTTGACAGCAACATTCCAGGCCCAAAACAGGGCAAAAACTCACGTGAAAACAGGGTACAACTGATCTCAAGTAATCCCAACACATTCATATAAGTTAGGCTAACAAAAGTACAGCAAAACACCACAAATTCAACCTATAAATCAGCCCCTCAACAGTTCGAACATGAAAGCTGTCACACGTGACTTTTCTACAAAGTTTTCTCAATGTTCCAAAGTTGATAACTCATAAATACTTGAACTACCATGCAATTAATGATCATAAATGAAAAGAAGATATCAAAACAATCATTCTCAAGCTTGGAATCATTCAAATCCATCAAGAATCGAAGAAGATCAAAAGAAATGCCCAAAAACGCCTCTATCTCAAGATCAGCCGAAAAATGCATGAAACCATGCTCAAATTTGGGGATGAATGAATTAAAATGACCAGGAATGAACATATAATACAACCCTAAGCTTACCTTGTTGATTGGATGAGGATTGGATGAGATTTGAGCTCCAAAATCTCCAAGGAACCAAAGGTTACGGGAAAGAACTGGAGAGCAGTGACTTTGGCTGAGATTTGTGATTTGTGTGAGGGTTGGTTCGGTTAGGGATTGGTACATCAGGTTAGGTGGTTGAGTTAGGGTTCTATAGCTTCAAACCATGGTTAATTTGGTCAACAAATGAATAAGTTATGGCCATTTTAGTGTAACAAGGTCAGTTTCGTCGCCGCTTCGTTTTTCGGTTGAATTTCGGAGGTTCAAATGACGTTAGAAAAATATAAGGCTAAGTTTACTAAACTCGAATTTTTGTTACGAGTTCAGCGGAGTTGACGGAACTCGAATCCGAGTTCCCGAGCTCAAGATATTAAATACGGAACCAAGGGTGCGCTAAATGCTCGTTAGCCCCCAACTTGGATTCCAAAATTCAAATTAAATCCGAAACACAAGCAAATGAATTCGAAAATACGAAACGAACAAATATTTATGTACAAGACACGTATAAGTTCAACATATTAAATTCGCACAAAATTCCGGTATCAATTCAAATAGAAACGAAGCACTCAAACGCGATTAAACAATAAAAGCCATAACATTACTTAAATAAACAAATAAATTCATTCAATATATATTATATATAATATGCATGCATACGTATATAGTATATATAAATACATGCATGCAAATATATATAAGTTATATTTATAAAATGCATGCAAATATATATATAAATAATTATGCATGCGTAATTAAATCCATGCACACACGTACACAAATATATATATATTTATATTAAATAATGTAATTAATATTAATAACATTAAATTAAATAATTAACATTTATTACATATAAAATTAAAATGAAATATATAGAACACGTAAAAATAATTATTCGCGCAATTAAAGAGCACACAAGTTATTCACATAAATTCAAATTCAAATATTGCATATTTTTCAATTAATCACTTATTTAACAATTAAACAATGAAATTTAATATAGAAAACACTAAGACCAATTAATTTGCGCAATTAAGTAAACATATACGTCATGCTGTACTAATAAAAGAACTGGGGCGTTACAACCTTTCCCCCTTAAAAGAATCCGTCCTCGGATTCACTATCCGCCTGAAAACAATTAAAGAAGGAACCCCGTTCCTCACAAACAACAAGGAGAGAATCCCCGTCTCTCAAACAACAAGGAGAGAACCCCGTCTCTCGCAAGCAAAGAGAGCACCCCGTCTCTCGAACAAAAATAAGAGCATCCCCGTCTCTTACAAACAACGAGAGCACCCCGTCTCTCGAACAAAAATAAGAGCAAGGAAGTCTCCAATACTCCCAAGCCACACAAGCGAAACCAAAATTAAAAACATGTAAGACACCTCAAAGCAAGTAACAGACATCGCTCACGTTGGTTATCAATTGCTCCCAGTAATTTAACATGATAAGATATCGAAGCACATAATATAAAAATTATTGGAGTTAAGTTTGTATGGATGCATGTATCATGGATGCTATAAGTACCGTTCACCGTAGTTGTGAAATTTAGAATTGTAAGTTGTCGTTGTCCAGTGCATGATCTGTCCTGAAGATAAACTTAGTACTCAACTTGGCTTTAACCTCTTCAGGGTACCCCGGTGAAGCAATTTGATGAATCCTTTAAGGATTATACTCTTGAATTCCTTCTGACTTGTACTGTTTCCAGTTTTCACCATTTCCCGTAATCTTTGTTCGACCAACCAACTCCTTTTTAATTGACCGAGCTTGACCTCCCCGAAAACCCCTAAATCATTTGTCCCGAACTCAGGTCTGTAGTTATTACCTTTACCATATCGAAGTCTAACATATCCCCGAGGATAACTACTCTGAACAACCTTGATGATTCAATCCCGACCTTAAGATGTTTATTCTTATGGTCTCTCTCAATACAAATCCTTTCCCATCTTCCGTTCCTATGATCCGTTCATTCCCTTTGCCCCCCTGAAGGTTATATTCGATAATTAGCCCCATATTTCTTAAATCAAAGACAGAAGGTTCTTGACAATTCCTAGGTTTTGATTTAGATTTCTCAATGTCCGTCCTCTTCGGTTTTGTTTCTTCTTAACTCCTTCCAACTCATTGGACCAAGCTTTATTGACAGCATCTCTTTCTGTGTTAATTCAAATTGATTCCCTCTTGATAAGTCAACTAGAGAGTTTCCTTAACTTCTCCGTAACTCCTCCATCTTCAAATTAACTTACGCATGTAGAAAATTCAATGAACCATCTTCCCAATTCCTCGTGGAAATCTTCAGCCCGAATTTATTGGCCTAACCTTCGTTTTAATGGCCAATCGTGGAAATCGTCTTATTCATTTCCGCTCACTAACATAACCCCGGATCTTCCTATTTGCACTTCCGTTATCTCTATTATTTATTTCTTCAGCCACAACTTCAAGTTTTAATTTTTGCTTCTTGGTTACACTCTCCCCCTTAAATTTTCTATCGTTATACCTTGAACTCTATCAATCCATCTTTCACCGAAATTCTTGATAAAGCAATTTCATTTGGGGGGGGAAGGAATTTAACGAACATAGCAATCCCCTTCTCTATTCTTGTTCAATCCAACACCCCAAAGCCAACTCTAATTTCGCTTCTTTTTCTGAATCCCATTTCCATCAACCTGCCCCTTATTTGAGGTTCTTTATTTTCTCCAACGTTACCTACCTATGCAACTCCATTATTTCCTTTCATCTGAATTCTGAGGTGGCTCGGTTAAAATGATACTTGATGGGTGAGATGAAGGAACTCCCTATCAAATAAACACTAAAATGCATGTTGGGTTAAAATTGACGATGCATGTGTCACGTTTACATCAAGCAACTATGCATCACATTAGCGCAACGAAACCAAATAGAAATGCACGGATAATCATAAGGCCAGAAGAATAAATAATTAATGCGAAATATGATGCACGTGCTATGAATGCTTTGGAACCTGTCACCAATGGGGTAAGTTGTTAGCTCGGTAGCTTTCTCTCATTCCTCCAAACACGAGATTACCTTGACTTGCTGATCATGCTTCGTCTTCCCCACGGTCTTCAAGGTTTCCAAGAATCCTGTGCATCACTTATATCTTCCACTGTCCGGAATTGAAATTTCACTATCCCTGATTCCTTCGACATCCACTGAGTTAGCCTCTGCATTTACCCCCAGGGATCGCCCTTCAACCTTGCTCAAACTCTCTTACAAAATGAATCCCCAATATAATTCTGAATCCCTACTTCTCGCTGTCACCGTGATCAAGACTCCCGTCCTTATCCTTTATGAACTTGGATTGACGAATTAAGCTTGTTTTCCGATTGCTTATACCTGAGCGCATGATTTCCTTTCAAAGAATCTCTCCCCGAGAATAATCCTTCAACCGGTCTTTGCCTTTCTTTATAGTTCCCATTTGTTGCTCCATATCTTCCAATTCAACTTCACAACATGACAATTCAGCTTGGATATGGAAAAACGACTCAGACCCCGTCCTTAATATCGCCACCTTCCCTATATTTGTATTTACCCAGGTACTTGCCCCTCTCTACTCTTCCAGACTCGTTTCCCATCTTAATCGAAATCCAAAGCACTCCAATCCAACTCTTCCCAGTCTTAACTTTGAGAAACTTTATTTCAAATCACTGGACTTAGTCAGAAATCCTTCTTGGTCAATCCTTGGTGTACAACTCCTACCGGACCCATTTTATCTTAACTCCTTTTAATTATTAATACCTCTTCAATACTCCAAATCCGGAAATCAAAATACTTTCAAGGTTTGTTCACTTCCTTCATTAGGTTGAAAGATCCCGTTGCTTCCAATCAAAGGCACCTTGTATGGCAGAGCCGTATATGTCAATCTTCTAAGTCGTAACCATCTCATAATCAATCCCCATTTCCCCAAGTATCCTTCTACCACCGCATCTCTTAATTCAAACCTCCTATTCCGAATCGTAATCCTTGAACTCTAGCTCCCTCTAGAAAACCTCACATCTCGAATTCTCTACATTCTTCCCGGTTGTATCCCTCCTAGCTTCCATGCCTCAGGAAGAGCTAGCAATAGATCGTCTTTATCGTGGAACTTGGCCGTGGTTTGATATCATCTTCATAACCTGTGAATCATAACTCATTTTCGAAGATATATGCATGCGATTAATACATGCTCATGGCACTTACTCAACACGAAAGGCACAGATTCAATATAGAATGCTACAAGTAATTCGACAAGATTAAAAAGAAAGACAATTTCATGTTCAAAATCGATGCAATGCACACATTATCACTTAGTTCCTATGCCGAACGACTTAGACAGACCCACACGACACGAGAGCCCGAGTTTTGCAACCCGTAGCTCTGATACCACTTAAGGATGTAACACCCGAGCGCAAGGTGTCACATCCCCCGCACCGAGACTCGACCCGAATATGAAATGGACGATCCATACCCGAGCCAAATCACGGCGAACGGGGACAAACACACACTCTATGCTAGGCGGGACTAACCCTTGAACCATAAAAATCAGAGTAACTACAAATACGGAAGCAATAACTATCCATTACATAAACTATGAGTAAACAAAACCAGAAATAATCCATATACCTTATCAAATGCCGTCACGGCTCAACAACAAGTACGCTCCAATAGCAACATTCATATACAATTATCACAAGTGCAAAATGCGAGTGTAGGACCAATAAACAAAAGGGCTAGAAATGAAAACAAGACCTAAGACTCGAAATCCCGCCTAGCTCCCCTGACACCTGCACAAAACAACTGAAAGCCAAACGGGTTCAGTCCAAAAGGGACTGGTGGGTATAAAAACAGGGCATAATATAATATACGACGGAATTTAACAATCACATGCAAGCTATAATCCCAAGTGAGGTTTTTAAAGGATTTCCCAAGTGGGCAAATAGAAATCATCAAAAGGGATTATAACAATTCATTAACATTAGGTCATTAATGGCCCGGCGAGTGGGCGTGCATTATCTCCAACCAACACCTCGTGTACTACATTAACATTCATTCATTCTTTCTTTCTTTCTTTTCATGCATATCATTCTTTCGTGCGCATTCAATAACATTTACACCTTCTTCCTCCGGGTTGGTGGCGGGTTTGCAAGGCCCATCCACCCATTCATTGACCAAAAGGGGAACATGACTCCCCAGATGGCACTCAGCGTCCATTCCTCGCTAACTCCTAACGAGGTCCGGTTACGCCGTTCATTGGTGGGACTAGTGTGAGGGTTTCCCGTCAGCCCATGCCTCCTCGGTTCCCCACTCACACCAAGCCCCTGGGCCCCATTCGTGCATTCGATCATTTCTCGCCAAAACATTAGGTAGGATTGATAAAATAAGGCTTTACGTTGAAACCATTTACTCTTTAAAACGACTCTCTCTATATATATAATTTTGGTCGAAAGCTTTCACATTGAAGGTATATATAGGGTCTCGTATCTACATAGAAGAAAAACCCACCTTAAACCGCGAAAAGGAGCAAACACAAGCCTCACTGACCGGCCTCGTCTCCAACGGACTCAAAATCTGTGCAAGAGAGGTGAGGTGAGACTCAATATGACCAAATAAGACGCTCGACAATGAAATGATTATGATATGAATGTATAAGAGATGCTATAATGTAATGGACACGTTCAGGTGCACTATTAAAGTCTTAAGGACATATAAACGTTCAATTCATTCATTCAATGAAGCATTCGTATTCAAACGAATTCATATCCTTCACATTTCACGTCAAAGGAATTTAAATTATATAATCAAGTCGTTCAATCTTTCATTCGAATCATAATTTCGCATTTCAATCAATTCAATTCAAGAATTTCAAATATAATCATATCACAAGTTAAATCACATTTAAAATTAGAACATAAACATTTAAAAATATTCAATCGCATTTACAATTAGAAAATAAACAATTAAATACATTCAATTAAATCAAATAACAATTAATATTTAATAAACATATATAAATATATACCTATATACGTACTATATTATATATATACATATATACGTAAAATGCATGCAAACAAATACACATGCATGCAAAATAATTTCAAAATGCATGCAAAATAATCAAATGCATGAAATTTCCATGCAAAGCTTACAATCCATGCATGCAAAGAGAATCAATATGCATGCAACCATGCATTAACAATAATCATGCAGAAGAAAAGGAAATGAAACTATAACAGCAGCAGCAGCTCACGGTTCAGCAACACAGGTATGAAAAACAAGGTGGCACGGGGGTGTCACCTTCAAGGAGCAAACCGAGACACCCCCGTGTCTCGGTACAGAAGTTCAGACCCAAAAACACACCCCCGTTCTAGCTGAAAATGAAGGAAAAAGACACACCCGTGTCGCAGCAAACGCAGCAGCAACAAACACGCAAACAACCCCTGTTTTTCCTTGCTCAACGCAGCACATCTCAAGCAACAATTAGACAACATAAATGTAACTATAAATGACATGAAATGCAGTAAGAATTCAGCTCAAAACCACCCCAAATCTGACAGCAAAAGAGCAAGAAGATGCAGCAGTTTTGACAGCAACATTCCAGGCCCAAAACAGGGCAAAAACTCACGTGAAAACAGGGTACAACTGATCTCAAGTAATCCCAACACATTCATATAAGTTAGGCTAACAAAAGTACAGCAAAACACCACAAATTCAACCTATAAATCAGCCCCTCAACAGTTCGAACATGAAAGCTGTCACACGTGACTTTTCTACAAAGTTTTCTCAATGTTCCAAAGTTGATAACTCATAAATACTTGAACTACCATGCAATTAATGATCATAAATGAAAAGAAGATATCAAAACAATCATTCTCAAGCTTGGAATCATTCAAATCCATCAAGAATCGAAGAAGATCAAAAGAAATGCCCAAAAACGCCTCTATCTCAAGATCAGCCGAAAAATGCATGAAACCATGCTCAAATTTGGGGATGAATGAATTAAAATGACCAGGAATGAACATATAATACAACCCTAAGCTTACCTTGTTGATTGGATGAGGATTGGATGAGATTTGAGCTCCAAAATCTCCAAGGAACCAAGGGTTACGGGAAAGAACTGGAGAGCAGTGACTTTGGCTGAGATTTGTGATTTGTGTGAGGGTTGGTTCGGTTAGGGCTTGGTACATCAGGTTAGATGGTTGAGTTAGGGTTCTATAGCTTCAAACCATGGTTAATTTGGCCAACAAATGAATAAGTTATGGCCATTTTAGTGTAACAAGGTCAGTTTCGTCGCCGCTTCGTTTTTCGGTTGAATTTCGGAGGTTCAAATGACGTTAGAAAAATATAAGGCTAAGTTTACTAAACTCGAATTTTTGTTACGAGTTCAGCGGAGTTGACGGAACTCGAATCCGAGTTCCCGAGCTCAAGATATTAAATACGGAGCCAAGGGTGCGCTAAATGCTCGTTAGCCCCCGACTTGGATTCCAAAATTCAAATTAAATCCGAAACACAAGCAAATGACTTCGAAAATACGAAACGAACAAATATTTATGTACAAAGACACGTATAAGTTCAACATATTAAATTCGCACAAAATTCCGGTATCAATTCAAATAGAAACGAAGCACTCAAACGCGATTAAACAATAAAAGCCATAACATTACTTAAATAAACAAATAAATTCATTCAATATATATTATATATAATATGCATGCATACGTATATAGTATATATAAATACATGCATGCAAATATATATAAGTTATATTTATAAAATGCATGCAAATATATATATAAATAATTATGCATGCGTAATTAAATCCATGCACACACGTACACAAATATATATATATTTATATTAAATAATGTAATTAATATTAATAACATTAAATTAAATAATTAACATTTATTACATATAAAAATAAAATGAAATATATAGAACACGTAAAAATAATTATTCGTGCAATTAAAGAGCACACAAGTTATTCACATAAATTCAAATTCAAATATTGCATATTTTTCAATTAATCACTTATTTAACAATTAAACAATGAAATTTAATATAGAAAACACTAAGACCAATTAATTTGCGCAATTAAGTAAACATATACGTCATGCTGTACTAATAAAAGAACTGGGGCGTTACAACGTGCATGGCATTAACCTACTCTCATATTGGAAGGACTTAAGATACTCAGGTTTCGTTTTATTTAAATCTTCAGTAAATTGACCCAGCTCCTTCGAAAGACACATCTTGTCATTCCAAAATCTTCTAGATGCAATATTTTCTGCATGAACTGTAATGACCTTTCTCCTTGGTCTTTTCACAGGACAACCATCATCTTTGTACTTCACAAAATCTTCAACCTAGTCATCATAAAACATCATTGATTGGATAATAATGCATTAACAATAACTGATTCATAACAAAAACCAATCAGCTTATATGCCTAAGACAAAACGGATATTACTATGATGTCAAAGACTCAAAGTTGTTAGTTACAAAGTCGACAGAGAATAATGACACCTCCGATCCAGGATTAGGTCTATAGAACTTGACTAACATTCTTGATTTACAGATATTGAAAGAAAAGGAATGAACACTGACATCTATTTTGAGAGCACAGGTCCCCTGACGGAAAATTTCTGGAAGGTCTTTCTTGTAGTTGATGTTAAATCGCTGGTAAAGCAATTCATTTCTGTCTTGTTTATGAGATCCCTGTAAAAAAGAAGTCAAAAAGCAACCACACATGTTAGTGGGATAAATAACATGAACTCAGATTAGTACAAACGCAAAGGAAAACAGACCAGCATTAAAGTTCACTATTAGAGTCCATGTTACAGTCTAGAGTCTAGTATCTCCTTACAAATCAACAAATTTAGATGCTGTTAACCGTTAATTTGCAATCCAATCATGTTACATCTGAAGTTAAATGATTATTAGGTGATGTACATACAAGTTTTTACAGTAGAAACTTTTTAATGCTTTAGTCATCAATCATCAGTCAACACCAGACACCAATATATCAGCTCAAAATTGTATAAAGGAAACAAATAAGGGTCACACAATATGTTGAACTTTCAATTATTGTGTTTAGAAAATCAAATCCATTCCCATGATACTACTATGATTCGAGTTGCAACATGATTTAACTCTGTCATAATTGAATAAGGGTACACCATGAGGTTTAATAAATAATTTAAGGAGTTTGTTAAGTGATATGTGCGTAGCCTAACTCACCCCAATAGCTAGCTGACAAGGTGAGGGTTGCCCAAGCATTATAACGTAGAACGTAAACGAGTATTTGGTTGATATGGAACAGTTACCAGTTATGTGTAGTTCTGTAACAGGGGATATTTTTGTAATTCTATATAGTTACAGGTGCTGATGATGACCAAACAGCCTCAAAAATTAAGTCATGAACTTCGTTTGCTACATTAAGCACTCATTATAGAAAGATAAATAGCATGTCTGAACAATACAAGTTCACCTTCAGTATTTCTTCTGCTTCCTTATCAGACTGTCCACACTTAATCAGCTGCCAGAGACAAGTATCATACTGGCTATTTAGGTGACCTGTCAAAACGACAATGCGTTTCAATTTATCAATGTAAAATCGCTTCATCTAATGATAATTATACCTTATAACACAATAATGCAATTTCTTTCATAAACGATAATGTTTAGTCAAAGGTTTATCACGACTGGAAGGAGATCAAAATAAGCTTACATTCATATTGTCTCCACACAAGATATGCTTGAAGAACCTCCAGAGATGCACAGCAAATAACTCGTGATCGAAATGAAGGGGCATATCTCAAGTCTTTCTGAGGAAAGAACAACTTCCACTTGGTCACATAAACCGATGTGAAGAAAGATACAATGAGTGAGTGTATCTTGCTGCAAATCATTTTTTAAGTCAGCAATCCTGACTCTGATTCAAACAGAAAAAACAGAATTACCTAACTCATACTTCACAGACCTGATTTTTAAGTAAGAGACCACTATTTACCAAGATGCACTCAAGATATCAATTTTAAGTAGATTTGCCTTTGATTAGTACCTTCATTTTTAAATGAATCAGAATCTATTTCACAATACTATACCTCCAACACCAACAACTAGTAAATAAGTTTAATGATCCTCGTGACTCTATTCAAATACTGAGGTTGTAGCACAATAATTAAAATACTGGAACTAAAACAACAATAAGATTAAATCCCAACCCCTATATATCTTATGTGAATTCATATGACATGAACATGATGAAAAATCTTATAGCCTCAATCAGGAAAGAAACATATAGATACCTGGCACGCCTCTGGTAAAACTTGGTTCCTTTTTTGAATATGAAACTGAAACCAAAGAATAAGCAATCATCCAGCAAACCCAACAGAAAACAAACAACATAAAAAATGTAGGTTTGTATGTATGTCATTCTTTACCTGTACTCATCACTGTAACCATAAGAGAATATGACATCTGGGAACTGCTCGAAAACCGCCTTTGCACAATCATTCATCAACTCTAAAGCTCTCAGATCATTTGGTTTATCAAACTCGTGCACTTCAGAGAATCTACTCCACCATAAGTAAAACATTTTTTCAAACTGTAAAGCATCACACTAAATGCAGATAATTGTGTAGATATGCTGCTGCAAATTATACCTGCGGAAATCTCTGCCATCGACACGGACGATGATGATATTGGTGTAAGCTTAACTTTAACAATTCATAGAAAACTTTATTATGAATTTAACGCAGCGGAATTTAGGAATCGAAATACCTCCCGCCATTGCTCCTAGTTTTGCCGACTGAAAGACCACGAACTTCAAGCCCTCTTTTTCCCACGAATCCTTCTTGACTTTGAATAGAGAATTGTTCTTCTTCTAGCCCTTCTTCTCTCCGTAAGGTTCTTCTAAGCACCGACCCTCACAACCTGATGGATTGGTTTTTCTGTATGTGTATATTTCGTGCTTAGGGACCTTAGGGATTCTATTATCTTTTATATACGTAACTCCATCAGTTACGTATTACTTTAGCGGTTTTCTTTAGTGGTTATCTCCCGATAATTCTAGAATAGTGGGAGTTACTTGGTTAGTGGGTCTCCTTTTATTACGTCATAAATAGTGTGAGAATTATAATATTAATAAACAAATATTATCCTTATGCAGTTAGGAATCCCAACGGACCACAAACTGCTAACATTCTCCCATTTGGTCCGTAAACCCACATTTACCCAAACTTTAGAAAACACAATACATGAATCATGGCGATAGTTCCCCTTATGGACGAGTAGTATCTTCCATGTATTACAATGCATTATGGTTTCAACTTTACCGCATAATCTTTATGAATAAACCTGATGTTCATTCGAGGTCCAAACCGTATTGATATTTCTCAAAACAACATAAATGTGCACATATCCATAAAACATGAGAAATATCCATAAATTCAGAGTTTCACAACATTCGTCCAATAACGAAACTTTACATATGAGAAACAAGTCCCATACTACCCACATGATCCTTAAATTTATATGGTGGCATGCCTTTAGTCAAAGGATCAGCTAACATCAATTCAGTGCTAATGTGTTCAATGACCACTTCTTTATTCTTGACACGTTCCCTTATGGCTAGATACTTGGTGTCGATATGCTTACTTCGACTACCACTTCTATTATTCTTAGCCATGAAAACAGCATCTGAATTGTCACAATGAATCTTTATTGGCCTGGAAATTGAATCCACAATTCCAAGCTCAGAAATGAAACTCTTTAACCACAATCCTTGTGAGGTAGCCTCAAAACATGAAACGAGCTCAGCCTCCATAGTGGAAGTAGCAATTAGGGTCTGTTTTGCACTCCTCCATGATACAGCTCCACCGGCAAGTATAAAAATGTATCCTGATGTTGACCTATGAGAGTCAACGCAGCCAGCAAAGTCTGAATCGGAGTACCCAATCACCTCCAAATTGTCTGATCGTTTATATGTAAGCATGTAATCCTTAGTCCCTTGAAGATATCTCAAGGCTTTCTTTGCAGCTTTCCAGTGGTCAATACCTGGGTTACTCTGATATCTCCCTAACATTCCAACTGTAAATGCAATGTCAGGCCTTGTACAAACCTGAGCATACATCAAGCTTCCAACAACAGAAGCATAAGGAATGTTTTTCATTTCTTCCCTCTCAAGATCGTTCTTCGGGCACTGATTCAAATTGAATCTGTCACCCTTCACTATGGGAGCTATACTTGGTGAACAATTTTTCATCCGAAATCTTTCTAAAATTTTGTTGATATAGGCTTCTTGAGATAAACCTAAAATGCCCTTATGTCTATCTCGATGGATCTTAATGCCAATGACATAAGATGCCTCGCCCATGTCCTTCATCTCAAAATTTTTAGAAAGGAATTGTTTTACTTCATATAGCATCCCCTTATCATTGGTAGCAAGCAAGATATCATCCACATATAAGATAAGGAAACAAATTTTACTCTCACTAACCTTACGGTATATACATTCATCCTTTATGTTCTCAACAAAACCAAATGAAGAGATAACATCATGAAATTTTAAATACCATTGTCGGGAGGCTTGTTTCAATCCATATATGGACTTTTTCAACTTACACACCAATTGCTCACCATCACTAGAGGAGAATCCTTCAGCTTGTTTCATGTAAACCTCTTCCTCTAGATCACCATTCAGGAACGCAGTTTTCACATCCATTTGTTGCAATTCAAGGTCGAATTGGGCTACTAATGCTAATATAATACGTAAGGAATCTTTCTTAGAAACAGGACTAAATGTCTCTGAATAATCGATTCCTTCTCTTTGAGTGAACCCCTTCGCAACAAGTCTAGCCTTATATCTCTCAATGTTGCCTAATGAATCCCTCTTGGTTTTAAACACCCATTTACAACCAATGGGTTTTACACCGTCAGGCAACTTGACAAGATCCCAGACTTCATTACATTTCATAGAGTTCATCTCATCCTTCATAGCATTGTACCATAATTCTGACTCATTACAACTCATAGCTTGTGAAAAGGACTCGAGATCACTTTCAGCTCCAACATCACAGTCAGATTCTTGTAAATACACAACATAGTCACTAGGAAGTGCTGATTTCCTTTCTCTAGTAGATCGCCTTATGGTTTGACCAACATTCTCACTAGGATCATGCTGCTCTGCCTGTTGTTCAATAACTTGTGGAGTTTCTTGAACAATTTGATCTACTTGAGTATTTTCAGCTATATGTGGATCTTCATTATGTTGTTCTTCAACACCCGATTGTACTTGAGGGGCGTTGTGGATAACAACTAATCTATTACTTGAAGTAGAAGGTTGATCTCTCACAGAAATAAAATCCTGCAATTGATCACTCCCACTGATCAAGTCATTCTCAAGAAATTTTGCATTTCTTGATTCCACAAATCTAGTGCTATGAGATGGACAATAAAACTTGTATCCTTTAGACCTTTCGGCATATCCAACGAAATACCCACTAATGGTCCTTGGATCAAGTTTCTTTTCTTGAGGATTATAAACTCTCACTTCAGATGGGCATCCCCATACTCGTGTATGTCTTAAGCTCGGTTTCCAACCTTTGAATAACTCAAAAGGTGTTTTAGAAACAGCCTTAGTTGGAACTCGATTCAATACATACACTGCCGTTTTGAGAGCTTCAATCCATAAAGACTTAGGTAGCTTAGAACCACTAAGCATACTACGCACCATGTCCATTAAGGTTCGGTTTCTTCTTTCTGCTACACCATTTTGGTCGGGAGAACCAGGCATAGTGTATTGGGCAACAATCCCATTTTCTTGAAGAAACTTCGCAAATGGACCTTGAGCTTGTCCATCTTCAGTGTATCTACCATAGTACTCACCACCTCTATCAGACCTCACTATCTTTATTTGCTTACTGCATTGCTTCTCTACTTCAGCCTTATAAACCTTAAAGGCTTCTAATGCTTCACTTTTGTGGTGAAGCATGTAGAGGTGCATATATCGTGAGTAGTCATCAATGAAGGTGATAAAGTATTTCTGACCATATGCATCCATGTCTGGACAACATATATCCGTATGTATGATTTCTAATATGGTTGTACTTCTTTTGGCACCTTTCTTTGACTTGTTAGTCTGCTTGTCCTTAATGCAATCTATACAAGTATCAAGGTCAGTAAAGTCTAAAGTACTAAGTACCCCATCATTTACTAATCTCTTAATTCGATCAATGGAGATATGTCCCAATCTCCTGTGCCATAAAACAGAAGAATTTTCATTTGTAACACATCTCTTAATACCAGCTTGAACATGCATAACATTATGAGTGGTATCATTTTGCAAATCAAGGGAATAAAGACCATCACATAACATTCCTTGTCCAACAATTTCAGATTCATAAGACAAATTAAAACAAGAGTTTGAAAAATTAAAGGAGTATCCCAAAGGGACAAGTCTTGAAACTGAAATTAAATTTCTAGAAAAACTAGGAATGTAAAAAGTCTTTTCTAAAGTCAAAACAAAACCACTCTTAAGAACTAAATTGCATGTTCCAATAGCTTCCACATGTGACTGCATCTTGTTTCCCGAATAGATGCATCGTTCACTTCCCACTGGTTTTCGCAGGTTGGTTAATCCCTGCAAGGAATTTGAGACATGGATTGTAGAACCAGAATCAATCCACCATGTGTTACAATTAACATCAACCATATTTGCTTCATACGTGACAAATGAGGTTAAATTACCTTTATTCTCAAGCCATTTTTTATACTTTGTGCAATCCTTCTTTATGTGTCCCTTCTTTTTACAGAAGAAACACTTGGATTCCTTCTTGATATCAGCATTAGGAAGCAATTTTTCCTTCGCCTTATACTTGGCATGAGAAGTCCTCTTTCCTTGGGTGGTCACCAATGCACTCTCTCCCATTTCCATAACCAATCGTCCCTCCTCTTGAACACACATGGCCATAAGTTCATTAATTGACCATTTTTCTTTATGTGTGTTGTAAGAGATCTTAAATGGGCCGTACTGATTAGGAAGGGTGTTCAGTATGTAATGCACAAGGAAAGTTTCAAACATATCAACCTCAAGATTCTTCAATTGAGCTGCTATATCCCTCATCTTATTGATGTGGTCACGCACACCTTTAACTCCGGTGAGCCTTAAGTTTGAGAATTTCATTATCAAGGTGCTGGCAAGTGCCTTATCTGAAGTCTCAAACTGTTCATCCAGTGCCTTCAGTAATGCCCGGACATCGTCATGCTTTTCCACAGAACCACGGATTCCAGCAGGAACTTTAGTCTTTATGAACATGACACTGAGTCGGTTAGACCGCTCCCACTGTTCATAAAGAGCCCTTTCTGCTTGAGTGCTGGTTTCAGTGATATGTGGTTTGTCTTTCCGAATAGCATAATCAATGTCCACACACCCTAAGTGGAGGAGAACCCCATCCTTCCACATCTTATAATTCTCACCATTTAGTTCAGGGATGTCGATATTAAAATCAGAGATAGCCACAGGTTTTCTAACTGCAAAATCATATAAACACGCTTACTAACTTAAATTGAGGCAAATAAACTAACTATGATTTACCAATGCAAATCATAAATAAATGAATCAAGTGACATAAAAATTGCCTGTGGGCTAAAATTTTAATTCGATAAGATTCATTACTTGATGATAGAATTATAGAAAAACTTGAAATAATTTCTATCCCTTGATAAAATTGTTAAATTCAATTCCACAACCCTGTGGGTAATTGTGAAAAGGCATTTAATATTTTATCTCATTAACTTAAGGAAGTACCGTATTGATCCCTAATAGACAAATTTTATTCGATTAAAGATGATGTGGCTAGTCTTTAATAAAACAAAATTTAATTGATCACTGAAAAATCAGTACCTTAAATTTGCATAAATATTAGACATTTTAAAATACCATATGTGGTTTTACTTTATCACATAATTAAATTTAATTAGAGTTTCTGTGGCTAATCTCCAATTAAATAAAATTATATGAACCACTAAATAATGTCTAATGCACATTCTTAATGACAAATTTTAAATTTTATGGGATTATATACTTAATTAAGTACTTCTAAAACGTGATTATCCAAAACCTTATATAATCACATTCTGAATGTAATATACCAAATTTATATTACGGTAAAGCAGAAGTGCAGTCATAAAATCTCGCGCATATCCCAACAACAATTCAATCTTATAATCAATTAGGATAAAATTTACTCGTACGCAGTAACAGAACCTCAATTGCAAATACAAGCATGCTAAACAATGAATTTCCCAAAACATACGCATGTCATCAAAGCAATAAATTGCAAAGGCTCTCATAACTGCACATGTGTTGGAATTGCACAAATAAGAAATTTATTCCAACATAACCTCCAAATTACACACAAACGTACAGCAACGTTTCCAACAAACTTATGAGAATTGGCATGAGTCATCAACATCATTATGACACGAATAAAGGTCTCGCAGTTGCGTACGTATACTCTAGGATTGTTTTACAGATTTCATCTTCTAATGATTATCACCAATCGCGTAAAAGAAATCAACATAGATATATTCAATTATCTACTCAACAATTATCGATAAACTCCAGATAATCGAACTGCATATCTATGAATAATCTACGAATTAGATAAAAACTGTAGTCATAGAATTATTCCAGATTCTCGCAAGTAAATTCATGAGCAAAATTAACTGAAATCCATTCAATCAATCGGCATATAAACGAGCAAGACAGAGGTATATTGTCATGCTCTGATACCACATGTAAGCTTAACTTTAACAATTCATAGAAAATTTTATTATGAATTTAACGCAGCGGAATTTAGGAATCGAAATACCTCCCGCCATTGCTCCTAGTTTTGCCGACTGAAAGACCACGAACTTCAAGCCCTCTTTTTCCCACGAATCCTTCTTGACTTTGAATAGAGAATTGTTCTTCTTCTAGCCCTTCTTCTCTCCGTAAGGTTCTTCTAAGCACCGACCCTCACAACCTGATGGATTGGTTTTTCTGTATGTGTATATTTCGTGCTTAGGGACCTTAGGGATTCTATTATCTTTTATATACGTAACTCCATCAGTTACGTATTACTTTAGCGGTTTTCTTTAGTGGTTATCTCCCGATAATTCTAGAATAGTGGGAGTTACTTGGTTAGTGGGTCTCCTTTTATTACGTCATAAATAGTGTGAGAATTATAATATTAATAAACAAATATTATCCTTATGCAGTTAGGAATCCCAACGGACCACAAACTGCTAACAATTGGGCGGCATGATTTCATCCTGCACCTCGAACGACTTCACGTACTCGTACTTGCTGTTTGCCATGTCATTAATTCGTACAATAATTGTCGCTCTGGAGGAAATTTCTCGGACTTCTATCTATCTAATTACAGTTTTCCCTAGTTGAGAAGGTGGCGCGGCGGTGCTCGGTGGTTGGGCGGCGGAGCAGCGGTGGCGAGTAAACAGAGGTAATGCGGGAAGATGTTTAAATCGCCCCAAACTTTTCGAGTTATTACCAAACAATCCCCAAAATTTTTCAATCTTGTCAATGTTGCCCCTGCTAAATCGTACCATTAATTAAAAACAATTTATTTTCATAATTATATTAAATAATTTAATCATATCTAGATAAGCTCTTGAATTATATTAAAGTGGTAAATATAAAATTTACATCAAAATAAATATTATTTTCGCCGCGTCATCTCTTCTCTAGATATTTTTCGATTTTGGATTTGGGCCTCGATTTGTCTTTCTTATTTGGGCTTGGGCCGTTTTATAATCCTGTGGGTCTTCTCTTTTTTTTTTTTTTTGAAAGGAATATAATTGATGTTAAGATCTTGCATCTTGGGGTAGCTTCATATTTTAAATTATTTGTGAGTAGTAAAGTTCATTTTAGGGCCGCATTTGGATCCAAATACATTTGAGTCACGAACAAAATTTTTTGATAGATCATATTCGATTATATATATCTAGTTAATTAAAATAAAATAAATTAATTGAATATAAAAATTAAAAAGTCTTGATTTGTTGAAATTCAAATCCAACTATTTATAATATTTTTGTTGATTAATGTTTTATAAATAAAACATAGGGAAAATTGCAATTTTAATCTCATTAGATTCAAACCGTTGCAATAAAGGTCCATTGGTTTGAAAAATTCAAAATACATCCCATTAGATTCTAAAACGTTGCAGTAAATGTCTCATTGGTTTAAAAAATTCAAATACATCCCATTGGATTCTAAAACGTTGCAATAAAAGTCTCATTTGTTTAAAAAAATCCAAAATACATCTCATTTGATTCTAAACCGTTGCAAGACTAGTCCCACCGTTAGTCAACTAACAAAATAATTACGTGATTCGTTAATGTCTACCTTTTTCTTTTCCTTTTTTTTTTTTTTTTTTGGAAATCACCTTTAAAAAAATATATTTTTTATTTTCACCCATAATTCTCTTAGTTTCAATTTTTTTATTTTTGCTCATATTTCTCCTAATTTTCACCTCATTTCTATAGTTTTATTAAAGAGTTTTTTTTTAAAATTAATTATTTCCACTCCTATATCTCTTGATTTACACCAAATTTTTCTATCTTTTTATTAAGAGTTTTTTTTTTTTCCAATTTCTGCTTACTCTTAATAAAAAATAAAAAGAATTTCAAAATTTTCACTGTTTTGATCATTTATAGGGAGGGAATAAAAAATATTGTTTGACACATTTATATGATGCTTTTGATGTGAAAAATGAAAATTTCCTTTTCGATTACTCATAAGAGGATTTATTTATTTTTTTTTTTTGTCATGAGCATTTTTTATTTTTATTAAGAGTATTTTTCTATCATTTTATTAAAGAGTTCTTTTTTTAAAAAATTAACTATTTCCCCCCTTATAAATTAAAATTATTTGGCACATAATTATAGGATGCTTTTGATGTGAGAAATAAAATTCTCCTTTTGGATTACTCACTGATGGGGTCGAAATACGCTCGTCTGCGTTTGGACACGTAGCACTTCAAAGGTGACGACACCTGTCAAAGTATTACGGTAATCATGCACGAGCGCTGGAACCCTTAAAGCGTCAGTATCTTCCAAAACCACGTGCCGTCTCTGTCCCATTCGCACGTGATCATCTTTACCGCTCTCTCACGAGCGCCATTCACACTGCAAGGCTAGCGATCCAATCAATCAAGGAAGCCCCCTTCGAGCGTTACACTCCCTTAGGGAGGCTTCCACTCCAACACAAGCCTTGACCTTCACCCCCCAGGGGATTCCTTGGTCTCCAAGGCTCTTGGTTGACACGAGCGTGCTCTTAAGCCCTCGTTACCAACCCCCAAAGCGGCTCTCTAACACATCGTACCCGCGCACCTACCACTGTTGCCAGCACCACCTCTCACCAGCTTTTGCAGAGAATATTCCTCCTAGGTTTCTCTCGCAATGCCACGTGCTAGGGCAACATTCGGCCAGGACCACATGGCGCAAATGACCAAAGGGTCCCTGACCCTCAACTATAAATACACAAAGTCATCTTCTCCACTGTACGCAACTTCCATTACATCAACTTCATATCTAGCATTTTCTCCTCTTTCAGATCTTCATCTGACTTGAGCGTCGGAGAGCCAAACTGGGAATCACCCCCAGTTCCCCCAGCTTGGCCTTCTGACTTTTGTCTGTGTGTTTGTCCTAGCAGGTAGAATCCACATCTTTTCCCCCGATCTTCACCTGGTTTCTTCCCCAAACAAATTCTAAAGTGATCGGACTCTGTACCCCATATTCAGACCCATCATTTTTGGCACCGTCTGTGGGAAACCAACTCTCAGGTCATTTCTTCTTTTCTGCTAGTTGAAGAGCAAACACCCAAAATCATCTCAACCATGGTGGCTACAAGATCAGGAGCTGTGGGAGGAGGTTCTCACGATGCCAATATTTTCGTTTCCTCTGTCGCAACTGGCGACGCACCGCCACCTTCCGTTGCCGCTGGAGGAGCACCGCCTGCAGGAGGCGTGACTCCCCTTGCAGAATCTACAATTCCGCCACCCGCACCGTCAGTTTTCAGCACCGTAGGAGGTGTCTCTCTCTCCACCCTTCCTCAGCTTCCTCCGCACCCCTGGATTCCTACCCATGCGAACCCAGGAGGGCCGTCCTACATGGTGCCGCCACCGGGGTACACGCTTACCCCCACTGTTATGATGCCGCAAATCCAACCTTACCAGGCAGGGCAAATCCAGCTCCCGGCGGTGATTCCGAGAGAGATCGAAGGGGGGGCAACCACTCAACAGCTGAGGGCTATTTACGCCCAATGTAAGGTTCAGGCAGCCCAAGGGGCATGGGAGAAATTTCACTCCATGTACTTTCCCTCCGGCCAGGCCACTCCAGCTGCAGCTCCTTTAGGGGGTTTGCAAACATTTCCACTTAGGGAGGCTTAGGCCGTCATGAGGGCTCAACCACCGCCACCCCCTACCAAAGAGACGCACAACCAAGGCGACAACGAGCGCCCCCCTGTGGACCGGAATAGAGAGCCCACGGAGAGAGTCAATGAAAATGAAGGGGACTCTCACGCTTTTAAAAGGGCCTCTCGAACCACCAAACGGGGGGATAGAGAGGGAGATGTGGATCCTAACGTCCTCGCGGCTGTGCAAGACCAGCTGCAGGGTTTAAAGAATATTGTTGGACAGCTCTCTCGAGCACGGTCGTCTCAGATCTCCCACAGTCGGGATGAACGGGCCGACGCCAGAGACGCTCGTCCAAAGGACCGCCCGCCAAGGGTCCCCCGCCGTAAGGAACCGGAAGAGAACTTCTGCACGTACGAATATCACCCGCTGGCGAGGGGCTCCCCCCTCCTGGAAGAAGTTTTGATAGCCCAAGCAGGAATGGCCAAAATCCCCACTTCCGTCAACCGCTACGATGGAACAGCTGATCCGGCTGAACACTTAGATCATTTCCTACATTTGTTGCACCTGTACGAACACTCAAGCAACTACTGGGCCAAAGTCTTTGTCACTTCCCTGGTGGGAATGGCCCAAGAATGGTACAAGCGACTGCCGCCGCACTCGATACATTCATATCAGGAGTTGGCAAACGCTTTTCTCAATCATTTCAATTCTCTGAAGGCTCCAGTCACTGCACCCACCGCCCTTTACAACATAGTGCAAGGCAAGAGCGAGTCTCTTCGCTCGTTCTTCGCTCGATTCAACAAGGAGATTTTGCGGGTGGAGAGACCATCTGTGGATTTCTTGATCCCAGTGCTCTTTCAGGCTGTGGATCACAAACAGTATGTGGGCAAAAAGTTTGCTGATGCCATTGTGGAGAGAAGGCCAGGAACCCTCATGGCCTTGAGGGAAGTTACCGAGCCGTTTTTCGCGCTCGAAGACATGTATGGGACTAATGGTCCCCGACATCACAGCCCGGTGAGAAACGAGCGCCACCAAGAGTGGAGCCGGGAAGTCATTGTCAAGAAGGAGCGTCAGCCCGAACGCAAGAGATCGCCCCCGCCTCCTAGACGTTTCGAGCGCATCCCGCTCACAAGGCCGAACTCAGAAGTCTACAACCTCTCTGATAAGAAACTCTTCAAGAGACCCATCAAGATGAGAGAAACCGAGTCACTGAGGCGCTCGAATAAATATTGCGCTTTCCACAAACAAAAGGGGCACGACACAGACGAGTGTCGCCAGCTGAAAGTGGAAATTCAGAGGCTCGTCGCGGGGGGCCATTTGAAAGAATTTGTGAAAATCTTGGAGCTTTATGACGAGCGCTGTCACGACCGCTCAAGGGAGAGAAGGAGGAGCCCGTCACGCTCAAAAAGCCCACGCGGGAGAGGCCCTCCTGAAAGCAGTCACCGCAACAAAGGAAAAGCCCCTGAGCAAGAGAACACACCATTTGCGGTCATCAACATGATATCAGGGGGTTCCTCGGGGGGAGATTCCAATGCTGCCCGGCGACGGTATGTTAGGAGTTATGACCAGCGCCCATTGATGCCCAAATCCGTCTACGCCATCCAGAAGGCAGTTGATCAGCGCTCGAAAGAGAATGGTGTAATAGGATTTGATGATAGGGACTTAGGGCATATTGTAACGCCCCATGGGGATAGTGAAACCTCTGACTGCCCCATGGTGGTCAGCGTAGATGTCCACAACCACGTTGTAAAGAAGGTGTTAGTGGATAGTGCATGCTCTGTTAATGTTTTACCCTACACTACGTTTCAAAAGATGAACGCCAACATCCCGCTCGAACCTCTCAAAACAGCTCTCATTGGCTTTGGAGGTTCCGAGGTCGTACCACGGGGGCAAATTCGCTTGGCCACATCATTCGGTCGAGCCCCGCAGCGCAAAACGCTCATGGTTACATACGCGGTGGTGGAGATTGATATTCCCTATAACATCATAATCGGGCGTCCAGCCCTTGTTGATTTCAAAGCTATCATCTCCACCTACTACCAAAAGATTAAATTCCCCACCCCCGGGGGCATTGGAGAGGTATTATGCAACGTACGGGAGGCCTGGAAGTGCTACATATTGTCCCTCAGAAAGCCTAAGGCTGAGAAAACTTTCCAAGTCGGGTCCATCAAGAAATCCGTTAGACTTTCCTAATCTAGACGAGGATGGTCCCATGCACAAGAGGGCCAAGTTGAATAAGAAAAAGAACAAGAAGAAGGATCCCAACACCAAAGATTCCCGCGAATATGCCCCGCCAGAAACGGTGGAAGAATCCTCCTCCGAGAGGGATGAGCTTGAAGGTGAGGAGCTGCGTAATGACGGGCATTTGATTGGAAAGAAGAGGGCGCTCGAGCTTCCCCGTCCTGAAGTCAGGATCGAGCCTTCGGAAAAGTTCCTTACTATTGAGATAGAACAGGGGAAACAAGGATAAAACTACTCAGATTGGGTCCAGCCTCTCCGAGCCCTTGCAGATCATGATGATTGACTTCCTCAGAGAGAACATTGACGTTTTCGCATGGAAAGCGTCTGACCTTACAGGGATTGACCCAAGCATCATTGTCTACAGGCTCAACGTGGATCCCTCGTTTAAACCCGTAAAGCAAAAGAAGCGTGATGTACATGGTTTTCGGAAAGGGGTTATTGAAGAAGAAGTTAACAAACTTCTGGAGACTCAGTACATCGAGCCCATCTTGTACCCGGAATGGCTGTGCAACGTGGTGTTGGTACCCAAGAGCGCAAACACATGGCGCATGTGCAATGATTTTACTGATCTTAATAAAGCCTGCCCTAAGGATCCTTAACCATTGCCCAGAATAGACCAATTGGTGGATTCGACCGCTGCCTGTGAACTCATGAGCATGATGGACGCCTTCCAGGGGTATTATCAAATCTTTATGGCGCCAGAGGACCGCCCCAAAACTTCATTCGTCGTCCACTTAGGGGTATACTGTTTCTTAGTCTGCCTTTTGGGCTAAAGAACGATGGAGCCACTTATCAGCGCCTTGTTAATAAGAAGTTTGAGAAAGAAATTGGGGGATCCATGGAGGTTTACGTTGATGACATGATTGTCAAAAGCGAGCGTCAAGGCTCACATCTGGAAGATCTCAAGCGCACTTTTTCCGTTTTCGCGCCAGTATGGGATGAAGTTAAACCCTTCAAAATGTACCTTTGGAGTACGGGGGAAAAGTTCTTAGGCTACATGGTCAGTCAGAGAGGGATTGAAGCCAACCCGGAGAAAATCAAGGCTATCTTGGAGATCCCCTCCCCTCGAAATCTCCGGGAAGTGCAAGTATTAGTAGGGAAGATTATCTCCCTGAGCAGGTGTATTTCGCGCTCGGCGGATAGAAATCTTCCTTTCTTCAAAATTTTGCGAAACGCACGAAACTTCGCTTGGACGGAGGAATGCGAAAAAGCGCTGCAAGACATGAAGGCTTACCTATCGAGCGCTCCACTCCTGATCAAACCCGTCGAGGGCGAAAGACTATTTATGTACCTTTCTGTTTCAACCGATGCAACGAGCGCGGTGTTGATAGCCATACGGGAGCGTAAACACTTGCCTGTTTATTATTAGAGCAAAACGTTACAAGGAGTAGAGAAGAAATACTTGGAAATCGAGAAATTTGCGTTTGCCCTCATCAATGCATCAAGGCGATTGAGGCCTTACTTTCAAGCGCACTCAATAACGGTCCTTACGGATCAGCCCTTGAAACAAGTTTTGTCCAAACCGGACGTATCAGGAAGATTGATAAAATGGGCCATTGAATTGAGTCAATTTGACTTAAGTTTCGAGCCTAGAAGTGCTATACAGGCGCAGGTAGTAGCGGATTTGCTCGTTGAACGATTCGGTTTAGAGCCCGCTGCTCCAGAGAACGAGGGTCTATGGGTCCTGCACACAGATGGTTCCTCAACCTCTCAGGGGGGAGGAGCAGGGATAGCCCTTAGAGACCCCAGTGGGATTGAGTTAGCCTTTGCAATCAGATTGGATTTTCAAGTCACTAATAACGAGGCAGAATATGAAGCCCTGGTACAAGGATTGAAAATTGCTTTTCAGAACGGAGCTTCCCGAATTACTGCTTATGTTGATTCACAGTTAATCGCGAGCCAGATTGAAGGAACTTATGAGGCTCGAGAAACCACCATGGTGCAGTACTTGAGCAAAGCCAGGGAGATCATTGGGAAATTCAAAGAGTTCCATCTACTTCAAGTCCCACGAGCAGAGAACGAGCGCGCTGACGCTCTATCTAAATTTGCTTCTGCATTGGAAGGTACCTCCGAGCGCTCTGTCACGTTCCTTAGAACAGAAAGACCTTTGATCAAAGAGAGGATCGCCAAGGGGATGGTCGCTATGATTGATCCGAACGAGCCTTGTTGGCTTGACGATATTATAAAATTCCTTAAAGATGGTGCTTGTCCCACGGATAAGGTAGAGGCTCGGAAAATCCGAAGCAAGGCCCCTCGGTTTTCTTTAGACTCAGAGGGAAGGTTATACAAGAAATCATTCCAAGGACCCCCAATGAGGTGCCTAAGGCCCTCCCAAGCAGAAGAAACACTCGAACTTATTCACAGTGGAAGCTGTGAGAATCACTCAGGAGGGCGTATCCTGGCTAAGAAAATTCTGAGGAGTGGGTTTTATTGGCCCACAGTTCTCCAAGATGCCATCGAATTTTCTAGAAAGTGCCCCAAATGCCAATTCCATTCAAATCTCCCTCAGCTACCAGCCACTCAAATGATCCCTATTGATGTCTCCTGGCCCTTCGACCAGTGGGGAATTGACATTGTCGCCCCCTTGCCCAGCGCGGTCGGACAAAAGAAGTTTGTCATTTTAGCTGTCGATTATTTCATTAAATGGGCCGAGGCTGAAGCTGTAGCAAAGATCACTTTCAGGGTCGTGAGGGACTTCATTTGGAAAAACATCATCTGCAGATATGACATTCCGAGAGTGCTTATTTCAGACAACGGGTCCCAATTCGTAGCAGCTGACACACGAGAATGGTGTTCAGAGTTAGGGATTGAGCAATGCTTTACCTCCGTGGGCCATCCTCAAGCTAACGGTCAGGCTGAGGTTACCAATAGGGTCATCCTTCAGCATCTGAAAACAATGCTGGAGAGCAAAAAGAGTGAATGGTAGAAGAATTGCAAGGGGCACCTTGGGCTTATCGCACCACTCCACGAGCGGCAACTGGGGAAACGCCTTTCGCACTCGTTCATGGGTTAGAAGCCATGATACCAGCGGAGATTGTAAACGAATCCGCTCATGTAGCCTATTTCGAGCCTCAGCTTAATGAAGATAACAGGAGCCTGGAGTTGGACCTATTGGAGGAAAAGAGAGACAAGGCCTTGGCTAAAATACACAGATATAAAGCAACTGTGGCACAGCAATACAACAAGCGTGTGCGAGAAAGGACTTTCCAGCTGGGAGACTTGGTTTTGAAGAAGGTGGAAGTATCCAAGCATGTGGGAAAGCTGGACCCCAACTGGGAAGGACCGTTCAAGGTCATACAAATCAGAGCTAACAACACTTACACCCTGGAGACACTTCAAGGGGAGCGATTGCCCCGTCCTTGGAACGCTTGTAACCTCCGGCGGTTTTATGTTTAAAAGCTCTCTGAAAACGATGATGTAGTAACCCCAATAATGGGCTTTATATACTGCTTCAAATCTCAAGTAAGCTACAATACATTTTCTTGATTATTTCTGTATTGTCGCTTTTAAAATTGAAATAGTGGATAAGCCCCACGACACACGTTTCCACGAGCGTGGTTGGCAATCCATCCTTATATGAACGATATTATTGCATACGGGTTACGCTTGCCAGCACTTTACTCCTCGTGGGGGGGACGCCCTCATGAGGATAAACTGGTAACGCTCACAACCAACTTGATGAATAGGAGAAAAATGCGAGGAGAATCCTAGTAGGCCTTGGTCGTTTGTTACAACACCTTGCACTCGAAAACGGGATCGGCTACAAGACCAAAAAGTCAACAAGCACAACCACAATTGTTCAAGTCTTGAACAAGGGCAGTCTCTCAGTAAGGCCCTCGTAGTCACTCAAGGCTGAGCAAAAATTTCCAAGACTAAGAAGAATTTTCACAAGTCTTGAACGAGGGCAGTCTCTTAGTAAGAACCTCGTAATTACTCAGGACTTAGCAAAAATTCTCAAGTATAAAAGCAAAATTTCTGAAAGTCTTGAATGAGGGCATTCTTAAAATAAGACCCTCGTATTGGCTCAAGACTTAGAGAAATTTTCTAAACGTATAAACAAAAATTTACACAAGTCTTGAGAGAGGGCAGCCTCATAATAAGACCCTCATGGTTACTCCAGACTTAGTAAAATCTTTCAAGACTACAAGACTTAGAAAAATTTCTCAAGTTCCAAAGACTTATCTGTAATGCAATTTCTGCTAAGCATGTTACACACAATCTTATTACTACAAGATTCGTTCACAGCAAGTGCAAAGTAAGAGTTTCACAATCCAAAAAGAAAAAGAGAAAGACAATATTATGAAAAGGAAGGATTCCATTAATAAAAGGCTTTCACCAAAGGTTACAGAAATAAGGGCTCAAAGGCCCATAACACTATTACATGAAGAGAGAGACGCTAAGTTGGGAAAAGAAGAATGGCAGTGCAAGGTAATGAGGAAGAACTTCAAGCGGGAGGAGCGATGTCTTCATCCAGAACCACCAAGATGTTCTGAGCCACTGGACCGTGAACTGGGCCTTCTGGCTCTTGTGCTTGAGGATCATTTTCCTCTTGATGTTGGGCAGCTGGGAGTTCCGGATTGTTATTTGCAGGAGCAGGAGTAACGTTGGGCTCATTTGCGTTGTTGGCAGGGACATCCTCAGCAATTGGAACGGGGGCATTCTCGGCGGCCAACGCTTGGGGCTCGTTTACGGGAGGGTCATTCTGAGCCGGTTGAGGATGGGCCGCCATATACTCATCCTGGATAAGGGTGACCAGGAAGTCGTATTCTGGTTCGGAGATATTGACCGCAGATTCATCATGCTCATCATCGTCCTCTTCACAGCGCTCGTTGAACATGAGCCCCATGCCTTCTGCCCCACGGATTGCCGGGTCTGTCAGCCCTTTGTGGATGCCTTGGGTAATAGCCAGGTTGAAGGCATTTTGAGCCTCCTCCAAGTAGTGCAAAGAGGCTGCAAAATTGAAGGCTTTTGAATGGCAGAATTTGATGAGCGCCTCCTTGTTTTCTCGCTCGAGACTTTGGGGCCACTGGTTCATGGTATCAGTGAAATTCCTTTCTGTGTCCAGAGCCCTCGTTTTCCAGCTATCACGCTCGGACTCAAGCTTCTTGTAATTTTCCCCAAGGTGGGCAAACTTGTTACTCAAAGCACTCCGAGCGTTCTCCGAGCTCGCAAAGTCACCCTGCAGCTTCTTCATCTCCTCCTCCATTTTCCTGTACTCTTCCTTGAGGGAATCGTACTTAGCCTTCTCAGTGTCCAGCTCCTCCTGGATTTGGACGGAATCATTCGTACGCGCCATTTTCTTGTACTTGGCCTTGCGATCAGCATAAACTGAGGCACGCATCGGGATGTTCTTGGCCGTCGGGAGTACTTGCTGCAAGGGCTCGAAAGAATGAAAGTATTAGCAAGAATGTGGGAAATACCTACCAGAGATAATGAAATTGCAGGGGAGTGGGAACTTACGGATATTAAAGCGTGCACCATGTCATGGGCCACCGTCTCTACAGACTCAGTGTACAGGTGCCTATGATCAGCGGTAAATTGGGCCTTCTCGTACAGATTTTCGCTGACAGTTTGAGCGAGAGTCCCAGGCCTCAACAGAACCGCACCACCATTCTCGGAGCCAGAAAAGTGCCTATCCCCTCGACGGGAGAAGCGCCACAAGTGCTCTTCTTCTGAAGAGGAAGTTTCTCCATTGCCCTTGGGGCATTCCACCACCTGCTTGCCCTTGCCCGTTATTGTAAGGGTGTCGGGCATCCTCTTCCTCTTACGGGAAGATTGGGCAGCGCTTGATTGGGCCCCACTTGCCACCGCATCTGTTGGGGGCCTCACTTAGTTAGCTGCACGAAGGTCGGCCACCCTCGAATCCGTTGAAGGAGGTGGCCGCACCACTATCCTATTCTCTACATTGGCCGCTCGGTCGTCCCCTCAGCCTCGTTGCGTTTGGGTGCCAAGAGCCACACTAGAGCTGGCGCCGTGATGGCCGCCACAACCGTCCCCCCTGCCCGCTCCACGGCCTCGGGGGTTTCGCTGATCTTCTTGTTGGGCTTGACGCCTGTTGGCGTTAGCAAACCTGGCAGCGTGTCTGATTCCTCCGGCCATTTCTAAGATTTCTGCTCCTGCAGAGACTAGAGAGGGAAAGGACAAGGGTGAGAAACTCATGAGCAAATCTCATAAAAGAAGTTACAAGTGCAGAAGTATACAAGTTAGCATCCCTATCTACACGTTAGTGCCCTAAAATCTAATCGTCTCTCTCCAAGTCACGAGCGGTAGGGTTGTCGAGGTAATGCGGGTCGTTAGTAAGACCGCAAAGGAACATAAGCTCCGCATCGTTTATCTAATCTTGGGCTTGAATCAGGTGGCCCTCGTCCCTCAAAGCCTCAACCAGGCTCTTGGCCCAATCCTTGGGGAAGGCAGGTTCCAGGCGATGCTTTACAAGTGAGCCTTTCCCATGCGAGATCCACTCTGATGACACCCCAAAACCTTCATCTGTAGGGGCCTTGACAAAGACGAATTTCTCCTTCCAGTTTGGGCCGTAAGTGGAAGAGGGAGAGTTGATTAACTTCATATGGGCCTTCGCTTGGATATAGTAGAAGAAGCCCGCTTCAGGTGACGAGCGTGGCGAGCTGACCACTTGCAGAAGAGTGTTAAAATTCCTCAGGAAGGGCTCGTAACCGACACACCTCATGAGGATCACGAAGCTCGTTATCAGTGCGAGCCCATTGGGCACTACCTGCGAGGGGCAGATGTTCAAATCGTTTAAAATGCGGGCCACCGGGACTGGAATGGGGAACCTTAAGCCCCCGGAGCTAACCGCATCCATGTAGACCGCCATCTCACCGGGCGGTGGGAGATTGGCGCGCTCGTGGTCAGCCGGAATCCTCCATGAGAAGCGCTCATCCCAGTAAATTGGGGCCAACATTGTTTTCACCTCTCCCAAGGTGATTGTACTGGGAGTTTTATCTGGGGTGCGCTCGGTCGCTTGCATGCCCGAGCCTTCACCCTCGTGGGGCCCCTTGGCTTTCTTGGTCTTCTTGGGCTTTTGAGCGGTCTTGCACTTGCCTTTGTTACGGGATCTTCCAGAGGGCCCCGCTACTTCCTCAACTTCCGGCGCCGGTGTAACGCCCCAAATTCCGGAAGTTCAGGTAAGCACGCCACGTGCGGGTCTTCGGGAGTTGGGGGTTTAATTTTATATATTTACTTGCTTATTATAATTTCATTACATTACTATGTGTATTATATATTCCTATGTAATTATATGAATTAGTTTTAATGTGAAATTCGTGAATTAAGTGATAATGTGCTTAATTGTCTTATACGACTTTAATGGATCATCTTATAAATTTATGGACTTAATTGCATTTCATGAATTGGGAGTTAGATGTCTAATTGTTAGAGATGATACTTGATTGCATTCATTTAAATGCTTGAGGGACTATTATGCAATTAGAGGTGGTTTTATGCTTGTAGTGGATGATATAATATATCATATATGCATTCTTCTCCCACACTCTCATACAATACATACATACAAGAGAACACACACACACCTAGTGAGAATCGGTATTTACACCAAAGAGAGGAAGGAAGATTTCATCTAATCTCAAGCTATAATTGAAGAACTTTGGAGCTAAGATCATCAACATCATCACATCTTCACCTCATCATTTCTTTTCCTTCATTTCAAGGTATATATGGAAGCATTGCTTGAGCTCTTGATTATTTGGTTGAGTAGGGTTTGATGATTGATTGATGCTTTCATGATTATTCTTGACTAGAAGCATGTTTAGGTCTTTTTCCCTTCAAGACTTGCATGAAACATGAAGTTATAAGGAAGTTGGATTATATGAGATTTTATGGGTTTCTTTTGATGAATCTTGATGATCAATGTATGATATGGGTATATATGTTAGATTTTATTGTGCTTCAAGTATGGATACATGTTTCCTCAAGTTTTGATTGCATTTGTTGGTTGAAATTTGGTGATTGGGTTGGTTTTGCATGGAAATCCCTGTTTTCTTGCCCTGTTTTTCTGTTACGCGCAGTTGACACGGGGGTGTCACTTTTTCCTTCTTCAGCGTGACACGGGGGCGCTTGATGGTTTGAGTTTTTGTACCGTGACACGGGGGTGTCACGGATTGCTTTGCAATGGTGACACGCCTCTGTTCGCATGCATGTTGCCCGCTGTACTGTGACACGGGGGTGTCACGGATTAGTGTATTTTGGTGACACGGGCGTGTCACCCTCTGTTTTCATGCATATTGTTTTGTGTGCATGGCTGTACGTGTATGTGTTTTATACTTGGTTTATTGACAATCATGCTCTTATTTGACATTCATTAAATCGTTATTGCATAACATATTGGTGCACGACTTTGCCGTTCGTCATAATTGGTTCATTCGAGTCGAGTCTTATTTCACACTTGTCCTTGTTGCACAGATCACGGTCCCGGTTTCGAGGAGCCCGCTCCGTAGGGTGCTCTCTTGCTTCCTTTGTGGTTGGTTTGTCAAGGTGAGGTTTAAATTCTAGATAAATAGAACCCTTACAACCCCTATGTGACTATTTCGGCCAAAATGTATATATATATCTATAGTTTGCGAACTTTATGATTTTCAAATGATTTAGCAAAACCGACTGATTGATTGATTGATTGATTGACGGATTGATTGTTTTGGCGAGTCATTGAATTGCACTGTGGGCCCGAGGATAGTGGCTCGAGCCAACCGGGAAAGCATGGGCTGACGGGTAACTCGAGTGCTATCCTCACCAAATGGGATGACCCCTGAACCCCCTAGGAGATTAGGGGAGGAAGGAGTTCCGGGCTTAGGGATTCATGTACCCTCTGCCCAGACTGATTGGATGGTGGGGCCTTGCAATCCCACCATCACCCGGAGGAAGAAGGAGTCACTGAATCTGCTAATTGTGCACAGTAAATAATTGCTTGATCACCTAATCACCTAATCATTGATTAATTGTACACGGTCGGAGTAAGGTTGGAGAATTGCCCTCACTCGCCGGGCCACATATTGATTGTATTGAACTGAATTAATTGATAAATTGTTGTAACCTCGGGCGATAGTACCTTCTATTCTAACAATTGTGTTTGATTTTCTAAAATTATTACCCGAGATTATAACTTGCATATATGTGTGCATATATTTATTTATACCCCTCGCTCAGTCCGTTTGGACTAACACCTCAACGTTTCAGTTTTGCAGGTTCGTGCTAGGCGGGAATTAGAGTCTCGTTGTCTTTTATTCGGGTCTAGCACTGCACCTTCATACTTGTACATGTGTTGATACTAGTTATTTTGTAGTATATCTTGAATTATACTTGGATTGATATTGTAATGATATGATTTGTCGGTACCTATAAGTAAATATGTAAATATGGTACCTATATGTATTGAATGCTTTTGCTTCCGCTTTTTTATTGCTCTGAGTTGTTTTGGTTTTAATTGAGGGTACCCGCCTAGCCTTGTGTTTTTTTTATTGTCTCCCGTTCGCCGTAGCTTCGGTTTATGTATGGATTGACCGTTTCATATGTGGATTGGAGCTATGGTGCGGGGGATGTGGCGCCTGGCGTTCCGGGTGTTACATCCCAAGGTGGTATCAGAGCCCGGTTGCAAAACCGCGGCTCTAGTGTCGTGTCTTGTGAGTCTAAGTCGTACGGCCTAGGATTAATTGATTGTTTGAGGGTCTTGCAACCTACTTGAACTTATATGACTCTATTTGAAGTACGTGGATTATGTGACTACGTGGTTTGATTCAATTGTGTGCTGTAATTACACTCATTGTACTTGTTAATCAAACATGCATGTACAGTGTTTGAATTTCAGGATGGCTCGTGACCGACATCACCGTGATCGTTCTCCTCGACATCGACGTCATCATCGGCGTGATAGGACTCCTCCTCCTCCAGCTCAACCCCAAGATTTCTTAAATTCCATGGTGCAACTCATGGATCAGAGGCTAAGGGATTATGTGCCTCCAGCACCGCCAGCTCCTCCACCACCACAACAGGCACCTATCTCTGCTATTTTAAGGGAATTTCAGAATCAACATCCGCCGAGATTCCAAAAGGGGAACGATATTCAAGCCGAGCAATGGCTTAAGGAAGTTGAACGGGTTTGGGAACTTATTCCATGTGAGTCTCGGGAAAAGGCTCGGTGTACTCTTACGCTCATCCAAGGGGAAGCATATTCATGGTGGGAGAGTACTAAAATCGTCTTGGATGCCGCCGAGAAGCAAATTACATGGGAGGTATTCGAAAGAGAATTCAAGAATAAGTTTATTCCGCCATCTTCACGCACTAGAAGACTTAAGGAGTTTACTGAGCTTAAACAAGGAGGAAGATCAGTTTCGGAGTATGTAGCCGAATTCGAGAGGTTGTCCAAATACGATCCTAACATTGCTAGTGACGACTTCCACAAGGCTATGCAATTTGTACAAGGTTTGAGGCCGGACATTCAAGCGGCGATTGAAGCGGTTAACACAAGTACTTGGAAGAAGGCCACTACAAAAGCTCTTAAGGTTGAAGATTCGGTCAACGCACGGAGATCCTCCTACAGATTGGGACAAGGTTCAGGTTCCGGATCAAGATCAGGTTACAATGCCGGCAAGAGGCCGATGGTGTTTGATACAACTCCTCCTCCGTTTAGGGGCCCTATGAAGAAGTTTAAACCACAAGGGCCAGTCCAGAAGGCTCCTCAGCCACCGGTTATGCCACCACCACCGGAGAAACCCAAGTGTACTTTCTGTGGGCAATCTACACATCACTATGATAATTGCCGAAGGCGCCTAGGGTTATGCCAAATTTGCGGGGCTGCCGATCATATGGTGGATACTTGTCCGGATCGACGTAATCCGCCGCCTGGAGGACAGAGGCCGATGATTAGGGCCCGTGCTTATGCCTTGGAAGGCGAGGAACATGATGCAGACGGGGACCCGGCTACTGTTGTTGAAGGTACCATTTGCATTCATGGCATCAACATACACACTTTATTTGATACGGGAGCCACTCACTCCTTCATTTCTTATGATGTTTCTATTAAATTGCCCTTGTGTGTTACTTATTCTGATGCATGCTACGTGGTTAGTACTGCTTTTGGTGGTAGTATAGAAACTAACCGGGTTTTTAGAGAGGTGCCGGTGAGTATTGAGGGTCGGGTTTTCTCAACGGATTTTATTGAGCTGCCTATGTCTCAGTATGGTTCTATCTTGGGTATGGATTGGTTGTACAAGCACTACGCTACTGTTGATTGCCGGGCCAAGAAAGTTAGTTTGGGCTCTGAGGTTGTTACGGGTCAGGGTTCGAAGACGGTGCTTTTATTATCTTTTTCAGAAGCTCAGAAATTGGTTCGTGATGGGTCTACGAGGTTTATAGCCTATATTCTTAATCAACCGAAGGATCAAGTGAAATTAGAGGAAATCGAGGTAGTTAAAGAGTTTCCCAAAGTGTTTCCCGAGAGGTTGGATTCGTTACCGCCGGAAAGGGAGATAGAGTTTATGATTGATTTGTATTCGGATGCCGAACCTTATTCTAAGACTCCATATAGGATGGCACCGGCGGAATTGAAGGAATTAAAAGTGCAACTTGATAGTCTTTTGGAAGTTGGGTATGTAAGACCGAGCTCGTCACCGTGGGGTGCTCCAGTTTTATTCGTGAAGAAGAAGGACGGTACTCTAAGAATGTGTATTGCTTACCAGGAGCTTAATCGGATGACCGTTAAGAATAAATATCCTCTTCCACACATTGAGGAGTTGTTTGATATACTTCAAGGGTCTAAAGTATATTCGAAGCTTGATTTGAGGCAAGGGTATTACCAATTACGAATTCGAGCGGAGGATATTCCGAAGACGGGTTTTAATACAAGATATGGGCATTATGAATTCGTGGTCATGCCTTTTGGATTGACAAACGCTCCCGCCGCTTTTATGGATATGATGCATAGGATTTTTCAGCCGTTTCTTGACAAGTTCGTTGTAATCTTCATTGATGATATATTGGTTTTCTCTAAATCGGCCGAGGAACATGCAAGGCATCTCAAGTTGGTTTTAAGAACGTTGAAGGAGCATCAATTATTTGCGAAGTTTAGCAAGTGTGAGTTTTGGATCGACCGGGCTTCATTCTTGGGTCATATTATTTCGGGAAAGGGATTAGAGGTTGATCCTTCAAGAATTGAAGCGGTGTTGAAGTGGGAGAAACCAAAGAACGCATCCGAGATTAGGAGTTTCTTGGGATTGGCGGGTTATTATAGAAGATTCGTGCAAGATTTCTCTAAGATCGCTGCTCCTTTGACTCGGTTAACTAAGAAGGATGTGAAATATGATTGGGATGAGAAATGTGAGAGAAGCTTCGATGTTTTGAGAGAGAGATTGGTTTCTGCTCCAGTGTTAACTCTTCCAGAAGGTTCGGAGGGATATGCTGTGTATACAGACGCGTCGAAGGAAGGTTTGGGAAGTGTATTAACTCAGAAGGGCAAGGTTGTCGCTTATGCCTCACGGAAGTTGAAGGATCACGAGAGGAACTACCCGACGCATGATTTAGAGCTTGCTGCCGTGATTTTCGCACTCGGGAAGTGGAGACATTACTTGTATGGAGTGTCATTTGAGATTTTCACCGATCATAAGAGTTTCCAATATCTTTTCACACAAAAGGAGCTCAATATGAGGCAACGGAGATGGATGGAGCGACTAGAAGATTATGATTATGTTATCAAATACCATCCCGGGAAAGCTAATGTAGTTGCCGACGCTCTAAGCAGGAAAGTGGGTGTTTCGAACTTGGAAGTTGGTGCAAGTTATGGAGTGGAGTCTATTGTGATTAAAGCTCGAGTTTCCAATATCTCCATTTATCCGGACTTAAAGTACATAATGTTTGAGGCTCAAGGAAAGGATCCGGGAGTTCAGAGATTGGTTTCTAAGGCTAGAGAGGATCCGGAGGGTCCATTTGGGTTCGATGAAACCGGCCTTCTTCGTTTCAAGAACCGAGTAGTAGTACACGATGACTTGAAAAGGGTATTGCTCGAGGAAGCTCACAAGTCAGCTTATTCGATTCATCCTGGAGGGAATAAGATGTACAAGGATCTCAAACAGTATTATTGGTGGCGTGGTTGAAGAAGGATGTAGCAGAGTTTGTGAAGCACTGCCTCACTTGTCAGAAAGTGAAAGCCGAACACCAGAAACCGGGAGGTCTTCTTCAGCCGTTACCTATTCCTGAGTGGAAGTGGGAACAAGTGACGATGGATTTTATATCCGGGTTACCTAGAGTGAAGGGTGGATTCGATGGTATTTGGGTGATAGTGGATCGTCTGACCAAGTCTGCTCATTTTCTACCGGTCAGAATGTCTTTCAAGATTCGAAAGTTGGCTGAGATTTACAACCGGGAGATTGTACGACTTCATGGTATTCCGGTGAGTATTGTTTCGGATCGAGATCCCCGTTTTACTTCAAAGTTATGGCAAGAGATATAAGAGATGTTGGGTACAAAGCTTCAGTTCAGTACGGCGTTTCATCCACAAACTGATGGGCAATCGGAGAGGGTTATTCGGTACTTGGAAGATCAACTTCGAGCTTGTGCCTTGGATTTCCAAACTTCGTGGCATGATCAACTTCCTTTGGTGGAGTTCGCTTACAATAACAGCTTTCAAGCAACGATTGGTATGGCTCCGTATGAATTGTTATATGGGCGAAAATGTAGATCACCGTTGTTTTTTGATCTAGAAGAGTGGAAATGGTCAAAACAGGAAGGAGTCAAGAAAGGGAGAAAGCTTGAGAAATCTTCTAAGGCTGTGGAAGCCATGATTGAGAAAGTTCGAATTATACAACACCGGATGAAGGCTGCACAAGATAGATAGAAGAGTTATGCCGATATTCGCCGGAGGGATCTCAAATTTGAAGTGGGGGACCGGGTTTTCCTGAAGGTATCTCCTCGAAAGGGATTTTCTAGAATTGGAAAGGGAGGAAAGTTGAATCCCCGTTACCTAGGTCCGTTTGAGATTATCGAGAAAATTGGAGAAGTGGCTTATCGAGTGGACCTACCTCCTAATCTTACCGGAATTCACAATGTTTTCCATGTATCTCAACTCAGGAAGTATTATCCGGATGAAACCGAAATTCTCCCCGTTGAAGAAGTGGAGTTAGAACCGAATTTATCTTTTGTACAGAAGCCGGTCAGAATATTGGAAAGGAAATTTCAGGAGTTGAGGAATCGGAATATTCCTATGGTGAAAGTGTTATGGCGGAGTGACAGGACCGAGGAAATGACTTGGGAACCGGAAGAGAAGATGAAGAAGTTTCACCCGGAGTTATTTTCATCCGACCAATTAATCTGGGGACCAGATTCTTCTAAGGGGGGGAGAGTTGTAACGCCCCAAATTCCGGAAGTTTAGGTAAGCACGCCACGTGCGGGTCTTCGGGAGTTGGGGGTTTAATTTTATATATTTACTTGCTTATTATAATTTCATTACATTACTATGTGCATTATACATTCCTATGTAATTATATGAATTAGTTTTAATGTGAAATTCGTGAATTAAGTGATAATGTGCTTAATTGTCTTATACGACTTTAATGGATCATCTTATAAATTTATGGACTTAATTGCATTTCATGAATTGGGAGTTAGATGTCTAATTGTTAGAGATGATACTTGATTGCATTCATTTAAATGCTTGAGGGACTATTATGCAATTAGAGGTGGTTTTATGCTTGTAGTGGATGATATAATATATCATATATGCATTCTTCTCCCACACTCTCATACAATACATACATATAAGAGAACACACACACACCTAGTGAGAATCGGTATATACACCAAAGAGAGGAAGGAAGATTTCATCTAATCTCAAGCTATAATTGAAGAACTTTGGAGCTAAGATCATCAACATCATCATATCTTCACCTCATCATTTCTTTTCCTTCATTTCAAGGTATATATGGAAGCATTGCTTGAGCTCTTGATTATTTGGTTGAGTAGGGTTTGATGATTGATTGATGCTTTCATGATTATTCTTGACTAGAAGCATGTTTAGGTCTTTTTCCCTTCAAGACTTGCATGAAACATGAAGTTATAAGGAAGTTGGATTATATGAGATTTTATGGGTTTCTTTTGATGAATCTTGATGATCAATGTATGATATGGGTATATATGTTAGATTTTATTGTGCTTCAAGTATGGATACATGTTTCCTCAAGTTTTGATTGCATTTGTTGGTTGAAATTTGGTGATTGGGTTGGTTTTGCATGGAAACCCCTGTTTTCTTGCCCTGTTTTTCTGTTACGCGCAGTTGACACGGGGGTGTCACTTTTTCCTTCTTCAGCGTGACACGGGGGCGCTTGATGGTTTGAGTTTTTGTACCGTGACACGGGGGTGTCACGGATTGCTTTGCAATGGTGACACGGGCGTGTCACCTTCTGTTCGCATGCATGTTGCCCGCTGTACTGTGACACGGGGGTGTCACGGATTAGTGTATTTTGGTGACACGGGCGTGTCACCCTCTGTTTTCATGCATATTTTTTTGCGTGCATGGTTGTACGTGTATGTGTTTTATACTTGGTTTATTGACAATCATGCTCTTATTTGACATTCATTAAATCGTTATTGCATAACATATTGGTGCACGACTTTGCCGTTCGTCATAATTGGTTCATTCGAGTCGAGTCTTATTTCACACTTGTCCTTGTTGCACAGATCACGGTCCCGGTTTCGAGGAGCCCGCTCCGTAGGGTGCTCTCTTGCTTCCTTTGTGGTTGGTTTGTCAAGGTGAGGTTTAAATTCTAGATAAATAGAACCCTTACAACCCCTATATGACTATTTCGGCCAAAATGTATATATATATATATCTATAGTTTGCGAACTTTATGATTTTCAAATGATTTAGCAAAACCGATTGATTGATTGATTGATTGACGGATTGATTGTTTTGGCGAGTCATTGAATTGCACTGTGGGCCCGAGGATAGTGGCTCGAGCCAACCGGGAAAGCATGGGCTGACGGGTAACTCGAGTGCTATCCTCACCAAATGGGATGACCCCTGAACCCCCTAGGAGATTAGGGGAGGAAGGAGTTCCGGGCTTAGAGATTCATGTACCCTCTGCCGAGACTGATTGGATGGTGGGGCCTTGCAATCCCACCATCACCCGGAGGAAGAAGGAGTCACTGAATCTGCTAATTGTGCACAGTAAATAATTGCTTGATCACCTAATCACCTAATCATTGATTGATTGTACACGGTCGGAGTAAGGTTGGAGAATTGCCCTCACTCGCCGGGCCACATATTGATTGTATTGAACTGAATTAATTGATAAATTGAATTAGTTGTAACCTCGGGCGATAGTACCTTCTATTCTAATAATTGTGTTTGATTTTCTAAAATTATTACCCGAGATTATAACTTGCATGTATGTGCGCATATATTTATTTATACCCCTCGCTCAGTGCGTTTGGACTGACACCTCAACGTTTCAGTTTTGCAGGTTCGTGCTAGGCGGGAATTAGAGTCTCGTTGTCTTTTATTCGGGTCTAGCACTGCACCTTCATACTTGTACATGTGTTGATACTAGTTATTTTGTAGTATATCTTGAATTATACTTGGATTGATATTGTAATGATATGATTTGTCGGTACCTATAAGTAAATATGTAAATATGGTACCTATATGTATTGAATGCTTTTGCTTCCGCTATTTTATTGCTCTGAGTTGTTTTGGTTTTAATTGAGGGTACCCGCCTAGCCTTGTGTTTTTTTTATTGTCTCCCGTTCGCCGTAGCTTCGGTTTATGTATGGATTGACCGTTTCATATGTGGATTGGAGCTATGGTGCGGGGGATGTGGCGCCTGGCGTTCCGGGTGTTACAGCCGGAGCAGCAATGGCCACCGTCACGGTGTGGCGATGACGGTGGATTGCACTCTCAGTTACTGGGAGAGTCACCCCTTGCCTCTCTGCCTCCATTACTAAGTTCATCTCTTCGAAAAAGAGGTTCAACCCCGCCTGGGTCCCTCTCATCTATAGCCACCATGGCCGCATCCAACTCCTCATCTCTAGGAGAACCGGCGGTGAACTCTGAGTAGCCATATCTTCCACTTCACGGGAGAATTCTTCAACATGATCTCTGGCCATGTTTTTGATGAAATTTGGAAGAGGTACAAGGATTTCGGGAGTGAAGGATTTTCGGAGAGAATTTGGGGGATTTCTGGAGAGAGTAGAGCCTAAAGGAGTGCTAGATCCTAATTTGGTTCTGAGGTTAGCAAAGTTAGAAGAATTTCACCAGCGGTTATCTTGAGTTTTCTGGAAAAGCTTGAAGAAGGCTTCGGATGCCGGAAACTGGTATGCAAAGAGTTTTTTTTGCAAGAAGATGCTCTGAAGATTTGTTCGCGTAAAAGATGGAATGGCTGCAGAATCCCCTATTTATAGGGATGAGAGTTGGTACGATTCTGGCAAGAAATTCAAAATTGCAATCATTTCCCGCCTAGAAAACCGTGCACTTTATTGAACCGTCACGTACTTCCCAAGTCTCACGCACCCCACGCGCATCAGCATTTAATGCTTAGACGCTCCGAGGGGTCAGAGGAAGGGACTGCATTTAATGCTTAGACGTTACAGTTGGTCAGTTGAAAAGACCGCATTTATGGCGCACTCAGAAGGAATATTGCCCAACACGCCAAACCTCATACGAGCGACACGCACGATGGATTACATTGGAAAATTTCTACAGCCCTTATCACTAAGGACTACAGAATTGGGGGGCAAAATGATGGGGTCGAAATACGCTCGTCTGCGTTTGGACACGTGGCACTTCAAAGGTGACGACACCTGGCAAAGTATTACGGTAATCATGCACGAGCGCTGGAACCCTTAAAGCGTCAGTATCTTCCAAAACCACGTGCCGTCTCTGTCCCATTCGCACGTGATCATCTTTACCGCTCTCTCACGAGCGCCATTGACACTGCAAGGCTAGCGATCCAATCAATCAAGGAAGCCCCCTTCGAGCGTTACACTCCCTTAGGGAGGCTTCCACTCCAACACAAGCCTTGGCCTTCACCCCCCAGCGGATTCCTTGGCCTCCAAGGCTCTTGGTTGACACGAGCGTGCTCTTAAGCCCTCGTTACCAACCCCCCAAAGCGGCTCTCTGACACATCGTACATGCCCGCGCACCTACCACTGTTGCCAGTACCACCTCTCACCAGCTTTTGCAGAGAATATTCCTCCTAGGTTTCTCTCGCAATGCCACGTGCTAGGGCAACATTCGGCCAGGACCACATGGCGCAAATGACCAAAGGGTCTCTGACCCTCAACTATAAATACACAAAGTCATCTTCTCCACTGTAAGCAACTTCCATTACAGCAACTTCATATCTGGCATTTTCTCCTCTTTCAGATCTTCATCTGACTTGAGCGTCGGAGAGCCAAACTGGGAATCACCCCCAGTTCCCCCAGCTTGGCCTTCTGACTTTTGTCTGTGTGTTTGTCCTAGCAGGTAGAATCCACATCTTTTCCGACGATCTTCACTTGGTTTCTTCCCCAAGCAAATTCTAAAGTGATCGGACTCTGTATCCCATATTCAGACCCATCACTCACAACAGGAGTTATTTATTTCATTGTAATCCATAGTACATTGTAGAATTTTTATTTTTTTAAAAAAAAAATACAACAAAAAGATAGAAAATTTTGATGGAACTCAAGAGATGTATGATAGAAAATAATTATTTTTAAAAAAAAAAACTCTTTAATAAGAAATGTGTTGGAAATTAGGAAAAAAAATAAAATATTAGAATTAGAAAAAATATGAGTGAAAATAAAATGTTTAGAAGAAAAAAAGATGATTTTCCCTAAAAAAAAAAAACAGAAGAAAATGGTAGACACTAACAAAAACATGTAATTATTTTGTTAGTTTATCAAAGGTGAGACTAGTCTTGCAATGTTTTAGAATCAAATGGGATGTATTTTGAATTTTTCAAACCAATGGGACCTTTATTGCAACGATTTGAATCTAATGTGACTAAAATTACAATTTATATAAATAAAAATAACTAGAATTACATTTCAACCCAATATTTTTTATTATTTATTTATTTTTTTTGCTTCAATGTTTTTACTAGGATATCTTTCGCTTTTGATCTTAAGAAATATGTCTTACTAATAATTTTAAATCAACAAAATGCTAAATGAATATAAGTAAAAATAATAAATGATTAATTAAAAATGTTTTTTTTTATAAATATGATATATTTAAATTTATTTTTTAATATTTTTATCTAAAGAGACAAATTTTATTATTAAATAAGTCGAATCTTTTTTCAAATGTCATATTTTAGAGGGCTTTTTTTGGTCTTTCATACCAATTTTTTACTTTTATTCAGATGAGTTTTATTTAGCACATTCCCTTCTTATTAAACAAGATGCAGTTTCGTCTGGCATACAGTTTTCGAATTTTTCTATCACGTATATTGATTCACTTGCACTTATAATATAATTACATGCGTCGGTGTTTTCGTCAATTTTTCAAGATTTGGGATCAAATTTATCAAAAAATTAAAAAGGTAGAACTCTTTAAAAATTGTGGGATGAAAAAAAAAAAATCTAAGTTCTATAGGATTAAAAATATAATTTTCCTATGAATTTTAATCTACCAAGTACGAAAAGAAATCTCAATTTGAATAACTAAATTGACCATAATCAGTACTAAATTGACAATAATCAGTTTTCTAGCAATTTCAAGAATAGAATAACTGGTCGGTTAGAAAGAAAACGGTAAAAGACTATAATTATTTTTTTTTTAACAAAAGACCACAATTGTTAATTAAACTCAAGAATCGTATACCTAAATCGTCATATGATGTATATTTTTTGCCATATATGGTATCTGCCCCATAAAATGGGGAGCAAACTCAAATTATGCATCTCATTTGAGGAGTGAACTAAAATTTTTTTAAACTTGGGGAACAAACTAAAAATTAACTCCACAATTGGGGATTTTTTCATAATTCCCCGTAAATCTTTTCTATTTTACTTTATTGTTGTGTCATGTGTGGGCCTGAATGGCGATTGTAGTCCACAAATATAATTAATGGGCCTAGCCCAATTAAGTGAAACGTACTCATCATTAATCCACATTGGTTTTCCATATAATTACCATTGCTTGTATATATAAAATATTTATTTTTTTAAAAAAAGAATGTAGAATTACTATCAAATCACCTAAGGGTAAAATAATTTATTTATTTTTTAAAATTTTATAATTACTTTTTTGTACTAGTGTAATACCATACTAAGCAAATCCGACGTATAATAATTTATTTTTTAATAAGTCAAATATTTTTTAAAATGTTGATTAAAATCGTGGACGTGGTGTCCCCCCTACAGCACTGCATGCCGTCACACCCGATGCTAGACGGGCGTCTGACGCCTATATACACACGCATAACTGGGGCTAAGCGTTTCGGATCAGGTATCCGATATCCGATCCGATCGGATAAAACCCGACCGGGTTGGATATTTTTTAGAAAATCGGATTTCGGGTCGGATATCCGATACCCTGTGGCGGAGCCACATGTACACGAGGGGGTGCAATTGACCCCCTCAACCTTTTTTTTTTAAAATATATATAGATATATTTATGTAATTTTATGGGATTTTTCATTATTAACCCCCATCACCAAAGTTAAAATTAATATTAGTGAGGATCAATATAGTAAATTATTAATAATTGAGACCACACAAATAATATATGAGTTATATGTACCCAACTCCCTTGTGTTATTCGAAATGGGCGTAAAAACCCTGTGTTATATAAAATCTCACAGAAAATCTTGTGTTTTTCTTAATTTTGTACAAAAAATCTTATGATCGAATGTTCGGATTCAGCGAATTTTCTTTACAAAAATATATATATATTTTTTATCTATATGCATGATCTCTTAATTTTTATAATTCCAATTTTGCCTCAATGTTCAAAAAATTTCCCAAAATAGGTCCTAAAATAATTTATTTTAATATGTAACTTTTTATCCATTAATTTCTATTTAATATATGTTTTCTACCAACTTTTGATTTATGTCTTTCCTTTCACGTTTTGCTTCCCGATAAGAATTTTTTTGGTATTTATATTTTTCATTTATTTCTTGTATATATCGTTTCCAATATTTTCTATTATATTTCTTTGCAATTTTTTATTTACATATATTTTGTCTAATTTTCGCTTTTATATTTGTGAATAAGGGCAACATGTGTGACTCAAACAACATGTAAGGGTTTTTTATGTTTATTTTTATAAAACACAGGATTTTTTATGCTAATTTTTTAAACATAGAGTTTATCTTACATTTTCGGTATTTCACAATGTTCTCTCTCTCTCTCTCTCTCTCTCTCTCTCTCTATATATATATATATATATATATATATATATATATATATCTATGCGGAAATGTCTAATATGACCCCCCTAAATCAAATTTCTGACTCCGTCGATACCCGATCAAAAATATCGGTTCGGATTTGGGTAGTATTTCACTTCCCGAATTATCCGATCGGATACCCGATCTACCCAAAATATTTTAAAAGAAAAAAAAATATATACTACCCTTTGAAACACGTCTCTCTCCTTCTCCATATTTCTCAAGTCTCCATAGGTTTGTCTCTCTTTTTCTTCTCTCACACATTCCTCTCTCTCCGTTTCTACAGATCTACATACTCTGTTACACATATGACACACCTCTTGGCGCTCCAGTATGAAGCCACTGCCTTAGCCCCATCTCAAGGTAAGAAGTTACACTTCAACTAACTCATCTCTCTCTCTTCTTTTCTAGTCTTCTTGTCAGATCTATTTCCCACCACCAGATCTGAAATTTAAGTCCAACTCACCACCACCAGATCTGAAATTCCAGTGCGACGCATCAACGAGATATGGACTTGGACATTGCTCCTATTATTTTTGAAAATATTTGAATGAGATGTTTAAATTTCCCATCCCAACCCTTTTCACTTCTTTGGGCTAGTTAGGGCTTTTTAAGCATAAGAAAAACGAAACCCAATGTGCATGCATTTACACAATATATAAATTAAAATTTAGAAAAAAAAAAAGAAAAATTGACGGGTACCCGAATCCGATCCGATCGGATACCCGACAATCGGATACCCGATTATTTCGGTTCGGATTTGGATAGCAAAAAATGGTACCCGAAATACCCGGCCCCGTTCCCACCCCCACGTATAACTGCCTCCTTTCTCTCATTTCCACTCTCTATTTTCATTTTTATGCAGTTCGAAGATGATGACCTCCATGCTTGCTCCCACCCGTGGGGCTTCGATATCAAGTTCGACCCTCATTTCAGCTGCTCCCAGAGGTAAACTGCTTCCGTCTCCACCTGCTCCCAAACTACCTCCATCCTCTGTGTTTTCACCAGCTGCCTCGCATACCATACTACATTGTTCTTCACTGAAAATGAAGGGGCCTTGTGACACCCCGATTTCTCGACCGTACAGGTACGCGCGCCATGCATGAGAGTTTTGAGAATTAGGTTTATATAATTCCTTTTCGTTATTTTATTTGCACAACTTAATTTACTTAATTGAATTTCTTGGGGACTATGTGTTTTAATTTCCGAGCATGCCTAAGTGTTCAATTATTTCATAATTGTAAGAATTCTTGATCAATTGTCCTTAATTGTAACTTTTGGAAAACTTTGGACTTAATTGATAATTGGTGAAGGACTTAATTGTAACTTTCTTGAATTATTAAACTTGATTGCATTCATTTAAATTCCTCAAGGACCAAGTTGCAATTTTTCCCTTTCTTCCCCATTTTTGATCAATATATGGCTATACACACGTATACATACACTTTCATCTCTTTCATTCCACCAAGAGCAAAGCAAGAGCATACCATCCTCTCCCTCTCCCTCTCCCTCTATTCTCTTCAAGTTCGAACCAACCAAGGAGACAAGAAAGACCAAAGATTTCCACTATTTTCATCAAGTATTTGAGCTCCAAGACTTCATCCTCTATCTTTTCCTCCATCTCCTTCATTCAAGGTAAGAGCATGCTTATATATATGTCATGAATCTTTGAGTTATGATTAGGGCTTTATGGATTCTTGGATGCCTTGAGTATATATGAAGTAGAAGTGTGATCTTGGATTTATTTCATACATTTATATCATGATTTGTTTGAGTTGGAGCTTGGTCGAACACATTTCTTGTATGAGGGTTTCATGAATGAGTTTGGTTGGATTTGAGCATGTTTCCTTGGATTAAATGAAGCCTAATTGAGATATATGATGTATATATATGTTTTCTTACGTTATTTGGTAGAATCCATGGTTTATATTGGTAGTTATTTGGTAGAATCCGTAATCTGTATCCGATAAATAATATATTATATTCAAATATATATATAAACACACATGTTTTTTCTTAATGTACATACACATATGTGTGTTTACATGTATATTATGTTATTCTTCTCTCTCTATTTAACAAAGTAAGATAAATTACATATAGTATATTATTGATTAAATTATTATATTTCCAAATCAATTATATAAAAAATTTATAATCCATCACACTGCATCTCTATATTCACTCAGAAAAATAAAAATGATATATATGAAGAGCCTTCTTGCAGCAAAAGGAGGAGTAATTGGAGCAGGAATAATAGGTCAATCAAGAGGAGTAACAGGCTTGAGCAATCCAAATCCAAAGGTAGTAGTATCCAATCTTCCGACAGTATCCAATGATTGTTTGATCCCTTAGCATTCTTCTACATAGCCCTGCAAAGCTGTAGCATCCATGTATAGCTTCTTATTACACTTAGGACATGTAATAGGGTCGGCGTTGTTATGATGGTATGTAGACTACCACACTGCTTCAAAGTCACAGCCACCCTAAGAATAAGAAGAAACTAAGTTAAATATGAAAAGTAAAAAAACAAAAATTAGATTATCTAATGTACTTACCTTGCCTCCATTGCAAAACTGGAGGTGTTGCAATATGTCGAGCGGCCATTGCAGGTAATCCGTGCAAAAAGGGCAAATGATTGGAGATGGTTGGACGGTATAGTTCCACACCTCTAGTTCGGGTCTCTGAACACGAACTATCTCAAAGAGGAAGATTCTAGGTTTCTTTTCTCTCCTCTGGGAGATAAGGTAATCCCAGGGGAGAGGTAAAACAAGAATCCTAGGTGTTCTTCTCTTTGACTTTGGCTTAGTAATCTGTCAACATAAACATACATTTCATTCTAACTGAACATATTTCAAACTAACTGACTTCATAACACACATTTCATAAACTAACTTCAATCCTAATTAAGAATTATATGATAAATTGAACATCTCATAACACACATTTCATAAACTAACTTCATAAGTCGATTTCTAATTACCGTCTTCGCAGCAGAAGAATCCACATCAGAATTGGTCCTCTTCACAGCAGAATCAATAGAATTGAGCATAAACAAACTTCACACAAACAAATAACAATTCATGAACCATCAACAACTTAAAAGTATAACATGATTGCATGAAACAAAGAAGCAAAGAATCAATGATCAATAGCTTAAAGAAAAAGAAAATATACAGCTTTATCTAGCTAGATATTGAGCCGCATTCTCCAATCATCCAAAGTACTATAACTCTGCTTAAGCAATTCTCCAATCATCTAAAGTACTATAACTCTGCTAAAGTAAATCCATAAGCGTTGCATGTTTAAAGACAATAATTGATTTGGCGAAGAATAAAGAATTTTTTTTGAAACAGTGAAGAATAAAGAATTTAAATGACATGTTTTACCACCAAAATCACTAAATGGCCGCCGAAACCACTAAAAGGTCTCTAAAACCACTAAAAATCTGTCTGAGATGGTAGATTGTAAAAGCACAAAGTAGGGAAGATGGTTTGCAACGAAACATAATTCAGTGGGAAAGTGTAAAAACAACTATTGTCAGACTGATAATTTTTTCACCCTTTTTTCGTATTTTGAAACGACACTATAATTTTATTATTACTTATTGTACTAAATACATCTTTTTTAATATATGTAACTAAACAATCATTAATAAATTGATCATCATATATTCTTTTCCAATCTCTAACATTGTCTTATGAAATTGAAAAAAACTACAAAATGTATATTTTTTAAAGTGTTTTAACATTTAGAAAATCATTAAATAAGTTTTTATTTTTATTTTTGGTCCATTATTTTTTTTTATTTTATACACAATTTTAAAATTTTAGGGGTTAATATAATTTTTTCTTATTTTATATGGGGTTAAAATACCTATTTTTAAAATAACAAATTAAAATTTATATAAAATATATATAACTAAATTTTCTTTTAGTGGGGTCAATTGACCCCACTTCCTATAATGTAGCCTCAGCCGCCTAAGGTTTAATCGTTTAATTTGTCTTCTCTTTTCCTGATGTTCAGTTGTATTTATGTTTTGATGATTATTGTGTTGTTTTGCTTGTAAAATGTGTTGGGAATAGTGCCCTAGAAAGCCGATTGTATATCCGCTTTGTACTTTTCCTTATTGTAATCACAGACAATCTTTGAATAAAACAACGAATTCAGGCAACACTTCTTTATATGCTCTTGTTTGGTATGCGTTTACTTTAGCTGTGCATGTATGAGAACTCCCCTGATCCTGATGACTTTAGGACTCTACCATTTTGGTGAAATGGTTCATGAAACGAGCCCTATATCACATAAGTCATGATTAGTAAAATACTCCAAGCCGATGAGTCCTACAGACAGTGGGAGTGTCAACCTGACTCCTCTAAGGCTTGCTTGTGGGATCATGCCCTTAAGAAGGACCACCTTGTTTCATGGAGGTGCAAAGTGTATAGTTGATACATGCGTGAGACATGAGGGTGCTTACTTTAATAAGTAAGTTCACTGAGGTGCCCCGTGTGAGAACATTTCTAAATGGGAAAGGAAGTTTCTATTTCAGGAAATGGAAACATCCAAATTAGGAAATATCTCACGAGTCATTGATGTGATTAATTGATCCTTAAGACTTGAGGTTCCTTGTCACTTTATGAGTTAACTCTGTAGTCTTAGGTATAGGCTTTAAAGGGTGTCACCTTAGACAACTGATTCAAGGCTTATGCTGGGGCTGCACAAGTGACTCATGAAAGTGAATGAGAATCAAGATAGAACCTACACTTGCATTTGCAAGGTGATCTCTTATTGTGTAAGTAATTCATATGTCATATGGAGTCCTTGGCCAAGGCAGTAGATCAAGACATCAAAAAAAGGGTTTCTTAGATTGAGATCAAATGGATATGAAATGCACTTAGCTTTAAGACCAGATTATTAGGGTTCTGATTATTCCCTTACCCTAGATCTTGGTTGAGAGATAGTAAGTAGCAGGATTGTATCTCACATGAATCAATGACTTAAAGGTTCTGTCGAATCGAGACATTCTTATTCAGATAGGGGTCAAACACCTGTTGCTAGACTATGGTCGTTTGATCTGTGGACTAATTAATTAATTAGAGAATTAATTAATTGGGGTCACTGCTAATTGAATTAAGAACCTAGAGGGTCACACACAACAACCCGGTCACGTGGGTTAAGGCTTGAATCGATTAAACGAGTTGATCGAACCATTAAGTGAATGGTGGGGCCCACACGTGTGAATCACACGTGTGGGAGGCGTGTATGACACGTGTAGTCTCGTGCTTTTATGTGTATATATTAAATAATTAATGTGTTAATTATTTAATGGACTTTGGTTTAATTTTGAATTAATATTAAAGTCCAATTTTGGAGAAAGAAAGTCTAATAACTCGTTATTTATTGTAAAATAAGTAAAGTAAAATAAAATATCTAAGAGAGTTATTTATTGTAAAATAAGTAAAGTAAAATAAAATATCTAAGAGAGTTAGATATTAATCTTGCTTTCCAAGTTGAACAAAAGAAAGACTTTTGGTCAAAGTAAGAGACTTAGTATCCAAGCAAGATATCCCTTTCCAAAAGGAGTTTGGAATCCTTTTCCAAAAGGGATAAGGGGTTCGAACCCTACCCTTATAAATAAAGGGGTTCGAACCCCATGGGATGGTGATACAAAATTTCTCCTTCTCCATAATTATACACTAACCCCTTAGAGCCTAAACACCGAATATAGAACTAGCATCCTCCCTATTCGGATCGTCGTCGCGGTTGGTGGACTATTTCTCTACAGGGCTTCTATCGTGCAGTCTTGAAAGATTTGAAGGAACTTTTGGGGATCAAGCAAAAACGACCACAAGGGATGATGAAACGATTCTGAACCCAACAGAAAACGAGTGAAAAAATCGAACCAAAGAAGTTGACGAAAACCATTCGTCCATATCCTGAAGGATGAATTTTTTCACGAGGGTTTTATGGCAGGCAGATTTCTACTTTCGCAAAACTGGGTTTTGAAGGGAGTTTCAATCATGCCTTTCTCGTTTCATGTTTCTTTCTTTATGTTATATTGTTAAGCACTTTCCCTAACATGATTTGAATCTAGGTTGGTGTGGATTGTTGTCCCTACAATGGATTCTGAAGTAAAAAGAGACTTTCGAGGGACGTGTTGTCACATTACCGCATGAAGCGCGTTTGAGGGCGGTTCAAAACGTGTCAAGAAAGCTACTACCTAAGTGAGTTTCTTGATCTCTACGAATTCAGATTCACGATTGCGAGTTTCGATCCTTTTTGTTGGAAAATTTTTAAATTTCCGCTGCTTTCTGATTCCTGTTTTCCAACAAAATGTTGTTGTTTTCTGTTGTTATTCTGATCTTTAGATGTATTATTCTAGTTTTATGATCGTTGTTCATAGTTTTCTGAAAATATACCGCGCTGTTAATGGTTTAATCTGTTTTCTGTTTTTTTTTTCTGATCTTCTTCTAGTAATTTGGGTTTGTGGTTTTCTCTAATCTCATAAAATCATCGGTTATCAGTAATGTTGATCAACTAATTCTCTTGAATGGAAACTTTAAATTACCACAGGGTCTGCAATTGAGGTGGAGCAGGCTTGAGGCTATGAATAAGGCAGAACAGGTGGATTTGATTTAGTTATAAATGTATTTATGCTTAAATTTTATATTGTGATTATTTATGCAAATTAATTCTGATAATGTCAGGTTACTACTGTTACTGTACCTGATTTTGTACCAACCAAGGTCTGGTCGCCGCCGAAGGTGTCGGGCACCCCCGGACCAGATGAAAACTCCGATAAACCTCCATTTTGGTCTTTGGTGTTAGGAATAGTGCCCTAGAAAGCCGATTGTATATCCGCTTTGTGCTTTTCCTTATTGTAATCACAGACAATCTTTGAATGAAATAACGAATTGAGGCAACACTTCTTTATATGCTCTTGTTTGGTATGCGTTTACTTTTTCTGTGCATGTATGAGAACTCCCCTAATCCTGATGACTTTTAGGACTCTACCATTTAGGTGAAATGGCTCATGAAACGAGCCCTATATCACATAAGTCATGATTAGTAAAATACTCCAAGCCGATGAGTCCTACAGACAGTGGGAGTGTCAACCTGACTCCTCTAAGGCTTGCTTGTGGGATCACGCCCTTAAGAAGGACCACCTTGTTTCATGGAGGTGCAAAGTGTATAGTTGATACGTGCGTGATACATGAGGGTGCTTACTTTAATAAGTAAGTTCACTGAGGTGCCCCGTGTGAGAACATTCCTAAATGGGAAAGGAAGTTTCTATTTCAGGAAATGGAAACTTCCAGATTAGGAAATATCTCACGAGTCATTGATGTGATTAATTGATCCTTAGACTTGAGGTTCCTTGTCACTTTATGAGTTAACTCTGTAGTCTTAGGTATAAGCTTTAAAGGGTGTCGCCTTAGACAACTGATTCAAGGCTTATGCTGGGGCTGCACAAGTGACTCATGAAAGTGAAAGAGAATCAAGAAAGGACCTACACTTGCATTTGCAAGGTGATCTCTTATTGTGTAAGTCATTCATATGCCATATGGAGTCCTTGGCCAAGGCAGTAGATCAAGACATCAAGAAAAGGGTTTCTTGGATTGAGATCAAATGGATATGAAATGCACTTAGCTTTAAGACCGGATTATTAGGGTTCTGATTATTCCCTTGCCCTAGATCTTGGTTGAGAGATAGTAAGTAGGAGGATTGTATCTCACATGAATCAATGACTTAAAGGTTCTGCCGAATCCGAACATTCCAATTCAGCTAGGGGTTAAACACCTGTTGCTAGACTATGGTCGTTTAATCTGTGGACTGATTAATTAATTAGTGAATTAATTAATTAGGGTCACTGCTAATTGAATTGAGAACCTAGAGGGTCACACACAACAACTTGGTTACATGAGTTGAGGCTTTAAAATGATTAAACGAGTTAATCGGGCCAAGAGGGTTCCACACGTGTGAAATCACACGTGTGGGTCACGTGAGTGACACGTGTCACTGTGACACGTGTCACACACGTGTGTATATATATATATATATATATTAAATAATTAATTAGTTAATTATTTAATAGACTTTGGTTTAATTTTGAATTAAAAAGAAAGTCTAATTTTGGAGAAAATAATCTAGTTAATTAATTACGAATTAATTAATTAGATAAAAATAAGTTATTTATTTTATAATAAATAAAGTATAAAATTATCCAAAAATAGTTTGGATATTTTTAGCTCTCTTAAAAGTTGACTTGAATTAGAATTCAAAGTCAAAGTTGGAGAATACTTGATGATCAAGTAATAGGAGAGAGACAAACCAAATCCTTGCCCAACAAGGAGTTCGGCCGTCCCTCCCCTTTCCTATATATAGGGGAGCTCATGCTCCCCTTTAGAGCTAATATACAATTCTCTTGGTTCATGTGTTCAACACCTTCCTTTCTCCAAGATTAAATTAAACCCTAGGTTAAGCCTAAACACTAACTAGAGAACTAGCATCCTTACTAGTTAGATTGTGATCAAGTTGGTGGACTTTCTCTAGAGGCTTCAAGTTAGAAGTTTGAAGATTCGAGCTTTACCAAGGAGAGGGGATCAAGCCGCGAGAAGAGCGTTCTTGGGTGGCTTGAAACGCTTCAAGAAAGAATAAAAGAAAAGTAAGTTTTCTATCTTTACGAATTTGGTTACACGATTGCGAGTTCAAGGTCCTTTTGTTGGGAAAATTTTTTAAATTCCGCTGCTTTCTGATTCGTGTTTTCCAACAAGTGGTATCAGAGCCACCTCGTTAATCGTGTTTCTGATTCGTCTCAATTATACTGAATTTGGTAGAAATTCTTAGGCTTGATGCGATTGAGTATTTGTAATTGTTTTAGAAAGCCTGAATTACGAAACTGTATTTTTTCCTGAAAGTTTCTGAAAATTGGTTTTTATAAAATTTAATTTTGAAAAACAATTTTAGATTTGAAACTGTATAAACTGTTTTTGGATTTCTTGGATTGGTTTTGCTTTTGAACGAAAACACGAAACGAAAGCCCGGAACACGATGAACACGCGAAACCCCGCGCGCGCGGGCTTCGCGCGCCTCCCTCCCGCAACCGCGCGGGAGGCCCTCCCGCACGCCGTCCGCCCGTCGCCGCCCAGGCCTGGCCGGGACAGACCGGCCAGCCGCCCAGCTCCTCCCGCACGCCTGTGCGGGAGCCTCCCGGGCGCGCCTAGGCGCGCCCGCCCAGGGCGGCCGAGACTGGCCGCCCACCGCCCAGCAGGGCGCGCGCGCGCGAGGCGCGCGGTATGCGCGCGCAGTGCGCGCACTCGCCTGGCCTTGGCCGGGCGCCGTGCGCGCCTGCCGTGCGCGTCCGCGCGCGCTTGCGACGCTGTGCCCCGTTTCGCGCACGGGCCCCGTTTTCGTGATCCGGCCCCTTTCGTGTTTCGTGCAATCCAGTCCCAATTTTTTTATTTTAATTTTAAAAATTTTATTTTTTGAATATTTATTTTTAATTTTTGAATAAAACTTAAAATTGGGATTTTTGAGAAATTGAAGCAGTTTGTATTTTTGGGAAAATACATCTTTGATAAAATTATTAATTTTCAGAAATTAATTGGAATTTTATTTGTTTTGGTAATTTGGGATTTATTGAAAACTTTTATAAATAAGACTCGCATCAAGTCGTGTTTTAAGCTATTAGAGCTTAAAGCGAGAATTTTAATTTATTGGTTAAATTTAAATTCTTGCAAAAGCATGTTAGGTGATCATGGGTTTAGATCTATGTATGGTTTTAATTTATGCACATGGATGGTTTAAATTGGGGTTGGAGCCCTATAGTTGCGTTTTTCAATTGAGGTTGGAGCCTCACTTATGTGCGTACTGTTATGTGATTTATTATGTGGCTTTCCATATTACTGTTTTTGAGGCCGGGGTATGCCCCGTGTAATTGTCTAAGGCCAATATGAAGATTGAGCCTTATTACTTTATGTCTTTTTCTTTTTGTTGTAATTTGAGAGTAGAGATAGGTGGTGAGGTTTTATTTTCATTTTGGAGACAATGCACCCATGGAGTAAGATGGACCACATTCAAGTAACAAGGAGGCCATAAGTGAAGACCCCTCAAAATGTTAGGGAGGGGAATCTCAATTGTTAAATGTAATAGAGATAGGGCTCGTATTTTGTTACCGCTTTCCCTTATGTGATTTAAACTGTTTATGTGGCATGTATGTTAGAACTTGTGATTGTGGAGTGGCTCCCACATATCACGCATAAGATAGGTAGAACCCATGATCATTACATGTTAGTATCATGCTAGGACATGTTATCTGTTTATGTGCTTGTTTGAAATGCATTTAAGTGTACTTGCATTAATCAAGACTAATAAAATTGGATAACATATATGTTGGTGAGGTCGAACCGGACAACTCTCCGGTTGATTCGAAAATTCCCATTAAATATTAAGCTAATTTCGAACAAATAGGTATTTAATTCGAGATGCAAATTTTGAATTGAATTCCTAGCATTCCATCAATAGGTTTTAAGTTTAGTAAGTAAAGCTAGTTATTGTCCGCGAGTCGTGGGATAGCTAGTGGAGCTTATTAGTTCTTAGTTACCTAATTAATCATTTTAAATGATCAATATTTCGTGGTCAATTTTAGCAAGGGCGATGTCCGCGAGTCGTGGGTCGTTCGAACTAAGTTTTGGTCATGATCTTATGATTGATGGGTCTAGCTTAACGCCTAAGTAAATATGGATGTCGCACGAGTCGTGGGTCCATATTGAAAGATAGGTGATGCAAAAAACAATTACTAAGAGTTTTAAAGGTGTTAGAATTGGTAAGTTGTACCTACCTAGGGTTCTTACTTAGAATGTCCGCGAGTCGTGGGTTCGAGGTAAAATGCCTAGGATCTTAGTACCCATTGGGAAACGTGTTCCTCTTAGATCTTTGGGAATTATAGATCTTTGAAAAACAGTGGGAGCTACATTAGATTAAAGACCTTATCTTTTGTATATCGTTATAATTCAGCATGCTCACTAGTTCTCTGTTTTACCATTTAGGTCGTAGATTCTGTGATTCTCTACGTGTTTTGAAATGGCAACCAAAAACCCTCTTGTATCGATCCTCGAGTCAAACAAGTTGACTGGTCCCAACTATTCTGATTGGCTGAGGAATCTAAAAATCATTTTAGATTCTGAGAAGAGAACTTATGTTCTCTTCGAATGGGAGCCTAGTCCCGAAGGGGAGGCTCCCACTCGGGCCGAGCGGGATGCGATTCAGAAGTGGAAGGATGATAATCTCCAAGCCCGTTGCCTTATGTTGGCTAACATGTCTCCGGACTTGCAAAGGCAACATGAGGCCATGGAATTTGCTTGGGAGATTTACGACCACTTAGAGCAACTTTACCGCCCTCATGAACGTGTTACAAGGTATAACACTTCAAAGGAATTGTTCCACTTGAGAATGAGGGAAGGTTCAAGTGTCCATGAATATGGACTCAAGTTTCTTGCCCTTACTGAGAAACTTGCCTCCATGGACATGCCACTGAAAGATGAACTTTCAGTGGATTTGTTGCTAGCTTCGCTCCCACCATCATTCAACCCATTTGTCCTCAACTTCAACATGAATCATGCTGGTGCTACTGTAGCTGAGCTGATTAGTCAGCTTGTGACTGCTGAAAGCACGATCAAGAAGGACAATAAGGTTTTGATGGTGAATGCTCCATCTTCCTCTTCTGGGCCTTCTAAAGGTAAGGGCAAGAAAGCCCAAAAGAAGAAGAAGAAACCCCTTAGGCCCACTAGTGGCATTTCGAAGGGGAAGGCCCAAAAGAAGAAGCGTGATCAGAAAGAGGATGTTTGCTTCCATTGTGGCAAAGCGGGACATTGGAGGAGAAACTGCCCAGAGTACAAGGCTACTCTAAAGAAAGGTATCTTTCTCGTTGAAGTAAATCTTTCTATTAATTCTAGTTCTTGGGTACTTGATACCGGTTGTGGAACTCATATCTGTAATGATGTACAGATGCTAAGTGAAGTCCAACAACTCAAAGAAGGAGAATGTGTCTTGAAGATCGGCGATGGCTCAAATGTTGAAGCTCGAGCTTTAGGCACAATTAGATTAGATTTAGGTAGTTTTGAGTTAGTATTAAATAAAGTCCTTTATGTACCGAGCATTATTCGTAATATAATTTCAGTTCCAATATTAGATTGTGAAGGTTATGAAACTTATATTAAGAATGGTAAATACTTTATGAAACGGAACAACTCTTCCGTTCATATCGGTACTCTAAGTAATGGACTTTACCTAACTCAAAATATCAATATTATGAATATACAACGAGAAACAAAGCGTAAGAGAGATGACAAAGTTTCAGCTCCCTTATGGCACGCTAGATTAGGACACATTTCCAAGAACAGAATTAGCAAGATAAACACTTTAGGATCATTCTCTGAAAATGATCTCAAAGAGTTAACTTCTTGCGAATCCTGTCTCAAAGGAAAAATGTCCAAAGTCCCTTTTAAAGGAACTGTGGAACGTGCCACTGAGGTTTTGGATTTGATCCATACTGATGTTTGTGGACCGCTTAGTGTAAGCACTAGAAGCAATCATCAGTATTTCATAACCTTTACTGATGACTTTAGTCGGTATGGTTATGTATACTTAATGAAGTATAAATCTGAAGCTTTTGAGAAATTCTTAGAATTTCAAAAGGAGGTTGAGAACCAAACTGGTCACAAGATCAAAGCACTTCGATCTGATCGAGGAGGCGAGTATCTTAGTGAAGAATTCCTTAATCATCTCAAGGATAATGGGATTATCTCTCAGTGGACTCCTCCGGGAACTCCTCAGATTAATGGAGTTTCTGAGAGAAGGAATCGAACCTTACTTGATATGGTTCGTTCCATGATGAGTTTCACTGACTTACCACCTTCTTTCTGGGGTTATGCCCTAGAAAGTGCAGCAAAGATTCTGAATCTAGTTCCCTCTAAGTCAGTCCCCAAGACGCCCTATGAAATGTGGCATGGTAAAATCCCTAGTTATTCTTACTTAAGAATTTGGGGTTGTCCTGCTTACGTGAAGAGGACAGTGGGAGATAAGTTAGAATCTCGTTCTAACTTATGCTACTTTGTAGGTTATCCTAAGGAATCCATAGGATACTACTTCTATGATCAATCTGAACAAAAGGTGTTTGTTTCCAGAAATGCCACTTTTCTTGAGGAACCGTTCCTTAAAGAAAAGAAAGGCAAGATCATAGAATTAGAAGAAGTACAAAGTGACCCCATACCACCCACTGAAGAAACGTCCCACTCTGATCAACTACAACCAATCACGAATTTCGATACACATGTAAATCCTCCTCTAAGGCGTTCTGAACGCACTCCTAGACAGCCGGAGAGATGGTATGGATTCTTCCATGAAATCTCTCAAAAGGATAATGATCCTTTGACATATGAGGAGGCACTTTCAGATTCTGACTCTGAACAGTGGATAGAAGCCATGAAATCCGAAATGGATTCCATGAACTCCAACCAAGTTTGGACCTTGGTAGATTTGCCTGATGGGGTCAAACCCATAGGTTGCAAATGGATCTTTAAGAGAAAGCTTGGAGTTGATGGAAGCATTGCAGCCTACAAAGCAAGACTGGTTGCAAAAGGATTCACTCAAAGACCCGGCGTGGACTTTGACGAAACCTTTTCACCAGTTGCAATGCAAAAGTCCATTCGAATCATGCTTGCCATTGCTGCATATTATGACTATGAGATATGGCAAATGGATGTGAAAACTGCCTTTCTCAATGGTGACATTGACAAAGACATTTATATGGAGCAACCCATAGGTTTCACATTCAGTGGGAGTGAGCAAAAGGTTTGCAAACTCCAAAGATCAATCTATGGATTGAAACAGGCTTCTAGGAATTGGAACATTCGATTTGATGAATCAGTCAAAGCGTTTGGCTTCATGCAAATTTCGAATGAGTCATGTGTGTATAGAAAGGAATTGGAGACCTCAGTGCAATTCTTAGTACTTTATGTTGATGACATCCTTCTTATTGGGAATTCGAAGGATGACATGAAAGTGACTAAGTTATGGTTATCGAACCAATTCGAGATGAAAGATCTTGGTGATGCGTCCTATATCCTTGGAATTAAAATCTATAGAGATAGATCTAGAAGGTTAATAGGACTGTCACAGTCGATGTACATTGACAAAGTATTGAAGAGATTCAATATGGAGTCAGCAAAGGTTAAGAACCTTCCTATGAGTGTAGGAACATGTCTTTCAAAGAAGATGTGTCCTAAGACTAACCTTGAGAAGGATAGAATGACTCATACACCTTATGCATCAGCAATAGGTAGCATAATGTATGCAATGTTATGTACTCGACCGGATGTGGCTTATGTACTTAGTGTGACAAGTCGTTTCCAAACTGACCCTGGAGATGGTCACTGGGCTGCCGTGAAGAATATTCTTAAGTACTTGAAAAGTACTAAAGATTTATTCTTAGTTTACGGAGGTCAGAAAGATCTTACTGTCGAAGGATACTGCGATGCAAGCTTTGCATCTGACTTAGATGATTTTAAGTCAATGTCAGGATACATTTTCTGCCTGAACGGCGGAGCAGTGAGTTGGAAGAGTTCCAAGCAAACAACCACTGCAGATTCGACCACTGAGGCCGAATACTTAGCTGCAAATGATGCAGCTAAGGAAGGTGTTTGGATTAGAAACTTCATTCAAGAGTTGAATGTTGTTCCTAGCATGAAAGACCCCATTACTGTGTTTTGTGACAACACTGGGGCGGTTGCTCAAGCAAGAGAAGCAAGATCTCACCAACGGACCAAGCACATTATGAGGAAGTATCACCTAATCCGTGATATTATCAAAAGAGGAGATGTGCAAATTGAGAGGGTCACATCAGCAGAGAACGTGGCAGATCCACTTACTAAACCCCTTAGTCGAGAAGCTTTCCAAGGTCATCTTCAGAAGATGGGACTTAGAGTAGCTTTAGAATGGCTTTGACGGGCAAGTGGGAGATTGTTAGGAATAGTGCCCTAGAAAGCCGATTGTATATCCGCTTTGTGCTTTTCCTTATTGTAATCACAGACAATCTTTGAATGAAATAACGAATTGAGGCAACACTTCTTTATATGCTCTTGTTTGGTATGCGTTTACTTTTTCTGTGCATGTATGAGAACTCCCCTAATCCTGATGACTTTTAGGACTCTACCATTTAGGTGAAATGGTTCATGAAACGAGCCCTATATCACATAAGTCATGATTAGTAAAATACTCCAAGCCGATGAGTCCTACAGACAGTGGGAGTGTCAACCTGACTCCTCTAAGGCTTGCTTGTGGGATCACGCCCTTAAGAAGGACCACCTTGTTTCATGGAGGTGCAAAGTGTATAGTTGATACGTGCGTGATACATGAGGGTGCTTACTTTAATAAGTAAGTTCACTGAGGTGCCCCGTGTGAGAACATTCCTAAATGGGAAAGGAAGTTTCTATTTCAGGAAATGAAAACTTCCAGATTAGGAAATATCTCACGAGTCATTGATGTGATTAATTGATCCTTAGACTTGAGGTTCCTTGTCACTTTATGAGTTAACTCTGTAGTCTTAGGTATAAGCTTTAAAGGGTGTCGCCTTAGACAACTGATTCAAGGCTTATGCTGGGGCTGCACAAGTGACTCATGAAAGTGAAAGAGAATCAAGAAAGGACCTACACTTGCATTTGCAAGGTGATCTCTTATTGTGTAAGTCATTCATATGCCATATGGAGTCCTTGGCCAAGGCAGTAGATCAAGACATCAAGAAAAGGGTTTCTTGGATTGAGATCAAATGGATATGAAATGCACTTAGCTTTAAGACCGGATTATTAGGGTTCTGATTATTCCCTTGCCCTAGATCTTGGTTGAGAGATAGTAAGTAGGAGGATTGTATCTCACATGAATCAATGACTTAAAGGTTCTGCCGAATCCGAACATTCCAATTCAGCTAGGGGTTAAACACCTGTTGCTAGACTATGGTCGTTTAATCTGTGGACTGATTAATTAATTAGTGAATTAATTAATTAGGGTCACTGCTAATTGAATTGAGAACCTAGAGGGTCACACACAACAACTTGGTTACATGAGTTGAGGCTTTAAAATGATTAAACGAGTTAATCGGGCCAAGAGGGTTCCACACGTGTGAAATCACACGTGTGGGTCACGTGAGTGACACGTGTCACTGTGACACGTGTCACACACGTGTGTATATATATATATATATATATTAAATAATTAATTAGTTAATTATTTAATAGACTTTGGTTTAATTTTGAATTAAAAAGAAAGTCTAATTTTGGAGAAAATAATCTAGTTAATTAATTACGAATTAATTAATTAGATAAAAATAAGTTATTTATTTTATAATAAATAAAGTATAAAATTATCCAAAAATAGTTTGGATATTTTTAGCTCTCTTAAAAGTTGACTTGAATTAGAATTCAAAGTCAAAGTTGGAGAATACTTGATGATCAAGTAATAGGAGAGAGACAAACCAAATCCTTGCCCAACAAGGAGTTCGGCCGTCCCTCCCCTTTCCTATATATAGGGGAGCTCATGCTCCCCTTTAGAGCTAATATACAATTCTCTTGGTTCATGTGTTCAACACCTTCCTTTCTCCAAGATTAAATTAAACCCTAGGTTAAGCCTAAACACTAACTAGAGAACTAGCATCCTTACTAGTTAGATTGTGATCAAGTTGGTGGACTTTCTCTAGAGGCTTCAAGTTAGAAGTTTGAAGATTCGAGCTTTACCAAGGAGAGGGGATCAAGCCGCGAGAAGAGCGTTCTTGGGTGGCTTGAAACGCTTCAAGAAAGAATAAAAGAAAAGTAAGTTTTCTATCTTTACGAATTTGGTTACACGATTGCGAGTTCAAGGTCCTTTTGTTGGGAAAATTTTTTAAATTCCGCTGCTTTCTGATTCGTGTTTTCCAACATTTGGTGCTTATCGAATTTCTGATTGGTTGTCTGCTATACTACTGGGTTATTGAGAAGATTCCAGGGCACTTGGGTGCTGGTTTCATATTGTTCGTGAGCAGGGGCGACTTCAGGATCGTTAGACAGTGAGATCAAAAAAAATTTCACTCTAAATAAAATAAATAAGTTTTTGAAAAAATGAAATACTTTATTTGAAATATTTTTTCAACTGTACTCAACTACTGTTCATAGAGGTAAAAAAAAATTACCATCCAAACAATAGCCGTTTTTACACTTTTCCACCCGAACTAAGTTTCGTTGCAAACCATCATTCTTACTTTGCGTTCTTTTATAAATCGTCATCCTTACTTCGCATTTTTTTGAAAAAAAAAAAATATTTGAATGGGTTTTGGCGGTTTTGATAGCCTAAATAATAAACACATGCGATGCACATGACTTTGCTGGGTGGTGGGCCCAGAACAGTAGCGGTCCGGAACCACATTTTAAAATTTTGTTTATAATACAAGTGTTAAAATATTTCTAAAACATTTTAATACAAAGTGGAAGACTAGCCGGATCTACTCAAGTATATACATGCAATTGATAATAAATTTTAAATCACTTAAGCAGATAAATATCTAACATGCAATTAACACTTAAGAGCGCATAATTTATCTTGCTTAAAATAAAATAACTGAAAAATATTACCGTACTGCAAACATGGCTATCTAACGGCATTTTTCCATCTCCTCGAATTCACCTCCTGGGTACCCGATGCCCGATCTCCTCGTGAAACCGGCAGAGCTTCCCTGCAATAACCCCAGGGACACCCTCGGAGTGTGGGCTCCAAAAGTATTTCTCTAAATACTTAGAGAAAATAAAACTTTAAACTAGAACACCCTTTTCAGGGTTTATTCTCCCGAAATTAGGCGTTTTATACAAACACCTAATTAAAATTAATTCCAAAATAAATCGAAATTAACTAGGAGAAAAGGGATATGGTTTCAAAGCCGAGAACTCAGCCAAAACCTCTCCCAAAGTTGTGAATGAGAAATGAGGACCCAAGGCCCCTATTTATAGGGGAAAAACCAAGGGCAAAATGGTAATTTCACATCCCACTTGCGTGTGCAACTTGGACACGAAAACCAAGGTGACCACGTCGTAGCTCTCATCACCACGAGTCCAACGCCGCCGAGAACACCCCATTCCGATGCCGCACGCGCCGTTACCCGCCACCTGAAGGTGGCGAGTGTGTTACACTTTCGGCTAGGGCTTCTCGTTGACGTGGCCAATTCTCATTCAGCTACGTGTCCGGGTCGGCCTAACCGGATCCAGTTTGAGCCGACCCTATCCGTTTCCGACCCGACCCTTTGACCCGGTCCGAACCCGTTGACCAGCCCAGCCTGATCACATCCTGACCGTCCGTTTGGGCTGACGCGGCGCGATCTACGCCGTACGCGTGTCACGCCACGCGGCGCTGCGTCAGCGCCCACTGGGGCCCAACCCGCTGACGTGGCGTGACACGTCAGCGCCACGTCAGCAAAATGCCACGTCGGATTTTTTTTTTTAATTTTAAATTTTATTTTCTCCAAAATAAAATTCCGGGCATTTCCAACTCTTTGGAACTTGATTTATTTTCTTAAAATAAATCCCTTGGCTTATTTTCAAACACTTCGAAAATTCATTTCTCTTTCTCCCTTTAACATTTTCTCTTCGGGTTTTCAATTTGGGGCTTGCAGTGGGACTTGCAAGACTAATTAATTTTAACTCCAAACGGGTTAATTTATTATCATCTCATGATAGTAATTAATTACCGTTTAACAATATTTAATTTCACTAAATAAATATTGTTGCACTCTCAAATTAATTAAATTATTTAGGAATTTCTCTATCTAGAATAATTTTGCATTTCACTCCTCAGTGTTGATATCCATGAAAAATAAATTGCAACTACTATCATTTATTTTTCATCTCTAATTTGAAATTTATTGATTCGCCTTAAGTTCAAATTCTCTGTATGTGAAACACATTCATCATACAACTTCGGTGACGTATCACGCGAAGTGCTTTGGCCAAAGTCTTAATTCGAACTTTTGCAAATCTATTTCAAGGATATCTTTTACCTTCCAGCAAGACCACCGATTCCTTGATCAATATAACTCTTTAGCACATTTCATGTTGTCACCGAACGTACAAAGTATTTTGGTCACCCGTTACCGAGACCTCACTTCGAGTATATTACAGTGACTAATCACTACATGCCTGAAGCCGAAATATTGCCAGGACTAAGAGTACAATGCTTCCTGAGATTTTATTCATTTTAGATAACAGTATAAAATGAATAATCTCAGTGGTCCAGTTTGATGTTTCCAATCCTATTGAAAATCATCAACGTGTTATAATTGGAATCACCATTCCCTATGACGAAAGACTAATCATCTTATATAACCACGTTATAGTCTTGATAAGAACATATTCTTATCTTACCGACTAGAACTTTAATGACACGTGATTTCGGTATTCAAAGTCTTTTCCTATGAAACACATTTCATATAAGAATACCACCACACGTCATTAATTATCAATATGTGAAATACTCACAACTTGCTGTAAATTTAGTTTAATAAATTCAACAAATTGAATTTTCAGGGCACTATTCCCAACAGACTTCACTAAGAGAAAACTTGTTATTTGGCCAATTAATTCAAACCTATTTGAAACATCTTAAAAAAATAAAAAAAAGCATACTTGACAAATTTTCGTGTCCTGATACTCACTTTGTAGAAGTACAATTAAAAAATATATTAGAGTTCTAATTTTCAAAGCATTGAGTGTAATAAGAAATAGAAGGTGTTGATAAGTGAAATTTTTGAAAAAAAAAAAGTGTGGGATATGGTTTGAAGATTTTGAAGAAGAAGATTGTCAGACATGAATATGAAAAAAAAAAGTTATTGGAGAAAAATTTTTGACGAAGAAAATTTGATCTTAAAAAAAAATTGGATGAAAAATTGGATAAGAAGAAAAATAAGGTAAAAAAAAAAAGATAGTAATTGATTTGGTGAAAAATATATATTTTTTTTTGGCTAAATTGCCAATTTAGTCCCACACGATTTGTCCCTCGTCAATTTAGTCCCGTACTTTTGGAATAATTCAATTTAGTCCCAAATCCTAAAATTCTCAACCAATATGGTCTCAAATGCTAATGGACGTTGGAAAACTAACGAAATTGACTATTTGACACGTTGACTTAGAGTTTGGAGGGTAAAAAATAGAACCCTAACACATCCAATTTACTCATTAATACTTCCCCCAAATATTTTACCCTTTCTTTTATGAAAAACCCTTGGAGCCCGTCTTCGATTTTCTTCGATTTGTGGAGAAATTTCCAAAATTTCTCCATAATAATACTCTCACATGTTTATTACCATCCAAAAATTTGGTCAATCCCCGTTAGTTTTCTAACGTCCATTAGCATTTGGGACCAGATTGGTTGAGAATTTTAGAATTTGGGACTAAATCGAATTATTTCAAAAGCACGGGACTAAATTGGTGAGGGGCCAATCTTGTGGGACTAAATTGATAATTTATCCTATTTTTTTTTAAACAATGAAGCATATAATAAAGAAATGACATTACCACCAAAACCACTAAATGGTTGTCGAAACCACTAAAAATCAGTCAGAGATGGTTAGTTGTAAAAAACGTTAAGTAGGAAAGACAGTTTGCAACGAAACATAATTTGGTAGGAAAGTGTAAAAACAACTATAGTTTGGCTAACAAATTTTTTTTACCTTTTATGAAATTGAAAAAATATATGAAATTAGTGTATATTTATTAGAGTGTTTTAATATTTAGAAAATCATTAAATAAGTTTTTGTTTTTATTTTTGGGCCATGAATTTTTTTTTAAAATTTTAGACACAATTTTAAAATTTTAAAATTTTTTCTTATTTTATGTGGGCCAAAATACCTATTTTTAAAATAATAAATTAAAATTTACATAAAATATATATAATTAAATTTTCTTTTAGTGGGGTCAATTGACCCCATTTCTCATAATGTAGCGTTGCCCTTGTTCGTGAGCTACACCGTTGCTTGGCTTCTTCGCCTTGGGAAATTCATATGAGCGGTGTTACACTTTTATTCTCATGGATTGATCCATTCAACCTTGACTGTTTGTTTGTGTTCTGTTTTTCTGCAACCTCGTTCAATTTACTTGTTGTTTTGGATGCTCTGTTTTTGGAATGTTTGTGTTCTGTTTTTGTCATGGATTGATCCATGCAACCTCGTTCAATTTACTTGTTGTTTTGGATGCTCTGTTTTTTTTTTTTTCAATTATGGCCTTCTAATAGGGTGCAAACAAACTGAGCTGGCTCACAAGCCCAATGAAGCCGGCTCAATGAACAGGCTCATTGTAGGCTCGAACTCAAACCTTTTATTTTTTGTTAGCCGGGTTTTGCAAGCCTGAATATTAGAATTTTAGAAAAAATACATTATTATTATCATTAGAAAGCGTTTGATATGATAGATGAACTTTTATGACTTAAATCTTAATTGGGTTAAGTATAGATAGGATGATTTAATATTTTGTTTGATACCAGTTATTAGAAAAATCATACTAAATTTATTTTCTGTTTGACAGATAAGATAAGTTAAAAACTTTATGTATAATTACTATTTTGCCCTTGTTTTAGTCTTGCACATATCCAGACCTTATTTCAAATTAAGCACCAATTTTCTGTTGAATAAATGCACAGCTTCTACTGAGCAAATGCACAGCTTCAATTTTCAAAATATATTTGTCATATATTAAAACTTAAATACATCAAAGTAATGGTTGTGATGGTTTATTACATCGCCAATACATTTTCAAGTATAGAAAGGTAACATCCTGATCTTCTATTACAATTTCTAGCATAAGTAATTTGTAATCCTACAAACTAAAGAGAAAAACGTCGTAAAAAAAAAAGAGTAAGTGTTGGTTTCTAAGATAAGGTTACAAAAGAAGGATTGAGAATCAATGGAATGGATAGAAATACTCGAGAAATCTTCATACTTCCATTTCACATTGAAGTTCATCAGGTGAAAAACCTTCTGAGTGGTTCGACCGTCTTCGGGCACCCTTAAGCCCAATCCTTATCAATTGAATCTACACAACAAAAGTGCCCCACATTTTAATACTGTGTGATGCAATAATGCCTTCTTTAGAATCACAACAAACAAGTACCATGGAGAAGAAATTGGATTTCCCTATAATTTCAAATCACAATTTTAGAATTCAAACAAGTCATAAAGTGCTAACAAGCATCCATTGTGTTATTACAACCACATATACACGATTACACTCAAACCAATTTCACGAATTTACATCTCAAACAAAGATGTATTATCATGTGCAATAAAGAATTTTCGATAAAACCATTTATCAATGGATTTCCACATTCTATATGCATATATTTCAGTTAAGAAATTGTTGAGGGATATTCTTTCAATTATCACAAAGCTTACACCTAAATGAACCTTGACAAATAAACTGAAGTTGAGACTTTTTGACCTACACAGCACAAGAGACAAGTCAGTATAAACTCTATCTACTCAATTCCACAATAACTAACCACACTCTTTTTACAATTTCACACTTGCGGAAGCATTTGCATATCCATCCTTGATCACCAAAACTTACCAACTCTGGTGAAAACCTCCGGCAACTAAGTCAAAGGCTTCAAATCTCATTAATTAAAAGTAAGATACATTACCAGTTTACCACAAACATTAACATAAAACTTACAGCATCGAAAAATGAGAATCAATGAGGCCAGGGCATCCTGCTCCAAAATACTCGAAGTTCCATTGACCTTCAAGAACAGGAAACCTGAAAGCTGAAAATCAAAATGAACACCTCATCTAGGAGCTATTCTGAAATTACATGAGTTTTAACTATACTTTTTCCACAAATTATATCCATTCTCTTTCCGTCCAATATTATGCTTTCATAGTAAAGTCCTAATAAATTTTTAAGAAACACTGTAACAAATGTTGCTTGAACTACATCCATGAATGAATTGACACCATAGAACAATATATGCACAACAAATAGAAGAGAGTTTGTCTGATGCTTTATAGGTTGAACCAATTGCATCACAACTTGTTAAGTTTTGTTGGACGAAAAACAAGTAAATTATGGAACAATAGAACTGATAAGACAATCACAAATGTATTACATGATTTGGACGGCCGTCGGGTACGTAGGGCCGATCAATTATTGCTTCCAAAAAATATCTCCATGCACGAAATTTCCTCTGCCTTTACAAAGCCTTTGCCATTGAAATATAGTTATCTAGTTTTAGTTCATTTGGAAATATATAAACAAAAAATTACTCTTTATTCATAAGCATACATTTTAAATCAAATTATTAATTAGGAAGTTTAACTACTCAGCGATTCGATTTTTTTTAGAAAAATTTTAAAATCTTCAAAATCAATACAGTTGAAGCCTCAAATTTAACTAATATGTTAGCTATACCATTAGTAATTACGTTAAATAAAAGAGTCCACAATTCTTCAAACTCTGATAATTGAAAAGGTTATACATATTTTGTTTAGGTGCGTTGCATTTTAGTAATCAATTTTTAAAAATTGACAAATAGAAGTCCATCGCTTATTTTATGCTCTATTTACTGCACATTTAAACATTACTTCTTTAGTGGGACAAAGTTAGACAGACATATCACAAAAAATTATCAAGGTATGTGTAAAGAGTGCATTCCTAGTGAAGGAAACATGACCATTGACCACTGATATTGAGTTCCTGAAAAGCATTTATAAACTCTGTTATACCAAATTGCTGTCTTGTGCTATAATGTCCAAAGCCATTGGACTAATTAGTGTCATTGCACTATGATAGGGACCTTTGAGGAGTATACAGCTGTGCAATGCCAATTGAACTAATTAATGGGCTTTTTTCTGAAAATGTATTATTTTTTAAAATATACTGCAAAACTATTGTATTTTGTTTGGAGATATTGCAAATTTAATGTAAGTCGGTTTTACTGTAGCCCGTTAAGGTGTGTGTGTGTGTTTTTTTTTGGGGAATTTTTATTGAAGCGCATTGCGTGCTAATCGGTTTTAATTTTTATTTAATTTTTTTCATGCAATTCCAACTACCAAATTAAATTAAATGAAGTCTATTTTTTTAAATTTTTATTGAAGCTTACTACACAATATTATTTTGTAATCAACGTTCCATCTTGAGCTTGATTTGAATTATAATTCTTTCTCACATGAATCTTGGAGGTAAGTATTGTCGATTGGAGGATTGCAAAAATTCTTTCTGTAGAAGGAAAAAGCAGAGTGTGGAAGCTTATATTGATGAATGTGAAGGCAATGTGGACCTTGATGCCATGGGGAGCAGAACGGAGGCCACCGTTCCAGCCGCGTAAACTCTGTTCTGGCTGTTACCGCGGCATTCCACCCATCTACTCCGTCAAGCTGGAACGACAGTGGCTGCTCCGACAAACCATGCCGTGATGTCATTTGACGAGACTAATCTATTCTATCCGTATTGATCGACTCCGAAGCAGCAATCTTCAGAATCCATCTTGAAAAGCTCTTTGATCCTATTTAGAATCATGCAACAGAAACGGATTTGGAAGATCTTATCGAGATTTGATTCACATTTAAGTGTCATTTTCTGCATTTCATTATTGTAATTTTGTCTGTAATTTATTGTAAAGAATTCCATGAACCTAATAAGAATGCTATGGCCGGACTGTTGAGAAGTTTTTCTTTGAACAAGTCTTTATTCGTTATTTAGTTTCCTAGTATGTAGGGATTTGTTTTTAGTGGATTAGTGTTGATGTTTACTTGTGTTTAGTGGGTCTTAGTGGTTCCTATTTTCATGGAGCTACTTGTTATTTGTTTTCTATTTAGAGTCCAGATTTGTGAACTTTTTTCCATAAGCGAAATAAAGAGTTTTCTCTTGGTTTTCTCTACATGTTTTTGCTTTTCACTTCAGTTTTCATTTTCAATATATACGCATATATATTGTAACAGTGGTATCTAGAGCCAGGTTGCAAAGAGTGAAAAGTAAGGAGCAGCAGTAGTGTTAATGGCTTCCGAAAACTTTGTTCAACCTGCAGTTCCACGTTTTGATGGTTACTATGACCATTGGAGTTTGTTGATGGAGAACCTGCTGAGGTCCAAAGAATATTGGCAGGTTGTGCAAGATGGTATAGAGGAACCAAGAACTGGCAAGCATCTATCAGAGGCGAAAAAGGCAGAATTAGAAGCCTTAAAATTGAAGGATCTCAAGGCAAAGAATTACTTGTTCCAGGCAATTGACAGGTCCATCTTGGAAACTATTCTTAGCAAAGAAACTTCCAAGGAGATTTGGGATTCGATGAAAAAGAAGTACCAAGGCTCAACAAGAGCGAAGAGGCAGCATTTTCAAGCACTTCGTTCAGAATTTGAAACACTTCGAATGAAATCTGAGGAGTCTGTTTCAGATTTTTTTCTCAAGGACAATGACGATTATTAACAAAATGCAAGTCCTTGGAGAAAAGATGACAGACTTGACAGTGAATGAGAAGATTCTTCGATCAATGACCCCAAAATTCAATTTTGTGGTTTGTGCGATTGAAGAGTCTAATGATCTTGACTAAATGTCTATTGATGAGTTACAAGGTTCTTTGTTAGTTCACGAGCAGAAACTAACATATCAAGAGAAGGAAGAACAAGCACTAAAAGCTTCAGTTAATAGTGCTTCTCTATCAACCAATGGAGATAGAGGAAAAGGAAAAGGGAGGGGAAACAAGTATCAAAGGCAGCCATTTCACAAATTTGAGGATGGTTATAGCAATGAGTCACGAGGAAGAGGAAGAGGCCGTAACAATTACCAACCAAGACCGATAAATAAATCTGAAGTTGAGTGTTTCAGATGTCGTAGGTACGGTCACTATAAGTCAGAATGTCGTACTAAATTGTTTAATGGTGGAAAAGCTAATCTTGCAGAAACTGAGAAAGAAGAAGAGCTATCACTCTTGATGGTATGCGATCCAAAGGTGGAAACCAAAAAGCATTTGTAGTATTTGGATAGCGGATGTAGCAATCATATGTGTGGAGATAAGTCTGTTTTTAGCCACTTGGATGAGTCCTTCCGTGATAATGTGAAGTTTGGCGACAATACAAAAGTCTCTGTAATGGGGAAAGGCAAGGTAACAATCCAAACTAAGCAAAATAATTCTCAAACTATCCCCAATGTGCTTTTTGTTCCAGATTTGAGAACAAATTTGCTGAGTTTGGGTCAACTTCAAGAAAAGGGCTATGAAATATCCATTAAAAACGGAGTCTGCAAGATCGAGGATGAGAACTTGGGTTTAATTGCCCAAGTAAATATGACAGCCAACAGATTGTTCCCACTATACCTCAATAATGACATTCACTCTTGTTTTATTATGAGCGTGAAGGATGAAGCATGGTTGTGGCATTTTCGGTACGGGCATCTAAACTTTAATGGATTAAGGACTCTTCATCAAAAGAATATGGTGGCTGGCCTTCCTCAAATCAAAGTTCCTTCCAAAGTTTGTGGTGAATGTGTTGTTAGTAAACAACACCGAAATCAATTTCCACGAGGAAAGTCATGGAGAGCAAAAAGGGTATTGGAGCTCGTCCATTCAGATATATGTGGTCCAATAAATCCAACTACAAATGGAGGTAACAAATACTTTATAACATTTATTGATGACTATAGCCGAAAAATATGGATTTATTTCTTAAAAAAATAAGTCTGATGCATTTTCGGATTTTAAGAATTATAAAGTATTTGTAGAAAAAGAAGCTGGCAGCCCAATTAAAGTTCTTTGCACCGATCAAGGGGGAGAATACAATTCACATGAATTTGCAGATTTTTGTAAAACTCATGGGATCAAAAGACAACTCACGACAGCGTACACGCCGCAGCAAAACGGTGTCTGTGAAAGAAAAAATCGCACTATTTTAAATATAGTGCGAAGTCTTTTATCAAGGAGTGGTGTTCCTAAAGAATTCTGGGCTGAGGCTGTGAGTTGGAACGTTCATATTCTGAACAGAAGTCCTACACTTGCTGTTCAAAATATGACTCCGGAAGAAGCTTGGAGTGGAAAGAGACCAAATGTTGATTATTTCAGAATTTTTGGGTGCATAGCATATGCACACGTCCCTGATCAGAAAAGGAGTAAGCTCGATGATAAAGGTGAAAAGTGTATATTTCTTGGTGTTAGCAATCAATCAAAGGCTTATAGACTTTGTAATCCTAACACTATGAAAATTATTGTTAGTCGTGATGTCATATTTGATGAAGAACAGTTTTGGCTTTGGAGTAATAAAGATGGTGAACAAGAAAAATTCATCCCAGTCAACTTTGATAGTGATGAGAATTTACAGCAGCCCATGGGAAGTGAGCAACTACAAGCTGATCAGTCACCTACAACTGAAGTTGATGATGACCGTCGACCACAACGGATTAGGAGAAAACCTACATGGATGAGTGACTATGAGGTATATGGTTCTAGCCAATCCGAAGATGCATCGACATACTTTGCACTTTTTTCAGATTGTGATCCTACAGTTTTTGAGGAAGCTGTTAAAGAGTCAAAATGGCGAAAAGCTATGGATGATGAGATTTCAGCAATCGAAAGAAACAATACATGGGAGTTGACTGAGCTTCCAAAAGGTCATAAGACTATTGGTGTTAAGTGGGTTTATAAGACAAAGCTGAAAGAAAATGGAGAAGTCGACAAATACAAAGCACGCTTGGTGGCTAAAGGTTACAAGCAACAGTTTGGTATTGATTATAGGGAGATTTTTGCTCCTGTTGCAAGGATGGATACGATCAGAATGGTTATTGCTATAGCTGCACAAAATTCATGGCCTATCTTGCAATTGGATGTGAAATCGGCGTTTTTGCATGGAGATCTAAAGGAGCAGGTATTTATTGAACAACCCCCTGGTTATGTGAAAAAAGAAAATGAGCATAAAGTGTATAAATTGAAGAAAGCTTTATATGGACTAAAACAAGCCCCTCGAGCTTGGTATAGTCGAATTGAATCTTATTTTGTGAAGGAAGGTTTCAAAAAATGTCCATATGAACATACACTTTTCATTAAAGAAGATGGAGGAAAATTGCTTATTGTGTGTCTCTATGTGGATGATCTGATATTCACTGGAAATGATAACATCATGTTTGAAAATTTTAAGAAGTCCATGATGAAAGAGTTTGATATGTCTGATTTGGGAAAGATGCATTATTTTCTTGGTCTTGAAGTGACTCAATCTGCTGATGGAATTTTTGTTCGTCAAAAGAAATACGTTGGAGAAATCTTGGATAGGTTTGGTATGAAGAATTGCAATCCGGTGAGTACACCAATGAAATTGGTTTGAAGTTGAATAGAGATCCGGAAGGACGTAAAGTAAACAACACACTTTACAAGCAGATTGTGGGAAGTCTAATGTATTTGACAGCAACAAGGCCGGACATAATGTATGCAGTTAGTCTCATTAGCAGATATATGGAGAATCCTACAGAAATACATCTTCTAGCTGCCAAAAGAATCTTACGTTACTTGAGAGGTACTGCAAATTTGGGGTTGCTCTACAAAAATGGAGAAAATTCAGATTTGATTGGGTTCACTGACAGCGATTTTGCCGGGGATCAAGATGATAGGAAAAGTACTTCGGGTTATGTTTTTATGTTGGGATCAGCTGCTGTTTCATGGTCTTCAAAGAAACAGCAAATTGTCACTCTCTCAACCACAGAAGCAGAATTTGTAGCTGCAACATCTTGTGCTAGTCAAGCTATTTGGATTAGGAAAATTCTTGCTGAATTACACTTCAAGCAACAAGGAGCTACAACAATTTATTGTGACAGCAATTCTGCAATAAAGCTGTCCAAAAATCCGGTCTTACATGGTAGGAGCAAGCATATTGATGTAAAATTTCATTTTCTAAGGGATCTCACAAAAGATGGAGCCATTGATCTTATCCACTGCAGAAGTGAAAATCAAGCAGCTGATATATTTACCAAGTCCCTCAAGATGATGTCTTTTGTGAAGCTTAGGAAAATGTTAGGCATCTGCTCTTTGGAAGATCCTATTGAAGGCTGAGTATTTTATGCTAAACTGCTGTTGGGAACATCAGTTTAAGGGAGGGATTGTTGAGAAGTTTTTCTTTGAACAAGTCTTTATTCGTTATTTAGTTTCCTAGTATGTAGGGATTTGTTTTTAGTGGATTAGTGTTGATGTTTACTTGTGTTTAGTGGGTCTTAGTGGTTCCTATTTTCATGGAGCTACTCGTTATTTGTTTTCTATTTAGAGCCCAGATTTGTGAACTTTTTTCCATAAGCGAAATAAAGAGTTTTCTCTACATCTTTTTGCTTTTCACTTCAGTTTTCATTTTCAATATATACGCATATATATATTGTAACACGGACCGCCGGAGACGAACACAGGTGGTATGTGGAATCTTGTGCCATTCAGAACTATACTCATCGCTTCTCAGGTTCAACAATGGACAGTTAAAAACCATTAACTTAGTTAGGCCTCCAGGTGTGTAGATCCTCTAAGAGTTCTTCCAATTTCCGGCATGTTATTATCTCTTTCTTGAAGAGAAGCTCCGGCAAATGGAGCTAGATGTGTTAAGCTGTCACAATCCCTTACATTCAAGTACTTAATAGGTTTTGATTGTTACCAAAGCTGCTTGAAGATCCTATGAAGTTGTTGTATCTAAAGTGAAAAAATATACACTAGTTGTTTATATGGTAAGAAAAGATCAAGAACATATCGACAACCTACATTCGAATTCATAAACTAATGCCATCAGATTCAAATATTCTTATTCTGAAAAAAATTAACATAACACTGTTAGAGTAGTGTTAGGAATAGTGCCCTAGAAAGCCGATTGTATATCCGCTTTGTGCTTTTCCTTATTGTAATCGCAGACAATCTTTGAATGAAATAACGAATTGAGGCAACACTTCTTTATATGCTCTTGTTTGGTATGCGTTTACTTTAGCTGTGCATGTATGAGAACTCCCCTAATCCTGATGACTTTAGGACTCTACCATTTAGGTGAAATGGTTCATGAAACGAGCCCTATATCACATAAGTCATGATTAGTAAAATACTCCAAGCCGATGAGTCCTACAGACAGTGGGAGTGTCAACCTGACTCCTCTAAGGCTTGCTTGTGGGATCACGCCCTTAAGAAGGACCACCTTGTTTCATGGAGGTGCAAAGTGTATAGTTGATACGTGCGTGAGACATGAGGGTGCTTACTTTAATAAGTAAGTTCACTGAGGTGCCCCGTGTGAGAACATTCCTAAATGGGAAAGGAAGTTTCTATTTCAGGAAATGGAAACATCCAGATTAGGAAATATCTCACGAGTCATTGATGTGATTAATTGATCCTTAAGACTTGAGGTTCCTTGTCACTTTATGAGTTAACTCTGTAGTCTTAGGTATAAGCTTTAAAGGGTGTCGCCTTAGACAACTGATTCAAGGCTTATGCTGGGGCTGCACAAGTGATTCATGAAAGTGAATGAGAATCAAGAAAGGACCTACACTTGCATTTGCAAGGTGATCTCTTATTGTGTAAGTCATTCATATGCCATATGGAGTCCTTGGCCAAGGCAGTAGATCAAGACATCAAGAAAAGAGTTTCTTGGATTGAGATCAAATGGATATGAAATGCACTTAGCTTTAAGACCGGATTATTAGGGTTCTGATTATTCCCTTGCCCTAGATCTTAGTTGAGAGATAGTAAGTAGGAGGATTGTATCTCACATGAATCAATGACTTAAAGGTTCTGTCGAATCCGAACATTCCAATTCAGCTAGGGGTTAAACACCTGTTGCTAGACTATGGTCGTTTAATCTGTGGACTGATTAATTAATTAGTGAATTAATTAATTAGGGTCACTGCTAATTGAATTGAGAACCTAGAGGGTCACACACAACAACTTGGTTACATGAGTTGAGGCTTGAAAATGATTAAACGAGTTAATCGGACCTAGAGGGTTCACACGTGTGGGTCACGTGAGGAGCACGTGTCCTTGGGACACGTGCCTCACACGTGTATATGTATATATATAATATATATTAAATAATTAAATGTGTTAATTATTTAATAGACTTTGGTTTAATTTTTGAATTAAAAAAAAAGTCTAATTTTGGAGAAAAATAATCTAGTTAATTAATTACGAATTAATTAATTAGATAAAATAAGTTATTTATTTTAAATAAATAAAGTATAAAATTATCCAAAAATAGTTTGGATATTTTTAGCTCTCTTGAAAGTTGATTTGAATTAGAATTCAAAGTCAAAGTCAAAATTACTTGATGATCAAGTAATAGGAGAGAGAGAGACCAAAATCCTAGCCCATTAAGGACTAGGAATTTCGGCACTCCCCCTCTTATAAATAGGGGAGCTCGAGCTCCTCTAGGAGCTAATTGGCAATTCTTTTGGTTCATGTGTTGAACACCATCCTTTCTCCAAGATAAACGAAATCCTAGGTTAAGCCTAAACACTAAGTAGAGAACTAGCATCCTTACTAGTTAGATTGTGATCAAGTTGGTGGACTATCTCTAGAGACTTCAAGTTAGAAGTTTGAAGATTCGAGCTTTACCAAGGAGAGGGGATCAAGCCGCGAGAAGAGCGTTCTTGGGTGGCTTGAAAGCTTCAAGAAAGAATAAAAGAAAAGTAAGTTTCTTATTCCTTCGAATTTGGATACACGATTGCGAGTCCAAGGTCCTTTTGTTGGGAAATTTTTTTTAAATTCCGCTGCTTTCTGATTCGTATTTTCCAACAAGTGGTATCAGAGCCACCTCGTTAATCGTGTTTCTGATTCGTCTCAATTATACTGAATTTGGTAGAAATTCTTAGGCTTGATGCGATTGAGTATTTGTAATTGTTTTAGAAAACCTGAATTACGAAACTGTATTTTTTCCTGAAAGTTTCTGAAAATTAGTTTTTACAAAATTTAATTTTTGAAAACAATTTTAGATTCGAAACTGTATAAACTGTTTTTGGATTTCTTGGATTGGTTTTGCTTTTGAACGAAAACACGAAACAAAACCCGGATTACGACGAACGCGCAAAACCCCGCGCGAAGGCGTCGCGCGCCAGCCGCCCGCCTGCCCAGGCGCGCGCATGGGCGACGCCGCCCAGCACCCTCCCGCAACCGTGCGGGAGGCCCTTCCGGGCGCGCCCCAGGGCGGCCGAGACTGGCCGCCCATTCCCGCTCGCCACTCAGCCAAGAAGGCTGAGCGCATCGGCGCGCAGCGTGCGCACTCACGAGGCCTTGGCCGCGCGCTGTGCGCGGCTCTTCCGTGTGCGGGCCCCGTTTTCGTGATCCGGCCTTTTCGTGTTTCGTGCAATCCAGTCCCAAATTTTATTTTAATTTTAAAAATTTTTATTTTTGAATATTTATTTTAATTTTTGAATAAAACTTAAAATTGGGATTTTTTGAGAAATTGAAACGGTTTATATTTTGGGAAAATACAATTTTGATAAAATTATTAATTTTCAGAAATTAATTGGAATTTTATTTGTTTTTGTTAAAATTGGGATTTATTGAAAACTGTTATAAATAAGACTCACATCAAGTCGTGTTTTAAGTCATTAAGACTTGAAACGGGAATTTTAATTTATTGGCTAAATTTAAATTCTCGCAAAGGCATGTTAGGTGATCATGGGTTTAGACTTATGTATGGTTTTAATTTATGCACATGGATGGTTTAAATTGGGGTTGGAGCCCTATAGTTGCGTTTTTCAATTGAGGTTGGAGCCTCACTTATGTGCATATTGTTATGTGATTTATTATGTGGCTTTCCATATTACTGTTTTTGAGGCCGGGGTATGCCCCGTGTAATTGTCTAAGGCCAATATGAAGATTGAGCCTTATTACTTTATGTCTTTTTCTTTTTATTGTAATTTGAGAGTAGAGATAGGTGGTGAGGTTTTATTTTCATTTTGGAGACAATGCACCCATGGAGTAAGATGGAACACATTCAAGTAACAAGGAGGCCATAAGTGAAAACCCCTCAAAATGTTAGGGAGGGGAATCTCAATTGTAAAAATGTAATAGAGATAGGGCTCGTATTTTGTTACCGCTTTCCCTTATGTGATTTAAACTGTTTATGTGGCATGTATGTTAGAACTTGTGATTGTGGAGTGGCTCCCACATATCACGCATAAGATAGGTAGAACCCATGATCATTACATGTTAGTATCATGCTAGGACATGTTATCTGTTTATGTGCTTGTTTGAAATGCATTTAAGTGTACATGCATTAATCAAGACTAATAAAATTGGATAACATATATGTTGGTGAGGTCGAACCGGACAACTCTCCGGTTGATTCGAAAATTCCCATTAAATATTAAGCTAATTTCGAACAAATAGGTATCTAATTCGAGATGCAAATTTTGAATTAAATTCCTAGCATTCCATCAATAGGTTTTAAGTTTAGTAAGTGAAATTAGTTATTGTCCGCGAGTCGTGGGATAGCTAGTGGAGCTTATTAGTTCTTAGTTACCTAATTGATCCTTTTAAATGATCAATATTTCGTGATCAATTTTAGCAAGGGCGATGTCCGCGAGTCGTGGGTCGTTCGAACAAAGTTTTGGTCATGATCTTATGATTGATGGGTCTAGCTTAACACCTAAGTAAATATGGATGTCGCACGAGTCGTGGGTCCATATTGAAAGATAGGTGATGCAAAAACAATTACTAAGAGTTCTAAAGGTGTTAGAATTGGTAAGTTGTACCTACCTGGGGTTCTTACTTAGAATGTCCGCGAGTCGTGGGTTCGAGGTAAAATGCCTGGGATCTTAGTACCCATTGGGAAACGTGTTCCTCTTAGATCTTTGGGAATTCTAGATCTTTGAAAACCAGTGGGAGCTACATTAGATTAAAGACCTTATCTTTTGTATATCGTTATGATTCAGCATGTTCACTAGTTCTCTGTTTTACCATTTAGGTCGTAGATTCTGTGATTCTCTACGTGTTTTGAAATGGCAACCAAAAACCCTCTTGTATCGATCCTCGAGTCAAACAAGTTGACTGGTCCCAACTATTCTGATTGGCTGAGGAATCTAAAAATCATTTTAGATTCTGAGAAGAGAACTTATGTTCTCTTCGAAGGGGAGCCTGGTCCCGAAGGGGAGGCTCCCACTCGGGCCGAGCGGGACGCGATTCAGAAGTGGAAGGATGATAATCTCCAAGCCCGTTGCCTTATGTTGGCTAACATGTCTCGGGACTTGCAAAGGCAACATGAGGCCATGGAATTCGCTTGGGAGATTTACGACCACTTAGAGCAACTTTACCGCCCTCATGAACGTGTTACAAGGTATAACACTTCAAAGGAATTGTTCCACTTAAGAATGAGGGAAGGTTCAAGTGTCCATGAATATGGACCCAAGTTTCTCGCCCTTACTGAGAAACTTGCTTCCATGGACATGCCACTAAAAGATGAGCTTTCAGTGGATTTGTTTCTAGCTTCGCTCCCACCATCATTCAACCCATTTGTCCTTAACTTCAACATGAATCATGTTGGTGCTACTGTAGCTGAGCTGATTAGTCAGCTTGTGACTGCTGAAAGCACGATCAAGAAGGACAATAAGGTTTTGATGGTGAATGCTCCATCTTCCTCTTCTGGGCCTTCTAAAGGTAAGGGCAAGAAAGCCCAAAAGAAGAAGAAGAAACCCCTTAGGCCCACTGGTGGCGTTTCGAAGGGAAAGGCCCAAAAGAAGAAGCGTGATCAGAAAGAGGATGTTTGCTTCCATTGTGGCAAAGCGGGACATTGGAGGAGAAACTGCCCAGAGTACAAGGCTACTCTAAAGAAAGGTATTTTTCTCGTTGAAGTAAATCTTTCTATTAATTCTAGTTCTTGGGTACTTGATACCGGTTGTGGAACTCATATCTGTAATGATGTACAGATGCTAAGTGAAGTCCAACAACTCAAAGAAGGAGAATGTGTCTTGAAGATCGGTGATGGCTCAAACGTTGAAGCTCGAGCTTTAGGCACAATTAGATTAGATTTAGGTAGTTTTGAGTTAGTCTTAAATAAAGTCCTTTATATACCGAGCATTATTCGTAATATAATTTCAGTTCCAATATTAGATTGTGAAGGTTATGAAACTTATATTAAGAATGGTAAATACTTTATCAAACGGAACAACTCTTCCGTTCACATCGGTACTCTAAGTAATGGACTTTATCTAACTCAGAATATCAATATTATGAATATACAACGAGAAACGAAGCGTAAGAGAGATGGCAAAGTTTCAGCTCCCTTATGGCACGCTAGATTAGGACACATTTCCAAGAACAGAATTAGCAAGATAAACACTTTAGGATCATTCTCTGAAAATGATCTTAAGGAGTTAACTTCTTGCGAATCTTGTCTCAAAGGAAAAATGTCCAAAGTCTCTTTTAAAGGAACTGTGGAACGTGCCACTAAGGTATTGGAATTGATCCATACTGATGTTTGTGGACCACTTAGTGTAAGTACAAGGAACAATCATCAGTATTTTATAACCTTTACTGATGACTTTAGTCGGTATGGTTATGTATACTTTATGAAGTATAAATCTAAAGCTTTTGAGAAATTCTTAGAATTTCAAAAGGAGGTTGAGAACCAAACTGGTCACAAGATCAAAGCACTTCGATCTGATCGAGGAGACGAGTATCTTAGTGAAGAATTCCTTAATCATCTCAAAGATAATGGGATTATCTCTCAGTGGACTCCTCCGGGAACTCCTCAGCTTAATGGAGTTTCTGAGAGAAGGAATCGAACCTTACTTGATATGGTTCGTTCCATGATGAGTTTCACTGACTTACCACCTTCTTTCTGGGGTTATGCCCTAGAAAGTGCAGCAAAGATTTTGAATCTAGTTCCCTCTAAGTCAGTCCCTAAAACGCCCTATGAAATGTGGCATGGTAAAATCCCTAGTTATTCTTACTTAAGAATTTGGGGTTGTCCTGCTTACATGAAGAGGACAGTGGGAGATAAGTTAGAATCTCGTTCTAACTTATGCTACTTTGTAGGTTATCCTAAGGAATCCATAGGATACTACTTCTATGATCAATCTGAGCAAAAGGTGTTTGTTTCCAAAAATGCCACTTTTCTTGAGGAATTGTTCCTTAAAGAAAAGAAAGGGAAGATCATAGAATTAGAGGAAGTACAAAGTGAGCCTACGCCACCCACTGAAGAAACGTCCCCTTCTGATCAACCACGACCAATCACGGATTTCGATACACACGAAAATCCTCCTCTAAGGCGTTCTGAACGCACTCCTAGACAGCCGGAGAGATGGCATGGATTCTTCCATGAAATCTCTCAAAAGGATAATGATCCTTTAACATATGAGGAGGCACTTTCAGATTCTGACTCTAAACAGTGGATAGAAGCCATGAAATCCGAAATGGACTCCATGAACTCCAACCAAGTTTGGACCTTGGTAGATTTTCCTGATGGGGTCAAACCCATAGGTTGCAAATGGATCTTTAAGAGAAAGCTTGGAGTTGATGGAAGCATTGCAGCCTACAAAGCAAGACTGGTTGCAAAAGGATTCACTCAAAGACCCGGCGTGGACTTTGATGAAACCTTTTCGCCAGTTGCAATGCAAAAGTCTATTCGGATCATGCTTGTCATTGCTGCGTATTATGACTACGAGATATGGCAAATGGATGTGAAAATTTCCTTTCTCAATGGTGACATTGATAAAGGCATTTATATGGAGCAACCCATAGGTTTCACATTCAGTGGGAGTGAGCAAAAGGCTTGCAAACTCCAAAGATCAATCTATGGATTGAAACAGGCTTCTAGGAATTGGAATATTCGATTTGATGAATCAGTCAAAGCGTTTGGCTTCAGTCAAATTTCAAATGAATCTTGTGTGTATAGAAAGGAATTGGAGACCTCAGTGCAATTCTTAGTACTTTATGTTGATGACATCCTTCTTATTGGGAATTCGAAGGATGACATGAAAGTAACTAAGTTATGGTTATCGAACCAATTCGAGATGAAAGATCTTGGTGATGCGTCCTATATCCTTGGAATTAAAATCTATCGAGATAGATCTAGAAGGTTAATAGGACTATCACAATCGATGTACATTGACAAAGTATTGAAGAGATTCAATATGGAGTCAGCAAAGGTTAAGAACCTTCCTATGAGTGTAGGAACATGTCTTTCAAAGAAGATGTGTCCTAAGACTAACCTTGAGAAGGAGAGAATGACTCATACACCTTATGCGTCAGCAATAGGTAGCATAATGTATGCAATGTTATGTACTCAACCGGATGTGGCTTATGCACTTAGTGTGACAAGTCGTTTCCAATCTGACCCTGGAGATGGTCACTGGGCTACCGTGAAGAATATTCTTAAGTACTTGAAAAGTACTAAAGATTTATTCTTAGTTTACGGAGGTCAGAAAGATCTTACTGTCGAAGGATACTGCGATGCAAGCTTTGCATCTGACTTAGATGATTTTAAGTCAATGTCAGGATACATTTTCTGCCTAAACGGCGGAGCAATGAGTTGGAAGAGTTCCAAGCAAACGACCACTGCAGATTCGACCATTGAGGCCGAATACTAAGCTGCAAATGATGCAGCTAAGGAAGGTGTTTGGATTAGAAACTTCATTCAAGAGTTGAATGTTGTTCCTAGCATGAAAGACCCCATTACTGTGTTTTGTGACAACACTGGGGCGGTTGCTCAAGCAAGAGAACCAAGATCTCACCAATGGACCAAGCACATTATGAGAAAGTATCACCTAATCCGTGATATTATCAAAAGAGGAGATGTGCAAATTGAGAGGGTCACATCAGCAGAGAACGTGGCAGATCCACTTACTAAACCCCTTAGTCGAGAAGCTTTCCAAGGTCATCTTCAGAAGATGGGACTTAGAGTAGCTTTAGAATGGCTTTGACGGGCAAGTGGGGGATTGTTAGGAATAGTGCCCTAGAAAGCCGATTGTATATCCTCTTTGTGCTTTTCCTTATTGTAATCGCAGACAATCTTTGAATGAAATAACGAATTGAGGCAACACTTCTTTATATGCTCTTGTTTGGTATGCGTTTACTTTAGTTGTGCATGTATGAGAACTCCCCTAATCCTGATGACTTTAGGACTCTACCATTTAGGTGAAATGGTTTATGAAACGAGCCCTATATCACATAAGTCACGATTAGTAAAATACTCCAAGCCGATGAGTCCTACAGACAGTGGGAGTGTCAACCTGACTCCTCTAAGGCTTGCTTGTGGGATCACGCCCTTAAGAAGGACCACCTTGTTTCATGGAGGTGCAAAGTGTATAGTTGATACATGCGTGAGACATGAGGGTGCTTACTTTAATAAGTAAGTTCACTGAGGTGCCCCGTGTGAGAACATTTCTAAATGGGAAAGGAAGTTTCTATTTCAGGAAATGGAAACATCCAAATTAGGAAATATCTCACGAGTCATTGATGTGATTAATTGATCCTTAAGACTTGAGGTTCCTTGTTACTTTATGAGTTAACTCTGTAGTCTTAGGTATAAGCTTTAAAGGGTGTCGCCTTAGACAACTGATTCAAGGCTTATGCTGGGGCTGCACAAGTGATTCATGAAAGTGAATGAGAATCAAGAAAGGACCTACACTTGCATTTGCAAGGTGATCTCTTATTGTGTAAGTCATTCATATGCCATATAGTCCTTGGCCAAGGCAGTAGATCAAGACATCAAGAAAAGGGTTTCTTGGATTGAGATCAAATGGATATGAAATGCACTTAGCTTTAAGACCGGATTATTAGGGTTCTGATTATTCCCTTGCCCTAGATCTTAGTTGAGAGATAGTAAGTAGAAGGATTGTATCTCACATGAATCAATGACTTAAAGGTTCTGTCGAATCCGAACATTCCAATTCAGCTAGGGGTTAAACGCCTGTTGCTAGACTATGGTCGTTTAATCTGTGGATTGATTAATTAATTAGTGAATTAATTAATTAGGGTCACTGCTAATTGAATTGAGAACCTAGAGGGTCACACACAACAACTTGGTTACATGAGTTGAGGCTTGAAAATGATTAAACGAGTTAATCGGACCTAGAGGGTTCCACACGTGTGGGTCACGTGAGGAGCCCGTGTCCTTGGGACACGTGCCTCACACGTGTATATGTATATATATGATATATATTAAATAATTAAATGTGTTAATTATTTAATAGACTTTGGTTTAATTTTTGAATTAAAAAGAAAGTCTAATTTTGGAGAAAAATAATCTAGTTAATTAATTACGAATTAATTAATTAGATAAAATAAGTTATTTATTTTAAATAAATAAAGTATAAAATTATCCAAAAATAGTTCGGATATTTTTAGCTCTCTTGAAAGTTGATTTGAATTAGAATTCAAAGTCAAAGTCAAAATTACTTGATGATCAAGTAATAGGGGAGAGAGAGACCAAAATCCTAGCCCATTAAGGACTAGGAATTTCGGCACTCCCCCTCTTATAAATAGGGGAGCTCGAGCTCCTCTAGGAGCTAATTGGCAATTCTTTTGGTTCATGTGTTGAACACCATCCTTTCTCCAAGATAAACGAAACCCTAGGTTAAGCCTAAACAATAACTAGAGAACTAACATCCTTACTAGTTAGATTGTGATCAAGTTGGTGGACTATCTCTAGAGACTTCAAGTTAGAAGTTTGAAGATTCGAGCTTTACCAAGGAGAGGGGTTCAAGCCGCGAGAAGAGCGTTCTTGGGTGGCTTGAAACGCTTCAAGAAAGAATAAAAGAAAAGTAAGTTTCTTATTCCTTTGAATTTGGATACACGATTGCGAGTCCAAGGTCCTTTTGTTGGGAAATTTTTTTTAAATTCCGCTGCTTTCTGATTCGTATTTTCCAACAAGTAGTGCCCTAGAAGAGCTAAATAGTTTAGGCCTCTTTTTGTAAACTACTCTTATTAGTAGCAATTTGTGACATTGATGAAATAGTAAATGTAACGTGTCATAGTCGTTTAATTCTATGTGGCCAATTCATCATATCTCATTCAAGTTTATTGATTACATATTATAACTGTTTGTGTATGGATGAAACCCCAAGGTCACACTGAGCTACGGGACTTGACCTCGCATAGGGATGGAGGTTATGAAACAAGTCTCTATGGCGTGACCTAAACCAACTCCAAGTCGAAGAGTCTAATAAACACGGGGATGTTGGCTTGACTCGTTTGAGACTTGCTCATACGACGTGTCTTTTAGAAAGGTTACTTTGTTTCATAAGTATTGAATGTAGAGACATTCACATGTGTATGGGGGTGCTTGTTAGGGAACAAGTTCACTGAGGATCCCGATGGGGACACCTCAATGGGGTAAGGCTTTTATGCCTTAATGATGAGGTTGGTTCCCTAGTTGTGGTAGTGTCTAAATGGTCCTTAGACTTGAGGCTCCATTGATGCTCTGTGCATGACAAGGGCAATGTTTGATATGCGTCTAGAGATTCATGGGTTCCATGAATCTCGTTATGGTTGTATGTTGGCATTGTTCGAATCATGTATGGGGGCATATGAGAGGCCAACATAGAATCTATCGCTCGTCTAGAAGAACGAGTGAATCACCCATGAGTTCTATTGTAGCACATTCCACTTAAATCCTTGCGCAAGGTAGTGAGATCTGAATTAGAAAATGGGTTTCCTAGAGTGTTAGATCAAATGGAGTTGCTATTAGAATTAATTCATAGCATTAGGACTAATGGGGTTCTATTATTCCCATGCCCTAGGTCCTAATCGGGGATTGGACGATAGAAGGATCTTATCTCACGGTATCCATGAGACTGAAAGGTTCACAGCATAAACTTCACCTGTTGGATGGGTGGTCATGAGCTTGTCACTAGACATCGATCATGATCTGTAGGTACTGATTAATTAAAAGGAGTTTTAATTAAACAGTGATTAATTGAAAGGGTTTAATTGAATCAATAAGATAAATTGTTATCTAAAATACCACGTTAAGAATGTGGGCCTACTACTATTCATTGGTGAACCTAAGGGGTCACACAATGACTCGAATTGAACAACAAGATTATCTAAAGATCAATAGAGATTGATTGATAAATTAAAAGAGTTTAATTTATGAGAGAGTAATTTTTTAATAATTGTATTAATTAATTTATGCTTAATTGTTAAGCTATTAAGAATAGATGTTAAGGAGTTAACATTAATTTAAATAAGTGTATTTAAATTAATTGGACTTGAAATTTAATTAGGAGTAATTAATTTTTAAGTCCACAAATTTAATTAGATATTGGACTTGTGATTTAATTAATGTAATTAAATTAAGTCCACTAACTAAAATGAATATTGGGTTTTTAATTTAATTAAGTAGTAATTAAATATAAGCCCAAGACTGGCCCATAGGGTTTTTGACCTAGGGCTAAGTATTTAAGAAAGATAAGGGAGAGAAATCAAACATCGTTGTTTTCTTCTTTTCTGCTTTCTCTCCAAGTCTCTCTTCTCTCTCATCTCTCAATACTGTATTGAGAATGCTATTAGATAATCAATATCTAATTAGTGTTCTAGTGTGCTAATTGAATAGTTGTTCAATTACGGGTCGTGGACTACCTTAGAGGAATTCCGCATGGGATTCTTGGAAGAAGATCGGATAGAAGAGAACCGGGTAGGTTTTGGAAAACCTTCTTGTCATCGTCATCAACTGGAAGCGAAAGAGGTATTTGATTCTTCTTTTGTTTAGATCGTAAATCTGAATCAAAGGCTGATCTTAATTGGAATTCCGATAAAACTTGTTTTATAATCCCTAAAAATTTTAATTTCCGCTGCGTTAGGGTTAACGAATTCCAACAAACACATCCAATCATAATTCTATTTCCACAGTTGTATTACAGGCTGTTATTTCTCTGTTTTAGTTAATGGATACTTTCCAGTCTCTCAGCTGCTCTGTTTATCCTCTCAGCTGAATGGCTGACTTGTACAATAATGTGCCCACAGTTATGATTCTTCAACTTCCTTTGCAATGGCATACCTTGGATACGCTGATGGTCTCATTCTCTTTGCTAATTCTATGGGTGATAATCCCAGTTTAGCCATGGATGTGTTCATTGGTGCTCTTGCCGAGTTCAATGTGCCGTAAGAGAACTATCATAAATCTTCGAAAATTGATGCTTGCAATGAGTAGTTCAAGAGAGGGTGAATTGAACTCTTTTAACGTTTTATCGTTTAGTGTTATTCAACGTATTCTTATTTTGAGAAAAATTTACATATCCAATCATATTTCTATTTTCACAGATAATAAAAATCATCTTTTTTCAATAGAAAATGAAAATGAAAACACAACCAAGTACGCGCAAGTTAAAGATGGTAGAGCTATAAAAAGTTCTTGTAAATTATGGTTTAAATGACAAATATGTCGGACATTTGTGTTGATCGGGGGGGGGGGGGGGGGGGAATTGATCTTTTATCTTTTTCACACAGTGTCAGTTATATCAATACCCTGAGCTGATAAGCTCTGTCACAATTATCAGAGTTGAGTTGGGCTTGAATCAAACCACTTAAAGTTTCAAGACAAAGGTCTTGATAGATTATATGAGCTCAAGTCTGTTAATACCAGTGGTACAACTTTCGTACCAGTCAGTCGATTCTCTCAAGCAAACACAACTTCAGTACTTGGTGAATGAGTGTTTGTTCAATGCAACACAAGTCTTTAATCAAGATCTCATTTGCACACAGATCATAACATTCATTAGCTCAACAAGAACTCATTCAACAGAGCAGATTGGCACAGTTATGATCACAACAATAGCTCAAGCTTTGAGCAAAGTAAGTCTCAAACCAGATAAAGAAAGGAAGGAACTGAGACAAGATGTTTATAGAGGTTTGGCCCCTAAGGTTGTGAATACATGAACCAAAGAGATTAGTCCTCTACCTAAGTTTTATACTTAGGATTTTGAACCTGCAACTTTATTGATATAGAAGATACACAATACAAAACAAGCTCTGCTTGGTACCAACTCACACAGCTGAAACAAGCTCTGTTTGGTACCAACACACACAGCTGATACTACCCAAACCAGAGCCCCCGGATAACCTTAGCTCAAGCTTACTGCCCACCAGAGATCACACACAAACGCTCTATACGGTGTACACACAAAACAGCAGCTTAAAAGCAATAAGGAAAATCAAGTTGTTTTGGAGAAGCTTCTTCTATTTATAGCCTTGAAGAAAAGAACCGTTGCAACCTTTTGAATATTCAAATTTGGCACGTCTTCCAAGATCTATTATTTTATTCCTCAAGAGATCAAATGCAAGTGCAAGAGAGTGAGGCTTTCACAAGATGACCGTTTAGAGATCCTGTAAGGAAGATTCAAAAGTGTTTTAAAGTTAATGATTAAAATATTAAGCTCCTTGAAACCTGTGAAGCATATTTCAGCTGTATTATTCTGGAATGATTCGTCCCAGTGATTGTTCCTGATCTGCTTGGAATGATTTGTTCCAGTGGTTGTTCCTATGCAACACTTTTTGTTGATCAGATCAAAACAATGGATGTTCAACAATCTCCCTCTTTTTGATGATGACAAAAAGTGTTGTTCTTGTTGGGAAAAGTTGTGACTTCTCCTGCCTTCAAGCAAGTGTTGTTCTTGTTGGAAAAGTTGTGACTTTTCCTGCCTTCAAGCTTTCTTTGACCAAGCTCCCCCTGTCTTCAAGCTTTGCATGTGATCTAGTTTTACCAAGCTCCCTCTGTCTTCAAGTTTCCCTGTTAAATATAGAACAATACAAGTCCACCCATTTGTGCATTTGTAGCTAGCTCCCCCTGCAATAGGCATATACTACAAAGAGTGCAATATACACTAATGCTATTGTTCACTATCAAATATAACATCTCTAAGTTCATAATCATTATAAACAACTATCAAACATAACATCTCCACCAAGTCAATATTACCAACAGGAATCAAACACAACACTTGCACCAACACTTGTACTCTCCCCCTTCATCATCAAGAAGGGAACTCAAGGTCTTCGATACTTGGTGTCATTTAGACAATCTGTGAGAGAGGAAAGATTAGTTTTGAGTTTTTTCAAGGAGAGACAAAGTTCATCAGTTGTGGCATTGAATTCCTTGTGCTTTTGTGCCATTTGAGCACGCTTCTCATGATCGGTTGTCTTGGTACTAGTGTGATACCAGTACCCTGTGGAGGACTCAAACTTGAGACCTAAGTGATGTAGAGTTGCTGAATCAAGACACTGATAACTTGCAGAGTTTTCTTTCCAATTTCTTGGAAAAGGAATGTTCTTGTGGGATTTGAGGACTTGAGTGAGAAAAATGAAATATGGGAGCCTTAGACCATTGGAGACACAGAATTGCATGTAGTGGATGATGATATGACCAAGATTAACATGTATGTTTTTCAAGAAAGCATAAAGAAGAAATATGCAGACATGTTTGAGTTCAGTGAAGTGTTTGCCAAAAGAAGATATCCCAGATAAAATGGAAGACTTGATAATTTCAAGAATGACGGCATGCAAAGGTTGAAGAATTTGAGAGGAAAGTTCCCAATTTTCGACATCTTTACCATCCCAAAGTAAGAGCTTTGCTTCTTCCCAATTCAGTGCATCATTTTCAGGAATTGTATGCAACTCAAAGAACTTAATACCAGTGTTGGGACAACCAATGAGCGAGTTAATAGACTCAGTGGTAAGACATACCTCTTGACCCAACACATATGACTTCACAAGTGAGCAAGATCCATCAATTTCTTTGAAAAATTGAGCATTAGCATAGAATAAAGTACATAACATGGGATAGACAGATTCATCAATTTGCATAAGCTCGAGCCATCCTAGCTCTAGAAAATCTATCACTTAGCCCAGACTAGTACAATTCAGGAAGTTTGATTGTCATACCTCTATACCATTTTCTTACCAGAAGCTTCTCAGTGAAAACAAGGAATGCTTCGTCAGTTTTGAACAAGGTAGCAGGATTAACTGATTAAATTGTGAGATCTGAGGTATCCCTTTCAATTTCATCTTGAGCTGGCTGAGTTTCATTCCCGGTACACAGCCATGGTGAGGTGATTTGCTCAGATGAGGAAGATGATGACCTATTTTCCATCCTTGACCTTTAGGAAGAGGGTGTGCGAATGTTTCTCTGAAGAATGATTTGAAGAGCAATCTTTTGAAGAGTAGTGAGCAATCTGAGGAAGATATACTTCGGACTTTAGCAGGGCATTAAATTGCACAACAACCAAGGTATTAAGAAGGTTGAAAATTTGGTCAATAAGGATATATCTGAGTGAGCATGTGTTTGACAAGTGTAAGGGCAATTTTATCACACATGGGTGGAAGAAGGAGTGGGAAATATTGGTTTTGAGAGGTATGGGTCAAAGGATCAGATATATAAAGCTCTTGACCAGTTAAGTCAAGGACAATTAGGTTCACTTTGCACCAGACCAAGTTCCACTCAAATTTTTGGAGGTCAAGTTGATGAGAAGAACAAAGGATTGTTCTCTGAACAGTACCCATCCATTTTCAGGATGTAAATTATGACTTTGTAACACATGAGAGCAAGATGATGATGATGGCTTGAACCAAGAAACTTCGAGTAGTTAGATCCTTCAGAATTACAAGTGTTTACATACTTGGATGTTCAACAATGTGCATGATGGATTGGAATAAGTGATCTCAATGCAGTTTTACTTCTAATGAGCATGATGAAGCAAATTTATTATTCAAGTGATTTGTATAATCACACATAGGCAAGGAATGATCAATCACGGAAGTGATGAGTTTAAACTATAATGATTCCATATGAGTTTAAGATAAGCAAGCACATGAGGAATTATGATGTTGATCAAGTCATGCAATATGAAGACACTTGAGAATATTCAAGTCTTAATGACAGTGCATGATGCAAGCCTTTTCAAGTAGTGAAGTACTGATTGCCACATATTCAAGTAATTCAATAGACTAATTGTCTAGACTTGTGCATGAATTGAATTGAGCTAGATTGATTATGTTTCCAAGATTTCATATCAGATGCTTCAAGACAAAATCAATACCCAATTCATGCAACTCAAATATGCACATTTCTCTTCCAAAGAGTGAATTTGTTCCAAGAGATCTTTTTAAATTGTCAGATAGAGCACACAAAGTTGGGACACAGATTTGTATGGCCATTACCAATGAATAGATCGATTTCCAGGTGCCAAAACTAGAATCCGCAAAAACTTGATGCAAGGTGAGAAACACCCAAGCAGCCATGGATCGTTTCTCTTGGTTGTTAGACCAAAGTAACACAAGCACCAAGCATTGATAGTTTTGCAGAATGATCTTTAGGGAATCAATGAAGTATGCAAATCACTTTGAGCAATTAACAACTTACATCATAGGAGTTATAACTAATCAACCAGTTTTTCAAAAGTTAAACTTCTTTTTAGAATCAAGCTCCTTTTCAATATGATCTAAGATAGATACATGCAATCACTTAAACAGATTTGTTTCAAGTTCTTTTACTGAGCATGTTCAAGATGCAGGGAAGAGTAGTGGAACAATTTGTACCAACTCATAACAGGGGAGACAACACTGAATGTTGATTTTATCAGAGCTCTTTGGATTGAAAGGGAAATATTCAAGACCAGATTTTGACAGAGAAAGTTCAATGATTGTACAGGAATTTTAAAAGCCAGTTATCTTTTAAACTTATGTGTTAATGAAAGAACAGCCTTGTCATGTGATCAATTATGATGCAAAAATAGATATTATCAAGTAGTGCAAGAATTCATGAAACATTTCAAACTTGGGCACATAACAATAAAATCTTTAACACACAATTCAACAAGAGACTTATGAAGGATGGTACCACATCATATCCATTGATACTCTTACCTTCTTTGGTATTAGTGGTACCTTTGCTGCCTGTTTCAAGGTTTTGGTGAGACTAGAACCCATTTGGTATTTCTTTGGTGTCTTAGGTCCCTTTCTCTGTTACCTGCAAAGTGTGAAACAGTTCCTGGTACCCTTTGTGTTTTGGGTCCTTCATTGTTAGTTCTTGAGGGAGGACCTTTTTTAGTCCAGTCTCTCTTAGTTTTCAGCTTTCTTAGATAGAAGCAATTGTTGGCATAATGCCCAAATGTATTGCACTTAAAGCAATGAACTCTTGATTCTTAGATTCTAGAAAATCTGAAGTCATGCTTGTTCTTATTGAGGCTCAAGTAGGAATTTTCTTTGGAAAGTTGTTCAATCTCCATTTTTAGCACATTTTTCTCAAATCTCAAGTTGTCAAATATCTTATCAAACGGTTGTTGGAGATCATGCATTTCTTTAAGCAGACCAAAGATTTTACATTCAAGCAACTTGTTTCTAGCAGTTAATTGTTCAATGTTTTCCCTATATTGAGCTTCAACATTAATAGAGCTAGCTTCATTTTCAGAATCTGAAGAATAAGATTTGGAAGAATTTGTACCTGAATGTACCTGATTGTTTACCATAAGCCCCAGACAATCTTTCTCATTCTCGTTGACCTCTGAATCTGAATCACTCCATGTCAATTTAAATGAGGCATGCTTCTTCTCCTTCTTGAAGTGTTCCTTCAGTTTAGGGTACTCAGGTCTGATGTGTCCGGGATCCCCGCAATTATGGCACACAATGTCGTTGATGTTGGATGAACTGGAATCAGGCTTCTTACCAGCGCTGGCTCTACGGAATCTATTTTTGACATAAGCTAGTTGCTTGAGCCTCCTTGTGATAAAAACAATTTCTTCATCGATTTTGTCCTCTTGCTCATCTTCAACTTCACAGTCAGCATCCACATTTGTGCTAAATGCAATGTTCTTCTTAGCTTCAGAGCTTTCTTCTTTTGGTAACAATGCAAGCTCATGGGATGTAAGGGACCCAATGAGCTGAGCAATTGTCATCCTTGTAAGATCCTTTGCTTCATGGATGGCTATGACTTTGGGAGTCCACTCTTTGGAAAGAGATCTGAGAATCTTTCGAACTTGATCCTCCTCTGGTACAGCTTTTCCAAGGGCAAACATCTTGTTGACAATCTCCATGAAGTTTGTGTACATTTCACTGATTGTTTCTCCATCCTTCATTTGGAACATTTCGTACCGGTGGTTCAGTAGGGCCAGTCTCTCTTGTCGAACTTGAGATGAACCTTCATGAGTGACTTACAACATTTCCCACATATCTTTGGCAGTATCACAAATGCTAACTCGGTTGTACTCACTTTTGCATAGTGAGCAAGAAAGGATGTTTTTGGCTTTAGCATTCATTGAGATCATCTTTTTGTCCTAGCTATGAACTCATGCTTTAGCTTAGGAACTTTTGTACCATCCACAGTTTTCATAGGTACTTTTGCACCTTCTGTGACTATTTCCCATAGATCATAATCGATGAAAATGAAATACTCCTCAATGCGGTTTTTCCAAGTGGCATAGTTTGAGCCATGAAGCAGCGGAGGTCGAGTGTGTGACACCCCCTCAGCATATGTCTCATTTTGAGACTCTATTGGACCGTTTAACTCTTGGTTGTTAAACCAAACGGAACTATGAGTACGAAGCTCTGGTACCACTTGTTGATCAAGAGGGGGGGTGAATTGATCTTTTAGCTTTTTCACACAGTGTCAGTTATATCAATACCCTGAGCTGATAAGCTCTGTCACAATTATCAGAGTTGAGTTGGGCTTGAATGAAACCACTTAAAGTTTCAAGACAAAGGTCTTGACAGATTATATGAGCTCAAGTCTGTTAATACAAGTGGTACAACTTTCGTACCAGTCAGTCGATTCTCTCAAGCAAACACAACTTTAGTACTTGGTGAATGAGTGTTTGTTCAATGCAACACAAGTCTTTAATCAAGATCTCATTCACACAAAGATCAGAACATTCATTAGCTCAACAAGAACTCATTCAACAGAACAGATTGGCACAGTTATGATCACAACAATAGCTCAAGCTTTGAGCAAAGTAAGTCTCAAACCAGATAAAGAAAGGAAGGAACTGAGACAAGATGTTTATAGAGGTTTGGCCCCTAAGGTTGTGAATACACGAACCAAAGAGATTAGTCCTCTACCTAAGTTTTATACTTAGGATTTTGAACCTGCAACTTTATTGATATAGAAGATACACAATACAAAACAAGCTCTGCTTGGTACCAACTCACACAGCTGATACTACCCAAGCCGGAGCACTCACAAAACAAGCTCTGTTTGGTACCAACATACACACAGCTGATACTACCCAAACTAGAGCCCCCGGATAACCTTAGCTCAAGCTCACTGCCCACCAGAGATCACACACAAACTCTCTATACGGTGTACACACAAAACAACAGCTTAAAAGCAATAAGGAAAATCAAGTTGTTTTGGAGAAGCTTCTTCTATTTATAGCCTTGAAGAAAAGAACCGTTGCAAGCTTTTGAATATTCAAATTTGGCACGCCTTCCAAGATCTATTATTTTATTCCTCAAGAGATCAAATGCAAGTGGGACTGTAGCACCCCAACACGTAAGGATGCCACACCCCCGCACTACAGGTCGATCCACATACGAAATGGATAGTCCGTACATGAATCAACCTGCAGCGAACGGGACTAACTCACAAATCACATATTATAATATGTAGAGTAAAGCAGAAGCATGCTATGTCATTGTTCTTTTATCGAGTAGTTCACATCTCAATTTTACATATCAATACATTATCATCTCCTAAGATAGATAACAAATAACATTAACAAGATAAATAACAAATAATATTAACATCAGTTCCTTTGAAATGTTATATACATAAAATGCACTGTGCGGCCTTGAATGCAAGGACTCGACTCAGCTCGATTCCCGCGTAGAGTGTACCTGCAAAGCCACTGCATATATATCGATTTCCCAAATATCTCCATCACTCCCATAACCCCATCACTCCAATAACGGGAAGGTTGCGAGCCTTCACCATTCACTCCAATAACGGGAAGGTTGCGAGCCTTCACCATTCACGGTAACACGGTAAGTAATCACGATACACGCAGCGTTAGGATTCTAGAGGTGGCTCCTACGGGTTCAAGAGGTGGCTCCCACACATGTAGCACTTTGCCCGCAGGTTCAAGAGGTGGCTCTCATGTGCGTAGCACGCTATCCCATATAGCACTTAGCTCCTGCGGCTGACCAGTGGTACACGATAACACGATAATCACGATGCACGCATTGCTTTGCATGATCATGATATGAACACGATAATCACGGTACGCGCATTGCTTTGCACGATCATATCCTGCTTGCTAAACACTTGAGAGCTTGGAAATGATTAGTAATAAATAGGTATATACCAAATAGAGACGCACAGCGTATTTATAATCAATATGTTATGCAATAATACTTAAGTAATGTCAAATAAGAGCAAAAATATCACTAAATCGAGTTTATAACTCATATAAGTCACATACGGGAGCCAAGGAAGTGAAAAGAATGCAATATAAAAGGTTTTGGTGAAGTTTAAGAAAACTTGACAATTTTGGGAAAATGTACATGTTGTGGGAAAACTGGAATATCTTTAATTCCAGATGTGGGAATTGAGTTTTGTTTATTGCATATGAAACTAGACACAAAGACCTTTCCAACGCTATATGGCACGTTTTCTAATTCAAACCGAGGTGAAAATGGCGTTGGTTCGAAGTTGGACAAAATGCAGTTTCTGACGGGGTCGCGGGCGCGACCAAAATCCTTCACAAAATGGTCGCGGCCGCGACCAAGTATTTTTCCGAATTTTTCATGCAATTTTCCAAAACTCGAAACTTGGCCAAAATGGGGTCGCGGGCGCGACCAGTTTTATGCATATTGCCCGCGACCTTCAATTTCTGGAGAAAAAACAGAGCAGAAACAGGGGATAGTCTCGGTCAAACACCACAATTAACCAAAACATCAATTTTCATGCACCAAAACACAAGTTTTCTGGAAATTTATATGCATATATGTTCAAGATACAATAAAACTTCATGTAAACACATAAATTAAGCCAAATCATCAAGGATCATAAGCTTCAAGTTCATGTATGAATTCCTCATATGAGCTCAAGTTCTTCAAATTTTCATGCATCAATTCATTCTTAAATTGTGTGCTCATGCTTCAAGCCACATCTAATCCATATATTCCATAAAATTATAAACCCTAGCCTCACACACAATCATCAAAGATCACATATTTCACTTACTTGCACTTGAATGAAAAGAAATGGATGAAGAAGATGATGATGGATGCTTGAGTTTCAAAAGCTTGATATCTCTTGAAAAACTTGGATGAATTGGATGAAATCTCCTCTCTTCTCTCTTCTTGGATGAACCGTGAATATGAGGGAGCAAATATGATGTGTTTGTATGATATAAAATGAAGAAATAATCAGAGATAACATGATGCTTCTACATATATGGATGATCAAGCACAATTTGCAATTAAGTCCCTCAAATGTATTAGTTATGCAATTAAGTTCTATTCCTACAATTTGATTCACTTTGGTCCAAGAATTGTTTATGCAATTTGGTCCTCAAATTTGAAAGAATGATCATATAAGGTCAATTTGATAAATAACCATGTTCGACAATTATTTCACATAACAATCGAATCCAATTTATACAATAATTCTCAGAAATTCACACGCGCCGTGCGTACCTGAATAGTTGGAAATCGGGGCGTTACAGGGAGAGCGTGAGGCTTTCACAAAATGACCGTTTAGTGATCCTGTAAGGAAGATTCAAAAGTGTTTTAAAGTTAATGATTAAAATATTAAGCTCCTTGAAACCTGTGCAGCATATTTCAGCTGTATTATTCTGGAATGATTCGTCCCAGTGATTGTTCCTGATCTACTTGGAATGATTCATTCCAGTGGTTGTTCCTATGCAACACTTTTTGTTGATCAAATCAAAAAAATGGATGTTCAACAATTTGCTTCCGCAATTTGCACCTATTTTAGCATTCAAACTCAAATGCTCGGAAAAGGAGCACTGCTGAACCCATGATATTCTGCACATTTGCATCTGCGAACGTTACTTTTTCGTATGACCATCGGTGGGAGAAAGACCGTTAAAATTATTACCTATAACTTATACGTGACTCAGCCGCTATCTCTCTTCAAGTATATATATTTAAAAAATATATTAATACACCCAACATGCATGTATTCATACATATATAAATTCCAAAAAAATAAAAAAATAGAGTCCCTCAAATTATTGAGAAACAAACATTCATAAACAATTTTATAAAACTACACATTCCACCCTCCTAAAACAATAAACGTGACATTCCATCCATCACCTCTGTTTTCCAAATCAATCTAAAACACCACCACCACCACCAGCAACCACCACGCCATCGGAACCCTCCATTCACCGCTCTTCAACGCCAGCGGGAAATAGCAGTTAACTGACGGATCCTTATCCACCATCTTCGCCTGCATGTCGAAGTTGCACGATTCCACATCCTGATCGTTCACCTGGAAATAACTATTGAAAGCATACGAGAATTTCTGAGACTTGTCCATCTTCCCGCAGCTCGAGTTGTGCCCCATTTCCGTGCAATCAGTTCTCGAACACGCATAGTTCACGCTTACCTACACCTGATCCAGCATCTTCATGTCAGTGTTGAACACCGCACCGTTTCTTGTCCATGTACTAATACGCGTTGTTTTTACAGTAGAAACTTTTTAATGCTTTAGTCATCAGTCATCACGAAATACAAATATATCATTTCAATACTGTATAAAGGTAACAAACAAGGGTCATAAAATATGTTGAACTTTCGATTATTGTGCTCAATTTGAAAAAAAAATAAAAATTCCATGATTTAACTATGATTTGAGTTGCAACATGATTTAACAATGTGTAATAATTGAATAAGGGAATATTGTATATAAATACACACTAAAATTACATTTCAATTAAATGTTACAAAGTGTTATGAGCAATTGATTCACAAACACGAAAGGAAACTGATGTCACACAGAATTAAGAACAAAATGACATTTCCTTTTTCAATCCATGTAACTATATCTATCTTCTGTACAAAAGCTGCATATGTTAATATGAAACAAGAGCCGACTTAGAAGACGATGCAGCTGAAAGGCCTTGAAGCAGGTAATATTTAGCCATACAAGGTTTTTACCCGACGGTGCAGGCGAAAACCTCAGCCATTTCTGGCAACAAAGGGTCTGCAATGTAAGTTGCAATGGCCTCAAACATGTCCTCGTCGGACCAAATCAAATCTGCCTTCCTAATGCTTTCCCTTAAATTCTTTACAACCATGCCTTTGCTCACACCCTACTTGATCATTTTAATTTTGATCAATTTGTTAGGGAAACTTACAACTGCAGATCCTGAGGTTTGACTTAATTACACAAACTTCCCCTGAAATTTCTGAAATTACAAAAAATTTCCCTGCGCAATCTGAGTTTCGATAGAATGAATGCGTGCCACTATGGTCATGAATAGGCTATTCGTCAAAATAAAATATTATATAATCAAGATTCATGAATTTGAATGTAGCATAAATTCTTTGATTTCGGAAACTTTAGTAATTTCTCTATCTTCAAGGGACGTTTGTGTAATTAGGCCAAAAACTATAATTTGTCGATAATCCTAAACAAATTCTTTATTAAAAGCCAAACCTGTGGTTAAGGCCAAACAGCCTAAAAAATTAAGTCATGAACTTTGTTTGCTACATTAAGCATTCATTATAGAAAGATAAATAGCATGTCTGAACAATACAAGGTCGCCTTCAGCATTTCTTCTGCTTCCTTATCAGACTGTCCACTCTTGATGAGCTGCCAAAGACAAGTATCATGCTGTTTATTTAAGTGACCTATCAAAACGATAATGCGTTTCAATTTATCAATGTAAAATCGCTTCATCTGATGATAATTATACCTTGTAACACATTAATGAAATTTCTTACATAATAGATATTGTATAGTCAAAGGTTTATCACCACTGGAAGGAGATCAAAATAAGTTTACATTCATATTGTCTCCACACAAGATATGCTTGAAGAACTTCCAGAGATGCATAGGAAATAACTCGTGACCGAATAAAGGGGCACATCTCAAGTCTTTCTGAGGGAAGAACAACTACCACTAAGTCACATAAACACGTGTGAAGAAAGATACAATGATCACCATAGGGGAAATCATCTTTGAAGTTAGCAATTGTGATCCTGATTCAAACAGAAAAAAACAGAATTACCTAACTCGTGTTTCAGACATGATTTTTAAGTAAGAGCCAATTTTTACCAAGAAACGCACTAAAGATCTCAAATTTAAGTAGACTTGCCTTTGTGTAGTATCTTCATTCTTGACATAAATCTGAATATAATTGCAAATTTTCACTTTGCTATACCAACAACACCAATAACTAGTAAATAAGGCTAATCCTGGATGCTCTATTCATTACTGAGATGGTAGCATGTAGTTAAAAGTGGATCCGACCACATGATGTGGGCCTATGACAAACCCATAAGAATAGAGTTTATGTAACCCTAATTCTATCTTATATATACGTGGTTTCTCTGTGAGATAAATGACACACGATATACAGCATACTCAGATAATAGATCTCTCTTACGTAGTCCATCATCCGGAGACTAAGGATTTGGGCCGTGGAAACACGGTGACTCTAGTAGCCACCTTCAAGATTACAGTTGAGGTTGCAGTGGGCATAAAGCGACAATCGAATCCGAATTCGCTTCCGCAAAAGGTTAGTCCTATTATATGTTCCTACAGTGATATCAGAGCCTAAATTGCTCGTTTTATGTCTCTGTTACCAAGACTGTAATTCAACGAAATTATGTGTTAATTTGCTTATGAGATTATTCAGATTATGTGTTAATCTACCTAAAATCAATATATTTTTTATTATCTCATGCCCAATTCGTGAATTGTTTTTTATATGAAATCATGAGATTATGATATTATTGTTCTACTGATTTACGGAGAATATTGTCATCTTAATTATTTGTTAATTACTATGCGAGCAGATGAGAATATTATCATCTTAATTATTTGTTAATTACTATGCGAGCAGATCATGAGATTTGAGATTATATGCATCTACTTAGATTAATTTTGTTTTAATTATGTTGTTCGATAATTATTTGTTAATTATCTATGTTTCCACTGAGCATGCGTTAATATGAGATAATGTCTGCAAATCTGATGATTATTTGTTAATTATGCTATTCAATAATTATATGTTAATTATTCTGCAAATTCCTGAGCATGCTAATTACGACGATTATATGTTAATTATTCAGCACGTTTAGTATCAATTATCAGTTAATTGTTCAGGATGTTTATCAGAATTTAGTAAAACCAAGTTTTAGCAATTTCCCTAAGTTGTTTCCGCCGCCGCCGCTTCCGTAGCGGCGGAACCCTAACACCGCCGCCGCCTCTGTGGTGGCGAATTTCAGCCACACCGCCTATGTGGCGGTGAACCGCGGCACCGGCACCCACTCCACCACTTAGATAATAAGAACAAAACGAGAGGAGAACGGAGCTCCTAAATCTCTGTCACCGCCTCTGTGGCGGCGATTCCGACCACATTCCCACCACGGCTGCTGACGATCTTTGTGCAAGAAGAGAGGAGCGGCCAAGGCGAGACTCGACGGAGTTATGCACGTCGGTGACGGTCTGAGGCGGGACGTGACGGAGGAGTTTGGACTCGAAGTTCGGATCCGAAGCTTTCGGGGCGAATCAGAGTACGTGGGGGCGGCGACGTCGCGGAACTAAAGTAGTGCTACATCTGTGTGTTTGGTGCATTCCCCATTCTTCGGCCATGATTGAAGGGGTGCTTGTGAAGTGAATGTAGTGGGGCGGCGGAACTGATACTTTGCTGATTAGGTTTACTTCTCTTTAATAAAAGAGAATTTTAGTGGGCTTAATGATTGGAATTGCCAATCTCAGATGGGCTTAGGGAATTGGACCTTTAAGATATAATGGTTTTGACTTTGGGCTTTCAGTATAATGGGCTTATTCCTAATTATATTATTAAGTATATTATTAATGGGCTATTGGGTATTTATTCTTTTAAAAGGGCCAGACTTCTGTCATTCTTGCTGGACAAATTTTAGGCGGCCCATTTTCAACCAAATAAATGTGTTTTATTTAAATTTCAATTAGAGATTATTTTTCGAAAGAAGGTGAGTTATCAATTTCACGGAAGTAGAAGTATTGGAGTTCAAGAATCATAATTTTGATCACCAAGTTATACGAGTTGAGATAAGGAAACTTCGAACAAGAAGATGTTTAAGGTGAAGGATCGAGCAACACTTAGAATTAATAATTTGGAAGGAATACTCGGGGAAAGGAATCGAGTTCAATTTATTATGTACTGGACATTTTTTTTATTTGTGTTGAGCATTGTTGAATGAAATCGTTATTTCTTGACTAATGCTTTTGCGTACACAATTATTTTATTAGGCACATAAAATAGTCACGAGGCTTTTGATTCACTCTGTCACACGAGTAATCGCCCTAATGCATGAGTCGCGATCGGGATGAGACTGAACCATGTTAACACTAGGTGTGTGTAACATTGGAATATTATCTTACTTGTGCTGTAAGGATAATAATGATAAACTTAGTAGTCGCCTTAGTAAGTCTACGATGAGACTCTAGATGAGTCGAGTATGGAATTTTGTATTTTCATATTAAAGCCTTAAAGCCGAATTCAGAACGGTAGATGAACACTGAGTGTGTTTGATCGAGAGGTTCAAGTTAGATTTTTGAGTAAAAATCTAGACTATGAATTCGCATGGTATATATACGTGACATGCTTACCTTAGTGGGAGTTATGCCATGACACACATATCATACTGTGTGTGCTCTTTGACGACCGTTACAAAGGGTGACAATCGATTCCCTTCTTTTGTCACTGTGTGACCTTGCGGACTTGTGTGTCCATATGACCGATGCTCTTCGACCTAGAACTGTGACTTGAAATCGAAGTTTGATGATGCTACTTTATTGTGTTTTTCCAAAGACTAAGATCTATACAGTCCAGAGGTGCACAATAGGAAAGCAGTCGAGCTAAGATGTATTGTCATAGTGTCTAGGGAACAATCATTTTGTCTTCACCGTATTACCCCGGGCAACTATATGCGTTATAGTCATATAATATCGATATGGCATAAAGGGACATTGTATGCTATTGGTGACGACTCAAATGATTTGGGGTATCGTAGATGAGAAAATGTTATGTTAGTTGGATGATGACTTGATATAACATTATTTGTTACTTTCTGGTCGCACACCTCATTTCTTGTATGAAACGTAAGAGAGGTATTGTTATAAAATTATTTTGTATAATTAAATGGCTTATGTGGCCAAGTGGCAGCTGTAGTTAAAAGTGGGTCCGACCACATCCCTAAGTTATAGGAATCAGTTTAGGTAACTGATGTGGACCTATGACAAGCCCATAAGAATAGAGTTTATGTAACCCTAATTCTATCCTATATATACGTGGTTTCTCTGTGAGATAAATGACACACGATATACAACATACTCAGATAATAGATCTCTCTTACGTAGTCCATCATCCGTAGACTAAGGATTTGGGGGGTGGAAACACGGTGACTCTAGTAGCCACCTTCAAGATTATAGTCGAGGTTGCAGTGTAACGCCCCGGTTTCCGGATGAACAGGTAAGCACGCCACGTGTGAGTTTGAGCGTAGGTTTTATTTTATTTCTTTAATTTATAATATATTCGTACGTGGCATTCACATTTTATAAAATTCATGAAACATTATTTATATCAATTCTTTAAATTCATATCATTGAAATTATTATTTCACGGCACGAAAAATAATTATTGCATGAAATCGATACCGAGAGTGATAAAATTACCAAATTATCCCTAGTTAGATATTCTTTTAAAAATTTTAGGGACTTAATTGCCAAATCTTTATGGACTTAATTGGTCATATTTTAAAACCTCATATTCCCAATTGCATAACTTGTATTCTTGAAGGATTTATTAGCAAATTGGCATCATTCACATTTTTCCAAAAGAGATGTATCGATATATCATCTCCAAGCTTCCATGTTCTCATTACACACAAGATTTCCCAACCACTTTGCTCTCTCTTTCTCTCGGTATCAAGGAAGAAAAGGAAGAAGTTATAATACCACATTGCATTTTCGTGATCGTCTCGACATGTTTTCGCCGTTCGTCCTATTTTGGTCATTTTAGGTCATTTCTCATGAATGTACGTCGTATTTGCACAGGTCACGAGGGCGTGGACGGGGAGCAAGCTCCTTAGAACGCTTCTTTATTTTATTTTGCAAGAAAGGTGAGGTTTGGTTTTGGTAAAATAAACCCTACAACCCTTATGTGTGAGTTTTCGGCCAAAACCTATTGTATTTATAAACGTTTTTAAAGTAATGAACATTTCAAGCATGAAAGTATTAATTGTCATGGTTTTCAAGCAAGTTTGGCGAGTACATGATTGCACGTGGGCCCGAGGGTAATTCTTGAGCCAACCGGGAAAGCAAGGACTGACGGGTAACTCCTGAATTATCCTCACATTATTGGGATCACCCCCGAAGCCACTAGGAGATTAGTGGTGGAAGGAGTTCCGTGTCTAGAGGGTCATGTCCTCTACACACACCATGTCGTGGATAGTCGAGCCTTGCAAACTCGCTATCACCCGGAGGAAGAAGGAGACTGGGGATTAATCCGGCATGTCGGGTTATCCTCGGGTTATTGCATGTTTTCAAGTATGAGATTGTCTATGTGAGCACTAAAGTATATTGCATGATCACTTACTTATCAAACAAGCAAGCATGACCACGTATTGTTCACGATTGGGAGTTAGGTTGGAGATTGCCCTTGCTCGCCGGGGTCACATGTTCATGATATTGACAAGCATGATTAATTAAACGTGTTAAAATGGATAGTTGTAATCTCGGGCAAAAGATAAGATTTCTTGAACTACATAATTATTGTTTTCTAACGTCTTTACCCGAGGCTACAACTTGCATGTGATGTGCGTTATATTTATTTATTGCCCCTCACTCCGTCTTCGGTAGACTGATACTTCACTTTTCAGGTACATTTTGAGCGTGGTCGTACTAGGCGGGAGTGGTCGAGTCTTGCATCGTCACGAGCCTAGCTTGTACCTTTCATGTACATACTTTTGCTAGATATTATGTCATGTTATGATTAGTACATTTTGAATACTTAGATATGTATATAATTGAGAGATGATAATGTATTGATAGCTAGAATTTGGTATCTATACGTATCTATGAAATAAATATGGTACCTATATATATAAATGACTTTATTGCTTCCGCTTTTCTATTCATGATTGTTGATTCTGTTGGGGAGAGTGTCCCGCCTAGAGCGTCGTTTTTGTGGTCACCCGTTCGCTGTGGTCTTGGTTCATGTATGAACTGTCCATTTCATATGTGGATCGAGGCTATAGTGCGGGGGATGTGGTGCCTTGGGGTCTAGGGTGCTACATCTACAGGTGGTATCAGAGCCCGGTTGCAAAACCGAGGTTCTCGAGTCGTGTCAAGTCAGTCTAGGTCGCACGGCATAGGATTATGTGGTATTTGGGAGTCTGCATTGGGTTGATTTACTTGAATTACTCCCTTATTCGCATTAATTGAATTAATTGATCTTCCTTGAATATGTGTTACTTGACATTATTGAAATTATATGCACACATTTTGCATTTATTGATCAAGCCACGCATGTTTAGTGATTTAATTACAGGATGGAGCCCGACAGACATTACAGTGATCGATCCTCGAGGCACAGGCATCATCATCGCCGACATCATCGCCGCGAAAGATCACCACCTCCTCCACCTGCCCAGGCACAGCCCCAGGATTTTATGAACGCAGTAGTGGGGCTAATCGATCAAAGGTTACAAGAAAGGGTTACTCCACCACCTCCAGCACCAGTAGCACCTCCGGAGAACCCCATTTCTGCTATCTTGCGAGAGTTTCAGAATCAGCGTCCCCCGAAGTTCTATAAGGGAGACGACATCCAGGCAGAGATGTGGTTGAAGGAGATTGAAAGAATTTGGCAGCTCATTCCTTGTGACAGTCAGGAGAAGGCTCGTTGCACCCTTACTCTTATTCAGGGCGAGGCCTACTCCTGGTGGGAGAGCACTGAGATCATTCTAGAGGCAGCCGGGACCGAGATTACTTGGGAGGTATTTGTACGGGAGTTCAGAAACAAGTATATTCCTCCAGCTTCTCGTACCCGCAGATTGAGAGAGTTTACAGAGTTAAAGCAGGGAGGCCGATCCGTGGGTCAGTACATCGCCGAGTTCGAGAGACTTTCTCGCTATGCACCCAACATAGCGAACGACGACTTTCACAAGGCGATGCAGTTTGTTCAGGGGTTGAGACCGGACATCCAGGATGCACTGAAAGCGGCTAATACGAGCACCTGGGTAAAGGCTACTGCAAAGGCCCTGAAGGTGGAAGATTCTGATATAGCTAGGAGGGCTACTCAGCGAGCAGGACAGGCTTCAGGCTCGAGATCGGGTCAGGGATCGAGTTCAGGAAAAAGGCCGATGGTTTACTCTGCACCTCCAGCTCAGAGGGATACTGGAAAGAAGCCTAAGTTCACCGGGCCAGCACAGAGGGGTCCGAGAGCTCCAGCACCGCCTCAGCCACCTCAGAAACCGGGATGTAGATGGTGTGGACATCCTACGCACACCTATGATAACTGCAGACGCCGGTTAGGGTTATGTTTGATCTGTGGGAGCAACGAGCACCTGGTTGATGGTTGTCCGGATCGCCAGGACCCACCACCTGCAGGACCGAGACCACTGGTGAGAGCCCGAGCTTATGCACTTGCCGGAGAGGAGCAGGAGGCTGATGTTGATCCCGCTGCAGTAGTTGAAGGTATTATTTGCATCCATGGCACGAACATCCATACATTATTTGATCCAGGAGCTACACACTCCTTTCTTGCGCACTCTATTGCTATCACTTTGTCTTTGCCTGCTATGTGTACTTCTGTGCGCTATATAGTTAGTACTCCTTTTGGTAGTAGGCGAGAGACGGATCAGGTTTTCAGGGATGTTCCAGTTGTGATTGAAGGCCGGGATTTTCTGACAGATTTTATTGTTATGCCGATGGAGAGTTACGGGGCTATTTTGGGGATGGAATGGTTATACAGGCATTGTGCTACCGTGGATTGCCGGGCTAAGAAGGTTCAGTTGGGTTCAGAAGTTACTACGGGCTGTACTTCGAAGACGGTACCCCTATTTTCATTCTCAGAGGCTCAGAGGTTAGTCAGGGACGGGGCTACAGGGTTCGTTGCCTACATTCTGAACAAGCCCAAAGATCAGGTGAAATTGGAGGACACAGAAGTGGTAAAGGAATATCCCGAGGTATTTCCAGAGAAATTGGATTCTTTGCCTCCCGAGCGAGAGATTGAATTTGTGGTTGATCTTTTCCCGAATGCTGAGCCGTATTCAAAGACTCCTTATCGGATGGCTCCAGCTGAGTTGAAGGAATTAAAAGTTCAGCTTGAGGCTTTGTTGGAAGTTGGGTACATTCGGCCGAGTTCTTCGCCGTGGGGAGCGCCAGTTTTGTTTGTAAAGAAAAAGGACGGGACTCTAAGAATGTGCATCGATTACAGGGAGTTGAACAGGATGACTATCAAGAACAAGTATCCCCTCCCACATATCGAGGAGTTATTCGATATACTCCAGGGTTCCAAAGTTTATTCAAAATTGGATTTAAGACAGGGATACTATCAGCTGCGAATCCGAGCAGAGGACATTCCAAAGACGGGATTCAATACTCGGTACGGGCACTACGAGTTCGTGGTCATGCCGTTTGGATTAACTAACGCCCCTGCAGCTTTTATGGATATGATGCACCGGATATTCAGGCCTTTTCTCGACAAGTTCGTGGTGATATTTATTGATGATATTCTGGTTTTCTCAAAATCAGCCGAGGAGCACGCGAGACATCTCAGGCTCGTTCTTCAGACCCTAAAAGAGCATCAGTTATTTGCTAAGTTCAGTAAATGTGAATTTTGGATAGATCGGGTTTCCTTCTTGGGGCATGTGATTTCAGGAAAAGGATTGGAAGTCGATCCCTCGAAAATTGAGGCCGTGCTTAAGTGGGAGAAACCAAAGAACGCCTCGGAGATTAGAAGCTTCTTGGGGTTGGCCGGATACTACAGAAGGTTTGTTCAGGATTTCTCTAAGATTGCTGCACCCTTAACCCGATTGACTAAGAAGGATGTTAAGTTTGTCTGGGACGAAAAGTGTGATCAAAGCTTTAATTTTCTGAAGGAAAAGTTAGTCTCAGTTCCGGTATTAACCTTACCCGAAGGTTCAGAAGAGTATGCAGTGTATACAGATGCTTCGAAGGAAGGCTTAGGTTGTGTTTTGACTCAGAAAGGAAAAGTGATCGCTTATGCTTCTCGAAAGCTAAAGGAATATGAAAGGAATTATCCGACACACGACCTAGAGCTTGCAGCCGTGATCTTTGCGTTAGGGAAATGGAGACATTATCTTTACGGGACTTCCTTCGAGATTTTTACCGACCACAAGAGCCTCCAGTATTTATTCACGCAGAAGGACTTGAATATGAGGCAACGGCGTTGGATGGAAAAGTTGGAAGATTATGATTGTACAATTAAATACCATCCCGGAAAAGCCAATGTGGTTGCCGATGCGCTTAGCAGGAAGGCGAGTGTATCGAGTTTAGCAATAAAGGAAAGTGAGGAAGTTGTCCCGATTGTGTTAAAGGCTCGGGTTTCTAATATCACAGTTCAGCCGGAATTGAAGTATCGGTTATTCGAGGCTCAGAATCAGGATTCGGAGGTACAGAAGCTTGCCGGTAAAGCTAAGGATGACCCGGAAAGTCCGTTTGGGTTTGATGAGACCGGGTTGCTTCGGTTTAAAAACAGAGTGGTAGTACCTGAAGAATTGAGACGGGTCCTACTCGAAGAAGCTCACAAGTCAGCTTACTCGATCCACCCAGGAGGAAATAAAATGTATAAGGATTTGAAGCAGTATTACTGGTGGAACGGGATGAAGAGAGACGTGGCAGAGTATGTGAAACATTGCTTGACTTGTCAGAAAGTGAAAGCTGAGCACCAAAAACCCGCGGGACTTCTACAGCCGTTACCTATTCCCGAGTGGAAGTGGGAACAAGTAACGATGGACTTTGTTTCTGGATTACCGAAGGTTAAAGGCGGGTTTGATGGAATTTGGGTAATCGTGGATAGGTTTACCAAGTCTGCTCACTTTCTACCGATCCGGATGTCCTATAAGATCCCAAAGTTGGCTGAAATCTATAACCGGGAGATCATTCGACTTCATGGTATTCCGGTGAGTATAGTCTCTGACCGGGACCCGAGGTTCACTTCTAAGTTGTGGCAGGAATTACAGGCTGTCTTGGGTACGAAACTTAAGTTTAGTACAGCTTTTCACCCTCAAACGGACGGTCAGACGGAAAGGTTAATCAGGTATTTGGAAGATCTTCTTCGGGCTTGCGCGATGGATTTTCAGAACTCTTGGGCAGAACAGCTTCCCTTGATTGAGTTTGCTTATAATAACAGCTTTCAGGCTTCGATAGGAATGGCTCCTTACGAGTTACTTTATGGAAGAAAGTGCCGATCTCCGTTGTTCTTCGATTTGGAAGAGTGGAAGTGGTCGAAACAGGAAGGGGTAAAGAAAGGTGAAAGATTCGAGAGGCCTTCCAGAGTCGTTCAGGCTATGATTGAAAAGGTTCAAACGATTCAACAACGGATGAAAGCCGCGCAAGATAGACAGAAGAGCTATGTTGATAAGCGCCGAAGGGATCTAGAGTTCGAAGTGGGTGACCGGGTATTCTTGAAGGTGTCACCAAGGAAAGGGTTCACCCGGATCGGGAAAGGAGGAAAGCTGAATCCCCGCTATTTAGGTCCGTTCGAGATTCTTGAAAGAATAGGCGAGGTAGCCTATCGACTGGACCTACCACCGAGTCTCACGGGAATTCACAACGTGTTCCACGTATCTCAGCTGAGGAAATATTACCCCGATGAGACTACGATTCTCCCCGTGGAAGAAGTTGAGCTGGAACCGAATTTGTCATTTATTCAGAGGCCGGTTAAGATTATGGATCGGAAATTTCAGGAATTGAGAAACCGGAGGATTCCCATGGTTAAAGTATTGTGGAGAAGCGATAAAACCGAGGAAGCCACTTGGGAAACCGAGGATAAGATGAAACGGTTCCACCCGGAATTATTTGAGCAAGATTAGAGAATCTGGGGACCAGATTCTTCTAAGGGGGGGAGAGTTGTAACGCCCCGGTTTCCGGATGAACAGGTAAGCACGCCACGTGTGAGTTTGAGCGTAGGTTTTATTTTATTTCTTTAATTTATAATATATTCGTACGTGGCATTCACATTTTATAAAATTCATGAAACATTATTTATATCAATTCTTTAAATTCATATCATTGAAATTATTATTTCACGGCACGAAAAATAATTGTTGCATGAAATCGATACCGAGAGTGATAAAATTACCAAATTATCCCTAGTTAGATATTCTTTTAAAAATTTTAGGGACTTAATTGCCAAATCTTTATGGACTTAATTGGTCATATTTTAAAACCTCATATTCCCAATTGCATAACTTGTATTCTTGAAGGATTTATTAGCAAATTGGCATCATTCACATTTTTCCAAAAGAGATGTATCGATATATCATCTCCAAGCTTCCATGTTCTCATTACACACAAGATTTCCCAACCACTTTGCTCTCTCTTTCTCTCGGTATCAAGGAAGAAAAGGAAGAAGTTATAATACCACATTGCATTTTCGTGATCGTCTCGACATGTTTTCGCCGTTCGTCCTATTTTGGTCATTTTAGGTCATTTCTCATGAATGTACGTCGTATTTGCACAGGTCACGAGGGCGTGGACGGGGAGCAAGCTCCTTAGAACGCTTCTTTATTTTATTTTGCAAGAAAGGTGAGGTTTGGTTTTGGTAAAATAAACCCTACAACCCTTATGTGTGAGTTTTCGGCCAAAACCTATTGTATTTATAAACGTTTTTAAAGTAATGAACATTTCAAGCATGAAAGTATTAATTGTCATGGTTTTCAAGCAAGTTTGGCGAGTACATGATTGCACGTGGGCCCGAGGGTAATTCTTGAGCCAACCGGGAAAGCAAGGGCTGACGGGTAACTCCTGAATTATCCTCACATTGTTGGGATCACCCCCGAAGCCACTAGGAGATTAGTGGTGGAAGGAGTTCCGTGTCTAGAGGGTCATGTCCTCTACACACACCATGTCGTGGATAGTCGAGCCTTGCAAACTCGCTATCACCCGGAGGAAGAAGGAGACTGGGGATTAATCCGGCATGTCGGGTTATCCTCGGGTTATTGCATGTTTTCAAGTATGAGATTGTCTATGTGAGCACTAAAGTATATTGCATGATCACTTACTTATCAAACAAGCAAGCATGACCACGTATTGTTCACGATTGGGAGTTAGGTTGGAGATTGCCCTTGCTCGCCGGGGCCACATGTTCATGATATTGACAAGCATGATTAATTAAACGTGTTAAAATGGATAGTTGTAATCTCGGGCAAAAGATAAGATTTCTTGAACTACATAATTATTGTTTTCTAACGTCTTTACCCGAGGCTACAACTTGCATGTGATGTGCGTTATATTTATTTATTGCCCCTCACTCCGTCTTCGGTAGACTGATACTTCACTTTTCAGGTACATTTTGAGCGTGGTCGTACTAGGCGGGAGTGGTCGAGTCTTGCATCGTCACGAGCCTAGCTTGTACCTTTCATGTACATACTTTTGCTAGATATTATGTCATGTTATGATTAGTACATTTTGAATACTTAGATATGTATATAATTGAGAGATGATAATGTATTGATAGCTAGAATTTGGTACCTATACGTATCTATGAAATAAATATGGTACCTATATATATAAATGACTTTATTGCTTCCGCTTTTCTATTCATGATTGTTGATTCTGTTGGGGAGAGTGTCCCGCCTAGAGCGTCGTTTTTGTGGTCACCCGTTCGCTGTGGTCTTGGTTCATGTATGAACTGTCCATTTCATACGTGGATCGAGGCTATAGTGCGGGGGATGTGGCGCCTTGGGGTCTAGGGTGCTACATGCAGTGTGCATAAAGCGACAATCGAATCCGAATTCACTTCCGCACAAGGTTAGTCCTATTATATGTTCCTACATAGCACAATAATTAAAATACTTGAACTAAAACAGCAGTAAGATTAAATCCCAACCCCAACAATAAGACTTGGTTCCCTGATATATCTTATGCGAATTCAGGAAAGGAACATATAGATACCTGGCACGCCTCTGGTAAAACTTGGTTCCCTTTTTGAATATGAAACTGAAACCAAACAATAAGCAATTATCCAACAAACCCAACATAAAACAAACAAACATAAAACACTAGAAAATGTTTGGTTTATTTTGTTTTCTTTTTCTATTTCATTTTCAACTTTAAAATCTCATGATCCGGAGATTACTTTTTGATAGTTAAGAAAAATCACAAATAGTCAAGTACCCAGTGACCTCCATCATTCGCATTACATGTATGTAAATATGTATATATAAATGTTTATTATAGGGGTTATCTATATTTCTCTAATTCTATTTCCCCTAGCATTGTAATGTCAGCATTCTTCTCAGCACCATTTTTAAACTTAATTCTCATATATAAGTTCGTGTTTCTCGATTGTAGGCAGACGTTACCTCTTCTTCATTATCATATCGACATCAAGTGTACTGTTTCGTTTCTGTTGTGGTGCACTACGTAAGCAGCTGGAGCGGACACTAGATGATTTTCAGAAAAGTGACGACAAGAATTGACGATGATTATCCTGTGGCTTCCTTAAATCAGCTATCAAGCATTGGTTTTTATCTTGGCTTTCGGATGTATGGACTGTCGTCGAGATAGATGTCTTGGATGCAAGTGTAAGTATGCTTTTCTATTAGAAAATGGGCTGACTTCTGAAAATTTTTGTGGTTTGCAGATACAAAATGATTCACGATATTACATTATATTCACGATACAAAATCAGAAAATCGAAGATTTCTAGCCGATCGATTTCGTTGTCTCCGGCATATATCCATAGACGTTCAACCATGTACGCTTCCACCCATGCCAGAATAGGTCTTGAACGGGGATTCATGACTTTGTTTGTCAAGGATTGAGATCTGGGAGAGAAAGAGAAGCAGTGCTTCTTGCAGGTGATGAAATGGGGATGAAAATTTTGCAGATGTCTGCGTACAGGGCAAGATTGAAGATACTAATAAAGGTGATTGAACCGTAAATCAACCGTCGCATTGTAAAGTTGATTGGCCAGTCCAAATTCCAGGAAAGCGTGCAGGCATTTTTTCATTTAATTCAAACGTCTCATCGGGAATGCATAATAATATATTAAGTTTGTAGTGTAAATATTCATTTTATTAGTTATTGAAAGGTCTGTTTGTCTAGTTAAAGAAAAATAATTCCAGAAATTATAAAATAGCGTTTCGAAGCAGAGTCGCCGGAAAGGCCATTCGGAAAGACTCGCCGGAAATTGGTTGCCGGAATAGAGTAGCCGGAAAGATCAGACGCGGGAAAAAGAAACAAAGATCAGACGCGGGAAGAAGACAATGGACATCTATGTTCTTCTTCAATTTATTAAGGGTATTATGGTACTTTTACAAGATTTGGGGGGTTTACAAAAAATGGAAAGGATAATAGGGATGAAATATATCTATTTATTGAATTGGGGGGTTTAGCAAAAATCTTCAACCATACTAGGGGGTGTTCATTAATTTGTCGTTATATTAAATAATTTAACCATATTTCTAGATAAGCTCTTGAATTATATTTGTTCACAACAAATTTTATTGTCTGCAAAATAAATTACAAGACAAAATATATGAACAAAATATATAATAATTTAAAGAACTTGACGAATTTAAAGGAATAAATCCTATGAAGTCTATTCCTCTGATTCTTCTCTTCAATTTTGTATTCGAGGGCGTGAAGCTTATTCTCGAACACGTAGGCGCGATTTTTTGCCGATTTTGACGGAGAAAACCACGTGATTTACCTGCAGCTTTGATGAAACCGTAGAACCTTCAAAGGTTGTAGTTCCTCGTAGCAGCGGGACTTGAACTTTAAGAACTTAATGACAACGGGAAGAAGACTTAGAAGATTCAACGAAGACTTGATGACGTGAAGAAGACTCGCGCACGTATGTAGGCTTGACGGCGTGAAGACTCCTTTGATGTCCGTGTCGAAGTCGAAGTTGAAGTCTTGAAGTCCGTTGATCGAAGTCTCAATGTTGATGTCGATGTCTTTTAAATGTACCCATGACCTCTATTTATAGGTGTAGGGTTGAATATTTTGATAATTATCTCTTCATTTATTTATTAGAAGGATAATATCAAATGTTTTATTTATTTATTTATCACTTTAATATAAATTTATATTAAAGAAAATAAATAAATGACATGTTTTGACTTGATTGGTCCACGTGTAGAGGTATGCCACGTGTTGTCATTTGATTTGTCTTAATCAATTGAGCTGCAAGACTTGATTTGATTCGCCGAAACAATTCAATTTTAACACGTGTCGATACTTGATTTGATGACAAAATAAATATTAAAATTATCAATTAAATCAACTATTTAAATATTTCATGGACTTTTGATTCAATATTTATCCAAAAAATATAAAAATAGAATGAATTAAATTTGATAATTAATATTTATTTACACGTGTCGCATTTTAATTAGATGAAAATTAATTCGTCTACAAATGCCCCCACTTCAAAGCTCGGCGAAAGATATACCACGCGTTCGTGTCGGCGGAATTTGAAGTAATTAATTTGGCCTCCCAAACGTAGAATCATCATGGCACCCACTTTCAATATACTAACTTGGACTCAAGAAGAAAAAATCACATAATTAATTCATGACTTGTAAATTAAGTATCCAACTTAATTGAAGCAAATCCCACGGCCCAACTAAATCCTTTACATGAACATTTGTTTCATGGTTTGGACTTGAGATGCTCTTCCCTTTCTTCTTTATACAAATCGTGGCCCAATTAATTAGAAAGAGAATAGCCCAATCTTATTTCACTTTCCCCAAGCCTTTCCAATCTTCAGAATATTTTCAAATAAACACGTTGTTGTATGTCCTCTCCACAGCAACAAGCACTTGAATGGTGGCGAGATACCATGAACTCTTGGCAACCTCTTGATCTTTATCCGCTTTATTTTATTCCTCATTTAAATTAAATTACAAATAAAATAAATCTTGCTCTGAACCGTACATGATTTTCCCGCATCTTTCCCGCATCTTGATTTTAAGATCCCACTCGATCTTGGACTGTGGTAGCGAGGAGTGATTAGATTTCCTATATGCAGATGGACTCCATACTTTGTGAATCTATATAAACACATGAGCTTTGCATAATCATCATTGCTATCAAAAAAACAAATTTGAAGTATGACTCCCCCGGCAGTAACGCAAATCAGGGTGATTTATTTGGAGTGAATACAGAGCTGCTTGTCTCGTGGTGATCTACAATTCTACATCTTCTGCACGTCTTCGTCTTGCTTCTTCTGCGTAATTTGCCTCCTTCTTCCGTCGGTTCGATCTTCATACGGAATATATCGCAACTCTTCTGCTCGGATTCTCCCGCTCACAACGTGTTTGACGAATTTTCCCAGAGAAACTGCCCTGAAGAAGAGCTCCCGTCTCATAAAGACATCCATCGAAATCAGAATCGGCACAGGTTATACTCTTGAAGTTCTTGGGGTGAACCGTACGCATGTGCATCAATGATCCCAAGAGAGCAAGCAACCTTTTCTTTCTTTTGAATTTCAGTTAGTGCCTGCTTTATAAATCCCACTCTCTTTTCTTTTCTTTTCTCTTTTTTTTTTTTTTCAGGAAGCAAGTTGATCGAGGGATTTATGAAGAATTCGACAGCCAACTGCGTTACTCGTTGTAAGACTTCGTCATCTAGATTCTCTCAATCTCTATCACGCACTCTTACCTTTGGAAAGGCGTAACCGTACATAATCGAGCTCTCTCCTCTGATAACGGCTTCTACTGAGATCGACACAGTTCTCCCTCGTCTCTACTCACGGCTTCATCCAACTTAAGTCGCGTTTTATGGCTGCCCTACGTACTGAAAAGTATCCAGTTAAATCTGCGAGCTTACGGCATACATCTCATTCTTCCGTTCTTTGCTTCGCACATCTTCAACCATAAGGATTCGCTCCTCGGTTTTCTTTGGTCATATTCGACTCGCTCTTCCGCCTTTGCGTCGTCGCATCGTTGTCAATTACTTCAGCCGCATCGGCAATTTTAAAGGCTATCAATTCCTCTTCGGTTGCATTCGACTCATTCTTCTGTTTTCGAGTCGTTACATCGTCAATTACTTCAGTCCTTCTCGTCACACGTCGTCAATCATAAAGGCTGGCGAATCAATTTTTCTTTGGTTGCACAAGACTCGTCCTTCCCGCTTTAGTCCTTCACATCGCACATCGTCGACCCTAAAGGCTGTCCAATCCAATTTCTTCGGCTGCGAACGACGAAAAGTGCACTTGTTGCATGGCACTTCATGAGTCTAGTTTGGCTTCTTTGATGTATCATTATTTTTGTAACACTTCAAACCATCAGTTGGGTCACTCTTTTATTTCATGACATGTGGACCCCATAAAGTTTGCTCTATTGTTAGACTCCATCCGCAGCTAATCTTGCCCATGCAACAGAAAATACACACTTTGGATTGGCCAAGTCATCGCAGCCTCGCTGCGCCCAAGATTTTGATTTTTTTTTTTTTTTCATGCATCTCATGCATTGATAGTATTTTCTGCCATGCAAGGTATAAAACTTACATAATCATTTGCTTCTTTTCCCTTCTTACAGAAAATTGTTAATCCGTCGACGACTCTCACTATTTGATCTTAAGAGAAGTCTAAGATGTATTGAGTCAGACATGGAAGCAGGGTGAATCATCACTCCAGATGTATTGAGTCAGACATGGAAGCAGGGTGAATCATCACTCCAGATGTATTGAGTCAGACATGGAAGCAGGGTGAATCATCACTCCACAGGAAAGGAATTTGTCGCGGCGTCCAAAAGTTGTTGATTTTGCTGGAAACTCTGACAAGGGACTTGGGTGTTGAAAGAGTTGAAGAGACCACATGAAGAATTTAGACAAAATGTAGTAGCTTTGTCATGTTTTCGTGTTCCTTTTTGTCACTTTGATGTAAAAGAACACAAATGTTTGGAATAAAATTGTTCTTTCATATCTTTTTATGTCTCTCTTCGTGTCACTTTTCTTTTTGTGCGTTTGTTCGCCATTCTTCAAATTATAATGATTCTGAATGACTACAGTGTATGCCCCCAGAGTTGGAATTTCACGCACTTGTTGAAACTCACGAACAATTTGGTTTGGTTTGAAGATATGACTGAACTTGAAAATTTAGTATTCAAGTTGCCTACGTACCCCAAAAGAGGATCAAGTCATGACGTAGTTCAAAGTTTTTCTTTTTTTGTTTTGTCACAGTTTATACTCATGCGAACAAGGAGTAACATGCAGTTTAGACTCGTGCGTTAAGGAGCATTCTCCTTCATCTATGATGGCCTTTTTTTGGAATTTGACTTTCGGATGTTGACACGTAACTTGGCTTTATCCGTTAGTTTGTTGTTTTTGCTTAGAAACACAGTTCTCGGTTTCTCCAAGAAATGCAGGTGAAAAGAAATCTTCAAGTGTTGCAGGATTTGGCTTGCATATCTTTTCTAATTTCTTTTGAGTTGCTCTAGAATTCTTCGAACTTCTTGGTGGATTTCGCCTATGGATCTTTGTTTGCTTTGACTTTTTCTTTGGTGTTGGTGGATGAGCTTGATCAACACGTTGTTTTGGAATTTTTCGGCGAGTCACAAGAATCCATTTATCGCCATCAGTAGCTTTGTTGAGAGGAGTTGCTTCTTGTTCACTTCTTTTGTCAGCAAGCAAGTTTTTCACCAAAATTGGGTCTAGACTTCCAAACTGAAGCATTGTCGATGCCCCCGAGAGTTCTGATGGAGGAAAGATCACCTTTTTACTTTGAGAATTGCACAAAGGGTTCCTAGTTGCAATCAAACTGGCATGATGCACCTCAGCAACATCTTCATCTTCCCCGTCATCACTGTCATCATCTTCAAGGATTATTTTTCCTTCACTGGCCAATGACATTATCTTTTCCTTGACCACGAAACACTTTTTGATAGGATGACTGATAATTCAATGATATTTACAATATTTGGGATGAGTCACTTTGCTACTTTCTTCAGGGCATTTTGGCTCGGGCAATTTGATCAACCCTCTTTCAACGAGTTCATCGAAAATACGCGGGACATCGGCGTTAGCGAAAGGGTATTCTTTTTGTCGTTTTTCTATGAGAGTAAGCCAATGATTGTCGTTTGAGTTGTGTTGGTCTCCAAAATTTCTGTTCTTCTCAATACTTAGAGGCACTTTTGTAGCAACTGAAATGGCCATGGGCTCTTCGGTAGAGGCTCTGGAAAACTTCTCATTCTTCCAACGATCTTCTTTTTCTCTTTCTTTTTCTCCTAGTGAAAATGCAGGTTGGTGATTTGCAATACTTAGTTCCATATCGTGGGCACGAGTAGCCAATTCCTCAAAAGTACGAGGTTTGATGCCTTGAAGAATGTAGAGAAGCCCCCAATGCATTCCTTGAGTACACATTTCCACTGCCGATATTTCGGAGAGTCTATCTTTGCAGTTCAAACTCAGTGCTCGCCAACGGTTGATGTAATCTACGACCGGTTCATTCTTCCATTGTTTCGTGTTAGTCAACTCGATCATGCTCACTGTACGGCGAGTACTGTAGAACCGATTGAGAAACTCTCTCTCCATCTGATCCCAACTGTCGATTGATTCGGGCTCTAAGTCGACGTACCAATCAAATGCGTTCCCCTTAAGCTATCGTACGAACTGCTTGACCAGATGATCTCCATATGTCCCCGCATTGTTGCAAGTTTCTACAAAGTGGGCGACATGTTGCTTCGGGTTGCCTTTGCCCTCGAACTGCTGAAAATTTGGTGGTTGATAACCCATTGGCATTTTCAGGGAGTTGATGCGCTTAGTGTATGGTTTTGCATATGATGGAGAATTCTGATATGAAGCGCCATACTGAGCTCGTATTGTGTTGTTTATCATATCCTGCAGTTCTTGAACAGATAGGGCAGCGATAGACGCAGTAGAGTGATTTGTTCTTATCGCGGAGTCTTGTTTCTGGGGCAGAAAATTCACTTGCTTCCCATCGGTGGTTTGAGTGATTTGAACTGAAGGAGTCCGAGGATTGCGGCTAGACTGACCAGGATCATTGCTTTCTATTTTGCTCATGAGTTGGGCGATCTGGAAGTCTTTGTCTTCCAAAGTTTTCTGTAGATGAGCTATTGCCTGAGCCATTTGAGCAATTTGCTCTCCATCAGTCATCTCTCCACTTCCCTTATTCTTTTCTTCAAAGAGAGTTTCCTTCAAGTTAGTTTCCTTAGGAGTCGAAGGAGTCGAGCCATCAGATGATTTTGAATCGCTAAGATGACTATGTGTAGAAGATTTCGAATTTTGGTTAACTTCCTTATTTTTCAGTGCGAGTTGATCCTTCTTAGGAGCCATGAAGAACTCGTGGAAGTAGGAATTCAATACGGAAGAGAAGAGATGAGAGGTAGGATCTGTCCCACTGGGCGTGCCAAAATTTGTTCACAACAAATTTTATTGTCTGCAAAATAAATTACAAGACAAAATATATGAACAAAATATATAATAATTTAAAGAACTTGACGAATTTAAAGGAATAAATCCTATGAAGTCTATTCCTCTGATTCTTCTCTTCAATTTTGTATTCGAGGGCGTGAAGCTTATTCTCGAACACGTAGGCACGATTTTTTGCCGATTTTGACGGAGAAAACCACGTGATTTACCTGCAGCTTTGATGAAACCGTAGAACCTTCAAAGGTTGTAGTTCCTCGTAGCAGCGGGACTTGAACTTTAAGAACTTAATGACAACGGGAAGAAGACTTAGAAGATTCAACGAAGACTTGATGACGTGAAGAAGACTCGCGCATGTATGTAGGCTTGACGGCGTGAAGACTCCTTTGATGTCCGTGTCGAAGTCGAAGTTGAAGTCTTGAAGTCCGTTGATCGAAGTCTCAATGTTGATGTCGATGTCTTTTAAATGTACCCATGACCTCTATTTATAGGTGTAGGGTTGAATATTTTGATAATTATCTCTTCATTTATTTATTAGAAGGATAATATCAAATGTTTTATTTATTTATTTATCACTTTAATATAAATTTATATTAAAGAAAATAAATAAATGACATGTTTTGACTTGATTGGTCCACGTGTAGAGGTATGCCACGTGTTGTCATTTGATTGGTCTTAATCAATTGAGCTGCAAGACTTGATTTGATTCGCCGAAACAATTCAATTTTAACACGTGTCGATACTTGATTTGATGACAAAATAAATATTAAAATTATCAATTAAATCAACTATTTAAATATTTCATGGACTTTTGATTCAATATTTATCCAAAAAATATAAAAATAGAATGAATTAAATTTGATAATTAATATTTATTTACACGTGTCGCATTTTAATTAGATGAAAATTAATTCGTCTACAATATTAAAGTGGTAAATATAAAATTTACATCAAAATAAATATTATTTTCAAATGTCTATAATTTTATCGACATATTATTCATCAACTTAAGAGTAAATTAGTTTAGTATTGGACAATTGACATGCGGCTAGACTCATGCTTCTAATAACTACTTGATTTTGTTTTCTTTTTCTGTCACGCCGCAATACCCAAAAATTTAGACCTGACTGACCGTGTTGTTGGTTGCATGCCAACGACACGAAACCTTCTTGAAAAAGCAAAACTTGACAATAATAAATTTTTTACAAAGACAAAAGTACAAAATCATTTAAAAGCGCAACAGTTTTCTGTTGAGGTATAGAGCATCTACAATCCCGAACATGAAATAAAATTCATCTACCCATCTTCTTCACTTCCGAAAAAAGAATAATTATCTGAAAAAATTAGCAAGGAGTGAGTTGCGTACTCAATAAGCAATTCCAAGACTTTTCCTACCCGATCAAACATACTTCAAAAATTTGTCATATTATACATATAAAATCATATCAATTTTCATGTCAATATACAATAGCAATTTCCAAACAATGATTCAATGAACAAGTTTATTCGGCTCAAAGAACAATACAAACCATCATTCTAATCCTAGGAAGGGTTGTCGGCTAAATGGATATCCATGGACAATAAGCAAACAATGATCCAGTTGTACTCCCGTTGGGCGGCCGCCAACAAAACCCAATGGTCTAAAACAATGATTTGATCAATCTATGAGCTCAATCACAACAATCATTTTTATGAAAAATACAATTTTCATACTTAACGGAAAATAATAAATTTATTTATATGCTTGATCTATTTTTCTTAAAAACTCAAAACTTCAAGAATTTTGCATAAAAGGATTTAGTTGAGACAATACATATAATTTAATAAAAATATAATATAGAATAGAAATAGTAAAGAATTACTCACTTGAGAAGTTCAGCAGAAAAGTATTGGGAGTTCTACAGAAAAGGTTAACGTTTGAATATTCTAATCTCTTCTCTCTCCTTTTTTTGTCCAGATAAAATAATATGAAAGCACACTTCTTATATAAAAATAATATTCTCCAGAATTCTAGTTGTTATCACGTCTCTATTGAATTCCGGTAGGCCAGTTTTCTAAAACCTCCCACTTCCCCAATAATTCTCAGGACGGTTAATTCTATTGGGTCTCACATTTTCTATTTCATTTTCGGCGTTAAGAATCTCATGATTGGGAGATTACTTTTTGATAGTTAAGAAGAATAGCAAGTTATCAAATACCCACCGACCTCCACCATTCGCACTAGTAATTTTGGCACACTCGTTGCGTGTGCAAATTATAAAATTCTTTTGTTTAAAATATATTTAAAGTAATTTTTATACTAATATATATTTTATCAGTATTTTTAATATAATTATTGAACTAATATAAAAATAGCATAAAAGCATAAAATATCAAACAACACTATCTTTAAAAAAAATACAAAAAAAAAAAAATTTAAAATAAGGTGAGAGAAAAGATAAGATAAGATAAAAAAATGTAAGAGAAGAAAATGCATAAAAATAAATAAATAGAAAAGAAGAGAGAAAATAGTAAGAGAAGAAAACTGACAGGATAAAAAATAAATAAATAGAAAAAAAGAAAAAGAGGACACCAAGAGACTACTTTTGCCTCTCGCGCTTAATAATATAGTATAGATTACATGTATGTAAATATGTATATATAGATGTTTATTATAGGAGTTATCTGTATTTCTCTAATGTTATTTCCCCTAACATTGTAATGCTAGCATTCTTCTCGGTACTATTTTTAAACTTCATTACCTCTCCTTCGTCACTGTTGGAAATTACATGGATATGCAGAAGAAAAGGAGTGAAAGAGAATAGAACTATTATATAATTTGTATTCTGGATAGTGTATTCTCAATAAATCTAAAATACAAACTACGTACATATATATAACTATTTACAAAGGATGTTATTCTAGATAAGAATAAAAGTTCTAACAGTCCCCCCTCAAGTTGGAACTTCTAAAGAATGAAGAAGTCCAACTTGAACAAGTTAGCGTGGAAAGGAGCCTTCTGCAAAATCTCTTGATCGCTTTTCTCCTGCAAAATCCAAAATCCCAAGATCTTTGAAATTTTATTTTTCTGCTTCTCTTAGATCCTGCAAAATCCTTTCTCGTACTCCATTGCTTCGTTACATCTTTCCGTTACAACTTCACATCTTCTAGAACTTGTGTTTACATCAAACACAAATATTGGTACAGTCTTCGAAGCCCATGCCATAATCTCTTCAAAGAAATCATCCCCAAAATATTGGGGAATATCCCATAGTTCTCTCCAAAAGCAGAGAAAGTATAAATCACATAATCATCTTCAACACGGAGATAAATCCATAATCCTCCCAAAAATGGAGAATATCTCATAATCCTCTCCAAAACGGAGAATAAATCCATAATTCTCCCCAGTATGGGGAATATCTCATAATCTTCTCCAAACTGGAGAATATCCCATAATCCTCTCCAAAACGGAGGATAAATCCATAATCATAATCCTCTCCAATACGGAGAATAAATAATTCCCATAATTCTCACCAAAAGGGAGAATATATAATTCCCTTAATCCTCTCCACAAGTGGAGAAATATATAAATAAAACCTTCGCTCTGATACCATGTTGGAAATTTCATGGATATGCAGAAGAAATGGAGTGAAAGAGAATAGAACTATTATATAATCTGTATTCTGGATAGTGTATTCTCAATAAATCTAAAATACAAACTACGTACATATATATACTATTTACAAAGGAAGTTATTCTAGATAAGAATCAAAGTTACAACTTACAAACTAGATAAAACTTAATATTAAACTAGTAAATGCAGCACACTCGTTGCGTATGTAAATAAAAATAATATTATTACTAAATATATTAAAATAAATTTTTATATTGATATATATTCTATAATCAATTTTAATATAGTTATTAAATTATGATAAATAAAAAAAGATAAAATATAAGGAGGAAAAGATAAAAATTATACATTAAAGGAAAAAAAAAATTGAAGTAGAGTGAAAGAAAAATGAAATAATGAAGATAGTGTTGGAGCATAAATAAATAAATAAATAAGAAAATAATTTAAGAGTCCAATGAATGGGGAAGAGATTAAGCAAAAACATTGAAATACGTAGGTAGAATTTATGTCTAAAAAATAAAAGAAAAAAAAAAGAATCCATGAATTTAGGGATAATACATTAATAATAAAAAGAAAAGAAAAAATTAAAAAATCAGGGACAGAAAAAGAAAGAGTCCAAGATACCACATTTGGCCCTGACGCTTAATAATATAGTATAGATAATATAAAACTAAATATTACTTCTATATTCTAACAGTCACCATATCAACTTCAAATGCACTGTCTCGTTTCTATTGTGGTGCACTACGGAAGCAGTGGGAGCGGGCACTAGACGATTTTCAGAAAAGTGACAACAAGAATTGACGATGATTATCTTTGTAGCTTCCTTGAATCGGCTATCAAGCATTGTTTTTCTATTTTGGACTCGAATGTGTAAACTATCATCAAGAAAGATGTCTTGGATGCAAATGCAAGTATGCTTTTCTCTAAAAATCGGTTGATTTTTGGAAAATTTTGTGGTTTGCATATACAAAATGGTTCACGATGTTACAGAATATTTGATTGGATTTTTTTTTTTCTTCTAAATTTAATTTAATATAGATGATGTTTACTTTCTATGTTACGTTTTGAGAGGTTGGGATATAGCATGTTTGTTATACAATACAAACGAATGTTTCTTTTTTTATGCAGCTCGCATGTTTTTGTGTGTTCCTACAAATATCAAGCACGTTACAGCAAATATATAATTTGACGTGTGATGTATAAATGTCAAAAATATGTCTTTAGTTAGAGAAGAAACCATATTTAATATACGGGGGAACAAAAATTAAAATATACAAAAGGAAAGAGGAAAAATTTCTATCTAGGGAAAATAAAAATATGAATATTTCAAAAGATATATATAAAAATAAAAAAAAATTTAAAATTTAAGGAGGACGAAGGCCACCACGTCTCCCCGGACTCCGACCTTGTCTCTAGTAAGGACTTACCTCTATCAAGGCTTATATACATGTCAAACAAGCGCGTGCTGATACATGACTAGTATGAATAGACATAGGGGTGGGTGTCGGTATCGGAATTTTCAGGACCCGTCTCATCCCAGTCGGGAATTTTCCGATCGGGACTGGAAATTCGGGAAAAAAAATTTCAGGACGGAATAGGGATTGAGAATTATTTTTAAAATTTTTGGAAATTCGGGATCCTTAAAATCCCGATTATAAATTAATAATATCCCAGTCGGGAATTTTCCGATCGGGACTGGAAATTCGGGAAAAAAAATTTCAGGACGGAATAGGGATTGAGAATTATTTTTAAAATTTTTGGAAATTCGGGATCCTTAAAATCCCGATTATAAATTAATAATATATATTATATATTATAAATATATATGTTCACAACAAATTTTATTGTCTGCAAAATAATTACAAGACAAGATATAATATGAACAAGAAATATATGAAATTTAAAGAAATTAATAGAATTTGAAGGAATAAATCCTATCAAAGTTTTCCTCTGATTCTTCTCTTCAACTTCGCATTCGAGGGCGTGAAGCTTATTCTCGAACACGTAGGCATGACTCTTTGCCGAATTTGACAGAGAAATCACGTGATTTACCTGCAGCCTTGATGAAACTGTAGTTGTAGTTTGTCGTAGCAGCGGGGCTTAAATATCTAGAAGACTTGAAGACGACAAGAAGAAGACTTTGACGAAGACTTGATGACGTGAAGAAGACTCGCGCACGTATGTAGACTTGACGGCGTGAAGACCCCTTTGATATCGCTCTCTTGTCGATATGTCGATGTCCGTGTCGAAGTCGAAGTGTCAATGTCTTTGAAGTGTTATCCATGACCTCTATTTATAGGTGTAGGGTTGAATATTTTGATAATTATCTCTTCATTTATTTATTAGAAGGATAATATCAAATGTTTTATTTATTTATTTATCACTTTAATATAAATTTATATTAAAGAAAATAAATAAATGACATGTTTTGACTTGATTGGTCCACGTGTTGAGACATGCCACATGTCGTCATTTGATTGGTCATAACCAACTGAGCTGCAATGCTTGATTTGATTAGCCGAAACACTTCAATCTTGACACGTGTCAATACTTGATTTGTTGACAAAAATAACTATTAAAATTATCAACTAAATCAATCTATTTAAATATTTTATTGATTTTTTAATTTAATATTTATCCAAAAAATATAGAAATAGAATGAATTAAATTTGATAATTAATATTTATTTACACGTGCCGCATTTTAATTCGACAAAAATTAATTCGTCTACAATATATATGTAAGAAGTGAAGGTAACACTTGCGGACCGACTGGCCAGATACGGGCATAAATAAAATTATTATGGAATACAATTTGTGATGATCACATCGACGACTTCTTTCGTTCGACAGCTATCTTATTGAGATCTCCTCTACATGATGCCGACAACTCGACAACGGGTTTCTCCCTTCCGAATCGGCATCTCGTCACTAAAGGAACTTCTTGGAAGATTCCTCTTTCAAAGTTTGGCGAAGTATCCTTCCACACCGGCTATTGGGAAAGGACAGAACACATCTTGGCCTTCTTCAAACATCGTCTCGTTCAGGCAGACATCTACACAGCCATTCATGCTTCACTCTTCACGTATGTCGTCGACAAGAATGTCCTTCAGGCATTCCTCGAGTTATGGCATCCTTCGACGAATACTCTGCATACAGCTGTTGGGGAATTGTCAATCTCTCTATGGGATCTTCGTGGATTTTCCGGCTTGCCCATACTTGGAGATTTCTATGACGAGGCAATCCCTTCAGCTTATGAACTTCTCGGCGATCAGGCCCGCAGCTCCACCTCTTCGAGAAACGACTCTACTCTTCCGCGTTGCTACAAGTACTTGTTCTTAGCTTATCACATGCTGCCTAAGACTTCTGATGGAGTATTGATTTCCAATTGGATAAACTTCTGGTTCAAGGAAACAGCTAGATATGCCCCTCCTCCTTCACGGTCTACAAAAAAGAGAACCAACAAGCCACGATTTTCTCGAAATCCTTGCGGAAGTATCGACGCGTCTCTTCTACCTCGTGCCAATTACCACGCTGATCCATTCACGATCTTGGGAATCGAAGAGAATGTAAAAGAGGACACTTATCTTGCTGCTTTCCTCGCATGCTGGCTATGCAGCTTTGTTCTTCCGCATGGACAAGTCGACCGAGTTCGTGCTACTGTTTTCAAAGTTGCTAGTCAGATGGCTCGTGGACGTCTTTTTTCTCTCGCTATACCTGTGTTAACAAGTATTTATTCGCGGTTTAAGAGATATATCTACTTCGCCGAATCTGACCGAGTCTACTGCTGTCTTCCCTATTCATTATCTTTATAGTTGGATAGCGCAATACTTCGACACTCACTTTACTTCCAACATTGAACAACAAATTGGGGACAAGTCAAAGTGTACTTTGATGGTAAGACATTCGGGGGAAAACATTGCTAAATCTTTTGAAATTCAGCCGGCACGTGATTTGTTCCATAACATCAGCTCATCAGACCTTCGAAACTTACATCCCAAACATCAAGATAAGGAAGTGCTGATGGATTGTACTTGTTTCTCCCTCACCCTTAAGGGTATTTTCATATCTCTACGATCTAGCTACTTGACTTTCGGTGTGGGAATGAACACCTTGTTGAAGCATACAGCCCTCATCGATTCAGCCGATAACACGGCCTTTGGCAACACATTCCGGGTCGCTTGAAGAAGGAAATCTTGACCTGCGGGTTATCTGCACTTGTTCGACTTTGGCGCTCATGCACTTTTCTGAACTCGTCATCCACAGTAGTTTTGCCAAGGAAACATGATGTTTCGTCATTGGCCACGAAAGAGTACATAATTTGGTGGAAAGCAACTTGGGACGCTACTCAGAGAAACAACACCAAGATTGTCTTGAAGCTTCCTCAGAACAACACGAAGCCAAACTCTATAATGCCAAAACAACATGAAGGTGATTCTTCTAAGGCTGCGCAACAAAACGACGATCATGAACCCGTTGCGAAGAAGGTAGCTTCCCATTCGAAGGCTTCTCATGACTCTGTTCTCCCAGCAGAGAAAGAAGATAGTTTGACTAGGGATGCTTATCAAGTAGTTGAGAGGCCCAAGAAACGAATGACTTTACTCTACGCATCTTCCTCGAAACACAAGATAGCCAACGTCTCTAAGGAAGGCAATGAAGTCATCTGCCCTTTCTTGTTCAGCCGAAGATTCTGACAGCCGACACCAACTTAAGAAGAAGCAGAAGGTGTTCAATTTAGACAACATTAATGTTGATTCTAACTTTTTTGCAGATTGCCCAAGTTCTAATCTACCGTTGGCTGAAACCACTCTATGTATATATCGGCTGAAAATACTTTTTTTTTTTAATTTTTTCTTTGATCCTTTGCTCACATTAATTATAACATATTTCTTGCAGCTTTCACAACTTGAGGGCGGAGTTCGAGCGACTTCTGAGCAGAGTGGTGATTCCGTAAATGAGTTCACCCCTTTCGACTTGTCAAAAGTGGATTCTTCTCATCCTCCGAGTGGTGAAGCTAAAGCAATTAGAGGAGATAGTGAACAACCAGGAATCACTCTACCCAAATTTATGCCTAAAGCACGCCCGACAGAAGTACTTGAAACATCTAGAAAGGCATCTACAGTTCAACATCGCCCTCTTACGGCTCCCGAACTGTCTGTGTTTTGCCTCCAAGTTATTTATGGTCAACTTCCTTTGGAAGAGTATTCCGAACAAAATTGAAAGAACTCCATTTGAGACGCTCTCGAAGATAGAATCCGATATACGAGCTGTTTTCGGTAAATTGAAGAATCACATGAGAGACCCGTCATTTTTGGAGAATCGCTTGAATCAATTTCTTGATAATGCCTCGAATTTCGCAAGTGTTAAGCAAAATTCCATCCACAGACAAACACAAGAGGCTCATGAGCAATTTCTCTCTCTTGCTTTACAAAGCCTTGACGAAGCTGAGGCACAGAAACATAAGTCTGCCGGAGTAGTGGAGAATTTAAGGGCGGAACTTCGTCAAGCAGAAGAGAACTTAGCCAAAATGCAAGCTGACGTGGATGCTCGTCGAGAGGCTCTTTTGAAACTTCAAGATACCCCTTATATGACCAAAAAGGAAAATGAAGCACTTCAGAAGATGAAGGAGCTACTTGAAGGAACTCGTCAGGATTTGATAGACTTTGACATTTTCTCATAGATAGCTAAGAGCAGTTGATTATTTTTCTTCGGTTGCTTAGCTTTAGGACTTTTCTTCTTTGTCCCTTTTTTTTTCTTCTTGATGATGTCATGAACCTTACTACTTTAGAGATTGCTTAATAAAAGTTAACTTTTTTTTTTTTAATCTTGCAACTCTTCGAGTAGTTCTTTTTTTAATGCCATTATAACGAATTATATATTTGCACGTATACATAATTCATTATAACATGAAAGCATCAAAATCAAATAAGCTAACTTTGTGCTCAACATATAACTTTATATGACTTTTTTTGTTTATTCTTAGTTTTACATGAAGAATTATCAATTCAACATAAAACCAACATAAAGTCATGATAAAGTTGTGACTGAACTTAGAACAAATCTAAGCTGCCTACGTACCCTAACGAAAGGGATCAAGTCATAACGTAGTTCAAAGAAAACTTCTTTTGAGAAGACTTAGGGGGGGGGGGGAGGGGCGTTCACAATTTATACTCATGCGGGCCAGGAGTATTCAAAGTTTAACCACCCTAAACAAGAGTGGGGAATTTCTATTTTAGCCACTCGAAATACCATCAGTGGAGTAAGTTAGCAGTTTATCCACATACATTACAATTGGTGGTTACCGTATATAGTTTATACTCATATGGGTCAGGAGTTGACATGCAGTTTAGGCTCATGCGTCAAGGAGCAACATACTTCATTATGCATAGTATTTCTTCAAAAATTTGCCATTTATGGGCCCGATGCGCAAGCCATCTTTGTCGACTAACTTGTAGGCGCCATTTGTGTATACTTCTTTCACCACATGCGGACCATCCCATTTTGACATGAACCTACTTCCCATACGCTGAGTGATGGTGATAGGTCTTCTCACCGCTAAGACTAAGTCTCCAACTTGAATCGACCGTGGACGCACTTTTCTATCAAACGCCATCGTCATTCGAGCTTGATAGCATTCAAGTTGTTGTTGCGCTGCGGGTCTTTTCTCATCTAATGCATCTAACTCTTCAAGCCTCAAACGAGCGTTTTCTTCAGGAGTTAGTCCTTCTTGAATTGCAATACGAAGCGATGGAATTTGGCTTTCTGAGGGGGAGCACGGCTTCAACTCCATAAACTAGTGAATACGGGGTAGCTTGAGTTGCAGTACGATGCGTCGTTCGATACGCCCATAATGCCTCCCCTACTCTTTCGTGCCAGTCCTTTTTTGACTTAGACACCACTTTCTTCAAAAGATTACACAATGTTTTGTTAAACGCCTCCGCCAAACCATTTGCAGCCGCGTTATACATCGATGAATTGTGTTGTCTGAAGCCGAATTGCACGCAGAGTTTATCCATCAGCTTGTTGTAGAAAGGTTTCCCATTATCAGTAATGATGTATCGAGGCACCCCGTACCTGAAAATTAAATTACTTCTTATGAATTTGACCACCATTTCCTTCTTTACTTCTCTGAGGGGTACTGCTTCCGCCCATTTCGAGAAGTAATCAGTGGCTGCCAATATTTAAAAATGACCACCTGACGACTTAGGAGTGATTGGCCCCACCACGTTAAATCCCCAAGCATAGCACGGCCAAGAAGCCACAGTCGGATGCAGAGGTTCGGGCAGTTGGTGTATCAGATTAGCATGTATTTGGCAAGCTTCGCATTTTCTCACATAGTCCAAACAATCCTTGATCATAGTTGGCCAGTAATATCCCATTCTCTTGATTCTGAAATGCAATTTCGGGCCCGATTGATGAGCCCCACATACTCCCGAGTGTGCCTCCGTCAAAGTTTCGATTATTTCATCACCATTCAAGCAATGTTGGTAGGTCCCTTCATACGATCGCCTATACAAAGTATCCTTGTATAGCAGAAAACGGGAAGACCTCCTACGTACTTCTGTTTTATGTCGAGTATCAGACGGTAGCTTTCCATGCCTCAGATAGTCGACTATTGGAGTTCTCCAATCATCCTCATCATTTACCGCGATCGATATGACGCTTACGTTCTCAGTGTTAAACTTTTCCAGTGAGGGCACAACCCATCGGTTACACACGGGTACGCTCGTCGTTTCACCCTTCGATAGGGCCATGGCGGTGGCCAAGTTAACCAAAGCATCCGCCAACTTGTTTTCTTCCCTTGGAATGTGACTTAGTATGGAACCAAGTCTTCTTTCCTGACTTCATACTCGTTTCGAAGTTAGTTGACTATTAATTTGGAGTCGCCATACACTTCTATACTTAAAATCCAGATTTCTAATGCCATTTGGAGACCGATGATCTGAGCTTGGTATTCGGCCACATTGTTTGAGCATAATTCTCCTAATACGAAAGAGTATGTTAGCACCAATCTTTCAGGCGAAACGAACACCACTCCTGCACCTACTCCGTCGAACTGGGTTGATCCATCAAAGAACATCATCCACACTGGCGAGGGTTCAACGAAGAAGACTTCTTCATCCGGGAGGTCATCTGACAGTTCCCAATCAGCTGGAACCGGGTGATCTGCTAAAAAGTTAGCAAGCGCTTGACCTTTCACCGCTTTCTGCGATACATAAAATATCTCGTATTGATTAAATATGATGGACCACTTAGCCAATCTTCCGGATAACACGGGTTTAGACATCACATATTTAACTGGGTCGGCTCGAGATATGAGTCTTATGGAGTAAGCCTCGAAGTAGTGTTTCAACTTCTTAATTGCGTAAAACAACGTCAAACAGATTTTCTCAACAGGCGAGTACTTCAGCTCGTTTTCTGTCAAAACCCTACTAAGATAGTATAACGCTCTTTCCTTTCCTTCGTCGTTTTCTTGCGCCATTAGAGCACCAATTGACCTCTCCTGGGCAGCGATATATAAGATGAGCGGTTTTCCGGGTGTTGGAGCCCCTAAAACAGGAGGATTTAAGAAATGTCTCTTGATACTTTCGAATGCATTCTGACACCCCCGATCCCATTCAAAAGTAGTGCCTTTCTTCATGAGATGACTAAAAGGTTGACATCTTCCAGCCAAATTTGATATGAACCTTCTAATGAATGCCAAGTTGCCTAGTAGACTCCGCAGTTGTTTTAGATTCCTGGGCGGGGGCATTTTCTGAATGGCGTTAATTTTTGCAGGGTCGACATCGATTCCACGATGACGAACTATGAAACCGAGAAATTTTCCGGAAGTGACTCCAAAAGCACATTTCAAAGGATTCATCTTCAAATTGTATTTTCGCAGTCGATCAAACACAACTTGTAGATCCGCTAGATGATTTTTCTTTTCCTTAGTTTTGACTACAAGGTCATCGACATAGCATTCCACGTTTTTATGCAACATGTCATCGAAGATATTCTGCATAGCTCGTTGATAAGTGGCACCTGCATTCTTTAATCCAAACAGCATAACTTTATAGCAGTATATGCCTTTAGGAGTGCGGAACGCTGTACATTCCTCATCTTGTGGAGACATTCTGATTTGGTTGTACCCCGATGATCCATCCATGAAAGACAAAGCTCCGTGCCCTATAGTGGCATCAACCATAAGTTCGATGATCGGCAGCGGGAAGTCGTCCTTTGGGCAAGCTTTGTTTAAGTCTCGAAAATCCACGCATACACGAATCTGGCCATTCTTCTTCTTGACCGGGACAATGCTAGAGATCCAATTGGGGTATTTCACTTCTCTAATGAACCCAGCATCGATAAGCTTGTCGACTTCGGCTTCAATTAGAGGGACTAACTCTGGGCGACATAAACGTTGTGATTGCTTTACTGGCCGAGCTCCATGCTTTATGCCAAGGCGATGAGTCGCAATTTTCGGATCTAACCCGGGCATTTCTTTATATGTCCAAGCGAAGACGTCTTTGTAGTCCTTTAACAAACTTATGTACTGAGTTGTTTCTTCGGGGTCGAGAAGTGCACTCACAAACGTTGGTCGAGGCTCGTCTACCGTACCGAGGTTGACTTCTTGTAACTCGTCTACGGTTGCTTGCACTCCATCTTCAAGCTGTGGAGGCGCATCTTGGACTTCATCCCCTGTGATCTCAGAATCACAATCTTCATGAATTGAGACGTGATTACACGTTTTTATGGTGACAGGTCCTTCCATTGTGATGAGCAAAGTAGAGGATGTGCCCCCAGTCGTGAAATGGAGAGTTTGATTTTCTCCAGTCGTACTTGGCGATTTTATGGACTCTTCATGGGCTGTGTTTCCATTAGCACATGCGCTTTCACCGAGACGATCGAACACCGAGAGACGTTTTGATGCATACTTGTTCTCTGAAGTTTCGTGGTACTTAGGCCCGAGTCTCTTGAACGCGGAAGGACATTTCATGGGAGTACCAAGCCTATCAAACACCGATACGCGTTTATTCTTCTGGTTGCCTTCGTTTTTCGCGACGGAGATGTGTTACACATTTACACGTTTGTCCTTTCGAGATATACGTATTCTTACCGGTTCCGTATGAACATATCCCACGCCTGTCTTAAGCTGATTAAAACGAAGTCCCTTTTCTTTTAGCTTAAGTTGTGCTTCCGTGAGCCCATGAATCTTTTCACCAGTCAATTCTGGTTTTAAGCTGCCTAAGGCTGACGGGCTGGAAAAGTCATATCCAGGTCTCTCTAAGAGTGTGTAAGCTTTTGGATCGAATACTCCTTCTAGCTTTTCAGGTCACACTTCTGAAGATGGTGAATTTGCCAACTTCAAGTTGACGATGGGCATTATCAAGTCTGATTTTAGGGATTCGAGACCGTTAGGGGACTTCGTCTTTCGTCCTTCATCACGAGCTTTGCATGTGAGTTTGTTTTCCTCATTACAGACTTTATGCTTTTCACTTGAAGATTCTGCCGGAATTTCAACGGGTATAGCTTCTTTTACAGATTCGGGATCCAGGTAGAGCTTAGCATCAGCAAAGTGAGATTCAGCCTCGGTAAAGGGCTTCACGTCTGCATCCACTTTCATGACTTCTCCGTTCTTTAAATATTTGAAGCATTGGTGGAGGGTAGACAGGATGATGCCATTTTCATGAAGCCATGGTCTTCCTAACAACAGGTTGTAGGAGGTTCTAGCATCAATCACATGAAGCAGGGTGCTGGCCTTTAGTTCCCCGATTTGAAGGTCTATTCGAAGCATCCCCATCGCACGTTGGCCTCCTTGGTTGAATCCTTGGATGGTTAGGCGACTCTGAGATAACTCATCAATGGAGATTCCTAGTTTCTTCATGGTAGACTTTGGCATGATATTAACAGCCAAACCTCCGTCGATCAATATGCGGTTTACCTTTTGCTCATGCATGAATCCCTAGACGAAAAGTGGTCGATTGTGTGGTTTTGGTCCCAACAATAAATCTTCGTCTATGAAGTTAATTGCAGCGCTGGTAACATGACAAGAAACAATGTGGGGAGTTTCTTCTTCACTTAAGCTAAGATTCATATTTTCCACTTTTGATCCGAAGTACTTCTTTGGAAAAAAGTCGCCATTTCTTGTCACCGGCTTCCAGTAGTAATGGTTTGAAGGCCCCTTTTGGTTAGGTACTCTCGACCTCTTCTTTGACTTGCCTTGTCTATGCTTGAGCGGCGTTAGTCTTCTTGACCAAGTAGGATGAAACTTCTCAATACGTCGTCTTTGCCTTCGGCGGCGTGTCACTACGGTCCATTGGCCCTCATCCTCATCCTCGTTCATCGTGTATGCCTCACACATAGTATTTTCAGGAGTTAAGAAACTTGAAATTAACTGCGGTTCAAAACTCCCGAACTGGATTACCATGTGTGCCCCCGATGATGCTAGCGGCGTTGTCACGTCCTTTCGACTTTCAAGCACATTAACATCTGTCGAAGTTGCAACATTAGTAGTGTTCGTATCAGCTACATCCTCGCAGTCGAGAATAATTTTCCCCTCTTTAGCCAAATCCATGATTTTGTCTTTCAAAACAAAACACTTTTCCAGTGGGTGGCTAATAACTCGATGATACTTGCAGTACTTCGGATCATTCACTTTTTCACTTTCTTCGGGGCGTTTTGGCTCTGGCAGCTGTATCATCTTTCTTGCGAGCAATTCGTCGAAGATGTGTGCAACATCTGAGTCTGGGAATGGATACTCTTTTTCTTGCATCTCCTTTAGAGTGAGACGACGCCTTTCATTTTGTGTGGGTTGACTTCTTGACTTTTCTACATCTTTTTTATCCTTAGACGGGATTTTAACAGGAACAGCTTTAACAGTCATAGACTCTTTTGTAGGAGTTTTAACGAATCTTTCGTTTTTCCTTATGTCTTTTCTGTCCCTCTTTTGTTCATCGGTGGGAAAGTTGGTGCCATGATTCGCGATGCTTAGTTCCATATCATGGGCGCGAGTAGCCAACTCCTCAAAGGTACGAGGTTTGATGCCCTGAAGAATGTAGAGAAGCCCCCAATGCATTCCTTGAATACACATTTCCACTGCCGATATTTCGGAGAGTCTATCTTTGCAGTTCAAACTCAGTGCTCGCCAACGGTTGATGTAATCTACGACCGGTTCATTTTTCCATTGTTTCATGTTTGTCAACTCGATCATGCTTACTGTGCGGCGAGTGCTGTAGAACCGATTGAGAAATTCCCTCTCCATCTGATCCCAGCTGTCGATTGATTCGGGCTCTAAATCAACATACCAATCAAAGGCGTTTCCCTTAAGTGATCGTACGAACTGCTTGACCAAATGATCTCCATATGTCCCCGCATTGTTGCAAGTTTCTATGAAGTGGGCGACATGTTGCATCGGGTTGCCTTTACCCTCGAACTGCTGAAAATTCGGTGGTTGATAACAATTGGCATCCTTAGGGAATCGATGCGCTTAGTGTATGGTTTTGCATATGATGGAGAATTCTGATATGAAGCACCATATTGAGCTCGTATCGTGTTGGTTATCATGTCCTGCAGTTCTTGAACAGATAAAGCGGCGACAGAGTGATTTGTCCTCGCAGAGTCGTGTTTTGAGAAGAAAAATTCACTTGCTTTCCATCGGTGATTTGAACTGAAGGAGTCGGAGGATTGCGGCTAGACTGAGCAGGATCGTTGTTTTCTAGTTTGCTCATGAGTTGGGCGATCTGGAAATCCTTCTCTTCCAAACCTGTTGCAGATGAGCTATTGCCTGAGCCATTTGCGCAACTTGGTCTCCATCTGTCATTGTTTCCATTCCCTTAGTATTCCCTCCAAAGGGAGTTTCCTTCTGGCTAGTTTCCTTAGGGGTCGGAGGAGTCGAGCCATCATATGATCGTGAGTCGTCAAGATGACCATGTGTAGAAGATTTTGAAGTTTGGTTAACTTCCTTATTCTTTGACGCGAGTTGATCCTTCTTAGGAGCCATGAAGAACTCGTGGAAGTAGGAATTTAATATGGAAGAGAAGAGAGGGAGGTAGGATCGGTCCCACTGGGCGTGCCAAAATTTGTTCACAACAAATTTTATTGTCTGCAAAATAATTACAAGACAAGATATAATATGAACAAGAAATATATGAAATTTAAAGAAATTAATAGAATTTGAAGGAATAAATCCTATCAAAGTTTTCCTCAGATTCTTCTCTTCAACTTCGCATTCGAGGGTGTGAAGCTTATTCTCGAACACGTAGGCGTGACTCTTTGCCGAATTTGACGGAGAAATCACGTGATTTACCTGTAGCTTTGATGAAACTGTAGTTGTAGTTTGTCGTAGCAGCGGGGCTTAAATATCTAGAAGACTTGAAGACGACAAGAAGAAGACTTTGACGAAGACTTGATGACGTGAAGAAGACTCGCGCACGTATGTAGACTTGACGGCGTGAAGACCCCTTTGATGTCGCTCTCTTGTCGATATGTCGATGTCCGTGTCGAAGTCAAAGTGTCAATGTCTTTGAAGTGTTACCCATGACCTCTATTTATAGGTGTAGGGTTGCATGTTTTGATAATTATCTCTTCATTTATTTATTAGAAGGATAATATCAAATGTTTTATTTATTTATTTATCACTTTAATATAAATTTATATTAAAGAAAATAAATAAATGACATGTTTTGACTTGATTGGTCCACGTGTTGAGACATGCCACATGTCGTCATTTGATTGGCCATAACCAACTGAGCTGCAAGGCTTGATTTGATTAGCCGAAACACTTCAATCTTGACACGTGTCAATACTTGATTTGTTGACAAAAATAACTATTAAAATTATCAACTAAATCAATCTATTTAAATATTTTATGGATTTTTTAATTTAATATTTATCCAAAAAATATAGAAATAGAATGAATTAAATTTGATAATTAATATTTATTTACACGTGCCGCATTTTAATTTGACAAAAATTAATTCGTCTACAATATATATGTAAGAAGGGAAGGTAACACTTGCGGACCGACTGGCCAGATACGGGCATAAATAAAATTATTATGGAATACAATTTTTCTATTTTTTCTTTCCATATTAAAAAAAAAAAAAAAAAAAAGTATCATCCTTGTAGCTAGATCAAGATTTGACTTGAGATCCAATCCAAGAATTGATTCCAATTATTGGATTCTTTCTTCACTTTCTTTCATCGAATAGGATCTACTACTCGTATTTGTTATTGGTCAATTAACCAATTCTTTAAAATGAAAAAAAAAGGAGGGGGGGGGAGGAGGTCCAATCAAAAATTATCTCTACAAGCCCAAAAGATAAATTGCTAGATTTTGCATCTAATTATAATTTAATTGTGAAAATATGAAAATCTCTTTCGTCGTAAGAACTTTCAATAAAAAAAATAAAAAATACAGCATTATTTTACATCACCGTATGAAGGACCCCTGGAAGTTTGGTTGCATTTGCCGGATGAGCTTGAAATAGAGATACCTTAGTTCTTTGTGTTTGTTACGGACTCTAATGTACCCAAAAAAATATATATATTAATATACTTAACATAAGAGGTGTTTTTATAAAAACAAGTTTCAAAGAACTCACAACTAAGTCATTAGGTCAGCTATTGCATTCTGGACCTTTTGTAAATTCAGTTGCATTCGGGACCTTCTGTAATTCTGTCGTGAATTGTATTTTGTAAGTTTTAGAATTTAACTTATTTTATTTGAATAATTACCATTGAAATAAATAATGCGCAATTATAATTATATTACTCAATTACAAATGAAAAGGTCCAATTACAAAAATCAACCCCAATTATAATTATACAACCTAATTATAAAACAAAGGGGTAAAAACAAAAAAACAAAAAAAAAAAAACAAACTTTGGGCACCCCGATCCCGTCTCGAAAATCCCGATCCCGAATTTCACGGATCCCAAAAATCTCGTCTCGCGCCCACCCCTAAATAGACTAGAACATCAAACGAGTTTTTAAAACAACAAAAAGAATAAAGCAAGTTGAAGTTGTAAAGTTCACAAATTACAAATATAGATCAGAAATAGGTTCAACAAACTCCCAATCAAATCCGAAATCCAAGAAACTGCAGTCGCTGGAAGCCTAGAAGTGAATTAAACAACACAACTCAAGTCATTGTTGCTCAAAATTTATTCAAAACATAGAATCAAATAAAAGCAAAATAAAGTTCAAAGAACTGCATAAGAAATTCAGGGCGTCTTCCATGCTAGTATGATCCTCGACAACAATAATATCAACCTCTATCTCTGCAAGAAGGTAAAAAAGTTTTTCGATTCGGTTAATAAGTACTAAATGAGGTCATAGTTTTGTATCAACGCAAATGTGAAAGAACTAATACTATTTCAAAGTATCGTAGTTCTTGAATAACCTAGAACAACTTCAACATCACCGTAACCTTGTTAATTAAATTATACAATCACGTTTTACGATGAAGATAAAGATTTAACACTTCTATTCTTCGGCAACATTATGCAATAAGAATACATCAAATTTTAGCAATTCGAGAATGAAGAAAAATTGTAAATTGATTAACAATAAAAAAATAATTTATAGTACGCGGTGCTCAGAAATCCTATTCTTTTAAATTTTGAATCGGACGATCACGGGCGTGACTCATAATTATTAAAATATGACACATATATCGAACCCCAATTAATGTGGCTATAATAAATAAGCATTAAGAAGTAGTTACTGACCTGTTGTGGGTACACTATGATATTAGAGATATTCTTAATCTTGTGCCACTCGGAATTATCATCATCACTTCGCACGTTTAATAGCGGACAATCAAAAATCCATAATTGAGTGAGGCGTTTCATGGCTTCTTTAGAGAGCAGACTCCTTAATTTTGGGCAATCGGATAGACGTAATTCCTGGAGAGACAACAAATTCCCCAACCATTCAGGCACTGTTTCTATTTCCAAATACCACAACTCTAAACGCCTTAGATTAGTGAGATGCTGAAGCTGATCCTGCACACCCTCCCAATTCTCCATTCCACAGCTAATTTTTAACTCACGCAAGTTAAGTAAAGAACCAAGCTCTACAGGAAAATTATTATTATTATCATCCAGTTCTGGAATACATCTAAGATCAAGCTCCAAAGTAGTGAGATGTGGCATATTCTGTAGGCAACCAACTACCTCGACCAAATTCGTTAAGCTTCGTAATCCCCACAACTCCACAGTCTCAAGCGATGTGCATAGCTCTATCATTCCACTTGGCAGTTCTGTCAGACTATCGCACCCTCTGATGATCAGTTCACGTAGCGAAGTGAAGCCTTGTACCGGTTCATGTCCTTCGCCACTTGGATTATATGGTATTGACTTCAAATTACAGCATTGCAATATCACCAATTTCTCAAGAGAATTTAGACAGTGTAAATTGTTTGGCAATTCTTCCAAATCCCTGCAATCCAATATCTCAATCTCTCTAAGGGAACGGCCAAAGGACGGAGGCAGATGCTTTAAGTCATCACAATATTCTATCTTCAAGTATGAGAGATGTTGATTGTTGCTGAACAACATATCCGGAAGACAAACTAATCCTTTTACATCATCGATATGGATTCTTGTAAGTGAGGTTAAGTTGAGCAAGAGATTTTCAAAAAATACGCTGATGAACATTCTTCTAATTTCCAATTCTTTGAGGCATGGGAAATGACTTGGACCACTTGACAATTTTTCGCATGAGTCAAGCTTCAGGGACTCAAGATGCGGAAAAGTTACCATTTCATGGTCTAATCGGCTTTCACCTACAGTTAGCAGTTCTGTCATTGAGGACATTGATGACAATGAAAGACTTTTAAGAGCAGGAAACACAATAATATTGTGTCTGCCACAACCCTCGTCATGAATCCCATCTGATGAAGCACCTATTGATCTCAAATTCGATAGAGATTCCAAATGTAGAGACTTGAGATGTCGCAGCTGTCCTAGCATTGGGAGTTCTTCAATATTAGACTCATGGCCATCTATGAAATTGGGTTTCAAAATGTGAAGATGCCTCAAGTTTATCAGTTTCTTTAATGTTTTTGGAATCTCTTTCAGATCATTGCTTGCCCGTAACGTCTGCAGATGGTAGAGGTTGCTGATCGACCTTGGCAAATATTCAACTCCTGTGTTTGAGATGTCAAGATACCTCAAATGTATTAGGTGCTCCAGCTTTGGCAATTCTGTGTTGTCACGACCAATGAGAACTAACCCGCGGAGACATTTGAGGTCTACAAATGTGTTTTCTGAAACTTTACCATCAATGATTAAGGAACGCAAATTCGCAGCTTCTTCTTTTGAAATATCTCTATCAGATTCCATGTACATGAACCGGGCGGGACCAGATTCATGCATAACCGAAGATGCTAGATCATGCACAAGGTCGTGCATCTTACCAAAACCATCTCGCCACGAATTTTCTAGTAAGGAGTTTTGTAGAAAGAGGTGAAAATATTTCTGGCCCACAGTTTCCATATCATTTCCTCCATCACAGTGAAGAAATTCTTCGGCCATCCACAGGTAAATTAGCATATCCTTTTCTATTTCAAAAACTTTGGGAAAAATAGAGCAAAATGCAAAGCACTTCTTGAGTGATTGCGATGACAAATTATCTAAGCTCAATTTTAAAATTTTCATAACAGAATTTCCTTCTCCCAAGTCTGAAAGCCTAGTCCCTTCAATGGCATGCCACTCCTCTTTCGATTTCCCATACAACAAGCCTCCTAATACGTTTGCTGCTAATGGCAATCCTTGGCATCTTTCTGCTATCTTTCTCCCAATGGTCTCAAACTCTGATTGAATAACACATCTTCGTTGGAAAGCTTTTCTTTTGATTATGGACCAACATTCTCCATCTGATAACTTGCTCAATTCAGGAGTATTACGAATTGTTCCCACCATTGAAGCAACATCTTTACTGCGCTTAGTGAGAATGATACCATTTCCCTTTACGGAGCTAATATTTGACAAGGATTCTTGAAAATCGCCCCACTTCTTCGTCTGGTCGGTCCAAACATCATCAAGCGCAAGCAAATACTTTTTATCTTGCATTTTTTCTTGAATCTTTTTCAAAATAGCGTCTTTCGTTTCAAGATCAACCTTTTGTTCCATTAGCGATTCAAGAATCTTCTTGAAGAGATCCTTTGCATCAAACTTTTCGGAAACATAAACCCAAATCAATTTTTCAAAATGCCTCTTTATCTTTTCGTCATGGAATACTAACTTGGTTGTTGTTGTCTTCCCGAGTCCGCCCATACCAACAATTGGAAGGACGGTGAAAACTTCTTGTTCATCTTGAGTTGAGTTATTAGAAGTTAATATCTCCACTATTCTTGACACATAATCTTCTCTTCCGACAACAATTGGATCAACAGAGTATGAATCTGTTTCCCTTTCTGTTGAACTATTAGAATCAAAATTAGGAGCATATGCACGCAACTGTTTTTGAAGGCCAAAGTCCTTTGCCTCTTGATTAATTGATTTCAAATTCTCATTGATATCCCTGATTTTACGAGACATTGTTAGTTCCGAGAAGAAATTTTGTACCTTTTTCTTTATTTTGTTTCCAGTCTCAACCTTGTTGCGAAGAACTTCATAGCTGAGCTGATCAAGAACATTGTCGGCATCGAAAGCCACAGCTTCCAGCTTTTTCAGCCAACCTCTGACAGCTTCATTAGTCACTTGCTTATTCTCGGCATCATTCAAGAAAGATTGAATTGTGTCCAGAGATGCTTTTAGATTTCCCAAGTCCTTGTTCAAATTGCGGATGAGGCTGATCACTTCGGGACAAAGTGAGTTCAGATTTTGAAGGAGAAAGTCAATGGCGTAACCAGCGATGGATCCAACTATATCTCCCATTATTTGCTGAGATATTGATCTAAGAGAGATTCTTTTACTGAGGGGGAGAGAGATTCTTTTACTGAGAGAGAAAGAATATTACTCGATGAGATTGCCTGAATGGTGAAGAAATGAGTTAGTGTACAGAGAGAGGTTTCGAGAAAGGTCAAGAGCTGAGCATGTGTGTGTGAGAGAGAGAGAATTGCCGAGAATGGTGGAGAGGAAAGCGTTGACAAAGCTGAAAGAATATATATATTTTTTTTTTTGTTTTTTAAACGCACACACCCCAAGTGATCAAAGGAATTCGAACCCGTGACCTTGCCTTCGAGAAAAACCTCAGGCCACTTGACCAACACCAGTTGGTGACAAAACTGAAAGAATATAATATTATTCATTCAAACAAATTACTTCATTCAAAATAATTTATTTCCTTAACTTTGGCCTGTGTTCATATGTACATTAACAAATCCCAAGTTGCTTAATTGTCTTTTGAACAAACATGCCATTGGTCATGCATAATAGCTTAGAAGTGGTTTACTTTCCCAGGAAAGGTTTTGGGCAGATAAAATAATGGAGGTTTTTTTAATGGATTAACAGAACATTATCTATTGTTTACCTTTAAAGATAAATATCATGTTTTCTTGAATTAGTTGTTTACTTTATATGTGAATATAATTACTTTAACTAGTAATTTTACCAAAATAGCCATATAATAATCTCATTTAATATATAATTTTTTTAAATTATTTTTCCTTCTTTTAACGATCATTGTTATACACATTATACATTTTTCTTTCTTCTAAATTCCACGGGCAGTAAAGTATCATTAATTATTATTAAAAAAATTTAGAATCACATTACATTAATTGAGTGCAATACAATCATAGTAGAAAATGTAATTCTTTTATTAATATGTTGAATTTAAAAATTAAAAAAAAAAAAAAAAAAACTAACATTCAATAATAACATGAAACATAAAAATCTAACTTATTGTGACCAAGAAAATAAAAAAAGCGAACTTATTTAGCTAGAATCAGTTTGCGCCTCTATCAATTTCAATTATTTCATTATTCATCATTGGTATGTTGGCATCCCCGTCAGTTGTCGTCACTGGAAATCTCAATTATTTCAAACAAATTGGGTTCTTCTTTCTGAAAAATCCCCTCAAATATTCCAACTAGAGCATCCCATCGAGGATCTCCTTCAAAGTAATAGGCTCTTGCAATTGAAAAATCCTTCAAAGTAATAAGCTCTGATGAATTTTGAGCTATGTTTCGTGGGAATTCTAGGGCTCTGCGTCGTGGGTATAATCGAGACTAGTAATTGTGGCACACTCGTTGCGTGTGCAAATTAAATTTTTTTTATGATTTAAATATATTTATAATAATTTTTATATTATTATATATTTTATAATTATTTTTAATATATTTATTAAACCATAATAAATAAATAGCATGAAAAGATAATATACCAAACAACATTATCTTTAAAAAAAGATAAAAATTATATATTAAAGAAAAAAAAATTAAAATGAGATAAGAGAAAAGATAAGTTAGAAATATATTTTTGAAGTGATAAAATAAACAAATAGAGAAAAAAAAGAGAAAAGAACGTGAGAGAAGAAAACGGATAAACATAAATAAAGAAAAATATAATTTCTTTTTTTTTAATAAATAATAATAGCAAAAATTTGTAAATAAATCAAAGATTTGGGTAAATAAGTAAATTATCATGATTTCTCAAACACGACATTTTGCCATGTGAAAGAAAACCAACAAAATCTTCTCTATCCTACAGGCCGAAGAGATTTTGACAGAAAAACCAACCTGAAAAGTAAATGACAGATTTTGACAATTAATTAATTTTATCTGTCAGATTATGTAAAAGTAAACGAGCTCTTAATAGTGAATTATTGGTTGTTAAAGGAATAGACTCGTCATGCATGACCTTAATACTACTCTTTAGCCCACAAGAAAGATGGGTTTGGTCACATACTCTTTTCAAACCAATTAAGGTCTATAGACCGCCCCTAAATTTTTAAAAGATTTTATTATTATATGTAAATTTTGAAGTTTTTAGTATTTCGCCCCATAATTTATAAATACGCTCCCCCCCTCCCCTAAAATTACAACTCACCAATCATAATAATTAGAATTTATTTTATGATTAATTTGAGTTTTAATATTAATTTACTTTAATTCCAATTCTTTTTCTTAATCTAAATGCACAATTTAGTTTGTTTCCCATTAAGAGTCTTTTTTATCTTCTTTTCTTCTTTCACATATTAAAAACTCTCAAATCAATCTTTTCTTTCTCTCTCTCTTCTTCCTCTTTCATTTTTCTATTTTTTCCTTTTCTTCTTATCAACTCAAAACTCTTATTTTTTTAATTTTCAAAATCTACACTTGTTGGAAAAAAAAAAGGTTGATCGTGGTCAAGTTATCCAATAAAACTAAAAGGTAATATTAACTATTATTTAATTTTTATTTTTATTTTATAGTTTTATTATGAATAAATTATTTAGATAAAATTTATAATTAATTTGTTCATTATAAATTAATTCAATATTCTGAGAAAAGATTATATGAGAATATATTAAAGATAAGTAGATAATTGTGATATGTATTTAATTTTGGATAAAACCCCCTCGTCCCGGGCCATCGCACGGAAAACTATAACCAAAATCCTTTTTATCTGGCATTAACTTAGAACCGCGTGCATCTAAAGCACCTTTTACTAAAATCAATGTAGTTGTATGCAAACCCAAAGCAATAGCATGATGAATCAAAAAGTTTCCAGGACCTATTGTTAAGAATAATGAATTAGTATTTTCATTAACAACATTTAACCAACCGGGCAACCAGCTGCTTCGACCCGCATTGAATGTTGGGCCGCTCGTTCAAGTCACAACGCCACCTTGGGTGGAGTGGGGTCAATTGACCCCACTGAAAAAACAAAAAGGTTATGTATTTATATATATTTCTTATATTTTTTTCATTTCTTGTTTTACAAATAATTATTTTGACCCCACATAAAAATAAAAAATAAAAAAAGATTATATTGACCCCTAAATTTAAAATTAGTATAATTAAAATTCTTCAATTTCAAAATACACCATGATTTGTTACTTCTAAAATAAGTACTTATCTGATTATTTTTAATAATTTTAGTGTATTTGGAAACCAATTTATGCTATTTTGAAATTGTAGCCTTCACTTCAAATTCTGTTCATTCAAAAAGTAACCAACACCACCAAAATAAAAAGAGATTGTAAAGCAGCAACCAACACCACCAAAATAAGAGATTGTATAACCAAAGAAATTTGCGAGAGAGCCATTGGAACACATGAACTAAAATCAACTTCGACAACAAATCCATTGGCGGAAGAGAATTAATGTTGTTACATAGTTAAATTCTTACCTCTTATCCGGCCTATTAAACCTGCATTCGATCTGCCCTTCAATATTCACAATTCATAAAATAATGGTTGTCCTTCATCCGTTTTCGTTGCCACTACGGCCTATTTGTCAATGAAAAAAAGTCATACCAAAATATACTCATTATGAACTAATAAAAAGAATATCTCCTAAGTCATATATTGACCCCTAAATTTAAAATTAGTATAATTAAAATTCTTCAATTTCAAAATACACCATGATTTGTTACTTCTAAAATAAGTACTTATCTTGTTATTTTTAATAATTTTAGTGTATTTGAAAACCAATTTCTGCTTAGTTTAAATAGAAATAAATTAGAATAGCCTGGGAATTAGCTAGAATCTAAAAAGTCGCCAGGAATTAGCCAGAATCTAAAAAATCGCCTAGGAATTAGCTATAAATATTTTTCTTTTTCTATTTCTTAAATCTTTTTTCTTATTTCCTCATCAGAATTTGTTAATTTCAAAAAATCTTTTTTCTTCTTATATCATCAGAATTTGTTAATTTCAAAAAGTCTCATAACTAAAAGATCAGCAATTACAAGGTAAAATTTTTCTTTTCTCAATTTTTACAAATTTAAAAATAAAGGCACATATAAAATAATTCTATATTTGATTATAATTACAAACAATCTTATACAAAATTATATAATTTATAATAATTTATTTATTAATATAATACTTAAATTGTATGATAATATTCAGAAACGTTTCAAAGTATTTCAGGGCAAATTAATGACTTTATAAAATTAAAAGTGATTGCCCACTTTTGTTTGCACTTATTATTTTTGGTTTATCACTTTTTTTTTCCCCCCGAAACTCACTACTTTTACTACTACAATTTTTTTACAACTTTCACAAATGTTTTAACTTTTACTTATGAAATAGATTTTGCAAACACACTTAAAAGATGGATATATTTAGTACAAATAAAAAATTATAAAAGAAATATTTTAAATAAAATATTTTATTTTTTAATAATATATATTTTTTATTAATAGTTAAACAATTTTAAAATAAATATTTTAAATAAAATTATTTATTTTTTTAATAATATATTATTTTATTAATTATTAAATTATTTTGACCCCACTATCCGATAATTCTGGAATCGCCCCTGATAAGTATGTTTAATTTTAAATAATATATTGTGCTTAATTTTAGATAATTTAATGTTGATATGAGTTGTATATATTAAGAAAATATCGTTTCTTTATCTATTATTAAGATAACTGTGCTAATTTTAGTTTTCCTTTTATTATGAATAGATTATTTCGTTATAAGATTGTATCTAAATAGTGATTTTAGTTTATTTTTTATTATGAAATAACTGTGTTAAGTTTAGTTCTTCTTTTATTAGAGATAAATTATTTAGTTAAAAGATGACAATAATTTTAGTTTTTCTTTTATCATGGAAAACATTTATAATTATTTGTTAATGTAGTTTATGACTTTATGTTTATTTTGAATAAACATTCTATTTTTATCTCTATAACTATAGAATAGAATAGGTTAAATATAAAATATTATATTTATAATAGATAAAGATTTGAAACACTTTTTTAATGCATTATTAATTTAAGTTATACTTATTTTATTTATACATATCGAATAAAATAATATTTTTATTTTTAATAAAATAATATTTATTTTTAAAAAATATTATATATATATAATCTAAAACAACACCACCACCACCAACACCAGCAACCACCACGCCGCAGCAGCTCCCGCCGCTGCCGCCAGCCTTCGTCCGCCGCTCTCCAATGCCAGCGGGAAATAGCAGTCGTTAACCGACGGATCCTTTTCCACCATCTTCGCCTGCCCATCGAAGTTGCAGGACTCCACATCCTGATCGTTCACCTGGAAAAAGCTATTGAAAGCGTACGAGAATTTCTGAGATTTGTCCATCTTCCTGCAGCTCGAGTTGTGCAATCGGCTCTCGAACACGCATAGTTTGAACTTGCCTGCACCTGATCCACCACTTTTTGCCCATGTACGTCACGACCTTCGCCTGTTAAACTGAAGAGGTAATACTAGATTTCCTTGGATATTTCGGCGTCCCCTTCTTCGTCGCCATTTTTTTTTGAAGAATCTGCCATAGAATTTCTTCGCATTTTTATCCTTTGCTTGCTCATGGCCGTAGGTGGGCCAGCCAATTTTTGGTTAAGCAAGTATAGTGTCAAACTGCTAAGATACACCCTTGGTGGTGTATGGTTTGTAATTAATTATACAAGTTTTGACATAGTCCTCGGCATTACTACAGTGTTTGGCTAAAGAGGCAAGCATGACTTCAATACCTTTTAACTGTGGAATTTCAAAATCAATAAATTAGTAAATTTTCCTTTAAAAAATTGAATTGGTAAGAGCAAATAAAAATATAAAATCTAAAAAAGGTGCCCGGAAATATCTGAATAATACTCGGGTTTCGTTTCTGTATTAACTGTAATGACCTTTCTGTACTCACAGGACATTCATCTTTGTACTTCACAATATATATCTTCAACCTAGTCACCATAAAATATCATTGATTGGATAATATTACATTAACAATCGCCAATTCATAACAAAAATCAATCAGCTTATATGACAAAACAGATATTATTATGCTGTCAAAAGTAGCTTGTTACATAGTCAACAAATTTACAAGATAATATAGAGGGTAATGACACCTCAGTTACGGAATTAGGTCTATAAAACTTTACTGATATTGAAAGAAAAGGAGTGAATCTCTCTCTTGAGAGCACAACTCCCCTGATATTAAAGCGCTGGTAAAGCAATTCGTTTATGAGATCCCTTAAAACAGAAGTAAAAAACAACCACACGGTTTTGGGATGGATAACATGAACTCAGATTAGTACAAATGCAAAGGAGAAAAAGACGAGCATTAAAATTTATTGTTAAGAGTATCTCAGATTGCAGGTTACATTGAGGTTTGACTTAATTACACAAACTTCCCTTAAATTAACAAAATTACAAAAACTTCCCCTGCGTAATCTGAGTTTCGATAGAATGCATGCGTGCCACTATGGTCATGAATAGGCTATTCGTTAAAATAAAATATCATATAGTCAAGATTCATGAATTCAAATGTAACACAAATTCATTGATGCCGGAAATTTTTGTAATTCTCAATCTTCAAGGGAGGTCGGTGTAATTAGGCCAAAAACTATAAATTATCGATAATCCTAAACTAATTCTTTTTAAAATCCATACCTGTGGTTTAAGACCAAACAGCCTCAAAGATTAAGTCATGAACTTCGATTGCCACATTAAGCATTCATTATAGAAAGCCAAATAGCATGTCTGAACAATAGAAGGTCGCCTTCAGCATTTCTTCCGCTTCCCTATCAGACAGTCCACTCTCGATGAGCTGCCAAAGAGAAGTATCGTGCTGGTTATTTAAGTGAACTTTCAAAAACATAATGAGTTTCAATTTATCAATGTAAAGTCGCTTCATCTAATGATAAGTATACCTTGTAAAACATTAATGCAATTTCTAACATAAACGATAACGTATAGTCAAAGGCTTATCAACACTAGAAGGAGATCAAAATAAGCTTACGTTCATACTGTCTCCGCACAAGATATGCTTGAAGAACCTCCAGAGATGTGCAGCAAATAACTCGTGATCGAAATGAAGGGGCATATCTCAAGTCTTTCCGAGGGAAGAACAACTTGCTGTGTGATGTTGTTAGGCATTTTATGGTGTTTTTGATGGGCATGGGGGTGCAAAGACTGTTGAATTTCCAGCTGAGAATTTGGGGAAGAACATTTTGGATGAATTAGAAAAAAGAGAGGAAGATTACGATGCAATTGAGCTTGTTGTGAAGGGTGGTTACTTGACCACAGATTCGGAGTTCCTCAAGGCGGATCAGCGAGGTGGGACGTGCTGAGTCACAGCGATGATCGTGAACGGCAATCCAATTGTGTCCAACACTGATGATTGTCGGGCTGTTTTTAGTAGAGGTGGTGTTGCTGAGCCGCTCACGTCTGATCACCGCCGCTTCCTTATGCTGATGCTAAGAAACTTCGCCAGAAACTTCCTTATGCTGCTGCTAAGAAATATGTGTTGTGTATGCTGGTATTGTTTGTCTGATTAGCAGCTGATCTTGTTTTGTTGTTCATTGTTGCAGGGTGGTTTTGTGGAATGTAGGAATGGTGTTTGGAGAGTACTAGGAACTTTAGCTGTGTCTAGAGGAATTGGAGATCAGTACCTCAAGCAATGGATCATAGCAGAACCAGAAACTACCGTCCTTTGGCTTGAACCCGAACATGAGTTTCTTGTCCTTGCTTCGGATGGATTGTGGGACAAGGTAAACATAGAATTGTTCAATTGCTTTTCATAGGAAATTCCCAGAAAAATAAAATGATAAAAGAAACAAATAATTATGCTAACTTACCCCAAAGTTTAACCCAATTATACACACTTCTCTTCAGGTTTGAGAAATTACAGAAATTTGTATTGTCAGAGAATTTACTTTAGGTTCGAGACCTTGTCAAAGAATTTAATTTGTATCTAGAAAGATGATTTTGAGGAAATCATCTCAATTTTTATCCTATATTACGCTTGAAACTTCTTGTTTGATTATAAAATCATGTCTACAATAGACTGTGTAAGTTAAAATCTTAGGATATATTAGGGGAAGTTTTTGTAATTTATCAAAAAGGAATTTTGTGTGATTAGACCAAAAAATCAGGGCATGGTGGTGCAATTCTCTGGAAAGAGAAAGGGAATATCTTTTTTTTCATGGTGCTTATTGCATATTTCTTCCATATTTATTGCTGAGGAAAGATACAATGAGAAAGCGTATCTTGCTGCAAATCATTTTTGAAGTCAGCAACCGTGACTCTGATTCAAACAGAAAAAACAGAATAAACTAACTCTTGTTTCAGACATGATTTTTAAGTAAGAGCCAATTTTTACCAAGATACGCACAAAGATGTCAAATTTAAGTAGACTTGCCTTTGTGTAGCATCTTCATTCTTGACATGAATCAGAATATAATTGCAAAATTTCACATTGCTATACCACCAACACTGATAACTAGTAAATCAGGCTGATCCTGGAGGCTCTATTCAAATACTGAGATTGTAGCACAATAATCAAAATATTTGAACTAAAACAGCAGTAAGATTAAATACCAACCCCTCTATATCTTATGTGAATTCATATGACTTGAACATTATGAAAAATCTTATAGCCTCAATCCGGGAAGAAACATATAGATACCTGGCACGCCTCTGGTAAAACTTGGTTCCCTTTTTGAATATGAAACTGAAACCAAGCAATAAGCAATCATCCAACAAAACCAACAAGAAAACACAAACAATGTCTGTTTGTATGTATGCCATTCTTCACCTGTACTCATCACTGTAACCATAAGAGAATATGACATCTGGGAACTGCTCTAAAAACTGCCTTTGAACAATCATTCATCAACTCTAAAGCTCTCAAATCATTTGGTTTATCAAACTCGTGCACTTCAGAGAATCAACTCCACCATAAGTAAAACATTTTTTCAAACAAAAAAAAAAAAAGAAGAAAAAAAGGTCATACAAAATGCAGATAATTGTGCAGATATGCTGCTGCAAATCATACCAGCAGAAATCTCTGCCGTCGACGCGGACGACGATGATGGGCGGCATGATTTCATCCTCCACCTCAAACGACTTCACATACTCGTACTTGCTGTTTGCTATGTCATTAATACAGTAATTGTCGCTCTGGATGAATTTATCGGACTTCTATGTATCTAATTACAGTTTTCCCTAGCTGAGAAGGTGGGACGGCGAAGCTGGGTGGGTTGCGCGGCGGAGCAGCGGTGGCGCAGGTGATAGGGGCAGTTAGGGTGGGTTGTGGAGAGTAAACAGAGTTAAATCGTCCCATACTTTTCGAGTTATTATCAAACAATCCCCAAACATTTTCAATCTTGTCAATGTTGCCCCTGCTAAATCGCACCATTAATTAAAACCAATTTATTTTCATAATTATATTAAATAATTTAATCATATATCTTAATATCTAGATAAGCTCTTGAATTATATTAAAGTGCTAAATATAAAATTTACATCAATATAAATAAATATTATTTTCAAATGTCTATAATCTTATACAAACATTATTCATCAACTTAAGGAGTAAATTAGTATAGTATTGAAAAATTAACATGCAGCTAGACTCATGCTTCTAATAACAACTTTTTTTTTTTTTTCATTTTTCTTTTTCATTTTCTACTTTAAGAATCTCATGATTGGGAGATTACTTTTTGATAGTCAGGAAAAAGAGAAAATTGTATTTTTGATCCTATAGGAAATAGGTCAATTTTTTTTTGGTCCCGTAGTTTTTAAATCATCCCTCACTTTTAGTTTTTCGACAAATGTCGTCCCAAAGTGAAAAAATTTCAATATTAGTCCCAACAAATTTAGAAATATATATTTATAATATTTTTCCTTAATTAAAAAATACATATCAAATATTAGGAAAATTTTAAAAGAATACCAACCCCATGATATGCATTTTATTTTTATGATAAATAATAAATTATTACATTTTAAAGTATAAGTATTACTTTAAATTATAAAATAAAAAAATAAAAATATTATACATAATAACATAATTAATAAAATAATCTTCACTATTGCATTTAGTTAAAAATATATTAAAAAAATTTGAAAATAATTTGATCCGGCTCGAAAATGGTTTAGCTGAGTTGGAGGTCTAGCTGGCACTCTCGAGTCAATCAGTCAAGAATTTGTAAGGTGGGCTCTTTAATCGATCTGAAAACACTTGAAACAAACGTGAGCTCAAAGGCCAAATTGGGGACTTGGGGTTGGACCCAAGTTTGGCACTCCGACGCTCAAGTCAGTGGGAGATTCTTAGAGAGAGAAATAAATGCTAGGGAAGCGAAATAAATGCTCTTGAATGCTTACCAACTACTGTTCAAGACTTGGATATTTATAGTCAGGAGCAATTAACACAGTAGTGCGTGTACTGCGACTATGCATTAAATGCTCTGCAATCGATCGGTTCGTTTGTCGGACGCCTGAGCGGGTGCCTTGGGATCGAGTGTACTTTGTTTCCCTTTCGGGCGTAGTCACGTACCGGAAGCATTAAATGCACTGTAGCGCGTCAAGTCGTGGTGAATGGGGGAGTTACACGTGTCCCGACAAGGATGCTTTATGGCATTCTGTTGCCAGGTGACGTAGGATCTCGATCCGCGAGATCGAGATTGAGCTAATCTTGATGAAAGATGTCCGTGATGGGGAACCCGTGCGTGGGATCGAGTTCGGCCCCGACCCTTGTGCGGGATAAGGACGTTTCATACGTAGCTCCCGTACGGGAATAAGGACGGGATCAAGTGTGATCCGTTACGACAAACGGGGTCGCAGCCGGTCCCTTGAGGCAAAGGGACCGGATCGATCCGACGGGAGGAGAACGGATCGAATCGATCCGACTGGAGGTAAAGGGATCGATCGACCCCTTGGCGCAAGGGATCGGATCGATCCGCTTGGCATGAAGGGATCGGAATGACCCCTTGGCGCAAGGGATCGGATCGACCCGCTTGGCATGAAGGGATCGGATTGACCCTTTGGCGCAAGGGATCGGATCGATCCGTTTGGCATGGGGTCGGGTTCGATCCCCTTGGTCCTTAGGGACCGAAATTGATCGGTCCGGCTTCGATCCTTTGGGTTCGTGAGGCCTAAGGACCTGGGCCCGCTTGAGGTGGCGAGATGCCCACGTGGCTTCCTCTAGGGCGTGCCACGTGGCTCGGCCATTTTATGCAATATCAGAGGCCTCCCAAATTACCGGCTTGAATTTTCGTGGGGGTAATTTTTATCGCTTCGGTGATAGCCCTCCGTCTTGGTAAGTCAAGTTCGGTCTCTGGGGCAATAAAGACACCATCGTTTTGCGCATCGAGGAAAAGCAACGCGGTCTCCCGTGGGTGATAATGGCATCGTTTTTCGATTCGAGAAAAGCAATGCGGTCCTCTAGGTGTGACAGCGGCCTCGTTTCGCGTATTGAGGAGAGAGGTGGCTCGGTCTTCTAGGCGCATTGATGGCCAAGGTGCGCACTTCGAGAGGTCACTTTTCTCCTTCTATAAATAAGAGGGCACCTCCTATCTCATTTCACACATTTCTTCTTACAACATTCGATCCGCTTCTCTCTCTCTCTTGTCTTCCGATCGAGAATTAGGCGAGGCACACGGAGTTCGTCTTCAAGCCTAACAAAGGTAATTTTCGGCGTTTATTTCCATCTTCTCCTTCTTTGTGGGAAACATGTCCAGAGCGCCTTATATGTGCGTAGTCTCCGATGAGAGCGAGGTGGAGGAGCCGTTCATCCCCTCCGCAGGTTGCTCCGGTTCGTCGGGCGGGGTACCGCCACTACCCAACATGGATTTCGGGTCATTTTTCGATTCTTCCGACGAGATACGGATCCGGGAATTCTGGGCAAGCCGTGGCCGGGCTTCGACCTCAAGACCCCAACGCCGGATCGAGGAAGCAGAGGAAGACGAGGAAGAGGAAGAGGAAGAGGGGCCGGAGGAGGGTACTTCCGATCGACCCCAGGGACGGTCCGGGCACGTCTACCGCACTTTATCCGACGTCGCCCAGAGGCCGTCGACATTGTCGGGCAAAGAATTCCGAGAGGTTCGCAATTGGTGTAGTGTGATGCCCGAGGGTGTCATGGCTCGATTACCCTTTGACGGGGAGACGGTAGGGGCCCCACAATCCAAACATGCTTTCGGTCTATACCACGCGACAATGAAGTACGGTTTTCGGTTTCCGACCCACCCGTTGGTGTCAACCTTTCTCCATCGGGTGAACCTGTGTCCGGCTCAGCTAGTCCCGAACTCCTTCGCTCTGATGTACAGTGCTATCATCATCCTGAGGTGTTTGGGGTTCGAGCCTCGGTTCGAGGATTTGGGGGAGTTTTTCCTCCTTGTTAACTCCCCCAAGTCTGGGACCGGCTACTACTACCTCCAAGCCAAACCCGGTTGGAAGATGGTGGATATCCCGGTCTCCTCTCATGGGCTTGGTTGGAAGGAGAGATATTTCTTCATCGACTGCTCGATGTCTCTTCCTTTCCGTTTGACATGGACCACCAAGGAACCCAAAAAACTTCCGACACGGAAAAGCGCCTGGCTGCACAAAAAGGAATCTTTCAAGCTCTTGACCAACTTGGGCCCGCTCGACCCCGAGTATTTGACGAGGACGGGGCACTTGGTTGAGGCGGGTTTGGTCCCGGGGACGAGGTTGCGGAATTTCCACTTCGGTGAGCCTACGCCTCAGGCCGGACCCGCCCGATCGGGTTACGTGCCAAACGATCCGTCACGGGGTCGAGTTCGATCCGCCATATCGGATCGATATCGATCCGCCATATCGGATCGATATCGATCCGGTTGGGGTCGGGCCCGAATTTGTGGACGGATCGAATGGATCCGTTTGTACCGGATCGTGTTTGAACTCTTGCTTTCATATATACTTATATTCGGCGACCTTCTCTTTCAAGGTACTAATCGATCCATTTTTGCAGGTCTGCATATCTTAGCCATGAGTCGCGCGGAAAGGGTAAGGAGGACAATGAAGCTGAAAAAGGGCGAGTCGATCCCGCAGGATGAACGGGAAAGGATTGACCACGCTATAGCTGCGATCCACGGAGCTCTGCCGGAAGCTCAAGCCACGGCCCAACAACCTCGTCGAAGGGTCCCCCCGAACTCTCAACCCATGGAAGATGTCCAAGAGCCGGGGCAGGCCTCGGATGCGGTCGAGCCCGATCCTGAGGACCCCGATCAAGTAATAAATTTGGACCACTTAGATCTTTATTTCGACTTCGACGAAAATCTTTATGACCTGACTCTTCCCCAGGAGGAACAGCTGGAGTCTAACAGGCGCTTGAGAAAAAGGAAGAAGAAGGTGACCGTGGAAGAGGTGCCGATTGAAATCGAGGGGGATTCCAGCGGGTCGGATATTGAGAGTAAGTTGCTGAACTTCAAACAGACTCCACCACCTCAATGGCCTAGTGAACTTGAGAGAGTCCGGGAGGATGGGTCGATTCGGAACCTTGGCGTCGGGCAACCCGATATCAGCTTGTTGTCCTCACTTTTCAACACCGGTTGTGTGGTCGACGAACAACGCGTGATTCATAAGGAGCCCGTCGATCACCAGAGGTATAGGATCAGCAGGGCTATTTTCGGCGTAAGTGCTACCCCCTTATATCTGTTTCTTTCCCCCTCCTTGTGTTCGTCTCGATCCCGTGTATTCGGCTCGTAATCGATCCGACCCCAAACGGGTCGATGTCGATCCGATACTGGCGTCGGATCGAGTTGATCCGTTGCATCGGGTCGTTTATTCTTGCGTATTCTTGTTTTGCTGAGCCATGACAATTCTCATCTCTATGAACAAGATATCCTCCCCGCTGCCATCAGCTTGTCCCAGAAGGCGGAGGTTTATCAAGAAGAGGTGGCCAAGTACAAGGAGAAGTACAGGGCTGCCAAGGCCATGCTGAGGTCAGCCAAGGCGGAGAAGGTAGCTGAGCTACAGGAACGGCTGGACGAGCTGATGAGCCTTAGGGAGGAAGAGGCCCAAACGCGTGCCGCGGAGTTGCAGAGCGCCCTCGATCGGATGGAGGATTTGGAGAAAGTCCTACAGGCTCGTGAGACCGAACTCAATGAGATCCGGGCCGAAACCAAGGAGAAGGTCCAACAGGCGAAGGCCGAGGGGGAAGCGGTGTCCCGAGCGGCCGCGTTGGCGGAAGGACAGGCCAAGATCGACGCCCTGATTGAGTCTTTTCGGAAGGCTAAGGGCCCGATCGAGCAGTACGCGGTTCGTGAGTTTGTGGAAGGTCCAGCCTTCGAAGAGGCGAACACGGTCATGGCCGCGATCGACATGGAGGCTGGCTTTAAGATTGCGCGCAATCAGCTCAAGGCCCAGGGCCTGATTCCGGTGTCCTTCGACGAGTCTTCCATCGGTATAGACAAACCCGATCCGTATCCCGACCCATTGGAGGAAGACACCGAACCTCCTGTAGACATCGATTGGCGTCACCACAAGTACGGGTTTGCCATTGACATGGCCTACGCCAATAGGGATAAGAGGGATCCCGTCTACGAGCTTCCTCCTCCGGTCGATATTGAGAGCTTCCTACCGTCGACCCGACGCAGTCGAAAAAGGTCCTCGGGCCGTACGGGCGCCTCGGGTTCATCTCCTTCTCAGCCTTGATAGTTTCATGTACTTTTATTTATTTTCATTTTAAAGATCATTTTCATTTGACCCAGCGGCCGGGGATGTCGCCGCGTGAACACTTCGTCGTTTTGTTCTCACGCTTTATTTTTCATTACAATATTCCTCGGATTTCATGTATGGTGCGATGGGTCGTGTCCGATCCCCAGGTGTTTTGGGATGGAGTTTGATCCCGAATTTCACGTGAGGGATCGAATTCGATCCGGTTCGGTCTAGGGGATCGAGATCGATCCCTACTTGCGTGAGGTCTGAGTTCGATCCACATATGTTTGAGGGATCGATTTTGATCCCTCTTCGTTTGGTGGGGTCGGTCTCGATCCTTCATGGGGTCGATTTCGATCCGATTGGTCATGAAGGGATCAAAATCGATCCCCATTTGTGCGGGGTCTCGAGTTTGGGTTCCCCCGTCCTAAGTATTTTTCATCGTTAGTCCCGTTCTCGTCGGGTCGTTGAACGACCTCGTTGGACTTGGGGATTTTACGACAAAATAACCAAATAAATACATGATAGCATGATCGTGGATCGAATTCCAAATAAATACACATTATATAAAAACGACTGTTGAATTTCATCGAAAGGATCGGACTCGATCCGTAGATGGGATCGGGACCGGGCTCTGAACGTGCTCCGGTTCGATCAGCTATACAAGGTAAGTGATTTTATACATAAAACCTCTTCAGGTTGTGCGCGATCCAGGGTCTTGGTAGGGGCACTCCGGCCATATCTTCGAGCTGATACGCCATGTTCTTGCCTACTTTTGTAACCCGGTAGGGACCTTCCCAATTGGGTTCTAGTTTTCCCACATGCTGGAGGACCTCTACCTTCTTCAATACTAGATCCCCGATCTGGAATGAACGGGGTCTGACGTGTTTGTTGTAAGATCGGGTCGCGGCCGCCTTGTATTGTTTAATCTTCTGGTATGCGCGTTCGCGCTTTTCCTCAATCAGATCCAAGTCAGCGGACCGATTTTCGTTATTCCTATCGAGCTGGTATTGACTGACGCGGGCCGTTTCGTGTAGCAACTCCGATGGGATCACTGCCTCCGACCCGTATACCAGGGAGTAGGGGGTTTGGCCCGTCGCCGTTCTGGGGGTCGTTCGATAAGCCCAGAGGACCCCGTCGAGTTCGTCCTCCCACGCCCCCAGCTTGGCATCGAGACGGGTCTTCAAATTTTGAATGATGATCCGGTTAGTGACTTCGGCTTGGCCATTCGTTTGAGGGTGGCCGACGGTGGTGAACCTGAGGTCGATTTCGATATCCCGACAGTAGCTTTTGGTGTTCTTGCTTCGGAACTGGGGCCTATTGTCACAGATGAGAACCCTTGGGACCCCGAAGCGGCAGATTATACTCTTCCAGAGGAAATTTCTTATCACCGCGTCAGTTATCTTTGGGACTGCTTCGGCTTCGACCCATTTTGAGAAGTACTCAACGGCTACTATGGCGAAGCGTTTTTGACGAGGGGCCAAGGGGAAAAGACCAATAATATCGATCCCCCATTGATCGAAGGGCCATGAGACATCGATCGCGATCATGGTTGCGGGATGTGTGTGTATGAGATTGTCGTGTTTTTGGCACTTGGGGCATTTCATTGAGTGCAGCTTTGCGTCTTGGATTAGGGTCGGCCAGAAATACCCGCTTCTTAAGATTTTGCGAGCTAGGGCTCGACCCCCTGAGTGGTTCCCGCAGTTCCCTTCGTGGATTTCTTCTAACACATCTTTGGCCTGACTCGGGCGGAGACACCTTAGCGGTGGACCTGTGAATGATTTCTTGAACAATCTCCCTTCGCGGTCCAGTAGGTATAGCAGCGAGCGGTATTTCATCCGCCTCGCCTCTAACCGGCTTTGAGGTAGTGTCCCGTCCTTTAGGTAGGAGACCAAACTATCCATCCAACATGGCTCCTCCGGGTCGATCGCCGCGACATCGATCCGACCCGGGTCGATGACCCGACCGGGTGAGACGTGAAATGAGATGGTCCCGTCTCGGGTGCCCTGAAGGCCGTTCGCGAGTTTGGACAATGCGTCCGCTCGGGTGTTTTCTTCACGGGGGACTTGCTCGATCCGAAATTCTTTGAATTTTGAGGCTAACTCTCTAACCATCTTGAGATAATCCGCCATCTATTCTTCCCTTGCTTCATACGTGCCGTTGACCTGACCCGCGACAAGCTGGGAGTCGGTCACGACGGCCAATCGGTCGACCCGATGTTTTGAAGCGAACTTTAGTCCTGCGATGAGTGCCTCGTATTCTGCTTCGTTATTGGTGGCCTTGAAGTCTAGGCGGACGGCAAAATCGAACTGTGTACCATCCGAACTGATTAGTGATATCCCCACCCCTCCCCCCTTGGAGTTCGATGAGCCGTCAACGTACATTGTCCAACTCAAGGGATCGGGGGCGTCCTTTGGGGGCTTCGTGTTCTTTTCGACTAAAAAGTCAGCCAGAACCTGAGCTTGTTGGGCGAGGCGAGGTTGGAAAGTGATGTCATGCTCGCTTAGCTCCACCGCCCATTTCATCATTCGACCCAAGACATCGGGTTTGGACAAGACTTGTCTAAGGGGTTGGTCGGTTAGCACCACAATCGGGTGCGCCTGGAAATAGGGTCGTAATTTTCGAGCCGCGTGTGTCAACGCGAAGACAAACTTTTCGATCTCAAGGTAGTTTCGCTCTGCCCCGTGTAGGATTTTGCTCAGATAATAGATGGGCATGTGTTTTCGATCCCTAATTGCGACGAGGACCGAACTAAAAGTTTCGTTGGAAAGGGAGAGATAGAGGTACAAGGTCTCCCCTTCGTTGGGCTTGGCCAACAACGGTGGAGATGCCAGGTACTCTTTAAGTTGCTCAAAGGCTCTATCACACTCCTCATCCCATTCGAACTTTTTTAGGTTTCGTAATATTTTGAAGAAGGGCAGGTTCCGTTCGGATGATCGGGATATGAACCGATTTAGGGAAATGATCCGGCCGACCAAAGATCGGACTTGGCTTATGCAGTCGGGTCGAGGTATGACCTGGATTGCCTTGATTTTTGCCGGGTTCGCTTCGATCCCCCGCTGGCTAACCATGTAGCCGAGGAACTTTCCCCCTTCGACCTCAAAGGTGCATTTGTCCGGGTTAAGCTTCATACCGTACCCCCTGAGGATTTCAAACACTCGACCCAGGTGGCCGAGATGATCACACGCCTGTTTGCTCTTTACGATCATATCATCCACGTAGACTTCCATTGTTTTACCGATCTCCTCTTTGAACATTTTGTTCACCAATCTTTGGTAGGTCGCCCCCGCATTCTTGAGACCGAACGGCATTACTTTAAAGCAATAGATGCCCTTGACTGTTATAAACGCGGTGTGGGGTCGATCCTCGGGTGCCATGGAGATCTGGTAATATCCCTGGAAGGCATCCATCATGCTCAACATCTCACAACCAGCTGTCGAGTCGACGAGCTGATCGATCCGAGGGAGCGGGTACGGGTCTTTTGGACATGCCTTGTTTAGATCCGTAAAATCGTTACACATTCTCCATTTACCCCCCATCTTCTGTACCAAGACTACGTTACATAGCCAATCGACATATTGGGCCGGGGTCACGTAACCCGCATCGAGCAATTTGTTGACCTCGGCCTCGATGATCTCGTTTCGTTCTTTGCTTTGAGTTCTTAGCTTCTGTTTTATGGGTCTGTGAGTGGGATCGAGACCAAGGCGATGACAGATCACCTTCGGGTCGATCCCCACAAGATCCTTCGCAGTCCATGCAAACACGTCTGCATTCTCTTGGAGGAACTCAATCATCATCATCTCGTGTTGGGGGTTCATGTTGGCCCCGATCTTCGTCGATTTGTTGCTGTCTTTCGGGTCGAGGGGTATGTTTTTCAAAGAATCAGAAGGCTCGATCCGACCTACTGCTTTCCTCTTTTGGGCTACGCGTGATCCCTCGGCGTCTACCTTGGGCGCAGCGAGATCGAGATCCGAGCTCGTGTAAGTCTGGAGATCAAGGCATTCGCCCGTGTCTTTCTCCTTGTCCTTCGGTTCCTTAAGGGTGATCGCATAACATGCCCAGCTGTCCGGGACGTCACACTCCACTTCCCCGACCCCGTTAGGGGTTGGCATTTTCAACTTCTGGTGGTAGGTGGAGATTATGGCTCTGAATTGAATGAGGCCGGGTCGGCCAAAAATCATGTTGTAAGCGAGGGGCATGTTTACCACAACGTACTCGACCTCTTGGGTAACTCGCTGAGGCGATGTTCCCATCGAAGTGAGCAGTTTGATGCGCCCAAGCGGGACAACTTGGGATCCTCCGAAGCCGGATAGAGGCGTTCGGATCGGATCTAATTTCAAGTTATGCAGTTTCATTTTTACAAGCGTAGAGTAAAGGATAATGTTCGTGCTACTTCCATTGTCAACAAGGCATTTGGTTACATTGTAATTAGCCACTCCCAAGGTCACCACCATCGGACAACTAGGCGTTTCACCCTCCCGATGTGGGCCAGAGTGGCTGTCATTTTCGCTAAAGCTAACCTCTTGCCTCTCCCACTCTCTGCTTTGCTCGATCTGGAGGACCTCCTCACGCGGTCCGTTGTATTCTCGAGCCGCCCTTCGGATGTTCTTCTTCCTGGCAGCGTTGGAATCTCCGCCTTTGTGCCCCCCGGAGAACATGTAGATTGTGCCGTTAGTCGGGGGGTTGTCCTCAGCCCTCTCCAGTGGTTGCTTGCCGGTTCTTCTGGGTGGGGATCGGGATCGAGATCGATCCCGGGGCTGATCTTGGCTCCGACCGGCCTTTTCAGTGTAGTGATCAATCTTGCGAACGAAGTCCTTCAGGTGCCCTCCTCGGATGAGTCTTTCGACCCCATTGCTGATGGTATCCGCAATACTTCCCCGATTTCTGGGCTTTGGGGCCTTCCCGGATGGTCTTGGGCTTGTTTAAGAGTTTTTTGTCCATGACCGTGAAGATCTGTTGGACGGTCGTATTGAGGGGGATGTAGTTCCTCCGATCGATTTGGGCCGGCGGATCGATTTTTCCCTTCGATTTTTTCGGCTCGAACCCCTTTCGGGTCGGGGTTGAGATCGACCCGTAGTGATGACTTTCTGGAACGGGCAAAGGAACGGGCCCATGGGCTAACGCCATTTCCTCGACCCGCATGAAACCATGGGCGAGGTCTTGGATTTCTGTCAAGTTCTTGGGTCCGGCCCTGACTATCTCATCCGCCCACAGGCGGTTGCGTAGTGCTCGATGGACGACCGGAAGCAGAGTATCCATCGTCGGGTCCTCGACCCGAACTACTTCCCTTGAGAATCGGATGAAGAAGTCTCTAAGGGATTCCCCCTTTTCCTGTCGGAGGTTGTTGAGGTAAGAAGGAGGTAGTTTTTCCCCTGCCATGGAGGAGAAGTGAGCAAGGAACCGATCAGTAAAATGATTGTAGGTTCGAATGCATCGCGGCGGCAGGCGGATGAACCAGTCCTGCGCCGGGCCCGTTAGAGTGGTAACAAATATCTTGGCCCAAATCTGTTGTGGGTGGGCGTGCAGCAACATCCTGTTTTGAAAAGCGGTAACGTGTTTCTCGGGATCGGTCGTCCCGTTGTAAAGTGGCAATCCCGAGGGGATTCGATCTCCGTCGCAGGTTGTACGGAGAATATCTTCAGAAAACGGGGAGGCCTCCTCTCGGTCGGATCGATAGTGGAGGGGTCGGCGGCCCAATCCCGCGCGCAGATCGACCTGCCTCTGGGAGACCACTGATCCTTGGTCTCCCAGGCGGTCTTGCACTCGTCTGCGGGGCGGATCGACACATCGATCCGGGTCGTTCTCCTTACGGGCGGCAGCGATTCTAGCTGCCTGATCGCGGGCCGATCGAGTGGGTATCCGGGCCCGCAAATCGTCATACTCTTCATGGTCGTCATCGACCGCCCGTTTGCCGCGATTCGCGCGGCTAGGATGTTCCGAGTCCCCATGACCCTCCAAAGGGACCTGTTTGCTCCCTCCCGCGGGTGGCGGAGGAGGTGCAAACCCGGGGACCTGCGCTTGGCCCGCACCCGCTTGTGGAGGGAGGCCCCATATGACCTGGGTGGGTCCGCCGTTGAGCGGCTGGAGGTAGTAGGGTACGGCAGACCCGTAAGTTTGAGCCGCGGGCCCATAAGCGCTGGCTATTACGGGGCTGGGGATAGTAGCGGGACTAGCCCTCGGCAATTCCGGGCGTCTTGGCTCCCGGCCTTCTACTTGGGCCTGTTCGATCTCGACCCGCCACTGGTCAAGAAAGGCGTCAAGGTCAGCCTGTGTAATGGCGACCCTCGGAGCAGCCTCTGGTTGAGGCACGATCGCACTGGCGCTGGGGCCCGCGACTCCGACGACGGGGGGAGCAGTGGGGAGGTGACCAAGCGGCGCGTTGATGTCGTGCCTGCCTTTGGTGACCTCCTCCAAGTCCTCATCCTGTCGGGTCTTCCTAGTGTTCACCATGATTGCAAGGAGAGGAAGTGTTTTACTCAAGATCGAAGTAGAGAGAAGTGTAGTTTCCCACAGACGGCGCCAAACTGATCCGGCTCGAAAATGGTTTAGCTGAGTTGGAGGTCTAGCTGGCACTCTCGGGTCAATCAGTCAAGAATTTGTAAGGTGGGCTCTTTAATCGATCTGAAAACACTTGAAACAAACGTGAGCTCAAAGGCCAAATTGGGGACTTGGGGTTGGACCCAAGTTTGGCACTCCGACGCTCAAGTCAGTGGGAGATTCTTAGAGAGAGAAATAAATGCTAGGGAAGCGAAATAAATGCTCTTGAATGCTTACCAACTACTGTTCAAGACTTGGATATTTATAGTCAGGAGCAATTAACACAGTAGTGCGTGTACTGCGACTATGCATTAAATGCTCTGCAATCGATCGGTTCGTTTGTCGGACGCCTGAGCGGGTGCCTTGGGATCGAGTGTACTTTGTTTCCCTTTCGGGCGTAGACACGTACCGGAAGCATTAAATGCACTGTAGCGCGTCAAGTCGTGGTGAATAGGGGAGTTACACGTGTCCCGACAAGGATGCTTTATGGCATTCTGTTGCCAGGTGACGTAGGATCTCGATCCGCGAGATCGAGATTGAGCTAATCTTGATGAAAGATGTCCGTGATGGGGAACCCGTGCGTGGGATCGAGTTCGGCCCCGACCCTTGTGCGGGATAAGGACGTTTCATACGTAGCTCCCGTACGGGAATAAGGACGGGATCAAGTGTGATCCGTTACGGCAAACGGGGTCGAAGCCGGTCCCTTGAGGCAAAGGGACCGGATCGATCCGATGGGAGGAGAACGGATCGAATCGATCCGACTGGAGGTAAAGGGATCGATCGACCCCTTGGCGCAAGGGATCGGATCGATCCGCTTGGCATGAAGGGATCGGAATGACCCCTTGGCGCAAGGGATCGGATCGACCCGCTTGGCATGAAGGGATCGGATTGACCCTTTGGCGCAAGGGATCGGATCGATCCGTTTGGCATGGGGTCGGGTTCGATCCCCTTGGTCCTTAGGGACCGAAATTGATCGGTCCGGCTTCGATCCTTTGGGTTCGTGAGGCCTAAGGACCTGGGCCCGCTTGAGGTGGCGAGATGCCCACGTGGCTTCCTCTAGGGCGTGCCACGTGGCTCGGCCATTTTATGCAATATCATAATTAATAGTTATAATATTTAAATATTTCTTATATATATAACATTGCATTTATTTAAAATATTAATGTTGGGTTTAGTTAAAATTGAAAATAACTGAAAATTTTTATATATTTTATTCAATAATAAAAACCCAAATTTGATATGGACTTATGACCGAAATTAATAATTAATAGCCGATTTAGTTGGGCCACTAATTAATTAATTTATCTCCGAATTTTCGGTGTCAACAGATGCCCCCACTTCAAGGCTCGGAATGAGCGTAGAACTTTCGCGAGGCCGGGCTTGAAGTACTCCACCATTTCTTTGAATTTTTGGTGTCGGGGCCGTTTTAATTTGAAATATGTTGACCGCCCAAATGAACTTGAATTGGCCCAAGACACAAATAACCCAACAATTTTTTGATTGGGCTTCAAATGAGCCTAATTGGAAACAGTCATTTCTCAATTTGATGCAATCTTCACGTGGTCCCTTCATTCAATTGTTGGACCAAGTATGATGTTTGTTGGATGATGATGATGATTGTCGGTAGGGCTGTCAATGGGGCGGATTTTAATCCGAATTCGATCCGAATCCGATCCGAATTTTATCATATTCGTCCGATAAAAAAGTCCGATGGATCATATCCGATTATAAATATTCGTTATCCGAAATAAATGGATCGGATACGGAATTAAGGAATCCGATCCGTTAAAGATCCGAATCCGATTTTTTTTTATAATAGTTTATTAAATTAATTATTTTATTAGTAAAGAATATTAAATAGAATAATTAAAATTAAAAATTTCACATATGTTCACTATAAATAATAATAAAATTTAAATTATTTATTCTAAAAAATATGTTTTTCTTTATTAAAAATCTTAAATTAACCTATTTTATATGCATATACACAAAACCATTAAAGAATTCATCAAGTAATAATTATTTGTTAAATATTATATATTTATATTTATATTTTATTTATTTTTTTCTTTATAAAAAAATTTATATTTTATTGTTAATCGGGTCGGATCTTTTATCGGATCTGATCCGACCCGTTAACATACGGACTTGGTATAAATGAATCCGAATCCTATAGGATTCGGATTCGGATCCGGTTATTGGATCTTCTTGTCGGATTCGGATCCGGAATTTCCTGATCCGATCCGAATCCGACCCGTTGACAGCCCTAGTCGGGCCACCATAGAAATCAATTGGCCTATCCCAGGTGAAGTCCATCTTTTGTCATTAATTTATCTTTTTGATTGGGCTGCCAAATAAGCCCAAGGAAACAATTGCCGTCAATTAATTTTTTTTGTTTTTCCTTCATCTTTAGCAACAAATTGGGTTTCCAAAATTTGCCCAAATAAACCATCTTTATTCTTTAGGCTTTCTCAGCGGACGAACCTGGCAACAACAATTCAACAAACAATTTCGTGCAATCAAGGCAGCAAACAAGACTCATATCAGCGACAAAATTGGGGCGGCCGATTACTCAATTTCTTCCCCGATTCTTGCTGGGTCGAGAGTTTTTCCATTTTTTTTAAAAAAAATCATTTACCAAGAGCTGTAGGAAACCGCAAGCTCGGCCTTGATTCTCGGCAATCTCTGATTTCTTGCACATTAATTCTCAGAAAATCAGAATGGGTAACCTCATTCACTCAACCAGTTATGCAGCTGATGAGGCTCAGAAACGCACTCGAATCAGAACCGTCCACGTGTCGCCAACCGACTGACTTGAAGACTTCACGCTCGCATTGATGGGCTCGTGAGCCAATCCAGCCCACTCACTTGCCAACTAAGTCAGGCCATTGGGCCTCGGGTAATTGGTCAGATAAAGGGCCAGAGCCGACCGGCTTAGCGCTCGCATCTTGGTCCTCCGGTTTACCCTTCTCAGGGAAGCACCCACGCGGGGACCTCATTCCTGATGCTCGGGGTTTTGACGCTCAATGGTCATCGGCCGCGGAGGATCCATCCGTGCACTCTTCGAGCGTCATCACGCTCGTAAGTGATCCCACCTCCCCGGCGAGGGACCCAAACCTTAGTAAGGATGACTTCGGGCCCTCCTCTCACGTGACCCTCGCCAACAACCTCTGACATAAAAGTACTGCGCACAGTGCACCTGGCGCGCCGTCTCCTTTTCAGAGACGTCACTCTCACACCTTCACAGGCTGCCACGCGTTAGGACAACACAGGTTTGGGACCACATGGTCAATTTACCCATTTACCCCCATCCCTAACATATAAATAAGGGGAAATCCATGCATTCTTCCCCAACTCCTCTTCGGCATACAAAAAGCACCTCCGATTCTGGGCATTTTCCACCAATCTTCTCAGGGCTTCTCCTTCACCACAGTAACACTACCTTTGTAGTCTGCACTCTTGGTGTTATCCTAGCTGGAAGAACCCACGCTTAAAAGGAAACCCAGATCCTGAGGCCCTCACGCCTGTGATGGTCTTCCCTTTCACAAACAAATATTAAAGTGATTGTTGCATTTAGGAAACTCGCATTCCTGCACCATCATTTTTGGCGCCGTCTGTGGGAAGCCATCACCACCATCTTTGGTATTACCAGTTTCTTCCTTCAAAAGCTAGTTGAAGAGTGACACCCGAGTCTGTAATCATGGTAACTGTGACGAGATCTGGAGCAATCAGAGAAAAGAGCGCTTTTCCCCCCGTCAACGGGGAGGACGCGGAAGGCAACATCCCCGCCGGAGGAGCAAACCCCCCAGCCGCCGGAAATGGGGACGAGAACACAGAGCCAGCGGGGACAACTCTCCCACCAGGTGGTAACGTTGCGGGCGGACCCAGCTCCGTTGCTCCACCTGCAGCTCATACCGCCCCCGCTTCCAATCCTTACTCAGGGGTGTATCCCATGGCCATTCCCCCTCCGGGATACCCGTTTGTGCAGCCTGGAGTGATGCCTGGGATGATGCCGGTGATCCAACCTTACCAGGTGGGGACTCTGAATCTCCCCACGTCATTACCAAGGGAAATACAGGGGGTGGAGATGCCCCAAGTTACCAGCCAGCAACTTCAGGCGCTATATGCGCAGTGCGAAAGCCAGGCCGTTCAGAACGCCTGGGAGGATTTCATGGCAGCATATTTCCCCTCGCAGGCTAGCGCTCGTCTGGCCCCGCCTCTTGGCGGGCTCCCGGCGCATCCCTTGACGATGGCCCAAAATGCGCTAAGGGCACAACAACCTCCCCCACCGCCAAACCAAGGAAATGAAGCCCCACAGAGGGTCCAGCAAGTACGACCAGCTGTAGGAGAAGAAAGGGCCCCTCGAAATGAGGCGGCCGGAGATAATGAAGAAATCCAGTCGAGGGCCACAGGCAGGCCAAACCGCAGAAATGTTGGTGACCCTCAGCTGGCCGCGGTCCAAGATCAAATCAGAGGGCTCCAGAATGTGGTAGAGCAGCTCTCTCGAGCAAGGTCTCAAGTCCCCCGTGATGGGGACGAGAGGTCCAAGGCCAGAGACGCTCGTCGACCACGCAGCCCAATGTCCCGCCGAAGGAGAGAAGCCAGCTATGAAGATCCCGACGAACGAGACTACAGGATCATGGCGGGTGATTCCCCCCTCGTCGAGGAGGTTCTAATGACTCGCGCAGGGAAGGGTAAAATTCCCTCGTCAATCAACAGATATGATGGAACTACGGACCCAGCCGAGCATCTGGACCATTTTGTGCACCTAATGCACCTTTATGACCATCCGGACAACTACTGGGCCAAGGTGTTTGTTACTTCCCTCACAGGAATGGCCCAAGAGTGGTACAAAAAGCTCCCCCCGCGCTCGATCCGAGGATACTATGACCTGACGGATGCCTTTGTCAGCCACTTCAATTCACTGAAAGCACCGGCCCCGGCTGCGACCGCTCTTTATAGCCTGGTCCAAGGGCCGAGCGAGACTCTCAGGTCCTTCATGGGGAGGTTCAATAAGGAAATCTTGTTGGTAGAAAAGCCCTCGATGGACTTTTTGAGGCACGTTCTGTTTGGGGCCATCAACATGAAGCATTACGTCAGCAAGGAGTTTGTGGAAGAAGTAGCCAAGAAGAAGCCGCGCTCGTTGATGGAAATTAGGGAAATTGCCGATTCTTTCTTTACCCTCGAGGATATGTATATAGCGAGGGATCAGAAGATGGCCAATGCCCCTCGCCCCAACAGAACCCACGAGGACAAAGCGGATCCCCACCGGAGTCATCGCCGCAGCCCGATATCCGCTCGTCGACGTTCATCTCCTCCGCGGAGGCTCGAGCGTGTCCCCCTCAACCGCCCAATTGCCGAAGTTTATTCCCTGGCGGACCAGAAGCTGTTTAAGAGACCGCCCAAGCTGAGAGAAACCGAGGCTCAGAAGCGCTCGGGGAAATACTGCGCTTTCCATAAGCAGAAGGGGCATGATACTAATGAGTGCCGCCACCTGGAGAAGGAAATTCAGCGGTTGATTGCCGGGGGGCACCTCAAAGAGTTTGTGAAAGTACTAGAAGGGTACGATGAACATTGAGCGGAACGAGCGCTCGGGAGGAGAAGAAGCCGCTCACGCTCCCGAAGTCCTCGCCGCCAGCACCCTGAGGGCAACGAGCGTAACAAAGGGAAAGGGGTGGATATGGAAAATCAGCCCTTTGCGGTCATTCACATGATCGCGGGAGGGCCCTCAGGAGGCGACTCCAATGCTTCTCGCCGACGCCATGTATGGAGCTATAACCAGACAACGTCACTCCCTCGCCCAGTGCTCTCCGTGGACGGCTCATCGTGCTCGAAGGAGGATGATGTCATAGGGTTTACGGAGAAAGATCTTGAACATATTGTAACACCCCATGGGATGGGAAAAACCTCTGACTGTCCCATGGTGGTTAGTTTAGACGTTCATAACCACACTGTAAAGAGGGTTTTATTTGATAGTGGAAGCTCTGTGAACGTTCTCCCGTACTCAACATTTCAACAAATGAACATAACAAACATCCCCCTCGAACCTCTCAAAACTGCCCTCGTAGGGTTTGGAGGTTCCGAGATCGTCCCTCGCGGACAGATTCGCTTGGCCACCTCCTTTGGTCGCGCCCCACAGCGAAAAACATTGAGCGTCCTCTACACCGTCGTTGAAGTGAATCTTCCTTACAATATCATCATTGGGCGCCCAGCCCTCGTGGATTTCAAGGCCGTAATTTCCACCTATCATCAAAAGGTCAAGTTTCCAACCCCCGAGGGTACCGGAGAAATTCTGTGTAACGTCAAAGAAGCTTGGGAGTGTTACATACTTTCACTTCGCAGCCACAAGCCCAAGCAGTGCGCTCAACCCGGGTCTACTAAGAAGTCCGTGGACTTCCCTGAATTAAACGAAGATGGCCCCGAGCGCAAGAGAGCAAAGCTGTACCGAAAGAAGAATAAAAAGAGGACCCCTGGAGATGTTCAGTGTTCAGAGGATAGGCCACCGGGGGCCGTCGAGGGCTCATCTTCAGAAAGCGAGCGTGACGAGCCCAAGAGTACGCTCACCGGGAAAAAACGAGCGCTAGAGGCGCCAAGGCCGGAGGTTCGGATTGAGCCCACTGAGGAATTTTTGACCGTTGAATTGGAGCCTGGGAACCCGGATAAAACCACCCAGATTGGCTCGGGTCTGGATGGGCCCTCGCAAGTTTTGATGATCGACTTCCTGCGGGAGAACCTAGACATTTTTGCGTGGAAAGCTTCTGATCTCACCGGAATAGATCCGAGCGTCATTGTCCACAGACTGAACGTGGATCCAACCTTCATACCCATCAAACAGAAGAAGAGGGACGTTCATGGCTTTAGGAAACGGGTTATCGAAGAGGAGGTTGGTAAGTTGCTTGATGCTCAGTACATCGAGGAAATCTTGTACCCAGAGTGGCTGTGCAATGTGGTGCTCGTCCCAAAGAGCGCCAATAAGTGGCGTATGTGCAACGACTTCACGGACCTCAACAAAGCGTGCCCCAAAGACCATTACCCCCTACCGAGAATCGATCAGTTGGTGGATTCTACAGCCGGGTGTGAACTCATGAGTATGATGGACGCCTTTCAGGGATATTATCAAATCTTTATGGCGCCCGAAGATCGCCCCAAAACTTCGTTTATTGTGCATTTGGGTGTTTACTGTTTCAAAGTCATGCCGTTTGGGCTCAAAAACGCGGGAGCAACTTATCAGCGCCTCGTCAATAGAATGTTCGAGAGTGAAATTGGAAAATCTATGGAGGTATATGTAGACGACATGATAGTGAAAAGTGAGCGCCAACGCTCCCATCTGGAGGATCTCAAGCAGACTTTCGACATCCTTCGTCGCTACGGAATGAAGTTGAACCCATCAAAATGCACCTTTGGCGTTCGAGGCGGTAAATTCCTGGGATACATGGTCAGCCAACGTGGCATAGAGGCAAACCCCGAGAAGATTAGAGCAATCCTGGACATACCCTCCCCTCGCAATCTGAGAGAGGTCCAGGTGCTCGTGGGAAAGATCATTTCACTAAATAGGTTCATCTCCCGTTCAGCGGACAGGAATCTGCCCTTCTTCAAAATTTTGCGCAACGCTCGCAACTTTACCTGGAACGAGGATTGCGAAAAGGCCCTGCAGAACATGAAACAATATCTGTCGAGCGCGCCTTTGCTGACCAAGCCAATCCCGGGCGAAAATTTGTTTATCTATCTGTCCGTTTCTCTGGAGGCCACGAGCGCTGTCCTCGTAGCAATCCGCGAGCGTAAGCATATGCCAGTGTATTACCTGAGCAAGACTCTACGGGGAGCAGAGAAAAGGTACATGGAAATTGAGAAATTCGCCTTTGCGCTCGTTAACGCATCCCGAAGGCTGAGGCCATATTTTCAGGCTCACTCTATCACAGTGCTTACAGATCAACCACTCAAACAAGTGCTATCTAAGCCGGATGTTTCGGGAAGGTTAATTAAATGGGCAATTGAGCTTAGTCAGTTTGATATCTCCTTCGAGCCCCGTACAGCCATACAGGCTCAGGCAGTGGCCGATTTGTTGGTTGAACGTTTCAATCTGGGGACTGTGCCATTGGCGGACGAGGGTTTATGGCTTTTGCATACGGATGGCTCCTCGACCTCACATGGGGGAGGAGCCGGGGTGACCCTCAGGGATCCCCTTGGGGCGGAAGTCGACTACGCAATCAAGCTGGCGTTTCAAGTCACCAATAACGAAGCTGAGTATGAGGCCCTCATCCAAGGGCTCAGGATTGCGCTCCAAAATGGAGCCACTCGTGTCACAGCATACGTTGATTCGCAGTTGATCGCAAGTCAAATCGATGGCAGTTATGAGGCTCGAGAAGCCACCATGGCACAGTACCTATCGAGCGCCAAGGAAGAGATAGCCAAGTTCAAGGAATTCCATCTTTTGCAAATTCCGAGGGCAGAAAACGAACGCGCTGACGCTCTTTCAAAGTTTACGTCCGCCCAGGATGGCCATAGTGAGCGCTCTGTTACATTCCTGAGAACGGAGGAGCCACTGATAAGTAGGGGCGAACCTTCAAAAGAAGTGCACATGATTGACCCCTCCGAGCCTTGTTGGCTTGATGAAATTGTCAGATTCCTCTAGGACGGAACCTGTCCGAGCGACAAAGTTGAGGCTCGGAAGATCAAAGCAAAGCTCCTCGCTTTACATTGGATGCCGAGGGTCGATTATTCAAGCGATCCTTCCTAGGACCGCCGTTGAGATGTTTGAGACCCTCGCAGGCTAAAGAAGTTTTAGAGCACGTACACAGTGGAAGTTGTGGAAACCACTCAGGCGGACGAATCTTGGCAAAGAAAATCTTAAGGAGTGGGTTTTATTGGCCCTCGGTATTGCAGGATGCCGTTAAATATTCCAAGAAATGTCCCAAGTGCCAGTTCCACTCCAACACTCCCCAGTTGCCGGCAGCTCAAATGATTCCTATTGATGTTTCCTGGCCTTTTGATCAATGGGGCATTGATATCGTGGAACCTCTCCCAATGGCGGTCGGGCAAAAGAAGTTCGTAATACTTGCTGTGGATTATTTCACCAAGTGGGCTGAGGCAGAAGCGGTCGCTAAGATAACGTTCAAAGTTGTGAGGGATTTCATTTGGAAAAATATCATCTGCAGATACGGCATCCCGAGGGTGCTAATCTCGGATAACGGTTCCCAGTTTATTGTTGCGGACACGCGGGATTGGTGCTATGAATTAGGGATCGAACAACGATTCACTTCCGTGGGTCATCCTCAAGCTAATGGTCAAGCTGAAGTGACCAACCGAACCATACTCCAGCATCTGAAAACGATGCTCGAGAGTAAGAAGAGAGAATGGGCTGAGGAACTTCAGGGAGCCCTGTGGGCGTATCGTACTACTCCGCGAGCGGCAACGGGGGAAACCCCTTATTCCCTCGTGTACGGCTCCGAGGCCATGATACCTGCGGAAATTGCTCAAGAATCCGCACGCGTTGCCTATTTCGAGCCTGCTGCCAACGAGGCCAATCGGGCGCTTGAATTAGATCTGCTGGATGAGAAGAGGAATGCTGCTTGGGCGCGTATTCACAAATACAAAGCAACCGTTGCTCGCCAGTACAATAAACGTGTTAAGGAAAGGACTTTCCAGCTAGGGGACTTGGTCCTCAAAAAAGTTGAAGTCTCCAAACATGTGGGTAAGTTGGACCCCAATTGGGAGGGCCCCTTCAAAGTTATCCAGGTACGAGCAAACAATACCTACCTATTGGAAACTCTGCAAGGCGAGCGACTCCCGAGACCGTGGAACGCATGCAACCTTAGACTGTTCTACGTACAAATATCTACCTAGGTATTCGCCCGCTCGCGGCACTTTGTACTTCCCTTTGACAGAGGGAACGACTGTAATCATTTCAAAGCATTCTAAGCATAATGGTAAGTATGTTGTATGTTGTTATATCATTCAAACTGCCTTTTCATTTGGTTAATAATCTGGTTGGTAAAAAAAGCTTACTCCGTGTCGAGCGTACTCCACGTTGAAAGGCTTAATTAAAACCCGGATTGATTTCAAAATCGACGCTACATATGCGGAAAAAATGCTATACATTGAACAATCTAACGCTCACAAGCGTGTAAACCCTAATAATGAGCGTGTTGAAGGGTGGGATGCTAAACGCTTAATTTAAGCCAACTGAGTGCTCATCACACTAGTTCGCGCTCATAAACCCCCTGTGACCCTCATCTACTTGGGTAAGAGTACGCCCGTAAATAGTGGATGCCACTAACACTACGGCTGCGCTCGTTTTAATCCCTGCTTAGCAAATACTACAGGTAATTTCTGAGTGCGATCTATTTTCTGGAATGAACAAGATAAAGATGCATGCCAAATGTCTAAGGCCAATACTTAGCTAAATCCTTAGGGATTCCCTAAGTTCAAATTCGAGCCTCATTGAGAGTACTAGGATTCCAGACATAGGCCAATTCTGGGCTAAAGTTTTTCTAAATCTAGGTTCGAAACTTCATTTCGAACGTGGCCAGGGAACCCTCCTAAGGGTCCCCCTCGCGCCTGTATGCCCTCGAAGGTTTTCTAAGTCCGGATTCAAAGTTCATTCCTACTATGGCCAGGGAACCCTCCCAAGGGTCACCCTCGCGCCTATATTTGCAAGCATGTCATTTGCCTAAACATCGAAGACTTCTAAGCTTAACATGCCTGACGACGAGCGTCAAGGGACCATCGAAGAAAACCCATCAGCGTATACGCTTATCGCAAACATTCAAACGAAGGATATTAATATAGGGAAGGCAAGCATAACAAAGCAACATCAATCACCGCCCAAGAGCAAGAAAGAAAACATCCATACATTCAGACAAAAGGAAAAGAGTTCAAATTTATGGAAAAACAACTTAGAAGAGCCCAGGGTGTTCAACACACAATTGAAAAATTAATTACAGCCATAAATTGTTCATAAATTTGGAAAGAAACTTAAACCGTTGAAGAAGAAGAGCGGCAGAGGAGATAGGCGTCACTGGGCTTGGTTTTCAGGCTCGGGAGGAGCGGTCGCGATAGGAACGGGGGCCAGCACGTTGGCATCAGAAGTTTGAGCCTCACCTGGTTCCTCGGCATCTGCTGCATCCATGACAGTACCCTCGTCCTCGATTTGAATGGGACCAGGGCCAATAGTATTAGCAGCGATGAACTCCCGTTGGAGTGTTTCCACCAGTTCCTGGTACTCGGGCTCCGCCAAGCCTTCATTAGGATCCTCATCCTGGAGCACTGGCTCGCAGTTTTCGCCGAGATCCATCCGTAATCGAGCGTCAGTCCGAGCACTATCAGGGGCCAAACCCAGATGCACCATTTGTCTGATGGCTTTCCGGAAGAAGCGCCGTGCGTTGTCAAAGCAGTGCATGTTGGCCGCAAATACAAAGGCTTTGGAACGCACGAACTTCATCACCGCGTCCCAAGAAATCCTTGCTTCCAAGCCCTGAACTTTGCCCTGCAAATCGGCGAGGGACTTGTTAACTGCCTCGTTCTGGCGAGTGCTCTCCGCCAGCTGCTCGCCCAGCTCCCCGTTTTGCACCCTCAACTGGTCACGTTCCTCCTTCACCTCTCTGTGGCGCTCATTAAGAGTAAGATAAGCCTCCTCCGTCTTCCGAAGGCTCTCCCTCAGTTGGGCCATATCACGGTCGGCAGCGGACATTTGGGCGTGGAGGTTGTTGTAATCCTCCTGCAGTTGAACAGGGTCCGAGATGCGCAACAGTTTCTTGTATTTGGCCTTGTGCTCTGAGTAGGCCTGCGCTCGCCCTTGCAAATTCTTCAACCTAGGGATTACCTCCTGGAAAACCAGACACAAAGATTAGCGCTCGAATGCAAACACTGGAAGTTAAGAACCTTCAAAGGATATTAAGGACTTACCGTCAGAAGAGCATGACAGGCATCGTCAGCGACGCGAGCGGCATCATACTGGTTCAACTTGTCATGATCGCCGGAAAACTGGAGTTTCCCGACGATATCAGAAATGATGTTCACGGAGTAGGCGCTCTTTTTCAAAAGCACCGGACCCTCGGTCCGTTGGCGCTTATAGCGGGAGTCGCCTTTACATCCTATCTTCCAGAAATCTTCGTCCTCTGATGAAGAGGTGTCGCTACCCTCGCCTCTGTGCCCTACCACCACCTCCTTCCCCTTGCCCGAAATGGGAATTGAGTCCGGGAGCCTCTTTCTCTTTCCCTGGCGGTCGGCCCGAAGGATTTCATGAATGCGGACGGGCTCGCCAGAACGGTTCCGTGAGCCGCTCGAGCTCAAGGAAATGGGACCCTGGGGGGCCGCCGGCGGTAGGGTGGCCCCACGGACGCCGTCTACCGTCAAATCTTCAATGTGGCCCCGGGGGGCCTCGTTCGCGGCACCACCACGGGCGCCATTGTGTCCCCGACCGGCTGCTAGCCTGGCTCCTCTCCCCCTCGGAGCGTTGGGCGGTCGGTTTTGTTGTTGTTGTGAGGGCTGGGGGTCAGCAGAAGGCCCCTGAGCGCCCAGCATACGGGAAAGAGCTTCAGCATTCATCCCGCGAGATAGTATTTGAACACCTGCAAAATAAAGGGGAAACGAGCGTCAGAAATTGGTTATTGGAGTTGCATATACGAAAATCACAGCAATCACACCAAGTTAGGAAGTTATTCTAGGAGTCAGAGCAGTTAGTTCCTAGGATCTAACCATCGAGGGTCATGATGTCAGCTGGAGGGTTGAGAATCATATCAGGGGGGCAAGACAGGCCATAACGAAACAATATCCCCTCGTTCTTCACCAGATTTTCAGCCTTAATCCATTTTCTCTCACTCCTCATCACGAAGGCTAATCCTTGAGCCCAATCCTCAAAAGCCTTATTCCTGGTTCTCTCCCTAACCAGAGGACGATCGCCGTGAATCATCCACTGACGGTGAACCCCAAAAATTCCCCCAGGTGCCCCCACGAAGAAATACTTCTCCTTCCAGTGCTCGCCGTAAGAAGTGGACGGAGAGTCTATCATTTTAAAACCTGATTTGGCCTGGGCGTAATAAAACCCATCCGTAGGCGACGAGCGTGGCGAGCGGGCAACTTGTACCAAACTGTCAAAGTTGACAATCGAGGGAGCATGGCCTAGCGCTTTCATCATTATTATGAAGGTGTTGATTAGAGCTATGCCGTTGGGCAGAATCTGTGAAGGGCAAAGCGCTAGATGATGATAGATGGTAGCGGCGGAGTGAGCGATAGGGAACCTTAATCCCCCAGCCAAGACTGCATCCCAATAGACCGTCATCATTCCCAGTGGTGGTTGATTGGCCCTCTCTCCCTCCTCAGGAAGGCGCATGGGAAATACTGCTTCATCCCAGTAAGCCTTCGCCCTCAGATCCTCCAAATCTTCGAGCGTCAGAATACTCTCAATCTCAGCCGGAGACCTGTCAGTTTGATGGCGGTTATCCTGCCTCACCCGGGTGGCAGGCTCCTTTCCCCTTCTATGGCGCCTTCTGGAAGGTTCCGCCTCAAATGGGCGCCCGGATGGCCCTGCTTCACCCTCGGGAGCCATCACAGCCACCGTGATCCTATGATCTTGGGGACGCACGGCACTGTTCAGTACTGGGAATACCCTCTCCCCCTGTCTTTGCATCTCCATCACATTATGTATCTCCTCGAAGAGGTCATCCAACCCCCCAGGGGCACGCTCGTTCATCCCTTGAACGGCGGCTTCCACCTCTTCTTCCCCAGCATTTGCCGGAGCCCGCGCCACCGGAATAGCCACAGGAACCCCCTCACCTGGCGGCGCACTGGCCAAGGGAACCGCTGTAGGAACATTGTCATGAGGGGAAGAGCTCCCCACGGACATCTCCTCAATCTCCCTTACGTATTCGTCAGCAGGATGTCCGGCCATGTTTGCTTTATGATTTTTGAAGATGGGATTTCTAGCAAAAAACTCAAAGAGGGCAAGAAATTTCTGGAACAATTTCAAGGGCAGGAACGGGCTCTTCACTCAAGGTTTTCACTCACTTAACCAAAACCTAGGGTTAGCACGAAGAAGATAAGAACAATGTTAGGGAATTTTACCTAAAAAGTTTGAAGAACGGAGACTCGCCGGAATCGCTAAGAGTTGCAGGGATTTCTTGTTGCGTATGTGCTTGGAGAAGACGAAGTGCGTGAAAGAGATCCTAGAGTACTGTGAATCCCTATTTATAGGGGATGACTTACACTGACTAGGGTTGGGATTTCAAATTGTAATCATTTCCCGCCTAGGAAATCCCCCCACTTTTGGTAACCGCCTCACGTCTCCCGGAGTGCACGCGCCCACGTTCCCACTCAGCATTAAATGCGGATATGACTTCAATTAATGCTGTGTCAGACTATGCCCGTTACAGAAGGCCAGAGGTCACTTCTCTAGCAGCAGGCTTGACCCTCGGATATTCAAAATTCAGGGCTCCTTCTTTATAAATTCTACAGTACGCTTGGAGCGATACTACAGAATTTGGGGGGCAAAATGATGAGGCTCAGAAACGCACTCGAATCAGAACCGTCCACGTGTCGCCAACCGACTGACTTGAAGACTTCACGCTCGCATTGATGGGCTCGTGAGCCAATCCAGCCCACTCACTTGCCAACTAAGTCAGGCCATTGGGCCTCGGGTAATTGGTCAGATAAAGGGCCAGAGCCGACCGGCTTAGCGCTCGCATCTTGGTCCTCCGGTTTACCCTTCTCAGGGAAGCACCCACGCGGGGACCTCATTCCTGATGCTCGGGGTTTTGACGCTCAATGGTCATCGGCCGCGGAGGATCCATCCGTGCACTCTTCGAGCGTCATCACGCTCGTAAGTGATCCCACCTCCCCGGCGAGGGACCCAAACCTTAGTAAGGATGACTTCGGGCCCTCCTCTCACGTGACCCTCGCCAACAACCTCTGACATAAAAGTACTGCGCACAGTGCACCTGGCGCGCCGTCTCCTTTTCAGAGACGTCACTCTCACACCTTCACAGGCTGCCACGCGTTAGGGCAACACAGGTTTGGGACCACATGGTCAATTTACCCATTTACCCCCATCCCTAACATATAAATAAGGGGAAATCCATGCATTCTTCCCCAACTCCTCTTCGGCATACAAAAAGCACCTCCGATTCTGGGCATTTTCCACCAATCTTCTCAGGGCTTCTCCTTCACCACAGTAACACTACCTTTGTAGTCTGCACTCTTGGTGTTATCCTAGTTGGAAGAACCCACGCTTAAAAGGAAACCCAGATCCTGAGGCCCTCACGCCTGTGATGGTCTTCCCTTTCACAAACAAATATTAAAGTGATTGTTGCATTTAGGAAACTCGCATTCCTGCACCATCAGCAGCATCTTACGAATTTAAGCACATATCTATACTATTATATATTTGAAAACGACGTTTGACTTTTTATTGTGTATTTCGATGATGTGGAATTTTGTGGTTTTTTTTTAGAATTTTAATTAAATAGAAAAAATGTAGTTGGTTTATCTTTATTTTATGTATTATTTATTTTAAAACAAATAGTAACTAATGATAATAATTATCTTTGACAAGATTTATAATATACTTTCTATGTATGAATTTCTGTTTTTATACATATTTTTATCAATTAAATAAATGTCATTATTAATGAGCTTTAAATTAAGAAAGAATGAAATGATAATTTTTCTATATCACGATTTTCACCCCATAATTAGGGTGATATTTAATGCTATCATTAATTAGGTTTAAAAAGATAGATAAAGATAAATTAAAATTAAAATTTTTATTTTGTATATTATTTTATTATGAAAATAAATATTACTAAAGAAAATAAATTATTTTCAGCAATATACATAATATATTTTTCATATATGAATTTCTTTTGAAATTATACATATCTATATTATTATATATAGCACGACGATATTTGCACGTAATTGTACTATTTTGACTCAATATTATTTTGTGTTTTTCCTAAAATATTTTATTAAAAAAATAATTTCTAATTGGTTGTTGGATCAATATATTTCAATTATTATTAAACACAATTCTTATTATAGGTAATTCATTAATTATTCCATTAATCAACACTAAATATATGTTATTAGTAATCAAATCTCCTACAAATGAGCTAACGGAATTGAATTACCTAATATAGCCACCACTCCCTCATAATCCATGACATTTGAAATTTATTTATTGGTGAATTTTAATAATTCCAAATTATTTTTAATTAAAAATATAATTAGAATGATTTCAGTTGTTTTTTCTTTTTGGTATTTTTTAACTAACTCACAGAGATCTCAAGAATCAATTCTCTATTTGTATGCAATTATAAACGTATTTAATGGATATTATTTACTATTTCCTTATTTCTTTCAATATACCATATCATTCAAATTTGGTCATGCTTATATAATCAATATCTCCATCTCCTGACTCCGCTCTTAAAATGCATTCATTCAGATTTATTTCTATCATTCATTTTTTTCTCATTTCCAATTCATCTAAGATGTTTTAAATTGTAGAGATTTGAACGCAATTTCATAATATTGATTGGGGGTTCAGTTAATGTATAGTGTTCATAATCTTTCTGTTTCTTCCTTTGATGTTGTCTAAGGTTTATGATTTTTTTTTCTTTGTATTTTCATGAATGGTATAATATGTAAAGATGAAGTTAAAAATAAGAGAGTTTCTTGAATTTCTTTTTATTTGAAATTTTTTACTTTTCATCGCCCTTTGTTCAATGATTACATTTAATTTTTCCGTTAGAAAGAATGTGAATATATACTATATGTTGCATATTTATATATAAATTTTTATTATTATTGTTTATTGATTAGTATTTTAGTTTCATGCATCCGAAGATACCTCTACTTTTACTAATTTGAGTGTTTTTGAATTATAATTTTTTTTGGTTTCTTCATATTATTGTGTATATCTTTAATTTTTAGATTCGTTATTTGTTGATGTGATGTATATTTTTTTAAGTATTAATTTAAATTTGTTATATTGAATATTGGGGGTTCAGTTAATGTATAGTGGTCATAATCTTTGCTTCTTCCTTTGATGTTGTCAAAGGTTCATGATTTTTTTTCTTTGTATTTTCATGAATGGTATAATATGTAAAGATGAAGTTAAAAATAAGAGAGTTTCTTGGATTTCTTTTTAATTGAAATTTTTTACTTTTCATCGGCCTTTGTTAAATGATTACATTTAATTTTTCTGTTAGGAAGAATGTGAATATTGATGGGTTCAGAAACGTATGGGTCTGAATCCGATCACTTTACGATTTGTAATAGTGGAGGAAACCACCGGAGCTTCGCCGGAAAAGAGGAGGTGGGTTCTACCTGTTGGGACAAGCACAAAAGTCAGAAGGCCAAGCTGGGGGAACTGGGGGTGATACCCAGTTTGGCTCTCCGACGCTCAAGTCAGTTCAAGGAAGAATGTAAGTTCAGTCACAGTTTCAGTGATGAAGAAGAGCTTACCAATGTAGAAGATGACTTTAGCTATTTATAGTTGAGGGTCAAGGGCCCTTTGGTCTTTTGCCTCAAGTGGTCCTGGCCGAATGTTGCCCTAACACGTGGCGGCGTAAGAGAGAAACCTAGGAGGAATCTTCTGTAAAAGCGGCCAAAAGTTGGTGCTGGCAACAGTGGCAGGTGCGCGGGCATGTACGTTGTGTCAGAGAGCCATTTGGGTGGTTGGTAACGAGGGCTTGAGAGCGCGCTCGTGACAACCTAGAGTATTGGGAGCCTGGATATCCGCTAAGGGGAATGGAGGCTTCAGTTCAAGTGACGAGCCGAGAGGGGAGACCACTCTGAGGGAGTGTGACGCTCGAAGAGGGTTCCCTCGGCATATGGACGAGCCAAACACACGGTATGAGGGGCGCTCGTGAGAGTGAGCGCTCATTGGGCTTAACTTCATGGAGAAGGATTGCGCTCGTTGCGCTTAGTGCTCGTTCGCCGATGGGTGCAGCCTTGGGGAGGCAGATGTCATTATCTCGGTGACGCCACGTGTCTTAACGTGGGACGATCGTATTTTGACCCCATCATTTAGCCCCCAAATTCTGTAGTCCTTAGTGATAAGGACTGTAGAATTTTGACACGCTCGATCTTTCGCATGCAGCGCTCGTATAGGACTTGGCGTGTTGAGCAATTTTCCTCTGACTGTGCCATTAATGTAGTCTTTTCAGCCGTCCGCTCGTAATGTTTCCACACTGAGCTTTGTACTATTCTTGAGTATCTGAAACGTCAGAGCATTAAATGCGGGAGCGCGTGGGATGCGTGAGCATTGGGAAGCGTTTGACGGTTCCACAAAGTGGGTGGTTTCCTAGGAGGGAAATGATTACCATTTTGAATTCATTACCGAAAAAGGTACCAACTCCCCTCCCTATAAATACGGGATTCTGAAATCTTGCTACTCTTTAAGCATTCAGAACTTCCAAGCATCCTTTGCAAAGAGAATTTTCTCGCACTCCAGTTCTTAGAGCATCTTCAACCCTTCTCCCAGATTTTCTCAGAAACTTTCAAGGTAAACTTCCAGCGTATATTTCTAACCTTGCTAACTTTAGATTCAGACTTTAGGATTTCATAACCTCTCAGACTTATCTCCTTGAGGAAACCCTAATCTCTTTCCAAGAAAACCCCATTGTCTAATCGAGACTGAATTTCTCCCAAATCTCAGCTTTTGCCATGGCTGACCAACATATTGAAGAATTTGCCCGTGAAATTAATGAAATGGCAACTGAGAGTTCCTCTTCACCTGATTCCCCTAGAGATGAGGAGTTGGGGGCGGCAGTGATGGCCATGGAGGATAGGAATCCTGGCGGAGTGGATCCTCTCTTTGAAGAGATGAACCTGGTAATGGAGGCAGAGAGGCAGGGGGTTGTTCTTCCCATAACTCAGAGCGCCACTCACCCTCACCGCCATACCGTGACGGTGGCAGTTGCGAACCCGCTTCCAATGGCTGAAGCCATAACTGGACCTTCAAGAAGAGCCCGTGATAAAGGAAAAAACAAGAAATCCCAGAAATCCAAAGGACATAACGAGGGTGAAGGATCGGGTTACCAGGCTACCGAGCGCACGCCCGATGAGACTCCCAGCACAGTTACCGTGGGAGACGTGAAAACGATGATGGCGCCCATTTACTGGGACGAGCGGTATAGGTGGAGAATCCCAGAGAACCACGAGCGTGCTAATAATCCGCCTCCTGGGGAGATGGCCGTATACGTGGATACGGTGAGTTCAGGAGGCTTGAGATTCCCCATCTCGATCTCGAATGGCTCAACTGTTGAATGATCTGGGTCTCTGCCCATCACAAATCGTGCCCAACGGTTTGGCTCTGTTGACCTGCTTTGTAATTCTGATGAGGAGCATGGGCTACGAGCCCTTCTTGCGGAACTTCAACGCCCTTTTTCAAGTGGTCAGCTCCTCTCGTTCGTCTCCCGAGGCTGGTTTTTACTATGTCCAGGCGAAGGCACATATGAAATTGATCAACTCGCCCTCGAGCACTTATGGCCCTGACTGGAAGGAGAAGTTTATTTTCGTCAAGGCTCCAACAGAAGAGGGCTTTGGGGTACCCACGGAATGGGGCTCGTTTTCAAAGAGCCGCTTGCCACCCGCACTCCCTAAAGATTGGGCCAAAAGCCTGGCAGCAACTCTGAGGGACGAGGGCCACCTCATTCAAGCGAAAGACTGGATAGACGATGCAGAACTCATGTTCTTGTGTGGTCTCTCAAACGACCCTTATTACCTTGACAACCCTCCGGCTCGTGACATAGAGAGAGATGGTTAGATTCTTAGGGCACTAACTTTAGATAGGAATAAATACTAACTTCTTCTCTATACTTGTAACTTGCAATCTGAGCAGATGGTTTGAGGATTTCTAACCCTCGAAATTCCCATTTTTGCAGGAGCCTTTATACTAGAGATGGCAGGAGGAATCAGACAAGCCGCCCGCTTCGCCCATGCCAACAGGAACCAAGCCCCGCAAGGGGACCAACAGCGCGAGCAACAGCGCCCTCGCAATCGTGGCAATCGAGGAGACGCTCGTAGCGGCAGTCAAGGCGCCAGTTCGAGCGCTAATCCAGAGGTTCAACCCCCTCGTGGCCGGGGGGAGAATAGGCTGGCCAACAGAGAGTCCAGGGGACGGTTGGCCGCAGAACGAGCGGGAGACGTTCAACCTCCCATGACCGCGGAACAAACGAGGCCAGTAACCGCCCTGGCCATAACAGAGGCCCCTCCGAGCGCCAGCAGGCCTTCCCGCAAGAGGAAGAGGATGCCCGATACCACTGCAATCAAGGGCAAAGGTAAACAGGTAGTCGAGGGCCCCAAGGGCGAGGGGGAAACTTCCTCTTCAGAGGAAGAACATGTATGGGAGTTCTCTCGACGGGGGGACAAGGACTACACGGGTGCCCCAGACGGGGGGCCAGTTCTGCTGAGGCCGGGCACGTTAGCTCAGACTGTCTCCCATAATCTTTACAGCCGGGCCCAGTTCTCGGCGGACCATCGGCATCTCTTCAGCGAGTCTGTGGAGAAGGTGACCTTTGATGCGGCCCACGCTCTAATCTCCGTAAGTCTTCACTCCTTGCTATCTTTGTTGATTTTTGTAAGTTAAAATTTTTTTTTTTTTTTTTTAACACTTTCCTTTCTTCCCCCTTATGCAGCAAGTTCTTCCCCGGCTCCGAAATGTGCAAATGCGAGCCTCCACTTACGCCGAGCGTAAGGCCAAGTACAAGAAGATGGCCCGCTCAAATGATCCGGCTCATATCCAATCGGAGCTGGACACAGAAATCGCCAAGTATGAATCCCTCAAGGATTTGTACAATAAAACGGAGGGGGAGCTGGGAAAACTAAAGGAGGATTTCCAGGCGGTGGAGAGCGCTCGGAGCGGCTTGAGCGGCCAGTTGGCTCAGGCTAATGAGCGTTGCAGGAAGGCAGAGACCGAGCGCGAAAGTTGGAAGGCGAGGGCTATGGAGGCCGAGCGGAATTTCAACGACGCCGTAAACGAGTGGCCTCGGAGTCTGGAGCGTGCAAACAAGGAGGCCCTTATCAAATTTTGTCACTCAAAGGCCTTCGGCTTTGTGGCCTCTCTGCACTGCCTGGACGAGGCTCAAAAGGCCTTCAACCTTGCCGTCGAGCAGGGTATCCACAAGGGGCTCACCAATCCGGCGATGAGGGAGGCGGAGGGCACAGGGCTCATGTTCAACGAGCGTTGTGAGGAGGATGACGAAGACCAAGAAGACCCCGCTGACACCATCGCTGAGGTGGAATATGACTTTCTAGTCAAACTCCTCCAAGATGAGTACATGGATGCTCATCCGGCGGGTAATGCTGCTTCCTCCGCTCAAAATGATCCGCCTGAAGACGAGCCGCAAGCGCCTCTCGTGGAGAATGTCCCCGTCCCAGCTGCTGAGGGCGCTAACGCCCCCGTCCAGGGTGCCAATGAGCCCGACGATCCCCAAGATCAACCGCAAGAGCCTGAGGGCCCAGTTCATGGTCCCGTGGCCCAGAACATTCTGGTGATCGTTGATGAAGACATTGCCCCGGCCGCTTGAAGCCTTTTCCTTTTCCAATATACCTTCCTGCTTTCCTGTATTTTTCCTCTTCTTTTTTTTTCTCCTTGAAACAATGTTCAGTGGCTTTTGAGCCCTTATCTTGTAATATTTCTCTCTTGCAATGAATATATATCTCATTTCTCATGACTTTGTTCTTTTATTCACTTATGAATCAGAACTTATATTTAGAGCTTGCTGGAACAAATCTTGTAATAATAAGACTGTGTGTAGCATACTCTGTGGATATTTATTTCTCTGATGCAATGAAAATTTGTCTAAGTCATGAGCGATCGTGAGGGTCTTATTGTGAGATTGCCCCCCGCTCAAGACTTGTATAAATTTTCTTTCTTGAAAATTTGTCTAAGTCATGAGCGATCGTGAGGGTCTTGTTGTGAGACTGCCCCCCGCTCAAGACTTGTACAAATTTTCTTTCTTGAAAATTTGTCTAAGTCATGAGCGATCGTGAGGGTCTTATTGTGAGACTGCCCCCCGCTCAAGACTTGTATAAATTTTCTTTCTTGAAAATTTGTCTAAGTCATGAGCGATCGTGAGGGTCTTATTGTGAGATTGCCCCCCGCTCATGACTTGTGACATTCCTTCCACCCTTGGGGGATTTTGCTGATTCTTGAGTGTGTGCGAGGGTCTTATTGAGTGGCTGCCCTCGTTCATGACCTGTGCAAAACCTTCTTGATTCCGAGGCATTCGGTCGAGCGCTCTGGCTCTTGTCGTATTTCTGTCTCTACAAGAAATCCCGTTTTCGAGCGCACAGCGTTATAAGAAACGGCCAAGGCCTACTAGGATTTGTTCTTGTAGGAGATCCTGTTTTCGAGCGCAAGGCGTTTTAAGAAACGGCCAAGGCCTACTAGGATTTTCTTCATAAGCTTCTTCCCACTCGCTTAATTGGTTGTGAGCATAACCAGTCTATCCTTACGAGGGCGTCCCCTCGTGCAGAGTAGAGTACTGGTAAGCGTAACCCATACGAGATAACAGCATACATATTGGAATGGGTTGCCAACCACGCTCGCGAAGACGAGGGCCGTGGGACTTATCCATTCAAGCAACCACAGAAACAGGAATATTAGAAAAAATAAAAAAGACTATGTGATTGCTTACTTGTGATTGGAATTACATAGCACCCGTTAAAGAGGGTTGTTACATCAGGGTTTGCAAAGGGCCTTTAAACATAAAACCGCCGGAGGTTACATGCGTTCCAAGGACGAGGCAAGCGCTCACCTTGAAGTGTCTCCAGGGTGTAAGTGTTGTTAGCTCTGAGTTGTACGACCTTGAATGGGCCTCCCCAATTGGGGTCCAATTTCCCCACGTGCTTGGATACTTCCACTTTCTTCAAAACCAAGTCTCCCAACTGAAAAGTTCTTTCCCTCACGCGCTTGTTGTACTGTTGGGCCACAGAAGCTTTATAATGGTGGATCTTTGCCCAGGCTTTGTCTCTCCTTTCATCCAGCAAATCCAACTCCAAGCTTCTGTTGCCATCGTTGAGCTGAGGCTCGAAATAGCCGACACGAGCGGATTCATTTACTACCTCCGCTGGTATCATCGCTTCTGATCCATAGACGAGCGCGTAAGGTGTTTCTCCAGTGGCCGCTCGTGGGGTGGTGCGATAAGCCCAAAGCGCTCCTTGCAGCTCCTCAGCCCATTCACTCTTCTTGCTCTCCAGCATGGTTTTCAGATGTTGCAAGATGATCCTATTGGTAACTTCTGCTTGCCCATTGGCTTGAGGGTGTCCTACAGAGGTAAATCGCTGCTCGATCCCCAACTCAGAACACCATTCTCGCGTGTCGGCTGCTATGAACTGGGATCCATTGTCAGAGATAAGCACCCTCGGTATGCCGTACCTGCAGATGATGTTTTTCCAAATGAAGTCCCTCACAACCCTGAAAGTAATTTTTGCAACGGCTTCGGCCTCGGCCCACTTGGTGAAGTAGTCGACGGCTAAAATGACAAACTTCTTTTGTCCCGCAGCCATGGGCAAGGGGCCCACGATGTCTATTCCCCACTGATCAAAAGGCCAAGAGACGTCTATGGGGATCATCTGTGCGGCTGGCAATTGAGGGAGATTTGAATGAAATTGGCATTTGGGGCACTTCCTCGAGAATTCAATGGCATCTTGAAGAACTGTAGGCCAATAAAATCCACTTCTCAGAACCTTTTTTGCCAAGATACGCCCTCCGGAATGATTCCCACAGCTTCCATTGTGGATGAGTTCGAGCGTCTCCTTCGCTTATGAGGGCCTCAGGCATCTCATTGGGGGTCCTTGAAATGATTTCTTGAACAACCTCCCTTCGGGATCTAAAGAGAAACGAGGGGCCTTACTCCGGACTTTCCTAGCTTCCACCTTGTCGGTGGGAGGAATTCCATCCCTAAGGAAAATGACGACGTCGTCAAGCCAACAGGGCTCGTTTGGGTCAATCATGGCGATTATCTTGGTGGCGACTCTTTCCTTGATCAAAGGTTCCTCAGTTCTGAGGAACGTGACAGATCGTTCAGAAGTGCCTTCTAAAGCTGATGCAAACTTTGACAGAGCGTCCGCGCGCTCGTTTTCTCCTCGGGGCACTTGAAGTAGATGAAATTCCTTGAATTTCCCAATGATTTCTCTGGCTTTATTTAAGTACTGCACCATGGTGGTTTTTCGAGCCTCATAAGTTCCTTCAATCTGGCTCGCTATTAACTGCGAATCCACATAAGCGGTGATTCTGGAAGCTCCATTCTGAAAAGCAATATTCAATCCTTGCACGAGGGCCTCATATTCTGCTTCGTTATTAGTGACTTGGAAATCCAGCTTAATTGCAAAGTCCAGCTCAATCCCATCGGGGTTTCTGAGGGCTACTCCTATTCCTCCCCCTTGAGAGGTTGAGGAACCATCTGTGTGCAGTACCCATAACCCCTCATTCCCTGCGACGGCGGGCTCTAAACCAAAGCGCTCGACTAGTAAATCAGCTACAACTTGTGCCTGTACCGCGGTCCTGGGCTCGAAACATAAGTCGAACTGGCTCAATTCGATGGCCCACTTGATTAGTCTCCCAGACACATCTGGTTTGGACAGCACTTGCTTCAAGGGTTGGTCGGTGAGAACCGTTATGGAGTGCGCTTGAAAGTAAGGCCTTAACCTTCTTGAGGCATTAATAAGAGCGAGCGCGAATTTCTCAATCTCCAAATACTTCTTTTCGGCTCCTTGCAATGTTTTGCTCAGATAATAGACAGGTAAGTGTTTCCGCTCCCGTACTGCGATCAGAACCGCGCTTGTGGCCTCGGAAGAAACGGAAAGATACATAAATAATCTCTCACCTTCGACAGGCTTAGTCAGCAGTGGGGCGCTCGATAAGTAGGCCTTCATATCATGCAACACCCTTTCGCATTCCTCCGTCCAAGCAAAGTTACGTGCGTTCCTCAAAATTTTGAAGAAGGGAAGATTCCTGTCCGCCGAGCGTGAAATAAATCTGTTCAGCGAGATGATCTTGCCCACTAGTACTTGTACTTCCCGCAAATTTCGAGGGGAGGGAATTTCCAAAATGGCCTTGATCTTCTCCGGATTGGCCTCAATTCCCCTCTGACTGACCATGTACCCTAAGAACTTTCCCCCTTGCACTCCAAAGGTGCACTTCGATGGGTTCAACTTCATCCCATACTGACGCAGGATGGAAAAAGTGCGCTTGAGATCTTCCAAGTGGGAGTCCTGGCGCTCGCTTTTGACAATCATATCATCCACGTAAACCTCCATGGACCTTCCAATTTCCTTCTCAAACATCTTGTTGACGAGCCTTTGATACGTAGCTCCAGCGTTCTTGAGTCCGAATGGCATGACCAAGAAACAGTATACCCCCAGATGGACAACAAACGAGGTTTTAGGGCGGTCTTCTGGGGCCATAAAGATCTGATAGTATCCCTGGAATGCGTCCATCATGCTCATAAGCTCGCAGCCAGCAGTCGAATCCACCAATTGGTCAATCCGGGGCAGCGGGTAAGGATCTTTAGGGCAGGCTTTGTTGAGATCAGTGAAATCGTTGCACATGCGCCACTTATTTGCGCTCTTGGGCACCAAAACGACGTTGCACAACCACTCCGGATACAATATGGGCTCGATATACTGAGCCTCTAGGAGTTTATTAACTTCTTCTTCAATGACTTTCTTTCGAAAGCCGTGTACATCCCGCTTTTTCTGCTTGACGGGTTTGAAAGAGGGATCCACATTAAGCCTATGGACAATGACGCTCGGGTCAATCCCTGTGAGATCGGAGGCTTTCCATGCAAATACATCACTGTTTTCCCTGAGGAAGTCAATCATCATAATCTGAGAAGGCCCTGAGAGGTTTGATCCTATCTGTATAGTCTTATCCTTGTTTCCGGGCTCCAGCTCAATGGTAATGAACTTCTCCGAGGGTTCGATCCTTATCTCAGGGCGAGGAAGCTCGAGCGCCCTCTTTTTTCCTATCAAACGGTCACCGGGTGCTGGTTCCCCCTCTCCCGGCTCGTCTCCTTCTGAGGACGATCCCCCCACGGTTCCTGGGGGTGCACTTTCGAGGGGATTCTCCTCGTTGTTTCCCCTCTTCTTTTTGTTCTTTTTCTTGTTCAATTTCGCCCTTTTCCGTGCTGGGCTGTCCTCATCTAGGTTGGGGAAGTCCACTGACTTTTTGGTGGAACCAATTTGGAAGGTTTTCTCCGTTTTAGGCTTTCTAAGGGACAGCATGTAACATTCCCAAGCCTCTTGCACATTGCACAGTACTTCTCCCACACCCTCGGATGTAGGAAATTTGATCTTTTGGTGGTAGGTGGAGATGATAGCTTTGAAGTCCACGAGGGTCGGGCGCCCAATAATGATGTTATACGGAATGTCTATCTCCACCACTGCGTATGTTACCAAGAGTGTTTTGCGTTGAGGGGCTCGGCCGAATGAAGTAGCTAAACGAATCTGCCCTCGTGGGACAACCTCCGAGCCTCCAAAGCCAATGAGGGCCGTTTTGAGAGGCTCGAGCGGAAGGTCAGCTTTCATCTTTAAAAACGTAGAATAAGGCAAAACATTAACGGAGCTTCCACTATCCACCAACACCCTTTTTACAACATGATTATGAACATCTACACTAACCACCATGGGGCAATCAGAGGTTATACCCTCCCCACGGGGTGTTACAATGTGTTCTAAATCCCTATCATCAAAGCCTATTACATCATTCTCTCTTGACCGTTGAGCGCTTGGACTCTGGATGGCATAGATAGGTTTGAGCACTGTTGGGAGTTGGTTGTAGCTCCGGACGTACCTCCGTCAGGAGGCGTTGGAATCCCCTCCTGACGAGCCCCCTGCAATCATATTTATGACTGTAAAAGGTTCGTTTTCTTGCACAGGGGCTTTTCCTTTATTGCCCCGGCGACTGCTGGTCTCGGGGGGTCCCCTACCCCTTGGACTCTTTGACCGGGACGGACTCCTCCCCCTTCCTCCAGAGCGCTCGTTACAGCGTTCATCGTAACGCTCAAGTACTTGGACGAATTCCTTCAAATGGCCCCCCGCAACGAGCCTCTGAATCTCCGCTTCCAACTGCCGGCACTCATCCGTGTCGTGCCCCCTCTGCTTGTGGAAGGCGCAGTATTTGTTCGAGCGCCTGAGCGAGTCTGTTTCTCTCATCTTGACGGGTCTCTTAAAGAGCTTCTTGTCGGAGAGGTTGTAGACTTCTGAATTCGGCCTGGTGAGCGGGATTCGCTCGAATCGCCGAGGGGGTGGTGGCGACCTTCTGCGCTCTTGAGGGCGCTCCTTCTTGATGGCCACTTCCCGCCCCCGCTCATGCTGGGGTCGCTCGTTTCTGGCCGGACTGTGATGCCGGGGACCATTCGTCCCATACATGTCTTCGAGCGCGAAAAACAGCTCGGCAACCTCTCTCAGGGCCATGAGGGTCCCTGGCCTCCTTTCCACAATGGCATCGGCAAACTTCTTGCTCACATATTGCTTGTGATCCACAGCCTGAAAGAGCACTGGGATCAAGAAATCCATAGAAGGCCTCTCCACCTGTAGGATCTCCTTATTGAAGCGGGCGAAGAACGAGTGCAGAGATTCTCTCTTGCCTTGCACCACGTTGTATAGGGCGGTGGGTGCGGTGACAGGCGCCTTCAAAGAATTGAAGTGGTTGAGGAAAGCATGAGCCAATTCTTCATACGAGTGAATCGAGCGTGGCGGCAGTCGTTTGTACCACTCCTGAGCCATTCCTACCAAGGAAGTGACGAAAACCTTCGCCCAATAGTTGCTGGAGTGCTCGTAAAGGTGCATAAGATGTAAAAAGTGATCCAAGTGTTCAGCTGGATCAGTTGTCCCGTCGTAACGGTTGATGGAAGTGGGGATTTTGGCCATGCCTGCTTGGGCCATCAGAACTTCTTCCACGAGGGGTGAACCCCTCGCCAATGGGTGGTACTCATACGTGCCGAAATTCTCCTCCGGCTCTTTGCGGCGGGGGACCTTTGGTGGAGGGTCCTTGGTATGGGTGCTTCTGGCGTCAACCCGTTCATCCCGACTAGGGGAGATCTGAGTTGAACGCCCTCGTGAGAGCTGTCCCACCATATCCTTTAGACCCTGCAGCTGGTCTTGCACAGCCGCGAGGATGTCAGGATTTACGTCCCCTTGCTTGTCTCCTTGCCTGGGGACTCGTGAACCCCTCCTGGAGACGTGAGAGTCCCCTTCATTCTCGTTCACTCGCTCCGTGGGCTCTTTATTCCTGCCCATGGAGGGACGCTCGTTGCCCTCCTGCTGGGGCACTTCTCTGGCTGGTGGTGGTGGTGGTGGTGCCCTCAGGACAGCCTGGGCTTCTCTGAGGGGGAAGTTCTGTTGTCCGCCCAAAGGGGCTGCAACTTGAGTGGCCTGCCCAGAGGGGAAGTACATGGAATGGAACCTTTCCCATGCCCCCTGAGCCGCCTGAACCTCGCATTGGGCATAGAGAGCCCTCAACTGTTGGGTGGTCAGTGGAGGTAATTCCACCCCTTCAATCTCCCTGGGGACCACCACCGGGAGCTGGAGCTGGCCAGCATGATACGGCTGGACCGGCGGCATCATAACGGCCGGAGTGAGGGTATACCCAGGTGGAGGCATCATATAGCCCTGTACTCCAAGATTCGCCTGGGGATGGACCCAGGGGTTCTGAGCAGACTGCGGAGGAGCAGAGAGAGGAACTCCTCCAGCGGCGGCGGGGACGGGCAGTGCTGGCGGTGTAGGTGGAGGTATTGAAGACTCTGCCTGCGGGGTCACTCCTGCGGCGGGAGGCGCTCCACCAGCTGTGACGGAAGGAGGCGGGGCTCCACCAGTAGCGGTGGAGGGAATAATAATATTGGCATCCTGGGAGGCATTATCTCCTCCTCCCACAACTCCAGATCTTGTAGCAACCATGACTGTCAAGGGTAAGAGTGTGCTTGCTTTTCTACCAACAAAAAGAAAGAGTGGGGGTTGAGGACTGGTTTCCCACAGACGGCGCCAAAAATGATGGGTTCAGAAACGTATGGGTCCGAATCCGATCACTTTACGATTTGTAATAGTGGAGGAAACCACCGGAGCTTCGCCGGAAAAGAGGAGGTGGGTTCTACCTGTTGGGACAAGCACAAAAGTCAGAAGGCCAAGCTGGGGGAACTGGGGGTGATACCCAGTTTGGCTCTCCGACGCTCAAGTCAGTTCAAGGAAGAATGTAAGTTCAGTCACAGTTTCAGTGATGAAGAAGAGCTTACCAATGTAGAAGATGACTTTAGCTATTTATAGTTGAGGGTCAAGGGCCCTTTGGTCTTTTGCCTCAAGTGGTCCTGGCCGAATGTTGCCCTAACACGTGGCGGCGTAAGAGAGAAACCTAGGAGGAATCTTCTGCAAAAGCGGCCAAAAGTTGGTGCTGGCAACAGTGGCAGGTGCGCGGGCATGTACGTTGTGTCAGAGAGCCATTTGGGTGGTTGGTAACGAGGGCTTGAGAGCGCGCTCGTGACAACCTAGAGTATTGGGAGCCTGGATATCCGCTAAGGGGAATGGAGGCTTCAGTTCAAGTGACGAGCCGAGAGGGGAGACCACTCTGAGGGAGTGTGACGCTCGAAGAGGGCTCCCTCGGCATATGGACGAGCCAAACACACGGTATGAGGGGCGCTCGTGAGAGTGAGCGCTCATTGGGCTTAACTTCATGGAGAAGGATTGCGCTCGTTGCGCTTAGTGCTCGTTCGCCGATGGGTGCAGCCTTGGGGAGACAGATGTCATTATCTCGGTGACGCCACGTGTCTTAACGTGGGACGATCGTATTTTGACCCCATCAAATATCTACTATATGTTGCAGATTTATATATAAATTTTTATTATTATTATTTATTGATTAGTATTTTAGTTTCATGCATCCAAAGATACCTCTATTTTTACTAATTTGAGTGTTTTTGAATTATAATTTTTTTTAGTTTCTTCATATTACTGTGTATCTTTAATTTTCAAATCGTTATTTGTTGATGTGATGTATATTTTTTTAAGTATTAATTTATATTTGTTATATTGAATTTAGGGATGTTTACCTTTCTAATAGTCAAATCTTGCTTCCTTTATAATTTTGAATCAACAATTTATTTAAATTATCTCATATTTAGTTTTACTCATTTTTGTATTTAGCTATGTTTGTGAATTCGTCTATTCATTAATATGTAATATATTTGAATATATTTTTATGTAGACATATTCTCTATCTTTTCTATAATATATTTTTTCTGAAGTATTTCTGTTGTTTCTTTACTTTTTGTCTAGGTATTTATGGATTTATAATATAATGCATTTCTTTACGTTATATAAAAACTTTTTCAATCCTCTTTCTTTACGTTATTTTTACAAAAAAAAATTAATCCTCTTATTTTTTAATTTTATAACATTAATTATTTTTATTTTTTTCAGTTTTTTATTCATCGTAATTATTTGTTGTAATTTTTTTCAATTAAATTTATATCTAATAGTTTACCTTTATTTTTTACTTTTTAATATTGCCCCTTTGCTCAAGAACTCTTATCCTTATTCATGCAATAGTGTTATGATCTTCCCCCTTTCATTATTTGTTTCTTAATCTTCTTAATTAACTTTTTTTTAACATTCTTATTCTATTTTTCATTTTTTCTTAAAACCCTAAAAGACACTTGAATAATGAGATTTGATTTAGATTTTATTAAATTTTGTGGGAAAGACGATAGTCGAAAAATAGAGAAGAGAAAATGAAGAACATAAAAGAATAAGATTTGATCTAATTAGATTTAATGAGGATAATTTTATAAAAGTTAAATATAAGTTGATTCTCAATGAGAATTGTTAATACCATCAAGGTTGGGGTAATGGATATTATCTTGGGATAGACTAATGAGCATTCTTAATTGTATTTTATACCAATCAAGGGTTTTAGGAATGAATGTGAAAATGTTCATTCCATTCATACGTTATTTTATCATATCAATCATGTCGTTAGACTATAGAGTAACATCGAAAAAAAAAAAAAAAAAAGTAAGTTAGACTATAGAGTATATTACCTCTTTAATTGAGGAAGTGATCTTATTTAAGTTTTATTAAAAATTATAATTGATTATTATTATTATTACTAAATTATTACCTTTAATGATCGACTATTACAAATTTATAAAATCTATAAAATAAATATTATATTATGTAAAAATCTATAAATTAATTTTTAAATTATCATATTATTCATAATATTTTCATTATTTAGTATATAATGATATTACAAAATTGATATGTAGTTTAAGAATGTGATGTGTTTTCACGGTTCATGTTTTACTTCTTTTACTTCGTTCTTTATGCAAAATTACATATATGGTTTTAGAATTATCAAATTGATATTCTTAAAATTTCTAATAATTTTGAGTTTTCTTTTATATACAACCAATTTCACTTTAAAGTTATATTCTTAGTGATATTTTAATCATTTTATATGCATCGCACGGGTCGCAGGGGGCGTATAATTATATATTACTAAAAAAATAATTGATAATAATTTTCAACTATTTTAAATATAATATAATTATAATAATTTTATATAATATTTTTTATTTGTTTTAAATATAGTATAATTATAATCATTCCTTGCATCGCACGGGTCGTAAGCTAGTTCCTATCTATTTAAGAACAGCCTCAAGCTTTCACTTCTGCAATTATTGAACGAGCAGAGTTCGTCGTGGCGCGCTGCAACATCAGGGGACTGCTTCTCGAATTCGATCGGGCTCCATTTCCAGCATCCTGCCCCAACCCACCACGTCGCATGTAACCTTAACTTTGCTACTTTTCAGGGACTTTGTGGAAGGAAGCGGCTTGTGGCGCTGCACTGCTGCTATAGTGCTATGTTCCATTTTTCCTTTTAACGTTATTTATTTAATATTATTATCAGCAGATTTCCTTAGGTAATAACAATTGGTGCTCCAGATACGTCCATCATTCTGACCAAGTCGTTTCCATCAAATAGGAGAATTTATATTTTGAGATTTTCTCCAAATTCGATTCACTTGCTGTTGGAGAAAAAAGAAGCTTTTCTGGAATTGTATCTTGTACCCACAAAGAAACAGACTGATATATCTTGTCCGTGTGTCTATAAATTTGAGAAAGACGAGCTTTCCATGAATTGAATCTGATTTGAAATAGACTTCCAGGGGGTTGAGACCTATTGTTTGGTTTTGTTTTGTTTTATTTTCTGTGTAGCATCCCTTTTCAATTTGTGCAGGTGGCATTTGGTGAAGGTAGCTAGCAGACTTCATCATCCCAATTCCCTTCTCTACATTTTTTTTAGAAAATTGTGAGATGCATAACAATCAACCTCAGCCAATCATCATGGCCACTTTGAACTCCGACTATCAGATTTAATTCAAATTCTCAGATTGTCGACTCAACGCCAATCCCGATTCTTATTGCAGACCGTCCTAAAGCACATCATCATAGAGATGCATACATGACATTTTCCTCATCCGAGCCACCATGACATCAAGATGTACGAGATTCTTTCATACAATCGAAGACACGTGCCAGAAAAAATATCATGCCGCACCCACCACCAATATCGTCACAAATGGAGGCTCATTCATAGCACTTGCATGCTTGAAGCTTTGTTCACTCTGACAGCCCAACATCATTGAAGTTCCAACCATCGCAGACGCTTTGATCTGATTTTTGCCTCCACCGAGCCACCATAGAAGCTCCGATAAAGACTCTTGTCTTGACGCCATCTTCCCTCGACATCACATAAATGCTCATGGAATTTTGCTCCAGAACCATCAACTCATCTTTAACGATCATCACTTGAAGTCCTCACCTCAGGAAACAAAACAATCATCCATAGCTTGTGCGCTATCACCATCCAATATCACTCAGATTCTTGCAGTTGCAGAGAAGTGTCAGACTCTTGCCCCCGATCGGAACACCATTGTCGCGGTGCTCTCCTTCCTCGGCATCGATGAGATCCTGACAGATTTTCTCTCAAACCTCGACTCGGAACCATGGAGGCCATTCATTTCCACTTCGTGACTCCACAGCGTGCATCAACATCCCGACATCAATGGAGATTTTTTGTGGCTAAAGTCGTTAGAGACACGTGGGGAGCATCACTAGGACATCCAACATCAATGAAGATTCTGTCTGCTGATATCCTTATTCCTTGAGGCAAAAGACGTGAGCACAAAACACTACTCCATTATCCGGCTGTCTCCACGCAAATGATGATTCCGCCTATTGTAATTCTCATTTCATTCCCCCACGACAGCAGGAGTGCGTGCACTTTACCTTACCATCCGGACCATGCTCACAAGTCACGAACAATTCTGCCTTTCAAGCTTTGCAAGTAATCTTTTTCATCACCCGACGAAGTGAAAGAGTTGCTGAACATCCTTCAAACATCCTTCCAACCAAAGTGTTGCGAATTGTTGGTGGCCATCGATCCTTCGCATCATGGAGTTGCATCTCAACCGGTAGCGGTGGTCAACAACTTTACATCTTGTCGGATTCTATCAATTTTTCTGAGACTTCACCCATTTTCAAATGACCCCGTGACGTACATGACGAAGTGGAAAAAACTCAAATCGCCATATTCACTTTCATGCATTTTTGTTTTTAATTTTTTTATTGCAGGTGAAGGACGGAAAGCGAGTTGAGGGATTAGATCATTAGAAGATTGTGACCCTCTTGATCTCCGATAAGAGAAGTTCAAGATATCTTTGAATCTGACATGGAAGCAAGGCGAATCACTACTCCAAGAAAAGAGAATTTGTTGTGGCGTCCAAAAGATGTTGATTTTGCTGGAAACTCTGACAAGAGACTTGGGTGTTGAAAGAGTTGAAGAGACCACGTGAAGAATGTAGTAGCTTTGTCATGTTTTTGTATTCCTCTTTGTCACTTTGATGTAAAAGACCGCTCATGTTTGGAATAAAATTGTTCTTTCATATCTTGTTGTGCCTCTCTTCGTGTTACTTTTCTTTTTTGTAACTCGCCATTCTTCACTTTGATATTGATCTTGAATGACTCCTATGCATGCCCCCGGTGTTGGAATTCACGCACTTGTCGAAACTTCAAACCAATTTAAGTGGTTTTGGGAACGAATTCAATTTGTTTAAAGATATGACTGAACTTGAAAATTTAGTATTCAAGTTGCCTACGTACCCCCAAAAAAGAGGATCAAGTCATCACGTAGTTCAAAATTTTTTTGTTTTTTTTGTCACAGTTTATACTCATGCGAACAAGGAGTAACATGCAGTTTAGGCTCGTACGTTAAGGAGCAAACTCCTTCATTTTGGTTAACCTTTGTGGGAATTTGGCTTTCGGATGTTGATGCGCAACTTGGCTTTATCCGTCAATTTGTTGGTTTTGTTTGGAGACACATCTTCGGCTTCTCCAAGAAAGGTAGGTGGAAAGAACTGTCCAAGAGCTGCATGGCCTGGCTTACAGGTTATTTCTGATTTCTTCTGACTTGATCGAGAATTCTTCGAACTTCTTGGGGGATTTCGTCTATGGATCTCGGTTTGCTTTGGCTTTCTCCTTGATGTTAGTGGATGAACTTGATCAACACGTTGTTTTGGACTTTTCCAGCCTGTCACAAGAATCCATCTATCACGATCAACCGTCTTATTGGAAGTATTCGTCACTGGCCCGATTCCTCGATCAACAAGTAGGATCCTTGCCACGTTCGGGTCTAGACTCCCAAATTGAAATGTCGTAGATGCCCCTGAGAGTGTAGATGGAGGAAAGATCACCTTCTTGCTTTGAGAATTTTGAAGGATGCTCTTGGTTGCGGTAAGGCTAGCATGATTCACCTCTGCAACATCTTCATCATCATCGTCGAAGATTATTTTTCCATCATTGGCCAACGACATTATCTTTTCCTTGACCACGAAGCACTTTTCAATAGGATGACCGACAATTCGGTGATACTTGCAGTATTTGGGATCAGCCACCTTGCCGCTTTCTTCGGGGTGTTTTGACTCGGGCAATTTGATCAACCTTCTTTCTACGAGATCATCAAAAATGTGAGAGATATCGGAGTCAGCAAAAGGGTATTCATTTTCTTGTCTTTCTCTCAGCGTAGGTCGATGACCGCCATTTGAATTGTGTAGAACTCCAAAGTTCTTGTTCTTCTCAACATTTGGAGGCACTTTTGTAGCAACTAAAATGGCCATGGACTCTTCGGTAGAGGCTTTGACAAACTTATCATCTCTCCAATGATCTTTCCTTTCTCTTCTTTGTTCTCCTAGTGGAAATGAAGGTCGGTGATTTGCGATACTCAATTCCATATCGTGGGCACGAGTAGCAAGATCCTCAAATGTTCGAGGTTTGATTCATTGGAGAATGTATTGAAGTCCCCAATGCATCCCTTGCGTGCACATCTCTATTGCGGACGTTCCTGACAACTTGTCTTTGCAACATAGGCTTAGTGCTCGCCAACGATTGATGTAGTCGACGACCAGTTCATCTTTCTGTTGTCTCGCGTTTGTAAGCTCGATCATACTCACGGTGCGGCGCGTGCTGTAGAAGCGGTTTAAGAACTCTCCCTCTATTTCGTCCCAACTATTGATGGATTCGGGTTCAAGATCAACATACCAGTCGAAGGAGTTGTCTTTGAGCGATCGCACGAACTGCTTGACAAGAAGGTCCCCATCCGTTCCAGCGTTGTTGCAAGTTTCAATGAAGTGGGCGATGTGCTGTTTAGGATTACCTTTTCCATCGAACTGTTGAAGCTTGGGTGGCTGGTATCCGTTTGGCATCTTTAAATCATCAATTCTTCTTGAGTATGGTTTTGAGTATGCAACTCGATTTTGGGATGACCCGCCATAGTGCGCCTTGATTGTGTTTGCTATCATTGCCTGCAACTCTTCCATGGACATGGTTGCTACCGAACTTGTTGAACGCGTGGTCTTTTGTGCAAAATCTGGCTTGTGAAGTGTCTGATCAACCAGCTTCTCATTCAGAGTGTGTTTTGGAGGAGAAGGACGGTTGTGGCTAGACCCTTCGGCATTTTGTTGCTCCACTTTGTTCATCAGTTGCGTAATTTGAAGATCTTTGTCTTCCACGATCTTCTGCAAATCAGCTATGGCTTGAGCCATCTGAGCGAGTTGTTCTTCCACGTTCGTCACGCTGGTAGTCATCGCAGATAAGTCGGCGAAGGTAGTGGAATGAGTCCCTTTCGGGGTAGCAGGATTGGAGTTGTCCGATTTGGAGGAGGTTGAGCCGGCGTGCTTGCCCCCGGTAGAGGATTGAGCAATGTTGGCAACGATTTCGGCCACGTTCATCTTGTTCAACGCGAGTTGATCCTTTTTAGGTTCCATGGAAGCGCCTTTTATGATGGATTTGAGATTTTCCGTAGGATGAAGAGATGAGAGGCAGAGAATGTCCCACTGGGCGTGCCAAAATTTGTTTACACAAATTTTCGTTGGAATCTGCAATAAATGAATGTAAAATACAAGAAAATAGCGAAACATAGAATTTATTGATTTAATGTAAAAAAAAAAGTGTTACAATCTTTGTATATCCTCTGATTCTTCTCTACGAGTTGATTCGAGGGCTTAATACTTGATCTCGAATTGGATGAAGAATATGGGCCGGTGGTGTTGGATCATTGCACAGACTCGAAGACTTGAGAGCTTGGATGCTTGATCTTAAACTTTGTAGCGGCAGCACTTCGTCGTGACAAGAGCTCGGAACTTGAGAGCTTCTTTGATTTGATTTGTGGTGAATATGTCCTCTTTATTGATTTGTGAGCTCCGGTGCTTTATTTATAAGCACGTGTTGGGCTTGCTTGACTTCATGGGTCTTGACTTGGGCTTAGACTTAAGAGCCCATTTGATAATCCAAAATAATAATTTATGTTTATTATTTTAGATCAAATTATAATAAAAACCCAAATTTGATAATAAAGCCCAAATTTGATATGGACTTATGACCGAAATTAATAATTAATAGCCGATTTAGTTGGGCCACTAATTAATTAATTTATCTCCGAATTTTCGGTGTCAACAATTATATTTATATTATAATATAAAAATTTTATATATTTGTATTAAAAAAAAGAGAATTAAAAATGAATTAACAAAATTGTTATAATTATAATATAAATATAATTGTTATAATTAGCATAGTTGTTGCCAATAATAAATTTTTTACACTTTGGGACCACATTTGTCGAAAAAGTAAAAGTGCGGGACGATTTAAAAACTACGGGACCAAAAAAAAATCCACTTATTTCCTATGGGACTAAAAATGCAATTTTCTCTCAGGAAAAATAACAAATAGTCAAGTACCCAGTGACCTTCATCATTCGCATTACATGTATGTAAATATGTATATATAGATATTTATTATAGGGGTTATCTAGATATTTCTCTAATGCTATTTCCCCTAGCATTGTAATGCCAACATTCTTCTCGGCACCATTTTTAAACTTAATTCTCATATATAAGTTTGTGTTTCTCGATTGCAGGCGGACGTTACCTCTTCTTCATTATCATATGGACATCAAGTGTACTGTTTCGTTTCTGTTGTGGTGCACTAGATGATTTTCAGAAAAGTGACGACAAGAATTGACGATGATGATCCTGTGCTTCCTTGAATCAACTATCAAACATTGGTTTTTATCTTGGACTTCGGATGTATAGATTTTCATTGAGATAGATGTCTTGGATGAAAGTATAAGTATCCTTGTCTATGAGAAAATTGGCTGACTTCTGAAATATGTTGTGGTTTGTAGATACAAAAGGATTCACGATATTACAGTATATTTAATTGGATTTTTTTTTTTTTAAATTAACTTAATAATTAATATAGATGAGGTTGATCTGATTTTATACCATTCCAAGTTTCCAAACTGTATGAGAAAATTAGTTGTCCGATTTGTGAAAATAATTCTTTAACAATACATGGTTCAGACAGTGCTCATGTTTTTTTTTTTTTTTTTTTTTTTCTTGTTCATTTTTTTAATATGGAGTGTGTGTGTGTGTTTTGGATATTTATAATACACCGACAGAACACGTAAATTATTGTAATTAGAACTATATAAATTCATATCAAGCAAAAGATCAATGTTGATTGAGTGAAAGGAAACATGATTATTGTTATTGAGTTCCTTGAAAGACGTAGGCTAAAGAATCACAAAAGCAAAGCAGGGGAAAAAAGAAAAAATAAAAGTTAAGCCCTTAGAAGTAGGGATATTGCATGTTTGTCATACAATACAAAAAAACGTTTCTTTTTTTTTTATGCACCTCGCATGTTCTTGTATGTTCCTACAAATATCAGACATGTTATAGCAAACATATAATTTAGCTTGTTATCTATAATCACTAAAAACATATCTTTAGTAGGGACTCACCTCTATCAAGGCTTGTATACGTGCCAAACAAACGCGTGATGATGCATGACTAGTATGAATAAATTAGAAAACAAACGAGTTTTTGAAACAACAAAAAGAATAAAGCAAGCTGAAATTATGAAGTTCACAAATTACAAATACAGATGGGAAATAGGTTGAACAAATTACAAACTCCCCATCAAACACAAAATCCAGGAGACTGCAGTAGCTAGAAGTGAATTAAATAACACAATTCAAGTTGTTCCGCTTGAAATTATTCAAAACATGAGTCAAATAAAAGCGAAATAAAGTTCAAAGAATACTGCATAAGAAATCCAAGACATCCTCCACGCTAGTATGATCCTCGACTGCACCGAATCAGCCTCCGTCTCTAGAAGAAGGTAAAAAAACCATTGAAATTAATTTGTGAGTACTAAATGAGCGCCTGTAATGACTACAACGGACTCGCAAATAATTTTGTATCAATGAAAATATGAAAATTGAAAGGAACAATACTATTTCAAAGTATTGTAGTTCTTTATAACCAAGAACAACTTCAACATCACCGGATATACCCTTATGACTTAAATTATAAAGTCACTACTTACCATGACAGAGATTTAACACTTCTATTCTTCATCATCACTCTACAATTCTTCAGTATCACTCTGCAGTAAGAAGAAACATAAAATTTTAACAATTCGCGCTAAATGAAGGAAAATTCTAAATTGAATAATCATAAAAAAATAGTTTATAGTATGTAAATTAAACTTCTAGAAATAAAGATGCTTAAAAATCCTATTTTTCAAAGTTTTGAATCCGACGATTATGAGCGTGACTCATAATTAATAAAATATGACATATTTATCAAATCCCTATTAACTTACATACTATCACTCATTATTAATGGGCTAAGTTTATGTGTGAAGAATATTTTGGTAATTTCACATCATTGTAAGTCGGATTGGATTCTATTTCAATGATATATTTCATCTCCTATTCCTTAACCAAAACACGCTATGTATATTTTTAGACGGATTGAGATTAGGAAATATTTTTTATTTTTTATTTTTTCCTTGTCATAACAGTTTTACTCTATTGATCTTAAGCACCTAGTAATACACTTGATATGGGTGGGTAAATAGAATAAGAGATGAAATACATAATTGCAACATGAAATATTCGATGCCATTGTGGGACAAAGAGAAACTTGGAAGTTGGAACAGTATATCTATGACGAGGGACAGAACTAGAATTTCAAATAATAGGGGATGAAAACTAAAATTAAAAATATAAATAATATAATTTCAAATATAAACATTATTTTATTAAAAAATATAAATATTATTTTATTTGATTATATAAATAAAACAGTTGCGACTTAAAACTTAAAATAACCACTTTCTATATTATGTATAAAAACTACAAATATATATATATATATATTAACCTGACATAAAACAAAATAACAGAATACCATAAAATAAAGCAACAAATCTATTATCTTTTTTACCCATCATTAACATAGTGTTCAAGAACTCATTATTATCCAAAATTAAATACAATTATCTCTGACTTATTCTCATGGGGATAAAGATACGATCTCTTGAACTAATTCACAATTAACATTGTAAATTTTGCTAAATAATCTATCCATAATAAAAAAAAACTAAAATTAAATATAAATTAATATTACTTTTTTTTTTTGGCTTTATTTGATAACTAATTTGAACTTGAACCGCAATCAATTTTTCTTCCCGATCGGCGACCGCGAATAGGGGTTTAGTCTAAGTGGTTAATGAGTTTGTTCTCGAAGGTAAGGTCCCGGGTTCAAATCCCGTTTGGGTGTATGTGTGTTAACCAAAAAAAAAATGTAAATTTTGAATATTAAAAAATTAAAAAAAAAAAGAAGGAATAAGAAAAGAAAAAAGAAAATCACGTCTTCTTCCCATAGAGAGAGAATAAAAAAGATTGAATTAAGAAAAAAGGATGTCTTCAACTTGTAGCGAGAGAATAAAAAGGATTGAATTAAAATTTTTCAATATTTGGAAAGAAGAGTAAAACACTTTTATTAGAAAAAAGAAATAAAAAGTGAATTTAGATTGGGAAAAATATGGTCAAAGCAAATTAATGGAAAATTTTAAATTAATTTTAAAATAAATTTTAATTATTATGAATGGTGAATTGTAATTTTGTTTAAGTTGGGGGACAAATTTGTAAATTGAGGGGGCAAAGTAATAAATATATTAAAATTTATATATTATAATAATAAAATTTTTCAATAAGTGTTAAATAGGGGAACAAAATAAATTTCAACAACTATGAAGATAGGCAGTAGTTATTGAACCTGTTTTGGATGCACAAAGACATAAGAGATATGAGAAATCTTGTGCCACTCGGAATTATCATCATCACTTCGCACGTTTAATAGCGGACAATACCGAATCCATAATCGAGTGAGGCGTTTCATGGCTTCTTTAGAGGGCAGACTCCTTAATTTTGGGCAGTAGGATAGAATTACTACCTCGAGAGAGGACAATTTCCCCAACCATTCAGGCACTGCTTCTATTTCCATATCACTCAATTCTAAACACCGTAGATTAGTGAGTTGCTGAAGCTGAAGCTGCACACCCTCCCAATTCTCCATTCCGCAGCTAATTGTTAAATCACGCAAGCTACGTAAAGAACCAAGCTTTATAGGAAAATTGTTATTATCCAAATCTGGAATACCACTAAGATCAAGCCACAAAGTAGTGAGGTGCGGCATTTTCTGCAGGCAACCAACTACCACCACCAAATTCGTTACGCTTGGTAAGTCCCACAACCACACAGTCTCAAGCGATGTACATAACCCTATCATTCCACTTGGCAGTTCAGTCAGTTCACGAAGCAAAGTGAAGCCTCGTACTGGTTCAAGTCCTTCGCCACTTGGATTATAGGGTATTGATTTGAGATTTTCGCATATTCCTATCTTCAATGTCTCAAGAGAATTTAGACAGTATAGATTGTTTGGCAATTCTTCCAAATTCTTGCATCCCCATATCTCAATCTCTCTGAGGAAGAGCCAAAGGACGGAGCCAGATGCTTTATGTTGTTACAATTTTTTATTATCAAGTATGAGAGATGTTGGTTGTTGCTGAAAAATGTAGCAGGAAGACAAACTAATCCTTCAACGTAAGAAATACGAATTCTTGTAAGTGAGGTTAAGTTGAGCAAGAGATTTTCCAAAAATACGCTGATGGATGTGAAACTAATTATCAATTCTTTGAGGCATGGGAAATGACTTGGACCACTTGACAATTCTTTGCATGAACTAAGCTTCAAGGATTCAAGATTTGGAAACGCCACCACTTCACCGTCTAATTGGCTTTCACCTACAGTTATCAGTTCTGTCATTGAGGACATTGATGACAATGAAAGACTTTTAAGAGCACAAAACACAATGATCTTGTCTTTTCCACCACCCTCGTCGTGAATCCCATCTGATGAAGCACCTATGGATCTCAGATTCGATAGAGATTCCAAATATAGAGACTTGAGATGTGGCAGGTGTCCTAGCATTGGGAGTTCTTCAATATTAGACACATGCTCGAATTGTAAAAAGGTTTCCAAAATGTGAAAATGCCTCAAATTTATCAGTTTCTTTAATGTTTTTGGCATCTCATTCAGATCATTGCTTGCCCGTAATGTTTGCAGATGGTAGAAATTGTCGATCGAGCTTGGTAAATATTCAATTCCTGTTTTTGAGATGTCAAGATACCTCAAGTGTATTAAGTGCTCCGTCTTTGGCAATTCTTTATTGTCACAACCAATAAGAACTAATCCGCTGAGACATTTGAGATTTGTGAACATTTTTTCTGAAAATTTACCTTCAATGATTAATGAACGCAAATTCTCACCTTCTTCTTTTGAAATCTCTCTGTCAGAATTCATGTACATGAACCGCACCGGACCAGATTCATGTGAAACTGAAGACGCTAGATCATGCACAAGGTCGTGCATCTTACAGTTTAATATGTTTCCATCTTCATCTCTCAAGCAGCTTTGTAATAAGGAGTTTTGTAGAAGGAGGTGAAAATATTTCTGGCCCACATTCTCCATATCCTTTCCTTGATCATTGTCAAGAAATCCTTCGGCCATCCACAAGTAAATTAACATGTCCTTTTCAATTTCAAAACCTTTGGGAAAAATTGAGCATAAAATGCAAAACACTTCTTGAGTGATTGCGATGGCAAATTATTAAAGCTTAATTTTAAAATCTTCGTGACAGAATTTCCATCTTCCCCCAAGTCTGAAAGCCTCGTCTCTTCTATGGAGTGCCACTTCTCTTTCTCCTAATATGTTTGCTGCTAATGGCAATCCTTGGCATCTTTTTGCTATCTTTCTCCCGATGGTTTCAAACTCTGATGGAATAACACAGCTTCTTGGGAAAGCTTTTCTTTTGATTATAGACCAACAATATTCATCTGATAACTTGCTCAATACTGGAATACGAATTGTTTGCACAGTTGAAGCAACACATTCGCTACCCGTAGTGACAATGATACCATTTCCCTTTATGGAGCTAATACTTGATAAGGTTTCTCGAAAATCACCCCGCTTCTTCGTATCGTCAGTCCAAACATCATCAAGCACAAGCAAATACTTTTTAGCTTCCAGAGTTTCTTGAATCTTTGTCACAAGAGCATCTTTAGTTTCAAGAGCAACTTTTTGTTTCGTTAAGGATTCAAGAATCTTCGTAAACAGATCCTTTGCATCAAACTTTTCGGAAACATAAACCCAAATCAATTTGTCAAAATAACTCTTTATCTTTTCGTCATGGAATACTAACTTGGCTGTTGTGGTCTTCCCGAGTCCGCCCATACCAACAATTGGAAGGACGGTGAAAACATCTTGTTCATCATGAGTTGAGTTATTAGAAGTCAATATCTCCACTATTGTCGACACATAATCTTCTCTTCCGACAACAATTGCATCAACAGAGTATGAATCAGTTTCCCTTTCTGTTGAACTATTAGAATCAAAATTAGGAGCACATGCACGCAACTGTTTTTGAAGGCCAAAGTCTGTTGCCTCTTGATTAATTGATTTCAAATTCTCATTGATATCCCTGATTTTACGAGACATTGTTTGTTTTTAGAAGAATTTTTGTACCTTTTTCTTTATTTTGCTTCCAGTCTCTGTCTCGACTTTGTTGCGAAGAACTTGGTAGCTGAGCTCATCAAGAACATTGTCGGCATCAAAAGCCACAGCTTCCAGCTTTTTCAGCCAACATCTAACAGCTTGATCCTCCACTTGCTTCTTCTCGGCATCATTCAAGAAGAATTGAATCATTTCCAAAGATTCTTTGATTTTTCCCAAGTCCTTCTTGAAATTCCGAATGAGGCTGATCTCTTCGGCACAAAGTGAGATCAGATTTTTAACGAGAAACTCAACTGCAGAACCAGCCATGGTTCCAACCAAATCTCACATTTTTTGCTGAGATACTGAAATAAGAGAGTGTTTGCGTGTGTTTGAGGGGGAGAGAGAGAGAGAGAAACCAGAAATTGATATGCTGAGAGAGATCTAAAGAGAGAAAACAGAGAGAAAATCTGCTGAGAGAGAAAGAGATATTGATCTAAGTGAGTTTCCCAGAATGAGTGTAGAGAGGAATGTTCACAATGCGAAGAGAGTTTGAGAGATTAGAGGGTGTGTGTGTGTTTGTGGATAAGAAACAGAGAAAGAGAAGACAGATGAGAAAGATGACTTCTTTCTTTTGCCAAGAAACACAAAAGATTCATTATGTCTTAAAATTTTATTTTAACACAGTTTTTCAACATGATAGGTTTTAAATTAATAAACATGTAAGGCTTTAAATTATTATTATTATTATTATTATTATTATAGTTTTTCTTTAATCACTATGTGTAACTATCAGTTTTTAAGTTTTTGGTTTTATTATTAGTTCTTAAAATATAAATAAATAAATTATATTATATTTAACATTGGTCTCGATGTAGAAAGCAACATTACATGATAAAGGAAAAAAGAGAAAACACAATATTACATGATGTGACCGTAGGGTCGATCAATTATTGCTTCAAACTAAATATCTCCACGCACTAAATTTCCTCAGACTTTTACGAAGAGATATGAATATATGATTAGCATGATTGAGTTCATCTGCAGCCTAACATAATTGATTCAAATGATTAAAAAGTTTTTTTTTTTTTTTTATGATAATGATCCGAATTTAAGTTCTTGTATTCACTTAGAGATGTGTGTTTAAATTTTTATTTTTTTTTTGTTGATATTTTTAACTATTTGATTGCCACAAAATATCGGGGTTTCAAAATTAAAATTCACACCACACTATGCTTTTATTAATTCTATTGGATGTCATTAATAGTTTCACTAATTACAAATAACACCCATCAAGAATATGAAAATTAGGATAAAGAACAAAATGGTCAATTTAAGGACAAAATCTAACACCCATCAAGAATATGAAATTTATGATAAAGAACAAAATGGTCAATTTAAGGACAAAATCTAACTTCAGAAATAGTGAGAATGATTTTGCTTGATGAACAGATGGGCTTTGAAGATCTTTAATTGGCACAAAGGCACCAGATTCCATAGTTCCAATTTAGGAATAGAAGATTTGAGAGAATTATTGTGGAGACGGATTCTGAATTTTTTGTGGCCCTCATGTATGGATAACAGATTCTCACATACGTTGAGAAGTGGTAAAGCCTGTGTAGACGCCCTTCGCGCATAGAGGTCATAAGGTGTGCGGGATGGTTATCTTTGAGACGCTGGATGATAACATTATTCCCTTAGATAGGATGCTTGTTTGCTTTGGGATGTACTTTGCTAATTTCTCAATTTGATATTTATGCATGAGGTGGGAACCTAGTGAAAATTCTACGGTGTTCTTGATCAATTTTGCCAAAAGCAAAAAAAGGAAAGAAAAGAAAAGACGTATGCTTAAAGAGTGACCCGAGAAAATGAACAAAGTCAATAAAGATGACATGAAAAAACAAATGAGAATTAGAATTCATTGTTAGAATCCATAGTCAGTGATTCCAGATTGCAGGTTACATAGAAGATGACATGAAAAAATATCTCACTGTTTAGATTAAATTTTATGAAGAGTTTTAGCCAGTCAAATTGTTCAAGTATATGACAAATCTGTAGCTTAAGTATACTCTAGGATCTTGTATTTCCTTACAAATCAACAAATTTAGACGCTGTTAACTGTTAATTTGCAGTTCAATCATGTTACATGTGAAGTTAAACGGTTACTAAGTGATGTATATACAGGTTTTTACAGTAGAAACATTTTAATGCTTTAGTCATCAGTCAACACACCACACACAGATATACCAGCTCAAAATTGAATGAAGGTAAGAAACAAGGGTCACATAATATGTTGAACTTTCAATTATTGTGTTTAAAAAAATGAAATCCGTTTCCATGATTTACCTATGATTTGAGTTGTAACATGATTTAACTATGTAATTGAATAAGGGGATCACCATGAGGTTTTAAAAATAATATAAGGAGTTTGTTAAGTAATCTGTGCATGGCCTAACTCTCCCCAATAACTAGCTGACAAGGTGAGGGTTGCCCAAGAATTATCACGTAGAACGTAGTCTAGCATTTAGTTGATGGGGAACGGTTAACAGTTATTTGTAGTTGGGAAACCAAAAGGGGATATTTTGTAATTCTATATGGCTACCGGAGGACTTTATTGACATAAAAAGTGTTAAATCATGAAGACCAAACATCCTCGAAAATGAAGTCATGAACCTAGTTTGCTACATTAAGCATTCATTATAGAAAGATAATAGCATGTCTGAACAATACAAGTTCACCTTCAGTATTTCCTTTGCTTCCTTATCAAACTGTCCACACTCCACACTTAATCAGCCGCCGGAGACAAGTATCATGCTGGTTATTTAGGTGACTTGTCAAAATACAACGCTTTTGAATTTATCATTGTAAAATCGCTTCATCTAAATTCTAAAGATAATTATACCTTGTAACATATTAATGCAATTTCTTACATAAAAGGTAATGTATAGTCAAAGATTTATCACCACTGGAAGGAGATCAAAATAAGCTTACATTCATATTGTCTCCATACAAGATACGCTTGAAGAACCTCCAGAGACGCACAGCAAATAACTCGTGATCGAAACGAAGGGGCATATCTCAAGTCTTTCTGAGGGAAGAACAACTTCCACTTGGTCACATAAACAGACGTGAAGAAAGATACAATGAGGGAGTGTATCTAACTCGTTTTTGAAATCAGCACTCGTGACTCTGATTCAAACAGGAAAAACAGAATTACCGAACTCGTGTTTCAGACATGACTTTTAAGTAAGAGCCCAATTTTTACCAAGAAACACACTCAGGAATGAAGATACTACACAAAGGCAAGTCTACTTAAATACTATACCACCAACACTGATAACTAGTAAATAAGGCTGATCCTGGAGGCTCTATTCAAATACTGAGATTGTAGCACAATAATCAAAATATTTGAACTAAAACAGCAATAAGATTAAATCCCAACCCCTATATATCTTATGTGAATTCATATGATATGAACCTGATGAAAAATCTTATAGCCTCAATTAGGAAGGAAACATATAGATACCTGGCACGCCTCTGGTAAAACTTGGTTCCCTTTTTGAAAATGAAACTGAAATCAAATAAGCAATCATCCAACAAACCCAACAAGAATACACAAACAAATAACAATAGAAAATACCAGTTTATATGTATGCCATTCTTCACCTGTACTCATCACTGTAACCATAAGAGAATACGATATCTGGGGAACTGCTCTAAAACTGCCTTTGAACAATCATTCATCAACTCTAAAGCTCTCAAATCATTCGGTTTATCAAACTCGTGAACTTCAGAAAACCTCACCACCATAAGTAAAACATTTTTCTCAAAAAGAGGGCCATGCTAAATGCAGATAATTGTGTAGATATGCTGCTGCAAATTATACCTGCGGAAATCACGGGCCGTCGACGATGACATTGGGCGGCATGATTTCATCCTCCACCTCAAACGACTTCACATACTCGTACTTGCCGTTTGCCATGTCATTAATTCGTACAATAATTGTCTCTCTGGAGGAACTTTTCGGACTTCTATGTATCTAATTATAGTTTTCCCTAGTTAAGAAGGTGAGGCGGCGGAGCTGGGTGGTTGGGCGGCGGAGCAACGGTGGCGCAGATGGTAGGGGCAGTTAGGGTGTGTTGTGGAGAGTAAACAGAGGTAACGCGGGAAAATATTTAAATCGTCCCAAACTTTTCTAAGTTATTATCAATTAATCCCAAAAATTTTCAATCTTGTCGATGTTGGCCCTGCTGAATCGTATTTGTTGATCGTATCGTATTATAAGAATTTAGTATAATTGTTTGAAATTTAGAAGAATGGTTATGCTACTTTCTTCTTCTTCTTCTTCTTTTTTTTTTTTTTTTTTTTTTTTTTTAACACAAAACAAGTAGCAGAGGGATTCGAACCCCGAATCTTTGCCTTCGAAAAAGAACTCTCAAACGACTTGGTCAACCCCTGTTGATGAATAAGAATTCTCAAACCACTTGATCAACCCCTGTTGGTGAATGGCTATGCTACTTAAAAGTTAGTACATTTTATTTTAATATTAAATAATTTAGTCATATATTTAGATAAGCTCTTGAGTCATATAAAAAGAATATACGAATGATAAATATAAATTTTTCATCTAAACGAATATTATTTACAAATATTTATAATCTTATCTACACATTATCCATCAATATCTGATTAAATTAGTGTAGTATTGGACAATTAAGCTAGCTAACTCATGCTTCTAATAACAGCTCAGTTTGTTTTGATTTTCTATTTCATTTTTTTGCTTTAAGAATCTTAAGATGGGGAGATTATCTTTTAACAGTCAGGGTCAAGGAGAATCACAATTAGTCAAGTACATAATGACCTCTGTCATTATTGCCGATAAAGATGTTTTGGATGCAAATGCAAGTATGCTTTCCTATGAGAAAATCAAACTTTTGAAAAATTTTGTGGTTTGCAGATACAAAATGATTTACGTAGTTGCATGATATTTAATTGGATTTTTCGCCCCTAAATGTCCTTTAATATAATGAGGTTGATTTGATTTTATAGGTGAAATTTTAATATTGGTGTACTGTTCACCGGTATAGTTTAAAATTGGTGTAATTTCGTGAGATAGCGTAAGTTTAGTGTAAAACGGGAATGGGAAAAACGTCTTTGAAGACGTTTTTCCAGAAAACGTCTTCATCAATTTTTCCGTTACCACACTTAAGCTGCTGACTGCCAGAATATGATGAAACGTTTTCCTGGAAAACGTCTTTAAAAACGTTTTTCAGGAAAACGTCTTGGCAGAATATGATGAAACGTTTTCCTGGAAAACATCTTTAAAAACGTTTTTCTGGAAAACGTCTTCATTATATTCATCAACAAACGCTATTTTCAGAATTTCAGTCCTGGACGCCTCCTTATAGAATGTTGTGTTTTTTTTGAAATAAATGTGAGTTGTAAAATATCACTTAATCCAGCCATAAGTTTATTATGAGTCTTAGACTGATCAATTTTAGTTGGTCGGGTATGAAAATGTTAAATTAGTACGCAAGTTTACAAAAGTCGGAAATACGTGACATGTTTATTTATTGACAGAAGGACAACCATAGATACACATAACAGTGAACTACAATCATCGACCACCACGTCTTGAAGTGCTTGCTCTCGCACGAGCTTGTGCACGATCCATCTCCATAGGAAATCGAGTTGTACGGCCCCTACCGGCATTCCCCCTCCTCCCTCCACGTCTCCTTGGCCTTTCTTCGTTGGTATTGACTAGGATTAGAGAAGCCTTTGGCCAGTAATCTTCATCCCATATCGGGGCGAAACCTCCCTCGTAAGTTTGAAGGTATCGGTCGATTTCGTAAAACCAGGCGACGAAGTTTGATGGCGGAATACCAAATGAAATGGCTGCCTTAATAACATGAGAACAAGGGATGCCGTGTCGCTGCCAGAAACCACATGAACATGTCTTACTGTTCAATTGGACGATATGTTTTCTCGAGCGTCCACCTGAGGATGGATTATGGGTAATTACTTCAGCCCTGTATTCTCGTTGGTCGAACAGGCTTACCTCATGGAGGCCACAGTTCTCGATATTCATCTCGAAAATTGCCCAAGCATAATCCGTCCAGGCGTGGCAGAGTGACTTTGTGTGCATGCCACTTTTCTGTCTGTCGACGAAGTATTGTGCCGTGCGTTTTAATTTGGCTTCGACGATTGGCACGATCGGCAAACGACGAATATTTCTAAGAACACCGTTGAAGCATTCCAACAAGTTGGTCGTCATCGTTCCGTACCGCATGCCGCCATCGTGTGAGGCAGCCCACATTTCAGGTTCCAACCCGTCAAACCAGGTTATTGCGCGAAGGTCACTTGTAGCTATTCTCTTCATTATCCTTTCGTAGGTTACTTGTTGCATTGCATCCCCGGCTTCCCAACATAGATCTTTCAAGCGTTGATTGTGACAGAACTTATAAAAGTTGGAGCATATGTGTCGCAGGCAGTATCTGTGGCACCCAGCTAGTTCGTTGAATTCTGGAGTAGATCGGACCACGGATATGATCGCACGGTGTCTATCGGAGATTAGACAGACACGTCGCTCTGGTTGACAGAAGTTCTTCGCAAGGTGAAACAGAAAGAATTTCCATGATACGTCAGTCTCTTCATCCACCAAGGCATACGCCAATGGAAGTACGTTCTGATTTGCATCTACTCCCACCGCAAGCAACAGTTTGTATCGATATTTGGTGTACAGATGCGTACCATCGACACTGATAACCGGACGTATGTGTCGGAATGCATCAATGCATGGCTTGAATGCCCAGAAGACGTGTTGCAACATGTATGTATTTGGATCTGGAGACCTGAACTGTCTATTATGCAACCACTCGACGACAGTACCTATAATACAATAATTAGGGCTGTAAAATGGGAATATGTTCTATGAAATAATATTCGAAATCTATGTTTGAGGGGGTACCTGGATTCCATCTTTGAACTGCACTGAAGAACCGAGGCAAGTTGGGCACAGAAGTCTCCCACGTACCGTACTCTATGGCTCGTGCCTTTTTTAGTCCTTGCCATGCCTTCGAATACGAGACATTAATTGCGTATGTTGCGTGAACCTGAGTTTGTACGTTGCTTACTTTGTACCCATAATCATTTTTAACGAAAGGCAGGATTAAGCTTGCTATGAATGCAGAACTTAGATTTGCATGATCGTTAGTGTTCTGGTTAGGTAGACAGTAATGCCGAGGCGATAATTTCGTAACTCTCCAAAATCCCTTGTTTGCCTTTGTGCTGGCACGAAGTTTCCAGTTGCAATTTAGGTCTTTGCATTTGATTTTCCACATACCTGGTCTGCTCTCCATGACAGTGTATTCGCGCTTACTCCATTTAATGCAGTGATCCTTAACAGCTGCAATCACATGTGCTTTGTCTTTGAACGTCATACCCTCCGCTAATGCACCCGTGTTGCGATTGTAGCATAGTTCTCCCCGGACCGTAGGCACATCGACGGAGTCAGCAACAACCTCCGGGAACATAGCTACCAAGTATGGACTCACATTTCTAAGAACCGGGGTACTTGTTTCGGCCGCCACATTAGGAGTTGAGGGCTGGTGCAAAGCTTCATGCATCTCATTTATTAAGTTATCCTCCTCTGGTTCCTCCTGTGTGGGGTCACCTTCTTCTTCCGCAGCAAGAAGCTCTTCAGCCTCCTCGTCCTCTTCTTCTTCCGAACTAGCAAGCTCTTCAGCCATAAATGAGTTACTTGTTGGATCCGGGAACTGTGAAGGCCTGAGTGATGGTGGTTGCAATTGTTGGGCGCCGACCTCAGGCATAAAAGTATTGTCGTCAGGTAACATCTCTGGGTGGTACGGGACATTCAGATCCAACGATGGTTGAGAAGCCGAAGCACCGTTGCAATCATCTACCGTCATGGTGTTGAAACCTTGTGTAATCTCTTCTACGTAATGGAAGTTCTCCTGTGATAGCATGGAAGTGTAAGTTCCCATTTCTGGCCCATACTCCGACTGAACGTATATGGGGACACATTCCAGACCTCTCGCCGGGTCTACGAAGTACCATAGATCTGTGTCGTTGGAAATTTCAAAGAGTTTTTCCATCGGAGGGTCTCGTGAGATTAGACAAGCAGCTAATATTTTTAGTTTGTATAGCTCTTCATGGAGACTGAGGCAAGCATATACTTCGGAAAGAAAATCAGAGAACGAGGCAGAGCGCGAAACACTTAACAAACAAACGGGTGACATGGAGCAATGTATGGTGTAATTTGCCTCTGTAACGTTACCACCATGGTGGACCAGAAATCCAACTGTTTCCATGAAGAAGAAAAGCGGGGAGAAATAGTTATGGCTTTACGAATTATTTGGGAGATTGATTGGTTTGATAGCATATTATTGGTAGCAGTATATACGCATGCACATCTGACGAAGTTTGAAAAAATTCGCGAGAAGGTGTCACTTTAACGCCGCAGTAGTTGGCCAGCCCCCTTGCAGCTGACGGTCTGGTGACAACACGTTTACTGAAGACGTTTTCTTGAAAAACGTCTTTGAAGACGTTTTCCTGGAAAACGTCTTTAATAGAAGGTCAGGAAAAAAAAACTTGATTTTCTGCAGAACCCCAATATAAACAACAACCAATTTTGTGTGCGCGCATTACAAAACAGACATTTGAATACACATCAATGACCACCAATCACAATAATTTAAAAAGCCTACCAATGACGTAACATGCTATCGATGCCCTAAATGACCACCGGTCCCACACTCACGGGCACGTCGGCGCCGATTACCTCTTCGCACGTAGTATGCCGGTTGTTGAGTTGTAGGCACCACCTCAGATCGCTCATCTGCATCGAGCTCTTCGATCCGCTCCGAAGGTTGCTGGAGTACTTGGTCCGACTGCTCATCAAATTGTGTCACGGGTGCTCGATGATCATACAGCTGGGGTGTTAGATGATCGAGCCCGTACGGATGTTGTTGACTCGTCGGGCTCGCAAACTCCTCTGGGAAATAAGGTGAATGCAAAGGGGCATCTCCTTGTCCAAAGTTGTATGTCGATGTGCCACGTTCGCGTGCCGAGCTTGTTTCTGCAGCCTCTACGTGTTGCGGAGGGACTTGCATGTTCTCGGTATGGTGTGCCTCTACAATGTTCTCCTCCGCCTCATGTTGGACTTCATCATTACGCCCGATACCTCCTCGTATCCCTCGTCGACGGCGACGACCCACAGGAGGGGGCAGGACAGCAGGGTCCACAAATTCGGCACATCGTACACTCTGTGTCGGCTGCGTGTCAGTCTGTGACCCGAAAAACAAATTCCTTTCGTCCATCCCTATAGACTGACGCGTCATTTGAAGCAGTGTTTGAGTGTCATGCATAATGTTCTGCCGATACGACTGGAAAACTGTTGGATCATTGTAATCAGAGATCGTCAAACAATGTTGTAACATCCGTGATGTTATGTCATCCTGCATATTATGGGAAAAAGGTTACGATCAGTGTATATATTACTTTTGTAAAAAAAAACACTTGAAGTACATACGACATTGAAGAACATACCACACCATAAGCAAAATATATATCTGGGGGATGGTAGCCGTCCAACCTCTGAACCGATTCCAGATCAGTCAACTCATGAAGAAACATTGGTGGTGCGATCAATTTCCTAGTTATCTCCCCATACCAATTCCAATAATCCCGAGTGACGCAAACGCCGATGCAGTGACCGAACTCCACTATGGAATTGTGTCTATCATCCCAAAGTTGGATGAAATTTCTATGGATATTCAACCATGGCCTACCAACCATCCCTCTTCTCCCGGCAAAAGAGTGCAAATCATCGGTCATCCATTGATTGACCTCCAAAGGAATGCCCTGAACGTATCCGAATTGTCTGGAAACCCTATCCAGATAATGCCACTCAACACACGCCCAGTTTATAAGGGGTACTCTGCAATGCCAATTTCCTGTAGCAACGTAAGCGGGCAACCCACCATACTCAACTTGGCTTTCATCATACGGCCGCCAAATAAACTACATAAATTGAAGATTGTACGATATATTAAAATTGTAGCCATGTCATCTAAACCACAAGTTTTAACTAAAATACGACGCTAACCTCGTTCTCCCTCATTTGATCAAGAATCTGTCTGAACAGCTTGACGTTGTGGGAGACAGTGTTCACCCAGCTATGGTAATGCATCCAGCTAGGTAACAAAAAAAAAGTATTCTTAGTAGACAATATTTAGGAAAATTAGACACCATTATAATTGGCACGTATATGATACTTACTGCGCTGCGTAGGGCGCCGAATGCAACTGGCGCCCAAGTACAGTCATTGGTCCAACATAAACCTTCTCTTCTGTCCACGCTGGAGCGAGACGTGGCATCCTACTCAATGCCCAAACCTAGAAGAGAAACATAATGAGATATATTTCTAACAACAATTCAATTCAAATAAGACTTCATTGCAAACAAATTTTACCTGCAGCAACTGTAGTGGGCCTCCTATGTTCTTCTTTCCCTTTCTCGCTGCATTGCACAGGGACCTGTACAATGACGCCAAAATAGTACTGCCCCAACTATAGCTACTAACCTCCTGCAGCACCGCCTTCACATCCTCAACAAAAACCTCCTGTGGGTCCTCTGGGGGCGCCTTGTATCCAAGATTGAACAGATATACTAGAGAGATAGTGTTCCCAGTGCCATCTGCCCACATCATTGTTCCCATCATAAGCAGGATAGTACAACGAGCCCATCACAGAACTTCTTGATCCGAACTCTGATCATCGATTGGATGTTGTTGCATGTACTGTCGCAGCTCTCTAAGTTTCAATTTGGAACCTTCGACATCAGGCGCAAAACCTAGATGTCTTACACAAGCATCAACCCAATCGATACTCGCGCTGTCATTACCTACGACTGCTCTCCCACTAATTGGGAGGCCCCACAAACGGCGACATCCTCGAGTGTCACCGTCGCCTCACCTACGGTAAGATGAAACGTGTGAGTTTCCGACCTCCACCTCTCCACCAAAGCAGTGATCAAAAAGTGGTCCACATCCATCTCCCCCACCCTGTGCAACCCGTAGAAACCCATCTCATATAGAAATGCCAGGACACGATCATGCATTACCAAATGGAAACTACTATCATCCCTGGCGTAGAAACCTGGCTTCCCATTATGGACTTGCAAACAATCGTCTAAGGCTCCAGATTTTATATCCTTTAAACTATCGCTCCTATGCGAGGCTTGCGCATACAACACGCTGGGATTCCGAGGACCATACAAACGATCCATCCACAAGCTACAAAGCAAAAACAACCAAGATCAATAAAGCATCCCTCTAAATTAAATCAAATAAGACATGGTAGCAACTTAAGGTGACTTAGGGCCTTCACATGGTAGCAACTTTCTTACTTTCTCAAGTAACTCAAATACTAGGCAACGTTTACGTCAACATAGATTCCACAATATCAGTGTCAGAAGTTGATTAATTGTGATGCTACCTAGTTGATCAACATTACTGAAATGAAAGTACGACTTCAAATTTCCCCTACTTGCAACCGTTCTGTACAATTACAAAGTCATTGCTCCCTAGCAACGAGACCAACAGATTCAGACATTATCAATTTTTCGACGCATGCATACATTATCAATATTTCAAACTACAAAGGTTCAACAATATATCCTTGCAATTTTCAGCAGTTCCAACACATACAACCAAATTCAACCATTCCAATTCCAATTACAGTCTGGAGACTCAATTCCAATTCAACAATTCCAATTCTGACAGTTGCAAATTTAGGTGTCCAGTTCCAACAATTCCAATTCCACTTCCAACAATTCCAATTCCAATTCATACTTCACTACAGGAAAACTGAAATCAGACGAAGAATATAGGTGTCCAGCTCAACTCAACCACATTCAATCTATGCCAACACCAAATTTCATGTTCCAAATCACCAATGTCTCTACTCCCGATTCTTACCCAACATTCAATTTTCATTCTCGGTGAAATTAAAACAATACAAAATAAAAAAAAAACCAAGATTGAATGGAAGGAAAACCAAACCTTTAATTTTTGTTGGACCCAACTTAAGATTCACGACACCTCTCTCAGCTGGAATGCACTTCCTCCGCCGGAAATCGCCAAAACGTCGCCCCTGTCTCGGTTTTTTTTTCGCGCTGTGAGGGTTCTGTGAGCAGAGACCCGCGGCGCTGTTCTTTTAAACGTCTTCTTATGAAGACGTTTTCTAGGAAAACGCCTTTGAAGACGTTTAAAAGAAAAACGTCTTCAAATGCGTTTTCCTAGAAAACGTCTTTATCATTTTTGGCGGTCTGCAACTTAAGTTTGGTCAACGGAAAAATACAATGAAGACGTTTTTCGAGAACACGTCTTCAGAGACGTTTTTCGCATACACGTTTTACACCAGAATTGAACTATCTTGCAAAAATACACCATTTTTAGACTATTCCTGTGAACAGTGCGCTAATATTAAAATTTCACCGATTTTATACCTTTCCAAGTCTCCAAACTGTATAAGAAAATTAATTTTTCAATTTGTGAAAATTATTCTTTAACAATATTTGGTTCGGACATAGCTCATGTCTCCGTTTTTTTTTTTTTCTTATTCATTTTTTTAATATTTTTTTGTGTATTTTCTTTTATGAGTAGTTATGATATACGAACACAATACGTAAATTATTGTAATTGCAGCCATATAAATTCATATCAAGCAAAAGATGGATGTTGATTCTGAGTGAAAGGAAACATGACTATGGGTATTGAGTTCCTTCAAAGATGTAGGCCTAAAGAATCACAAAACACAAAACAGGAAAAAAAAAAAAAACAACAACAAAAACAAAATGAATATAGTTAAGCCCTTAAACCTTGTTTACTTTCTTTTTTTGGTGAAAAGGTAAAAATATTATTAATCACGTAGCAGAAAAAATACAAATGTACAAGTGAAGAAGCAATGATCAAAGGCACCTAACCCACCCAGCTTGGACTGTATTGCCTCATTAAAACCTCCAATGGGAAACCCATTTGGGACAAAACCCATGGAGGAAAAAGAGTACAATACAATAGGTGGCCCAAGCCCGGCGCTTCTAGGAAAGCAATAAAAACCTATTAAACAGCTATTTCATCATGTCACGGGCCAAGGCCCAAAATAGAGAATGGTGTTTGCGTAAATCCAAGCTTATGGAGGTTCTGTTAGGGGCCATGAGTGTTACATCTAGAGCCCAAACAATTTGAGACTAATACGCCTGTTGTATCTGCACATATGGAGGGCCTTTTTCTTGAGGGGTGAGATATTACATGTTTGTTATACAATACGAACACAATCGTTTCTTTTTTTTATGCGGCTCGCATGTTCTTATGTTTTCCTACAAATATCAGGCATGTTTATAGCAAATATATAATTTAGTCTTTGTAATCTATAACCACCAAAAATATGTCTTTAGTAGGGACTCACCTCTATCAAGGTTTGTATACATGCCAAACAAACGCGTGTTGATGCATGACTAGTATGTATAAATGAGTTTTTAAAACAACAAAAAGAATAACACAACTCAAGTCACTGCCATGGTTCGCCGGAACGGTCGCGGGGAACGGAACGGAGGCCACCGTTCCAATTCCGTTGCAATGACGCGGAACGGTCGCGGAAAAAACGCGGCCACTTACCAAGGGTGGTAAGAGGAAAAAATTGAAGCAACCAGCAAAGTCTAATAAAAGAAAAAAGTAGGGTGCTGCTGATGAGGTGTCTAAGGAGGAGAAGAAGGAAGAGGAGGTGAAGGCTGATGAGGAGGAGAAGGCTGATGAGGAGGAGAAGGATGGAGTGGATGAAGAGTAGGAGAAGAATGAAGAGGATGAGGGGGATAAAGAGGAGGAGAAGAAGGAGGAAGAGGAGGACAAGAAGGATGAAGATGAGGTGAAACAAAAAAGGCTTGACTCTGTGGATTTAGTTCTTTGTGATGTTTTAGTGGACTTGAAAAAGGAATGACAGAAGGATGCTGCTGTTGATGGGCCTGATGAAGATAAGGGTGTTGCTGCTGTTGATGAGGTTGAGCGACTTACGGTGGTGCTTGTTCATCAAGATGCTGTTGAGCTCTCTCATGAAAGCAGTTCATCATGTTTTGTTGAATGATGATGATGATGATGATGAAAACATACCTTCTGTTCCCAATGAATTAAAGTCGTTTGTTGGTAGAAAGGACTTCGACGGGCGTGCATCTTTGAATGAGGAAGCCCTTGCAATGATTGATGGGGTGATTCATAACTACATTGAGACATTCAAGTAAATTGTTTTTGTTGCGTAATTATTTTAGGGATTTGTAATTCAGTTTTGTATCAATGCGTAATCTTACCTTAATTTTTTGCTAGTGATAAAGTGGTATTTGTATGCGGCGATGAAACAAAAATGTTTGTTAGTGATATTATGAGGTTGCTATGGGGACAGTCCATGAATCAGCGGGTGTATGAGGCCTATTTTGATATTTTGATGGGTGATGACTACATTCCTCAAAAACCACACAACATCCATTGCGTTTCATCGTTTCTTACGCAACATATAATGGCTATACTGAAAGGATCAGATGCGAGCTGTTATATGTCGGTGAGGAAGATGGGCAGGTTTCTTGAGAAACCGGAGTTGAGGAATTATTACTTGCTGCAATTGGAAAGTCTCGACTACAGTGTCAGGAACAATTGCAAATACATCATATTCCCATTGCACACTGGACATCACTGGCACTTGGTTGTGTACGATACCAGGGAGATGAAGTTCACTTCATACAACTCCATACCTTCGGCTAGATCATTTCACACGGAGAAGGTATGGGGTTGTTTCATGAAATCTTATTGGGAATATAAGGGATATTCTGTAGTACCCGAGCGCAAGGTACTACATCCCCCGCACCGAGACCCGACCCGTATATGAAGTGGAAGTCCATACACTTGCCAAATCACGGCGAACGGGGACACAACACACATGCTATGCTAGGCGGGAGTAACCCTTAAACCATTCAAGATCAAGATAATATAAAAATCAGAGCGATAACCAAAAATACGGAAGCAAAACCAACATATATTATATACAACGAGCCATCAAGCTCCAAAATAGATATACAATATCATTCAGGGAGATGAAGTTGGTTGTGTACGATACCAGGGAGATGAAGTTCACTTCATACAACTCCATACCTTCGGCTAGATCATTTCACACGGAGAAGGTATGGGGTTGTTTCATGAAATCTTATTGGGAATATAAGGGATATTCTGTAGTACCCGAGCGCAAGGTACTACATCCCCCGCACCGAGACCCGACCCGTATATGAAGTGGAAGTCCATACACTTGCCAAATCACGGCGAACGGGGACACAACACACATGCTATGCTAGGCGGGAGTAACCCTTAAACCATTCAAGATCAAGATAATATAAAAATCAGAGCGATAACCAAAAATACGGAAGCAAAACCAACATATATTATATACAACGAGCCATCAAGCTCCAAAATAGATATACAATATCATTCAGGGAGATGAAGTTGGTTGTGTACGATACCAGGGAGATGAAGTTCACTTCATACAACTGCATACCTTCGGCTAGATCATGTCACACGGAGAAGGTATGGGGTTGTTTCATGAAATCCTATTGGGAATATAAGGGATATTTGGTAGTACCCGAGCGCAAGGTACCACATCCCCCGCACCGAGACCCGACCCGTATATAAAATGGAAGTCCATACACGTGCCAAATCACGGCGAACGGGGACACAACACACATGCTATGCTAGGCGAGACTAACCCTTAAACCATTCAAGATCAAGATAATATAAAAATCAGAGCGATAACCAAAAATACGGAAGCAAAACCAACATATATTATATACAACGAGCCATCAAGCTCCAAAATAGATATACAATATCATTCAGGGAGATGAAGTTGGTTGTGTACGATACCAGGGAGATGAAGTTCACTTCATACAACTCCATACCTTCGGCTAGATCATGTCACACGGAGAAGGTATAGGGTTGTTTCATGAAATCTTATTGGGAATATAAGGGATATTCTGTAGTACCCGAGCGCAAGGTACCACATCCCCCGCACCGAGACCCGACCCGTATATGAAATGGAAGTCCATACACGTGCCAAATCACGGCGAACGGGGACACAATACACATGCTATGCTAGGCGGGACTAACCCTTAAACCATTCAAGATCAAGATAATATAAAAATCAGAGCGATAACCAAAAATACGGAAGCAAAACCAACATATATTATATACAACGAGCCATCAAGCTCCAAAATAGATATACAATATCATTCAGGTATTCAACGGCCCGCATAACCTACAAAATCAAATACTCTCCATAAACATGATCATATACAAAAATAAGAGTATGAGTGCAAGTGGAATATAAAGAGAGTGCTAAACACTAATGCAAGACCTAGACGACTTGTATTCCCGCCTAGCACTCCTTAAATCTGCACAACACAACTGAAAACAATTCGGGTTCAGTCTAAAAGAGACTGGTGGGTATAAAACAGGGTATAAATATAAATATCGCGGAATTTAAACACATACATCCAAGCAATAATCCCGAATGAGGTTTTAGAGTAATTTTCCCAAGTGGGTAAAACAAAAGAAGACATCATCGGGATTACCACTATCATATTTAATAATTAGGGTATTCATGGCCCTGGCGAGTGGGCGTGCATTATCTCCAACCAACAAGTTGTGTATTCATAATCATTATTCATTCATTATCATACATATATTCTTTTGTGCACATTCATACGATTCATAATCATACATATACACCTTCTCCCTCCGGGTCGTGGACGGGCTTGCAAGACCCGACCACCGATCCATACATAGGCCAATGGGGGTACATGAATCCCCCAAGGGCACTCAACTCCCATTCCCCGCTAATCTCCTAGCGAGGGCCGGTATCACCGAAGTTTGGTTGGAACTAGTACATGGGATCCCCATCGGCCCTTGCCTCCCCGGATAGCCGCATGTACTAAGTCCCTGGGCCCGTGCAATTTCAATCATATCTCGCCAAAATCATAAGGTAGGGTTCATAAATAAAAGGTTATACGTTTGAAATCATTTACTCAAAATGACTATATATATATATACTAATTTGGCTCAAATCTTTCATATAAGGGATATATGGGGTTGTCATAGCTATTAGAAGAGAAACCCACCTCAAAAGAGCAAAAGAGGAAGCACAACAGCCTCAAGGATCGCCCTCGTCTCCGACCGTACCCAAATCTGTGCAAGAAAGGTGAAGTGAGACTCAAAATGACCATATATGACGCTCGGCAATGAAATGGACATGATATGAATGCATAAGAGATGATATTATGTCATGAAAACGTTCATGTGCACGATTAATGCCTTTAAGGCATATAAAAAAGCAATTCATTCATTAAAGGAAGCTTTCAAATTCATTCAAGTTCATAATTTCACATTTCATATCAATTTCAATCCAAGAATTCCATATAACGATCATAACACGTATTATAACATGTTTACAATTAGAAAATAGGTAAATAGAGACATTCAAGTCATATTCGGAAATTAAATAACACGAAATAGATAACAATTAAATTCTAAAATTTAAATAAATTAAACAATATTTAAATATATATCATTAACCATGCTTTTAAATAATATATATAAAATCATATCTATATATATATAGATATACGTACAGCATACATGCAATTTACACAAAATAAAATAATTATGCATGAAATTAAATAGGTACGTATAGCAACATGCATTTAACAACAACCAATGAAATTTTAATAGCCATGCATGCCTTAGACATTATATATTATATATATATATTCTATGCACACCTCACGCATGCACCTAGACATAATAAGGATATATATATATATATATATATATACACATTACATTTACATAAACAACACAGCAACACAAACGCACAGCTCAAAATGAAGAAGAAGGTAACGGGCGTTAAGCTAAGCAAGAAGAAAAGAAGTAACGGGCATTAAGGGGTACAAGTGATCTTCACTCCATGGTAACAAGAGTTACCAAATGTCCAAGGATTTGGGGTAACGGGCGTTACCCCGTGCAGCTCAAAATGTGCAGTAGTTCGAGATCTCCTCTCCTGTTCCAAACCTTCATGGCAGCAGCAGCTCTTATGGAGAAGGAAATGGGACAACAACAACAGCACAACCTCACAAAAACTCAAGGAAAAATGGACTAAAACCTCCCAAAAATAAACCGGCAAGAGACGGAAAGCAAAGAGGGAAGAAAGAGTTCAAGTTCTCCAATTTTAAACCCAAGTTCATTAATGGCATCACAATAAATCTTCAACTACCACCAAATACAAGATCATAAATGAAATAAAGGAAGTAAAGTAATCACTTTCATGGTTTGAATCAACTAAAAACTCCAAGTATTCAAAGATATCAAGAATTTGAATCAAAACCTAACTATTCATATAAATCTCCAAACTTCATGAATATAGCCTCAAAATTAGGGATGCATGGATCAAAATGACCACAAATGAATGTATAACACAACCCTAAGCTCACCTTGTGAATTGGATAAAGGTTGGAAGAGATTTGAGTTCCAAAATCTCCAAAAATGGCAAGGTGACCGGAATGAACTGGAGAGCAGGGGTTTTTGCTGAAATTTCTCTAAATGTGGAGGGTTGGTTCGGTTTGGGGTGGTTAAGGGCTTCTAGAGGGTTGAGTTAGGGTTCCAAGGAATCCAACCATGGTTAGTTTGGTCAAGGTTTGTGAAAGATATGGCCATTTTGGTGAGATGTGACAGTTTTGACGAACGTAACACATTTCGGTTGAATTTCGGAGGTTCAAATAATTTTGGAAAAATATAAGGATAAGTTCATTAAACCCAAATTTTTGTTACGAGTTCAACGAAGTTGACGGAACTCGATTCCGAGTTCCCGAGCTCAAGATATCACCGACGGAAACCAAGGGTGCGCTAATTGCTCGTTAGCCCCCGTTTTGGATTCCAAGATCAAAATAAATTCAAAACTCATGCAAACAAATCCGAAAACATACGAACATATATTCATATTCATGACACGTATATCTCCAACATATTAAATATTCACGAAATTTCGATCTCAAATCATATAAGAACAAAGCGCGATCACAACACTCAAGAACAATGCATTTACAAATTCATAATATTCCATAATAAATAACAAAAATTAAATTCATAATTAAATAAACAAATTTAAATTCTATTTTTAAATTAAAAACTCAAAGTCAACTATTAATGTTGTATTTAATTAATATAATTAAAGACATAATTAATTAACATTAACACTTAATTATCAAATTAAAAATACTAATTAACGAAATAAAATAAAATAAAATAAAATAAAATAATAACAATGTATAATAAAATTAAATATATAAAACACTTATAAACAAGGGAAAATTGGTAAACACATACGTCATACCTGGAGGACTGAAAAGTCGGGGCATTACAATCTCTCCCCCTTAAAAGAATCCGTCCTCAGATTCACTGCTCGCCCGGAAACAGCTCGGGGTGAAACTTTCTCATCTTTTCCTCCGTCTCCCGTGTAGCCTCTTCGATTTTATCACTTCTCCAAAGAACCTTGACTAGTGGAATACGCCGATTTCGAAGCTCCTGAAATTTCCGATCCAATATCTTAATCGGCTTCTGAACGAAGGTGAGATTTGGTTCTCATTCCACTTCTTCAACCGGTAGAATCTCGGATTCGTCTCGATAATATTTCCGGAGTTGTGAAACATGAAGCACATTATGAATTCCGGTCAAACTCGGAGGCAAATCCAATTGATAGGCCGTATCCCCAATCTTTTCTAAAATCTCATACGGTCCTATATACCGAGGGTTTAATTTTCCTCATTGAGCAATCCTTGAGAACCCTTTTCGTGGAGATGCTTTTAAGAAAACCCTGTCTCCAACTTCAAACTCAAGATTCTTTCTTTGAAGGTCTGCATAACTCTTTTGTCGATCCTGAGCGGCCTTCATCCGTTGTCTAATTATCTGGACTTTGTCAATAGCCTCTTGTACGACCTTAGAGGGTTTTTCCTTCTTGTCCCCTCTTTCAATACCTTCTTTTTTGGTCCAATTCCATTCCTCCAAGTCAAAGAACAACGGGGATCTACATTTATGTCCGTAGAGAGCTTCATAAGGGGCCATCTCTATCGAGGCTTGATAGCTATTGTTATACGCAAACTCGATTAATGGCAACTGTTCATTCCACGAGCTTTGAAAGTCCAATGCACATGCTCTCAACATATCCTCCAGATACTTAATCAACCTTTCTGATTGTCCGTCAGTTTGAGGATGGAAAGCTTGTTGGAAAAACGAATCAGAAAAGCAGCGGAAATAAAAATTTTTCCAACTAAGCAATATCGAAAACTCGTAATTCTTATTCCCAAATTCGTAGAGATTAAGAAACTCACTTAGGTAGTAGCTTTCTTGACACGTTCTAGCCACCCAAGAACGCTCTTCACGTGGCTTGATCCCCAAAAGCTACTTCAAATCTTTCAAGACTTCACGATAGTAGCCCTCTAGAGAAATAGTCCACCAACCGTGACCACGATCCGAATAGGGAGGATGCAAGTTCTATATTCGGTGTTTAGACTCTAGGGTTTAGTGTATAATTATGGAGAAGGAGAAATTTTATATCATCCATTCATGGGGTTCGAACCCTTCTATATATAGCGCTAGGGGTTCGAACCCCTTATCCTTTTTGGACAAGGATTCCAAACTCCTTTTGGAAAGGGATTTCTTGCTTGGAGACTAAGTCTCTAACTTTGACCAAAAGTCTCATTTTGATCAACTTAGAAAGCAAGAATTATATCTAACTCCTTTTAGATATTTTATTTTACTTTATTTATTAAATAATAAATAACTTAAAGACTAATAATATAATTAATTATTTATTAGACTTTATTTCTCCAAATTAGAACTTTAATATTAATTCAAAATTAAATCAAAGTCCATTAAATAATTAACACATTAATTATTTAATATATACACATACACATGCACGTGACTAGACGTGTCATTAATGACACGTGTCATACACGTGCTCCACACGTGTGGACCCCACCATTCACTTAATGGTTCGATCAACTCGTTTAATCGATTCAAGCCTTAACCCACGTGACCGGGTTGTTGTGTGTGACCCTCTAGGTTCTTAATTCAATTAGCAGTGACCCTAATTAATTAATCAGTCCACAGATCAAACGACCATAGTCTAGCAACAGGTGTTTGACCCTAGCTGAACAAGAATGTCTCGATTCGACAGAACCTTTAAGTCATTAACATACGTGAGATACAATCCTCCTACATCCCATCTCTCAACCAAGATCTAGGGTAAGGGAATAATCAGAACCCTAATAATCTCGATCTTAATGTCAAGTGCATTTCATATCCATTTGATCTCAATCCAAAAAACTCCTTTCTTAGATGTCTTGATCCACTGCCTTGGCCAAGGACTCCTAGATGGCATATGAATGACTTACACAATAAAAGATCATCTTGCTCACGCAAGTGTAGGTCCTTTATTGATTCTCATATACTTTCATGTGCCACTTGTGCAGCCCCAGCATAAGCCTTGAATCAGTTGTCTAAGGCGACACCCTTTAAAGCTTACACCTAAGACTACAAAGTTAGCTCATAAAGTATCTATGGAATCTCAATTTTAAGGATCACTTAATCACATCAATGACTCGTGAGATATTTCCTAATTTGGAAGTTTCTATTTCCCGATATAGAAACTTCCTTTCCCATTTAGGAATCTTCTCACACGGGACATCTTAGTGTACCTACTTAGAATAAGTAAGCACCCCCATGTATCACGCACATATCAACTATACACTTTCCACCCTATGAAACAAGATGGTCCTTCTTAAAGGCGTGATCACACGAGCAAGCCTCAAACGAGTCAGGCTGACACTCCCACTGTCTTTCGGACTCATCGGCTTGGAGGGATTTCTAATCATGACTTATGTTATATAGGGCTCGTCTCATGAACCACTTCACCTAAGTGGTTGAGTCCTACAAGTCATATTGATTAGGGGAGTTCTTATACATGCGCAATCAAAAGGAAACACACAACCAAACAAGAGCATATAAAAAAGTGTTGCCTCAATTCGTTTTATTCAAAGATTATCTGTGATTTACAAAAGGAAAGTAACAAAGCTGACTATTACATCGGCTTTCAGGGCACTATTCCTAACAATCTCCCACTTGCCCGTCAAAGCCACTCAGGAGCTAATCTAAGTCCCATCTTCGCAAGATGACCTTCGAAAGCTTCTCGACTAAGGGGTTTAGTAAGCGGGTCTGTCATGTTCTCTACTGATGTGACCCTCTCGATTTGCACATCACCTCGTTTGATGATATCACGGATTAGGTGATACTTTCTCATAATGTGCTTGGTCCGTTGGTGAGATCTTGGTTCTCTTGCTTGAGTAACCGCCCCAGTGTTGTCACAAAACACTGTAATGGGGTCTTTCATGCTAGGAACGACATTCAATTCTTGAATGAAGTTTCTAATCCAAACACCTTCCTTAGCTGCATCGTTTGCAACTAAGTATTCGGCCTCAGTGGTCGAATCTGCAGTGGTCGTCTGCTTGGAACTTTTCTAACCCACTGCTCCACCGTTAAGGCAGAAAATATATCCCGACATTGACTTAAAATCATCCAAGTCAGATGCAAAGCTTGCATCGCAGTATCCTCCGATTACTAGATCTTTCTGTCCTCCATATACTAAGAATAAATCCCTAGTCCTTCACAAGTTCTTTAAGATATTCTTCACGGCAGTCCAGTGACCTTCTTCAAGGTCTGATTGGAAACGACTCGTTCCACTAAGTGCATGAGCTACATCCGGTCGAGTACATAGCATTGCATACATTATGCTACCTATTGCCGAGGCATAAGGTACATGAGTCATTCTTTCCTTCTCAAGGTTCGTCTTAGGACACATCTTCTTCGAAAGAGATGCTCCTACACTCATGGGAAGAACTTTATTCTTTGCATTCTCCATACTGAACCATTTCAGTATTTTATCTATGTACATCGATTGTGATAGTCCTGTTAATCTCTTAGATCTATCCCTATAGATCTTTATGCCGAGAATGTAGGACGCCTCACCAAGATCTTTCATCTCGAATTGGTTCGATAACCAAGATTTGGTAACTTTCATGTCATCCTTCGAATTCCCAATTAGAAGGATGTCATCAACATAAAGTACTAAGAATTGCACTGAAGTCTCCAATTCTTTTCTAGACACGCAGGACTCATTCGAATTTTGAACGAAGCCAAACGCTTTGACTACTTCATCAAAACGAATGTTCCAATTCCTATAAATGATCTTTGGAGTTTGCAAACCTTTTGCTCACTCCCACTAAATGTGAAACCTATGGGTTGATCCATATAAATGTCTTTATCAATGTCTCCATTGAGAAAGGAAGTTTTCACATCCATTTGCCATATCTCATAGTCGTAATATGCAGCTATGGCAAGCATGATCCGAATGGACTTTTGCATTGCAACCGGTGAGAAGGTTTCATCAAAGTCCACACCGGGCCTTTGAGTGAAGCCTTTTGCAACCAGTCTTGCCTTATAGGCCGCAATGCTTCCATCTACTCCAAGCTTTCTCTTAAAGATCCATTTGCAACCTAAGGGTTTAACCCCATCAGGCAAATCTAGCAAGGTCCAAACTTAGTTGGAGTACATGAAATCTATTTCGGATTTCATGGCTTGTTTCCACTGTTCAGAATCCGAGTCTGACAGTGCCTCCTCATATGTTAGAGGATCATTATCCTCTTGAGAGATTTCATGGAGAAAACCATATCATCTCTCCGGCTGTCTAGGAGTACGTTTAAAAAGCCTTAGAGGAGGATTTTCACGTGTATCGAAGTTTGTGATCGGTTAGGGAGTGTCAGAATGGGACTTGTCCTCTAAATGTGACGTGGGAATGTCTCGAATTTCTTCGAGTTCTGTGATCTTACCTTTCTTTTCTTCTAGGAACGGTTCCTTAAGAAAAGTTGCATTTCTTGAAACAAACACATTTTGTTCAGTTTGATCATAGAAGTAGTATCCTATGGATTCCTTAGGATAGCCAACAAAGAGCACAAGTTAGAACGAGCTTCTAACTTATCTCCCACTGTCCTCTTCACATAAGCAGGATAACCCCAAATTCTTAAGTAAGAATAACTAGGGATTTTACCATGCCACATTTCATAGGGCGTTTTGGGGATTGGCTTTGAAGGAACAAGATTCAAAATCTTGGCTGCACTTTCTAGAGCATAGCCCCAGAAAGAAGGTGGTAAGTCAGTGAAACTCATCATGGAACGAACCATATCAAGTAGGGTTCGATTCATTCTCTCAGAAACTCCATTAAGCTGAGGAGTTCCTGGAGGAGTACACTGAGAAATAATCCCATTATCTCTGAGATGATTAAGGAATTCTTCACTAAGATACTCTCCACCTCGATTAGATCGAAGTGTCTTGATCTTGTGACCAGTTTGGTTCTCAACCTCCTTTTGAAATTCAAAGAATTTCTCAAAAGCCTCAGATTTGTACTTCATTAAGTACACATAACCAAAACGACTAAAGTCATCAGTGAAGGTTATGAAGTACTGATGATTGTTTCAAGTGCTTACACTGAGCGGTCCACAAACATCAGAATGGATCAAATCGAAGCTCGTTCCATACTTCCTTTAAAAGGAGTTTTGGACATCTTTCCTTTGAGACAGGATTCGCAGGAAGTCAACTGTTTAAGGTCATTTTCAGAGAATATCCCTAAGGTAGTTAACTTGCTAATTCTGTTCTTAGAAATATGCCCTAATCTAGCGTGCCACAAAGATGCTGAGACTTCATCATCTCTCTTACGTTTTGTTTCTCGTTGTATATTCAAAATATTACTGTTTTGAGTTAGATAAAATCCATTATTTAATGTACCAAGAAGTGTTGAAAAATTATTCTTTTTAAGGGAAAAGTTACCATTCTTAATATTAATTTCATAACCTTGCAATCAAGTATTGGAACTGAAATAATATTACGAATAATATCTGGTACAAAAAGGACTTTATTTAAAACTAAAACAGAATGACCTAAATCTAATCTCATTATGCCTAAAGCTTGAGCTTCGACCGTTGAGCCGCCCCCAATCTTCAAGGCACATTCTCCTCCCTTCAACTGCCAGACCTCACATAGCATATGTACATCATTACAGATATGAGATCCACTACCGGTATCAAGTACCCAAGAGTTAGAATTAATAGAAAGATTTACTTCAACGAGAAACATACCTTTCTTTAGAGTAGCCTTGTACTCTTGGCAGTTTCTCCTCCAATGCCCCGGTTTGCCACAATGGAAGCAAACGTCCTCTTTCTGATCACGTTTCTTCTTTTGGACTTTTCCCTTCGTGATGCCTCCATTGGGCCTAAGGGACTTCTTCTTCTTTGGGGCTTTCTTGCCCTTGCCTTTAGAAGGCCTAGAAGAAGATGAAGCAGTCACCATCATAATCTTATTGTCCTTCTTGATCGTGCTTTCAGCAGTCACAAGCTGACTAATCAGCTTAGCTACACTAGCATTTGCATGATTCATGTTGAAGTTAAGGACAAAAGGATTGAATGATGGTGGGAGCGAGGCTAGCAACAAATCCACTGAAAGCTCATCTCTCAGTGGCATGTCCATGGAAGCAAGTTTCTCAGTGAGAGCAAGAAACTTGAGTCCATATTCATGGACACTTGTACCTTCCTTCATTCTCAAATGGAACAATTCCTTTGAGGTGTTATACCTTGTAACACGCTCATGAGGTCGGTAAAGTTGCTCTAAGTGGTAGTAAATCTCCCAAGCGAATTCCATGGACTCATGTTGTCTTTGCATGTCCAGAGACATGTTAAGTATGAGACAACGGGCTTGGAGATTATCATCCTTCCACTTCTGGATCGCATCCCGCTCAGTCCGGGTCGAAGCATCCCCTTCGGGAACGGGCTCCGCCTCGTAGAGAACTCTTCTCGGAATCTAGAATGATTTTTAGATTTCTAAACCAATCAGAATAGTTGGGACCAGTCAACTTGCTTGACTCGAGGATCGATACTAGAGGGTTTTTGGTTGCCATTTCAAAACACGTAGAGAATCACAGAATCTACGACCTAAATGGAAAAATAGAAAACTAGTGAGCATGCTGAATAATAACGATATACATGAGATTAGGTATTTAATCTATGTAGCTCCCACTGTTTTTCTAAAAGATCTATAATTCCCAAAGATCTTAGAGGATACTTGTTATCCCAATGGGTACTAAGATCTTAAGCACTTAACCTTGAACCCACGACTCGTGGCCATTCTCAATTAAGCCTAAGGTAGGTACTACTTACCAATTCCAACACTGTGGAATTCTTAGTAATGTTTTTGCATCACCCATCTTTTAATATGGACCCACGACTCGTGCGACATCCATATTTACTTAGGCATTAAGCTAGACCCATCAATCATAAGATCATGATCAAAACTTAGTTCGAACGACCCACGACTCAAGCCATCGCCCTTGCTAAAATTGATCACGAAATATTGATCATTTAAGATCAATCAGGAAACTAAGAACTAATAGGTTTCACATAGACACCCCACGACTCGTGGCCAGCATCTAGCTTCCCTTATTAAACTTAAATCCTATTGATGGAATGCTAGGAATTTAATTCAAAGTTTGCACCTTGAACTAAACACCTATTTTCGAAAATTAGCTTAATATTTAATAGGAATTTTCGATGTAACCGGAGAGTTGTCCGGTTCGACCTCACCAACATATATGTTATCCAATTGAATTAGTTTTGATTAATGCAAGTACAACTTAAATGCATTTCACACAAGCAATTAGCAGATAACATGTCTTAGCAAGATACTAACATGAGATGATCATGGGTTCTACCTATCTTATGCGTGATATGTTGGAGCCACTCCACAATCACTAGTTCTAACATGCATGCCACATAAGCAGTTTAAATCACATAAGGGAATTAGAAATAAAACGATGCCCTATCTATTACAATAATAGTAATCCTCTCTAACAATTCGAGAGGTCTTCACTTATGGCCTCCATCTTGTTACTTGTTGTCTGGATCCATCTTACTCCATGGGTGCATTGTCTCCAAAATGAAAGAAAAAGACCTCACCACCTATCTCTACTGTAACGGCCCGGTTTTTCCATTCAATCATTATGGGATATTATATGTTACATTATATTAAATTTCACAACATTGTATGTAATATATTTTTATGCATTTATATGAATTGTCATTAATGTGAAATTTACGTGAATTAATTGCTAACGTGCATAATTGTTATTATGTGACTTTATTTGATCATTTCATAAATATGTGGATTGAATTGCATTAACATGAATGGATTCAATCGATTAATTTCCATGAAGTGAAACTTGATTGCATCCATTCAAATACTCCAAGGACTAAGTTGCAAAAATGGTTGAGTCATCATAATTGTTGGAAGACTTTGGAAATATTTATATATCTTAGCTCTCTTATTTCATTCATCATTTTAGACATAAGAGAATTACACACACACACACACACCATATTCTGTTTTTTACACCTCAAGAAGGGAAGAAGGATTGCATCTCATAATTCAAGCTAAAATTGTGGAGGATTTTTGGAGTTAAGATCATCAACAACATCATATCTTCATCTCATCTACTCTCTCTTAAGAATCAAGATTTCCTTCCCGTTGACGAGGAGCACGTACCATAGTTATATCCTTATTTTGATCATCACAGGTGAGGTTTAATTTCTAGATATATAGAACCCTAAAACCCTACCTGAGGTTTCAGCCAAAATGTATCTCTATATCTATAGTTTTCCCAACCTATTAATTACTTAAAAATTGATCGATTGTAATTGGTATTGTATTGACCGATTGTTATCGTATTGAATTGATTGATTGATTGTATTTTGGCGGGTAAAGCATGTTCACATTGGGCCCGAGGGTAGTGTACTGAGCCAACCGAGGAAGCAAGGGCTGACGGGTAACTCTTGCACTATCCTCACGACTTTGGGATGCCCCCTGAATCCGCTAGGAGATTAGTGGAGGAAGGAGTTCTGGGTATACGGAATCATGAACCCACTCAATGAGCATGGATGGCGGGGCCTTGCAATCCCCCATCAACCAGAGGAAGAAGGAGACTGGGGACGGGTCCGGCACCACGGATTGCCCTCGGGTTATTGTCATGATTGCACTTATTGATTGTCTTGCTTGGATACAATATGCACGAATGCACAATAATTGAACTGCATGATCACCTATTGATTAATAAAACAAGCACGAATTGTACATAGTCGGAGTAAGGTTGGAGAATTACCCTCACTCGCCGGGCCACTGATTGAAATGAATTGTAATTGATTGTATTGTTAAATTGGATAGTTGTAATCTCGGGCGAAGATTATTTCTTTTATTAATTTATATTGTTTCAACTGTAAAAGACTTTACCCGAGATTATAGCTTGCATGATACGTGCGCTAATATTTATTTAAACCCCTCACTCAGTCTGTGGTAGATTGACACCTCACACTTTTCAGGTACTTTCAGTGGTGTGCTAGGCGGGAGCCCGAGTTATGTCCAGTTGTCGAGATGAGTCTAGCATTGCATTTTCATGTTATGGACATTTATGGATCAATTAGGTTGTTGTTATTGATATGGTGGAGATGATAATGTATTGATATAAAGTTGGAAGTTAACTCTTTTGGGATATTTGATATATGTACTAATGAAATTATTATGCTTCCGCTTTAAATTCCTAGACTTGGACTTGAATGGTTTGAGGGTTAGTCCCGCCTAGCTAGTGAGTTTTTTTTTATTGTCACTCGTTCGCCATGAGTTCGGTTCATATATGGACTACCCATTTGATGTGTGAGCTAGACTTATGGTGCGGGGGTGTGGCATCTCGGCGTTCCGGGTGCTACATCTTAGGTGGTATCAGAGCCCGATTGCAAAACCGAGGTTCTCGTGTCGTGTCTCGTGAGTCTAGGTCGAACGGCATAGAATTAATTGATAATTTGCGAGTCCTGCCTCTTAGTTGGAATTACTTGAACTTATTTGAACTTACCTGAACACCCTTGAGCTACTTGATAACTTGTACTTGTAGTGATTCTTGGCATTAATTGTTGATGGATTGATTTCACGTTGCTTGAATTTTATATGTCCAATGTGTTTTAATTTTTGTTTTGTTGAATTATTTATTACATTTTGCATAAAATCCGTGTCTTTGGCATCAATTATGTGTCATGAGCATGTATTAACTCCATGCATTTATATTTGAGACAAGTTGTGATTATAGGTTATAAAGATCATGTCAAACCACGACCAATTTCTACAACAACATTAATTTACTGCAAGTCATTCTCTAGCTTTGAAGTTACAAGGAATGCAACGAAAGCTATATAAAAGAGTTGGGAGTCATGATTTTCTTGATGGAGGTATGTTTCGAAGGTGAGGATTCGGAATAAAAGGTTTGAATTATATAATGATTTACAAGTTCTAAGGACTAACCATGAATCCTATTAGAGCCTTAATTTTGGAAGTGTTGGTGATGAAGGGAGGGAATTTGAGGCAGAAGAAGGGGTAAATTTAGAAATTTTAGGGTCCGGAATAGGAAAGTAAATTATTTAGAGGGAGATGAGCTTGTCAATGGGTTCAAGATTAGGAAAGGTCTAGCACCAAAGGTTGGATTTTTGGATAGGTTGGAGTTTATTTTCCATACCCAAGTTGAATGGTCATGTTGAGAGCGTGAAGTGGAAGTAACTTACAAGATCTAGTGAGGTTAAGGGATAATCAAGGAAGATAATGATTCAAGGTTCGGATGTGTAACTGAATTAAGGATTTCTGTTTGTTGGAACTAAAATTCAAGTATGAGAGGAAAGTAACTCAAATGATTTGGGTGAAGGTCGAAATTTGGGGATTAAGTTTCGGAATGAATTGAGACATTTTCGACCTTGGAATAAGATTTAGGTTAACTTGGAAAAAATTAGGAAATTGAGCCATTTTGGGCTTGTACAGACAAATTAAAAGGATTGAACAACGAGGTAATTGACGTAGATCTACAAGAATCAAAATATGTGGATTTCGGGTTAAGAAGGCAGTCGGATGGGAAGAGTAAAGAGAACAACTAAAATGGAGATTGCTAGTTCGTGGTAAATCAAAGTACTAAAGATTCTATCGTCGGTCGGATGGAGTTTATTCTTCATATCCAAGCTGAATTATCATGTGTTGCGGTTAAATTGGGAGATATGGAACAACAAATGGAAACGGTAAGGAACGATAAAGGACTTTTGAAGAAAATTATATGTTCAAGGTGTAGGCAAGCCAGAAAACAAGTCCCAAAGAAAAGATTTAGAGGATTTCAATCAAGGCGGCGACTAGATGAATTCGGGATTATAATTGGAGCCTAGCCTTCAAGAGAAATTAGGATATTAACTTCATTGGTGAAGAAGGATTTAAGTTCGGGAGTCGTCATTGTGGTTTATACGGTTATATAAGCTGATACAAGAAACTTTGATTAAGGAAATACTTATGGTGAAAATCCGAGCAATACTGAAGATCGATACTTGGAAAGGAACTTGGGTTCAAGAACTTTCAATTCCGAGCTATGGAGGGGTACAAGTTGGTGTTAGGAAATCTAGAGATTTAGAAGACTGTGGGTAATAAGAAATGACTAACAAATGCAAGGCAAGCTTGTAATTTAACAAACATGGAACGAGTGCCAAGCTAAAGGACGTAACTACGGTGACAGGTTCAATGCATCCATGAGCATGTGCATCATATATTGTTTAAATTATTTAAATTTCTTTAATTATATATGAATTCTTAATTGAGCTTAATTACTCCAACGTGTATATTTTATTACTTACAAGTGTGGCACATGCATTAGCATATTAACCCGACATGCATTGTTAAGTGTCTACTTGATAGGAACTCTCCCCACCTCACGTATCAAGTATTACGTCAACTGAGACACACCTGAATTATGAGAAGGAAAATAATTGGATTGCAAAGTATGGACCAAAAAGGGGAAAGAGCTATTGAGAGGCCGGGAAAAGTAACCGGAAGTTGGAATGGAGGAAGTGGGTCGTTATTCCTACCAATCGCTTCAAAGGTAAACATTAGAAACTTTTTGGACAAGAGGCATGATTGGAATTATTTATACCCAGGAAGCTAAATTTAAAGAATCAAGAATCTTTAAAGTAAGAGGCGATGTTAGGAGCCGACAACTAAGTATAGGCGTTCTTAAGGGGGAGAGTCGACCAGAGGATGACTTCAAATTTATGGATTGACTCAAATGGATTACTTTCAAAATAAGTAACCACGTTGCAAGAATCACCAACAACGGGATCTCTTGAAGATGGTAAAAAAGGAATAATTAGAAGACCTTGGTACTTGATGACTTCAAGATTTGGTTGAGAAGGTCTTGTGAGATTAATTTTAGAAAAGGCTAAGTACTTCAAGAACCAGAGGGAGTATTCAAGCAATGGTGGAGATTTTGTACTCAGATCAATTTCAAACCGAGATGGATGAAGCTTCAAGAAAAATTGGAGGAAGTGAGTAAATTAAGAGATAAAGTTATATATATATATATATATATATATATATATATATATATATATATATTCAAAGAGTGCTTGTTAATTGACTTAACAAGGTGGGGAAAAGGATTAGTGAGGGTAACTTTGAGGGCAAAATCAACATCGTTAGTTTTCTTTCGAGATCCATACAAAGTCAATCTTTCAAGGGTGTAAGGATCTTGATGTGCAACGTGTATCCAGCCTTAAGGAATTCTAAGAATTGGAGAGGAGAATGTTAGTTGAGGAAAGCATAATATGAATAAGATGGATTACCGGTTCGTTGAATTTTTCCCGAAGGAACCAGAAAAACTATGCGGGTTAAAAGACTAGACTTTGAGCTATTAAATGAATACCTCGAGCATCCGAGAAGGTTGATTATAAAGTGTGATGGAGATGGGGTATGATTATGGAAAAGAACGAGTTAGTTGGGTTCAAATAAAGCATACACTTAAGAATTAAAATTTCCGGATCGTGGTGTTAGATAAGGTAAAGGACTTGATCACGGGTTGAAGGCCGAGTAATCACGAAAATATTTATATTCACACCGGCCATTTCGGGGCAAGATATTGTGTTTAGAAGATGGATCGTGGAATAGAGACCGGGTGGTTATTAGAGTGTCGAATACACTGGGAAGTTTTGAGCACAAACTAAAGAATGAAAGATCAATTGGGAATTTTGGACCGTGGTACCAGTTAGGATAAGAGAAATTGATCATGGAAGCAGGATTGAATTGTCATTTAAGTATTGGATCTTGAGGATTTCAATGTTCGATGCTCTGGGTTGAGGAATCTCCAACATCAAAACAAGTGTTGTACGGATCACTATCATGGAAAATTCCCTAACAATGGTGAACGGTACACTTAATCATGCATATCATATGCATCATGAATTTTATTGTTTTTGTATTTGACTTCTTGTTAATTGCAATTTGGTGGTATATGAGTGTTAGTTATGTGATTAACGTGATGCTACTTGCTCTATGTGACATTTATGTAAGTGTTTCTACATTTTGTTTTCTTGATTCGTTGTTTTGGTGTGTGTTGAGAGACGGGGTCCTCTCATTTCTTGTTGAGACGGGGTGCTCTCTTTTCGTGATAGAGGGACGGGGTTCTCTCTCTACATGCTTGAGAGACGGGGATTCTCTCTTTACTTGTTTGAGAAACGGGGTTTTCTCATTGCTTGTGTAAGAGACGGGGCTCTCTTGTTGTTGTACATCATTTTAAAACTCGGCAGTGGACCTGGGGACCAGGTCCTCTTAAGGGGGGGAGAATTGTAATGCCCCGGTTTTTCCATTTAATCATTATGGGATATTATATGTTACATTATATTAAATTTCACAACATTGTATGTAATATATTTTTATGCATTTATATGAATTATCATTAATGTGGAATTTACGTGAATTAATTGCTAACGCATAATTGTTATTATGTGACTTTATTTGATCATTTCATAAATATGTGGATTGAATTGCATTAACATGAATGGATTCAATCGATTAATTTCCATGAAGTGAAACTTGATTGCATCCATTCAAATACTCCAAGGACTAAGTTGCAAAAATGGTTGAGTCATCATAATTGTTGGAAGACTTTGGAAATATCTATACATCTTAGCTCTCTTATTTCATTCATCATTTTAGACATAAGAGAATTACACACACACACACCATATTCCGTTTTTTACACCTCAAGAAGGGAAGAAGGATTGCATCTCATAATTCAAGCTAAAATTGTGGAGGATTTTTGGAGTTAAGATCATCAACAACATCATATCTTCATCTCATCTACTCTCTCTTAAGAATCAAGATTTCCTTCCCGTTGACGAGGAGCACGCACCATAGTTATATCCTTGTTTTGATCATCACAGGTGAGGTTTAATTTCTAGATATATAGAACCCTAAAACCCTACTTGAGGTTTCAGCCAAAATGTATCTCTATATCTATAGTTTTCCCAACCTATTAATTACTTAAAAATTGATCGATTGTAATAGCTATTGTATTGACCGATTGTTATCGTATTGAATTGATTGATTGATTGTATTTTGGCGGGTATAGCATGTTCACATTGGGCCCGAGGGTAGTGTACTGAGCCAACCGAGGAAGCAAGGGCTGACGGATAACTCTTGCACTATCCTCACGACTTTGGGATGCCCCCTGAATCGGCGAGGAGACTAGTGGAGGAAGGAGTTCCGGGTATAGGGAATCATGAACCCTATACTCAATGAGCATGGATGGCGGGGCCTTGCAATCCCCCGTCAACTGGAGGAAGAAGGAGACTGGGGACGGGTCCGGCACCACGGATTATCCTCGGGTTATTGTCATGATTGCACTTATTGATTGTCTTGCTTGAATACCATATGCACGAATACACAATAATTGAACTGCATGATCACCTATTGATTAATAAAGCAAGCACGAATTGTACACAATCGGAGTAAGGTTGGAGAATTGCCCTCACTCGCCGGGCCACTGATTGAAATGAATTGTAATTGTTGTATTGTTAACTTGGATAGTTGTAATCTCGGGCGAAGATTATTTCTTTTATTAATTTATATTGTTTCAATTGTAAAAGACTTTACCCGAGATTATAGCTTGCATGACACGTGCGATAATATTTATTTAAATCCCTCACTCAGTCTGTGGTAGACTGATACCTCACACTTTTCAGGTACTTTCAGTGGTGTGCTAGGCGGGAGTCCGAGTTGTGTCCAGTTGTCGAGATGAGTCTAGCATTGCATTTTCATGTTATGGACATTTATGGATCAATTAGGTTGTTGTTATTGATATGGTGGAGATGATAATGTATTGATATAAAGTTGGATATTTGATATATGTACTAATGAAATTATTATGCTTCCGCTTTAAATTCCTAGACTTGGACTTGAATGGTTTGAGGGTTAGTCCCTCCTAGCTAGTGAGTTTTTTTTTATTGTCACCCGTTCGCCATGAGTTCGGTTCATATATGGACTACCCATTTGATGTGTGAGCTAGACTTATGGTGCGGGGGTGTGGCATCTCGGCGTTCCGGGTGCTACATCTACTCTCAAATTACAATAAAAAGAAAAAGACATAAAGTAATAAGGCTCAATCTTCATATCGGCCTTAGACAATTACACGGGGCATACACCGGCCTAAAAAACAGTAATATGGAAAGCCACATAATAAACACATAACAGTACGCACATAAGTGAGGCACCGACCCCAATTGGAAAAACGCAACTATGGGGCTCCAACCCCAATTTAAACCATTCATGAGCATAAATTAAAACCATACATAAGTTTAAACCCATGATCACCTAACATGCAAAAAACCAAGAATTTAAATTTAACCAATAAATTAAAATTCTCGTTTTAAGCTCTAATAGCCTAAAACACGACTTAGATGCAATTCTTGTTCAAGAGCCTTTTCTATAAAACCTGAAAAACAGTAAACTAATAAAATTCCAATTATTTTCTGAAAATTAATAATTTTATTCTTTCAATATTTTCATAAAATAAAGTTTGTAATTTTTCCCAAAATTTAAATCACTTTAATTTCTCAAAATCCTAATTTAAACAATTATTTCAAAAATAACTTTTAATTTAATCAAATAAATTTTTGAGGAAAGTTAAATCGGGATCGGATTAGACTAAACACGAAAAATAAGACAGCCATGGATTGAAGTGCCCGCCACGCCCACCCAACGGCCCAGGCCGCCTGCACGCGTCGCGCGCGAGCGCGCACATGCTAGCAGCAGTGCTGCCGGCCGCGCAAGAGTAGCGCGCGCCTTCTCGCGCGCATCGCGCGCAGGCGCCTAGCCCATCAGGCCGGCACTGTGCGGACACCCTCCCGAGCGGATGCGGGAGGCGATGGCGGAAGGCCCCGCGCGGTTGCGGGACTGTGGTGCAGGACGCTCCCGCGCAGTTGCGGGAGGGGATGGCGGGCCAATCCGGGTACGCCTAGGACAAGCGCGAGGGGATGGCGGGCGGTCGAGCGGGCCTGGGCGTGTGATAATTTAGCACGCCTAGGCTCGAGTTTTCGTATCTTGATTTCGTGTTTCGTACTTTTAGTTCAAAAACCAAATCAATCCAAAATTTAAAATTAAAATTACGATTTAAACGCATTTCAACTAAAACAGCTTTTCAAAAACAGATTTAAGAAAACAGTGTTCAGAAATTTTTAGGAAAAACACAGTTTCGTATTTCAGACATTCTAAAAGAACTAAAGAATACTCAATTCGCATCTAAGCCTAAGAATTTCTATCAAATTCATAATAATTGAGATGAACCAGATATAAGCGTTACGAGGTAGCTCTGATACCACTTGTTGGAAAAACGAATCAGAAAAGCAGTGGAAATAAAAAAATTTCCAACTGAGCAAGATCGAAAACTCGTAATTCTTATTCCCAAATTCATAGAGATTAAGAAACTCACTTAGGTAGTAGCTTTCTTGACACGTTCTAGCCGCACAAGAACGCTCTTCACGCGGCTTTATCCCCAAAAGCTCCTTCGAATCTTTCAAGACTTCACGATAGTAGTGTTAGGAATAGTGCCCTAGAAAGCCGATTGTATATCCGCTATGTACTTTTCCTTATTGTAATCACAGACAATCTTTGAATGAAATAACGAATTGAGGCAACACTTCTTTATATGCTCTTGTTTGGTATGCGTTTACTTTAGCTGTGCATGTATGATAACTCCCCTAATCCTAATGACTTTAGGACTCTACCATTTAGGTGAAATGGTTCATGAAACGAGCCCTATTTCACATAAGTCATGATTAGTAAAATACTCCAAGCTGATGAGTCCTACAGACAGTGGGAGTGTCAACCTGACTCCTTTAAGGCTTGCTTGTGGGATCACGCCCTTAAGAAGGACCACCTTGTTTCATGGAGGTGCAAAGTGTATAGTTGATACGTGCGTGATACATGAGGGTGCTTACTTCCATAAGTAAGTTCACTGAGGTGCCCCGTGCGAAAAAATTCCTAAATGGGAAAGGAAGTTTCTATTTCAGGAAATGGAAACTTCCAGATTAGGAAATATCTCACGAGTCATTGATGTGATTAATTGATCCTTAGACTTGAGGTTCCATGTCACTTTATGAGTTAACTCTGTAGTCTTAGGTATAAGCTTTAAAGGGTGTCGCCTTAGACAACTGATTCAAGGCTTATGGTGGGGCTGCACAAGTGATTCATGAAAGTGAATGAGAATCAAGAAAGGACCTACACTTGCATTTGCAAGGTGATCTCTTATAGTGTAAGTCATTCATATGCCATATGGAGTCCTTGGCCAAGGCAGTAGATCAAGACATCAAGAAAAGGGTTTCTTGGATTGAGATCAAATGGATATGAAATGCACTTAGCTTTAAGACCAGATTATTAGGGTTCTGATTATTCCCTTACCCTAGATCTTGGTTGAGAGATAGTAAGTAGGAGGATTGTATCTCACATGAATCAATGACTTAAATGTTCTGTCGAATCGAGACATTCCAATTCAGCTAGGGGTTAAACACCTGTTGCTAGACTATGGTCGTTTAATATGTGGACTGATTAATTAATTAGTGAATTAATTAATTAGGGTCACTGCTAATTGAATTGAGAACCTAGAGGGTCACACACAACAACTTGGTTACAAGAGTTAAGGCTTTGAAATGATTAAACGAGTTAGTCGAGCCAAAAGGGTTCCACACGTGTGAAGCACACATGTGGGTCACGTGCATGACACGTGTCCTATATGGACACGTGTGCACTATGCGTGTATATTTATTTATGTATTAAATAATTAATGTGTTAATTATTTAATAGACTTTGGTTTAATTTTGAATTAAAATGAAAGTCTTATTTTGGAGAAATTAATCTATTTAATTAATTAGACAAATAAGTTATTTATTTATTAATAAATAAAGTATAATATTATCCAAAAGGAGTTTGGATATTTTTAGCTCTCTTAAAAGTTGATTTGAATTAGAATTCAAAGTCAAAGTTTGGAATTACTTGATGATCAAGTAATAAGAGAGAGAGGGACCAAATCCTTAGTCCAATAGGACTAAGTCTCGGCCGCCCCTCCCTGTAATAAATATAGGGGAGCTCGAGCTCTGGATTCAATTACGCATATTTCAGTCCCCACTCAACAAACTCTGGATACAATTACGCACATTTCAGTCCTCACTCAACAAACTCTGGATTCAATTACGTATATTTCACGCCCTACTCAACAAACTCTCGATTCAATTACGCATATTTCAGTCCCCACTCAACAAACTCTGGATTTAATTACGCGTATTTCAGTCCCCACTCAACAAACTCTGGATTTAATTACGCGTATTTCAGTCCCCACTCAACAAACTCTGGATTCAATTACGCATATTTCACGGCCCACTCAACAAACTCTGGATTCAATTACGCATATTTCAGTCCCCACTCAACAAACTCTGGATTCAATTACGCATATTTCATGCCCCACTCAACAAACTCTGGATTCACTTACACATATTTCATGCCCCACTCAACGAACTTATTTCAGTCCCCACTCAACAAACTCTGGATTCAATTACGCATATTTCAGTCCCCACTCAACAAACTCTAGATACAATTATGCATATTCTCAGGGATTCATTTGCGAATATGTAACGCATCACTCCACTGTATCTGGGTAGCGACGACACACTTATATTCTCAAAATCCCCACTTCTACAGATCTACAGATCTCTTATGGTAGATCATTTATATGTGCTTGAGCTCTCACCGATCTGTGCATAGATGCTCCCACTTTCTCAGATGGGCAAACTTGCAATGCACAGATCAGTGCTAGCTAAGCACACTTAAATGAATCTAGGCCCAGTTCGGTGAAAGATGAATCAATAGGGGGTTAATGTTGAGTCGTTGTTTACGATAGGTTTGATATGATGAATGTTGGAGTACATTCATGATGTTCAATAATTAAATTGTCGTTTTTGCAAAAGCATGATAGTTATATTGATCTGCCGATATTACATTACCCTTTTATGAAATGCAATGTAAGAAGTGCTCGCAACTTGTTCGATGAAATGCCTAAGAAAGTAGACATTACAAACCCAGCTTTCAACTCAAAATATTAAAGGCGTGACTCTACAAACCCAGCTTTTAACTCCAAATATTCAAGGTGAGATGATAAACAACGCAATGTACACTGCAACATACAATATTTACATGCTTGTTTAAACAAAGGATTATAACCGACGGTGAATATATTACCAAAAATGAAGAATCACCCATAATCTTACACAAATAAGAATCAAACAAAGCGTAGTACTAGGAAGGCTAGCCAAGAGACAAGAAGAAGAGCTGCCAAAAATGACACTTCATCTTCAGAACTCTGATTTCAGCGTCCCGGTCAGCGACCTTTTTGCTATAGCTGGAGATAAGTAATCTCATTTCAGGGGTCGGTTCTGGATCAAGCCACACCAACATCCTACAATTTCCCTTACGACATTTAGCTAACCTCCGATGAGGATTTTCGGGAGTCTTAGAAGTGAAAACACGGGCAGCGACACCACAATAATAGAACGGGCTCGACTCAACTTGCTTCGACGAAGTTGCAGGAAACATATTGACAATGTGATCTGTCCATTAACAACCAATGAAGCCTTAGTTCGCATAAAGAAACAAAAGAAACAAAACACGATAAAACAAACTCAGATCCATTTTCAGGGAGAAACATTGCAAAGATATTAGATTGAAAATGAAATGCAACATAACAAACCAAATAAATTAAGCCCACCCATATCACGAAATAATACAACATTGATGAATTTTGTACGGCAAAAGGTCTCGTACATTGCTGCTGAAATGCTTTACAGTCCTGTTCTCTGTCACCAGAAAAGAATTAGGGCACCAATTGCGCAAAGAAAAGTGAAGAAGAAGACCTCGGTGACGGCAGGTGAGAGTAGATAAAGTACAGGTTTGGAAGTAGCAAAATTGGAGTGGAAACAGGAAAAAAAGTATGGGCATAACAGTCTTTTTAAGTGATTAGGGGGTTTACCAAAAATATATTGTGTATTGGTGGCCTCAAACATATATTTTTCAAACTAGGGGGTTTAGGAAATTTTTAACATATTTGGTCCCCTTTAATAATTCCCCCTTATATTAAATAATTTAATCATATATCTAGATAAGCTCTCTTGAATTATGTTAAAGTGGTAAGTATAAAATCTACATCAAAATAAATATTATTTTCAAATGCCTATAATCTTATCCATACATTATTCATCGACCTAAGATTAAATTAGTGCAATATTGATGATACGTATACAATATGAACGTATCGAAGGAGACTTCGGAGTAGTCTCGGACTCGTAGAAATATAGGGGAGAAGGGAGGGTTCCGGCAAGACCGCCCGGGCGGTTGAAGGGTTTGAGATGAGAGAGAGAATTCCGATTTAAAGATTGGGAAATTTGAAGTTGTTATTGCTTAATCATCAAACTAAACAATTCACGTAATATAAAAAAAAAAATAAACCATCTAGACTCAGGACTCCTAAGCAAACAAATCAACCAAATCTCAAATTACCAAACTACTAAATATTGAATCATATCCTACCCTATCCAAACTAATGTATATCGTGAATCATATTAATTCTATCATATTAATTCTTCACGTTAATCTATATCGTGAATCATATTAATTCTATCTTATTCCAACTAAGTTAATTCTATCTTCATGAATCTGGACACTCCCATCCATATCAATTGAACAATATGAACCTGGATACTTCCATCCATATCAATTGAACAATTAACGTGCAGCTAACTCATGCTTCTAGTAACAACTCAATTTTATTTTTATTTTCTATTTTATTTTCCACTTTAACAATCTCAGGATCGAGAGATTATTTTTTGATGGTCAAGTATTCACTTGCCTTCGCCACCGACATTACATGTATGTATATATACTAGGAGGTTGGGCACCGCGCGATGCGCGGTAATTGTGCCCGGTAAAAATGTCAAGTCTAAATTATCTAAAATATATATTTAATTGGTTTTGGATCTTTGCTTATGGCAGAAAACGTTTAGGATTCCCATTGACCATTATCCTAATTGCTGACCATTATCATCATAATTGTTTTATCCATTAAAAGTAGGTTCTTGTATAATTTGCCTCCCACTATGTTGCTGCCCATACAAATTTCTCAATAATAGCCATCAGGAAATAAACTCCTATATTACTCATCACACAACCTGATCCAAACACTAACTAACCCGAACACTACGAAAAATCACTATACACATCGAGCGCAACACAACTGACGTGCTATATGTGGCCTGCTGGTTGATGTTTTTAGGTAGGTTGTTTCAGTATATTAAGCTGCTGGTAAGCCGCTGAAGACCCGTTTCAAACTTGGGCATGCGGCGCGTAAGGTACCCATGCTCAATGGAAATATCTGTCGAATTAAAAAATGAAACGCAATACTATCAGTCTTTGTGTGCGTGTGTATGTGTGTGTGAGTTGTAAAAGAAAAGGTCTGTCTCACCTTTGTACAGAAGCAGACATCAAGTGTCTCCAGCGTGTTGCATTGCCTTATGGCGGATTCAACAGCTTCTTCATCGATGTTACAAGACTTAACATTCCCCAAATATGAAAAAAATGGCATAAAAAGGGGTCAGAGAAACATCACAACAAGATTGTTATATGTAGTTTCGTCATCTAAGTCACATGAGAATTTTGTATATAAAACAACTGACAAATCAAAAGGACAATAGAAGTTATTGGATCCATGCATAAATATTTTGATAGTATCTTCTTGATATCAAGGTGTAATTTGATCGTTTATACTCCTCTTTACGGATCCTCACACATTCTTCGAATTCATCATTTTTCAGATTTGTATACTCTCTCAACTATCATTTTCAACTTTAAAAAAGTGAAATGCACCTAAAAGTCACATTTTCAGTTCTAAACCAATCTGCCAGAGCAACTTTCCAGTACTTCATCAAAACGTACCTGAGCAAAAGACTGGTCAATCGTGGACAGTCGAGCTTCAAAAATTCCAAAGAGTTACAATTGCTGAATAATGAATACAACCTGCAATCCAGGTTAGGGTCACTGAACCATCTCTGTACCGAAGTGACAAAACAACATAAACGTGATAACGCATACCTGAAGTTGAGAAACAACAAATTGGAGCATGCTACATCAACCTCCTTCAAGTTCGACGATAATGAGAGGTTTAATGATGATAACTGGGAACATCTTGCCGTAGGAGGAATAACCACCTTCTTGATATTCAGGCATCCAACACAGTTGAGATTCTGCAGCTCGTGGTTAGGATGGTCATAAAAGGTGCTGATTTCAGATGATGTATCACAGTGTCCCCAATCCAAGTCATTCATATTGACACAACCATTCAAGATGCTAATACGAGTTAGATTAATACAGCATGTAAGCAACTCCTCTAGTTGGGCTTTTTGCATGTTTCAAGAAATGTTTTGTCCACATAAAAGATTGACAAGAAAAGCAAAAGCTCGTCTACAATACAAAACAATAAGTGCACGGAGGGGAGTGATATCTTATGGTCAGCACATCCCCATTCTGTTATAAGTCATATAGAAACAGAAGAGCATCTGAAGGCAAAATCTGAACTTCAAAATCATGAGAAATGTAACCTCAATGAAAGGATTATTTGAAAAATAGCACACCAAATAACAAATGTAAGCCCAAAATCCCAATTACTAAACAACCAATGCAAAAAAGACTATAGAAACAATGTCTCATATCCTTTAGCAAAAATAACAACAAAACCAAAACCATAAGAGGTGTGGTCGTACATGTAGCACCCTTCCCATCAGAAAATGCTGATCAAAGTAAAAAATTATGTCATGATTGTGGCTTTAGGCAAATTAGAGCATAACATCTTTACATGATCAAAAGAAATAAAATTTTAATTTTTCTATACACTTAAATTTAACATACTTGATTCAATCGAAACAAAGAGCCATAAAAACATCAAGTATAGTTCCAATTACCTCTGTTAATAGAGCCCTCAGGTTTCTTCTTCTCAAAAGCTTCTAGTTGTTTCCCCCTAGAAACAAAAAGCTTTGTAAGTTCAGGAGAAGTTTTGCAATTCAACTTCCATACTATGCATGATGAGGTTATTCAGGATAGAAGCAAGTTATGGTAGCCCCAAGTCGATCAAAAATTTTGGAAAGTTTCAAATGCGGAAACCACTCGAAACTTATACATATATAAACTGAAAAAATATTAAATTCATTAAGAAAAGCTCTAATGAACTTAACTACGATTAGGTAAAGATCTTGAATTTCTAATTTCAAATAAAATAAAATAAAATAAATGAGCTTAATATAAAATGAACCCAATTTTCAGTGCAAAAATAAACCGTAAAATCATGTAAAAGATCAACAATCAGCCAGACATACTTCAACCTATGCATAGAGAAGCTTACAACCGGACTATGTTTTTCACCCAATAAATGATTTTTCACTGGCAGAAACCCACAAAAACATCAATTTTTCTGCTCAGCTTACGTAAATAACGACATCCTTGTAGCCCACCTCAGCAATTCCCCACCTCCATTCAGCATATTAGAAGCTCGAGAACCAGAATTACAACATAAATGCATGCCAAAGAAGGCAATAAATCTATCGACGTCTTCAATTTGATATAACTCGGAGCAGCTTGGCGAATATGAAGGTGCCCAACTAAAACCCAAGTGAAATTGTTCGAAAATTTCAACAAAGAAGAAGGACTGGTTTATATTGATACCCTTAAGCAGATAAAAGAATTACGATTGACCTACCTTGTGAAGAAACTTTCTCATACAAACTGATGCGGATTTACCTCCCTTAGCACGCAAAACAGCCAGGAAAATTTGAGAGGCGGCGTGGGTGAAGAGGACGCGAAAATAGTCGGTGCGACCTTACCTGGGCGATGAAGAAGTAAATTTGGGTGAAGATCTATTGTAACGCAGCAGCCCAGATTTGTGAACTCAGAGTGGTGATCCAGTGCAGCAGGGAGAAATTTTGAAATTATGCGCTTGGTTATGATCAATTTTGACTTTAGCGCTCTTATATATAAGTTAAATAGATGTTTATTATAGGGTTATATGTATTTGTCCTAAAGATGCTATTTCCCCTAGTATTATAATGCCAGCATTCTTCTCAATCTCAGCACCATTTTTAAACTTAATCCCCATATATAAGTTTTCCTTTCTTGATTACTGGCGGATGTTATCGTCACCATATCGACATCAAATGTACTGTCTTGTTTCTGTTGTGGTGCATTATGGAAACAACGAGAGCGGGCACTAGACTATTTTCGGAAAAGTGATAGTAAGTGCTGACATCGAACAATTAGAGATTATTATTAATTAATGGCCCAAATAAAATTGGCCACCAGTTAATTATTCTCAATTTAAGTCCATATTAAATTTGAACTTACAAATGCAAGATAATAGAAAGATGAACCAGTAGTCGACTTCATCAACCGTTGGCGAACTCTAAGCCTAAGTTGTAAAGACAAATTGTCAAAAACATCAGCCATAGAGATGTGCAAGCAAGGTATGCATTGGGGACTTCAAATATTCTCTAAGGGATTAGACCTCGTACTTTTGAGGAACTTGCTACTCGTGCCCACGATATGGAATTGTGTATTGCAAGTCATCGATCTTCGTTTCCACTCGGAGAACAAGAAAGAGAAAGAAAAGATCATTGGAGAAATGAGAAGTTCGTTAAGGCCTCCATTGAAGAGTTTATGGCTATCGCAGTTTCCACAAAAATGCCTCCAACCATTAAAAAAAAACGGAGACCAACAAAACTCAAGTGACAATCATCGAGGTACACTGAGGGAAAGACAAGAAAAGGAATATCCTTTTGCTGATTCTGACGTCTCACACATTTTCGATGAACTAGTTGAAAAAAGGTTGATCAAATTGCCCGAGTCAAAATGTCCTGAAGAAAGTGGCCGGGTGACTCATCCCAAATACTGCAATTATCATCGAATTGATGGTCATCCGATAGAAACGTGCTTCATGGTCAAGGAAAAGATACTGTCATTGGCCGATGAAGGAAAAATAATTCTCGATGATAATGACAGTGATGACGAGGAAGATGAAAATGTTGTTGAGGTGAATCATGCTAGCTTAATTGCAACCAAGAGTCATTTTTGCAATTCTCATAATAAAAAAGGTGATCTTTCCTCCCTCCACTCTCTTTGAGACATCAACAACGTTTCAATTTGGGAGTCTAGACCCAAACTTGGCAAGGACTTTACTTGCTGATCGAGGAATCGAGCCAGTGACAGATCTTTCCAATAAGGCTGTTGATCATGATAGATGGATTCTTGTGACTCGTCAAAAAAGTCCAAAACAACGTGTTGATTAAGTCCATCCACCAATACCAAGGGAAAAGCCAAAGTCAACCAAGATCCATAGACGAAATCCGCCAAGAAGTTTGAAGAATTCTTGATTAAGTTAGAAGAAATCAGAAATAACCTGTGAGTCAAACCATGCAACTCTTGGAGATTTCTTTCCACCTAAGTTTCTTGGAAAAGCTAACCACACGTGGCCAAGTAGCAGCGACAAATTTACAGACAAAATAAAGCTAGACATTAGCCTTCGAAGTCAAATTCCCAAAAAGGGATCATCCTAAATGGACTTTGCTCCTTAACGCACGAGCATAAACTGCATGTTACTCCTTGTTCGCATGAGTGTAAACTGTGACAAAAGAAAAAGAATAAATTTGAACTACGTCATGACTTGATCCTCTTTTTGGGGGGTACGTAGGCAACTTGAATACTAAATTTTCAGGTTCAGTCATATTGTCAAACAAATCTAAATTTTTCGTGAGTTTAGACGAGTTCATGAAATTCCAACATTGGGGGCATGCATTGGAGTCATTCAAGAACAATATCAAAACAAAGAATGACGAACGAATGCACAAACACAAAGAAGCATGGAGATATGAAAGATTAATTTTATTACTCAAAACTGTATTATTTTGAATCAAAGTACTTGAAGGGATACAAAAAAAAAAAAAAAAAAAAAAAAGACAGTTACTATACTTTGTATAAATTCTTCATGTAGTCTCTCACCCTTTCAGCACTTAAGTCTCTTATCAGAGTGTTCCCAACAGAAAGGATTCGGGAATTGGAAGTAGGGCCGGAATACGGATTGACAACTTTTATGGTTGCCTCAATGGATTATTTTGAAAGATACATGGACTTGCTGGAAAATCAGGTTTTGGGATGGTGGTGCTCATGACCTTCCTTAAATAGGTAAGTCGGTGCTTTGGTAGAGACGAAAGTCAGATCCAAGTGTCTGTAACGATTAAAGTATAACGCCGTCAATGTGATGATAGAACGAAATTTATTGTTGTGCTTCTTCATATTTTTTAAGGATCTTCAAATTTCCACAAAATCTTCAGATTTCCTGAGAACGTGGAGAAAGAAATTCCAACGAATTTGTTTGCTCTTTAAATGTGACTGATGGTTGACAATGAACATATGCTATTATTGTTATGGCCTATAGAAGCATCCAGTAAAACTCTCCTGCAAATATTTTTTTTTTCCAAGAATCAAGATTGCAGCTTGATTTGGAACGCTTATCCCATTTGCCGATTCCAAAGAAATCAAAATCCATATTTGTTTCCTTAAGTTAATGTGTCCAGCGTTGGATAGCCTATTTAAAAAAAAAAAAAAAGCAAAAAAGCAAACAACATTAACAATGGTTGCGGGGAGGCTTTCTTCCTCAATTGGCAAAACCATCAAGCATCTGGACAACGAGGGCAAATCTCTCCTCCTCATTGACAATACCAACGGCATCTTTTCAAGCACGTGCACACACGCTCATTCGATTCCTTCATGAATGAAGATACCAAGCTCCGAAAAAGATATCCTTTGTATCGTGCTGATTCGACTCTTTCCTGAATGAAGATGTCAAGATTCCAAGTTTGTGATAACAAATTCATTGCAGTAGCTTCTCGCCCAAAAGTTGATGGAGCATGAAGCAGCCTTGATGATGGATGAGATGTTCCTTTGTAAATGGAGAGACCCTGATCCAGAAAAGTCTGTTCCAGAAAAGCTTCCTTCAATCCTGTTCCAGAAAGGCGAGGTCCAGTTCCAAAAAATTTTCCTTTTTGAGCGATGAGATTTGATTCCAAAAAAATAAAAATAAAAAAAAATCGAGGTCCGGTTCCAGAGAAGCATCGACGAGGCCATCATTGTGTTCCGTCCCGATTGGAGCCATGGTTTGCCGGAACGGCGCTGGAACGGGTGGAACGGCCGTTCCGGAACGGGAACGGCAGCCTCCGTTCCGCTGTTCCGGTGTGGAACGTTGGTTGACATGGAACGGGGTTTTTCTGCCATAGAACGGCGTTCACTGGCGTTATAACGGTCGGAACGGAACGGATAAGGAAGAATCCACCCAAATCTTCATCTGTTGAGAGCTAACGGCCGGAACGGGATTTCTTTTGCTGTCTCTCCTCTTCATTCTTCATCCTCCTAGATCTCCTTAACGCAAATAAGGAAGAATCCACCCAAATCTTCATCTGTTAAGTGCTAACGGCCGGAACAGGGTTTCTTTTGCTGTCCTCTGTCTTCATTCGCCTAGATCTCCATAACGTAGATAAGGAAGAATCCACTGAAATCTTCATCGGTTAATTCAAGTAAGTTGTTGTCCTTTTTTTTCGTTTAATTTAATTAATTTTTTTTAATATATTTTATTTTGATAGCAAAATTTTAAGAACATTGAGTTTGTTATCTTATTTTTAATTTAGTTATAATTTTTTTTAATTCTAGTATATATTTTAGATGCCCCCAAAAAGCGTGATACCCATTGAAATTTTGGTGAACCTATTATAAAGGTTGTAAGAATGTAAAATGTAAATATTACAACAAAGTTATTAACGGAAGAATCACAAAATTGAAACATGACAAGTGAGTGGTAATTTAGAATCTTGCACAAAGGCTTCAAATGAAATTCCAAAAATGATGAAGAAGCACATTTAAAATTCGAATTGTGAGAGAAATTATGAAATGACAAAAGGAAACGGCACGAAATGCTATTTGGGATGAAACATATAATGTAATTGATAGTGATTGTGAAGACGATTATGATTATGATATGTTAACACAAATTAATAAGTCTTAAACATTTTTTTAGGATTTTATACATCTTTTTAGGAAGTGACCGCGTTTTTGCCGCGACCGTTCCGCGTCATTGCAACGGAACTGGAACGGTGGCCTCCGTTCCGTTCCCCGCGACCGCGACTGCGAACCATGATTGGAGCTCCGACGGGTGTTTGAGTGACTGCGACTGACCGTACCCCACTTCCAGGAAAGCTGTTGCCCAAAGGTTTTTCCAGAAATTTGATCCTCTTTGTCCTTCAAAATTCAAGTGGCGTGAAAGAAACAAGTTACTCAACAGAACCTCTGAAAAAACTCCACACTCCAACTGAATCCGCTGCAAATCGCTCCTCCTGCTCGATGTCTACGGTGGGATGCAGCGGCGGAGACAATGTTGTGTAGTTTGCAGAATGCAACAAACAACAAAACTCCCAATCAAATACAAAATCCAAGAAACTGCAATGGCTAGAAGTGAATTAAATAACACAACTCAAATCATTGCCGCTCGAACTTGAAGTTCACAAGTTACAAATACAGATGGGATACAAGTTCAGCAAAGTACGAACTCCCAATCAAATACAAAATCCAAGAAACTGCAGTGGCTAGAAGTGAATTAAATAACACAACTCAAGTCATTGCCGCTCGAACTTATTTAAAACACGAGTCGGATAAAAACAAAACAAGGCATCCTCCACGCTAGTATGATCCTCAACAACAACCAAATCAACCTCTGTCTTCTAGAAGAAGGTAAAAGGCCATTGGAATTGATTTGTGAGTACTAAATGAGCACATTCAATGACTAGGACCGACTCACAAATAGTTTTGTATCAACACAAATAGGGATAATTACCAAATCCTCCTTGAGTTATTGCGAAAATATGGATTCCCCCCCTAAGTTTTGAGGAATTATGAACGCCCCCCTGAGGTTTACATTATCTCTCACAAATTAACCCAACCGTTAATTTGTAATTTAATTAATATTTATAACTTATCTATAAATATAAATCAGAATAAATATTTCATGCATATTTATTCCAATAAAATATGATTAAAGATTACAGATTCCACTCTATATTTATTTCTTAGTTTTATGCATATTTTGTATAAGTTTATTTAAATTGTGTTCGTTTAGAATAATAAAATTTTTCAATGAAATAAAAAATCATAACAAACACATTAAATTCACATAAATATCCATCAAAATTATTTAAACAAATAGTTCAAATGTTGGTGATTTCTAATGCATGTACTTTAAATACGAATAACATTCCAATATAAATATGTATGCCCAATTTATTTTTTTTTCAAAAAAATATTTAGTATCCATAAGCTTTAGGAATGAAATTAGTTCATTATTAAAATGTCAAAATACATTCTTTACTAAATCAAAAAAAAAAGAAAAAAAAAAGAGGTAAACACAAAATTAAAGTACTTACATTAACCCCCTGAGAATTTCAAAACTTACATTAAACTCCTTGCTTTTGGCCTTTTATTACATATACCCCCGGAGTTTTAGGGTATGAGGGGTAAAATTATAAAATCATAAATTCTGTTAAATTTAACGGAGGAGATAACGTATTAGGGGAGAATCCGTAATTTCTCAAACCTCAAGAGAGAATATGTATTTTCACCAAATCCCAGGGTCCATGTTCGTAATTATCCAACACAAATATGAAAGAAGCAATACTATTTCAACGTATTGTAGTTCTTGATAACCAAGTACAACAACAATATCACCATAACCTTTATGAGTTAAATTATAAAGTCATTATACGTACCATGAAGATATAGAGATTTAACACTTCTATTCTTCGGCAACATTCTGCAATAAGAATAAACATAAAATTTCAACAATTCACTCTAAATTAAGGAAAATTCTTAATTGATTAACCATTAAAAAAATAGTTTATATTATGTAAATCAAACTTCTGAAAATAAAGACACTTAGAAATCCTTTTCTTAAATGTTTTGAATCGAACAATTGTGGGCGTGACTCATAATTATTCAAATATGATATATATCAAATCCCAATTAATGTGCCTTCACTCATTATTAACGAGCTAAATTTATGTGTAAAGAATATTTTGGTAATTTCACTTCATTTTTGGTAGAATTGGATTTCCTCTTTTAGTCATGCATTTGATGGAACACATAATTGAAACTGGAAGTTCGATGTTGTTGTGGGACCAAGAGGAACTTGGACAATATATGCATGACCTACTCAAATGTTGTATAAACAATTTTTCAATAATTATTATATGCGGAACAAAATGAATTTCAACAAATATGAAAATAAGCAATAGTTACTGGACCTGTTTTGGATATACATCGACAAAAGAGATATGAGAAATCTTGTGCCACTCGCAACTATCGTCGTCACTTCGCACGTTTAACAACGGACAACAATAAACCCCTAATTTAGTGAGGCGCTTCATGGCTTCTTTAGAGGGCAGACTCCTTAATTTTGGGCACCACCATAGTTGTAACTCCTCGAGAGATGACAATTTCCCCAACCATTCAGGCACTGCTTCTATTTCCAATTTCCACAGCTCTAAACTCCTTAGATTAGTGAGATGTTGAAGCTGATCCTGCACACCCTCCCAATTCTCCATTCCGCAGCTAATTATTAAATCATGCAAGTTACGTAAAGAACCAAGCTCTATAGGAAAATTATTGTTATCCAATTCCGGAATACATCTAAGATCAAGGCCCAAACTTGTAAGGTGTGGCATATTCTGCAGGCAACCCACTACCACGGCAAAATTCGTTACGCTTGCTAAATCGAACAATCTTAGAGTCTCAAGGGATGTACATAGTTCTATCATTCCACTTGGCAGTTTAGTTAAACTATCACATTCTGTAATGAGCAGTTCACGAAGCAAAATGAAGCCTTGCACTGGTTCATGTCCTTCGCCACTTGGATTATATGGTATTGACTTCAGATTATGGCAACAAGCTATCCTCAATCTCTCAAGAGAATTTAGACAGTGTAGATTGTTTGGAAATTCTTCCAAACCCGCGCAATTGAATATCTCAATCTCTCTAAGGGAAGGGCCAAAAGACGAAGGCAAATGCTTTAAGTAGTGACAACCATGTATCTTCAAGTATGTGAGATGTTGGTTGTTGCTGAACAACATATCAGGAAGACAAACTAATCCTTCAATGTAAGAAATATCTATTCTTGTAAGTGAGGTTAAGTTGAGCAAGAGATTTTCTAAAAATACGCTAATGGACAATGAACTAATTTTCAATTCTTTGAGACATGGGAAATGACTTGGACCACTCGACAATTCTTTGCACCAATCAAGCTTCAAGGACTCAAGATGCGCAAACGCCACCATTTCTCTACCACTACCCTCGTCGTAAATCCCATCTGATGAAGCACCTATTGATCTCACATTTGATAGAGATTCCAAATATAGTGACTTGAGAAGTGGTAGGTGTCCTAGCATTGGGATTTCTTCAATATTAGACTCATGGTTGTCTCGTAAGTGTCTTAGCTCTGGGGCTTCTACAATATTAGACTCATGGTTGTCTCGTAAATAAGATTCCAAAATGTGAAAGTGCCTCAAGTTTTTCAGTTTCTTTAATGTTTTTGGCATCTCATTCAGATAATTGCTTGCCCGTAATGTCTGCAGATGGTAGAAATTGCCGATCAAGCTTGGTATATATTCAACTCCTGTTTTTGAGATGTCAAGATACCTCAAGTGTATTAAGTGCTCCATCTTTGGCAACTCTTTATTGTCAAGACCAATCAGAATTAATCCGCGGAGATATTTGAGATTTACGAAAATGTTTTCTGAAAATTTACCTTCAATGATTAATGAACGCAAATTCTCAGCTTCTTCTTTCGAAATCTCTCTGTCAGAATTCACGTACATGAACCGCACCGGACCAGATTCATGCGAAACGGAAGACGCTAGATCATGCACAAGGTCGTGCATCTTACAACTTATTACGTTTCCATCCTCATCTTCCTTCCAATTTTGTAGTAAGGAGTTCTGTAGAAAGAGGTGAATATATTTTTGGCCCACGGTTTCCATATCAGTTCCTTGATCACCGTGAAGAAATCCTTCCGCCATCCACAGGTAAATTAGCATATTCTTTTCAATTTCATAACCTTTGGGAAAATTTGAGCAAAATGCAAAGCACTTCTTAAGGGAATGTGATGACAAATTATCAAAGCTCAATTTTAAAATTTTCATGACAGAATTTCCATCTTCCCCCAAGTCTGAAAGCCCCGTCTCTTCAATGGAATGCCACTCCTCTTTCGATTTCCCATACAACAAGCCTCCTAATATGTTTGCTGCTAATGGCAATCCTTGGCATCTTTCTGCTATCTTCCTCCCAATCGTCTCAAACTCTGTTGGAATAGCACAGTGTCTTGGGAAAGCTTTTCCTTTTATTATGGACCAGCAATTTTCATTTGATAACTTGCTCAATTCAGGAACGTGAATTGTTCCCACAATTGAAGCAACATTTTCGCTGCGCGTAGTGACAATGATACCATTCCCCTTTATGGAGCTAATACTTGATAATGCTTCTCGAAAATCACCCCAGCTCTTTTTCTCTTCGGTCCAAACATCATCAAGCACAAGCAAATACTTTTTAGCTCCCAACGTTTCTTGAATCTTTGCCAAAAGAGCATTTTTAGTTTCAAGATCAACTTTCTGTTTCGTTAAGGATTCAAGAATCTTCTTGAACAGATCCTTTGCATCAAACTTTTCGGAAACATAAACCCAAATTAACTCATCAAAATGCCTCTTTATCTTTTCATCATGGAATACCAATTTCGCTGCTGTTGTTTTCCCGAGTCCGCCCATACCAACAATTGGAAGGACGGTGGAAAATTCTTGTTCATCATGAGTTGAATGGTTAGAAGTCAATATCTCCACTATTCTGGACACATAATTGTCTCTTCCGACAACAATTGGATCAACAGAGTATGAATCTGTTTCCCTTGAACTATCAAAAACAAAAGTAGGAGCATATGCACGCAACTGACTTTGAAGACCAAAGCCCGTTGCCTCTTCATTAATTGATTTCAATTTCTCTTTGATATTCCTGATTTTACGACCCATTTTTCTTATCCAGAAGCATTTTCGTACCTTTTTCTTTATTTTGTTTCCAGTCTGAGTTTCGATTTTGTTGCGAAGAACTTCGTAGCTGAGCTCATCTAGAACATTGTCAGCATCGAAAGCCACAGCTTCAAGCTTTTTCAGCCAACGTTTGACAGCTTCATCCTCCACTTGCTTCCTCTCGGCATCATTCAAGAAGGATTGAATCATGTCCAAAGACTCTTTGAGTTTTCCCAAGTCGTTCTTGAAATTGCGATTGAGGCTGATCTCTTCGGCACAAAGTGAGATCAGATTTTTAAGGAGAAACTCAACTGCAGAACCAGCTATGGAACCAACCATATCTCCCATTTTTGGCTGAGATATTGATATAAGAGAGTGTTTGAGGGGGAGAGGGAGAGAGAGAGAGAATCTGCTGAGAGAGAAAGAGATATTGATCTAAGTGAGTTTCCCAGGATGGTGGAGAGAGAGAGAGAAGAATGTTCACAATGTGAAGAGAGTTTAAGAGAGAAGTGTGTAAGAAACAGAGAAAGAGAAGACTGTACCGAAGACTGCTGAGAAAGATGACTTCTTTCTTTTTCCAAAGAAACACAAAAGATTCATTATGTCTTGAAATTTTATTTTAACACAGTTTTTCAAAATGATAACTTTTAAATTAATAAACAAGTAAGGTTTGAACAATAATCAAGCACTTCAGCGAAAAAATATCTACTATCAGATGTTTAGTAAAATTGTTCGATAAAACTCTTAGTTGATTGTTATAGAGTAAAAGATCATTTGCTCTAATAATAATTATATGTTAGCGTAAAAACTTCCGGGGATGCGGCTGGCCCCCTAATTATTTGAAAGTTTTTTCGATATAAATAATATATATGTAATGGGGTGTTCGACTAATTATGAATCTCCTTACTTTAAAATTATCCTCACATATGTAACTCTTGAGAGTTTTGAGATTATAGCTTTGCATCCTTTATATACTTTCAATACCTAATATTAGATTCTTATAAATAATGTGAATTTATTATTATTGTTATTATTATAGTTTTTCTTTAATCAGTATGTGTTACTATCAGTTTTTAAGTTTTTGATTTTATTATTAGTTTTTAAAATATAAATAAATAGATTATATTATATTTAACATTGATCTCGATCTAGAAAACAACATTACATGATAAAGGAAAAAAGAGAAAAACACAACATTACATGACGTAGCGTCGATCAATTATTGATCCAAACAAAATATCTCCACGCACTAAATTTCCTCGGACTTCTATAAAGAAATATAAATATATGATTATCATGTTTGAGTTCATTTGGAGCTAACAGAATTGGTTCAAATAATTAAAGGATTTTTTTTTTTTTTGATAATGATTCGAATTTAAATTATTTTAGTTACTTAATGTGTATTTAAAAAGAAAATATATAAAAAGAAAAGAATAACAACTCTATAATCATAAACATACATTTTAATATCAAAATTATTAGAAAGATTTACCGCTAAGCAATTCGTTTTTTTTTTTTCTTTTTTTTTTCTTTCTTTCTTTCTTTCTTTCTTTCTTTTTCTTTTTTTTTTTTTTTTTTTTGATATTTTTAACTATTTGATGCCCACAAAATATGGGGTTTCAAAATTAAATTTCACGCCACACTATGCTTTTATTAATTCTATTCGATGTCATTAATAGTTTCACTAATTACAAATAACATCCATCAAGAATATGAAAATTAGGATAAAGAACAAAATGCTCAATTTAAGGACAAAATCTAAGTTCAAAAATAGTGAAAATGATTTCGCTTGATGAACAGATGGGTTCATGAGCATAAGTCCTCTTTGAAGATCTTTAATTGGGACAATGGCACCAGATTCCATAGTTCCAATGCAGGAATAGAAGATTTGAGAGAATTATTGTGGAGACGGATTCTGAATCTTTTGTGGCCCTCATGCATTGCGACTGTCAAGACTGATGACGAAGGGCAATGTTATTTTGGACCGCAAACTCTCACATACATTGAGAAGTGATAACACCTGTGTAGACGCCCTCGCGCATAGGTCATAAGGTGTGCGGGATGGTTATCTTCGAGAAGCTGGATGATAACATTATTCCCTTAGACAGGATGCTTGTTTGCTTTGGGATGTACTTTGCTAATTTCGCAATTTGATATTTATGCATGAGGTGGGAACCTAGTGAAAATTCTAAGGTGTTCTTCATCGATTTTGCCAAAAGCAAAAAAAAAGGAAAGAAAAGAAAAGACGTATGCTTAAAGAGTGACCCGAGAAAATGAACAAAGTCAATAAAGCATTACAACTGTGTTTTACTTGATTAATGCATTGCACTATAAAAAGAATGGGACCCAGGAATAAAAGAGATGATCAGAACAATGTAAGTTGGAGCTGGGTAATTAGGAATAAAATTAAGAGAGGGTGAGAAACTGAAACATCATTCATGATGTCTACCTCGAATAAAAGATCAAACAGAATTAGATCCAAATAAAAAGAACCTTTCTAATGGGAAGTTATTGTTAGCCAGTTCAGGAATGTATTTAAAATCGAGCTCCAAAGTTGTGAGATAACATAATATAATGTAGGGATAATTACCAACGCCCCCTGAGGTTTGGCGTTATTACAGAATACCCCCTGAGGTTTCGAAAATTACGAACTCCCCCCTGAATAGTACACCCTCGCTTACAAATAGCACCGGCCGTTAATTACACCGTTAAATTCAAATTTAAATTCCAAAAACACCCTTAGGGGGCATATTGTAATTTTACTTAGAATTTAATGATATAATTGTAATATTAGTTAATTTTGGATTTTTTGTATTTAAAAAGTTGTTATTTAATTTAATATTTTATATTTTATCTATAAATATAAATTGAATTAGATATTCTATGCATATTTATTTCTATAAAATATGATAAGTTATAAATTTCCTTTCATATTTATTTCTTAGTTTTAAATATATTTTGTACAAATTCATTTAAAGTTAATTTAAAATAATTTATTTGTAATTATAACAAAATTTCCCTCAAAATAAAAATTCATATAAAAAAACACACACAAAGATCAACTAGTGCATTATCAATTTTTTTCCTCAAAATTGAAAATCATAACAAATACACTAATATCAACAAATGCATTAGTAAATTCACAAAAATATCCGTCAGCCGTTTAAACAATTATTTCAAGCATTGAACATGTATGGTCAATATCTATAGAAAATATCAAGCATCCATAAACTGTAGGTATGAAATTAGTCTATCATAAAAATATTGAAATAACATTAAGTAGCATTTTATTAAAAAAAAAATGCTAGGTAGACACAAAACTCAAGTACTTACATCAAACCCCCTAACAATTTCAATCCTTGCATTAGCCTCCTTACCTTTGGCTCTTTATTACATATACCCCCCTGAGTTTCAACATAATAGGGGTAAAATAGTAAATTTCACACAATCCGTTAAATTTAACGGAGGAGATAACGGCCCAGGGGGGAGTTCGTAATTTCCGAAACCTCGGAGGGTATTCTGTAATAAAGCCAAACCTCAGGGGGGCGTTGGTAATTATCCCTATAATGTATATATTGTTGGCCCAAGAGATGGCTCACGCTATAAACGCAAAATCTGGAGGTGAAAAAGTCATAAAGAAGATGTTAGTCCATGACTAAAGGGTATGATAGAGTTTAATGGGAGTTTCCTCGTAATGTGTTACAAAATTTTGGCTGATTAAACATTGTATTACAGGCTCTCATTTCTCTATTTTAATTAATGGATGCTTCTTAGGATACTTTCCACTTTCCAGTCTCCAGAGGATTGGCGCAAGGTGACCCTCTCTCAGCTGAATGTGCCCACACTTAGGTATGATTCTTCAACTTCCTTTGCAATCTCACCTTGGATACGCTGATCGGCTGATGATCTCATTCTCTTTGTTAATTCTATTGGTAAAAATTGCAATTTAGTTATGGAAGTGTCCTTTGGTGCTCTTGGCATGAATATTCTTTTTTGTATGACTATTGGGTCGGAGAAGGACAATCAAAATTATCACCTGTAACTTATATGTGACTCCACTGTTGTCCTTATTTCAAGTCTATATATTTAAAAATTATATTAATACACCCAACATGTATTCATACACATACAAATTAAAGAAATAAAATAAAGGATCCCCTCAAGTTATTGAGAAACAAACATTCATAAATAATTTTATAAAATCACACATTCCACCCTCCTAAAACCATAAAAGTGACATTCCATCCATCATCCCCTGTTTTTAAAATCAATCTAAAACACCACCACCACCATCAACACCAACAACCACCACGCAGCAGTAGCTCCCGCCGCCACCAATAGTCTCCACCTACCGCTCTCCAACACCAACGGGAAATAGAAGTTTTTAACCGACGGATCTTTATCCACCATCTTCGCCTGCCCGTCGAAGTTGCACGACTCCACATCCTGATCGTTCACCCGAAAATAGCTATTGAAGGCGTACGTGAATTACTGAGATTTGTCCATCTTCCTACAGCTCGAGTTGTGCTCCATCGTCGTGCAATCGGCTCTCGAACATGCGTAGTTCACGCTCGCCTGCACCTGATCCAGCATCTTCACAACGGTGTTGAACACGCACCATTTTTTGTCCATGTACTTCACCCACTTTGCCGCCGCCGGAAGCTGCTTGTGCCCGATGCCAGTGAAATCCATAGCGTACTTCGGCTTCCCGTCATAGTAGAAGATGCCCCAGTGGCGCTCGAAGTCTCCAGGGGCGATCGATTTCTGATTCTCATCGGTTAAACTGAAGAGGTAATACTCAATTTCCCCGGGATATTTCAGCGTCCCCTTCATCGTTGCCATTTTTTTGAAGAATCAGTCGTAGAATTTCTTTGCATTTTTCTCCATGATAATGGGCTTACAATCAACTTATCTCCATGCTAAATAATCTCTAAGAATTTCGCAGGATGGGTAGCAAACAGCACAGCCATCGAAATATGTGATAGGAAAGGGATACACCAAAACCGAGTGTACGCAGCGGAAATTAAAACTCCTCTCCAAATGCCCAATAAACAATCAACCAAGTATACCAAGGATAGAAAAATAATCAACCAAACAAAACCAAGAATAGAGACACGAGAATTTTAACGTGGAAAATCCCTTCAAATCGAAGAGTAAAAACCACGAGGCCTACGAGACCCAAAAACCAATCCACTATAATACGAGGCAAAATTACAGCTGTTCAACACCAATAAATCTAACTCCAAACACGAACCAAACACCGATTCGATCCAAAACGAACTAGAACACAAAAGGAGAAAAAGACACCAAATTAAGTCCAAAATCGCGTCACCGTTCACGCCCAGAAAAACCCAACTTACAGTGCTCCAAATCCGATCTCCACCGTTCACTTTCAATTTCAATGAGTTAGGAACCTACTGTCCAGAAATCAGCTCGATCGGACCACAAATGAACTCCCGATCGTCCGTGCAAAGTTGCTGTCGCTGCCCAGAAAACTGCTGTCAAAAGTGCAAAAAATTGCCCTTTTTTCTCACGCCTCTTTTCTTTAACAGAACGGTACAAGGCAAAAACAAGAGAAATAAAACCTATTTTGATGGGCTTATATTTGGGCCAACAAATATGTTTTATTTATGGGCTGGACCCAACAAATCTCCCCCTCCAGCCCAAGTCGAGGAAGGAGACAAACCACCATTTAATCATTCAAACTTGAGACCCGCCATCCTGGCACAAACCTCAAGTTTATCACGACTCACCACCTTTGTCAACATATCAGCACCATTGTCATCAGTGTGAATCTTTTCAAGCTCAATCAACTTGGAATTCAAAACATCTCGAATCCAATGATATCTCACATCAATATGCTTCGACTTACCATGAAAACTCGAATTCTTACTGAGATGTATTGCACTTTGATTATCACAAAACAAAACATACTTCGACTGTGAAAATCCAAGTTCTTGAACAAACTTCTTCATCCAAAGTAATTCTTTGCAAGCTTCAGTGGCTGCAATAAACTCAGCTTCCGTAGTAGACAAAGCAACACATTTTTGCAGTCTAGATTGCCAAGCCACTGCTCCCCCTGCAAAAGTAATCAAATAACCAGAGGTGGATTTTCTCGAATCCAAATCTCCAGCCAAATCTGAATCCGTATAGCCAACCAACATCGGTTTTCCAGACCCAAAACAAAGCTTCAAATCTGTAGTGCCGCGGAGATATCTCATAATCCATTTTACAACATTCCAATGCTCTCTACCCGGATTTGAGAGAAACCTGCTAACTTTGCCAACTGCATGAGCCAAATCCGGTCTCGTACAAACCATGGCATACATCAAACTTCCAACCGCGGATGCATAGGGAACACCTTGCATGTCCTTCTTATCTTCGTCATTAGAAGGAGACTGTGCAATACTCAGCTTAAAATATCCATAAAGAGGAGTACTTACAACTTTGGCTTTATCCATGTGAAACCTCTGAATCACCTTCTCAATATACTTCTGTTGAGACAACCACAACTTCTTGGCATTTCTATCACGAGAAATTCTCATGCCAAGAATGTGCTTCGCAAGTCCTAAATCTTTCATGGCAAAAGATTTGCTCAACTCATTCTTCAACCTGTCAATTCTGGAAGCACTATGACCAATAATGAGCATATCATCAACATAAAGCAATAAAATGACAAAATCAACATCAGAGAATTTTTTAACAAATACGCAATGGTAAGCAGCAGTCTTCGTATAACCCTGCTGCAGCATAACTGATTCAAACTTCTTATACCATTGCCGTGGAGCTTGTTTCAAACCATACAAGCTTTTCCTCAATCTGCAAACAAAATTCTCTTTCCCTTTAACAATGAAACCCTCCGGCTGCTCCATATAAATCTCCTCCTCCAAATCACGGTGGAGGAAAGCAGTTTTCACATCCATCTGTTCAACTTCTAAATCAAGACTAGCTGCTAAGCCCAAAACAAGACGAATTGACGACATTTTCACAACAGGTGAGAAAATCTCTTCAAAATCAATTCCTTTCTTCTGACTGAAGCCTTTAACAACTAATCTGGCTTTGTATCTAGGCTGTGAATTGTTCTCTTCTTGTTTCAACCGATAAATCCATCGGTTCTTTAGAGCTTTTCTGCCTTCAGGTAACTTGACAAGGTCAAAAGTATGATTGTCATGTAAAGATTACATCTCATCTTTCATTGCTTCAAACCACTTTTCTTTAAACTCACTATCCATAGCTTCCTCATAACAATCAGGTTCTCCTCCATCTGTCAAAAGCACATACTCACTAGATGAGTATCTAACAGATTGCGTTCTGTTCCTGGCAGATCTTCTGGGTTGGATTGAAGGTTGCTCAACAATTGGATTATCTTCCTCATTCTGAATTTCATGATCCTCCTCAGCATGATCATGATCAACCTCTGTCTCCAAATTATTCTGATTGTCTAACTCAACTGCATTACGAAGATTAACAATAGGTTTTGGATCCAAATCTATCAAGTCCTCACCACCTGGAGACTCCAAATTAATTGTTTTACCAATATCTTCAATGGTTTGATCCTCCATGAAGACCACATCACGACTTCTAACAAGCTTCTTTTCAACCGGATCATAAAACCTGTAACCAAATTCATCCTGACCATACCCAAGAAATATACATTCTCTTGCTTTCGTGTCTAACTTAGACCTCTCATCCTTAGGTACATGCACAGAAGCTTTACAACCTAACACACGTAAATGATCGTAGGAGACATCCTTTCCACACCATACCCTATTAGGAACATCAGCATGCAATGCAACAGAAGGAGACAAATTAATTATATAGGCAACAGTAAGTAAAGCCTCACCCCAAAAAGACTTACGTAGCTTCGTATCTGAAAGCAAACATCTGACTCTCTCCACTAGAGTCCTATTCATCCTTTCTGGCAAGCCATTTAACTGAGGTGTTTTAGGAGGCGTCTTCTGATGCCGAATACCCTGTTCTCTGCAATAAGAATCAAATGGACCACAATACTCGCCACCATTGTCAGTACGAATACATTTCAGTTTCTTACCAGTTTCTCTCTCAACCGATGCCTGAAAAACTTTAAAAACATCAAATATCTGATCTTTGGTTTTTAAAACATAAACCCAAACTTTTCTCGAACAATCATCAATAAAAGTGAGAAAATAAAGTGCACCACGGTGAGTTCGTACCTTCATTGGTCCACAAACATCTGAGTGTACCAGTTCAAGAAGCTCAGTTTTCCTTGAAGGGGGATGACTCTTGAATGAAACCCGTTTCTGCTTTCCAGCCAAACAGTGAACACATCTTTCTAACTTTGTATCTTTCAGCCCTGACAACAAATTCTTCTTGTCCAAACAATCGAGTCCCTTTTCACTAATGTGACTAAGTCTCTTGTGCCAAAGCTCTGACAAGTTGTCACTTTCTGCTGCATTAACCGAGTTCACACAAATAGAAGCCTTCATCTTATATAAATTATGGAATTTATCACCTCGAGCCACAATTAGATTCCCTTTTGTGAGTTTCCACTGACCATCACCAAAGAAATTGCAATAGCCATCATCATCGAGCCTTCCTGCTGAAATCAGGTGCAAACGAACATTAGGTGCATGTCTAACCTCATGAAGCACCAAACTTGACCCACTGTTGGTTTTCAAACAAACAGTCCTAATGCCTACTACCGGTACCACCGTATCATTCCCCATCTTCAAAGCTCCAAAATCACTAGAAGTATAAGAAGTGAAGAAATCTTTCCTTGATGTTACATGAAATGAGGCACCACTGTCAATAACCCAACTGGAATCATCACTGGCTACGACAACTACATTGTCATCATATGCAAGAATAAGATCATCATTGGAAGTAGCAGTAGCAACACGATCATTCTTATCCTGGTCTCTCTTATCGTGCCCATCACGATTGCCTCTACGCTCTTTCTTCAATTTAAAACAATATTTCTTGATATGACCAGGTTCACCACAATGATCACACTTAAATTCTTTCCATCCTGACTTTGACTTGCTTCGACTTTTGCTTCTACCTTTATTATTATATTTATGTTGGCTTCTCCCTCTATTCTCTGAAACCAACAACTCGGGTTGAGACGAATGCTGAGTTTTTCGTCTCATCTCTTCATTCAAAACACTACTCTTCACAAGCTCAACGGTTATACCACCATCAGACGAAAAGTTAACAAGTGAAACATAAAAAGTTTCCCAAGAATCAGGAAAAGTGGCAAGAATCCAAAGTCCGATAATTTCATCATCAAATTTAATGTCCATACATGTCAACTGATCAAGAACGCCTTGAAACTCATTCAAATGATCAGCAATAGAAGTTCCTTCTTTGTATTTCAACTGCATCATCTTCTTAAGCAAAAACAGCTTATTGTTTCCCGTCTTCGATGCATACAAATTCTGTAACTTCTCCCACAAACTTCTCGCATGTGTCTCGTGTTGAATATGGTTGTAAACATTCTCCTCAACAAACTGTCTGATAAACCCACAAACTTGTCTGTGCTCAAAATCCCATTCTTCATCAGTTTTAGACACGGGCTTTTCAATTACAAAAACAGGCAAGTGCAAAGATTTAACAAAGAGGAGATCCTTCATCTTATTACTCCATAGATGATAATTTAATCCATTCAAAGTTATCATCCTACTTGTACTCATCTCCATGGTCACACCGGTAAAAGAACCAACCCGGCTTTGATACCACTCTAATAGGAAAGGGATATACCAAAACCGAGTGTACGCAGCGGAAATTAAAACTCCTCTCCAAATGCCCAATAAACAATCAACCAAGTATACCAAGGATAGAAAAATAATCAACCAAACAAAACCAAGAATAGAGACACGAGAATTTTAACGTGGAAAACCCCTTCAAATCGAAGAGTAAAAACCACGAGGCCTATGAGACCCAAAAACCAATCCACTATAATACGAGACAAAATTACAGCGGTTTAACACCAATAAATCTAACTCCAAACACGAACCAAACACCGATTCGATCCAAAACGAACTAGAACACAAAAGGAGAAAAAGACACCAAATTAAGTCCAAAATCGTGTCACTGTTCACGCCCAGAAAAACCCGACTTACAGTGCTCCAAATCCGATCTCCACCGTTCACTTTCAAGTTCGATGAGTTAGGAACTGCTGTCCAGAAATCAGCTCGATCGGACCACAAATGACCTCCCGATCGTCCGTGAAAAGTTGCTGTCGCTGCCCAGAAAACTGCTGTCAAAAGTGCAGAAAATTTCCCTTTTTTCTCACGCCTCTTTTCTTTAACAGAACGGTACAAGGCAAAAACAAGAGAAATAAAAACCAATTTTGATGGGCTTATATTTGGGCCAACAAATATGTTTTATTTATGGGCTGGACCCAACAATATGGTGAGTATTTCATCTCCTTATGAGGAAAAAATTCATCCCATTTCATAGTGTACACCGAAGAGAAGAAAGATACAACTGCAGAAACTATTTCACTGCAACAAAACAAAAATAATAACTCAATCAACTTCATATATTCATATCACAGAATAGAATTAGTTCTGGTATCAAAGTTGTAATAGTCCTCAGGATTTTTTTTGTCAGCGTACGAATATTCAATTGGAACGGCCACGATTTTATGATAACTTTGGGACATAAGAAATACCTTGCATGCCTTTCATAGAGCTGAGGCGCCTTCCTCAAAACAAAGCTGGAAAAGTTACAAAATAACTTGTCAAACAAACCAATACAATGGTTTAGCATAAGGGATGTCATAATAGGTGAAAACCATCTTATTACCTGTATTCATCACTAACCCCATAAGCAAAGACAATATCCTTAAACTCTTCCAGTACGCCAGCTGCACATGAAGTCATTAAGTTAAGAGCTTGTGCATCGTTTGGCTTTTCAAATTCATGAACTTCAGAAAATCTGCCATGATCCCAAAACATAAAGCAACCGAATGATACTAGAATCATAGCAAACACAGGCCACAAAGATTCACTGACCGCTAGAACTGATAATGTTTCTGCTCAAAAGTAATATCACATTTCAGCATTAATCTAAATTAGATTAGACAATCTATTCGGGCATGGAATCGCACAAAGAGCATAAGCTGTTCAACAAATTAATTGATATTTTTATGATTGAGAGTTTTATGAGGAGAAATACTGTCAATTTAAATCAAATACATTTGGAGATCTACTACAAGTAATCTTCAGAAAGAAAATATTATAGAACCAATCCTGAGCACCTACCTATGAAAATGGCAACCATCTATGCGGATAACAATCCAAGAACATGGCATTAACCTACTCTCATATTGGAAGGACTTAAGATACTCAGGTTTCGTTTTATTTAAATCTTCAGCAAATTGACCCAGTTCCTTCGAAAAACTCATCTGGTCATTCCAAAATTTTCTAGATGCAATATTTTCTGCATGAACTGTAATGACCTTTCTCCTTGGTCTTTTCACAGGACAACCATCATCTTTGTACTTCACAATATCTTCAACCTAGTCACCATAAAATATCATTGATTGGATAATACTTCATTAACAATAAACAATCAGCTTATATGTTTAAAACAAAAAGATATTATTATGCAGTCAAGGTAGCTTGTTACAAAGTCGACAAAATTTACAAGATAAGAAGTAATATGTAATATAGAGGATAATGACACCTCAGATCCAGAATTGGGTCTATAAAACTTGACTAACATTCTTGCTTTACAGATACTGAAGGAAAAGGAATAAAGTCATAAACAATGACCTCTATTTTGAGAGCACAAGTCCCCTGACGAAAGATTTCTGGAATGTCTTTCTTGTAATTGATGTTAAAACGTTGGTAAAGCAATTCATTTCTGTCTTGTTTCTGGGATCCCTGTAAAACAGAAGTCAAAATCAACCAAATGGTTTAGTGGGATAAATAGCATGAACTCAGATTAGTACAAATGAAAGAAAACAGAAGAGCACTAAAATTCATTATTAGAGTCCATTGTCAGTGATTTCAGATTGCAGGTTACATAGAAGATGACATGAAAACTACTTACTATTGAGATAAAATTTTATGAAGAGTTTTGGCCTGCCAACTTAGTTCAAGTATATGACAAATCTGTAGCTTAAGTATACTCTAGAGTCTAGTATGCAGTCCAATCATGTTATATGTGAAGTTAAACAGTTACTAGGTGATGTACATACAAGTTTTTACAGTAGAAACTGTTTAGTGCTTTAGTCATCAGTCATCGCCAGACATAAATATACCAGCTCAAAATTTGTATGAAGGTAACATACAAGGGTCACAGAATATGTTGAACTTTCGCTTAAAAAATCAAATCGGTGTCCATGATTTAAGTATGATTTGAGTTGTAACATGATTTAGCTATGTGCAATAATTGAATAAGGGGATCACCACGAGGTTTAATAAATAATTGAAGGAGTTTGTTAAGTGTATGGCCTAACTCAACCCAATAGCTAGCTGACAAGGTGAGGGTCGCCCAAGCATTAAAACATAGAACTTAGTCTAGTATTTAGTTGATGTGGAACGGTTAACTGTTATGTGTAGTTCTGCAACCAACAGGGGATATTTTTGCAATTTATATAGTTACAGGAGAAGGACTTTATTGACATAAAAAGTATTAATGCTGATGATGACCAAACGGCTTCAAAAATTAAGACGTGAACTTTGTTTGGCACATTAAGCATTCATTATAGAAAGATAAATAGCATATCTGAACAATACAAGTTCACCTTCAGCATTTCATCTGCTTCCTTATCAGACTGTCCACACTTAATGAGCTGCCAAAGACAAGTATCATACTGGTTATTTAGGTGACCTGTCAAAATGACAATGAGTTTCAATTTATAAATGATAAAATTGCCTCATATAATGATAGTTATACCTTCTGACAGACTAATGCAATTTCTAACATAAACTATAATGTATAGTCATTATCAACACTGGAAGGAGACCAAACTAAGCTTACATTCATATTGTCGCCACACAAGATATGCTTGAAGAACCTCCAGAGATGCACAGAAGATAACTCGAGATCGAAATGAAGGGGCATATCTCAAGTCTTTCTGAGGGAAGAACAACTTCCACTTGGTCACATAAACAGATGTGAAGAAAGATACAATGAGGGAGTGTATCTTGCTGCAAATCATTTTTTACGTCAGCAACTGTGACTGTAACAGAATGAACTAACTCATATTTCAGGCCTGATTTTTAAGTAAGGGACCGATTTTTACCAAGATGCCCTCAGGATCTCAATTTTAAGTAGATTTGCCTTAGCTTGGCATCTTCATTTTTTACATGAATCAGAATCTATTCACAAAACTTACATACTACACCAGAAATAACTGTAAACAAGGCTGATACAAGAGGCTCTATTCAAATACCGAGATTGTAGCAGAATAATCAAAATACAGGAACTAAAAAGCAATAAGATTAAATCCCAACCCCTATATATCTTATGTGAATTCATATGACATGAACCTGATGAAAAATCTTATAGCCTCAATCAGGGAAGAAATATATAGATATCTGGCACACCTCTAGTAAAAACTTGGTTCCCTCTTTGAAAATGAAACTGAAACCAAACAATAACCAATCATCCAACAAGCCCATCAAAAATACACAAACAAATAACAATAGAAAATATCAGTTTGTATGTATGCCATTCTTCACCTGTACTCATCACTGTAACCATAAGAGAATACGATATCTGGGAACTGCTCCAAAACTGCCTTTGCACAATCATTCATCAACTCTAAAGCTCTCAAATCATTCGGTTTATCAAACTCGTGCACTTCAGAAAATCTACTCCACCATTAGTAAAACATTTTTTCAAACTGTAAAGCATTACACTAAATGCAGATAATTGTGTAGATATGCTGTTGCAAATTATACCTGCGGAAATCACGGTCGTCGACACGGACGACGATCATATTGGGGGACATGATTTCATCCTCCACTTCAAACGACTTCACGTACTCGTACTGTAATGGAATTTTTTAAATTTGGCTCCAATCCGGTTTTAAATGATGGCCGTTGGATGATATTGATTCTGGACCGTAAGATTTCATTTAAACGATTGGTTCGGAACGACGCCGTATCTACTTATGAAGACCACATCTTAACCGTTGAATCTGGCGCAAAGGATCTAAGGGCTGGTAATGGATCTTGTAACGGATTGATCAGAGCCAGCCATTTCAAAAGTAATCGGACGGCTACGAGCTATGGAAATGATGCAGATGGAGGGGACCAGCTGAATTGCATGGAGAAGGTAGTTGTTGCTATGGATTGAGCTGGAAGTTTGTTAGAGATTTTGTGTGACCTAGTTGGTTAGGGGCGTGTGTTATTTAGGTGTTGTTGCTCACTTTTGGAGCAGGCTTTTTGGATGTAAGCACTCTGATTTCTCATCCCTGTTTCTTCCCTCTTTCCCCAACTTTCTTCTGGAGATTGAACTACTGTTACATTGCTTATTTTGTTGAAGATTTAATACAAATTAATCCTTGCATTATCAGTTTAATTGTTTATTCGAATTATATTATCTCAGATCTTTACACTTGGTATCCAGAGCCAGGCTTTCCATACGGCCTAGCTATGGCAGACGGTTTATGGTCAAAGGAATTGCAAGAACTCATAAGGAAACAAGAAGGGGCGTTAATCGAAGAAAAAGCTATGCGAGTTGCTGCTGAGCAGAAAATGGATGGTAAATTCAGTGAACTATCAAGCGCCTTGGAAAAATTGGCATTACAGATGGGATCCATTGCTGATCAGATGCAGAGCTACAACAGAAATAAGTCTGTGATGGGAGAGGGTTTAGCTGCATCATCTAGACATGGAGGAGGATCTGTCACAAATAGCCCAAATCGAATAGAGATCCAATCGCAACACTCCCAAGGGAACTATGGAGGTGCCACATCAAGCCATAAATACATAGAGTTCCCTGCGTTTGATGGGTCTAATCCCAGAGGGTGGATTCGCAAAACTCAAAGGTATTACCAGCTATTACCCACTGTTCCTGAATATGAGAAAGTTACTTTAGCATCGATTTATTTTGCTGGAACTGCGGAAACATGGTTACAGAGTTTGATGGAAACTAAACCGAATTTGAGTTGGGATCAATTGGTGGAGGAGGTTTTGAAGCGGTTTGATGTTGGGGATAGGAAAATGATTGTGGGAGAATTTCACAGGCTAAGACAAACTGGAACTGTAGAGGAATATTTAGTTCAGTTTGAAGATCTTAAGTCTCAGATGCTACTGTTTAGCAAAGGATTGACAGGGGATTATTTTATTGCTGCTTTTATTTGTGGCTTCAAAGATGAGATAAAGGCATCAGTATTTGCTGGAAAGCCACAGAACTTGGGTGATGCTGTTAGTTTGGCTAAGAATCAAGAGGCTGCAGTGGATGCCTTGCTGGTAAGAGCTAATGCATTTGGGAAGAGTAATACATCAGTTAAAACTCAAGTTAAGCCCAGTATCTTACTAATGTGGGAAAGAATTGGAATTCTGGGAATAAGGGGCACCAATTCAATAGATCTAATTCAGTGCAGAGAAGATTGTTAACTGCAGCTGAGATGAGGGCAAGGAGGGAAAAGAATCTGTGTTACAATTGTGATGAAGTATACTCTCCAGGCCACAAATGCACTCAGAAACAACTATTTATCATCATTCCTGAAGAAGATGATTGGGGAGACTTGGAAGAGTGTTTTAAAATGGAAGATGAGCTGGAAGGAGATCCTAATGACAATGAGGAACTGACTATTCCCATACATTCCATCACTGGAAAAGGCAGGCCTCATATGTTCAAGATGAAGGGAACAATTGAAGGCAGAGAAGCTTTAATATTACTTGATTGTGGTAGTTCCACTTGTTTTGTAGATGAGGTGATGGCTAAATCTTTACAAGGAAGGAAGGAAAGAACTAGGCCAATGAAAGTTAAGGCTGCTGGAAAGGCTCAGTTGATCAGTGATACCATATACCCTGAGTTTGAATGGGAGATCCAGAATCACAAATTTAAGTTTCCAACCAGAGTCCTAGATTTGGGAGGAGTTGATATGGTGATGGGTGGAGATTGGTTAAGTAGTATGACTCCAGTGGGATTGGACTATAAGAACAACAAAATATCAGTACTGAGGAATGGTACTAGAATTAGTCTACAAGCCCTTAAGAATCACTCTGAAATTGATCTCATATCTGCTGAAGGTGTTGAGAAGATAATTAAGAATGGAGATACTGTGGATATTGGTCAACTGTACTCTCTTACAGATGAACCTATGGTTGAGCAGATGGAAGATTCACTAGTTAAAAGAGTTCTTGATCAGTTCAAAGTGGTGTTTGAAGAACCAAAGACCTTACCTCCCCAGAGGGATATTGAGCACAAAATAGATCTTAAACCTGATGCTGTTCCCAGAAGACAGATACCTTACAGGTATTCCCATGCCCAAAAAGATGAAATTGAGACATTGGTTAAGAGTATGCTCAAGGAAGGAATTATCAGACCCAGTCAAAGCTCATTTGCATCCCCTGTACTACTAGTTAAGAAGAAAGATGGGGGCTGGAGAATGTGTGTGGATTACAGGTATTTGAACACTCTCACTGTTAAACATAACTTCCCAATACCTGTCATTGATGAATTGCTAGATGAATTGCATGGATCTAAGTATTTCTCAAAGATAGATCTAAGGTCAGGATATTTTCAAATAAGAATGAGAGAAGGAGATGTTGCTAAGACAAGTTTTGTCACCCATAATGGACATTATGAGTTCTTAGTCATGCCTTTTGGGTTGTGTAATGCACCTTCTACATTTCAATCACTGATGAATAAGATCTTCTTCCCATATCTTAGAAAGTTCATTTTGGTGTTTTTTGATGACATACTGATATATAGCAAATCATGGGAGGATCATCTTAAACATCTTCACACTGTGTTGTCTATATTAAAGCAGCATGAATTGTATGCAAAAATGAGTAAGTGCAGCTTTGGGAAGACCAGTGTTGATTACTTGGGGCATATTATATCTGATCAAGGAGTTTCTACCAATACGGATAAGATCAAGCTGATGATTAACTGGCCAAGACCAAGGTCTGTTAAGGAACTAAGAGGATTTTTGGGGTTAACAGGGTATTATAGGAAGTTCATTCAGCACTATGGAATGATCAGTAAACCCCTTACTGACCTTTTAAAGAAGGATGACTTCCATTGGAATGATAAAGCAGAGTTAGCTTTTGAAGATCTCAAAAAAGCAGTAACTACAACTCCTGTGCTCATTTCACCAGACTTCACTAAGCCTTTTGTTCTTGAAACAGATGCTAGCAATGGAGAAATATGAGCTGTGCTGATGTAAAATAACAGACCCATAGCATATCTCAGTAAGGCCTTGGGTGCTAAGAATTTGGGGCTATCTGTTTATGAAAAGGAGTTTATGGCCTTGTTATTAGCAGTTAATAAGTGGAAACATTATCTCCAGGGTCAGCATTTCATTATTAAGTCTAATCAACAAAGCTTGAAACATATGCTTGATCAGAGAGTGGGTACTATCTTACAACAGAAATGGATATCTAAATTATTGGGTTTTGATTATGAGGTGTAATACAAGAAGGGGAAGGATAATCAAGTTGCTGATGCTCTGTCAAGAGTGGATCACAGTGCTATGGAATGCAATCATCTATCAGTTGCCATCCCATCTTGGGTAACTGAGATTAGTGAATCTTATTCCAAAGATTCATTGCTGTCACATATATTAGCTGCTAAAACTGTGGATATCACTTCTTTCCCTGATTTTGAATTGAAAGGGGGTTTACTCAGAAATAAGGAGAGGATTTGTATTGGTAGTGATCAAATTCTAAGGGATAAAATCATTCAAACACTGCATGACACTTCCCTAGGGGGACACTCAGGTATCAATGGCACTTATCAGAGGGTTAAGTCCATGTTTCATTGGCCAAAAATGAAAGAGAGTGTGGAGAATTGGGTAAAGGAATGTGATACCTGTCAAAGGGTCAAACATGAGACTGTCAATTACCCTGGGTTGCTACAACCTCTTTCCATACCTGATCAAGCTTGGGCACATATTGCAATGGATTTTATAGAAGGGCTTCCAAAATCAGAAGGGAAAGATGTCATCATGGTAGTGGTGGATAGATATAGTAAATATGCTCATTTTATTGCTAAATCCCATCCTTTCACAGCTGAGCAAGTAGCAAGGATTTTCTTAGATCACATCTACAAATTGCATGGGTTACCACAATCCATAGTGTCTGACAGAGACAGGATATTCACAAGCACCTTTTGCAGAGAACTGTTCAAACTCTTAGGGACTACTCTTTTAATGTCTTCAGCTTACCACCCTCAGAGTGATGGTCAAACAGAGAGGGTTAATCAGTGTATGGAGACCTACCTAAGATGCATGTGCCACATGAAACTAAAAATTTGGAAGAAATGGTTGTTATTAGCAGAATTTTGGTATAATAGCAATTATCACTCAAGTTTGCAAATTAGCCCTTTTGAGGTTTTATACGGGTACACGCCATCTCAAGCTATACTGGGTCCCTATATGAAACTGATAATACTACTGTGAGAGAAATGCTACAAGAAAGAAGTAAATTCCAGAGCATTACCAAGGAGAATCTTGAAAAGGCACAACAAAGGTATAAATTTTATGCAGATAAGCACAGAACTGAGAGGGAATTTGAAGTGGGTGACATGGTGTTTTTAAGGCTGCAACCATACAGACAGACTTTACTGGCATTGAGGAAGAATCTGAAGTTGGCCCCCAAGTATTTTGGTCCCTACCCAGTGACAGCTAGAATTGGGAAAGTTGCCTATAAGTTGGACTTGCCTCCAGGAAGTATGATTCACCCCATTTTCCATGTATCACTGTTGAAGAAGAAAGTGGGCAAGAAACATTCCCCTTGCACGATGCTGCCTAAGGTTAGTGAGAAGGGGGTGTTCAAGGTATATCCAGTTGCAATATTACAGAGGCGTGTTGCTCCACGAGACAACAAACCAGTAGCTTAGATTTTGGTTCAATGGAGCCATGTTACTCCAGAGGAAGCGACTTGGGAGGATTATAATCCAACCATCAAGAAATTCCCAGAGCTAGATCCTTGGGGTCAAGGATCCAAAAGAGGAGAATGCAATGTAATGGAATTTTTTAAATTTAGCTCCAATCCGGTTTTAAATGATGGCCGTTGGATGATATTAATTCTGGACCGTAAGATTTCATTTAAACAGTTGGTTCGGAACGACGCCGTATCTACTTATGAAGACCACATCTTAATCGTTGAATCTGGCGCAAAGGATCTAAGGGCTGGTAATGGATCTTGCAACGAATTGATCAGAGCCAACCATTTCAAAAGTAATCGGACGGCTGCGAGCTATGGAAATGATGCAGATGGAGGGGACCAGCTGAATTGCATGGAGAAGGCAATTGTTGCTGTGGATTGAGCTGGAAGTTTGTTAGAGATTTTGTGTGACCTAGTTGGTTAGGGGCGTGTGTTATTTAGGTGTTGTTGCTCACTTTTGGAGCAGGCTTTTTGGATGTAAGCACTCTGATTTCTCATCCCTGTTTCTTCCCTCTTTCCCCAACTTTCTTCTGGAGATTGAACTACTGTTACATTGCTTATTTTATTGAAGATTTAATACAAATTAATCCTTGCATTAACAGTTTAATTGTTTATTCGAATTATATTATCTCAGATCTTTACACGTACTTGCTGTTTACCATGTCATTAATTCGTAAAATAATTGTCGCTCTGGAGGAAATTTCTCGGACTTGTATGTATCTAATTACAGTTTTCCCTAGTTGAGAAGGTGAGGCGGCGGAGCAACGGCGGCGCAAGTGGTAGGGGCAGTTAGGGTGTTTTGTGGAGAGTAAACAGAGGTAATGTGGGAAGATGTTTAAATCGCCCCAAACTTTTCGAGTTATTACCAAACAATCCCCAAAACTTTTCGATCTTGTCAATGTTGCCCCTGCTAAATCGTACCATTAATTAAACACAATTTATTTTCATAATTATATTAAATAATTTAATCATTTCGGGGCAATCTTTGAAAACTCCCCATGAGTTGAACAATTTTTAGTTTGCTCCCTATTTTCAAAAATATTTCAGTTCACTCCCCAAATGAGATGCATATTTTGAGTTTACTCTCCATTTTTTGGGGCACTTACGACATATGGCCAAAAATATACGACATAACACGATTTAGATACGTGATTCTTCAGTTTTTAATTAAACTCAAGAATCGTGTACCTAAATCGTTATATGGTGTATATTTTTCACCATATGTGGTATATGCCCCATAAAATGGGAAGCAAACTCAAATTATGTATCTCATTTGGAGAGTGAACTAAAACTTTTTTGAACTTGGGGAGCAAATCCACAATTGGGAATTTTAATTCCCCGTAAATCGTTTCTATTTTACTTTATTGTTGTGTCATGTGTGGGCCTGAATGGCGATTGTAGTCCACAAAAATAATTAATGGGCCTAGCCGCCTAGCCCAATTAACTGAAACGTACTCATCATTAATCCACATTGGTTTTCCATATAATTACCATTGCTTGTATATATAAAATATTTAGGGTTTTATTTCTTAACATTTTTTTCTGACCAAAAAAAAATATATATTTATTTTTTTAAAAAAAGAATGCAGAATTACTATCAAATCACCTAAGGATAAAATAATTTATTTATTTTTTATAATTTTATAATTACTTTTTTGTACTAGTGTAATACCATACTAAGCAAATCCGACGTATGATAATTTATTTTCTAATAAGTAAAATATTTTTTCAAATATTGATTATAAACGTGGACGTGGTGTCCCCCTACAGCACTACATACCATCACACCCGACGCCCGACGGGTGTCTGACGCCTATATATACACGCATAACTAGGGCTGGGCATTTCGGATTAGGTATCCGATATCTGATCCGATCGGATAAAACCCGATCGGTTCGGATATTTTTTAGAAAATCGGATTTCGGGTCGGATATCCGATACCCTGTGTCGGAGCCACATGTACACGAGGGGGTGCAATTGACCCCCTCAACCACTTTATTTTTTAATATATATAGATATATAGATATATGATGTAATTTTATGGGATTTTTCATTATTGACCCTCCCCGAAATACCCGACCCGCGCCCACCCCCACTCATAACTGCCTCCTTTCTCTCATTTCCACTCTCTATTTTCATTTTTACGCAGTTTGAAGATGATGACCTCCATGCCTACTCCCACCCGTGGGGCTTCGATATCAAGTTCGACCCTCATTTCAGCTGCTCCCAGAGGCAAACTGCTTCCGTCTCCACCTGCTCCCAAACTGCCTCCATCCTCTGTGTTTTCACCAGCTGCCTCGCATACCATACTACATCGTTCTTCACTGAAAATGAAGGGGCCTTGTGACACCCCGATTTCTCGACCGTACAGGTACGCGCGCCATGCGTGAGAGTTTTGAGAATTAGGTTTATTTAATTCCTTTTCGTTATTTTATTTGCACAACTTAATTTACTTAATTGAATTTTTTGGGGATTATGTGTTTTAATTTCCGAGCATGCCTAAGTGTTCAATTATTTCATAATTGTAAGAATTCTTGATCAATTGTCCTTAATTGTAACTTTTGGAAAATTTTGGACTTAATTGATAATTGGTGAAGGACTTAATTGTAACTTTCTTGAATTATTAAACTTGATTGCATTCATTTAAATTCCTCAAGGACCAAGTTGCAACTTTTCCCTTTCTTCCCCATTTTTGGTCGATATATGACTATACACACATATACATACACTTTCATCTCTTTCATTCCACCAAGAGCAAAGCAAGAGCATACCATCCTCTCCCTCTCTTCTCTTTAAGTTTGAACCAACCAAGGAGACAAGAAAGACCAAAGATTTCCTCTATTTTCATCAAGTATTTGAGCTCCAAGACTTCAACCTCTATCTTTTCCTCCATCTCCTTCATTCAAGGTAAGAGCATACTTATATATATGTCACGGATCTTTAACTTTTCATGGGCTTTCGTTTTTGTTATTTCCTTTGGGTAGGGTGGGGTGTGGGTTTTTATTATATTTATAGAGTTTCAAACTTGTAACTTTTTTGAAGTTGATTCTTGAAATAAATGTCAAGTGATGGAATCTATGTGTTTTTTTTTTATTTTTTATCCTCAGGATGATTTCCCATAACCACAAAGTTGATTGGGTAAACCTGATTAAAATTGAAAAATGGAGAACATCAAAATTTGCCTACCCTCCAGCCCTTCCAACCATCCCAAGCAACCTTATTTTATAAAGTCTTCTCTCTGCCGCAGCAACCATCACTAGTCCTTTCCTCTGGGGCGCACAACACACTTGTTGGAAAACACGAATCAAAAAGCAGCGGAATTTAAAAAAAAAATTCCCAACAAAAGGATCTTGGACTCGCAATCGTATCCAAATTCGTAGAGATAGAAAACTTACTTTTCTTTTATTCTTTCTTGAAGCGTTTCAAGCCACCCAAGAACGCTCTTCTCGCGGCTTGATCCCCTCTCCTTTGGTAAAGCTCGAATCTTCAAACTTCTAACTTGAAGTCTCTAGAGAAAGTCCACCAACTTGATCACAATCTAACAAGTAAAGATGCTAGTTCTCTAGTTAGTGTTTAGGCTTAACCTAGGGTTTTATTTAATCTTGGAGAAAGGAAGGTGTTCAACACATGAACCAAAAGAATTGTCAATTAGCTCTAAAGGGGAGCATGAGCTCCCCTATTTATAAGCAAGGGAGTGCCGAAATTTCTAGTCCTTAATGGGCTAGGATTTTGGTCTCTCTCTCTCCTATTACTTGATCATCAAGTAATTTGACTTTGACTTTGAATTCAAATTCAAATCAACTTTCAAGAGAGCTAAAAATATCCAAACTATTTTTGGATAATTTTATAATTTATTTATTTAAAATAAATAACTTATTTTATCTAATTAATTAATTAACTAGATTATTTTTCTCCAAAATAAGACTTTCTTTTTAATTCAAAATTAAACCAAAGTCTATTAAATAATTAACACATTTAATTATTTAATATATATATACAATATATATATTCACACGTGTGGGACACGTGTCACAAGGACACGTGTCACTCACGTGACCCACACGTGTGCCTTCACACGTGTGGAACCCTCTGGGCTCGATTAACTCGTTTAATCATTTTAAAGCCTCAACTCATGTAACCAAGTTGTTGTGTGTGACCCTCTAGGTTCTCAATTCAATTAGCAGTGACCCTAATTAATTAATTCACTAATTAATTAATCAGTCCACAGATTAAACGACCATAGTCTAGCAACAGGTGTTTAACCCCTAGCTGAATTGGAATGTTCGGATTCGACAGAACCTTTAAGTCATTGATTCATGTGAGATACAATCCTCCTACTTACTATCTCTCAACCAAGATCTAGGGTAAGGGAATAATCAGAACCCTAATAATCCGGTCTTAAAGCTAAGTGCATTTCATATCCATTTGATCTCAATCCAAGAAACTCTTTTCTTGATGTCTTGATCTACTGCCTTGGCCAAGGACTCCATATGGCATATGAATGACTTACACAATAAGAGATCACCTTGCATCAAGTGTAGGTGCTTTCTTGATTCTCATTCACTTTCATGAATCACTTGTGCAGCCCCAGCATAAGCCTTGAATCAGTTGTCTAAGGCGACACCCTTTAAAGCTTATACCTAAGACTACAGAGTTAACTCATAAAGTGACAAGGAACCTCAAGTCTAAGGATCAATTAATCACATCAATGACTCGTGAGATATTTCCTAATCTGGAAGTTTCCATTTCCTGAAATAGAAACTTCCTTTCCCATTTAGGAATGTTCTCACACGGGGCACCTCAGTGAACTTACTTATTAAAGTAAGCACCCTCATGTATCACGCACGTATCAACTATACACTTTGCACCTCCATGAAACAAGGTGGTCCTTCTTAAGGGCGTGATCCTACAAGCAAAGCCTTAGAGGAGTCAGGTTGACACTCCCACTGTCTGTAGGACTCATCGGCTTGGAGTAATTTACTAATCATGACTTATGTGATATAGGGCTCGTTTCATGAACCATTTCACCTAAATGGTAGAGTCCTAAAGTCATCAGGATTAGGGGAGTTCTTATACATGCACAGATAAAGTAAACGCATACCAAACAAGAGCATATAAAGAAGTGTTGCCTCAATTCGTTATTTCATTCAAAGATTGTCTGTGATTACAACAAGGAAAAGCACAAAGCGGATATACAATCGGCTTTCTAGGGCACTATTCCTAACAATCTCCCACTTGCCCATCAAAGCCATTCTAAAGCTACTCTAAGTCCCATCTTCTGAAGATGACCTTGGAAAGCTTCTCGACTAAGGGGTTTAGTAAGTGGATCTGCCACGTTCTCTGCTGATGTGACCCTCTCAATTAGCACATCTCCTCTTTTGATAATATCACGGATTAGGTGATACTTCCTCATAATGTGTTTGGTCCGTTGGTGAGATCTTGGTTCTCTAGCTTGAGCAACCGCCCCAGTGTTGTCACAAAACACAGTAATGGTGTCTTTCATGCTAGGAACAACATTCAACTCTTGAATGAAGTTTCTAATCCAAACACCTTCCTTAGCTGCATCATTTGCAGCTAAGTATTCGACCTCAGTGGTCGAATATGCAGTGGTAGTTTGCTTGGAATTCTTCCAACTCACTGCTCCGCCGTTTAGGCAGAAAATGTATCCTGACATTGACTTAAAATCATCTAAGTCAGATGCAAAGCTTGCATCGCAGTATCCTTCGACATTATGATCTTTCTGACCTCCGTAAACTAAGAATAAATCTTTAGTACTTTTCAAATACTTAAGAATATTCTTAACGGCAGCCCAGTGACCATCTCCAGGGTCAGATTGGAAACGACTTGTTACACTAAGTGCATAAGCCACATCCGGTCGAGTACATAACATTGCATACATTATGCTACCTATTGCTGATGCATAAGGTGTATGACTCATTCTTTCCTTCTCAAGGTTAGTCTTAGGACACATCTTCTTTGAAAGACATGTTCCTACACTCATTGGAAGGTTCTTAACCTTTGCTGACTCCATATTGAATCTCTTCAATACTCTGTCAATGTACATCGACTCTGATAGTCCTATTAACCTTCTAGATCTATCTCTATAGATTTTAATTCCAAGGATATAGGACGCATCACCAAGATCTTTCATCTCGAATTGGTTCGATAACCATAACTTAGTTACTTTCATGTCATCCTTCGAATTCCCAATAAGGAGGATGTCATCAACATAAAGTACTAAGAATTGCACTAAGGTCTCCAATTCCTTTCTATACACACAGGATTCATTCGAAATTTAAATGAAGCCAAATGCTTTGACTGATTCATCAAATCGAATGTTCCAATTCCTAGAAGCCTGTTTCAATCCATAGATTGATCTTTGGAGTTTACAAACCTTTTGCTCACTCCCACTGAATGTGAAACCTATGGGTTGCTCCATATAAATGTCTTTGTCAATGTCACCATTGAGAAAGGCAGTTTTCACATCCATTTGCCATATCTCATAGTCATAATATGCAGCAATGGCAAGCATGATCCGAATAGACTTTTGCATTGCAACTGGCGAAAAAGTTTCATCCAAGTCCACGCCGGGTCTTTGAGTGAATCCTTTTGCAACCAATCTTGCTTTGTAGGTTGCAATGCTTCCATCAACTCCAAGCTTTCTCTTAAAGATCCATTTGCAACCTATGGGTTTGACCCCATCAGGCAAATCTACCAAGGTCCAAACTTGGTTGGAGTTCATGGAATCCATTTTGGATTTCATGGCTTTTATCCATTGTTCAGAGTCAGAATCTGAAAGTGCCTCCTCATATGTTAAAGGATCATTATCCTTTTGAGAGATTTCATAGAAGAATCCATACCATCTCTCCGGCTGTCTAGGAGTGCGTTCAGAACGCCTCAGAGGAGGATTTACGTGTGTATCGAAATTCGTGATTGGTTGTAGTTGATCAGAAGGGGACGTTTCTTCAGTGGGTGGTGTGGGGTTACTTTGTACTTCTTCTAATTCTATGATCTTGCCTTTCTTTTCTTTAAGGAACGGTTCCTCAAGAAAAGTGGCATTTCTGGAAACAAACACCTTTTGCTCAGATTGATCATAGAAGTAGTATCCTATGGATTCCTTAGGATAACCTACAAAGTAGCATAAGTTAGAACGAGATTCTAACTTATCTCCCACTGTCCTCTTCACGTAAGCAGGATAACCCCAAATTCTTAAGTAAGAATAACTAGGGATTTTACCATGCCATATTTCATAGGGCGTTTTAGGGACTGACTTAGAGGGAACTAGATTCAAAATCTTTGCTGCACTTTCTAGGGCATAACCCCAGAAAGAAGGTGGTAAGTCGGTGAAACTCATCATGGAACGAACCATATCAAGTAAGGTTCGATTCCTTCTCTCAGAAACTCCATTAAGCTGAGGAGCTCCCGGAGGAGTCCACTAAGAGATAATCCCATTATCTTTGAGATGATTAAGGAATTCTTCACTAAGATATTCGCCTCCTCGATCAGATCGAAGTGCTTTGATCTTGTGACCAGTTTGGTTCTCAACCTCCTTTTGAAATTCCAAGAATTTCTCAAAAGCTTCAGATTTATACTTGATTAAGTATACATAACCATACCAACTAAAGTCATCAGTAAAGGTTATGAAATACTGATGATTGTTTGTAGTGCTTACACTAAGCGGTCCACAAACATCAGTATGGATCAAATCCAAAACCTTAGTGGTACGTTCCACAGTTCCTTTAAAAGGAACTTTGGACATCTTTCCTTTGAGACAGGATTCGCAAGAAGTTAACTCCTTAAGATCATTTTCAGAGAATGATCCTAAAGTGTTTATCTTGCTAATTCTGTTCTTGGAAATGTGTCCTAATCTAGCGTGCCATAAGGGAGCTGAAACTTTGTCATCTCTCTTACGCTTCGTTTCTCGTTGTATATTCATAATATTGATATTTTGAGTTAGGTAAAGTCCATTACTTAGAGTACCGATGTGAACGGAAGAGTTGTTCCGTTTGATAAAATATTTACCATTCTTAATATAAGTTTCATAACCTTCACAATCTAATATTGGAACTGAAATTATATTACGAATAATGCTCGGTGCATAAAGGACTTTATTCAAGATTAACTCAAAAATACCTAAATCTAATCTAATTGTGCCTAAAGCTCGAGCTTCAACGTTTGAGCCATCACCGATCTTCAAGACACATTCTCCTTCTTTTAGTTGTTGGACTTCACTTAGCATCTGTACATCATTACAGATATGAGTTCCACAACCGGTATCAAGTACCCAAGAACTAGAATTAATAGAAAGATTTATTTCAACGAGAAAGATACCTTTCTTTAGAGTAGCCTTGTACTCTGGGCAGTTTCTCCTCCAATGTCCCGCTTTGCCACAATGGAAGCAAACATCCTCTTTCTGATCACGCTTCTTCTTTTGGGCCTTCCCCTTCGAAACGCCACCAGTGGGCCTAAGGGGTTTCTTCTTCTTCTTTTGGGCTTTCTTGCCCTTACCTTTAGAAGGCCCAAAAGAGGAAGATGGAGCATTCACCATCAAAACCTTATTGTACTTCTTGATCGTGCTTTCAGCAGTCACAAGCTGACTAATCAGCTCAGCTACAGTAGCACCAGCATGATTCATGTTGAAGTTAAGGACAAATGGGTTGAATGATGGTGGGAGCGAAGCTAGCAACAAATCCACTAAAAGCTCATCTTTCAGTGGCATGTCCATGGAGGCAAGTTTCTCAGTAAGGGCAAGAAACTTGAGTCCATATTCATGGACACTTGAACCTTCCCTCATTCTCAAGTGGAACAATTCCTTTGAAGTGTTATACCTTGTAACACGTTCATGAGGGCGGTAAAGTTGCTCTAAGTGGTCGTAAATCTCCCAAGCGAATTCCATGGCCTCATGTTGCCTTTGCAAGTCCGGAGACATGTTAGCCAACATAAGGCAACGGGCTTGGAGATTATCATCCTTCCACTTCTGAATCGCATCCCGCTCAGCCCGAGTGGGAGCGTCCCCTTCGGGACTAGGCTCCCCTTCGAAGAGAACATAAGTTCTCTTCTCAGAATCTAAAATGATTTTTAGATTCCTCAGCTAATCAGAATAGTTGGGACCAGTCAACTTGTTTGACTCGAGGATCGATACAAGAGGGTTTTTGGTTGTCATTTCAAAACACGTAGAGAATCACAGAATCTACGACCTAAATGGTAAAACAGAGAACTAGTGAGCATGCTGAATTATAACGATATACAAAAGATAAGGTCTTTAATCAAATGTAGCTCCCACTGTTTTTCAAAGATCTATAATTCCCAAAGATCTAAGAGGAACACGTTTCCCAATGGGTACTAAGATCCTAGGCATTTTACCTCGAACCCACGACTCGCGGACATTCTAAGTAAGAACCCTAGGTAGGTACAACTTACCAATTCTAACACCTTTAGAACTCTTAGTAATTGTTTTTGCATCACCTATCTTTCAATATGGACCCACGACTCGTGCGACATCCATATTTACTTAGGCGTTAAGCTAGACCCATCAATCATAAGATCATGACCAAAACTTAGTTCGAACGACCCACGGCTCGCGGACATCGCCCTTGCCAAAATTGATCACGAAATATTGACCATTTAAAATGATCAATTAGGTAACTAAGAACTAATAAGCTCCACTAGCTATCCCACGACTCGCGGACAATAACTAGCTTCACTTACTAAACTTAAACCTATTGATGGAATGCTAGAAATTTAATTCAAAATTTGGATCTCGAATTAAACACCTATTTGTTCAAAATTAGCTTAATATTTAATGGGAATTTTCGAATCAACCGGAGAGTTGTCCGGTTCGACCTCACCAACATATATGTTATCCAATTTTATTAGTCTTGATTAATGCAAGTACACTTAAATGCATTTCAAACAAGCACATAAACAGATAACATGTCCTAGCATGATACTAACATGTAATGATCATGGGTTCTACCTATCTTATGCGTGATATGTGGGAGCCACTCCACAATCACAAGTTCTAACATACATGCCACATAAACAGTTTAAATCACATAAGGGAAAACGGTAACAAAATACGAGCCCTATCTCTATTACATTTAACAATTGAGATTCCCCTCCCTAACATGTTGAGGGGTCTTCACTTATGGCCTCCTTGTTACTTGAATGTGGTCCATCTTACTCCATGGGTGCATTGTCTCCAAAATGAAGATAAAACCTCACCACCTATCTCCACTCTCAAATTATAATAAAAAGAAAAAGACATAAAGTAATAAGGCTCAATCTTCATATTGGCCTTAGACAATTACACGGGGCATACCCCGGCCTAAAAAACAGTAATATGGAAAGCCACATAATAAATCACATAACAGTACGCACATAAGTGAGGCTCCAACCTCAATTGAAAAACGCAACTATAGGGCTCCAACCCCAATTTAAACCATCCATGTGCATAAATTAAAACCATACATAAGTCTAAACCCATGATCACCTAACATGCTTTTGCGAGAATTTAAATTTAGCCAATAAATTAAAATTCTCGTTTCAAGCCCTAATGACTTAAAACACGACTTGATGCGAGTCTTATTTATAAAAGTTTTCAATAAATCCCAAATTACCAAAACAAATAAAATTCCAATTAATTTCTGAAAATTAATAATTTTATCAAAGATTGTATTTTCCCAAAATATAAACCTTTTCAATTTCTCAAAAAATCCCAATTTTAAGTTTTATTCAAAAATTAAAATAAACATTCAAAAAAATAAAAATTTAAAATTAAAATAAAAATTGGGACTGGATTGCACGAAATATGAAAACGGATTACGAAGGAAAAACGGGGCCCGTTCGCGAAGAGGCCGCGCGCGTGCACAGGCGCGCATAGCGCGGCCCTTCCCGGCCATGTGCGGGCGACGACGGGCGGGGTTGGGCGGCCAGTCTTGGCCACCCTGGGCGGGCGCGCCTAGAAGGGCCTCCCGCGCGGTTGCAAGAGGGTGCTGGGCGGCTGCCCTGCGCGTGCCTAGGCCAGGCGGGCGGTGCGCGCGAAGCCCGCGCGACTCCTTCGCGCGCGGGGTTTCGCGTGTTCATCGTATTCCGTATTTTCGTTTCGTGTTTTCGTTCAAAAGCAAAACCAATCCAAGAAATCCAAAAACAGTTTATACAGTTTCAAATCTAAAATAGTTTTCAAAAATTAAATTTTGCAAAAACCAATTTTCAGAAACTTTCAGGAAAAAATACAGTTTCGTAATTCAGGCTTTCTAAAACAATTACAAATACTCAATCGCATCAAGCCTAAGAATTTCTACCAAATTCAGTATAATTGAGACGAATCAGAAACACGATTAACGAGGTGGCTCTGATACCACTTGTTGGAAAACACGAATCAGAAAGCAGCGGAATTTAAAAAAAAAATTTACCAACAAAAGGATCTTGGACTCGCAATTGTGTATCTAAATTCGTAGAGATAGAAAACTTACTTTTCTTTTATTCTTTCTTGAAGCGTTTCAAGCCACCCAAGAACGCTCTTCTCGCGGCTTGATCCCCTCTCCTTTGGTAAAGCTCGAATCTTCAAACTTCTAACTTGAAGTCTCTAGAGAAAGTCCACCAACTTAATCACAATCTAACTAGTAAGGATGCTAGTTCTCTAGTTAGTGTTTAGGCTTAACCTAGGGTTTTATTTAATCTTGGAGAAAGGAAGGTGTTCAACACATGAACCAAAAAAATTGTCAATTAGCTCTAAAGGGGAGCATGAGCTCCCCTATTTATAAGCAAGGGTGTGCCGAAATTCCTAGTCCTTAATGGGCTAGGATTTTGGTCTCTCTCTCTCCTATTACTTGATCATCAAGTAATTTGACTTTGACTTTGAATTCAAATTCAAATCAACTTTCAAGAGAGCTAAAAATATCCAAACTATTTTTGGATAATTTTATACTTTATTTATTTAAAATAAATAACTTATTTTATCTAATTAATTAATTAACTAGATTACTTTTCTCCAAAATAAGACTTTCTTTTTAATTCAAAATTAAACCAAAGTCTATTAAATAATTAAAATATTTAATTATTTAATATATATATACAATATATATATTCACACGTGTGGGACACGTGTCACAAGGACACGTGTCACTCACGTGACCCACACGTGTGCCTTCACACGTGTGGAACCCTCTAGGCTCGATTAACTCGTTTAATCATTTTAAAGCCTCAACTCATGTAACCAAGTTGTTGTGTGTGACCATCTAGGTTCTCAATTCAATTAGCAGTGACCCTAATTAATTAATTCACTAATTAATTAATCAGTCCACAGATTAAACGACCATAGTCTAGCAATAGGTGTTTAACCCCTAGCTGAATTGGAATGTTCGGATTCGACAGAACCTTTAAGTCATTGATTCATGTGAGATACAATCCTCCTACTTACTATCTCTCAACCAAGATCTAGGGTAAGGGAATAATCAGAACCCTAATAATCCGGTCTTAAAGCTAAGTGCATTGCATATCCATTTGATCTCAATCCAAGAAACTCTTTTCTTGATGTCTTGATCTACTGCCTTGGCCAAGGACTCCATATGGCATATGAATGACTTACACAATAAGAGATCACCTTGCATCAAGTGTAGGTGCTTTCTTGATTCTCATTCACTTTCATGAATCACTTGTGCAGCCCCAGCATAAGCCTTGAATCAGTTGTCTAAGGCGACACCCTTTAAAGCTTATACCTAAGACTACAGAGTTAACTCATAAAGTGACAAGGAACCTCAAGTCTAAGGATCAATTAATCACATCAATGACTCGTGAGATATTTCCTAATCTGGAAGTTTCCATTTCCTGAAATAGAAACTTCCTTTCCCATTTAGGAATGTTCTCACACGGGGCACCTCAGTGAACTTACTTATTAAAGTAAGCACCCTCATGTATCACGCACGTATCAACTATACACTTTGCACCTCCATGAAACAAGGTGGTCCTTCTTAAGGGCGTGATCCCACAAGCAAAGCCTTAGAGGAGTCAGGTTGACACTCCCACTGTCTGTAGGACTCATTGGCTTGGAGTAATTTACTAATCATGACTTATGTGATATAGGGCTCGTTTCATGAACCATTTCACCTAAATGGTAGAGTCCTAAAGTCATCAGGATTAGGGGAGTTCTTATACATGCACAGATAAAGTAAACGCATACCAAACAAGAGCATATAAAGAAGTGTTGCCTCAATTCGTTATTTCATTCAAAGATTGTCTGTGATTACAACAAGGAAAAGCACAAAGCGGATATACAATCGGCTTTCTAGGGCACTATTCCTAACAACACTGAGCTCCAGGCTCCTCTTATCACGATTCATTCCCTTTACATGTATATAGATGATTCATGTACGCCTATATGTTTATATATGCATAGATGTTTATAAAATATGTTCAGTGTAGATGTGGGGGTTTTTAATAGGGTTTAGAGGAAATGAAACGGCTGGAGTGGAGTTGAGGGTGGTCTTGTTAGAGAGTGGGGGTGGCATGGGAAGGACACCTGGTATCAAAGGCTGACCGCGGATTAGTGGGGTTGGACCTAATGTCTGTTATCCGATGCTCAAGTTGGGTATCGATTAGAGATTAAAATGTCGAGTTGACTGGAAGTGCAATAAATGAGCTTACCAAATGACATTTATGGAGGGGTATTTATATCTTAAGGGCTAATGATGACACCAAGTACTAGTGGCAGGTGCATTTAATGCTCCTTAGGTACGACAAGAAGGTACACTTTGCATTTAATATCAGTGACGGCTGGAGGATCCCATTTGATGGTATGGTCGGCAGTTGACTAGATTCGAGGGGAGCGGCACACCGACCCCTCACACGGTTGGTCGACATATTCTCGACCAATCCCTAGACGGTCGGGGTTTCCTCGACTTGCCTTGGGTGGGTCGAGCTGTCCTTTGGTTGGTCCGAGTTGTGTCTCCTCATCCTGTCTGATGGGTCCCATGATGACTCACTCGTCACATGGCGTATTTTAAGCGGTCCAGGTGGCGTGCCAGGTTTTGGTTCATGTTAGATATATTCTAGATATTTACTTTTAAGAGCTGATTTTCTGTTTTTTTTTTTTTTTTTGTCAATTTTGTTTTTCATTTCTCCTGCTTTATTTGTAGCTTCTACTTTTTCTCACTGAATATGGGCGCATAATGATCTTGACTTTGCTTTATTTTTTCTATTTTCTCTGCTTCCCCTTTCCTTTGCATCTCAGATTCTCTTTAAAGCTGCTTTCGTTTCTCTGATCCCTTGATTAACTTGGGATTTTTGTGTTTCCTTCTTATTTTATTTTATTATTATTATTATTTTTTTTTTGTGAAAGGTTTGAATCGTTGTTTTGTCGGTGCATGCTGAAATCCCTCTGTTAAATTCTTGCTATTTCTGTTGATTGAAGAGGAGTTTGATGATCTGGGTCAGTGGTTTTTCAATTTTTTTTTTTTTTTTTTTTTGTTTATGAATTACTTGTTTATTTTCTGTGTTGCTTTGTATTTAAGTATTTGTTGTTTGTTTGAGGTACTATTATTTTATACAATGAGTTTTGAAGCTTGTGTAGGCAATAATTTAGACAGAGGCGTAGTGACAGTTATATAAGACTAGTGGTAGTGGATCCTTTCATTTATTGTTTCTCTCCTTTTTACTTTTTTTTTTTAATGTAATCTCTTTTTTGTTCTGGGTGTTACAGATCTGCTCTTGAATTATCCTCCTGGGTTTGTTTGAACAAAAGTTGTTTGAAATGTCCTCTCTCAGTAGGGAACTGGTGTTCTTGATCTTATAATTCCTCGATGAAGAAAAGTTTAAAGAGACAGTTCACAAGTATGGGTTAAATTTTGTAGTGATTTGTGTGCATTACAAGTGTCCTTGTGATACGGTGGTGACTGAGCAAGGGGCTAGGCAGATTCAGAATGTGGCGGGTGATACGGTGGTGACTGAGCAAGGGGCTAGACAGATTCAGAATGTGGCGGGAGGTGATGAGAATGGTGGCGATGGAGCTCCAGCCAAGAATGGTGAGGATGATGAAGTTCGTGGGGAGAAAATGCGTCGCGGTGGGCAGAGGCGCGCCAAACCGGCATGGCAGCGGGATTATGTGATGAAGCAGAATTGATTATGACTTATTGGGTTATTTCCTTAATTCAGTTATTTAAGTTAAGTATGACTCGTAAATTATTATTTTCTTAGGTGATCCTGGTTCATAGGTATCGTACTTTATTATTGTGGAACTCTTGTTTTTGGGATTATTGAGAATTAAGCAATTTCCTTACAAACCTAAAACTCTTTTTTCTCCCTCTCACCTTCGTTTCTCCCGCCGGCGGGTCTTGCCGGAAGTACGAGCTCGAGATTGCTCTAACGTCTCACTTTGGGTTTCTAACATTTGGTGCTTTCGTTGAGAGTTTTGCAATGGCTGAGACCGTGACAAAGGGTAAATTTGAGGAATTCCAGACGCAAGTCGCAACCACGCAGAAGGAATTTCAGAAACAGATGGATGTGAACATGATGACGGTCAAGCCTTAACTCAATCGGTGCAACGAATCCAGAAGGATTTGAGTTCCCTGGTGGCACGGTTGGAGAATCCTCCAACGGGCACGGCCGCGGCTATTCTGCCACGGTGCGAGGAAGGGGTCCCTAATCCTGGCTACAATCCGATGAGTAAGTTGAGGCTGGAGATGCCCAAGTGCGACGGGACGGATCCGCTGGGGTGGTTATTCCAGGCGCAGGAGTACTTCATGTTCTATGGGATTGCGGAGGAATCACGACTTGCAACGGTAGGGTTAATGATGGAGGGGACTGCGTTGGATTGGTTCCGATGGCGTCAACGTTGCAACTTGCTAAGTCGTGGCCTGATTTTGTTGAGAAATTTAAGTTACGATTCGACCTTTTGAACTACGTCGACTATTTTGGGATGTTGGCAAAGGTGCAGCAGACTGGTTCAGTGGCAGAGTATCAATCGGCGTTTGAGAAGATTCTAGTGAACGTGAGCGATGTTTCTGAAACGAATTTGCAATCGTTATTTCATGCAGGGCTCAAACCCCACCTGCAGCATGAAATCCTATTGATGAAACCCAGTTTACTGTCGTCGTCGTTTCCGTTGGCCAGGGAATTAGAGGCTAAGCATCGAGCGTGGAATGCTACGGGGGGCTCTCGCCCGGGAGGCGGGTCTTTTACCGCGGCAAGAACAGGGGGAGCGTCTCTGGCGGTGACTGCTGCGACGGTGTGTAATCCGCCACTACTGCCGACACCGACGGGCAAACGCAACACAACTTCGGGGGCATCACCAACTCCTCCAATCCGTCGGCTGACTTATGAGGAAAGGAAGGCACGCGAGAAACAGGGCTTGTGTTATAACTGTGATGCCAAGTGGGAGCAGGGACACCGCTGTGGGCGGTACTTGTTGCTAATGGGCGACGAAGAGGAGTGTGAGAAGGAAGCGGAAGAGGTGGAAGAAGTGGTTACGGCCGATGTTTCCAGTCTCCATAGCCTTGCCGCAGGCCAATCACCTCGGTCGCTAAGGATGTCCGGAATGATGGGCGAGGTCGTGGTGAGTGTATTGATTGACAATGGAAGTACGCACAACTTCATCCATCCGTCAATTGTGGAAAAATTGCAACTGGCGGTACATTCGGTACCCCCTTTTCGGGTTTACATGGGAAACGGTGCTTACCTGGTGTGTAGACAACAATGCTTGAAGGTACCATTGCTCATGTAGGGGACGTCGTTTATTGTTAACGTTTTTGTGCTACCCATTCATGGCTCTCAGGTTGTTTTGGGAGTGGAATGGCTGCGATTGTTAGATCGAGTGTCACATGATTATGCTAACCTCAACCTGGAGTTTAAGTGGGGAAATAAGATGGTTCTCCTTCAAGGCGGGCCTGAAACTCCAAAAGAGATCACATTAAACCGACTCTGGGTATTGCAAGCCGCGGAGGAGGTGTCGGCTTGTTACGAATTGGTGGTGGAGCCGCCACCCGAAACGGTGGACAAGGGGAAGCTCGCGGCTGATTTGGAGCCGGACATAGCCACCGTGATAACTAAGTTCGAGGGGGTGTTTCAATCGCCGAAAGGGTTACCACCGTCGCGCTGGAGTGATCACCGTATCCGGTTGCTACCGGGGACCGCACCCGTGAACGTGAGACCGTACCGTTACCCTCATTTTCAGAAATCGGAAATTGAACGATTGGTTCGAGAGATGCTAGAACAAGGGCTCATTCACCCTAGTCGAAGTCCGTTTTCGTCGCCCGTATTGTTGGTGAAGAAGAAGGATAACTCTTACCGCTTCTGTGTGGATTACCGGGCCTTGAATGAGGTGACAGTGCCTGATCACTTTCCGATACCCACGGCGGATGAGCTGTTCGATGAATTGGGAGCAGCACGGTATTTTACTAAGTTGGATTTGAGGTCGGGTTATCACCAAATCCGTATGCATGACCGAGATATCTATAAGACGGCCTTCCAAACTCATGAGGGCCATTATGAGTTCCGAGTAATGCCGTTCGGCCTGACGAACGCACCGTCCACATTTCAGGCTTGCATGAACCGCTTATTCGCTGCATATCTCCGTAAGTTCGTGATAGTGTTTTTTGATGATATTCTGATTTATAGTCAGTCTTTACCTGATCATGTGTTGCAACTAGAAGTGTTGTTATCGTTGTTAAAGGCCAACGACTTCTTTGTGAAACTGTCGAAGTGTTCATTTGCTAGGACCTCAATAGATTATCCGGGACATATAATTACGGTGGGTAGCCTGTAGGTGGATAAAGAGAAAATTGAAGCCATGGCAAATTGGCCTACTCCCACAACGGTTAAAAAGCTACGGGGATTTCTTGGGTTGACCGGCTATTATCGCCGCTTTATTTGCAAATATTCTCATGTAGCCGCCTCATTGACCGATTTGTTAAAGAGGGAGGGGTTTGTGTGGAGTGAAGCAGCGTCGCAAGCGTTCGAGAATTTAAAGAAAGCCATGTGTTCGGCGCCTATTATGAGATTACCGGATTTCGAAAAGCCATTTGTTGTGGAGACGGATGCGTCTGAAACAGGCATCGGGGCCATGTTACTTCAAGCTGAGCAACCCGTGGCTTATTTTAGCAAGAAAATGGGTCTAAGGCGGTTGACCGCGTCCACATATCATAAGGAACTGTATGCGATTGTGGAAGCGGTACAGAAATGGCGACAGTATTTGTTGGGATGGGAGTTTGTCATCCGAACTGATCAACGCGGTTTACGGGAGTTGCTACAGCAAGTTATTCAGACTCCCGATCAACAATTTTACGTGAGAAAACTATTGGGTTTTAGGTTTCGAATTGAGTACAAACCGGGAGTATCGAATGTGACGGCGGATGCCCTATCTCGCCGGGAGGGGGAAACGGCGGTCGGGCAGTGTTTCACGTTGGTTTCACATTCCACGGCTGAATTGGTGGAGGAAATACGGGCCGAGAATGAGACCAAAGATGATTTGAAGAGTTTACATGTTGAGTATTTAAACGGTACACTAGCTGCGCCTTTTACCGTGAAAGATGGGTTGCTTTTATATGGTCATAGGTTCTGTATTGGCAAAAGATCAGCCATACGCAAAAGGCTGTTACGGGAGTATCACGAGTCGGCGATAGGAGGGGACGCCGGGGTATTACGAACCTTCAAGCGGCTAGCCGACATGTTCTATTGGCCGAGTATGAGGTCAGAGGTGAGACAATTCGTAGCTAAATGCATCACGTGTCAAAGCACCAAGTTTTCTACGATGCCACCTGCCGATTTATTACAACCGTTATCTGTTCCGGGCCGTGTGTGGGAGGATGTGAGCATGGATTTTATTATCGGGCTGCCGATATCGCGCGGGTTTTCCGTTATTATGGTGGTGGTGGATCGTTTAACTAAGTACTCTCATTTCGGTTCGCTACCGGGGGATTTCGACGCTCATAGGGTTGCACATCTATTCACGGACATTGTGGTGAAACTTCATGGAATTCCTTCTTCAATTGTGTCGGATCGCGATCCGATCTTCACAAGTAAATTTTGGAAGGCGTTGCATGAGCTCAGTCGTACGACGCTTAAGCTCAGCTCAGCGTTTCATCCGCAAACGGATGGTCAAACTAAAGTGATGAATAGGGTGTTGGAACAGTATTTACGTTCTTTTTGTCATAAGAAACCTTCTCGCTGGACGGTGATGTTACCTTGGGCAGAATACTCGTTGAATACTAGTTACAATTCGAGTATTGGCATGACGCCTTTTCAAGCGGTTTATGGTCGGCCACCCCGGAATTACTGCCCTATAGACGCGGGGAGAGCAAATTACCGGCTGTGGATGAAGTTCTTGGGGACCGGGATGAGCTGTTGAAGAGGTTGAAGAAGAATTTGCTGGCGGCCAAGGTGCGAATGAAGAATTTAGCTGATGCTAAATGGAGTGATGTAGAGTTTGCGGTTGGCGAGTGGGTGCTGCTGAAATTGCAACCGTATCGGTAGGTTTCTGTGGCAAGAGCCGTTCCCAGAAATTATCTCGCCGGTATTTTGGGTCGTATGAGATTGTGGAGAAGTTGGGACCGGTGGCGTATCAGTTGCGGTTGCCGGAATCATCAAGGGTGCATCCGGTGTTTCACGTCTCTTTGTTGAGAAGGTTCAAGGGAGATGGTACGGAGGGGGCTGCGGCAGAGTTACCGGATGATTTACTCAGTGGAAAGGTGCCGGCTGTACCAGTTACTGTTCATGAAGTCCGAAAGATATTGAGGCAGGGGGTGGTAGAAGAGCAGTGGTTGGTGGAGTGGTCGGATGGGTCTTTGGACGATGCCACTTGGGAACCGACAGAACGTATTAAGCGAGCATTTCCGGATTTGAACCTTGCGGACAAGGTTCGTGTTTATGGGAAAGGGAGTGATACGGTGGTGACTGAGCAAGGGGCTGGACAGATTCAGAATGTGGCGGGAGGTGATGAGAATGGTAGCGATGGAGCTCCAGTCGAGAATGGTGAGGATGATGAAGTTCGTGGGGAGAAAATGCGTCGCGATGGGCGGAGGCGCGCCAAACCGGCATGGCAGCGGGATTATGTGATGAAGCAGAATTGATTATGGCTTATTGTGTTATTTCCTTAATTCAGTTATTTAAGTTAAGTATGACTCGTAAATTATTATTTGCTTAGGTGACCCTGGTTCATGGGTATCGTACTTTATTATTGCGGAACTCTTGTTTTTGGGATTATTGAGAATTAAGCAATTTCCTTACAAACCTAAAACTCTCTTTTCTCCCTCTTACCTTCGTTTCTCCCGTCGGCGGGTCTTGCCGGAAGTACGAGCTCGAGACTGCTCTAACGTCTCACTTTGGGTTTCTAACACCTAGTGTGTGTGGGGTTTTCGAGATTAGGAAGCAGAAAGTACCTCGAAGCGTTGGATAAGTGAGACATGATGGAAATTTGAGTTTAATTTATGGAAATTTCAATTTCTCGTATCTAAAGTGGAGTCTATTGTAGTTATATACATTTTGTAATTAGTTCAAACTGTTGACTCTTAGCTCTTAGCTTTACAAGTCAGTTAGTCATTAGTTAAGATTTTGACATGTGTAGGGGCTTGATTAGAGCTAGCTAGATATTTATCTCTTTGTTAGATTTCCTGTATATAGTTGTTCATACTGTGTACGTCTTCTTCAGATATGAAAAATATGATTTCCAAATTTGTTTGCAATTTCTCTTTCAACATGGTATCAGTTGATTCCGCGCTTCGCTGATTTTCTTCTCCGACGATATCGTCGTTTCTCCGGCTACTTTTTGCCGCTGTTATCCTGGATTTTTTCGTTGATTTATCGCAATTCGCCATGGATTCCGGTGGACTTCCCCATGTTTCTCCTGTGATCTCGCCGGACGATCCTTTCTTCCTACCGCCATCTGAGAACCTCAATTCATTTTTGGTGTCTCAGCAGCTTACTGGTGAAAATTATAGCACTTGGAGTAGATCTGTACTCATTGCCCTATCTGCGAAGAATAAACAGGGCTTCGTAGACGGTTCCATCACAGCTCCGGCGCTTGATGCTCCCGCCTCTCGCCGGCAGGCTTGGATTCGCAACAATCATATTGTTATTTCGTGGATTCTCAACTTTGTTTCTAAAGAGATCGCTGCTAGTATCCTCTTCTCCGATACTGCAAGGGAAGTTTGGATAGATCTGCGTGACAGGTTCCGGCAGTCCAATGGACCGCGTATTTTCCAGCTCCGTCATGCGTTACTTTCCACACGCCAGGAACACTCTACCGTTAGTGTTAATTTTACTCAGTTGAAGGCGATTTGGGAAGAATTGAGCAATTATCGACCAGTCTGTACCTGCAATCGCTGCAACTGTAATGGTGTCCGTGATCTGTGCACTTATTATCAATCTGAGTACATCATGGCATTTCTGATGGGGCTACATGAATCATATGCTGTTATTCGGAGTCAGATTCTCATGATGGAACCTCTTCCTTCCATGAGCAAAGTATTTTCGCTTGTCAAGCAGGAGGAAAGACAGAGAGGCCTTGGTTCTGTTTCTAACTCACCTTCATCTTCCTCCTCTATGGCATTTGCAGCCAGAAACACTTCTCATAGCTATGTTTCTCGTCCCGTTTCCAACCCTGGTCGTTCTGTTTTTGGTCGAGGTTCTGGTTTTGGCCGTGGCCGTGGCAGACTTGAGTGCTCTCATTGCAAGGGCACGACTCATACTGTGGATAGGTGCTATCAGCTGTATGGATATCCTCCTGGTCATCATGCTGCTAATCGTCCACGAATTCCTTCATCAATCCATCAGCCAAGCTCCTCCCAGGCGGTGAATCAAGTTGATATTAGTCAGTTCAGTCACTCTGTGCCTGCTCCTACTGCATCAACTCAGACGGCTGTGCCTTCTCCTTCCAATTCTGGCACCACCGTATCCCCTGGTTCTAATTCCTTTGTTCACAATTTGACTGACCAACAATATCAAACTTTGTTGTCTATGTTGTCTTCACAGATGAATATCTCTGAAGCACGCTCATCTGGAACTAAGTCCGCTGTCACAGGTATATCCTTGTCAGCTATTTCTTGTTCCAAGCTTGCTCGTTCACAATGGATTGTTGATTCAGGGGCCAGTAGACATATTGTTTATGATCAGTCTTTGTTTGATACATTTGAGGAGGTTGTTAATACTACAGTGGTTCTTCCTGATGGTACTACGTTCACTGTGCATTTGAAGGGGTCTGTCAAGCTTCATAACTGTCTTACATTGCATGATGTGTTCTTGGTGCCACAATTTAAGTTCAATCTGTTATCACTCAGTTCAGTTTTGAAGTCTTCTTCTATATCAGCTTATTTCTTGGGTGATGATTGTCTCCTTCAGGATTTAGTGCAGAAGGTGATGATTGGCAGGGCTAAGCTGCATGATGGTCTCTACATTCTGGACACTTCCAATTGTTCATCTGATTCTCAGCATTTAGTTTCCAAAGTTTCTCTCAATACTTGGCATGGGAGATTAGGACATGTGTCTTTTCCCATTCTTAATCATTTGAAAGATGTTATAGGTTTTGAACCAACTGTATCTTCTTCACAGCACTGTACAGCTTGTCCTATAGCTAAACAGAAACGATTGTCTTTTCCTATTGGCAATAATAGATCAGCTCTTGCTTTTGATCTTATACATGCGGACATTTGGGGGCCCTTTAACCATGCTCCTAACAATTGTTTTAAATACTTTCCGACCTTGGTTGATGATCATACAAGATTTACTTGGATCTTCTTACTAAAATCCAAGTCAGATGTTCTTACCATTGTTCCTCAGTTTTTCACCATGGTTAAGACTCAATTTCAGGCCTCCATTAAGTGCTTCAGGTCAGACAATGCCCCGGAGTTGTCATTTACTCAATTTTTCAAAGAACAGGGAGTGTTGCATCAGTTTTCCTGTGTTGAAACTCCACAGCAGAACTCAGTGGCTGAGAGGAAGCATCAACATTTACTCAATGTGGCTAGAGATTTGCACTTTCAATCTAAGATTCCTCTTCATTATTGGACAGATTGTGTGATGATAGCTGTTTTCTTGATCAACAGAACTCCTTCAGTCCATTTGGAGTGCAAGTCCCCTTATTCTTTGTTGTATGGCACAGATTTTGATTATGCCACTTTGAGAATGTTTGGTTGTTTGGTATATGCCTCCACTTTGCCTTCACAGAGACATAAATTCTCCCCAAGAGCCAGGACATGTGTTTTGTTGGGATACCCTCCTGGTGTAAAGGGCTACAGGTTGCTGGATCTTCAAACTAAAGAAGTTTTTATCTCCAGAGATGTCATATTCTGTGAAGACATCTTTCCTTTTCATCAATCTCATATAGACAACCCTTCTGCTATCAATCAGTTTCCTGATATTAGTCTTCCTTCTCCAGCTACTGATTCTCCAGTTACTGATGCTCCCTCATCCACTGTTCATGTTCCAGTTTCAGATGTTCCCAATGATGCTACCTCAGTAGTTCGAAGGTCTTCAGGACCAGTTCAGAGACCTTCCTACTTGCAAGATTACCATTGCAACTTACTACAGGGGACTCACAACTCTTATACCTCCACTCTACACCCTATTGCTGCACATTTATCTTACCAGCAGTTGTCACCTGCCTATAGACACTTTTGTCTCAATATCTCTGTCATACCAGAACCACAGAGCTACAAAGTAGCCAGTCAATTTCCAGAATGGAGGCAAGCAATTCAGGAGGAACTTCAGGCCATGGAATCCAATAGTACTTGGACAGTTATGCCTCTTCCTGCAGGTTCTCATTCAATCGGTTGTAGATGGGTGTACAAGTCCAAATATCATTCTGATGGGAGCTTAGAACGTCACAAAGCCCGGTTAGTTGCTAAAGGATATAGTCAACTTGAGGGAGTTGATTTTCTAGATACTTATTCCCCTGTTGCAAAGTTGGTTACAGTGAAGACTCTCTTAGCTATAGCCAGTGCTTCTAATTGGGAATTGGCACAATTGGACGTTAATAATGCCTTTCTTAATGGTTCTTTGTTTGAAGAAGTGTATATGGATTTACCACAAGGTTATGATCCTCCTGCTTCATCTTCTAAAACTTCTAATAGGTTAGTTTGCAAACTTAACAAGTCTATATATGGCTTAAAGCAAGCTTCCCGGCAGTGGTATGCCAAATTCTCATCTTCTTTGATACAGTTTGGCTTCACTCAATCAAAGGCCGATTACTCACTCTTCACTAAGGGATCTGGTTCCTCCTTTATTGCTCTTCTTGTGTATGTCGATGACATTGTCATCACAGGGCCCAATCCCACATTGATAGCAGAGCTCAAAGAATTCTTGCATACACAGTTTAAGCTTAAGGATTTGGGGTCCTTGAAATATTTTCTGGGCTTGGAGATTGCTAGATCCAAGTGAGGTATTGTTCTGTGTCAACGCAAGTATACACTGCAGTTATTGGAAGAAGCAGGGCTTCTTGGATCCAAGCCTTTGCCCATTCCCATGGATCCGAATGTAAAACTTAACTCTTTTGATGGAGATGCATTAGAAGATAACGGCTTATACAGAAAATTGGTTGGAAAGTTATTGTATATCACCTTAACATGACCTGATATTTGTTTTGCGGTGAACAAACTCAGCCAATTTGTCTCTCGGCCACGAACTATTCATCTTGAAGCCATTCATCATTTGCTTCGATATCTCAAAGGGACACCAGGACATGGCATATTCTTCTCTACTACCAGTGATATGAAATTGTCTGCATTTGCCGATGCTGATTGGGCATCATGTCAGGATACAAGACGTTCAACGTCTGGCTTCTGTGTTTTTCTAGGGAATGGTATGATCTCCTGGAAATCAAAGAAGCAATCTATTGTCTCTAGGTCTTCCGTTGAGGCTGAATACAGAGCTTTAGCAGTTGTCACTAGTGAACTAGTGTGGCTGACACAATTACTCCAGGATCTTCAAGTTCCAATTTATCATCCTATTTCCTTGTTTTGTGACAACTTAGCTGCCATTCCTCTTGCAGAAAATCCGATTTTCCATGAACGACTAAGCATATTGAGGTAGACTGTCACTTTGTCCGTGACAAAGTTGCTACTGGTTTCTTAAAACTTCTCCCTGTCCGTACTTCTCATCAACTAGCTGACATTTTCACCAAGGCATTGTCGGCTCCACATTTGAAGGCTATCATGGACAAGGTGGAAATGAAAAATGTCTTCCTTCCACCTTGAGGGGGGTGTTTTGTAATTAGTTCAAACTGTTGACTCTTAGCTCTTAGCTGTACAAGTCAATTAGTCATTAGTTAAGATTTTGACACGTGTAGGGGCTTGATTAGAGCTAGCTAGATATTTATCTCTTTGTTAGATTTCCCGTATATAGCTGTTCATACTGTGTACGTCTTCTTCAGATATGAAAAATGTGATTTTCAAATTTGTTTGCAATTTCTCTTTCAACAATACATAAGCTGAGCATGACCAGTCCAAAGTCGTGGTCATCCTTCTGAAGGATCTTAAAGTGTTTGCATCTTTTAGTGAGGAGCTTTTCAAAGAGATAGCTCAGCTCTTGAGATTAGGGAATTTCAGTATTCATGCAAACTGCTTTTTAATGATTATATAGAATCTGAATACGGCTTCTGAGTTTTTGAGTACATTCCTTGCTTAGAGAGAATGAACAGCTATCTAAATACGGAGATACAAAATCCGCACGAGCCATTTTGTTAGTTGAGCTAAAGAAGCTTATTGAAGCTAATCCCCTGTTTCGTCACAAGTTGCAGTTTCCAAACCTCAAGAATTCAAGACTCAGAACACTCATAAATAAGAGGTAGGCTAATAATAAGCTTCAGAGCTAGAAAGATGTTTATATAATTATATTGGTGATGAAAAGGTTAATCCATTATATTTGTGCAGCTTAAACTGGCAGCACCAACTTTGTAAAAAACCCTGGACCGAACCTCGAATTAGAACTTTGTTTGTGGATCATTCTTGTGGACAACCAAATGGTGCACGTGCACCCTCTCCGGCAAATAATCCCCTGCTTGGAGGACCAGTGCCAAAACCTGGAGGCTTCCCGCCTTTGGGTGCCTACGTTGTCTGTTTCGTACATATTATACTTAGATATTGGCTTATCTAATGTTCGTATTTTTTCTCTTAGTGAATGTGGTTTATGTTTGCAGCCCTTCCAGCCTTATCCAACACCAGTTCCAACACAATTAGCTTGTTGGACGTCAAATCCTCCTACTGGAACCCATCCAACTGTTTCTGGTGGACCTATAGGTCTTGGTGCTCCACCAGTGCCTGGTCTTTAAACATTAGAGGTATTAGCATTTCTATAAATTTTGTCTAGTTTTACATGAATAATGTCACCTGGTTTTTATTTTTGGTAATTTCTGAAACAAATGGACTAATTTTAACGACACCAAACTTCAGGGGTGGTGAATTTTGAGTTTCCTATATGTATGTGTGTGTACGGAACTTAAGCTGATTACGATGTTTCTGCCATTATTTTTCAGTTTATATTTTCTACAGCATTAGATGGAAAGATTAAGGCATGTTTATATGACAATTTGGGATCTCGAGTGGACTCCGATGCTCCTGGTCGTTGGTGCACGACCATGGCCTGTAGTGCTGATGGAACAAGGTAGTATATGCTGAAAATCTCTGTATCACAATTTACATTTGTTACTCATGACCAGATTTTAATAACCAGCAATTTTCTTCCTTAGGCTTTTCACTTGTGGGACCAGTAAAGGTGGAGAGGCACACATTGTTGAGTGGAATGAAAGTGAAGGAGCTGTGAAGAGAACATATCAAGGTTTCAGGAAAAGGTCTTTGGGAGTCGTGCAATTTGATACAACTAAAAATAGGTTCTTGGCAGCTGGAGATGATTTCTCCGTAAAATTCTGGGATATGGATAATACTCAGATTTTAACCTTCAATGATGCTGATGTAGGTCTTCCATTGAGAGTTTTTGATGATGTTACGTTTACGCATTTATTCTAAAGAAACGGTTATGTTGTCTCTGATTTAGTTTTTGACAAATTCAAGGCGAGTCCGAGGATCCGGTTTAGAACAGATGGGTCATTGTTGACTGTTTCCGCGAATGAAGATGGAATAAAAATCTTAGCAAATAGTGATGGGCTTCGTTTACTACGCACATTTGAGAATCTTGCTTTTGATGCTTCTAGACAATCTGAACCTTCGAAGGTATTTTGGCTTCTACTTGTTGAAGTAGCATCATTTTTCTGAGCCTGAATAATGAAGACGGGTGTTATTCTATGTTTATTGTTGGTGTGCAGCCTACTGTAAACCCAATTTCTGCTGCAGTGTTGGACTCTCCGAAAGGGTGCCCTCGGTTGTTGGTATCTCTGCAATGTTGGTTTGTTTTATTTTAGTTTATTATTCTCTGTCTGTCCTCTCTCTCTCTCCCTCCCTCTCTGTGTCTCCACTATATGCTGAAACTGCCGCGCAGTTGTTTTGCATATGTAATGCCTTTGTTTCTTAGAACGGGGATTCGAGAAACCTTAGAGATTTTGCATATGTAATGCCTTTGTTTACTTTGTTTCTTAAAATGCTTCTTTGCTTTTAGCTTAAATGGTGTAGAAGTGGAGTGTTTAGCTTAAGATAAACTAAAGTACTTCGGGGTGTTTCTTTCAGCGTCTGCATTTTTTTCCGGTATAACTTTAAAGTGATTTTGTTCTTCATTATCGAGCACTCCCAACTTTTTATTCTCCCAAGGCAAAAATGTTTGCATACACCATCCTATATAAATATCAAAATCAGCCCTCTATTAGGGAACGAGCGCATAGCTTTGTGGTAAGCCTTTACATGTGTGAACAAATTGGTAACGTGTTCGAGTCCCAATTAGGGGTGTCAATTCGGGTGGGTCAGGTGGGCTCGGGTCGGGTTGAGGTAGGGGTATTACATGAAAATTCCCAACCCGAACTCGACCCGACCCGAATTTGAACCCGAAGATCCCAACCCGAACCCGACCCGATCGGGTTCGGGTTGACCCGAACACTGTTCGGGTCACCCGATAACCCGTCCAACCCGAAATAACCCGACCCGAAATGATTTTCTTTTTTTTTTTTTTTTTAATTCTAATTTATGTTTAAAGTATTTTAAAACTTAATAACAATATATAAAAATATATAGTTTGTAAGGTTTGACATAATTGTAATTAATATATGATAAAAAAAATCAATACATAAATATTATTAAGTTCTAATTATAAGTTTAATTATAACTAAGTTCTATATCAACTCTATTTAAATTCCTATTTTTCTAAATTCAATCAATAAGGTAATTATGTAAAATAAAAATTAGATACATAAACATTATTTAGAACGAATAATATATTTTCTAATAAACTAATCATAATGCAATTCAAATTCTTTAAGTCCAAACAAATACATCTCTTTTTGCCTATAAACTTCGTTTAATTCTAATCATATTATAGTCATATATGTCTTTCTAATGAACAAAACTATACAATTTAGGCAAATTATATAATATTGACATTATAAATCACATTTTTCTCAAATAATAATCACATGTTTATAGAAAAAAATATTTTACTAGCCCTTTTTTAATAGTCTATTATATTATATTATAAAAATATGAGTTAATTTTTGGATTTTTTTTTGAAATTTATTGGTCGCCAAAATATCCTTACTGATGGTGTAGGAATCTGAGCTTCCTAAATGCAACAACACTTTAATATTTGTGAGAAGAGAAAGACCATCACAGGCGTGAAAGCCTCAGGAACTGGGTTTCCTTTTTTAGCGTGGGTTCTTCCAGCTAGGATAACACCAAGAGTATAAGTTGCAAGGATGATGCCACTGTGGTGAATGTAATCGTAAAGCTTGAGAAGATGGAGGAAAGGTGCCCAGAACTGTGTATGAGTGCATGAATTTGAGGAAGATGACTTGGGGGGAGAAAGCATGTGTTCTCCCCTATTTATATGTTAGGGGTAAGGGTAAATGGGTAAATCGACCGTGTGGTCCCAAACCTGTGTTGCCCTAACACGTGGCAGCCCGTGAGGGAGTGAGAATGACGTTTCTGAAAAGGAGGTGGCGTGTCAGGTACAAGGTGCGTACAACCTTTGTGTCAGAGGTTGTTGGCGAGGGTCGCTTGTGAGGAAGGCCCAAGATCCTCTTCACTAAGGTTCGGATCCCTCGCAATGGGGTATGATCATGCACGAACGCTGGTGACGCTCGAAGAGTGCACGGATGGCCTCCCCACGGTAGATGACCCTTGAGCGCCAAAGTCCCGAGCATCGGGAAGGGGCCCTCAGGTAGGCACTTCCTTGAGGAAGGTGTTCCTGAGGGCCGTAATATAAGCGTCAAACCGGTCAACTTGAGCCCTTTACCTGAGCAGTTGGCCGAGGCCCATTGATCTGTACCGATAAGCAAGCAAGTGGGCTGGGAAGGCCCGCGAGCCCATCAATGTGAGCGTCCAGACTCTCAGTCCCCGAAGCGTTGACACGTGGACGGCTCTGATTCGAGTGTGATTTTGGGTCTCATCATTTTGCCCCCCAAATTCTATAGTATCGCTTCAAGCGTACTGTAGAATTTAGAAAGAGTGGAGCCTTGAATTTTTGAATATCCGAGGGTCAAGCCATTGCTAGAGAAATGACCGCTTGCCTTCTGTAACGGACACAGCCTGACACCGCATTAATTGAAGTCATGTCCGCATTTAATGCTGAGTGGGAACGTGGGCGCATGCACTCCGGGAGACGTGAGGCGGTTACCAAAAGTGGGGGGATTTCCTAGGCGGGAAATGATTGCGTTTTGAATTTCCATCCCTAATCAATGTAAATTCTCCCCTATAAATAGGGATTTGCAGAGTCTTGGAGCCTCTTTCACGCATTCAAACTCCTTCAAGCACATACGCAGCAAGAAATCTCGGCAATTTTTACAGACTCCGGCGAGCTTCTTCTTCAAACTTTAGGTAAAACTCCATAACACTTTCCTTATTTTCCTCGCGCTAACATTAGGTTTAGGTTGAGTGAGTGAAACCCCTTGAGTGGAGAGCCCCCTTCTACCGTTGAATTTGTTTCAGAGAGTTTCTCTTCCACTGAGTTTTCTGCGAGAACTCCATCTTCAAAAATCGAAAAGCAAACATGGTCGGACACCCAGCTGACAATTATGTAAGGGAGATTGATGAGATGTCAGTGGGGAGTTCTTCCCTTCACGACAATGTTCCCACGGCCGTTCCCTTGGCTAGGGCGTCCCCAGGTGAGGGGATTCCCATGGCGATTCCGGTAGCCCAGGCTCCGGCTGATGCCGGGGATGAAGAGGTGGACGCTGCCGTTCAAGGGATGAACGAGCGTGCTCCTGGAGGGGTGAATAACCTTTTTGAAGAGATGCATAACGTGATGGAAATGCAAAGGCAGGGAGAGAGAGTATTCCCGGTGTTGAATAGTGCCGTGCGACCCCAAGATCATAGGATCACAGTGGCCGTGATGGCTCCCGAGGGCGAAGCAGGACCGTCCGGGCGTCCATTTGAGGCTGAACCTTCCTGAAGGCGCCAAAGGAGAGGAAGAGAGCCTGCCACTCGAGTGAGGCAAGATAACCGCCATCAAACTGACAGATCTCCAGATGAGATTGAGAGTATTTTGACGCTCGACGATTTGGAGGATTTGAGGGCGAAAGCTTATTGGGATGAAGCAGTATTTCCCATGTGACTTCCTGAGGAGGCGGAGAGGGCCAACCGACTGCCGCCTGGGATGATGACGGTCTATTGGGATGTAGTCCTGGCTGGGGGTTTGAGGTTCCCTATCGCCCATACCGCTGCTATCATCTACCACCACCTAGGGCTTTGCCCTTCACAAATTCTGCCCTACGGCATAGCTCTAATCAACACCTTCATAATAACGATGAGAGCCTTAAACCAAGCAGCCTCGATCGTCAACTTCGACAGTTTGATACAAGTAGCCCGCTCGCCACGCTCGTCGCCTACGGACGGGTTTTATTATGCCCAGCCCAAATCGGGCTTTAAGATGATAGACTCCCCATCTACCTCCTACGGCGAGCATTGGAAGGAGAAGTACTTCTTCGTGGGGGCCCCCGGGGGAATTTTTGGGGTTCACCGCCAGTGGATGATACATGGCGAGGGTCCTTTGATTAGGGAAAGAACAAGGAATAAAGCCTTTGAGGATTGGGCACAGGGGTTAGCCTTCGAGATAAGGAGCGAGAAGAAGTGGATTAAGGCGGAGACTTTGATGAAGAACGAGGGAATATTGTTCCGTTATGGATTATCTTGCCCTCCAGACATGATCCTCAACCCTCCAGCTGACATCATGGCCCTCGATGGTTAGATTCTAGGAACTAACTCCTCTAACTTTTAGAATAGTCTTCTAACTTGGTGTGATTGCTGTATTTTTGCATCTGCGATCCAAGCCACCAACTTCTGACGCTCGTTTCTTCTTATTTGCAGGTGTTCAAATACTATCTCAAGGCATGAATGCTGAAGCTCTTTCCCGCATGTTGGCGCCCAAGGACCCGCTAGCGACCCTCAGCCCTCGCAACAGCAGCAAATCCGCCCTCCCAACGCTCCAAGGGGAAGGGGAACTAGGCGAAGGGCCGACCGAGGACGAGACGACGCTCGTGAAGGTGCGGGGACCGAAGCCCCCCCTAGGGGCCCCATCGAGGATTTAACGGTTGATGGCGCTCGCGGGGCTACTCCTCCACCGGTGGCCCGCGAGGGTCCAATAGCACTGAGTTCGAGCGGCTCCTTCAATCGCTCGGGGGAACTGGTTCGCATCCATGAAACCATCCGGGCTGACCGTCAAGGAAAGAGGAAAAGGATGCCGGACTCCCTCCCGATTTCAGGCAAGGGAAAAGAGGTGGTCGTGGGCCACCGTGGTGAGGGCAGCGATACTTCATCTTCTGAGGATGAAGAATTTTGGAAGATTGGCTGTCGGGGTGACACTCGATTCAAGCGCCAAAGGAAGGACGGTCCCGTCCTACTGAAAAAGAGCGCCTTTTCCGTCAACATGGTCTCCGACATCGTCGGAAAGCTCTAGTTTTCTGCCGATCACGACAAATTAAACGAGCATGACGTCGCTCGGGTCGCGGACGACGCTTGCCATGCGCTTCTGACGGTAAGTCCTTGGTGTCCTCTGAAGATTTCCCACTTCCATTGTTCCCATTTTAATGCTAACCTCTGCTACTGACTTTCCAGGAGGTGATCCCCAGGCTGAAGAATTTGCAGGGTCGAGCGCAGGCCTACTCCAATCATAAGGCCATATACAAGAAATTGCTGCGCATCTCTGACCCCGGCCAATTGCAAGAGGATTACAACCGTATCCACGCCCAACTGACTGCTGTCAACCTTGAGAGGGATCAGTTGAGGGAGAATCTGCAGAAGGCGGACGCAGCCTATCTTACCCTTGACGACCGCCATAGGAAGTTGAAGGAAGAGCGCGACCAACTGCGGGTCCAGAACGGGGAGTTGGGCACACAGCTGGCAGAGAGCACACGCCAAAACGAAGTTACCAATAAGGCGCTCGCTGATCTGTAAGGGAAGGTGGAAGGACTGGCTGCGAGGGTCTCTTGGGACGCAGTAATGATGTTCGTGCGCTCCAAAGCATTCATATTTGCAGCCAACATCCAGTGCTTTGACAACGCTCGGCGATTCTTCCACAAAGCTATCGGGCAGATGGTCAAACTGGGCTTGGCTCCTGAGACCGCTAGGACTGACGCGCACTTGCGTATGGATCTGGATGAAAACTGCGAGCCCATGGTCCAAAACGAGGATCCTACTGAGAGCTTGGCGGAGCCGTAATATCAGGAATTGGTGGAAACACTCCAACGGGAATTTATTGCTGCCAACACTGTAGGTCCCGAGCCCATCCAAATAGAAGACGAGGGCACCGTCATGGATACTGCGGACGTCGAGGAACCTGGCGAGGCCCAAACTTCTGACGCCAACGTGCTGGCCCCAGTTCCTCTTGCGATGGCCCCTCCAGAGCCCAACTCTCAAGCCCAGTGAAGATCCCTTGGATGTTGATCCCTTTCCTTGCTGATTTAAATTCCTTGTCACATTTATGAACAAATTATGTTTGTACTTAATTCTCCAGTTATTTTCTGAATATTTTCGATCCATTTATGCTCCTTCTCATATATTTGAACTGCCCTTTTATCGCTTGGATGTTTGAATGCTTTCTCTGATACTTTTGAATGGTGAATGATGCTATTTCATTGCGAACGTTTGCGATGAGCGTGTTTGTGCAAGAGGGAGTTTTTTGAGTGTGCCCTGGCATTCATCACAATGCGCCATCAGTTTAAAGTTTGGCAGCATCTGGCGATTTGAGGGGCGTAGATACGGATGCGAAGGTGTTTCCCATGGGTGTTCCCTGGCCGTATTCGTAATGAGGCTCGAATTTGAACTTAGGAAACCTCTGGGGATTTGCCTAAGTATTGGCCCACTAATGTGCACCCTCGTCTTGAATGCCCCATTAGGCTGTATATACTTTAGAAATCAACAGTAGGATTTGCTAAGTAGGGGATTAAAGAGAGCGTGATTGTGGGGTTAGCGTCATTTCGAGGGACCCCTGAAAGGATTTGTCTGGGATCCATTATTTTGCGAGTGTGTTTTTACTCAATAAGTAGAGGGTCATCGGGGGTTTACGAGTACAAACTGGAGCAGTGAGCACCCAGCTGACGTAAATTAAGCGTCTAGCATCCCGTCTTTTGACACGCTCGTACTTAGGATTTTGTACACTTACAAATTGTTAAACTATTCCGGGTGGATGGTTATCAACACCCGGATAGCGTTGCTTCACAACGATTGAAGTATTACTTAGGCCATTCGACGTGGAGGATGCTCGACACGGAGTAGGCCTTCTGTTGCTCACATCATTAACCAATTAAGAAAGTAAATCAATGACATAATCAAGAAAAATAATCAAGAAAAATCAAATGCTTGCTGTTATACTTGTAATTTCCAACATGAATACAATATGCTTTCTGTCAAAAGAAAGTATCCCATGCCGCCAACGGGCAATTACCAAAGCTGATGTTTACACGTAGAACCTTCTAAGGTTACATGCATTCCATGGCCTAGGGAGACGCTCGCCTTGCAAAGTCTCCAGCAGGTAGGTGTTATTTGCTCGTACCTGAATGACTTTGAAGGGGCCTTCCCAATTGGGGTCCAACTTACCCACATGCTTGGAGATTTCAACTTTTTTTAGGACCAAGTCTCCTAGCTGGAAAGTCCTCTCCTTAACACGTTTGTTGTATTGGCGAGCTACGGTTGCTTTGTATTTGTGGATGCGTGCCCAAGCAGTATTCCTCTTCTCGTCCAACAAATGTAATTCGAGCGCCCGATTGGCCTCGTTGGCAGCAGGCTCGAAATAGGCAACGCGTGCGGATTCTTGAGCAATTTCCGCAGGTATCATAGCCTCAGAGCCATAAACGAGGGAGTAAGGAGTTTCCCCCGTTGCCGCTCGTGGAGTAGTACGGTATGCCCACAGGGCTCCTTGAAGTTCTTCAGCCCATTCTCCCTTCTTACTCTCGAGCATCGTTTTCAGATGCTGGAGTATGGTTCGATTGGTCACCTCCGCTTGACCATTGGCTTGAGGGTGACCCACGGAGGTGAATCGCTGTTCAATTCCTAGCTCATAGCACCAATCCCGCGTGTCGGCAGCGATAAACTGGGAGCCGTTGTCTGAGATGAGCACCCTCGGGATACCATATCTGCAGATGATGTTTTTCCAAATGAAGTCTCTAACCACCTTGAACGTTATCTTGGCGACCGCTTCGGCTTCAGCCCACTTAGTGAAATAATCCACGGCGAGTATTAAGAATTTCTTTTGTCCGACCGCCATGGGGAGGGGTCCCACAATATCAATGCCCCATTGATCGAAAGGCTACGAGACCTCAATAGGAATCATTTGAGCCGCCGGCAACTGGGGGTGTTTGAATGGAACTGGCACTTAGGGCATTTCTTGGAGTAGTTAATGGCATCCTGCAACATCGAGGGCCAGTAGAACCCACTCCTTAAGACTTTCTTTGCCAAGATCCGACCGCCTGAGTGGTTCCCGCAACTTCCATTGTGCACATGTTCTAAAACTTCCTTGGCTTGCGAGGGTCTCAAGCATCTCATCGGTGGGCCTTGGAAAGATTGCTTGAATAGTCGACCCTCGGCGTCCAATGAGAAGCGAGGGGCTTTGTTTCTGACTTTCCGAGCCTCAACTTTGTCGCTTGGGCTGGTTCCATCCTGGAGGAATCTGATAATTTCGTCGAGCCAACAGGGCTCAGAGGGGTCAATCATATTCACCTCTTTCGAAGGTTCGCCTCTACATATCAGCGGTTCCTCTGTTTTAAGAAACGTAACAGCACGCTCGCTAAAACCATCCAGGGCGGATGCGAACTTTGAGAGAGCGTCAGCACGCTCATTTTTTGCTCTCGGGATTTGCAAAAGGTGGAATTCCCTGAATTTGGCTATCACCTCCTTAGCGCTCGCCAGATACTGCACCATGGTGGCTTCTCGAGCCTCATAAGAACCGTCAATCTGACTCGCGATCAACTGTGAATCAACATATGCAGTGACCCGAGTGGCCCCATTTTGGAGTGCAATCCTGAGCCCTTGGATGAGGGCCTCATACTCAGCTTCGTTGTTGGTGACTTGGAAAGCCAGCTTGATGGCGTAGTCAACTTCAGCTCCGAGAGGGTCCCTGAGGGTCACCCCGGCTCCCCCCCCTTGCGAGGTCGAGGAGCCATCTGTATGCAGAAGCCATAAGCCATCATCTGCCATGGGCCCGGTATCTAAGTTGAAACGCTCCACCAATAGGTCGGCCACGGCCTGAGCTTGTATTGCCATGCGAGGCTCGAAGGTAATGTCGAACTGACTGAGTTCAATTGACCATTTAATTAATCTCCCTGAAACGTCCGGCTTTGCCAGCACCTGTTTGAGGGTCTGATCTGTGAGCACCACGACGGAGTGCGCTTGAAAATAAGGCCTTAGCCTCCGTGAGGCATTAACGAGCGCGAAAGCAAACTTCTCTATTTCCATGTATCTTTTCTCCGCTCCCTGTAGAGTCTTGCTTAAATAATACACCGGCATATGCTTACGCTCGCGAATTGCCACGAGGACGGCGCTCGTGGCTTCCAAGGAAACTGATAGATACACAAACAAGTTCTCCCCCGGGATAGGTTTGGTCAACAAAGGCGCGCTCGAAAGATACCGCTTCATGTCCAGCAGGGCCTTTTCGCAGTCCTCGCTCCAAGTAAAGCTGCGAGCGTTACGCAGAATTTTAAAGAAGGGTAAGTTCCTATCCGCTGAGCGGGAGATGAACCTGTTTAATGAAATGATCTTACCCACAAGCACCTGGACTTCTCTCAGATTGCGAGGCGAGGGTATGTCCAGGATTGCTTTAATTTTCTCTGGGTTTGCCTCTATGCCCCGTTGGCTGACCATGTATCCCAAAAATTTGCCGCCCCGCACGCCAAATGTACACTTGGATGGATTCAATTTCATACCGTAACAACGCAGGATACTGAACGCTCGTTTTAGGTCTCCTAGGTGAGAATGCTGGCGTTCGCTTTTGACGATCATGTCATCCACATATACCTCCATGGACTTTCCAATCTCACACTCGAACATTCTGTTGACAAGGCGTTGGTATGTCGCTCCTGCATTTTTGAGCCCAAAGGGCATAACCTTGAAGCAATAAACACCCATGTGGACTACGAACGCAGTTTTAGGACGATCCTCAAGAGCCATAAATATCTGATAATATCCTTGGAAAACGTCCATCATGCTCATAAGTTCACACCCAGCGGTCGAATCCACCAACTGGTCAATTCTAGGCAAGGGGTACGGATCCTTAGGACATGCCTTGTTGAGGTCTGTGAAATCATTGCACATACGCTACTTGTTGGCGCTCTTCGGAACAAGCACCACATTGCACAGCCATTCTGGATATAGAATTTCTTCTATGTATTGAGCGTCAAGCAGTTTATTGACTTCTTCTTCTATGACTTGCCTCCGGAACCCATGGACATCCCTCTTCTTTTGCTTTATAGGTTTGAAGGCCGGATCCACGTTCAGCCTGTGGACAATAACGCTCGGATCTATGCCAGTGAGGTCTGAAGCCTTCCAGGCAAAGACATCAATATTCTCTCGCAAGAACTCAATCATCATAATCTGAGAGGGGCCGTCGAGGTTGGAACCTATTTGCGTGGTCTTCTCTGGATTCCCGGGCTCCAATTCGACGGTCAGGAAGCTTTCCGTAGGTTCCACCCGCACCTCAGGCCTAGGCTATTCGAGCGCTCGTTTCTTGCCTGTAATCCTCCCGCCGGTATCTCCCGAGGGTATATGATCCTCGTCTTCCGAGGAGGAAACCCCAACCTCTCCGAGGGGCGAATTCCCCGCATCTACTGGTTTGTCCGTGGCCTTCTTCTTATTCTTCTTTTTATAGAGCTTGGCCCTCTTGCGCTCGGGGCCGTCTTCATCTAGTTTGGGGAAGTCAACGGACTTTTTGGTGGAACCTGCTTGGGTAGGTTGTTTGGGCTTGTGGCTTCGAAGGGAAAGTATATAGCACTACCAAGCTTCCTTAACATTACACAGTACCTCTCCGGTACCCTCGGGGGTGGGAAACTTGACCTTTTGATGATAGGTGGAAATTACAGCTTTGAAGTCAACGACGGCTGGGCGCCCAATGATGATGTTGTAAGGTAGGTCCACTTCGACCACCACGTAGAGAACATTTAAAGTTTTTCGCTGTGGGGCGCGACCGAAAGAGGTGGCCAAGCAAATTTGTCCGCGAGGGACGATCTCGGAACCCCCAAAGCCGACGAGGGCTGTTCTGAGGGGTTCGAGCGGGATGTTTGTGATATTCATTTTCTGAAAAGTGGAGTAAAGCAAAACATTCACGGAGCTTCCACTATCAATCAAGACCCTCTTTACAACGTGATTGTGAACGTCTAAGCTAACCACCATGGGGCAATCAGAAGTTTCACCGACCCCATGGGGTGTTACAATGTGCTCTAAATCTTTCTCTGTGAAACCTACGCTCTCATCCTTCTCCAAGCGGGATGATTGATCAATGGAGAGCACCGGCCTGGGCTGAGAAGATCTTTGGTCATAACTCCGAATGTAACGGCGTCGGGAAGCGTTAGAGTCGCCCCCCGAGGGTCCTCCAGCAATCATGTGAATGACCGTGAAGGGCTGGTTTTCCATATCTGATGCCTTCCCTTTCCCGCGGTCATTGGGCTCGGGGTGACGGTGTCGTGGGCTCCGAGAGCGCGAACGGCTTCTCCCCCGTGCATGCGCACGCTCGGCACAATGCTCGTCGTACCTCTCCAACACCTTCACGAACTCCTTAAGGTGCCCCCCAGCGATCAGCCTCTGAATCTCACTTTCAAGCTGACGACATTCACTGGTGTCATGCCCTTTCTGCTTGTGGAAAGCGCAATACTTCCCCGAGCGCTTCTGAGCCTCGGTTTCTCTCAACTTTGGAGGCCTCTTGAACAGCTTCTTATCCGCCATGGCATATACTTCGGCTATAGGGCGGTTGAGAGGGATGCGTTCGAATTTCCGAGGGGGTGGAGAGTTCCGACGAGCGGGAATAGGGCTACGGCGGCGGCCTCTGGTTGAATCTCCTCTGTCTTCAAGAGCTGTAGAGAGCTGTCGCAGCGGGGGCTGGAGCCTTCAAAGAGTTGAAGTGACTGATGAAAGCGTCAGTCAGGTCATGGTATCCTCGGATTGAGCGCTGAGGAAGCTTCTTGTACCAATCCTGGGCCATTCCCGTGAGAGAAGTGACAAACACCTTGGCCCAATAGTTGCTTGGGTGATCAAACAAGTGCATAAGATGCACAAATGGTTCCATCGTACCTGTTGACAACTGTGGGGATTTTGCCTTTCCCCGCACGGGTCATTAGCACTTCCTCGACGAGGGGTGAATCGCCCGTCATGATTCTGTAATCCCTGTCCTCGGGATCTTCATAGCTGGCTTCTCTTCTGCGGCGGGAAATTGGGCTACTTGGTCGGCGAGCGTCTCTGGCCCTGGACCTCTCGTCCCCATCACGGGAGACGTGAGACCGTGCTCGAGAGAGCTGCTCCACCACGTTCTGGAGCCCCCTAATCTGGTCCTGTACTGCTGCAAGTTGAGGGTCACCGACATTTTTGCGGTTTGCCCTTTCTGTGGCTCTCGATTGGACCTCATCGTTATCTCCGGCCTCCTCATTTCGAGGAGCCCTTTCATTTCCCACGGGTGGTTGCTCTTGCTGGACCCTCGGTGGTGCCTCGTTTTCTCGGATTGGTGGAGGGGGAGGCTGCTGGGCCCTCAACGCGTTTTGGGCCATCGTCAGGGGGTGCGCTGGGAGTCCTCCAAGAGGTGGGGCCATTCGAGCGCCAGCGTGGGAAGGGAAATACGCCACAGTGAAATGTTCCCAAGCGTTCTGGACCGCCTGGCCCTCACACTGCGCATACAGCGCCTGAAGTTGCTGGGTAGTGATTTGGGGCATTTCTACCCCTTGTATCTCTCTTGGCAATGATATGGGGAGATTCAGTGTCCCCACTTGATAGGGCTGGATCATCGGCATCATCCCGGGCATCATTCCGGGTTGCATAAAAGGGTATCCCGGTGGAGGCATGGCCATGGGATACATACCTGAGTAAGGGAAGGAAGCGTTGGCGGTATGAGTTGTAGGTGGAACAACGGAATTGGGCCCCCCCATAGCGTTCCCTCCCAGTGGGAGAGTTGCAGCCGCCGTGTCCGGATTCTCACCTCCATTCCCCGCAGCTGGTGGGTTCGTACCTCCGGCGGGGATGTTGCTCTCGAGGTTCCCTTCGTTGACTGGGGGAAGAGCGCCCTTGTCCCCCACAGCTCCAGACCTGGTTGCAGTTACCATTTTCAGAATCAAAAGGTGCTATGTCTCAACTAGCTTTCAGAGGAAGACTGAGATGTTGGCAGTTGTGATGGGTTTCCCACAGACGGCGCAAAAAATGATGGTGCAGGAATCTGAGCTTCCTAAATGCAACAACACTTTAATATTTGTGAGAAGGGAAAGACCATCACAGGCGTGAAAGCCTCAGGAACTGGGTTTCCTTTTTGAGCGTGGGTTCTTCCAGCTAGGATAACACCAAGAGTATAAGTTGCAAGGATGATGCCACTGTGGTGAATGTAATCGTAAAGCTTGAGAAGATGGAGGAAAGGTGCCCAGAACTGTGTATGAGTGCGTGAATTTGAGGAAGATGACTTGGGGGAGAAAGCATGTGTTCTCCCCTATTTATATGTCAGGGGTAAGGGTAAATGGGTAAATCGACCGTGTGGTCCCAAACCTGTGTTGCCCTAACACGTGGCAGCCCGTGAGGGAGTGAGAATGACGTTTCTGAAAAGGAGGCGGCGTGTCAGGTACAAGGTGCGTACAACCTTTGTGTCAGAGGTTGTTGGCGAGGGTCGCATGTGAGGAAGGCCCAAGATCCTCTTCACTAAGGTTCGGATCCCTCGCAATGGGGTATGATCATGCATGAACGCTGGTGACGCTCGAAGAGTGCACGGATGGCCTCCCCACGGTAGATGACCCTTGAGCGCCAAAGTCCCGAGCATCGGGAAGGGGCCCTCAGGTAGGCACTTCCTTGAGGAAGGTGTTCCTGAGGGCCGTAATATGAGCGTCAAACCGGTCAACTTGAGCCTTTTACCTGAGCAGTATTGATCTGTACCGATAAGCAAGCAAGTGGGCTGGGAAGGCCCGCGAGCCCATCAATGCGAGCGTCCAGACTCTCAGTCCCCGAAGCGTTGACACGTGGACGGCTCTGATTCGAGTGTGATTTTGGGTCTCATCACTTACAATAATGATTGCCTAGAAATTTGTTAGAATTGTAGTCTCGAGCCTGCGCTACTTTGATTGTCCCTTTGTGGATAAAATGGATCCAAATGTGTAAAATGGATCCAAAATAGGTAAAATATGAATAAAATTGATTAAAATGGATCCAAGTAGGTAAATTGGATTCAAAATGGGTAAAATGGATCCAAAATGGGTAAAATGAATCCAAATGGGTAAAATGGATCCAAACTGGGTAAAATGGATCCAAATGGGTAAAATAGATTCAAAATGGGTAAAATATGGGTAAAATGAATCCAAAATGGGTAAAATGAGTCCAAAATGGGTAAATTGGATCCAAATGAGTAAAATGAATCCAAGTGGGTTAAATACATCCAAGTGGTAAAATGGATACAAATGGGTAAAATATGGATAAAATTGATTAAAATGGATCCAACTTGGTTAAATAGATCCAAGTAGATAAAATAGATCCAAAATGGGTAAAATATGAGTAAAATGAACCAAAATGGACAAAATAGATCCAAAATGGATAAAATGGATCCAAATGGATAAAATGGATCCAAAATGGGTAAAACAAATTCGAATTGGTAAAATGGATCCAAATGGGTAAATGGATCCAAAATGGATAAATTGGATCCAAATGGGTAAAATAGATTCAAAATGGGTAAATGTGGGTAAAATGAATCTAAATGGATAAAATGAATCCAAAATGGGTAAAATGATTTCAAGTGGGTAAAATAGATCCAAAAGGGATAAATTGAATCCAAATGGGTAAAATGGATCCAAGTGGGTTAAATGGATCCAAGTGGGTAAAATGAACTTAAATGCACAAAATAGATCCAAAATGAGTAAAATGGATTCAAATTGATAAAATGAATCCAAAATTGGTAAAACAGATCCAAATTGGTAAAATTGATCCAAATGGGTAAATGGATCCAAAATAGGTAAATTGGATCCAACTGGATAAAATGGATTCAAAATGGATAAATATGGGTAAAATGGATCTAAATGGACAAAATGAATCCAAATGGATAAAATGGATCAAAAATGAGTAAAATAGATCCAAATGGGTAAGATGGATCCGAATGGGTAAATTGGATCCAAATGGGTAAAATGAATTCAAAATGGGTAAATGTGGGTAAAATGGATCCAAGTGGGTAAAATGGATCTAAATGGATAAAATGAATCCAAAATGGGTGAAATTGATCTAAATGGATCCAAAATGGGTAAAATAGATCCAAAATAGGTAAGATTGATCCGAATGGGTAAAATGAATCTAAATGGATAAAATGAATCCAAAATAGGTAAAATGGATCCAAAATGGGTAAAATATATCCAAAATTGGTAAGATGGATCCGAATGGGTAAAATGGATCCAAAATGGGTAAATTGGATTCAAATGGGTAAATTGGATTCAAAATGGGTAAATATAGGTAAAATGGATCCCAATGGGTAAAATGAATCCAAAATGGGTAAAATGGATCTAAATGGATCCAAAATGGGTAAGATGGATCCGAATGGGTAAAATGGATCCAAAATGGGTAAATTGGATCCAAATGGGTAAAATGGATTCAAAATGGGTAAAATATGAGTAAAATGGATCTAAGTGGGTAAAGAGGTAAAAAACGAACCTAAAACAAGTATAATGAGTCCAAAATAGGTCGAACAGGTTGAAAAACGGATGAGATGAGGTGAGATGAATAGGAATTCGGTTACAAGTCTAATCTTAATCAAACTCTAAATCTAACTCGAATAAATTGTATCCACATTAAAAACTTGTTTATAATCTTAATTAAGATCTAATTCTAAGTGTAATGATAATTAAGTTTTATATCAACTCTATTTAAATTCTTATTTATATAAAGTTAATAAAATTCAATCAATATGACAATTATGTAAAATGTAAATTAGATACATAAAATTATTTTGATCGAATAATATATTTTCTACTAAACTAATCATAATGAAATTCTAATTGTTTAACTTTAAATAAACGCATCTCTTTTTGTCCGTAAACTTTTGGTAAATTCTAATCATATTACAATCATGTATGTCTTTCTAATTAACAAAATTGTATAATTTAGACAAATTTATATAATATTAATATTATAAATCACGTTATTCTCAAATGATAATCACATGTTTATAGAAAAAAATTATTTTACTAACCATTATTTTAATATTCTATTATATTATATTATAAAAATACGAGTTAATTTTTGAATTTTTTTTGTATCCAAAATATCCTTACAATAATGATTTCACTAATGTCTAATTAAGTTAATTATGTAAACCAATATGTATTATAAATTATTATTGAAATTTTATAAGTACTTAATTATGGATAGAAATTTGGTTACAAGTCTAATCTTAATCAAATTCTAAATCTAACTCTAATAAATTATACCCACATTAAAAACTTGTTTATAATCTTAATTAAGATCTAATTCTAAGTGTAATTATAATTAATTGTTATATCAACTCTATTTAAGTTCTTATTTATATAAATTTAATAAAATTCAATCAATAGGGCAATTATGTAAAATATAAATTAGATACATAACAATTATTTAAATCGAATAATATATTTTTTACTAAACTAATCATAATGCAATTCTAATTATTTAAGTTTAAATAAATACATCTTTTTTTTTCCCGTGAACTCCGTTTAATTCTAATCATATTACAATCATGTATGTCTTTTTAATTAACAAAATTATATAATTTAGGCAAATTATATAATATTAACATTATAAATCACGTTATTCTCAAATAATAAATTAATTATTATTTTTTAAATATATCTAATCCTAAACCAATTATCATTTCATAATTTTTTATCTAATTATAATACACCATATAATTTAAATATATTAAATATATATTAAATAATTTTTTTTTAAAAATTTTCGGGTCGGGTCGGGTCGGGTCGGGTCGAGTGGGCCCGGGTTGTTGGGTCACCCGCATAGTTTTTCGGGTTGAGTCGGGTCAACCCGAAACCCACCCGAACCCGGCCTCTCATTTCCGGATCCATTTCGGGTCCGACCCGAAAACCCCCAACCCGAACCTGATATTTTTCGGGTCGGGTTGGCGGGTCGGGTCACATTTTGACACCCCTAGTCCCAATGGGTTGTTGAGGAACTAGTACTTGAAACTCTTGCTACTTAAAAACACCTGAAAAAATAAATTTCTTTTTATATAAAAGAAACTTAAATAATAAAGAAAACTCTATATTGACTTTGAATTTGTCTTTCCTTCTCTATAGCAGTTCAAATGTGCACCCGCTTGTGATTGCTACACATCCACAAGAACCAAACCAATTTGCATTAGGTTAGAGTTTAGACAGACAGTTCAGTCCACGTGTTTGAGCCTCTTGAATCCGAAGGCAAATGGGGCGTGCCTCCACCACAAGAGAATGGGTCGGCAAGCAGCGTACCAACCACTCCTCTAGTTGGAGGTTCATCACAAGGTCAGCCACCACGATGATCGTTGTAACTTTACTTGACGGCACCTTGGAAAATTCGGTAAATTAAATTAGCTTCTTTTTTTCGGAAACAAGTTATGTCTCTGTCTTAGTCTCGAGGATACTTTGTAGTTAGTTTGTGGTAAAAATACGTGTACATTATTACACCCTGTTTCTTTCGGGGCCTCTTGTGATGTTTCCTTGATCTCTCTCTGAATGTATGCAGTTTTGAGAGCTGGGATATGTAATTAACTCGGATCTTGGCTCAAACATGTGCCAATTCACTAACACCTATGACTATTTACAGCCTGATTTTTTGCCCTTATTTGAGAGTTCTAATCTGGCCACTTCTTGTTCTGATTCGATTTACTACAGCTAGTGTCATTCTTGATTTTCTGGTTTTGTGTATCAAGTCCTCAAGCTTCTGACTGCACAATAGCGAATTTTTAGTAGCATTATTCATGTGTAAGACGTGTAAATTTCAAAGGAAAAGGTTATTATCCATTATGCTTCCGAGTTTATTAACGGAAGAAAGAAGTCGAGATTCGTCTTCACTGAAAAGTCCAAGCAGCAGCAGAAAAATGATCAGTAAGATTTGAGTGATCATGTGGGAAGATTGAAAATGGACATAAAATGATACAAGGCCCGCAAAATTGAAACATTTCATGTCATACTCTGATATCAACTCAAATCTTACTGATCATTTTTCTGCTGCTTCTTGTACTTTTCAGTGAAGACGAATCTCGACTTCTTTCCCCATATCCTCTGTACACTGCTGCTGCATAAACCCCAACCAGAAAACGCCCATACTCACTATACAAAATATTATGACACCACACCAAAACCAACAGAGCGGTTCGTACACATTCCAGCTAACCAAATTCAACATCAACACAAACAAACACCCCCACAAACTTACTGCAAACTCACCATCCCCAAAAAAACAGCCACTACTAACCCAGAAAGCTGCACCATACTCATTGCACAAGCACCCAAATTTTAACCAAACATAGCCACCAAACCATTCCAAACAGAAATGAATACCTCATTCGGAACCGTACTTTTTCCCCGCCTCAGTTTCTTTTTCACCTTTCCATCATCAACCTCGGGATCCAACAGGTCCTGCATCACTTCAATTTCATCTTGAGCATCTTTAAAAATAAGCTCCTGATTTTCCGGGGTGTCGGAATAAACCCCAAGATATCAGCCCCCTTTGGTTCCTAAGCTTTGGCTCCTCCTTAGAAGAAGAGGATGCCCTTTTGTTCCAAGTATGAGGGTCGCGAACTGGGTCAAGTTTTACGCTAATCGGGTCACAATTGGGTTAAAAGTGAAATTGGCAAATGGCCAAAAAGTTGACTTTTTCGTTCGGTTTTCTAAAAGGTCTATACTTCTTTGTTCGAACTCCGATTCGAGCGATTCAAGCGCTCACGAACTCGTAATTAAATTTCCCATCCAACCCCATGGTTATCTAGTCCGTTTATAGGCCGCAAGGTAAATTTACCATTTTGCCATTATTTACACTTTAATTTCCAATTAAGCAAATTCGGTTGTTAACCAATGAAGCATGCAAAACTTCATACATAAACATCACTTGCACATAATCAACATATCACAAAATCATATAATTCAAGTATAGCATGCCTATCACATAATTCACGAATCATACAAGTCGAAATTAAACACATACTAAGCAATTAAAGCACGAAAAGGTAAAGCGAGCTCACTCATAACCGAAAAACACCTTATTTGAGAAATGGAGCGTCACAGTCAACATAATACTAACATCCAGCATAGCATTTAAATACATGTACGAAAGCAATACACAACTTGTTCAGGATTCATTTCATTACATCAATCTCAAAATGCATCCATTCAATTAAACATTGTTCATACACAAAAGCAACTATATGATTTTTTGCAAATAAACATTGTCCATACACAAAAACAACCATATGCATCAATGAGAATAAACATTGTTCATACACAAAAGCAACCATCCACCCTACTATAACCATTGTTCATAAATAACAGAACCATCCACCCTAGATATGTAAGCAAAATTAAAAGTTTAAATGTTTTCAAAGGAAAAGCTTAGTAAAATCAAATAAACCTGATTGAAGCTAGAAACATAGTTTAAAAATACGAAGAAAAAAGAATAACAAAAATAATGAATCACATTTCTTTGTTCCATCACTTAGGTCAAGATTCAAGAAACCGAACTCCATAGCTAACTTGTAGAAAGTTATCACTAAAGGTACCACAATTTCTTTAACTTATGCCAACAAACTTCACCATCACATAACTCACGATTTAACCACAAAAATAATAAATTGCAAATATGGGATCTGACAAACAGTGCAACAAGGCATGGACTTCAAGTTCGAGAATCAATTAATTGACCAGCCATAATTTTTGCCAAAAAAAAAAAAATGGGAGGAAAAGAAAAAAAACCCACCTGATCTTCACTCCTGTGAAAGCCCACCCGAGAAACGCATGAACAGAAGTGGACAACAACTAGGCGGCAACAAGTACGTATCCTCAAACTCTTCGGCAGTTAGATCAGAAAATTCATTGAGCCCCACCGTGTATGAATACTTTCCTTGTGCATTATGTTGTTGGACGAATTCATAACTTTTTTTAAAGACTTCAAATCTATGTTCTCTTTCCTCTGCCGAAGGATAAGTTCGGCCATATTCTTTGCACCAACTATCAGAAAGAACAGAAATTGATGAAGATTTGCTTATCAGCTTATGGACAATTGGGAAAACTAAGATGTGGGAGTACTGCAGGTGCGGGTCAATTTGGGATTTCACTAAGATAAAATTTAGGGATTTCACTAGTTAAAGATAAAAAATTTAGTGATTTTTATTATTGTTCATTTTTGTGAAACTATTCCGCCTGAGGCGAAGCTATCATGTACCCAAATGCACAAAGAATCACACAATATACCACAAAACCACAAAATTCAAACAGAATGTGATTTAAATCATTGTTCATTAGGCCAATTACTGTTCATTTTTGTGAAACTACACGGCCGAGGCGAGGCCAAGCTATCATGTCCCCAAATGCACAAAGAATCACACAGTATAACACAAAACCAAGCTATCATGTCCCAAATGCACAAAGAATCACACAGAAAAATGTCATTATAGCTGAGATTCGTATAATACTCTTCGAAGACGCGGCGGATCTCGACGTCTAGCCCTTCAGGGGCGGCATTATAGCTGAGCTTGCTACAACAATTCTTCGTATGTGAAACAGTTCTCGCCCTCAGCGGCGGCAACGCTCTCAGCCCTTCAGGGCCGGCATTATAGCTGAGCTTGCTACAACAATTCTTCGTATGTGAAACAGTTCTCGCCCTCAGCGGTGGCAACGCTCTCAGCCCTCTCAGCGGCGGCAAAACCCCGTGGTGCCTCGGCTGTGCATCCTTTTGGAGAGCTATAGTGAAAGTCACCGGTCCCTGTAAAAGCGCCAGCGCCATGTGATTTATAAGGTTCTTCTCGAAAATTTTAGGTTTGCAGGTTTCTTAAATAGATTAGGGTTACAACAAGTTCTATTCAGATTCGATAAAACACTACGTCAACGGGTGGAATTCGGATTCGGATCGGATATCTCAAGGCGGTTGGCAGAATGGAGGGGACGAGACTATCTAGAAAAAATAATGGACATCTCAATAGTCTCGTCTCCCCAAACAAAATCTATCTAGAAAAAGTAATGGTGATTTTGCGGCTATGAGAATTTTGTTAGGATTAGGGCATCCTGCCCTTTTAATTGGTGTTATTTTAGAAAAAATTTTTTTTTAATCGTCCCTAAGAAATAGATTTTTATACAAATAAATCACAATTATTTTTAAAAAATAAACTTTTATCTATCTATACTATTATAAAAAGAAACCCTGTTTCTACTCATTAAGGCATGATGTGGGAGTAGATGAGATGTAGGGTTTTTTTACCTCTTGATTATAACTCTTAAGTATAGCGGCTTTATGTTTAGTTAGTAAACTACATATTTATGTCTTTACGAAAAGGAGCTCGCGAACATATATATTTTAGTAACATCTGTCAAAATAATTTTTTTAAAAAATAATGTAAGGAATTTTTGAAAATATTAAATACATTTTTAGACCTAAATAAATTTAATATTTCTTTTAATAATTTACGTAACCTAATGTATATAAAGTATAAAATCATAATAAATTTATTTATAAGCACGGGGACCGCATGCGACGGTTACTAGTATAGATAAATCACAACCATTAAATCAATGATCAGATTAATCATAATATTTGGCTACTTATTCTATTTATAGTTTTTTCTTCTTTTTTTTTTTTATTACTTAAGTTATTTATAATTAATTTTCAAATTCTCAAAAATTATGTTTTTGCTATTTAATCTTTTAGAACCATTTTGTCATCCATCTCCAAATTATGTGTTTGTCGCTTAATCTTTTAGAACCATTTTTGTCGTCCATTATTTGAAGGTATATCTTCCATCTGAAAAATTAAATAGAAAAAATCAAAAATTGCAAATAGTATAAATATGTGTGGATGAAAAATATAAATATTTTATAATATAAAGTTATTTTATATTATGAAATTTAGTATTCCAAGTCATTCTACTTAATAGCTTTTACATATGAATAGGGAGGAAAAAAAAAACAGAAAAAAGAGAAATAAAGAAGTTTATTATATGATTTATACATATATTTTGATGTGAATTCTTGATTTACTTTTTATTTTGCTATAAATTCTTGATTTATTTTGGATTAAGACGGATTATTTCACAAGAAAATTAGTGATTATATTTTTCTTTTATAATTTTGTTGTCAAGTTTGATAAGTTTTACGAGAATCTAATTTATAGATTAGTTATTATTTTATATTTTTAAAGTTCTAAATTAATTGGGGTCTATATGTGATGGGTTCTGGAATGTATGGGTCCGAATCCGATCACTTTACAATTTATATTTGTGGAGGAAACCACCGGAGCTTCGCCGGAAAAGTGAGGATGGGTTCTACCTGTTGGGACAAGCACAAAATAGGTCAGAAGGCCAAGCTGGGGGAACTGGGGGTGATACCCAGTTTGGCTCTCCGACGCTCAAGTCAGTTCAATGTATGAAGAAAAGTAAGTTTAGTCACAGTTGCAGAAGTGAAGAAAGCTTACCAAGGTAGAAGATGACCTTAGCTATTTATAGTTGAGGGTCAAGGGCCCTTTGGTAATTTGCCTCAAGTGGTCCTGGCCGAATGTTGCCCTAACACGTGGCGCTGTGAGAGGGAAACCTAGGAGGAATCTTCTGCAAAAGCGGCTAAAAGTTAGTGCTGGCAACAGTGGCAGGTGCGCGGGCATGTACGTTGTGTCAGAGAGCCATGTGGGTGGTTGGTAACGAGGGCTTGAGAGCGAGCTCGTGTCAACCTAGAGCACTGGAAGCCAGGATATCCGCTGAGGGGAACGAGGGCTTCAGTTCAGATGACGAGCCAAAGGAAAGGCCACTCTGAGGGAGTGTAACGCTCGAAGAGGGCTCCATTGGCACGTGGGCGTATCAACTGTTTAGTTGTAGGACGCTCGTGGGAGACAGCGATCGTTGGGCTTAACTCCTGAAGATGAATTTGCGCTTGTTGAGCCCAGCGCTCGTGGGCCTAGCGCTCGGGTGCTGATAAGTGCACCCTTGGGGGAGACAGATGTCATCATCTCGGTGGTGCCACGTGTCTTAATGTGGGGCGATCGTATTTTGACCCCATCATTTTGCCCCCCAATTCTGTGGTCCTTAATGATAAGGACTGTAGAATTTTGGCACGTTCGATATCCCGCATACAACGCTCGTACGAGATCTGGCGTGTTGAGCAATTTTCCTCTGATGGTGCCATTAAATGCGGTCTTTTCGACTGACCGCTTGTAACGTCTTCGCATTAAATGCTGTACTATTCTGAAGCGTCCGAAGTGACAGGGCATTAAATGCGGATGCGCGTGGGGACGCGTGAGCATGGGAAAGCATGTGGCGGTTCCATAAAGTGGGCAGTTTCCTAGGCGGGAAATGATTACCATTTTGAACTTATTGCCGAAAACGGTACCAACTCCCATCCCTATAAATATGGGATTCTGAAATCTTCATACTCTTTACGCATCCAGAACTCTCAAGCACCCTTTGCAAGAAGAATTCTCTAGCATTCCAGTTTTCAGAGCATCATCTTCAACTTTTCTCCAGTTTTCTCAAACACCTTCAAGGTAAATTTTCAGAGTAATTTTCTAACCTTGATAACCGTAGGCTTGAACCTTAGGATTTCACAATCCCTTAGATTCCTTTTTCCCGAAGAAACCCTAACCTTTCACCGGAAAATTTCCAAACCCCAATTTCTGCCATGGCCGACCAACAAGTTGAGGAGTTTGCCCGTGAAATTAACGAAATGGCCCTTGACAGTTCTTCTTCCCCCGACTCTACCAGGGATGAAGGGTTGGGAGCGGCAGTGACAGTTGTGGAGGAGAGGAACCCCGGCGGAACGGATCCTCTTTTTGAGGAGATGGATCTGGTGATGGAGGCGGAGAGACAAGGGGTCACCCTCCCCATAACTCAAAGTGCCACACATCCTCACCGCCACACCGTGACCGTGGCCGTTGCAAACCCGCTTCCAGTAGCGGAAGCCATAGCTGGGCCTTCAGAAAGGGCCCGGAACAAGGGAAAGAGCAAGAAGTCCCAAAAATCCAAAGGACCCAACGAGGGGGAAGGCTCAGGTTATCAGGCTACCGAGCGCACGCCTGATGAAACCCCCAGCACTGTTACTGTGGGAGATGTAAAGACAATGATGGCTCCCATCCACTGGGACGAGCGATATACCTGGAGAATCCCACAAGACCACGAGCGTGCAAACAATCCGCCTCCTGGGGAGATGGCAGTATATGTGGACACCGTCAGTTCAGGGGGCTTGAGGTTCCCTATCTCAGCCCCAATGGCTCATTTGCTGAATGACCTAGGCCTGTGTCCGTCCCAGATTGTGCCTAACGGCTTGGCCCTCTTGACGTGCTTCATTATTTTAATGAGGTGTATGGGCCACGAGCCCTTCCTGCGGAACTTCCATGCCTTATTCCAAGTGGTCAGTTCATCACGCTCATCTCCCGAGGCCGGTTTCTATTACATTCAAGCAAAGGCCCATATGAAGCTGATCAATTCGCCCTCGAGCACTTATGGCGTTGATTGGAAAGAAAAGTTCATCTTTGTCAAGGCCCCAGCAGGAGAGGACTTTGGTGTAAACACAGAGTGGGGCTCGTATTCAAAGAGCCGTATGCCTCCCTCACTCCCCAAAGATTGGGCGAAAAATCTGGCGGCAACCCTAAGGGACGAGGGCCATTTGATACAAGCGAAGGACTGGATAGATGATGCAGAACTTATGTTCTTGTGCGGTCTCTCCAATGAACTTTTCTACCTAGACAACCCTCCGGCTCGTGACATAGAGAGAGACGGTTAGATTCTTAGGGCACTAACTGTAGATAGGAATAAATACTAACTCCTTTTCTGTACTTGTAACTTGCAATCTGAATAGATAGTTTGGATGTTTCTAACCCTTGAAAAATTCCACTCTTGCAGGAGTCGCTATCATAGAAATGGCCGGAGGAATTAGACAAGCGGCTCGTTTCGCTCATGCAAACAGAAACCAGACCCCCCAGGGGGATCAACAACGGGAACAGCGCCCTCGCCCCCGTAATGATAGAGGGAACACTCGAGGTGGCGCCAGTTCGAGCGCCAACCCTGAGGTGCAGCCCCCTCGTGGCCGAGGGGAACGTAGACTGGTCCCAAGGGAGACCAGGGGGCGATCAGAGAGAGCAGGTGACGTACAACCCCCAATCCCTTCAGAACAGCCGAGGCCAGCAGCCACGCTGACCATAACAGAGGCTCCTCCCAGCTCGAGCGCGAACAGGCCTTCCCGCAAGAGGAAGAGAATGCCCGATTCCGTTGCCATCCAGGGCAAAGGCAAACGAGTTATCGTGGGCCCCAAGGGCGAGGGGGACACTTCCTCTTCAGAGGAAGAGCGGTTATGGGCGTTCACCCGACGAGGGGATAGGGAATGCTCAGGTCCCACGGATGGGGGGCCAATTCTGTTGAGGCCCGGCACCCTCTCCGAGACTATGGCCCAGGATCTCTACACCAGGGCTCAGTTTTCTGCGGACCATCGACACCTTTACAACGATTCCGTGGAACAGGTGGCCTTCGACGCGGCCAACGCTCTAATTTCCGTAAGTTTTCATTCCTTGCCTATCTCTTGTAGATTTCTGTAAATTACCATTTTTCTGGCTAACACTTTTCCTCTCGTTTACGCAGCAAGTTCTTCCCCGGCTCCGTAATGTGCAAATGCGAGCCTCAACTTATGCTGAGCGCAAGGCCAAATACAAGAAGATGGCCCGCTCGAATGACCCGGCTCAAATCCAGGCGGAGTTGGATGCTGAAATTGCCAAGTATCAAACCCTCAAGGGTTTATTCGAAACAACTGAGGAGGAGTTGGGGAAGTTGAAGGAAGATTTTGTAGCGGTCGACAGCTCTCGAATCAGTTTGGGCAACCAACTGGCTCAGGCCAACGAGCGTTGCAAGAAGGCCGAGGCGGACAGGGAAAGCTGGAAATCAAGGGCGCTTGATGCCGAGCGCAAATTCAACGATGCTGTCCACGAATGGCCTCGAAGCTTAGAGCGTGCAACCAAGGAGGCGTTGATCAAGTTCTGTCACTCCAAAGCCTTCAATTTTGCGGCCTCGTTGCACTGCTTGGATGAGGCTCAAAACGCCTTCAACTTGGCGGTGGATCAGGGCATCCACAAAGGGCTAACGGATCCGGCAATGAAAGAAGCCGAGGGCACGGGGCTCTTGTTCAACGAGCGATGTGAGGAGGTTGACGAGGATCCCAACGACCCAGCGGATGGCATTGCTGAAATGGAATATGACTTCCTGGTGAAGTTGCTCCAGGATGAATACGCCGACGCTCATAGGGGCGAGGGTGCGGGTAATGCTGCCTCATCCGCTCCAGACGACGATCCTGCGGATGAGCCTCAAGCACCTATTTTGGAGGAGGCCCCGGCCCCAATTGCTGAAGATGCCAACGCTCCTGCTCAGGCTGCTGAAGATGCCAATGCTCCCGCTCCGGTTGACCAAGAGCCCAACGACGCGCAAGCCCATCAACAAGAGCCTGAGGGCCCAGTCCATGGCCCGGTTCAGGGCCCAGCCCATGGTCCGGTTCAGGGCCCCATCCTGGTGATTGTTGATGAAGACATAGCCCCTGCCGCTTGAAGCTTCTTCCTCCACAGCTTTTCTTGTATTTTCCTGTTTTTCTGTCTTTCCCTTGTACTGGAATTTCATGGGCCTTTGAGCCCTTTTTGCCTTGTAATAATTCCCATTTTCCATGAATAAAGATTCCGTTTTCCATGCCCTTGTTCTTCATTTCCTTTATGAATCATATAATAAGACTGTGTAGTATACTCCTGTGAATGCTTTATTCCTTTGATGTAATGAAAATTTGTCTAAGTCATGAGCGATCGTGAGGGTCTTACTGTGAGATTGCCCCCCGTTCATGACTTGTATAAATTTCGTTGTAGCTTTTGGAAATTTGTCTAAGTCATGAGCGCTCGTGAGGGTCTTACTGTGAGATTGCCCCCCGTTCATGACTTGTATAAATTTCATTTTAGCTTTTGGAAATTTGTCTATCATGAGCGCTCGTGAGGGTCTTACTGTGAGATTGCCCCCCGCTCATGACTTGTATAAATTTCATTTTAGCTTTTGGAAATTTGTCTATCATGAGCGCTCGTGAGGGTCTTACTGTGAGATTGCCCCCCGCTCATGATTTGTATAAATTTTTCCTTTTGAAAATTTGTCTAAGCCTTGAGCGGTCGTGAGGGTCTTACTGTGGGATTGCCCCTACGCTCAAGACTATCTTTGGGGGATTTTGCTAAGTCTTTTGTATTTGCGAGGGTCTTACTGAATGGTTGCCCTCACTCAAGACTTGTGCAATTCCTTTTTGATTCTGAGGCCATCGTTCGAGTGCCATGGCTCTTATCGTTTTTCTAGTTCTGCAGGAGATCCCGTATTCGAGCGCAAGGCGTTGTAAGAAACGACCAAGGCCTACTAGGATTTGCTTCTGTAGGTGATCCCGTTTTCGAGCGCAAGGCGTTGTAAGAAACGACCAAGGCCTACTAGGGTTTGCTTCTGTAGGAGATCCCGTTTTCGAGCGCAAGGCGTTTTAAGGAACAGCCAAGGCCTACTAGGATTTTTCTCTTGTGGGGGGATCCCATTTTCGAGCGCAAGGCGTTTTTAAGAAACAGCCAAGGCCTACTAGGATTTTCCCCATGATCTTCTTCCAATTCGCCTACTTGGTTGTGAGCGTAACCAGTCTATCCTTATGAGGGCGTCCCCCCATGTGGAGTAGAGTGCTGGCCAGCGTAACCCATACAAGATAACAGCATACAAATTGGAATGGGTTGCCAACCACGCTCGCAAAAGACGAGGGACGTGGGACTTATCCATCCAAGCAATCAAAGAAACAAGAATATTGTAAAAATTAATAAGATTATGTTTCCACTTACTTGTGACTGGAAGTACATAGAACCCGTCAAAGAGGGCTGTTACATCATTATTTGCAAAGAGCTTTTAAACGTAAAACCGCCGGAGGTTACATGCGTTCCAAGGGCGAGGCAAGCGCTCCCCTTGAAGTGTCTCCAGGGTGTAAGTGTTGTTAGCTCTGTGTTGTACGACCTTGAATGGGCCTTCCCAATTGGGGTCCAACTTCCCCACGTGCCTGGATACTTCCACTTTCTTTAAAACCAAGTTTCCCAACTGGAAGGTCCTTTCCTTTACACGCTTGTTGTACTGCTGGGCCACAGAGGCTTTATAATGATGGATCTTAGCCCATGCTCTGTCTCTCCTTTCATCCAGCAAATCCAACTCTAAGCTCCTGTTGCCGTCGTTGAGCTGAGGCTCGAAGTAGCCGACACGAGCGGATTCATTTACTATTTCCGCTGGTATCATTGCTTCTGACCCGTAAACGAGCGCGTAAGGAGTTTCTCCAGTGGCCGCTCGTGGGGTGGTGCGATAAGCCCAAAGCGCTCCTTGCAACTCTTCAGCCCACTCACTTTTCTTGCTCTCAATCATGGTTTTCAAATGCTGCAAGATAATCCTGTTGGTAACTTCCGCTTGCCCATTAGCTTGGGGGTGCCCTACAGAGGTAAACCGCTGTTCGATCCCCAACTCTGAGCACCACTCTCTTGTGTCCGCTGCGATAAACTGAGATCCGTTGTCAGAGATGAGCACCCTCGGTATGCCGTACCTGCAAATGATGTTCCTCCAAATGAAGTCCCTTACAACCTTGAAAGTGATTTTTGCAACTCCTTCGGCCTCGGCCCACTTGGTGAAATAGTCGACGGCTAAAATGACAAATTTCTTTTGTCCCACAGCCATGGGCAAGGGGCCCACGATGTCTATTCCCCACTGATCAAAAGGCCAAGAGACGTCTATTGGGATCATCTGTGCGGCTGGCAATTGAGGGAGATTTGAATGAAATTGACACTTAGGGCACTTTTTCGAAAATTCAATGGCGTCTCCAAGCACTGTGGGCCAATAAAACCCACTTCTCAGGACCTTCTTTGCCAAAATACGCCCTCCGGAATGATTCCCACAACTTCCGCTGTGGATGAGTTCGAGCGTCTCCTTCGCTTGTGAGGGCCTCAGGCATCTCATTGGTGGTCCCTGAAACGATTTCTTGAATAACCTCCCCTCGGGATCCAAAGCGAAACGAGGAGCTTTACTCCGGACTTTCCTAGCTTCCACCTTATCCGCAGGGAGAAGTCCGTCTCTAAGGAAGATGACGATGTCGTCAAGCCAACAAGGCTCGTTTGGATCAATCATGGCGATCATCTGGGTGGTGATCCTCTCCTTGATCAGTGGTTCCTCAGTTCTAAGGAACGTGACGGAACGCTCGGAAGTGCCCTCTAAAGCCGATGCAAACTTTGACAGTGCGTCCGCACGCTCGTTCTCTTCTCTTGGCACTTGAAGTAGATGGAATTCCTTAAACTTCTCAATGATTTCTCTTGCTTTTTGTAAGTACTGTACCATGGTGGTTTCTCGAGCCTCATAAATCCCTTCAATCTGGCTCGCTATTAACTGTGAATCCACATAAGCGGTGATTCTGGAAGCTCCATTCTGAAAAGCAATATTCAATCCTTGTACGAGGGCTTCATATTCTGCTTCGTTATTAGTAACTTGGAAATCCAACTTGATGGCAAAGTCCAGCTCAATCCCATCGGGGTTTCTTAGGGCCACTCCTACTCCTCCCCCTTGTGAGGTTGAGGAACCATCTGTGTGCAGTACCCATAACCCCTCATTCTTCGCGACGGTGGGCTCGAAACCAAAGCGTTCAACTAACAAATCTGCGACAACTTGAGCCTGTATCGCCGTTCTAGGCTCGAAGCATAGGTCAAACTGGCTCAACTCGATGGCCCACTTGATTAATCTACCAGATACATCTGGCTTGGACAACACTTGCTTCAGGGGTTGGTCAGTGAGGACCGTTATGGAGTGCGCTTGGAAGTAAGGCCTTAGCCTTCTTGAGGCGTTAATAAGAGCGAACGCGAACTTTTCAATTTCCAAATACTTCTTCTCAGCTCCTTGCAACGTTTTGCTCAGATAATAGACAGGCAAATGTTTCCGCTCTCGTACAGCGACCAGAACAGCGCTTGTGGCTTCGGGAGAGACGGAAAGATACATAAATAATCTCTCCCCTTCAACGGGCTTAGTCAGCAATGGTGCGCTCGATAAGTAAGTCTTCATATCTTTCAGCGCTCTTTCGCATTCCTCTGTCCAAGCAAAGCTACGTGCGTTCCTCAAAATTTTGAAGAAGGGAAGGTTCCTGTCCGCCGAGCGCGAAATAAACCTGTTTAACGAGATGATCTTTCCCACTAGGACCTGTACTTCCCGCAAATTTCGAGGGGAAGGGATCTCCAAAATAGCCTTGATCTTCTCCGGATTGGCTTCAATTCCCCTCTGACTGACCATATACCCCAGGAACTTTCCCCCTTGTACTCCAAAGGTGCATTTTGATGGGTTCAACTTCATGCCATAGTGGCGCAAGATCGAAAAGGTGCGCCTGAGATCTTCCAAGTGAGAATCCTGGCGCTCGCTTTTGACAATCATATCATCTACGTAAACCTCCATGGATCTCCCAATTTCCTCTTCAAACATTTTGTTAACGAGCCGCTGATACGTGGCTCCGGCGTTCTTCAGCCCGAAAGGCATGACTAAAAAGCAATATACTCCCAGATGGACAACGAACGAGGTTTTGGGGCGGTCTTCCGGGGCCATAAAGATCTGGTAGTACCCTTGAAATGCATCCATCATGCTCATGAGCTCGCAGCCAGCGGTCGAATCCACCAACTGATCGATCCGGGGCAGCGGATAAGGATCTTTAGGGCAAGCTTTGTTGAGATCAGTGAAATCGTTACACATACGCCACTTATTCGCGCTCTTGGGTACCAAAACGACGTTGCACAACCACTCCGGATACAGAATGGGCTCGATGTATTGGGCCTCTAAGAGCTTGTTAACTTCTTCTTCGATGGCTTTCTTTCGAAAGCCATGCACATCTCGCTTCTTCTGCTTGACGGGTTTGAATGAGGGATCCACATTGAGCCTATGGACAATGACGCTCGGGTCAATCCCTGTAAGATCAGAAGCTTTCCATGCAAATACATCCCTGTTCTCCCTTAGAAAATCAATCATCATGATCTGAGAGGGCCCTGAGAGGTTTGAACCTATCTGTGTAGTCTTATCCTTGTTTCCAGGCTCCAGTTCAATGGTAAGGAATTTCTCCGAGGGCTCAATCCTTACCTCAGGGCGAGGAAGTTCGAGCGCCCTCTTCTTTCCCGTCAAGCGGTCGCTGGATGCTGGCTCATCTTCTCTCGGCTCGTCTCCTTCTGAGGACGATCCACCAACAGTTCCTGGTGGTGCATTTTCGAGGGGATTCTCCCCGTTGTCACCCCTCTTCTTTTTGTTTTTCTTCCTATTCAATTTTGCCCTTTTACGAGCCGGGCTGTCCTCGTCTAGACTGGGGAAATCCACTGACTTCTTGGTGGAGCCGACTTGGAAAGTTTTCTCCGCTTTTGGCTTTCTGAGGGATAACATGTAACATTCCCAAGCCTCTCGTACATTGCAGAGCACCTCCCCGACGCCCTCGGAGGTAGGAAACTTAATCTTCTGGTGGTATGTGGAGATGATGGCTTTGAAATCAACGAGGGCAGGGCGCCCAATTATGATGTTATAAGGAATGTCTATCTCCACTACCGCGTACGTCACCAGGAGTGTTTTGCGTTGAGGGGCTCGGCCAAACGAAGTAGCCAGACGTATTTGCCCACGTGGGACAACTTCCGAGCCTCCAAAGCCAATGAGGGCTGTTTTGAGAGGCTCGAGCGGGAGATCAACCTTCATTTTTAAGAATGTAGAGTAAGGCAAAACATTAACGGAGCTTCCACTATCTACCAATACCCTTTTTACAACATGATTATGCACATCTAAGCTAACCACCATGGGGCAATCGGAAGTTACACCTTCCCCGTGTGGCGTTACAATGTGCCCTAAATCCCTATCATCAAAGCCTATTACATCATTTTCTCTCGTTCCTCGGGCGCTTGATCCCTGGATAGCGTAGATAGGCTTGGGCACTGCTGGGCGTTGGTTGTAACTCCGAACGTACCTCCGTCGGGAGGCGTTTGAATCTCCTCCTGATGAGCCTCCCGCAATCATATTTATAACTGCAAAGGGCTCGTTTTCTTGCATAGGGGCTTTGCCTTTATTACCTCGGCGGTCGCTGCTTTCAGGGGGTCCCCTACCCCTTGGGCTCTTTGAACGGGAAGGACTCCTCCTTCTTCTCCCAGAGCGCTCATTGCATTGCTCGTCGTAGCGCTCGAGGACTCGGACAAATTCCTTCAAGTGGCCCCCTGCGACGAGCCTTTGGATTTCGGCCTCCAACTGGCGGCACTCATCCGTGTCATGCCCTCTCTGCTTGTGGAAGGCGCAATACTTGTTTGAGCGCCTGAGTGAATCAGTTTCTCTCATTTTGATGGGCCTTTTGAAGAGCTTCTTGTCGGAGAGATTATAGACTTCAGAATTTGGCCGGGTGAGCGGAATGCGCTCGAATCTACGAGGGGGTGGTGGCGACCTTCTGCGCTCTTGCGGGCGGTCTTTCTTAACAGCCACATCCCGTCCCCGCTCGTGATGAGGTCGCTCGTTTCTGGCCGGGCTGTGATGTCGGGGACCATTCGTCCCATACATATCTTCGAGCGCGAAGAACGGCTCGGCTATTTCTCTTAGGCCCATGAGAGTCCCCGGCCTTCTCTCTACGATGGCATCAGCAAATTTTTTGCTCACATACTGCTTGTGATCCACAGCCTGGAAGAGCACTGGGATCAAGAAATCCATTGAGGGCCTTTCCACCTGCAAGATCTCCTTATTGAAACGGGCGAAGAACGAGCGCAGCGATTCGCTCTTGCCTTGCACCACGTTGTAAAGGGCTGTGGGTGCGGTGACTGGTGCCTTCAAAGAGTTGAAGTGGTTGAGGAAGGCGTCGGCCAGTTCTTCATACGAGTGGATCGAGCGCGGTGGTAGGCGCTTATACCACTCTTGAGCCATCCCTACCAAAGAAGTGACAAACACTTTCGCCCAGTAATGGCTGGAATGCTCGTAAAGGTGCATGAGATGCACAAAATGATCCAAGTGCTCTGCTGGATCGGTTGTCCCATCGTACCTGTTGATGGATGTGGGAACTTTGGCCATGCCGGCTTGGGCCATCAGAACTTCTTCGACGAGGGGTGAACCTCTCGCCAGTGGGTGATATTCGTACGTGCCGAAATTCTCCTCCGGCTCCTTGCGACGGGGGACCCTTGGTGGAGGGTCCTTGGTGCGGTTGCTCCTGGCGTCAACCCGTTCATCCCGACTAGGGGAGATCTGAGTTGAACGCCCTCGTGAGAGCTGTCCCACGATGTCCTTGAGGCCCTGCAGCTGGTCTTGCACAGCCGCGAGGACGTCAGGATTTACTCCCCCTTGCTTGTCCTTGTGGGCTCGTGAGCCCCTCCTGGAGACATGAGAGTCTCCTTCATTTTCGTTCACTCGTTCCGTGGGCTCTTTGTTCCTGCCCACGGAGGCGCGCTCGTTGCCCTCTTGCTGGGGCACTTCTCTCGCCGGTGGTGGTGGTGGTGGTGGTTGTGCCCTCAGGACAGCCTGGGCTTCCCTGAGGGGAAAGTTTTGCTGTCCGCCTAAAGGGGCCGCAACCTGAGTGGCCTGCCCAGAGGGAAAGTACATGGAATGGAACCTTTCCCATGCCCCCTGAGCCGCCTGAACCTCACATTGGGCGTATAGAGCCCTCAGTTGTTGGGTGGTCAGTGGAGGTAACTCCACTCCTTCAATCTCCCTGGGGACCACCACGGGGAGCTGGAGTTGTCCGGCATGGTATGGCTGGACCGGTGGCATCATCATCGCCGGAGTAAGGGTGTATCCTGGTGGGGGCATCATGTAGCCTTGCATTCCGAGGTTCATCTGGGGATGGACCCAGGAACTCTGTGCAAGTGGCGGTGGAACCGAGAGAGAAGCTCCTCCCGCGGCGGTGGGGACGGGCATCACCGGTGGAGCGGAGGGTGGTGCGGAAGATTCAACGTGCGGGGTCACTCCTGCGGCTGGAGGTGCTCCGCCAGCGGCAACGGAAGGTGGCGGCGCTCCACCGGTGGCGGTGGAAGGAAGAATGATATTTGCATCTGGGGAGGTGTTATCTCCCCCTCCTACTGCTCCAGATCTCGTGGCAACCATGACTGATAAAGGTAAAAAGGGTGCTTGTTTTTCAACCAACAAAAGAGAGGAAGGAGATGAAGAACTGGTTTCCCACAGACGGCGCCAAAAATGATGGGTTCTGGAATGTATGGGTCCGAATCCGATCACTTTACAATTTATATTTGTGGAGGAAACCACCGGAGCTTCGCCGGAAAAGTGAGGATGGGTTCTACCTGTTGGGACAAGCACAAAATAGGTCAGAAGGCCAAGCTGGGGGAACTGGGGGTGATACCCAGTTTGGCTCTCCGACGCTCAAGTCAGTTCAATGTATGAAGAAAAGTAAGTTTAGTCACAGTTGCAGAAGTGAAGAAAGCTTACCAAGGTAGAAGATGACCTTAGCTATTTATAGTTGAGGGTCAAGGGCCCTTTGGTAATTTGCCTCAAGTGGTCCTGGCCGAATGTTGCCCTAACACGTGGCGCTGTGAGAGGGAAACCTAGGAGGAATCTTCTGCAAAAGCGGCTAAAAGTTAGTGCTGGCAACAGTGGCAGGTGCGCGGGCATGTACGTTGTGTCAGAGAGCCATGTGGGTGGTTGGTAACGAGGGCTTGAGAGCGAGCTCGTGTCAACCTAGAGCACTGGAAGCCAGGATATCCGCTGAGGGGAACGAGGGCTTCAGTTCAGATGACGAGCCAAAGGAAAGGCCACTCTGAGGGAGTGTAACGCTCGAAGAGGGCTCCATTGGCACGTGGGCGTATCAACTGTTTAGTTGTAGGACGCTCGTGGGAGACAGCGATCGTTGGGCTTAACTCCTGAAGATGAATTTGCGCTTGTTGAGCCCAGCGCTCGTGGGCCTAGCGCTCGGGTGCTGATAAGTGCACCCTTGGGGGAGACAGATGTCATCATCTCGGTGGTGCCACGTGTCTTAATGTGGGGCGATCGTATTTTGACCCCATCAATATGATAATATTAAATAATTGGAGTTTTACTTTATATAAATCACTATTTATAAAAAAAAAAAGATAATCAATTATTTGTGAAAAAAAAAAAAGATAATTAATTGTCTTTGAAAAAAAATTTCACACACGTCTGTGACAAAAAATCTCACGTCTGTGAGATAAGCAGAGTCCTTACCTTTTATTTTAGGAAAATTCTTTTCTAACGATTCGTAAGAAATAAATTTTTATAAAGACAAATCACAATTATTAGTTAATGATTAGTTTATCTGTAATATTTGACTACGTATTCTGTTTATAATTATTTTTTTTACTTAAATTATTTATAGTTGATCCTTATTTCACAAAAATGATGTTTTTGCCACTTATTCTTTTAAAAAAAAAATTTGTTGCCCATTATAGATTAGATAAATAGTTTTAATTATTGCTAATTAGGTACAATAAAATGCAACACTAACTAGATACAATATAATGTAATACCTAAATACACAATACACAAAGAAAAAGGAATATTTTGAATAAGAGAAATAAGATATTAAATTAAAAAATATATATTATGTTTGAATATTATAAAGTGATATGTTATGGAGATTTTGATAGTTCCTATACTATTGAAACTCTTCCTCATCATGGCTGGCTAGCTAACGATCTTTCGCACTCAAATCAGTGTCTCTCCATAATAAAATAACTTAATTTCTTGAATCAAATACTATTAACTAAGATAATATGGTATAAAACTCAAGCAAAATAAAATAATCATACTCTTCTCCAAGATTAATAATGGGCTATGTGGGATAAACATATAAATTATTGACTAGATGTATACTTGAAAGAATTTCCTGAAATTCAAAGCTTGAGAGTGTTGGTCCAGTTTGCGAGCATTGTGCCTAATAAAATAAAAATTTTAATTGAATGTGGATGAATAAGATAAATATTTAAAAGATAATTGAATACGAACAAATAAGGTAGAGTAACATTAACTTTACCAAAAGAGAATAAATACTCTCACATTAGATTGAATATTTATATTCTGTTGGGTGAGAATTGTCAGTAATTTGAGATTTAGAAACACGTGGGAAGTTTAATATGTTTGAATTTTATCGTTCTTCTCCAATCACGGGATCTTGTTCCTATTTAGAGTACAATAATACACCAAATCATATTAAAGTAGCAAATAATACACCAAATCATGTTAAAGTAGTAAATATTCCCATAAGTTAACTTTAAGTAAATATTAGTTGTATATTATAAATTAAAATAATGAAAAAGAAGAAAGAGCAATAGAGCATAATAAAATATATCTGCTACCTTTGTTTTTTTTTCTTTGTCGGTCTAACGGCCTTTTGAATTGAAGGTTTAAGCCGACATTTTGTAGGGCGTCCACGTCGTTTGGATTGTATAGGATCATGTACTTTTTGTGTAGGTTGTATTGGCAACACTTGTACATTTTCAGATGTTTTTTCAAGTGTTCCACTCTCAACAATTCGGAGTGTTTTTATAGATTCATCTAAATCATGTAGTGCAATTGTGAGGTGCTCCTTCGAAACTACTCCTGCTTCTATAACTCTTATTGCTCATGTGAATAAATGATCATACCATTCTTCAGAAATGTCATAGTCCACACCAATTAGATCGGTTTCTTGGAGATATTTACGTTTGAAATCTTTTCTCGAACGTGGTAAAATATACTAAGCAGGTATCTCTTCTATGCCATTATGAGGAAGTACACTTAGGGCATGTCTACACAAATAACCTTTAAAATTAAAAAGATTACAAATACAACAGATCTCAATTTCTGTTGTATTGTACAGAACCTGATACTCCACAATCCGAATCGTACTTTGAATATTTTTCACACGCTCCTTAACATTGAAACTTAAAATTGAATCTTCTGACTTGTGTACCATTGAAGCAAGAAAACATCTCCTCTCTCTCAATTTCGAATTTTTTGAAAATATTGTCCGTGTAAATTTTGGAAAGCTGCTTTTCATATGGGCACCTTGTTTTTATTATGGGCTCAGTATGTCTTGAGTGAAAGTCTGCCTTTGCTTCCTTTTGATATTTATCCTTTAATGCTAAAGTATATTTACTAGCAAATTCACTCAAAGTTGTTCGAGAATGAACATACCCATCAAAGAAAGCATTAATACTCTCACTCCTCTGTGCGGTAGACATACATGCGCAAAAAGTATTATTGAGAAATACAGAGACCAACTTCTCCTTATCATAATACAAGGTTTGAAGTCATTCATTATCAACCAATCCATCAGCATCAATCATATTTTTCCAAGTTTCTTCAAATTGACTTGGTCTTAGAAAGTCATAAACAACTGATTCAATCCCATGTTTAATTGATTTGTACTCAATATGACCATTCAGCTTTTGTGGAACCTTTTGCATAATATGTCATAAGCAAAAACGCTGTCGGGTATTTGGAAACACTATATCAATTGAATTTTTCATAACTTTGCATTGATCAGTTATTATAGTAGGTGGTGCTATTCCTGACATACAAGTTAACCATGTTTTAAAAAACCACACAAATGATTCCGTTGTTTCATCAGCTAAAAGACCACAACTCAAAAGAACAAATTGACCATGATGGTTGCCCCTCACAAATGGTGCAAATGGCATATCGTACTTATTTGTCAAACATGTCGTATCAAATGTAATTGCATCTCCAAAAAATTCGTAAGTGGCCCTAGACCTTGCATCTGCCCAGAAAACATTTTTCAACCACACTTCATCGTCAAAATCCATCAAATAATTTTTTTTTGGGTTTTTCACCTGCATCTGTTAGGAATAGTGCCCTAGAAAGCCGATTGTATATCCACTTTGTGCTTTTCCTTATTGTAATCACAGACAATCTTTGAATGAAATAACGAATTGAGGCAACACTTCTTTATATGCTCTTGTTTGGTATACGTTTACTTTAGCTGTGCATGTATGAGAACTCCCCTAATCCTGATGACTTTAGGACTCTACCATTTAGGTGAAATGGTTCATGAAACGAGCCCTATATCACATAAGTCATGATTAGTAAAATGCTCCAAGCCGATGAGTCCTACAGACAGTGGGAGTGTCAACCTGACTCCTCTAAGGCTTGCTTGTGGAATCACGCCCTTAAGAAGGACCACCTTGTTTCATGGAGGTGCAAAGTGTATAGTTGATACGTGAATGATACATGAGGGTGCTTACTTTAATAAGTAAGTTCACTGAGGTGCCCCGTGTGAGAAGATTCCTAAATGGGAAAGGACGTTTCTATTTCAGGAAATAGAAACTTCCAAATTAGGAAATATCTCACGAGTCATTGATGTGATTAATTGATCCTTAAGACTTGAGGTTCCTTGTCACTTTATGAGTTAACTCTGTAGTCTTAGGTATAAGCTTTAAAGGGTGTCGCCTTAGACAACTGATTCAAGGCTTATGCTCGGGCTGCACAAGTGATTCATGAAAGTGAATGAGAATCAAGAAAGGACCTACACTTGCATTTGCAAGGTGATCTCTTATTGTGTAAGTCATTCATATGTCATATGGAGTCCTTGGCCAAGGCAGTAGATCAAGACATCAAGAAAAGGGTTTCTTGGATTGAGATCAAATGGATATGAAATGCACTTATCTTTAAGACCGGATTATTAGGCTTCTGATTATTCCCTTGCCCTAGATCTTGGTTGAGAGATAGTAAGTAGGAGGATTGTATCTCACATGAATCAATGACTTAAAGGTTCTGTCGAATCCAAACATTCCAATTCAGCTAGGGGTTAAACACCTGTTGCTAGACTATGGTCGTTTAATCTGTGGACTGATTAATTAATTAGTGAATTAATTAACTGGGGGTCACTGCTAATTGAATTGAGAACCTAGAGGGTCACACACAACAACTTGGTTACATGAGTTGAGGCTTTAAAATGATTAAACGAGTTAATCGGGCCAAAGGGTTCTACACGTGTGAAATCACATGTGTGGGTCACGTACGTGACACGTGTCCTTCATGGACACGTGCATGTGCGTGAATAATTATTTTGGTGATTAAATAATTAATTTGTTAATTATTTAATAGACTTTGGTTTAATTTTGAATTAAAAAGAAAGTCTTATTTTGGAGAAGAATAATCTAGTTAATTAATTATGAATTAATTAATTAGATAAAATAAGTTATTTATTTTAAATAAATAAAGTATAAAATTATCCAAAAATAGTTTGGATATTTTTAGCTCTCTTGAAAGTTGATTTGAATTAGAATTCAAAGTCAAAGTCAAAATTTCTTGATGATCAAGTAATAGGAGAGAGAGAGACCAAAACCCTAGCCCATTAAGGACTAGGAATTTCGGCACTCCCCTCTTTATAAATAGGAGAGCTTGAGCTCCTTATGGAGCTAATTGGCAATTCTTTTGGTTCATGTGTTGAACACCTTCCTTTCTCCAAGATCAAATAAACCCTAGGTTAAGCCTAAACACTAACTAGAGAACTAGCATCCTTACTAGTTAGATTTTGATCAAGTTGGTGGACTATCTCTAGAGAGCTTCAAGTTAGAAGTTTGAAGATTCGAGCTTTACCAAGGAAAGGGGATCAAGCCGCGAGAAGAGCGTTCTTGGGTGGCTTGAAACGCTTCAAGAAAGAACAAAAGAAAAGTAAGTTTCTTAACTCTACGAATTTGGATACACGATTGCGAGTCCAAGATCCTTTTGTTGGGAAAATTTTTAAATTCTGCTGCTTTCTGATTCGTATTTTCCAACAAGTGGTATCAAAGCCACCTCGTTAATCGTGTTTCTGATTCGTCTCAATTATTCTGAATTTGGTAGAAATTCTTAGGCTTAGATGCGAATTAGGTATTCATGAGTTCTTTTAGAAAGCCTGAAATATGAAACTGTAATTTTCCCTGAATTTCTAAAACTGTTTTTTCAAATCGTGTTTTTGAAAATTGTTTTAGTTGAAATTTATCTAAATCGAATTTTTTAATTTTGGATTGAATTGGTTTTGAGAAACCTAGACACGAAACGAGACGTGAAACAGACGCGCGGGATTGGGACGTGCCAATGTGTAACACGCCCCAGGCCTGCGCGCGCACATCGCCCAGCCCCTCCCGCAACCGCGCGGGACGCCTGCACAACCCGCTTAGTCGTTGCGGGCGCTGCTGAGTGCAGCGCGCGCATGATGCACGCCCAGCGTGCGCACACGAGCGACAATTGCCGCGCGCTGCTGCGCGGCGGTGCCTCGCGCGGCTGGGCCCTTTTCGGGCTCATTTTCGTGTTTCGTGTTTTTTGTGTTTTCGGTCCTTAAAATCCCAATTTAATTTTATTTTAATTTTATCTTTTAAAATCAGTTTTGCCAAAATAAAATTATTTTAAAATTTTTGATTAAATTGGGATTTTTGAGAAATTAAAGCGATTTGGATTTTGGGAAAATTATGAACTTTATTTTCTGAAAATAATGAAAGAATAAAATTATTAATTTTGGAAATTAATTGGAATTTTATTGGTTTATTGTTTTTCGGGTTTTATTGAAAAAGGGTCTTGAACAAAAATTGCATCTAAGTCGTGTTTTAAGTCATTAGGACTTGAAACGGGAATTTTAATTTATTGGTTAAATTTAAATTCTCGCAAAAGCATGTTAGGTGATCATGGGTTTAGACTTATGTATGGTTTTAATTTATGCACATGGATGGTTTAAATTGGGGTTGGAGCCCTATAGTTGCGTTTTTCAATTGAGGTTGGAGCCTCACTTATGTGCGTACTGTTATGTGATTTATTATGTGGCTTTCCATATTACTGTTTTTTAGGCCGGGGTATGCCCCGTGTAATTGTCTAAGGCCAATATAAAGATTGAGCCTTATTACTTTATGTCTTTTTCTTTTTATTGTAATTTGAGAGTAGAGATAGGTGGTGAGGTTTTATTTTCATTTTGGAGACAATGGACCCATGGAGTAAGATGGACCACATTCAAGTAACAAGGAGGCCATAAGTGAAGTCCCCTCAAAATGTTAGGGAGGGGAATCTCAATTGTAAAAATGTAATAGAGATAGGGCTCGTATTTTGTTACCGCTTTCCCTTATGTGATTTAAACTGTTTAGGTGGCATGTATGTTAGAACTTGTGATTGTGGAGTGGCTCCCACATATCACGCATAAGATAGGTAGAACCCATGATCATTACATGTTAGTATCATGCTAGGACATGTTATCTGTTTATGTGCTTGTTTGAAATGCATTTAAGTGTACTTGCTTTAATCAAGACTAATAAAATTGGATAACATATATGTTGGTGAGGTCGAACCGGACAACTCTCCGGTTGATTCGAAAATTCCCATTAAATATTAAGCTAATTTCGAACAAATAGGTATTTAATTCGAGATACAAATTTTGAATTAAATTCCTAGCATTCCATCAATAGGTTTTAAGTTTAGTAAGTGAAACTAGTTATTGTCCGCGAGTCGTGCTAGTGGAGCTTATTAGTTCTTATTTACCTAATTGATCATTTTAAATGATCAATATTTCATGGTCAATTTAAGCAAGGGCGATGTCCGCGAGTCGTGGGTCGTTCGAACTAAGTTTTGATCATGATCTGATGATTGATGGGTCTAGCTTAACGCCTAAGTAAATGTGGATGTCGCACGAGTCGTGGGTCCATATTGAAAGATAGGTGATGCAAAAATAATTACTAAGAGTTCTAAAGGTGTTAGAATTGGCAAGTTGTACCTACCTAGGGTTCTTACTTAGAATGTCCGCAAGTCGTGGGTTCGAGGTAAAATGCCTAGGATCTTAGTACCCATTGGGAAACGTGTTCCTCTTAGATTTTTGGGAATTATAGATCTTTGAAAAAATAGTGGGAGCTATATTAGATTAAAGACCTTATCTTTTGTATATCGTTATAATTCAGCATGCTCATATAGTTCTCTGTTTTACCATTTTGGTCGTAGATTCTGTGATTCTCTACGTGTTTTGAAATGGTAACCAAAAACCCTCTTGTATCGATCCTCGAGTCAAACAAGTTGACTGGTCCCAACTATTCTGATTGGCTGAGGAATCTAAAAATCGTTTTAGATTCTGAGAAGAGAACTTATGTTCTCTTCGAAGGGGAGCCTAGTCCCAAAGGGGAGGCTCCCACTCGGGCCGAGCGGGACGCGATTCAGAAGTGGAAGGATGATAATCTCCAAGCTCATTGCCTTATGTTGGCTAACATGTCTCCGGACTTGCAAAGGCAACATGAGGCCATGGAATTCGCTTGGGAGATTTACGACCACTTAGAGCAACTTTACCGCCCTCATGAACGTGTTACAAGGTATAACACTTCAAAGGAATTGTTCCACTTGAGAATGAGGGAAGGTTCAAGTGTCCATGAATATGGACTCAAGTTTCTTGCCCTTACTGAGAAACTTGCCTCCATGGACATACCATTGAAAGATGAGATTTCAGTGGATTTGTTGCTAGCTTCGCTCCCACCATCATTCAACCCATTTGTCCTTAACTTCAATATGAATCATGTTGGTGCTACTGTAGCTGAGCTGATTAGTCAGCTTGTGACTACTGAAAGCACGATCAAGAAGGACAATAAGGTTTTGATGGTGAATACTCCATCTTCCTCTTCTGGGCCTTCTAAAGGTAAGGGCAAGAAAGCCCAAAAGAAGAAGAAGAAACCCCTTAGGCCCACTGGTGGCTTTTCGAAGGGGAAGGCCCAAAAGAAGAAGCGTGATCAGAAAGAGGATGTTTGCTTCCATTGTGGCAAAGCGGGACATTGGAGGAGAAACTGCCCAGAGTACAAGGCTACTCTAAAGAAAGGTATGTTTCTCGTTGAAATAAATCTTTCTATTAATTCTAGTTCTTGGGTACTTGATACCGGTTGTGGAACTCATATCTGTAATGATGTACAGATGCTAAGTGAAGTCCAACAACTCAAAGAAGGAGAATGTGTCATGAAGATCGGCGATGGGTCAAACATTGAAGCTCGAGCTTTAGGCACAATTAGATTAGATTTAGGTAGTTTTGAGTTAGTCTTAAATAAAGTCCTTTATGTACCGAGCATTATTCGTAATATAATTTCAGTTCCAATATTAGATTATGAAGGTTATGAAACTTATATTAAGAATGGTAAATACTTTATCAAACGGAACAACTCTTCCGTTCACATCGGTACTCTAAGTAATGGACTTTATCTAACTCAGAATATCAATATTATGAATATACAACAAGAAACGAAGCGTAAGAGAGATGACAAAGTTTCAGCTCCCTTATGGCACGCTAGATTAGGACACATTTCCAAGAACAGAATTAGCAAGATAAACACTTTAGGATCATTCTCTGAAAATGATCTTAAGGAGTTAACTTCTTGCGAATCCTGTCTCAAAGGAAAAATGTCCAAAGTTCCTTTTAAAGGAACTATGGAACGTGCCACTAAGGTTTTGGATTTGATCCATACTGATGTTTGTGGACCGCTTAGTGTAAGCACTAGAAACAATCATCAGTATTTCATAACCTTTACTGATGACTTTAGTCGATATGGTTATGTATACTTAATGAAGTATAAATCTGAAGCTTTTGAGAAATTCTTAGAATTTCAAAATGAGGTTGAGAACCAAACTGGTCATAAGATCAAAGCACTTCCATCTGATCGAGGAGGCGAGTATCTTAGTGAAGAATTCCTTAATCATCTCAAAGATAATGGGATTATCTCTCATTGGACTCCTCCGGGAACTCCTCAGCTTAATGGAGTTTCTGAGATAAGGAATCGAACCTTACTTGATATGGTTCGTTCCATGATGAGTTTCACTGACTTACCACCTTCTTTCTGGGGTTATGCCCTAGAAAGTGTAGCAAAGATTTTGAATCTAGTTCCCTCTAAGTCAGTCCCTAAAACGCCCTATGAAATGTGGCATGGTAAAATCCCTAGCTATTCTTACTTAAGAATTTGGGGTTGTCCTGCTTACGTGAAGAGGACAGTGGGAGATAAGTTAGAATCTCATTCTAACTTATGCTAATTTGTAGGTTATCCTAAGGAATCCATAGGATACTACTTCTATGATCAATCTGAGCAAAAGGTGTTTGTTTCCAGAAATGCCACTTTTCTTGAGGAACCGTTCCTTAAAGGAAAAAAAGGCAAGATCATAGAATTAGAAGAAGTACAAAGTGATCCCACACCACCCACTGAAGAAACGTACCCTTCTGATCAACCACAACCAATCACGAATTTCGATACACATGAAAATCCTCCTCTAAGGCTTTCTGAACGCACTCCTAGACAGCCGGAGAGATGGTATGGATTCTTCCATGAAATCTCTCCAAAAGGATAATGATCCTTTAACATATGAGGAGGCACTTTCAGATTCTGACTCTGAACAGTGGATAGAAGCCATGAAATCCGAAATGGATTCCATGAACTCCAACCAAGTATGGACCTTGGTAGATTTGCCTGATGGGGTCAAACCCATAGGTTGCAAATGGATCTTTAAGAGAAAGCTTGGAGTTGATGGAACCATTGCAGCCTACAAAGCAAGACTGGTTGCAAAAGGATTCACACAAAGACCCGGCGTGGACTTTGATGAAACTTTTTCGCCAGTTGCAATGCAAAAGTCTATTCGGATCATGCTTGCCATTGCTGCATATTATGACTATGAGATATGACAAATGGATGTGAAAACTGCCTTTCTCAATGGTGACATTGACAAAAACAGTTATATGGAGCAACCCATAGGTTTCACATTCAGTGGGAGTGAGTAAAAGGTTTGCAAACTCCAAAGATCAATCTATGGATTGAAACAGGCTTCTAGGAATTGGAACATTCGATTTGATGAATCAGTCAAAGCGTTTGGCTTCATTCAAATTTCGAATGAGTCCTGTGTGTATAGAAAGGAATTGGAGACCTCAGTGCAATTCTTAGTACTTTATGTTGATGACATCCTTCTTATTGGGAATTCGAAGGATGACATGAAAGTAACTAAGTTATGGTTATCGAACCAATTCGAGAAGAAAGATCTTGGTGATGCGTCCTATATCATTGGAATTAAAATCTATAGAGATAGATCTAGAAGGTTAATAGGACTATCATAGTCGATGTACATTGACAAAATATTGAAGAGATTCAATATGGAGTCAGCAAAGGTTAAGAACCTTCCTATGAGTGTAGGAACATGTCTTTCAAAGAAGATGTGTCCTAAGACTAACCATGAGAAGGAAAGAATGACTCATACACCTTATGCATCAGCAATAGGTAGCATAATGTATGCAATGTTATGTACTCGACCGGATGTGGCTTATGCACTTAGTGTAACAAGTCGTTTCCAATCTGACCCTGGAGATGGTCACTGGGCTGCCGTGAAGAATATTCTTAAGTACTTGAAAAGTACTAAAGATTTATTCTTAGTTTACGGAGGTCAGAAAGATCTTACTGTCGAAGGATACTGCGATGCAAGCTTTGCATCTGACTTAGATGATTTTAAGTCAATGTCAGGATACATTTTCTGCCTAAACGGCGGAGCAGTGAGTTGGAAGAGTTCCAAGCAAACTACCACTGCAGATTCGACCACTGAGGCCGAATACTTAGCTGCAAATGATGCAGCTAAGGAAGGTGTTTGGATTAGAAACTTCATTCAAGAATTGAATGTTGTTCCTAGCATGAAAGACCCCATTTCTGTGTTCTGTGACAACACTGGGGCGGTTGCTCAAGCAAGAGAACCAAGATCTCACCAACGGACCAAACACATTATGAGGAAGTATCACCTAATCCGTGATATTATCAAAAGAGGAGATGTGCAAATTGAGAGGGTCACATCAGCAGAGAACGTGGCAGATCCACTTACAAAACCCCTTAGTCGAGAAGCTTTCCAAGGTCATCTTCAGAAGATGGGACTTAGAGTAGCTTTAGAATGGCTTTGACGGGCAAGTGGGAGATTGTTAGGAATAGTGCCCTAGAAAGCCGATTGTATATCCGCTTTGTGCTTTTCCTTATTGTAATCACAGACAATCTTTGAATGAAATAACGAATTGAGGCAACACTTTTATATATGCTCTTGTTTGGTATGTGTTTACTTTAGCTGTGCATGTATGAGAATTCCCCTAATCCTGATGACTTTAGGACTCTACCATTTAGGTGAAATGATTCATGAAACGAGCCCTATATCACATAAGTCATGATTAGTAAAATACTCCAAGCCGATGAGTCCTACAGACAGTGGGAGTGTCAACCTGACTCCTCTAAGGCTTGCTTGTGGGATCACGCCCTTAAGAAGAACCACCTTCTTTCATGGAGGTGCAAAGTGTATAGTTGATACGTGAATGATACATGAGGGTGCTTACTTTAATAAGTAAGTTCACTGAGGTGCCCCGTGTGAGAAGATTCCTAAATGGGAAATGAAGTTTCTATTTCAGGAAATGGAAACTTCCAGATTAGGAAATATCTCACGAGTCATTGATGTGATTAATTGATCCTTAAGACTTGAGGTTCCTTGTCACTTTATGAGTTAACTCTGTAGTCTTAGGTATAAGCTTTAAAGGGTGTCACCTTAGACAACTGATTCAAGGCTTATGCTGGGGTTGCACAAGTGATTCATGAAAGTGAATGAGAATCAAGAAAGGACCTACACTTGCATTTGCAAGGTGATCTCTTATTGTGTAAGTCATTCATTTGCCATATGGAGTCCTTGGCCAAGGCAGTAGATCAAGACATCAAGAAAAGGGTTTCTTGGATTGAGATCAAATGGATATGAAATGCACTTAGCTTTAAGACCAGATTATTAGGGTTCTGATTATTCCCTTGCCCTAGATCTTGGTTGAGAGATAGTAAGTAGGAGGATTGTATCTCACATGAATCAATGACTTAAAGGTTCGAATCCGAACATTCCAATTCAGCTAGGGGTTAAACACCTGTTGCTAGACTATGGTCGTTTAATCTGTGGATTGATTAATTAATTAGTGAATTAATTAATTGGGGTCACTGCTAATTGAATTGAGAACCTAGAGGGTCACACACAACAACTTGGTTACATGAGTTGAGGTTTTAAAATGATTAAACGAGTTAATCGGGCCAAAGGGTTCCACAGGTGTGAAATCACACGTGTGGGTCACGTGCGTGACACGTGTCCTTCATGGACTCGTGTGCATGTGCGTGAATAATTATTTTGGTGATTAAATAATTAATTTGTTAATTATTTAATAGACTTTGGTTTAATTTTGAATTAAAAAGAAAGTCTTATTTTGGAGAAGAATAATCTAGTTAATTAATTATGAATTAATTAATTAGATAAATTAAGTTATTTATTTTAAATAAATAAAGTATAAAATTATCCAAAAATAGTTTGGATATTTTTAGCTCTCTTGAAAGTTGATTTGAATTAGAATTCAAAGTCAAAGTCAAAATTACTTGATGATCAAGTAATAGGAGAGAGAGAGAGAGACCAAAACCCTAGCCCATTAAGGACTAGGAATTTCGGCACTCCCCTCTTTATAAATAGGAGAGCTTGAGCTCCTTATGGAGCTAATTGGCAATTCTTTTGGTTCATGTGTTGAACACCTTCCTTTCTCCAAGATCAAATAAACCCTAGGTTAAGCCTAAACACTAACTAGAGAACTAGCATCCTTACTAGTTAGATTTTGATCAAGTTGGTGGACTATCTCTAGAGAGCTTCAAGTTAGAAGTTTGAAGATTCGAGCTTTACCAAGGAAAGGGGATCAAGCCGCGAGAAGAGCGTTCTTGGGTGGCTTGAAACGCTTCAAGAAAGAACAAAAGAAAAGTAAGTTTCTTAACTCTACGAATTTGGATACACGATTGCGAGTCCTAGATCCTTTTGTTGGAAAAGTTTTTAAATTCCGCTGCTTTCTGATTCGTGTTTTCCAACATCTCTCTTGTTGCTGCTCGTGGGGTAGTACGGTACGCCCAGAGGGCTCCTTGAAGTTCTTTCGCCCATTTCCCCTTCTTACTTTCAAGCATTGTTTTCAGATGCTGAAGTATGGTTCGTTTCGTCACCTCAGCTTGACCGTTGGCTTGAGGGTGGCCCACGGAAGTGAAACGCTGCTCAATCCCAAGTTCGTAGCACCAATCTCGCGTGTCAGCGGTGATGAATTGGGAACCGTTATCTGAAACGAGCACCCTCGGGATGCCATATCTGCAGATAATGTTCTTCCAAATGAAATCCCTCACGACTTTGAATGTTATCTTGGCGACCGCCTCAGCCTCGGCCCATTTGGTGAAATAGTCCACAGCGAGGATTACAAATTTCTTTTGTCCGACCGCCATTGGATGGGGTCCCAATATATCGATACCCCACTGGTCGAAGGGCCATGAAACGTCAATAGGGATCATTTGGGCTGCTAGCAGTTGAGGGGTGTTGGAATGAAACTGGCACTTAGGACATTTCTTGGAGTAGCTGATGGCATCATGCAGTAGCGAGGGCCAGTAGAACCCACTCCTCAATACTTTCTTAGCCAGAATTCGACCTCCGGAGTGATTCCCATAACTTCCATTGTGCACATGCTCTAACACTACCTTGGCTTGCGAGGGTCTCAGGCACCTCAACGGTGGACCCTGGAAAGACCGCTTGAATAATCAACCGTCGCTGTCAAGAGAGAAGCGAGGGGCCTTACTCCTAACCTTCCGCGCTTCCACTTTATCGCTCGGGCAAGTTCCATCCCTCAGAAATCTAATGATGTCATCGAGCCAACAAGGTTCGGAGGGATCGATCATGCTCACCTCACCCGAGGGTCCTGTCTCGCGAATCAGTGGCTTCTCAATTCTAAGGAATGTGACTGAACGCTCGCAGGAATCTTCCAGAGCGGATACGAACTTGGAAAGAGCATTTGCACGCTCGTTTTCCGCTCTTGGGTTCTGCAACAGATGGAACTCTTTGAATTTTGAGATCACCTCCTTAGCACTCGCTAGGTACTGCACCATAGTGGCTTCTCGAGCCTCATAAGTGCCATCAATTTGACTTGCAATCAACTGGGAGTCAACATATGCAGTGACCCGAGCGGTGCCATTCTGAAAGGCTATCCTGAGCCCTTGTATTAGAGCCTCATATTCAGCCTCATTGTTGGTGACCTGGAATGCCAGTTTGATAGCGTGGACTACTTCAGTTCCATGAGGATCTTTGAGGGTCACCCCGGCTCCCCCCCCTGTGAGGTCAAAGAGGCATCTGTGTGCAGAAGCCATAGCCCCTCTTCCACCGAGGGCACAATATCTAGGTTGAAGCGCTCCACTAATAGGTCTGCTACTGCCTGAGCTTGTATCGCTGTGCGAGGCTCGAAAGAGATGTCGAATTGGCTGAGTTCAATTGACCATTTAATTAGCCTCCCTGAGACGTCCGGTTTTGCAAGCACCTGTTTGAGGGGTTGGTCTGTGAGCACTGTGATGGAGTGAGCTTGGAAATACGGTCTTAACCTTCGGGAGGCATTAACGAGGGCAAAGGCAAATTTGTCTATCTCCATATATCTTTTCTCCGTCCCCTGCAAGGTCTTGCTTAAATAATACACCGACAGATGCTTTCGCTCGCGTACAGCTACGAGGACGGCGCTCGTGGCTTCTGAGGAGACGGAAAGGTAAATGAACAAGTTTTCCCCTGGGTTGGGCTTGGCTAGTAGTGGGGCGCTCGAGAGATAAGCCTTCATGTCATGCAAGGCTTTCTCACATTCTTCGCTCCAAGTGAAGTTACGAGCGTTGCACAAGATTTTGAAGAAAGGCAAGTTTCTGTCCGCCGAGCGGGAAATGAACCTGTTTAATGAAGTGATCTTTCCCACTAGCACCTAGACCTCTCTCACATTTCGTGGGGAGGGAATATCTAGGATCGTTTTAATCTTCTCCGGATTGGCCTCTATGCCTCGCTGGCTGACATACCCCAAGAACTTGCGCCCCCGAATGCCAAATGTGCACTTGGAAGGGTTTAATTTCATACCATAATGACGCAAGACGTTGAATGCTCGCTTGAGGTCCTCCAGATGGGAATGCTGACGCTCTCTCTTGATAATTATGTCATCTACATATACTTCCATGGACTTTTCGATTTTCCGCTCGAACATCTTGTTGACGAGGTGCTGATAAGTGGCCCCTGCATTTTTAAGTCCAACAACATGACCAGAAAGCAATAAACTCCCACGTGGAATACAAAGGAGGTTTTGGGGCGATCCTCGGGCGCCATAAAAATCTGGTAATAACCCTGAAAGGCATCCATCATACTCATAAGTTCGCAACCGGCGGTTGAATCTACCAGTTGGTTAATCCTTGGTAGAGGTTACGGATCTTTACGGCACGCTTTGTTGAGATCTATGAAATCGTTGCACATGCGCCACTTGTTGGTGCTCCTAGGAACGAGCACCACGTTGCAGAGCCATTCGAGATATAAGATTTCCTCTATGTATTGAGCTTCGAGAATTTTGCTGACCTCCTCTTCGATGACCTACCTCCTGAATCCATGAACGTCCCTTTTCTTTTGCTTGATAGGTTTGAAGGCCGGGTCCACATTGAGCCTATGGACAATGACGCTCGGATCTATTCCAGTGAGGTCAGAAACCTTCCATGCAAACACATCAATGTTCTCTTGAAGAAAGTCAATCATCATGATCTGTGAGGGACCGTCGAGATTGGAGCCTATTTGGGTGGTCTTATCGGGGTTTCCTGGCTCCAATTCGATGGTCAAGAATTTCTCAGTAGGTTCCATGTGAATTTTCGGCCGAGGGGCTTCGAGCGCCCGCTTACATTACCATCCGCTTCAACCAAGGGGTCATGGCCCTCACTTTCTGAAGAGGAGCCCTCGACAGCGCCGGGAGGGCCGTCCTCTGTGCCTTTGCCCTCGCACGTAGCTTTTTTCTTGTTCTTCTTCTTATTCAGTTTGGCCCTTTTGCGCTCGGGGCCATCCTCATCTAACTTGGGGAAATCCACTGACTTCTTGGTGGAACCTGCTTGGATGGTTTGTTTAGGCTTGTGGCATCGAAGGGAAAGGATGTAACATTCCCAAGCTTCTTTAACGTTGCAGAGCACTTCGCCTGTACCCGCGGGGGTGGGGAATTTAACTTTTTGATGATATGTTGAAATTAATGCTTTGAAGTCAACGAGCGCTGGACGTCCAATGATGATGTTGTAGGGGAGGTCCACTTCAACCACCACATACAGGACGCTCAAAGTCTTCCATTGGGGGGCGCGACCAAAAGAGGTGGCCAAACGAATTTATCTGCGAGGGACGATCTCGGAACCCCCAAAGCCAACGAGGGCTGTTCTGAGGGGTTCGAGAGGAGTGTTTGTTATATTCATCTTTTGAAACGTTGAATACGGGAAAACATTCACAGAGCTTCCACTATCAATTAAGACCCTCTTTACAACATGGTTATAAACGTCTAGGCTAACCACCATAGGGCAGTCAGAGGTTTCACCGACCCCATGGGGTGTTACAATGTGTTCTAGGTCTTTCTCTGTGAACCCTACAACGTCGTTCTCCTTCGAGCGTGAAGTGTTGTTGATAGAAAGCACAGGCTTTGGCTGGGAAGGTCTCTGATCATAGTTTCGGATATGGCGGCGCTAGGATACATTGGAATCTCCCCCCAAGGGTCCTCCAGCAATCATGTGAATAACCGCAAAGGGTTGGTTTTCCATATCGGTGACCTTTTGCTTGTTGCGCTCGCTGGTCTCTGGATGGTGATGGTGTGGGCTTCTTGAGCACGAGCGGCTCCTTTCTCTGGCTCTCGCGTGCTCGGAGCAATGTTCGTCATACCTCTCCAGCACCTTCACAAATTCTTTGAGATGCCCCCTGGCGATGAGCCTCTGAATCTCACTTTCCAGTTGGCTACACTCATTTGTGTCGTGCCCCTTCTGCTTGTGGAAGGCACAGTACTTTCCTGAGCGCTTCTATGCCTCGGTTTCTCTCATCTTTGAAGGCCTCTTAAACAACTTCTTATCTGCCATGGAGTAGACTTCTGCGATGGGCCTGTTGAGAGGGATACGCTCGAATCTTCGAGGGGGTGGAGAGTTTTTCCAAGCGGTGACTGGACTGCGGCGACGACTCTTTTGGGCCTCTTTGTCCGGCTGGCTTTTATCAGTGCGAGGGGCGCTGGCAAGCTTCTGGGCCCTCGCGATGCACATATTCTCGAGGGTGAAGTAGGAGTCCGCGATGTCCCTCAATTTTGTAAGGGAACGGGGTTTCTTCTTGGCCACCTCCTCAGCGAATTCCTCGCTCACATAGTTCTTTGTATTGATGGCTCCAAACAGAATGTGACTCACGAAGTCCATCGAGGGTCTCTCCACCAATAAGACCTCCTTGTTGAACCTGCCCATGATGGACCTAAGAGTCTCATTCGGCCCTTGCACGAGGCTGTAAAGAGCCGTGACGGCCGGAGCTGGTGCCTTCAAAGAGTTGAAGTGGCTCAAGAAGGCATCGGTCAAATCATTGTATCCTCGAATTGAGCGAGGAGGAAGCTTCTTGTACCATTCCGGAGCCATTCCCACGAGGGAGGTGACAAATACCTTCGCCCGGTAATGACTGGGGTGCTCATACAGGTGCATCAGGTGCACGAAATGATCCAGATGCTCGGCCGGATCAATTGTTCCATCATACCGGTTGACGGACGTGGGGATTTTGCCCTTCCCCGTACGTGTCATTAGGACCTCATCGATGAGGGGGGAGGCGCCCGTCAATAGCCTCTAGTTCCTGCCCTCATGGCCGTGCTCTTCATAATCCTCCTCTCTCCAGTGGCGGGAAATCTGGCTGCGTGGGTTGCGAGCGTCTCTGGCCCTGGACCTCTCGTCCCCGACATGGGGGGGGGGGGGGCTTGAGACCGTGCTCGAGAGAGCTGCTCCACCAGATTCTGGAGTCCATTCAATTGGTCCTGCACAGCAGCGAGATGATGGTCATCGCCGTCCCGACGGCCCGTCCTTCTGGTGGCCCTCGACTGGACCTCCTCATTTTCAGCCCTCTCATCTTGAGGGATTCTCTCCTTTTCTGCGGACGGTTGCACTTGCTGGGCCCTCAGTGGGGCCTCATTCTCCTGAGCTGGCGGCGGTGGAGGCGGCTGGGCCCTCAGCACGTTTTGGGCAGCATTCAGCGGATGAATCTGGAGCCCCCCATTGGGGGAGCCATCTGTGCTCCTACGCTCGTGGGGAAGTAGGTAGTATGGAAGTGTTTCCAGGCGTTCTGAGCAGCCTGTACCTCGCATTGAGCGTAGAGCGCCTGAAGTTGCTGTTGGGTCATTTGAGGCATTTCCACTTCTTGGATTTCAGCAGGAATGGAAACCAGAAGCTGTAGAGAGCCCACTTGGTACGGTTGAATCATGGGCACCATGCTGGGCATCATCCCAGGCTGCATGTAACCATACCCCGGCGGTGGCATAGCCATGGGATAGACAGCGGGATTGGCAGCAGTGGCGGTGGGGAGGAGCGTTGCTGGTAGAAGAACGGAACTAGTCCCTCCATCAGCATTTCCTCCGGCGGGGAGAGTTCCAGCGGCAGTTTCTTTGTCTCCCACCCCACTCCCAGCGACTGGTGGGATTGTACCCCCTGAGTTGTCCAAAATCCCAGATCTGGTAGCTGTCACCATGATGGGAGCTACTGGTGTTACTGTTCACTAGCTCAAAGAGGAAGAATCTGGAAAAGATAAAGATGCAGATGATGGTTTCCCACAGATGGCGCAAAAAATGATGGTGCAGAAACTTAGAGGGTTGTTTTAACACCAAACACTTTAAGATTTATTTAGGAAAGGGAAGACCATTACAAGCGTTTGAGCCTCAGGAACTGGGTTTCCTTTTGAGCGTGTGTTCTTCCAGCTAGGATAACACCAAGAATGCAAGTGCCATGAGAATGAAGTTGAGATGAGTGTAACGCAGAGCTTAGGAAGAAGAAAATGGAGAAAAATGTGCCCATTTTTTGAGTGCAGTGTGTTGTGAGGAAGATGACTTGGGGAAAAAAGCATGGGCTTATCCCTATTTATATGTTAGGGGTGAGGGTGTTTTGGGTAATGTGACCAAGTGGTCCCAAACCTGTGTTTCCCTAACACGTGGTGTCCTGTGACGGCATGTGTAACGCCCCGATTTTTATTAAATACTTACTTATGTTTATTATAATTTTATAAATTATATTTTATAATACTTTCCTAAAATTGTATGAATTTATATAAAACTGAGGATTTCTTTCATGAGTCGAAAATATTCATTTCGTAAAATATTCACCGAGTATGATTTAATTACGAATTGTCCCTATTTGATTTTCTTCCTAACCTTTAGGGACCAAATTGCATAACATTTTCAAGGACCTAATTGACCATATTTCAAAACCCTATACTCAATTGCATAACTTGACTTTTTGGAAGGTTAATTAGCAAAATTGGACATTTCACACATTTCAAAAAGGGATGATACGTTATATGCATCTCCAAGCTTCTCTTGCTCTCATTTTTGATGAAAAATATCCCAACCACATTTGCTTCTTGATCTCGGTTTATACAAGGAAGAGAAGGGAAGAGATTTTCATACTTTTCATCAAGATTTTCCAAGAAATATTCCAAGAATTGGGAGTTGATCATCATCTTGATCCATTTTCTTCACCCTTTCATTTCAAGGTTGGCTTTGCATGAATTCATGGTTCTTGATTATATTTGATTGAGCTAGGGTTAGAGAATTATATGCTAGATGAATTAATTGGAATTGGAAGCATGATTATGTGATCATAGCATGAATTATGACATGATTTCCTCATGAATTCTTGGATATTTGAGCTTGGATGATCAATATGATCATAAACATGAAACCTTGGATTCTTGATGATTTGTTATAGTTTAAGTATTTAAGTGTTATATCATTTCCTTCTGAGTATATATGCATTATATTTCCATAAATTAATAGCTTTGTTGATCAAAAATGGAATTTTGGTGGCTTTGTTGTTCCTTCCCGAGAGCCTCCCCTGTTTTTGCTCTGTTTCTGTAAGTTGCAGAAACTGGGAACGACCGTTCCCAGCCTCAAGGCTTTGTGGGAACGGGCGTTCCCACCTTTTCAAATAAAATAGGCGGCCGAGCTTGGGAACGGCCGTTCCCATTTTGGCTAGCATGCCGGAAGGGCCGTTCCCAGCTTCAGCGTGTTTTTAAATGGGAAAACGTTGGTGCGCTTTTGGGAGGAACGGGAACGACCGTTCCCATTTACCAAGGGAAGCCGAAACGGCCGTTCCCACCTCGCTGACAGAACAAAACTTTCTGCACAAAATTACATTTTTAACCCCTCGATCCAACGGCTTCTTTGACCCCGAATTGCTATTATATGATCCAATATGTATTGAAACAAGATGTTATCATGCCACATTGCAATTTTCTTATCATCTCGTTACATTTTCGCCGTTCGTCATATTTAGGCCATTTAAAGTCATGTCTCACACGTATAAGTCCATTTACACAGATCGGTTTCCCCGTGAGGAGGAGCAGGGCCGTAGGCCGTGACCTACTTGCATTGTATCAGTAAAGGTGAGGTTTAATTGTTAATTACAAGAAACTCGTACAATCTCGCATGAAACTCAGGTCAAGTGGTATACCTTGTTACAAATCATGTACCATGTTACCGTGATTGAATCATGATCATGTTACCGTGTTATCGTGAATGGTGAAGGCTCGCAACCTTCCCGTTAATGGAGTGATGTAGTTCATGGAGTGATGTAGTTATTGGAGTGATGGAGTTATTGGGGTGATGGAGTTATTGGAGTGATGGAGTTGTTGGAGTGACGGGGGTTCGTGATACTGACTCGGGTGTCGTATACTTGAATTGCATGCTTACATATTGGATTATAAATTGTTGATATTGATAGTTATAACTTGCAGGTTATTGCTCTAATGTAATTAAGCCTCACTCAATCTTTTGTAGACTGACGCCCCACCTTTCAGGTTGTTGCGGTCGTGTGCTAGGCGGGAGTCAGAGTCGTGTCGAGTCACCCAGCGGAGTCTAGCACTTTATGCATTCCATGATGTCGACATTTACATTTCCAGAGACAGTACATTATGTTCGTGGTTAACAGTTAGAAACTTTTGCATGTAAACTATGGGAGATGATAATGTATTAATACCTAGATCTTTTGAATAATTGTTATATGACGAACGAATAGTATTAAGTTTCCGTTCTATTTTCTGTTGAATGCATAAGTTAATCCCGCCTAGCTAGTCATGTAGTGCATTGTCACCCGTTCGCTATAGGTTGGTTCATGTACGGATCGCCCATTTCGTATGTGGATTGACCTGTAGTGCGGGGGTGTGGCATCTCCACGTGTCCGGGGTGCTACAGCATGAAAGTGATGGCTCTGAAAAGTGGGCGGCGGGTCTGGTACGAGGTGCACACCACTTTGGTGTCAGAGGTTGTTGCTGAGGGTCATTCGTTGGGAGACTCAAGATTTGTCATGTAGGCGTACGGATGCCTCTCTTGTGTCAGATCTTACACGAGCGTGGGTGACGCTCGAAGGGGTGCACGAGAGGGTTTCCTCTGGCAGATGACCTACGAGCGTCAAATAGTCGAGCGCAAGAAAAGAGGTGCCCTCGTAAAGCGTTTCCCTGGGAAGGGTGACCTTGAGGGACCGTTGCACGAGCGCCAGGTTTTGACAGCCTGAACCCCTCGCTCGTGTAGTGGGCCGAGGCGCATGGGCCTGGACTAGCCAGCAAGTGAATGGGCTGGGTTGGCCCGCGTGCCCTGTAATGCGAGCATCCAAGCTCTATGAGTGCGGATAGCGATACGTGTACAGCGTTGATCCGAGCGCGATTTAGCCTCATCAATATATATATATTTTAGCATATATACAATATATATTTAATTTATAATATATATATTAAAATTTTTATACAATCATGTATTTTATTATATTTATATGACTTCAATTTTATATATATTTAATTTATAATATGTGTATTAAAAAATTTATATAATCATATATTTTATTATATTTATAAGACTTCAATTTTAAATAATATACTAAATACATACCATATATATATATATAATTTCATAATTTATATATGGTCTAATATTATATTATGTAAATATACATTTATATATCACATATTATATTACATATATCTTAAAATATTAATAATATAGGGTCGAGCTCGATCTCGATCTCAAGCCCGATGTCGAGTTGGATTGGGTGAGCTCAATCAAGCTGAGCCGAGCCGAACCCGAGTTTGCCACGAGCCGAGTTCAAGCCGAAGAATCCCAGTTTGTCGATCTCAATCCTGTATATCAATTTTCGAGCTCGAGCCTGGTTTTTTTAGTCAAAACTCAACTCGGTTCGGCTCGTTTGTACCCCTAGGTCACATAATGCGGATACGCGAGCGGGTGAGGGTGCGAGTGTGAATGCGTCAATTCGCAAAATTTTAATAAAATAAGAGTGCGGGCGCGCCTTAAAACGTTTAATAAAAAAATATTTTAAATAATTATATTTTATTTATTTTTATATATAAAAACTTGATTTTATTTAACTATTGACCATGATAACTTAATTTCATCATTTTATAGTAATCATATATTAAATCAAAAATTAAAATTCATATTTCATATTATTATATGTGTGTATTAAAAATAAAATAAAAATTTAAGTCTTCTTAAAGCGAGAAATGTGCACAAATTCGTCAATGCGAAGAACTAAAATTTTAAGTCGTCTTAAAGCGAGCAATACGTACAAATTCGCGAAGAATTGAGTGCGAGTGCGTTGAGTATAATAGGAGGATTATGTGATTTAGGATGATAGTTTCTCTATTAGAATCAATTCATTGATACGGGTGGTTCTATAAGAATCTGTTGTAATAGTTTTAGTAGTTTGATAAGATTTTGGTACTTAGGCATCAAATCTAATGGATGAGCAATTAGATTCCTGGGGGAGCCTAATAGGGAATTTGTCTAATAACAGTATTTACCCATTTTAAATTAATAGAATGAGCTCAAATACGTGCGATTTGCTATTTCATTTTGTGAAATCAAGCCCAAAACAGTAATAGGCTAAATAAAACAGGCCCATAGCTATATCATATTATTATTAATTTATTGCCATTCTGGTTGATGATTGATTCAGCATTCCCATGTGAGGCTACAGTGTACACTGTACTCGTACATTTATTTATCTCTCCTTCTATTTCTTATTTATTTACCTTTCACTCACGGGAGACTACTGATGCAAAGTTATCTCTGCAAATGATCCCTATATTTTCAGATATTTGAATATAATTTTTTTGATTAAATAACAACGTTTTCCAATCATTCAGGTAAATCATTTGGTAGGAATTTAAATTGATACACAATAGCAATAAGAGAAATTTTGCGAATAAAGTTCTTAAATCTGTAAGGATGAAATATAAGGTTGAAGTAAGAACGAAACTTGCGATTTATACAGGTTCGACAAGTCTACTCCTGTCCCCCAAGTTGTGAGCTTGGGAGTTTTCAAAGATTTTCTTATTAAGCACTTTGAGGTTACAAGAAAAACCTTGCAATCTCATACATCAACACATGGTGGGATGAATAAGTCGTACTCACTTATTTATCTCACCTACACACACTAAAGAAGATATTACCTTGTCGCTGGAACTAGCAGAAGATAGTACCAGAAAATACAAAATATGCAAAACAGATAACAAATGTCTCACAACACTCTGAATCACTCGGATTCCTAACACAATAAACTAAATCACTCAGATTCGTAGGAATGCACCAACGCTTGATAGTCTTGCTCAAAAGGGCTTAAAAGACTTATTTTCTATCTTTCTTGGAATCCCTTTATATATTGATTTTGTTTGGAACTAGCCGTTTGGAGAGGTAATCTTGAACTAGTAGGTAGTGCTTGATTGTAGCGGTTTGTATCCCTGAAATCTTGTGATTTGTGAATTTGAATTGAGCTCCCTTAATTCTTGGAGGGTTTGTCTGGAATCTGCTATCTTGGTTCCTGCAAGATAAATTATTTCTGAAAATATGCAGAATAATAAAGGTAACGAATCAACAAAAGTGTCTAACAACATTCTCTCCCCTTTTGTTGATAACGAAGAGCACACAATGGAGATACCTGAAGGAGCAAATGGCTTTCCCCTTAAAAAAAAAAAAGTATCAGTTGCTTCCCCTGTGTCACGGGCGGACTCATTTACTTGTGCAGTGGAACAATTTTTCTCTCGTGAGGCTCCCTCAGGTTCTCCAAAACCTTCGGTCCGCCTTCCATCCTCGAGTCTTTATGATGACCCTTGCTCTTCTTAGCATCATTCGCGCACTAGCGATAGCTTCCGAACGCTTACTCGTACCGCACTTTGTGTTCGGTATTCGCCCATTCATATTCTACAAGCTAGCATGCTTGCCATACGTCCCACAATCTCGGGTCCCAACAATGCATCTCTTGATGGCACGGGAGCATATGTGCTCCGTCACGGCATGAAGGGTCGATAGCGCGCCCAACACGCAATCCTCGTGCTTGTCGCTCGCTTGGGACGCTTCGGTCTTAGGTGTGCCTCGGCGCCCTTCGCTTGCTTCTCGCCCGAGTAGGGCAACTCGTAAGTCCAAGGTTTATTCAACTTGCCATCGACCCACAATTGTCCCGCACGAAGCTTAGGACTTGCCTTCAAGCTCATAGGCAACTTGTTGCCCAACAATCGCATATCTTAAGCCTACGGACCCCCATGTCGTGCGTGAACCCTTCGCACTGATCCACGAGTTAGTTCACGAGGACTTTGGAGAACTTGTCTCGATCACTTAATCGGCCTTGAGATGTTTCTCAGGTCTAGCAACAAAAGGCAGACTGCTGGGCTTAGCGGGAACTCATACATAACCTCTGTGGCCTAACTGATGCCCAACGTGGACCCCATCGTCCCACACCGCTCATTTGGTTCCCAAACCGCCCGAGAGCACTAAGTTCCTCTTTTAGGTTCCTAGTGCTGGCCCATGCTAGCAGCCCTTGCCGGCATGGTGCTCGCTTTGTGCCATCACAACACGGGGAGGCTGGCCGATGCTCACCAATGCATGCCCCCCTTATAGTACTCTTAGAAAAAATTTCCTTTGTTCTGCCACTAGACATTTAAGCTAGTCGAGCAGCGTGATTTTTGCATAAATCCCGCATCTGACCTCCAAATCGCCCGTCATTTTTGCTCAAATGAAGCCCTTGACTTCAATGATCATACTCCACACTTTCAGCCCCGTCCGAGACTCCATCGTTCGAGAATTGCCCTCGTAATATGCTAAATTCACGAAACTGCCCCTCTATGACAACACATTGTTGTCAAGGCTTGTTCATTTCTCAAACGGTGTCCAAATGACTTGAAACTTTACGGAGACCATCCCAACACATGAGGGAAGCTGCCCATAAAATATCTCCGGGAAATTCTTTCGTTTGATCTCTCTGATCAAAGTACTTTCGGCTTGACCCGCGCTGCAGACCGTATCCCGATCGCACCACAACTCCAAAGCCCAAACGGACTCGGAATGACCCCAAACTTGGTGGAGATCATCTTCATACACTAGGAATACACTTGTCGAATAGTATTCCGATCCCACTTCGTTAAGGCCATCTGTTCCTCAACACCAGCGAGACGATATTCCCGAATCGCCCGCAACCAACGCCTCCAAGTTATGGCCGCAACCTTGGACACAAGTGTGACCCATAACACCCTATCAAGAGAGTTATCAACTCCCCCTGTCAATAAGCTTGTTCATTCATAAGTTTGAAAGGTAGAGTATCCATGTTGAAATAAAGACAAGGCAGTAGAGCTAAGGTAGATTCTCTGTGATGTCCGCTTTGTCGTCTTCACCCCCTTCAGCAACAAAAGGGGAACCTGCATAGATGGCATGAACAAAATTCTCCATGCCAGTGAGCTTGGCAGTCAGGCGTGGTTCCAATGCTGTTAGCTTCTCATTAAGAGTTATGCTGGAGAGAGATAAATGAATATGCAAGGTAATGATGCATAATGTAATGAATGTAATGTTTCGGGGGGAAAAAACTATGCAGTGAGATTAAAGGAAATAATGCCCAATTTAAAACGCAGAGTGCAAAATTGTTCTTCCAGAAAGGGTTTTGTAAAAAATCTGCGAGTTGATCTTGAGTTTTAACATAAAAGATTTCAACCTCATTTTTCTGAATATGATCACGAAAAAAAAATGATGTTTAATTTCAATGTGTTTGGTTTTGGCATGAGAAACCGAAAATTTAGATATGCAGATGGCACTGGTATTATCACAATAGAGAGGAATTTTAGAGAAGTGCGAACCGAAATCGGATAACGTTCTCTTCTTCCATATAAGTTGAGCGCAGCAGCTACCCAGAGCCATATATTCTGCCTCCGTGGTTGATAAAGCAACTATGTTTTGCTTCTTACTAAACCAGCTTACAAGACAATTATTAAGTAGTTGACAGGACCCAATGGTACTTTTCCTGTCTATGATACATCCTGCATAATTAGTGTCGAAAAAACCAACAAGGTTCATAATATCTGTCTTTTAATACCAAGGACCAAACTTCGTGGCTCCTTTTAAGTATTGGAGGATGTGTTTGACTGCCTTTAGATGAGATTCCTTCGGAGAGGACTGAAAGCGTGAGCAAAGTGTGGTGGCAAAGAGTATGTCAGGCCTGGTGCCGATCAAATAAAGTAGATTTTCGATCATTCCTCTATATAGTTTTTCTGGAACTTCTTTTCCTTCAGGATCTGGTTCCAGTTTGCTTGATGGACTCATAGGGGGTTGGAGCAGATTTGCAGTCAGCCATCTGGAACTTGTTCAAAATCTCTTTGGCGTATATTTCTTGACTCACAAAGATTCCTTCCTTCCGTTGATTGATTTTACCCAAGGAAGTAGGTTAGTTTACCCATAAGGCTCATTTCAAATTCTTGTTGCATGCAATTTGAGAACTCTTGACAAAGAAGAGTGTTAGTGCTTCCAAAAATGATATCGTCAACATAGATTTGCACTATAAGAAGATCATGATTTTCACAAACAACGTAGTATCAACGGTTCCAATGTTAAACTGGTTCAACAATAAGTAACTCTTGAGACAGTCATTCCAAGCACGAGGAGCCTGTTTAAGCCCATAGTGAGCTTTGTATAATTTATAAACATAGTTCGGGTGATTTTAATCCTCAAACCCGATGGGTTGTTGGACATAAACTTCTTCACTAATGGACCCAATTAAAAAGGCACTTTTGACGTCCATTTGGTAAAGAGTAAAGTGCTTAAGACAAGCGAAAGCAAGCAACATACAAATCGATTCTAACCTGGTAACGGGAGCAAAGGTTTTATTAAAATCAATACCTTCTTGCTGGCTATAACCTTTGGCTACGAGTCTAGCCTTGTTCCGAGTCACTTTACCTATTTCATCCAGTTTATTTCGAAACACCCACCTGGTTCCAATGACAGAATGAGTTTTTGGTTTTTCAACCAGATTCCAGACCTTGCATTTTTCAAATTGACTAATTTCTTCCCCCATAGCAGAGACCCATGAGTTATCTAGCAGAGCTTCATTAATATTTTTGGGCTCAATCATGGAAATGAGTGCTTGGGAGCTACTACTTGCATTGTTTTCAACCATATTTTGAGATCATGTCATCATCCTTGTGTTGATATCCCCAATTATGTTGTCAAGGGGATGGTTAGAAGCATGCTTGAACTTTTCTGTATGCTCTTCCTTTGTTGAAGTAGGTCCATCTTCATTTTTTGCTTTTGGTTCTTCTTTTGAGGTGTCTAGAACTTCCTTCATAGTCGTTGGATAACCTGTAATTTCAATGCTCAAGGTGTCCTTGGCATAGGGTTAGATTCATCAAATATAACATTGACAGATTCTTGTACAATCGTCTTAAGTTTGTTGAAAACGCAATATGCCTTGCTATGAGTGGAATAGCCAACAAAGATGCCCTCATCAGATTTAGGATCGAGTTTTCCCAAGTTATCTCTATCATTAAGAATGTAGCATTTGCACCCAAAAACATGAAAGTATATAATGTTTGGTGTTCTACCATGCCATAATTCGTAAGGTTTTTTTTTATTATAGGTCTAAGAAAAACTCTATTTGAGATGTAACAAGCGATATTAATGGCTTCCCCCCAAAAGGACTTTAGCAAGTCAAACTCATTTATCATGGTGCGAGCCATTTCTTGCAAAATGTGATTTTTTTCTTTCCACGACCCCGTTTTGTTGGGGAGTTTTAGGGGCAGAGTATTCATGAAAATAACCATTTTCCTCACAAAAAGTAGTGAAGTTCTTCTCATCAAATTTAGTGACGTGATCACTACGAATTCTCTTAATGCTCAAATTTTTATCATTTTAAATCCTTTTGACAAGAGGTATGAAAGAGTTTATAATTTCATTTTTGTGTGCAAGAAAGAGTACCCAGGTATATCTAGAGAAATCATCAACGATGACAAATACGTACCGTTTACCTCCCCTGGATTGCGTCTTCATAGGTTCAAAAAGACCGAGGTGTAGTAGTTACAGAGGCCTATTGGTCGACACATTATCTTTGGTCTTGAAATTGGAACGAACTAGTTTACCCATTTGGCAGGCTTCGCAAGGCTTATTTTTGATGAATTCAAGCTTAGGAATGACTTTAACCAATTCTTTCTTGGAATGCCTCTAACTAATTCTTTCTTGGTTAAGTTGGAGATGAGATCCATGTTAACATGACCCATCCGCCTATACCAGGTCTAACTGGAATGCCAGGTCTAACTGGAATCATCTGATGACAAATACGTACCGTTTAACTCCCCTGGATTGCGTCTTCATAGGTTCAAAAAGACCGAGGTGTAGTAGTTACAGAGGCCTATAGGTCGACACATTATCTTTGGTCTTGAAATTGGAACGAACTAGTTTACCCATTTGGCAGGCTTCGCAAGGCTTATTTTTGATGAATTCAAGCTTAGGAATGACTTTAACCAATTCTTTCTTGGAATGCTTCTAACTAATTCTTTCTTAGTTAAGTTGGAGATGAGATCCATGTTAACATGACCCATCCGCCTATACCAGGTCTAACTGGAATGCCAGGTCTAACTGGAATCATCTGATACAGCTAGACACTCAACTTTTTGGTTAGACAAATCTTGCATATGAAATGAGTAAATGTTTCTCTCCCTATTAGCAGAAAAGATTATTTCACCATTCCTCATTACATAGCATTTAGATGGACTGAATTTAATTTCATAACTGTCACAAAGTTAGCTAATGCTTATGAGATTATGTTCCAGTCCTTCGACAAGCCAAACTTTTAAATGTATTGATCAGATTTAGTTCCAATGATACTGGTGCCAATAATCTTACCTCTGGTATTATCAGCAAAGATCACATTACCTCCTTCACAGGCTTGGATTTCAGAGAATCAGCTTTTGTCACCCGTCATGTGCCGTGAACATCCCCTATCGAGAATCCACTTTCTGTTCCAGTATGTTCCAGAGCTTTTGACCTGTAGTTGTCATTTAGTTTTAGGTACCCAATGATTTTTGGATCCTTCATTGTTAGGGTGTAGTGCAGTGTGTGCTTCGGGAACTTTCTGACAAGCTTTTGGAACCCAGATTTGCTTAGTTCTCATACTTTTGGAACTGTGACATGAATATTGAAGATGACCAAGTTTTCCACAATTGTAACATCTTTTTCTAGGAAGTGCCTCTGTTTCTTCTTTTCGTTGTTCACTTTGTGGATAATTTCACTAAGACATGAGTGTTCTAAAGATATTTGTTCATTTTCTTTTTCCAAATGTTCTTTTTCAATTTTTAATTGATCAATAGCTTGAAGTAACCTATGCTCCATGTCTTGCTTTTCCTTAATAGCCTTTATCAAAATTTTCTCTAATTTTTTGTTCCTATTAAGGAGATTCTCAATTCGATTAGACCAAGTTTCAAGCAGATTTTCAACATTTATCCCTTCAATGTCGTTATTTTCATTTTGAGAGGTGTTAGGAAAACTTACTTGATTGCACGCCATGAGAGCAATGCAGTCTTCTTCATTGTCGAACAGCTCTCTCTCAATTTTAAGATCCCAATTGGCAAGGTAGGAGCTTTGCCTGCCCACGTTTCCCTGGTTCTTTTTTAGTAATGGATAGCTTGGTCGAATGTGCCCTGGTTTTTTGCGCTCATGGAAAACAACTCTGTTATTTTGGAACTGCTGGAATCAGTTGGTTGTCTAAAGTCTGGATGTACATTGTGGTTCTGGAACTATTGAGTTGTATTATTGGGATGAAAGTTACTATTTTGAGGCGCTGGAACCTTCGGTTTCTGTTCCGATTGGAAGCAATCTCCCTGATTCTTCTTGATAGCAATATCACTTCATCGTCGGTTTGATTCTCTAGACTGAGGACATTTTCAACGACAAAGGCAATATTTTTCTGGACCTCCACCTTGTCTTCCTTTTTCAGAAGGGTGAGTTCATGAGAGATTAGGGAACCGATGAGTTCGGCTATTGTAAGAGTGCTTAGCTTTTTTGCTTCAGTGATGGCAGTGACTTTGGGTATCCACTATTTGGGTAGAGATCATAGGATCTTCCTAACTTGTTGTCCTTCAAATAACGGCTCACTGAGTGCACTCATTTAATTTGCAAGGGCTGTGAATCGGGTGTGCATTTGACTGATGGTCTCTCCTGGAATGTAACGCCCCGTGTCTTCGTTCCAGGTACGCTTGTTACGCGTGTGAGTTTGAGAGTTAGAATTGTATGCATGCTTTAGGAAGTCTAATTGAATTTATGTGAATTAATTTCCTAAGGGCGGGTTTACTTTAATAGATAACAATCCATCAAATCTTGGTTATTAACTGTAATTATTTGGGCTAAAATACCAACATTTCTTTTTACTTCAATAGAAAACACTTTTGTTATATAAGCTTATTTTAGTAATTCCTTTACTTTTCGTTATTAAAAACCATTTGTTAAGAGCATATTTTCATTTTTGCCCCTTTCCTTATTTTTCATTTTTATTCAGAGATCACGATTTATTCATGAAGGAGACCCAATTTCTGCTAAAATTCGAAAGATGAGAATTAAAGGTACTAGAAAATACCAAGAGTCCATAAATCTTCAAACTCAAAATCAATCCACTAATAAATTCCTAAAAATATCAAATTCATATAAAATTAATTAAAAACAAAATGATAAATAAGAAAAAGAAAATCTAAAATTTATCCAACACAATTCTCAAAAACTAAAAAGCAGAAATCTGAAGTAGAAATAAAGTGAAGTTGAATAAAAAATTTGCAATTAAATGCTTTGGATAGAAATAAAAAAAGAAATATAGAATAAGGAGAGAGAGAAAAAAAATACCTAAATAATTATAAGTGGAGAAATAGAGCGAGAAGTCAGGATAAAAAAGTAAATTTCTCCGTTGCCAGAAATATTGGTAATTTAGCAACCACTTCAAAATGAGATTATTTAGGCATGCATATTCTGTTCAAAACTCGGGGCTCCGAGAAAACGATATATTTCTTTTCTTTTAAAGTAAAGCGTAGATTATGGGTCTTTATTTTACCAAACTCACTTATTCTCGTAAAGTAAACTCGCTCTAAGTGTCTATGTGGTTTATTTCCTAATTACTTATATGTTTATTTTAATTGTAATTTCATTTCATTTTCATTTTGTAACATATGCATACATTCATCTCATAACATATTTTCATTTATTTATATATATATATATATATACACATACTTATATACTTAAATTATTTCTTAAGATTGATATTTTATTACTTAATGCAATTTTCATGAAACATGTATTTACATATAATATATATTACCTACACTAATATATATACTCACATGTATTATATATGTATATATTAATAAGCACTATGATCAATTATATATATATATAATATAACTAATATCTCTAATTTATAACTTTATACATATATATTATATATCTATACATATATTACACATATACATTGTATATGCATTTGCAAGACACACACATTACACATAGTGAATCTCTAACACACACTCATCACATTTTCATCACATCTTTGATCACAAGCAAGAAGGAGAAGAAAGGAAGATCATTCATCAAGAAGCATCATCATCATCAAGATCATCACCTCAATATCATTTCTAGTTTGTGAGTTATAACCATTTTAATTTGGTGTCACCACTTTATCGGAAATCTGCATTCCTCCAACTTCGGACCTACGCCATTTCCTCATAGCTTTGAACCATGATTCGAGGCACATATCATTTTAAAGGTCTATTTGTCTACTTTTATATCCAATAAACAAAAATCCATTTCAACTTCTAGAACTCAAGATATTCCCATTTTTCCACAGCCTGCGCGTTTCTAGAAATTGTCAGCTTTTTCCAAATTTCACCAAAACACCTCTTCTTGCATTTTTTTCACTTCCTTGGCTCCCGTATGTAACTATATGATTCTCGTGAATTATAATTATCATCATTCCATATCATGAGCATGCCGTTCGTCGATTATTTGCTTCATTTGTCTAGAGTCTTATGTACACTAGTCTTTCTTGCACAGAGTTTGATCCGGTCGAGGAGCAGCGTCAATAGGCTACTCGTATCCTTTCTCTTTTTGCCAAGGTGAGGTTTTATTTTAGTTAAACTAGAACCCTATTATCTTGTGTGATTATTTCAAGCCAAAGTGTATCAAGTATATGTATACTTTCGAAAATGATTTATGCACGAAAGGTTTTCAAATGTTTTCATGAAAATCATTTGGCGAGAATCACGCACATGTTATTGGGCCCTGGGGGAAACGTGGGCTTGGACACCGGTACGACATTGGGCTGTCGGGCAACCTCTTAGCATGTAGTACCCTTTGAGAATATCCTCGAGCGACTTAGATGGTAGGAAGGTGGGATATTCTTGAGCCGGTGGTTAACCCACTGAAGGAGCGGGAAGGAGTCATGATCCCCTGTCTCGATATGTATCATGAGGTGGCTAAGGTCTTGAAAACCCTTTCCACCGCCCCAGAGGAAGAAGGATGGAAAACTTATGTTTATCAAGTTATGGTTAAGATTATGATTAAGATTATGATATGGTTATGAATGTATGAACGCTTAATAATGTTTTCAAGCACACACTATGGGAGTAAGGTTGGAGAATTGCCCACTCACCGGGCCATGTTCACTATGTTTATTCAAGTAATAATATGATATCCGTAATTCCGAGCAATGCCTTTCTTAAACTACCCGCTTGGGATTTTCTAAAACTTTACTCGGGATTATGGATAGCATGCGCACGTGATATATGTATATTACCCCTCACTCAGTCTTAGGACTGACACCCTACGTTTTTAGTCTTGCTGCAGGTCGAGCTGGGTGGGGATTGAGGTCGTGTTGGAGTCTTTTACTTTGAGTCCTAGTTGTTCTTTATTTTAGCATTTCATGTCCATACTTTAATTATGTATTATTGTTTTGGAGAATTTATTGTATATATATGTGATGGTCGGGATAGCCTATGATTGTATAACTTAATTATGTGTTAATTATGTATCTATGCTTCCGCTTTATGTTGTTGCATCGTTGGTTTTAATTGGTTTAAGGGTTAGCCCCGCTTAGCTAGGATTTGTTTTTAATTATCACTCGTTCGCCACGTGTTTGGTTTGTGCATGGAAATTAATTTCATGCATAGATTGGACTAGTGGTGCGGGGGATGTGAAGCCTTCCTATGCGGGTGTTACATCTCTGCGTGGTATCAGAGCCTTGGTTGCAAAACCGGGCTCTTGAGTCGTGTCTTGTTAGTTTAGGTCGTACGGCTTAGGAATTACGTGTCAACTTGAAGGTTTTGCATTAATATTTGAGCATTCTTGATTGGTTATTTGGTGCATTTTAATTACATATTATGGATATATTGCCTAATCCCGACATGCATTTCTTAATGTTTATTATTGTAGATGGCCCGTGGTAGACCCGCTCAATAAGAAAGGAGATCTCCATCACCTCCGAGATGTCACCAACCTCCACCACCACCTCAAATGAATATGGAGGGTTTCATGGAAGCCGTGTATAACTATGTTGAGCATAGGAGGGCTCAAGCTCCACCTCTACAACAACCGGTTCAACCTCCACCGACTTCACCACCGGTTAGAGATGCTCATGGGACATTTCTTAGTTATAACCCTCCGAGGTTTGCGGGCACTACGGATAATGCTATAGCGGAGGATTGGATTTCTCGATTGGAAAGGATCTACAACATTCGCCCCTTCACCTCACTTGAAAGGGCCCAATTTGCCATCTTCCAACTCGATGGGAAACTTATGATTGGTGGGAGAGAACCCGTGAGAAGCTTGAAGTGGTCGGGAAAGAGTTAAATTGGGATGTGTTTAAGAGAGAATTCTGGGAGTCATTCCCGAGGTAGTTCGTGAGAGAAAGGAGTAAGAATTTATGGACCTCAAACAAGGAGGTCGGAGGTGGGTCAATACTTGGCGGAGTTTAATCGCCTTGGAAAATATGCTCCCCAAGTCACTCGTGATGAGAAGAAGAAAGCAAGAAAGTTCATAGCTGGTTTGAGGAAGAGTTTAAGGCATGGACAAGTTGAGCACAACTTTGAGTCTTTGGCCGATACGGTCTAACGAGCCTTTGTTCAAGAGGAGGAGTACAAGAAGAAGGATCCCGTGCCTAGATCTTTTTATTCGGGGCAAGGTTCGGGGTCCGATTCTAAGAGGCCCACTTATCCGATTGCACATCCCCGGTAAGGCTCCTTTGCAAAGGGTCCGGGAAAGAAACCCCGAGTGGCAGGGCCGGCACTACCACCTCCACAAGCTCCTTTAACACCTCAACAAACTAAACCATGTCTACATTGTGGAGGCCCTACACACACTTGGGAGACTTGTCGCCACTGCCTTGGAGCTTGCTTGATTTGTGGCTAGATGGATCATCAAGTCGCCGAATATGATCGATTCAACCCGGGTCCACGGGGAGGACAGAAGCCGATGGTCCGGGCTAGAGCATACGCCATTGATGGCGAGGTGCAGGACGCCGAGGTTGATCCTGCCGCCGTCGTTGAAGGTACAATACACATTCATGGCACGAGCATGCATAATAGAGGCACCGTCTTGGAACTCCGACCCATGACAATTTCTGAATCCAACCGAACTCTCTTAGCCCGACAATCAACGGTGGCACAATGCTTGTATAACCAGTCCATTCCCAAGATAGAACCATAGCGAGATATCTGCAATTCAATGAAATCTGTCGAGAAAACCCGACCCTCAATACTCATCGGCACCTCTCTAAAAACCTGGTTAGTTTCTATACTACCACCGAAAGAAGAACTAACCACGTAGCATGCATTAGAATAAGTAACACACAAAGGCAAAGTAATAGCAACATCACGCGAAAGAAAAGCATGAGTAGCTCCTGGATCAAATAAAGTATGTATGTTTGTGCTATGAATGCAAATGATACCTTCAACAACTGCTGCAGGGTCCACATCCACATCCGGTTCCTCTCCCTCCAGGGTATAGGTACGGGCTCGGATCAAAGGTCTCTGACCTCCGGTAGGTAGTCCCGACTATCTAGACATGAATCTACCATGTGATCGGCACTCCCACATAACAAACACAAACCCAAATGTCTCATACAATTGTCATAGTGGTAGGTAGGTTGCCCGCAGAAGGAACACTTAGGTTTCTCCAGTGGTGGTGGTATAATAGGTGGCTGTGAAGCCTTCTGAACCGGTCCCTATAGTTTAAACTTCTTCCCCAGACCTTTGAACTCTGGAGGAGCTGTATCATATGCAATAGGCCTCTTCCCAGGGTTATAATTTGACCTCGACCCTGAACCAGAACCCTGTCCCGATCTATAGGTAGATCTTCGAGCATTAACTGAATCCTCGACCTTAAGAGCTTTGATGGTAGCTTTCTTCCAAGTACTAGTGTTAACAGCTTCAATCACCGCTTGTATATCCAGCCTCAAACCTTGTACAAATTGTATAGCCTTATGGAAATCATCGCTTGCAATATTGGGTACATACTTGGATAACCTCTCGAACGCAGCTATATACTCCGAAATGGATCTTCCTCCATGTTTAAGCTTCGTGAATTCCTTAAGCCTCTTGGTGCGGGAGGAGTGAGGAATGAATTTGTTTTTAAATTCCCTTACAAACACTTCCCATGTAACTTCCTCTTCGGCGGCATCTAAAACAATCTTGGTACTTTCCCACTATGAGTAGGCCTCTCTTTGAATTAAAGTAAGTGTACACCGAGCCTTCTCTCTAGATTCACACGGAATAAGATCCCAAATCCTTTCAACTTCTTTAAACCATTACTCAACTTGTATGTCGTTTCCTTTGAAAAACCTCAGTGGGTGTTGATTCTGAAATTCCCGCAGAATAGCTGAAATTGGCGTCGGTGGTGTTGGTGGAGGAGCTGGTGGTGCTGGAGGCACATAATCCCTTAACCTTTGGTTTATTAACTGAACTATAGAATTTAGAAAGTCCTGAGGTTGTGCTTGAGGGGGTGGAGGTGGAGGAGGATGACCATGGCGATGATGCCGACAGCCGAGAGAGTGCTCTCGACTAGGGCGACCACGAGGTATCCTGAAATACAATCACTGTATATGCATGTTGGATTAACAAGTGCAAATGGGTATAATTAAATTCATAAAACACATAAATCACATAATTCAAGTAGTTTCAAATAGGTTCACGTAATATGTAAGACTCGTAGATAATAAATTAACCTATGCCGTACGACCTAGACTCACAAGGCATAACACTAGAACCGCGGTTTTGCAACCGGGCTCTGATACCACCTTGGGATGTAGCACCCAGAACGCTAGGTAGCCACATCTCCCGCACTATAGTTCAATCCACATATGGAACGAACACCCATACATGAATCAAGCCTATAGCGAACGGGAGACAATAAAAAAACTTCCTAGCTAGGCGGGACTAACCCTCAATTAATACCGACATGCATAACTTAAAACTGAAACATAGTAATATACATTCATTCATTGTCACATTCATGTCCATCATTTCAAAATATACAATCCCCAAAGTCATAATTAAGTCATCCCTTAAGTATCAAAAGAGATATAACAATACATATACATAGGCATCAATAATGTACATGAAAATGAGACTGACAAGTGCTAGACCCACAAAAATAAAGACCGACTCGATCCCGCTTAGCAAGTACCCTGCAGATCTGAAAATGTGAGGGGTCAGTCTATGAAAGACTGAGTGAGGGGTTTATAAATATAAGCGCAATTACCATGAAAATCATAATCTCAGGTAAGTTGTTGTGAAAGAAAGCAATATAAGTTTAAGAATAAAGTAAATCTTGCCCGAGATTACAATTATTCTATTTATAATTCAATCAAGTCAATTCAATCAATCAGTGGCCCGTCGAGTGAGGGCAATTCTCCAACCTTTCTCCGATAGTGTACAATAATTCATTAAGTGATTAGGTGATCAAGCAATCAATTATAGTGCAAAAGTACCAGTTTCGATAGTCTCTTTTTCCTCCGGGTGATGGTGGAATTGCAAGGCCCCACCATCCAATCAATCTGGGCAGAGGGTACATGAATCCCTAAGCCCGGAACTCGTTCCCCCACTAATCTCCTAGTGGGTTCGGGGGTCATCCCAAAATGGTGAGGATAGTGCAAGAGTTACCAGTCAACCCAAGCTTTCCCGGTTGGCTCAGTACACTACCCTCGGGCCCACAGTGCAATACAATAGCTTGCCAAAATAATCAATCAATCAATACAATACAGTTCGGTAATTCATTTAAAAATCAATAACTTTTGAAAACTATAGATATATGGCTACATTTTGTCTTAAAACATCACATAGGGTCCTATGGGTTCTATTATCTAGAATTAAACCTCACCTTTACCAACCAAAAGCAGAAAGGAAACACCCTACGGAGCGTGCTCCTCGTCTCCAGGAACATGATCTTGAAATAGAGGAAAGATGAGATGAAATAGTAGTATGATGATGATGATGCTTCTAGCTTCACAATTCCCCCCTAAAATTCTAGCTTGAAATTGAGATGAAATCTTCCTCTTCTCTTCTTGGTGTAAGGACCGATATTTAGTGTGTGTATGTGTGAGGTTTTGATGAAAATATGATGAATGAAGTTGTGAGAGATGAAGGTATATGAGGTGATATAAAAGTCTTCCAAGAATATACATGACTCATCTCATTTTGCAATTAGGTCCTTAGAAAATTCGAATTAATGCAAACAAGCTTCATCTCTACACATTTAAGTACAAATAACTACACAATTGATGCAAACAAGCTTCATCTCTACACATTTAAGCTTCATCTCTACACAATTAATCAAATAACTCTAATTCATCAAGTACAATTAAGTTCACACATTTAAGTACAAGATCACTTAAGGACATTTAGAGCAATTAAATCTTGTTTAGCAAGTACTTCACATAATTTATCACATTAGCAATAATCTTACATAAGTTCATGTAACCATAGTGCATATAATGATATGAATCTTATAACTAAATGAACGAAATCAATAAAATAAAATAGACCCCCAACTCCCGAAGACCCACGCGTGGCGTGCTTACCTGAACTTCCGGAAATTGGGGCGTTACAAACAGCTTAAAAGTATAACATGATTGCATGAAACAAAGAAGCAAAGAATCAACGATCAACAGCTTAAAGAAAAAGAAAATATACAGCTTTATCTAGCTAGATATTGAGCCGCATTCTCCAATCATCCAAAGTACTATAACTCTGCTTAAGCAATTCTCCAATCATCTAAATTACTATAACTCTACTAAAGTAAATCCACAAGCGTTGCATGTTTAAAGACAATAATTGATTTGGTGAAGAATAAAGAATTTTTTTTTTGAAACAGTGAAGAATAAAGAATTTAAATGACATGTTTTAACACCAAAATCACTAAATGGCCACCAAAACCACTAAAAGGTCTCTAAAACCACTAAAAATCTGTCGGAGATGGTAGATTGTAAAAACGCAAATTAGGGAAGATGGTTTGTGTTGACCTCTTTGGTACTTAAATGGTAAGTTTTGATGTTTCCAAGATATTTGGGCATCTTTCCATATATTATTTTATCACATGTTTTATTCTAGCATGGAAAGTTTATTTGAATTGCATAAAATCATTCCTTAATTACCTTGATTGTAAATCACGATTTTATGCAGCCCATAATTGATTTATTCCATACTTATTTTTGTCACATGCTTAGAATCTTTATTTGTATGGAAAGTGTTGACCTGGTACTTTTGAAATTTGTCTAGAATTTCATTGAAAATCTTTCATTTTGTACTAGTATCAATCCCAAAAGGCTCATACCTTATTTTACATATTATAGCCATTGTGTTACATGTATTAAGAGAAAAATCTCTTGAGAAAAAGAGAAAGGGAGAAAAGAGTGCTAAACCGACATAGTAAAAACGAGAATATTGAGTTTCATATACGGTTTGGTGTTTTCTTCTAATTCTTGTTTGCTTGTTTGTTGTCTCTAGGGACTTTGGTGGTGAAGAGATCAAACTCAAGCTCAAGAATTGCTTGGAGCAAGTTGAGTTGTGCAGGGTTGCTGGGTCGTGGAAGTAGTCGGTCGATAGCTAGTTCCAGCTAGGTATGAGTGACGTTAAGCGTACTACACTGAGGTAGTGGAAGCTGAGTGGTCGCGATACTAACGCCAGAACGAGTCACACTATCTTGTTGCCAAGATTGGTGATCAATTATATTGTATCAACTCTCATAGGGAGTTTTTCTAGCTCTCTGGTTTTTACTGTTTTACTCTTGGAATTTATTGTACCTGTGGTAATTTGTGTGAGTGAAACAGGTTTCAAATCCTAAGTGAAAACTTGGGGATAGGACGTAGGTCTTCGGACTGAACCTGGATAAATTACCGTGTCATTTACTTGCTTTGTATATTTTCATTATTGCACTGTCTGGTACTTTGTTATTTCGTACCAGTAACTATTTCAAGCAAAGCTCGCACTTAACTCTGATAAACGGTTTTCTTAAAACCTTAATAATTCCGCTGCACTTCATAAAGTTTTATAAAATTCTTAAAAAGGTTTTAATGCCTAATTCAACCCCCCATTCTTAGGCAAACTCACATTCATCAATTAGTACCAGAGCCTCGTGCTCTATATATTTGGCCTAACAACCTTGAGTTAAAGATCTAATGGCTTCTTCAAGTTTTGGTGTGTTTGCAGAAGGAATGTCAAATACCAGGCCGCCACTCTTTGATGGAACCAACTATGCATCATGGAAACATTGAATGCAGGAGTTCATCATATCATTGGATTATGCTATATGGATGATTGTGGAAGATGGACCATTAGTTTCAATGAAAGGAGAGGGTGATAAGCAAGTACCAAAGACGAAAAATGAGTATACCACTGAGGATATGAAATCTCTCACCATGAATGCCAAAGCAAAGAACGTGATAGCATGTGCATTGGTGAAAGAGGAATACAATCGAGTAAGTACTTGTGAATCGGCTAAATACACGTGGGACGCATTACAAGTCACCCACGAAGGTACCAGTCAGGTTCGTGAGGAAAGGATTGCTCTGTTACTGCACCAACTCGAATTGTTCAATGAAATCTGATGAAAATATCAGCCAAATGAATGCAAGATTCATGGAGATTGTAAACACGCTTCATGCTCTTGGGCAACCGATTTCGGAGAAAGAAAAGGTGAGGAAGATCCTTAGATCACTTCCTCAAGAATGGACACCAAAGGTGACTGCCATCCATGAAACGAAAGATATCAACAACATGAACATGGGAGAACTCATTGGTTCTCTCACTGCCCATGAACTGGTACTTCTCAACAAATAGGTTACTTCCGGATTAAAAACCAGACAGGATATCGCATTTAGTTCTAATCAAGAAGAAGACGATGATGATCTGGATGAACAGAAAATTGATGACGAGATGGCCATGATGGTTCATAGAACGAAAAAACTTGCTGGTTTCAAGATGAAGTTCCAGAAAAATAAAAATCAACGAAAAACCAATCAAGAACCTGAGACAAGTAAGCAAATCATATGCTTTGAATGTGGTGAGATTGGACATAAAAAACCAGATTGTCCTAAACTAAAAAAGGCGTCCAAATCTAACAAATCCACAAAGATCAAAGGCCTGAAAGTCAGCTTTGAAGATTCAGACAGCGACCCCTTTGATGAAGAGCAGCTATGTCTAATGGCAAATAATGAGGTACATTTAAATTCTGATATTGATTCTGATAATGATGATGTTTATGAATTGTTAGATGAATGCCATAAAGATATGGAGATACTTATGTCTTCCAATACGTCCTTGAAAAATGAATTAAGTAAAGTTCTAATGAAAAGAGAAAATTGGAAGAAGAGATCAATTTTTTGAAGGAATCAAGTAAAAAATGATAAAATTGCTTTTGAGAACAAAATTGAAAACCTTCAAAATGAAAAGACAATTGTTGAAAAGGAAAAGATAGCCTGTGAAAAGGAAGTTTTTAATTTGAAAAGATAAATCAAAGACAAGCATTCTATGGATGATTCTTCAACTTGTAAAAAATATGTTTCTGGTTTTAAGAATTCCAAACTGGAATTTCGTCCCCCTTTCAAAAAACCAGTCACTGGAACTGCACCAAAGAATACTGAAACTTTTCATAAAACATGTTTTTTATGTGGTAGATCTGGTCATATAAATAAGAAATGCCTTATTAAGAAACATATTGGTACAAAGTATATTTGGGTGCGTAAATCTCTTGTCACAAACCATGAAGGACCCAATAAAGGTTGGGTACCTAGGTCAAACTGACAATTCTTGCAGGAAATGCCTAAGGAACAATCCTAAAATCAAATGTTGTACTTGAATATCGGATGTTCCAGGCACATACAGGTGGTACGAAATCTGGTACTACCAATGGAAAGATTTGGCTTGTGGAAGAGAATGATTTGGTTAGAGTTATACCAAAATTGAGTAACTTGAAAGACAAAATTTGTGATACATGCCAAAACGGCAAGAAAATCAGATCCCCATTCAAATCAAAGAAGGAAATCATAAGTTCCAGCCCACTGGAACTTCTACATGTTGACGTCTTTGTTCCAATGAGAACCGTAATCTTGGGAGGTAACAAAGTATTGTTGCATTACTACTACTGAAGCAGAATACATGTCACTTGGAAGTTGTTGCACTCAATTTTTGTGGATGAAAAGAGTTTTATGTGATTTTGATATTATATTAATCCATGAAATTCCAATTCTATGCGACAATACAAGTGCCATTTACATTACAAAAAATCCAGTACACCATTCATGCACAAAGCACATAGAGATTAAGCATCATTTCATTCGTGATCATGTGAAAAAAGGTGATGTATGCATTGAATTCATTGATACTGGTCATCAATTAGCTGATATTTTTACTAAGGCATTAAGTGAAGAACGGTTTTGCATGCTTAGAACTGCATTAGGAATAATTGAACGTCCTACACTTGCAAAAAGTTAATTTTTCAGCATGATGATGAAGGGGGAGAGGTAAAGATTTGATATGCTTATGTGACAAACTTACGTGATTCTTGATTGTAAGCATATCTTATCCATGAGTATGTATTGTTTTGATTCACTGGAAGTTATACTGGAATTTTGGAATTATGCTGGAATTTCGGAATTAATCCTCTATGTTCAAGAGGAAGCACTTATTCAGGGGGAGAACTTCAAAAATCTCCATCACACATTCAGAGGGAGCTTAGGTAAGTTCTCTATTTCAAGTATCGCATCAAATCTCTTGTCATCATCAAAAAGGGGGAGATTGTTGACCTCTTTGGTACTTAAATGGCAAGTTTTGATGCTTCCAAGATATTTGTGCATCTTTCCATATATTATTGTATCACATGTTTTATTCTAGCATGAAAAGTTTATTTGAATTGCATAAAATCATTCCTTAATTACCTTGATTGTAAATCACGATTTTATGCAGCCCATAATTGATTTATTCCATACTTATTTTTGTCACATGCTTAGAATCTTTATTTGTATGGAAAGTGTTGACCTGGTACTTTTGAAATTTATCTGGAATTTCACTGAAAATCTTTCATTTTGTACCAATATCAATCCCAAACGGCCCTTACCTTATTTTACATATTATAGACATTGTGTTACATGTATTTAAGAGAAAAATCTCGTGAGAAAAAGAGAAAGGGAGAAAAAAGTGCTAAACCAACATAGTGAAAACGAGAATATTGAGTTTCATATACTGTTTGGTGTTTTCTTCTAATTCTTGTTTGCTTGTTTGTTGTCTCGAGGGACTTTGGTGGTGAAGAGATCAAACTCAAACTCAAGAATTGCTTGGAGCAAGTTGAGTTGTGCAGGGCTGCTGGGTCGTGGAAGTAGTCAGTCGATAGCTAGTTCCAGCTAGGTGTGAGTGACGTTAAGCGTACTACACTGAGGTAGTGGAAGCTGAGTGGTCGTGATACTACTGCCAGAACGAGTCACACTATCTTGTTGCCAAGATTGGTGATCGGTTATATTGTATCAACTCTCATAGGGAGTTTTTCTAACTCTCTGGTTTTTACCGTTTTACTCTTGGAACTTGTTGTACTTATGCTAATTTATTTGAGTGAAACAGGTTTCAAATCATAAGTGAAAACTTGGGGACAGGACGTAGGTCTTCGGACTGAACCTGGATAAATTACCGTGTCATTTACTTGATTTGCATATTTTCATTATTGCACTGTCTGGTACTTTATTATTTCGTACCAGTAACTATTTCAAGTAAAGCTCGAGCTTAACTCTGATAAACGATTTTCTTAAAACCTTAATAATTCCGCTGCACTTCATAAAGTTTTATAAAATTCTTAGAAAGGTTTTAAGGCCTAATTCAACCCCCCCTTCTTAGGCAAACTCACATTCATCAGTTTGAAACGAAACATAATTCGGTGGGATAGTGTAAAAACAACTATAGTCCGACTGGCAATTTTTTCACCCCTTTTTCATATTTTGAAAAGATACTATAATTTTATTATTACTTATTGTACTAAATACATCTTTTTTAGTATATGCAACTAAACAATCATTAATAAATTGATCATCAATATGGTGTATTCTTATCCAATCTCTAACAATGTCTTATGAAATTAAAGAAAACTACAAAATGTATATTTTTTAAAGTGTTGTAACATTTAGAAAATCATTAAATAAGTTTTTATTTTTATTTTTGGTCCATGATTTTTTTAAAATTTTATACACAATTTTAAAATTTTAGGGGTCATTATAATTTTTTCTTATCTTATATGGGGTTAAAATACCTATTTTTAAAATAAAAAATTAAAATTTATATAAAATATATATAACTAAATTTTCTTTTAGCGGGGTTAATTGACCCCACTTCCCATAATGTAGCCTCGGCCGCCTAAGGTTTAATCATTTAATTTGTCTTCTATTCCTGATGTTCAGTTGTATTTATATTTTGATGATTATTGTGTTGTTTTGCTTGTAAAATGTTGTTGTTTTCTGTTGTTATTCTGATCTTTAGATGTATTATTCTAGTTTTATGATCGTTGTTCATAATTTTCTGAAAATCTACCGCGCTGTTAATGGTTTAATCTGTTTTTTGTTTTTTCTTATCTTCTTCTAGTAATTTGCGTTGTTGTTTTCTCTAATCTCAGAAAATCATCGGCTATCAGTAATGTTGATCAACTAATTCTCTTGAATGGAAACTTTAAATTACCACTGGGTCTGCAATTGAGGTGGAGCAGGCTTGAGGCTGAAAATGAGGCAGAACAGGTGGATTTGATTTATTTATAAATGTATTTATGCTTAAATTTTATATTGTGATTATTTATGCAAATTGATTCTGATAATGTCAGGTTACTACTGTCACTGTACCTGATTTTGCACCAACCAAGGTCTGGTCGCCGCCGAAGGTGTCGGGCACCCCCGGACCAGATGACAACTCCGTTAAACCTCCATTTTGGCCTTTGGTGCTTATCGGATTTCTGATATGTTGTCTGCTATACTACTGGGTTATTGAGAAGATTCCAGGGCATTAGTGAGCAAGGGCGACTTCAGGATCGTTAGACAGTGAGGTCAAAAAAAATTCACTCTAAATAAAATAAATAAGTTTTTGAAAAAATGAAATACTTTATTTGAAATATTTTTTTCGGTTGTCCTCTACTATTGTTCATAGAGGTAAAAAAATTTTACCATCCAAACTATAGCCGTTTTTACACTTTTCCACCCGAACTAAGTTTCGTTGCAAACCATCATCTTACTTTGCGTTCTTTTATAAATCGTCATCCTTACTTTGCGTTTTTTAAAAAAAAGAAACATACTTGAATGGGTTTTAGTGGTTTTGATAGCCTAAATAATAAACACATGCGATGCACATGACTTCACTAAGAGAAAACTTGTTATTTGGCCAATTAATTCAAACCTATTTGAAACATCTTTAAAAAAAAAAAAAACATACTTGACAAATTTTCGTGTCCTGATACTCACTTTGTAGAAGTACAATTAAAAAAAAAAGGGCAAATTACACCAAGGTTCCCTGAGGTTGGGCATAATTACAAATTAATCCCTCCACTTCTGGAAATTATAGATTAGTCCCTGTAAATACTGTTTCAATTGAGGTCCCTAGACGCCGTTAGGGTTCCGTTAATTTTGACATTTGATTTTTCAAAAAATATTACAAAAAAGTCCCTGAACTATGATTTTTCTTACAAAACGACCCCTTAACTAAATCACATCAACAATGTAGTCCTGTCAAAATTAACGGAACCCTAACGGCGTCTAGGACCTCAATTGAAATAGTATTTATAGGGACTAATCCGTAATTTCCAGAAGTGGAGGGATTAATTTGTAATTATGCCAAACTTCAGGGGACCTTGGTGTAATTTGCCCAAGAGTTCTAATTTTCAAAGCATTGAGTGTAGTAAGAAATAGAAGGTGTTGATAAGTGAAATTTTTGAAAAAAAAAGTGTGGGATATGGCTTGAAGATTTTGAAGAAGAAGATTGTCAGATATGAATATGAAAAAAAAAAAATTATTGGAGAAAAATTTTTGACGAAGAAAATTTGATCTTAAAAAAAAAAAAAATTGGATGAAAAATTGGATAAGAAGAAAAATAAGGTAAAAAAAAAAGATAGTAATTGATTTGGTGAAAAATAATTTTTTTTTTTTAAATAGTGAAAAATAAAGAATTTAAATGACATGTTTGACCACCAAAACCACTAAATGGCCGTCGAAACCACTAAAAGGCCTCCAAATCCACTAAAAATCAGTCGGAGATGGTTAGTTGTAAAAAATGTTAAGTAGGGAAGGCAGTTTGCAACGAAACATAGTCCGATAGGAAAGTGTAAAAACAACTATAGTTTGGCTAACAAAATCTTTTTACCCTTCATGAAATTGAAAAAAATATATGAAATTAATGCATATTTATTAGAGTGTTTTAATATTTAGAAAATCATTAAATAAGTTTTTGTTTTTATTTTTGGGCCATGAATTTTTTTTTTTTAAATTTTACACACAATTTTAAAATTTTAGGGATCAATATAATTTTTTCTTATTTTATGTGGGGCCAAAATACTTATTTTTAAAATAATAAATTAAAATTTACATAAAAGATATATAATTAAATTTTCTTTTAGTGGGATCAATTGACCACATTTCTCATAATGTAGCGTCGCCCTTGTTCGTGAGCTACACCGTTGCTTGGCTTCTTCGCCTTGGGAAATTCATATGAGAGGTGTTACGCTTTTATTCTCATGGATTGATCCATTCAACCTTGACTGTTTGTTTGTGTTCTGTTTTTCCTCAACCTTGTTCAATTTACTTGTTGTTTTGGATGCTCTGTTTTTGGAATGTTTGTGTTCTGTTTTTGTCATGGATTGATCCATGCAACCTCGTTCAATTTACTTGTTGTTTTGGATGCTCTATTTTTTTTCAATTATGACCTTCTAGTAGGGTGCAAACAAACTGAGCTGGCTTACATGACCAATGAAGCCGGCTCAATGAACAGGCTCATTGTAGGCTCGAACTCAAACCTTTTATTTTTTGTTAGCCGGGTTTTGCAAGCCAGAATATTAGAATTTTAGAAAAAAATACATTATTATTATTATTAGAAAGCGTTTGATATGATAGATGAACTTTTATGACTTAATCTTAATTGGGTTAAGTATAGGTAGGATGATTTAATATTTTGTTTGATACCAGTTATTAGAAAAATCAAATTAAGTATAGATAGGATGATTTAATATTTTGTTTGATACCAGTTATTAGAAAAATCATACTAAATCTATTTTCTGTTTGATAGATAAGATTAGTTAAAAATTTTATGTATAATTACTATTTTGTCCTTGTTTTAGTCTTGCACATATCCAGACCTTATTTCAAATTAAGTACCAATTTTATGTTGAATAAATGCACAGCTTCTATTGAGTAAATGCACAGCTTCCATTTTCAAAATATATTGGTCATATATTAAAACTTAAATACATCAGAGTAATGGTTGTGATGGTTTATTACATTGCCAATACATTTTCAAGTATAGAAAGGTAACATCCTGATCTTCTATTACAATTTCTAGAATAAGTAATTTGTAATCCTACAAACTAAAGAGACGGTTACAAATTTGCTTAAAACGTCTTAAAAAAAAAGTAAGTGTTGGTTTCTAAAATAAGGTTACAAAAGAAGGATTGAGAATCAATGGAATGGATAGAAGTACTCGAGAAATTAATCTTCATACTTCCATTTCACATCGAAGTTCATCAGGTGAAAAACCTTCTCTGTGGTTCGACCATCTTCGGGCACCCTTAAGCCCAATCCTTATCAATTGAATCTACACAACAAAAGTTGTCCACAGTTTAATAGTGTTTAATGCAATAATGCCTTCTTTAGAATCACAACAAACAAGTACCATGGAGAAGAAATTGGATTTCCCTATAATTTCAAATCACAATTTTAGAATTCAAACAAGTCATAAAGTGCTAACAAGCATCCATTGTGTTATTACAACCACATATACACGATTACGCTCAAACCAATTTCACTAATTTACATCTCAAACTCAGATGTATTAACATGTGCAATAAAGAATTTTCGATAAAACCATTTATCAATGGACTTCCACACTCTATATGCATATATTTCAGTCAAGAAATTGTTGAGGGATATTCTTTCAATTATCACAAAGCTTACACCTAAAAGAACCTTGACAAATGAAGTTGAGACTTTTTGACCAACACAGCACAAGAGACAAGTCAGTATAAACTCTATCTACTCAATTCCACAATAACTAACCACACTCTTTTTACAATTTCACACTTGCGGAAGCATTTGCATATCCATCCTTGATCACCAAAACTTACCAACTCTGGAGAAAACCTCCGGCAAAAACATTGTTACTAAGTCAAAGGCTTCAAATCTCATTAATTAAAAGTAAGATACATTACAACAAACAGTAACATAAAACTTACAGCATCGAAAAATGAGAATCAATGAGGCCAGGGCATCCTGCTCCAAAATACTCGAAGTTCCATTGACCTTCAAGAACAGGAAACATGAAAGCTGAAAATCAAATGAACACCTCATCTAGGATTTATTCTGAAATTACATGATGAGTTTTAGTAAATACATGAGTTTTAACAATACTTTTTCCACAAATTATATCCATTCCCTTTCCGTCCAATATCATGCTTTCATAGTAAAGTCCTAATAAATTTTTAGGAAACACCGTAACAAATGTTGCTTGAACTACATCCATGAATGAATTGACACCATAGAACAATATATGCACACCAAATAGAAGAGAATTTGTCTGATGCTTTATAGGTTGAACCAATTGCATCACAACTCGTTAAGTTTTGTTGGACGAAAAACAAGTAAATTATGGAACAATAGAACTGATAAGACAACCACAAATTGATAACCGACTGAGGCTCCGCTAGAGCCGCTTCACTGGGAATTAGAAACAATCAATTGAAGAGGAATGCGAACTGGAGAGAACATGATTTGGGGGCATTCTTTACTTCGCGTGGGTTCAATGAAGGGACTGTGTAGTCTGTGTTTGAGGAGAGGAGAGGGCAAGATTGACAACAATTTTTTTGGGAAAGATAGCGAGATTCAGAACAGAGGTTAATCTGTGAATAGTGACTGAACTCTGCGGGGTTTTAACGGGCTGAAGATTAAGTCATTTGGGCCGGAAAGGGTTAATCTCAACTATCAAACACTATATTAAGTCGTATAAAATGCCTAATTGAGGCTAATCTATCCTATCAAACACTTTCCTAATATATTAATCCATACCAACTCTTTCGTTGCTAAGACTCGCTAAGAAACATTACCTCAACAGAAGCAGAAACAAGAAGGCCACGGCTTAAGACTAGTTCGAGAGGGAAACGCACGGCCTTATGCAATTTGATGCTTCCATGGCTGCCGTAGCTAAAACTCATGAGATGTAAGATCATTATCTTTAGAAGTGTTTGTATGTTGACGCCTTTTCTGGCAGCCACAACTCCAGCCTACTGACAAAATGGTATTAATATTTATCTTTGGAAGTGTTCTGAAAATGATTTTTAAAATTTATTTATTATGGGACGGATGCTTCATTGAAAGCTTAAGCTGCTACAGAGAAATATTTAATATTTCTGACATTTATAAAATCTAAAAGTTTAAGCTGCAAGCGAGGAAACCCGTGTTCCAGACACAACAAGACTTACAAATATTTATTATGGAAATACCACTTCGTGTAAAACTTAACTTGTTGGACATTAAGTTTCATATTATTTTCATCATTTATATTGCATAACTTCATTTAAAATGTTTCTAAAAGTTTAAGCGGTTAAAGAGGAATTATCATGGTCCAAGAGTCGAGACACAATAAGAAAATTATTAGCATATATAAGAATAATAAATGTTATAAAGTTGAGATACTTACCTTTCCCGCTGTTGATGCTCGATATTCATCGAGTGTTTCTGAGGCAGAAAATAAACGAAGAGCATCTTCAATGGTTCGAATAATTTCATGAGAAATTTCCAAATGAAGCAAAAGAAATGGCTGAACAGTTGCCGAAGCTTTGTTTCCTGTCCACAACAAGTAGAATAAACTCAGCAAACGCAGCTAATGTCGGATAGCCAATTTAAAAAGAGAGAAAACACCCATTCTTAACAATAAACGTAGACAAAATAAAATAGAACATGCAAATAAAAGGATTGCAAACCTTGGGCATGCTAATATTTGGAAACAAGAGTAAAACGCTTTTATTGGAAAAAAAGATAAAAAGAGGATTTAGATCAATGGCAAAATTTAAATTATTTTAAAAATAAATTCTAATTATTATGAATGGTGAATTGTAATTTTTTTTAAGTATGGGGACAAATCTGTAAATTGAGAGGGACAAAGTAATAAATATATTAAAATTTACATATAATAATAGTAATAAAATTTTTCAAAATTTATTTTTTTGGGGGGTGTTCTCTCTGTCTGACCTACTCAAATGTTGTATAAACAATATTTCAACCAGTGTTAAATACGGGAACAAAATAAATTTCAACAAATATCAAGATAAGTCGTACCTGTTGTGCATAGACGTAAGAGATATGAGAAATCTTGTGCCACTCGGAATTATCATCCTCACTTCGCACGTTTAATAGCCAACAATCAAATATCAGTAATTTGTTGAGGCGTTTCATGGCTTCTTTAGAGGGCAGACTCCTTAATTTTGGGCATTGGAATAGAATTAATTCCTGGAGAGATGACAATTTCCCCAAACATTCTTGAGCACTGCTTCTATTTCCATAAAACACGTAAACGCCTTAGATTAGTGAGATGCTGAAGCTGATTCTCCATTTCGCAGCTATCTTAAATCATGGAAGTTACGTAAAGAACCGATTAGCTCTATAGGAAAATTATTATCATCCAATTCTGGAATACATCTAAGATCAAGTTCCAAAGTAGTGAGGTGTGGCATTTTCTGCAGGCAACCAACTACCTCGACCATATTCGTTACGTTTGGTAAATAAAGCAATTTCACAGTCTCAAGCGACGTACATAGCTCTATCATTCCACTTGGCAGTTTAGTCAAACTATTGCACTCTAAGATTTCCAATTGACGAAGCCAAGTGAAGCCTTGTACTGGTTCATCTCCTTCGCCACTTGGATTATATGGTATTGACTTCAGATCCCAGCAACCACTTATCTTCAATATCTCAAGAGAATTTAGATAGTGTAGATTGTTTGGCAATCCTTCCAAATTGTAGCAGTCCCGTATCTCAATCTCTCTAAGGGAAGAGCCAAAGAGCGGAGGCAGATGCTTTACATCGTGACACCAACGTATCGTCAAGTATGAGAGACTTTGGTTGTTGCTGAAGAACATATCAGGAAGACAAACTAATCCTTCAACATCAGTAATATCGATTCTTATAAGTGAGGTTAAGTTGAGCAAGAGATTTCCCAAAAATAGGCTGATGAGCATACGTCTAATTTTCAATTCTTTGGGACATGGGAACTGACTTGGACCACTTGACAATTCTTCACAGGAATCAAGCTTCAAGGACTCAAGATGCGGAAACGCCACCATTTCAAGGTCTAATTGACTTTCATCTACAGTTAGCAGTTCTGTCATTGAGGACATTGATGACAATGAAAGACTTTTAAGAGCAGGAAACACAATAATCTTGTCTCTGCCACCACCCTCGTGGTGAATCCCATCTGATGAAGCACCTATTGATCTCCCATTCGATAGAGAATCCAAATATAGAGACTTGAGATGTGGTAGGTGTCCTAGCATTGGGAGTTCTTCAATATCAGACTCACAGCTGCCTAAAATGTGAAGATGCCTCAAGTTTATCAATTTCTTTAATGTTTTTGGAATCTCATTCAGATCATTGCTTGCTCGTAATGTCTGCAGATGGTAGTGATTGCTGATCGACGTCGGCAAATATTTCACTCCTGTTCTTAAGATGTCAAGACACCTCAAATGTATTAAGTGCTCCGTCTTTGGTAATTCTTTGTTGTCACAACCAATCAAAACTAACCCGCGGAGACATTTGAAGTCTGCAAACATGTTTTCTGAAACTTTACCTTCAATAATTAATGAACGCAAATTCTCAGCTTCTTCTTTTGAAATATCTTTATCAGATTCCATGTACATGAATCGAACAGGACCAGATTCATGCGAAACTGAAGACGCTAGATCATGCACAAGGTCGTGCATCTTACACCTTACTATGTTCCCATCCTCATCTTCGTCCCATTTTTGTAGTAAGGAGTTTTGTAGAAAGAGGTGAATATATTTCTGGCCCACGGTCTCCATATCATTTCCTTGATCACTGTGAAGGAATCCTTCCGCCATCCACAGGTAAATTAGCATATCCTTTTCAATTTCATAACCTTGGGGAAAAATCGAGCAAAATGCAAAGCACTTCTTAAGTGATTGTGATGACAAATTATCAAAGCTCAATTTTAAAATTCTCGTGATAGAATTTCCATCTTCCCCCAAGTCTGAAAGCTCGTCTCTTCTATGGAGTGCCACTCCTCTTTTGATTTCCCATACAACATGCCTCCTAATACGTTTGCTGCTAATGGCAATCCTTGGCATCTTTGTCCTATCTTTCTCCCAATGGTTTCAAACTCTGATAGAATAACACACCTTCGTCGAAAAGCTTTTCTTTTGATTATCGACCAACATTCTTCATGTGACAACTTGAACAATTCAGGAATATTAGGAATTGTTCGCACCATTGAAGCAACATCTTTACTGCACGTAGTGACAATGATACCATTTCCCTTTACAGAGCTAATATTTGATAAGGTTTCTTGAAAATCATCCCACTTCTTCCTCTCATCGGTCCAAACATCATCAAGCACGAGCAAATACTTTTTATTTTGCAGATTTTCTTGAATCTTTCTCAAAATAACATCTTTAGTTTCAAGATGAACTTTTTGTTCCGTTAATGATTCAAGAATCTTCTTGAAGAGATCGTTTGCATCAAATTTTCTGGAAACATAAACCCAAATCAACTTGTGAAAATGCCTCGTTATCCTTTCGTCACGTAATACTAACTTTGCTATTGTTGTCTTCCCTAGTCCGCTCATACCATCAATTGGAAGGACAGAGAAAACTTCTTGTTCATCATGAGTTGAGTTATTAGAAGTCAATATCTCCACAATTCTCGACACATAATTGTCTCTTCCTACAACAATTGGATCAATAGAGTATGAGTCCGTTTCTCTTTCTCTTGAAGTATCAGAAACAAAATTAGGATCATGTGCACGCAACTGCCTTTGAAGATCAAAGGCAGTTGCCTCTTGATTAATTGATTTCAACTTCTCATTGATATCCCTGATTTTACGAGATATTGTTCGTGTCGAGAAGAATTTGTGTACCTTTATTTTGTTTCCAGTCTCAGTCTCAATTTTGTTGCGATGAACTTCGTAGCTGAGCTCATCAAGAACATTGTCGGCTTCGAAAGCCACAGCTTCAAGCTTTTTCAGCCAACCTCTAACAGATTCATCCTCCACTTGCTTCTTCTCGGCATCATTAAAGAAGGATTGAATCATGTCCAAAGATTCTTTAAGTTCTCCCAAATCTTTCTTGAAATTGCGAATGAGGCTGATCTCTTCGGCGCAAAGTGAGATCAGATTTTGAAGGAGAAACTCAACAACGGAACCAGCGATGGATCCAATGATATCTCCCATTTGTTTGCTGAGATATTAATCTAAAAGAGTGTCTGCGTGTGTGTGTGTGTGAGAGAGATTCTTAGAACGGTGAGGAGATGAGTAAGTGTACAGAGAGAGAGAGAGAGACTGAGAGAGTATTACTTGCTGAGCTTTTCAGAATGGTGAAGAGATGAGCGAATATACAGAGAGAGAAGAATTTGTTCACAATATGAAGATCTCGCAGGGTGCGTGTGTGTTTCGGTGTGAGTGTGGGAGAGACAGTGTGTGTCTTTGCCGGTAAGAAATAGAGAAAGATACACCGATGAGGATTGATAAGAGAAAAAGAAAGAGAAGACTTGTTCTGAGAAGACTCGCTGTGTGTGTGTGTATATATTAATTTTATTTTTTATATTTGTTCTTCTTAATCTATTTCATAATTATTCAAACAAGTATAATGTGAATCAATAATATCTAAATTATCTAACACTAAGTAAAATATTTTTTTTTCTCTAATTCAGTGTAATGGGAATCATAATTAATCGAATACACCCTAATTTCCGATATTATTATTATTATTATATATGTATTATATATATCAATGTAGTATAACTCTCGGTCATACTTTCACTACCTAATATTGAGATTGTTATAAATAATGTGAATTTTTTATTATTGGTATTATTACAGCTTTTCTGTAATCACTCTGTGTTACTTTCAGTTTTTTAATTTTTGATTTTAATATTAGTCTTTAAAATATAAACAAATTAATACTCAGCAATTCGATTTTTGTTGTTGGATTGTGGCGGGCCCGAGGCAGAGTGACGGTACAGCGTAATATTCAAAAATTTCGCCATAACCTCGTTATCAAAATATTTCTAAAATATTTTAATAAAGCAGCGGAATAAATCGGGCAGCATAACTCTAATATATACAGGCATCGATAACATAATTTTAAATCATCTAGCATATAATCACAATATGCAAATAATAATTTTGGCAGCACAACATTATTACCGTACTACAAAATTGGCTATCAACGGCACTTTTCCAGCACCTTGATATCTTCTCGTGAAATCGGCAAAGCTTCCCCGCAATATCCCCGATTAAGAAATTGGAGTGTGGGCTCCGGCAGTATTTCCCTAAATACTTTGAGAAAATATTTTTCTAGAAAAACCTTTTTTCTAATTTCAGAAAATCCCTATTTTTTAATAATTAAGTGGATTATATATTAATTATATAACCACCTAATTAAATTATAATTAATTCTTAATTAAAGGATTAATCATAAAATGAGAGAGAAGCCGAAATGGCCATTGAAGCTGCCAAAACATTCAAAAAAATTGGAATCAATTGATTGAAGGTAAAGCCCATATTTATAGGCACATTTGAGGGGTAAAATAGTCAATTTGAAGGAAAGAGGGTTGTCGCGTGTCCTTAGCCGCCGGGTTCAGCAAATCCGAGAACGCCACGCAGCAGCTCACGCCGCCACGAGGCCAACGCCGCCCGGCACGCGCGGAATGGAGTCCGCACGCTCCCGCACGCGCCGCCCGTGTGGCGGCTGTGTGTTTGGCTCGTGTGAGAGGCACGCCTGCGTGAGCAGCTGCCACGTGGCAGACGGTCCGGTCCGACCGGCGGTTCACGGTTCAGACCGGTTCAACAGAGAACTGGTCGGTCCGGACGGTCTGAACCTCTGCTACGTGTCACTCCCTCGTTCTGCCACGTGTCCGGGTCGGTCAACCCATGATCGACCCTATCCGGCGACCCGACACGGAGATCCGTTTCCACGACCCGTTGACTTTTCAGTCAACACAATCTGGGCCGTTGTCATGCCCTGACGCGGCGCGATCCTCGCCATACACGTGTCGCACACGGTGGCACCCAGTCAGCGCCACTAGGCGTTGACTACGCCACGTCAGCAAAAACTTTTTTTTTTTTTTTGAAAAATTTTATTTTCTCCAAAATAAAATTTCGGGCATTTCCAACTCTTTGGAATTCAATTTATTTTCTCAAAATAAATTACTTTTCTATTTTCAAACCCTTTGAAAAATTAATTTCTCTCTCTCATTTTAATATTTTCTCATTGATCTTCGTTGGGGCTTGCGGGGGGGACCTGCAGGACTAATTAATCTTAGCTCCAAACGGGTCAATCTATTATTATCCCATGACAATAATTGATTACCGTTTAACAATATTTAATTCCACTAAATAAATATTGTTGAACTCTAAAATTAATTAAATTATTCACGAATTTCTCGATCTAGAATAATTTTGCATTTGACTCCTCTGTACGGATATCCATGAAAAATAAATCAATACTACTATCATTTATTTTTCACTTTCAATTTGAAATTTCTTGATTCTCCTTAAGTCCAAATTCTTCCCTGTATGTGAAACACATTCAACATACAACTTCGGCGACGAACACACGAAGTACTTTGGCCAAAGTTTTTTAATTCGAACTTTTGCAAATCTATTTCAGGGATATCTTTTAACCTTCCAGCAAGGCTACAGATTCCTTGATCAATATTTCTCTCTAGCACATTTCATGCAATCACCGAACGTACAAAGTATTTTGGCCACCCGTTACCGAGACCTCACTTCTGAGTACATCACAGTGATTAGCACTACATGCCTAAAGTAGAAACACAACCAGGATTAAGAGTCTAATGCTTGTGAGATTTTATTCATTTTAGATAGCAGTATAAAATGAACAATCTCAGTGGTCCAGTTCGATGTTTCCAATCTCATTGAAAGTCATCAATGTGTTATAATTGGAAACTTCATTTCCCTATGACGAAAGACTAATCATCTTATATAACACATTATAGTCTTGATAAGAACATCTTCTTATCATACTGACTAGAACTTTAATGACACGTGACTTCTGGTATTTAAAGTCTTTTTCCTATGAACCACATTTCATATAAAAATACCATCATATGTCATTAATTATTAAATTTGTAAAATACTCATAACTTGCGATAATTTCAGTTTTATTAATCCAAAATATTTACAATATAATTGGATTTTCAGGGCATTAATCATAACAATCTCCCACTTGCCCTAAATCCAATTGGCTACATATCTAAGGCCCATCCCTTCTACATGAGTGTCAAAACTCTTTTGCGCCAAAGTCTTAGTGAAGGGATCTGCTAGATTATTTACTGAGCCAATTTTCACCACTGCCACTTCTCCACGTTCCACATAATCACGTATAATGTGAAACTTCCTCTCGATGTGCTTGGCACGTTTATGACTTCGAGGTTCCTTGGAGTTGGCCACCGCTCCAGCATTGTCACAGTACAATGTGATCGGCGTAAGTCCGTCCTTGATGACTTCTAGATCCATTAGGAAATTCCGGAACCAATACGCTTCTTTGGCTGCTTCCGAAGCTGCCACGTATTTGGCTTCCATGGTGGAGTCAGCAATGCAAGATTGCTTAATACTCCTCCAACTAACGGCCGCTCCTCCTAGAGTAAACACGTATCCAGACGTCGAACGCCTAGAATCCAAATCAGATTGGAAATCCGAATTTGTGTACCCAATAGGAATGAGCTCATCACTGCGATAGACAAGCATATAATCTCGAGTCCTTCTCAAGTACTTCAATATATGCTTTACAACTATCCAGTGTTGGGGTCCAGGGTTTGACTGATATCTGCTGACTAGACCTACAGCATAACAGATATCTGGCCTTATACATAACATGGCATACATGAGGCTTCCGACTGCCGAAGCATACGGAACATCTTTCATTTCTTCTGTCTCTACTGGGATCTTGGGACACTGATCCCGAGACAGATGAACTCCATGTCTGAAAGGTAATTAACCTTTCTTGGAATTCGCCATATTATATCTTGCCAACATCTTATCTATATATGTTGCTTGTGATAAACCAATCATTTTATTCTTACGATCACGACAAAGTCTGATCCCTAGAATATAACTGGCTTCACCTAGGTCTTTCATGTCAAACTAGTTTGACAACCAAATCTTAACTGCTGACAATATTCCTGTGTCATTCCCAATGAGCAGAATGTCGTCAACATATAGAACTAAAAATGTTACAACACTATTATGATGTCTCTTGTACACACATGGTTCATCAGGCAATTGAATAAATCCAAAGGATTTAATTGCCTCATTAAATCTGATGTTCCATGATCTAGACGCTTGCTTAAGACCATAGATTGATCTATCAAGCTTGCATACCATATGCTCCTGATTTCTGGCTATAAAGCCTTCAGGCTGAGCCATGTATATCTCTTCTTGAAGGTGCCCGTTCAAGAAGGCAGTCTTTACATCCATTTGCCAAATCTCATAATCATAATGAGCGGCAATGGAAAGGAGAATTCTTATGGACTTAAGCATTGCTACAGGCGAGAAGGTTTCGTCATAATCGATACCTTCTTTCTGGGTATAACCCTTTGCCACAAGCCTTGCTTTAAAGGTCTCAACCTTTCCGTCCACTCCCCTTTTTCTCTTGTAGACCCATTTGCATCCAATAGGTTTAATGCCCTCAGGCGCCTCTACAAGTTCCCAGACTTTATTGGAATACATTGAATCTAATTCAGATTCCATGGCTCTGACCCAACGGTCAGCGTCTATATCCTTTATAGCTTCATCATATGTGACAGGATCAGATACGTCAGATTCAACCACTTGGGTTAATCCTAGGTATCTGTCAGGTGCCCTGACAATCCTCCCACTACGACGAGGCTGCTGTGTACTCGTCCCTACATCATATGTTGTATCTGGTACATCATATGTATCTAACACATTTTCAGTTACTAGGGGTTCTTGGAATTCAGAATCTGATGTTGTCATTTCTTCTAACACAATTTTGCTTCTACCCTTGTGGTCATTTACGAAGTCATCCTCGAGATATTTGGCATTAGTGCTCACAAACACTTTGTGAACGCTCGGATCGTAAAATGTACCACCTCTTGTTCCTTTAGGATAACCTATGAACAAGCAAACCTCTGTTCTTGATTCCAACTTGTCAGGATCCTTCCTTAACACATGAGCTGGGGTTCCCCATATCCGAAGATAGGAGATACTGGGCTTTCGCCCTTGCTACAGTTCCATTGGTGTTTTAGGAACTGACTTGGATGGAACAAGGTTTAATATGTATGCCGCCGTTTCGAGTGCAAAGCCCCAAAACGAACTTGGTAGGGTAGCATGACTCATCATAGATCTTACCATTTCCATCAGAGTTCTGTTTCTCCTTTCTGCAACACCATTCTGTTGGGGTGTACCCGGTACAGATAATTGAGATTTAATTCCACTTGGAGTGAGAAATTCTAGAAACTCTGTAGACAGATACTCACCACCACGATCTGATCGAAGTGCCTTGATAAGTTTTACAGTTTGATTTTCAACTTCAGCCTTGAATTCTTTGAACTTTTCAAAAGATTCAGACTTTTATCTCATCAAATAAACGTATCCGTATCTGGAGTAATCAACCGTAAAAGTGATGAAATACTCAAAACCTCCTCTTGCTTGAATACTCATAGGACCACACACATCCGTATGAATTAACTCAAGCAATTCTGTGGCTCGATTACCTTTAGATTTAAAAGATCTCTTGGTCATTTTACCTTCCAAGCAGGATTCACAGACTGGTAGTTCTGTTAAGTCCAAGGGACTCAACAATTCATCTGAAATTAGTCTTTGGATCCTATTTGGATTAATATGACCAAGACGTAAATGCCACTTGTAAGCCTCGTTAGGCATAGGAGTTTTTCTTTTGGATGGTAAGTCAAGCTTAGTAGTGTTAAGTTCGGAATTAGGGTTTTTATCGGGGTATAACAAGAAAAGACCATCTTTTACCGTGCCAGAGCAAATAAACCTTTTATTTTGCTTAATGGTAAAATTTTGTTCAAAACAAACACTGAAACCATTATTTATTAAACAACTCACAGAAATTAGATTTCTGCGAACACACGGTATGTACAAAGTGTCTTTCAGTACCAAAACCCTATCACCAAAATACAAATTTACAATCCCTACTGCTAATACAGATATACTTGTATTATCCCCGAGCAGTAGCTGCATCTCGCCATCTTCAAGCTTTCTGGTTAGCTTGAACCCCCTGCAACGAATTGCAAATATGATTAGTTGAACCCGAGTCCACACACCAGGAATCTGGTGGACTTCCAACTAAACATAATTCAATTAAACAAGATATCAATATACCTTGTCCAGATGGCTTAGCAGGAAGACTTGCTAAGTATTTTGGACAATTCCTCTTCCAGTGCCCATTTTCACCGCAGTGGAAACATTTTCCCTTGCTGGGTTTACCCTTCTTCTTCTGAACCTTTTTCTTGGGATTTGGAACCTTTCCCTTTCCCTTTTTCCACTTGTTGGCCTTTGGAGCCATGGAAGTCGATGCCTGAGCCAGGAGAACAGTTCCCTTAGCTTTCATCACTCCCTCTGCCACTTTAAGTTCGTTCATCAATTCAGGCAGAGAAAAATCCAATTTGTTCATAGAATAATTTTGCCTGAATGTGTCGAACGACTTTGGCAGAGAGCATAGGATCATATCCTGTTTACTGAGATCATCAAATTTAGCACCAAGGCTTTCAATTTCGTTCAGGCAAGCCATCATGTTCATAACATGATCCTGAACAGGTGATCCCTCAGACATCTTGGTGACTAACAGCCTTCGCATCAATTCGAGCCTTTTGGCTCGATTCTGTCCTCCAAACATCTGATGGAGATGATCCATCATGTTCTTAGCAGTTGGCATCTCATGCATTTGATGCTTGAGAACATTGGAGACAGATGCCAGGATATAAGACCTAGCCAAATCATTGGACTTGATCCAATTGGCGTAAGCATTTCTCATATCCTGATTGGCTGTAGTTTCCGGTACCCCCGGACAAGGTTCAGTGAACACTTGTTTCAGATTCTCGTGACCAAACATGATGTCAAGATTCATTTTCCAATCAGCATAGTTAGACCCTTCAAGCCTATTTTCCTTTAGGATCGATTGAAGCGGGCTAGCGGTCGTCATTGCTTTAAAACTGAAATATTTAAAAAAAGGTGCAAGTTATGATTCTGTATTTTTCTTCTTTTGCGTCTAACCAATAAATGAAATCCACATAAGCATTTTTGGCTTACACAATGGTGACTTATCTAACCGCAGTTGACTCCCCGGAAGCGGGGTCGAAAACCGCTTAGAAAAGCAAGTATTAATCTTAATTAACATGCCATCTAGGTAACTCTTACCAAACTATGTTAATCCACCACGTTTACCTTTAGCCTCTAAGTGAATGTAACATAGCTCCGAAAGAGGTTAATACATTACTCAGTCAAGCGTATACCATTACCTAGAAATTCGTACGAGTAGATCAGACACTCCACGGAGGCGTGGTCGAGCTGACTTTCCCCGTATTTCATTCTATCCGAAGAAGTCTAATCTTGTATACCGCGAATACATAACCGCCGAAGGGAGTAGTATATACCCACTATACTACAGACGGGTAATGGAGGCCGTGAGAATCCAACTCTTTTTATCTCGCTCCCACTTGAATTTTATAAAATTTGTGGATTATCTTTGATTATTAAATAATCACTTTTGGCGTCTTATTAATTTTGGAAGTAATTAATCTAATTAATATGCTCCCACTAGGATTATTAAATAATCCTAATAATATTCCAAGACTTTAATAACTCTTTATTAATTTAAGTCAAAAAATATTAATCCAATTATGCATCATATTTATTAAATATTATTTATCTAATCACATTAAATAAATCATGCATAATTAAAACAATATAATATCACATATTATCATGCCATTTTTAAAATTAAAAGCATGCTTGCAAATAATTATCACATAATTATCACGCTTTAAAATTTTAATGGTCCCTTAAATAAATATGTTTTAAATTATCACATAATTTAAATCATATTTACTGATTCGGTAATTAACCAGGAAGATTATTGAAATCAATTCCCAGAAAATTACCATTCCACGCAAACTCCCAGAAACACTGGAGGGGTCACAACGGTCCCACTTAAAACCCAGTCTTCTTAGACAGAATTTACGTGCACAGTATCAGATTTAAAATTATGCATATTATGCTTTATCAATGCGAGTATATAATCAGAGCCTCGCTCTGATACCAGTTGTTGGATTGTGGCGGGCCCGAGGCAGAGTGACGGTACAGCATAATATTCAAAAATTTCGCCATAACCTCGTTATCAAAATATTTCTAAAATATTTTAATAAAGCAGCGGAATAAATCGGGCAGCATAACTCTAATATATACAGGCATCGATAACATAATTTTAAATCATCTAGCATATAATCACAATATGCAAATAATAATTTTGGCAGCACAACAGTATTACCGTACTGCAAAATTGGCTATCAACGGCACTTTTCCAGCACCTTGATATCTTCTCGTGAAACCGGCAAAGCTTCCCCGCAATATCCCCGCTTAAGAAATTGGAGTGTGGGCTCCGGCAGTATTTCCCTAAATACTTTGAGAAAATATTTTTCTAGAAAAACCCTTTTTCTAATTTCAGAAAATCCCTATTTTTTAATAATTAAGTGGATTATATATTAATTATATAACCACCTAATTAAATTATAATTAATCCTTAATTAAAGGATTAATTATAAAATGAGAGAGAGAAGCCGAAATGGCCATTGAAGCTGCCAAAACATTCAAAAAAATTGGAATCAATTGATTGAAGGTAAAGCCCATATTTATAGGCACATTTGAGGGGGAAAATAGTCAATTTGAAGGAAAGAGGGCTGCCGCGTGTCCTTAGCCGCCGGGTTCAGCAAATCTGAGAACGCCACGCAACAGCTCACACCGCCACGAGGCCAACGCCGCCCGGCACGCGCGGAACAGAGTCCGCACGCGCCGCCCGTGTGGCGGCTGTGCGTTTGGCGCGTGTGAGAGGCACGCCTGCGTGAGCAGCTGCCACGTGGCAGACCGGTCCGGTCCGACCGGCGGTTCACGGTTCAGATCGGCTCAACAGAGAACCGGTCGGTCCGGACGGTCTGAACCTCTGCTACGTGTCACTCCCTCGTTCTGCCACGTGTCCGGGTCGGTCAACCCATGACCGACCCTATCCGGCGACCCGACCCGGAGATCCGTTTCCACGACCCGTTGACTTTTCAGTCAACACAATCTGGGCCGTTGTCATGCGTTGACGCGGCGCGATCCTGACCATACACGTGTCGCACACGGTGGCGCCCAGTCAGCGCCACTAGGCGTTGACCTGCTGACGTGGCGTGCCACGTCAGCAAAAAACTTTTTTTTTTTTTTGAAAAATTTTATTTTCTCCAAAATAAAATTTCGGGCATTTCCAACTCTTTGGAATTTAATTTATTTTCTCAAAATAAATTACTTTGCTATTTTCAAACTCTTTGAAAAATTCATTTCTTTCTCTCATTTTAATATTTTCTCATTGATCTTCGTTGGGGCTTGCGGGGGGACCTGCAGGACTAATTAATCTTAGCTCCAAACGGGTCAATCTATTATTATCCCATGACAATAATTGATTACCGTTTAACAATATTTAATTCCACTAAATAAATATTGTTGAACTCTAAAATTAATTAAATTATTCACGAATTTCTCGATCTAGAATAATTTTGCATTTGACTCCTCTGTACGGATATCCATGAAAAATAAATCAATACTACTATCATTTATTTTTCACTTTCAATTTGAAATTTCTTGATTCGCCTTAAGTCCAAATTCTTCCCTGTATGTGAAACACATTCAACATACAACTTCGGTGACGAACACACGAAGTACTTTGGCCAAAGTTTTTTAATTCGAACTTTTGCAAATCTATTTCAGGGATATCTTTTAACCTTCCAGCAAGGCTACAGATTCCTTGATCAATATTTCTCTCTAGCACATTTCATGCAATCACCGAACGTACAAAGTATTTTGGCCACCCGTTACCGAGACCTCACTTCTGAGTACATCACAGTGATTAGCACTACATGCCTAAAGTAGAAACACAACCAGGATTAAGAGTCTAATGCTTGTGAGATTTTATTCATTTTAGATAGCAGTATAAAATGAACAATCTCAGTGGTCCAGTTCGATGTTTCCAATCTCATTGAAAGTCATCAATGTGTTATAATTGGAAACTCCATTTCCCTATGACGAAAGACTAATCATCTTATATAACACATTATAGTCTTGATAAGAACATCTTCTTATCATACTGACTAGAACTTTAATGACACGTGACTTCTGGTATTTAAAGTCTTTTTCCTATGAACCACATTTCATATAAAAATACCATCATATGTCATTAATTATTAAATTTGTAAAATACTCATAACTTGCGATAATTTCAGTTTTATTAATCCAAAATATTTACAATATAATTGGATTTTCAGGGCATTAATCATAACATTTTTTCCCCTTAAAAATTTAAATATCTTCGGAATCCAGGACTCAACCTCATTGCGGTTCAGCCTTAATTTTAACACATAGGTAAGCCACACTATTATTAATTACGTTAAATAAAAGAGTTCAGGGCTTTTCAAGCTCTGATAACAGAAAGGGTTATATAATTTTTTGTAAGATGCTTTGCATTTTAGTATTTAATATTTAAAAATTAACAAATAAAAATCCAACACTTATCTTATGCTCAATTTACTGTATTTAAACATTTCGCTTGAATTTTCCAACCAACTTTTCTTATGTTATACAGATACATCTATAAACACGTATCAAGGTATGCATAAAGAGTGCATTCTGCTTCTGAGTGAAGGAAACATGACCATTGATATTGAGCTCCTAAAAAAGATAAAGCATTTATAAACACGGCTCTACCTAATTATTGCCATTGTACTATAATAGGACTATTGCATTAATGCCATTGTATACACTAACAGCTAAGAGTCGTTCGATTAATTAATGCCATTTATATTCCTTTGTCTGTGGTTTGGACATAGTCCCACAGTGCCCAAAGTGTTTATAACTTATAAGCTCTATCTTAGTAGTTTCTCAAAGCTTTTCTTTTAAGTTCTAAAAGCCTGAAAATTATACATACTAATCTTCAATCCTTCACTCTAGCTTTTCTTAAAATCAGTTCTAAATTGACTCATATAACTTTGGACGTTCAGCTAACCGTTTAGACTAGCTTCATTTTCTCAACAGAATCAGTCATGCAACAGGAATGATGGGAATTATACACTTTAATTTGAAGAGAATCCTCATTCTTCACATTTACATCCTGTCCAAACACCAACCATAAAGTTATATGTCCTTCTCAAGTCATTTTTAGTAACTTTCAGGTTTCTATTTGTCATTATAACAAGTGAATTAATAGCCTGGGTTAACAGTTTCTTATTTTCAATATTGTCTTCAGTTGAAAAACAGGATTAAATAAATCCTTGGGATCAAAAACCTGACAATTTTCTTCAAGTTCTACATTATAGCTAACAAGACTATCATAATCATCTTCTGAAGGGTTCACTTCACTCTTACTATCAATCTCACCTACTACAGGTTCAGCCACATCTTCTATAGGTTAATTAGCAGCTTCTTCCGCAAGTTTATTCCTATGTGGTTCTACTAAAATTATTTTAAAACAGTTCTTCAAAACGAGAAATTTAATTAAATAAACTTGTAAAGTTTGGATAATAATTAGGTGATATATATTTTTACTATCAAGAAATAACATCCGATGCCGGATTGTAAGTCCATCGCTCTCATATACATCCAATACTTAATATTGAAATTGTTATAAAATAATGTGATTTGCACTCATTTGAATCACACCATATGTCGGAAAGGCTTAGGGATGTCTTGAGGAAAAATACACCATTGGTTGCTATACCAAAAGCCAGACCATCCGATCCAAATTTGTACATATGATTTGGACTTTTAGAGCTGATAAATGCGATCACCACGTAAAGACCTAAAAATAATAAATGGCAATGTGGAGCTTGATGAATGGTTCAACGTCACGGGGAACAGAACGGAGGCCATCGTTCCAATTCCGACACAATGCTGCGGAACACTCCCTAAGAAACTTGGGGGGATGGGGGGTGGAAAAAAGTTGAGAATAATTTCATAAAAATGCCGTTCCATTCTGTCTCTAAGCGTGCATGTTAACGCGTGGAACTCCATGTTGTTCCTGCCGTCATCGCGACATTCAATAGAAATATCACATTTTCACCATTAATCTATGTTAGATTAGACAATCTACTCGAGCATATTGGAATCACAATAATAGACTTAATTACGTCTGCCTACCAAATTAGATGGGATAATTACAAGTTATACCCTACTTGTAGATATAATTACAATTACACCCCTCTTAGGAAATTTAAATTACAATACCTTGCAAATATGCCCCAATTTTTTTATGTAATTAATATATTTTATATGAGAGTTATATGTAATTAATGCATTATTCGTAGGGATTATGTGTAATTAAAATTTTCTAAGTATGATATAAATATAATTATATCTAAACATGAGTACCACTTCTAATTACCACTTCTAATTACCCCATCTAATTAGGTTTATGGAACTTGACTAACATTCTTGCTTTGCAGATGTTGAAAGAAAAGGAATGAGCAATAACCTATAGCACAAGTCCCCTGATGAAAAATTTCTGGAAGGTCTTTCTGGTAGTTGATGTTAAAGCTCTGGAAAAGCAATTCATTTCTGTCTTGTTCATGAGATCCCTGTAAAAAACAAGTCCAAAACAACTACACAGTTTTGTGGGATAAATAACGCGAACGCAGATTAGTACAAACGCAATGGAAAACAGACAAGAATTAGAATTCATTATTAGAGTCCATAGTCAGTGATTCCGGATTGCAGGTTATACATGAGAAAAAATATTTCACTGTTTATATTAAATTTTTGAAAAGTTTTAGCCTGCCAAATTTGTTCAAGTACATGAAAAATCTGTAGCTTAAGTATACTCCAGAGTCTTGTATTTCCTTACAAATCAACAAATTTAGACGCTGTTAACAATTAATTTGGAATCCAATCATGTTACATGTGAAGAATGGTTATTAGGTGATGTACATATAAGTTTTTACTTTTTACAGTAGAAACTTTTTAACGCTTTAGTCATCAGTCATCATAAACACCAGACACCAATATACCAGCTCAAAATTGTATAAAGGTAACAAACAAGGGTCACACAATATGTTGAACTTTCAATTATAGTGTTTGAAAAATCAAATCCATTCCCATAATATTACTATGATTCGAGTTGCAACATGATTTAACTGAGTAATAATTGAATAAGGGTACATCATGAGGTTTAATAAATAATATAAGGAGTTTGTCAAGTAATAGGCGTGTGGCCTAACTCACCCCAATAGCTAACTGACAAGGTGAGGGTTGCCCAAGCATTATAACGTAGAAAGTAAACTAATTTTTTTGGTTGCTATGGAACGGTTACCAGTTATGTGTAGTTCTGAAACCAACAGGGATATTTTTGTAATTCTATATAGTTACAGGAGAAGGGACTTTATTAACATAGAAAGTACTAATGCTGATGATGACCAAACAGCCTCAAAAATTAAGTCATGAACTTTGTTTGATACATTAAGCGTTCATTATAGAAGATAAATAGCATGTTTGAACAATACAAGTTCACCTTCAGTATTTCTTTTGCTTCCTTATCAGACTGTCCACACTTAATCAGCTGCCAGAGACAAGTATCATACTGGTTATTTAGGTGACCTGTCAAAACGACAATGTGTTTCAATTTATAAATGTAAAATCGCTTCATCTAATGATAATCATACCTTGTAACAGATTAATGCAATTTCTTACATTAACGATAATGTATAGTCAAACGTTTATCACCACTAGAAGGAGATCAAAATAAGCTTACATTCATATTGTCTCCACACAAGATATGCTTGAAGAACCTCCAGAGATGCACAGCAAATAACTCGTGATCGAAATGAAGGGGCATATCTCAAGTCATTCTGAGGGAAGAACAACTTCCAATTGGTCACATAAACAGATGTGAAGAAAGATACAATGAGGGAGTGTATCTTGCTGCAAATCATTTTTGAAATAAGCAATCGTGACTAATTCAAACAGGGGGGAAAACAAAAAATTACCTAACTCGTGTTTCAGACATGACTTTTAAGTAAGAGCCCAGTTTTTACCAAGAAAGGCACTCAGGAATGAATATACTACACAAAGGCAAGTCTACTTAAATACTATACACCAACACTGATAACTAGTAAATAAGGCTGATCCTGGAGGCTCTATTCAAATACTGAGATTGTAGCCAAATAATCAAAATATTTGAACTAAAACAGCAATAAGATTAAATCCCAAACCCTATATATCTTATGTGAATTCATATGACATGAAGCTGATGAAAAATCTTACAGCCACAATCAAGAAGGAAACATATACATACCTGGCACGCCTCTGGTAAAACTTGGTTCCCTTTTTGAAAATGAAACTGAAACCAAATAAGCAATCATCCAACACTCCCAACAAGAATACACAAACAAATAACAATAGAAAATACCAGTTTGTATGTATGCCATTCTTCACTTTTACTCATCACTGTAACCATAAGAGAATACGATATCTGGGAACTGCTCTAAAACTGCGCTTGAACAATCATTCATCAACTCTAAAGCTCTCAAATCATTCGGTTTATCAAACTCGTGAACTTCAGAAAACCTACACCACCATAAGTAAAACATTTTTCTCAAAAAAAGGGCCACGCTAAATGCACATAATTGTGTAGATATGCTGCTGCAAATCATACCTGCGGAAATCACGGCCGTCGACACGGACGACGATGACATTGGACGGCACGATTTCATCCTCCACCTCAAAAGACTTCACATACTCGTACTTGCTGTTTTCCATGTCATTAATTTGTACAATAATTGTCGCTCTGGAGGAACTTTTCGGACTTCTATGTATCTAATTACAGTTTTCCCTAATTGAGAAGGTCAGGCACCGGAGCTGGGTGGTTGCGCGGCGGAGGAGCGGTGGCGCAGGTGGTAAGGGCAGTTAGGGAGGAAATTTGTTTATATGTGCCTTTCAAGTTTCCATTTAACAAAATAACCCTCAATTTTATTTTGTATTTTCTTTTAATGTAATAAATATAAATTTAATTATTTAATTATATAATGGGATTGTTTTGAAAATATTTATCTTATGAAGGACTAAATTGAAAATATATCTCAAAAAAAAATGTAAATAAAACCCACTAAAAAGAATCAGAAATTAATCAAGGGGGAAAGAAGAAAAGAGAGGCAAAAGAACTCCCGCTCCTCAACCCTTCTGCAGTACACAGCCTCGCCGCACCTCTCTGCCGTCTTCCTCCTTCTACCACCGCACCTTCGCCGCAGCTATCAACTCCTCCCCGTGCATATTCTCTCCTCCATCTTCTCAATCGCGAGGAATATTGTCACTACCTACTCCTTCTTCCTCCTTCCGCCACCGAACCGCCGCCATTGAAGAAAGGTGACTCTAACCACTTACTTCCACCACCTACGGTTCGCTCGTGCTCGTTGACCCCCCAAACCCCGGCTTAGACGGCCAAGATTTCACAAATCCTACGGCCCAGATGAGGAAGGTTCAAGATTTTGCTAATTCCGAGGACCCTTTATGGCTGGACTCAGTGACTTGAGTTCTTGAATTAGATTTTGGTTAGTCTTTGTATGGATTTTTAAACGATTCTATATCCTTATAAATTTTCTTTCGCCCTTTTCTGCTTATTTTGAGACTTCGTATTTAGATGTAATCATCCATGATCTATGTTGTAATAATGCACCGAAGGTGTTTGTGGAAATGTTCGAATGGAATCAAGACAGGGCAACAAACAAGCTTTACTGTCCTTGCTCGCACAAGCAAACGAAATGTTGTTTTGGTGTATCTTTTGATATAAGGTTCAATGTTGTTTTGTTGGTATTTGGATTTATGTACGATGTTTTTACATTTTTACCTAATGAGTTATTTGATATAAGGTTTATGTTGTAATAATTCATCGAAGGTGTTTGTGGAAATGTTCGAATGGAATCTTTTTGTGCTATAGAACTTTTTTTAAGAGACTCTACTGTTGATGAGAAGTAAGACTTTTGTGGTATCTTTTGGTGTATCTTTTGATATAAGATTCAATGTTTTTTTGTTGGTATTTGGATTTCTATATAATATCTTCACATTTTTTCCTAAGGAGCTATTTGTTAGTTGTGGCTTTTGTTGTATGATAACGGTAAAAAGCGATCGCTTATTTCATTTGAAATCGTTTTTTTAGTTGTCCAAAAGAATCTCCTGGAAAAAGCGATTGCATCGAAAAAAAGCGATCGCTTTTTTTCGAGGTGATGAAAAAGAACTCAAAAAAAAAAAATGATCGCTTATTTCATTTGAAATCGTTTTTTTAATTGTCCAAAAGAATCTCCTGGAAAAAGCGATTGCATCGGAAAAAAGCGATCGCTTTTTTTCGAGGTGATGAAAAACAACTCCAAAAAAAAACGATCGCTTATTTCATTTGAAATCGCTTTTTTAAGCTGTCCAAAAAATTCCGATGGAAAAAGCGATTGCAAAGAAAAAAAGCGATCGCTTTTTTTCGAGGTGATGAAAAACAACTCCAAAAAAAGCGATCGCTTATTTCATTTGAAATTGCTTTTTTTAGCTGTCCAAAAGATTCCGATGGAAAAAGCGATTGCAAAGAAAAAAAACGATCGCTTTTTTTTTGAGGTGATGAAAAACAATTCCAAAAAAAGCGATCGCTTATTTCATTTGAAATCGCTTTTTTCAGTTGTCCAAAGGATTTCAATGGAAAAGGCGATTGCAAAGAAAAAAAGCGATAGCTTTGCAAAGAAAAAAAGTGATCGTTTTTTTTCGAGGTAATGAAAAACAACTCCAAAAAAAGCGATCGCTTATTTCATTTGAAATCGCTTTTTTAAGTTGTCCAAAAGATTCCGATGGACAAAGCGATTGCAAAGAAAAAAAGCGATCGCTTTTTTTTCGAGGTGATGAAAAACAACTCCAAAAAAAAGTGATTGCTTATTTCATTTGAAATCGCTTTTTTAAGCTATCCAAAAGATTCCGATGGAAAAAGCGACTGCTTTTTTTTCGAGGTGATGAAAAACAACTCCAAAAAAAGCGATCGCTTATTTCATTTGAAATCGCTTTTTTAAGTTGTCCAAAAGATTCCGATGGAAAAAGCGATTGTAAAGAAAAAAAGCGATCGCTTTTTTTCGAGGTGATGAAAAACAACTCCAAAAAAAGCGATCGCTTATTTCATTTGAAATCGCTTTTTTCCGTTAAGCGATTTAGTTCATTCAAGCGATTGTGTTCCTCGCTTAAGCGATTTAGTAAAAAACATGAACCATCAGTTAAGCGATTTGGGTTTTCGCTTAAGCGATTTAGTTAAAAACACGGGGAATCATTTAAGCGATTGGATTCGTCGCTTAAGCGATTTAATTCATTCAAGCGATTGTGTTAAAAACATGAACAATCATTTAAGCGATTGTCACAATCGGTTGGAGTTACAATTAAATATACCCGAGTTCTTTCACTTTAACTTTAATACAATTATTTTGAGTGTTAATACGCACAATTTTTTTTTTTTTTGCAATCACTTACTGATTGAGTGTTAATGGCACATGATTAATGAATTTATGTTTGTCGCTTAAGCGATTTAATTAGAATACAAAGAATCATTTAAGCGATTGAATTTATCGCTTAAGTGATATAATTGAATATATTTCATGTAACACTAATAATATATTTCATGACGAATAAAAGATGTAACACTAATAATAAAGTATTTCAACAAGTAGCCCCTTGATTACTAAAACATGATTAATGACGCAATTTCCATTAAAATATTAATAATTCGTTCGATTTATGCATATTATAACTTAGAAAAGTTAATTTTTTAAGATATTGACTTTAATCTTTTAAGCGATTGAGTTTGTCGCTTAAGCGATTTAGTTGAAAATACAAGGTTCATTTAAGCGAATGGGTTTGTCGCTTAAGCGATTTAGTTGAAAATACAAGGAAACGTTTTTAAGCGATATCTCCATCGTTTGGAGACTGGAGTTATAATTGCGAAAACACAATTTTTTTTTACTTTAAATATAATACTCATGATTAACTTATCATTAATTTTTGTCCTATCATCAATTAAATACAATTCATGTAATTTTTAATTATATTGATTAATAGTTGCTTTGAACTTCAACGCACAAGATATGTTTTTACATTCACTTGGTGATTGAGTGTCCCCGGAAACAAAGTTTTTCAACAATTAGCCATCTTGATTACTAAAATATAATTAATGGAACAATTTTCATTAAGATAGTAATAATTCACTTGATTTATACTTATTATAACTTAGAAATTTTAAATTTCTAAGATATTGACTTTAATCGTTTAAGCGATTGGCTTTGTCGCTTAAGCGATTTAGTTAAAATACAAAAATCCTTTATCGCTTAAGCGATTGGGTTAAAAATATAAAGAATTCATAAGTGTTGACCAATTTTCATATATATATAATCATTTTCTATTATCATGTAATGTATTTCATGTAGCACTAATAATATATTTCATGACGAATAAAAGATTTACACATATAAGTCAAAAATATGATTTATTTAATGTGAAATTAGCATGAACGTTTTTCCTTTCATCAATTAAATATTACTCACGTAATTTTTAATTACATTGATTGACAGTGGTTTTGAACTTTAATACACAAGATATGTTTTTACAATCACTTGGTGGATTGAGCGTCTTGTGAAACAAAGTATTTCAACAAATAGCCCCTTGATTACTAAAACATGATTAATGGTACAATTTCCATTAAAATATAATAATTCACTTGATTTGTATATATTATAATTTAGAAAAGTTAATTTTTTAAGAAATCGACTTAGCATTAATGTTTTATCCTTCATCAATTACATATAATTCACGTAATTTTTAATTACATTGATTAATAGTGGTTTTGAACTTTAATACACAAGACATGTTTTTACAATCACTTGTTGATTGAGTGTCCCGTGAAACAAAATATTTCAACAAGTAGCCCTCTTGGTTAATAAAATATTAATAATTCGCTCGATTTATGCGCATTATCACTTTGAAAAGTTAATTTTCTAAGATATTGACTTTAATTGTATAAGTGATTGAGTTTGTCGCTTAAGCGATTTAGTTAAACTACAAAGAATCATTTAAGCGATTTAGTTAAAATACAAGGTTCTTTTAAGCGATTGGGTTTGTCGCTTAAGCGATTTAGTTGAAAACACAAGGAATCGTTTAAGCGATGTCTCCTTCACTTGGAGTTATAATTACAAAAACTCGATTTTCCTATTCTCAAGTGATATATATATATATATATATATATATATATATATATATATATATATATATATATATATATATATATATATATATATATATATATATTCAATTTCTATAATCTTTTATCATTGTGTAATGTATTACATAAAACACTAATAATATATTTCATGACGAATAAAAAATATACACATATTAACAAAAAATATGATTTATTTAATATAGTTAAATATAAATCATGTAATTTTTAATTAAATTGATTAATAGTTGTTTTGAACTTTAATACACAAGACATGTTTTTATAATCACTTCGTGATTGAGTGTCCCGTGAAACAAAGTATTTCAACAAGTAGTCATCTTAGTTACTAAAACATGATTAATGACACAATTTCCATTAAAATATTAATAATTTTCTCGATTTATGTATTATAAGTTAGAAAAGTTAATTTTCTAAGATATTAACTTTAATCGTTCAAGCGATTGGGTCTGTCGCTTAAGTGATTTAGTTAAAATACAAAGAATCATTTAAGCGATTGGGTCTGTCGCTTAAATGATTTAGTTGAAAATACAAGGTTCGTCTAAGCGATTGGGTTTGTCACTTAAGCGATTTAGTTAAAAATACAAGGAATCGTTTAAGCGATGGAGTTATAATTGCAAAAACCCGGTTTCTTTTAATTTAAATATAACATTTATGATTTAAGCACGAACCACAACAATTAATAAGTTTCAATTAACGTTTATATATATATATTTATATATATATATATATATATATATATATATATATATATATTGTTATTGAAATCTAACTCCTTAAAAAGCGATCGCTTTTTTTCCTTTGAAATCGCTTTTTCAGTTGTTCAAATGAAACTCCTGAAAAAAGCTATTTCAAAGGAAAAAAGCGATCGCTTTTTAAGGAGTTAGATTTCAACAACTGAAAAAGCGATCGCTTTTTTTTCTTTGAAATCGCTTTTTTCAGGAGTTTCATTTGGACAAGTGAAAAAGCGATTTCAAAGGAAAAAAAAAGCGATCGCTTTTTAAGGAGTTAGATTTCAACAATACATATATATATATATATATATATATATATATATATATATAATGTATATTATACATATAAAACACTGTCAAATGATATTGTTTTGCTTAAATCTATGGGGATATAAATATATATTTGTTGATATGATGCATATAATCTGAGAATTAGTTGTGCTCGCCTAAAGCTGCCGTTCTTTGTAACTACTCTATGCGGTAAACGAGTACTCTATGCCGAAAAAAAAGCGATCGCTTTTTAAGGAGTTAGATTTCAACAATATATACATACGTATATTATACATATACAACATATCACTTAACATATTCATCAATCTATCCAACACAGGGGGAAAAAAAAAGGACGGGAAAATCGCTTATGGAACATCAACTAGCTTATGGAACATCAACTAATTTTTGAATAAAATCTTTCAAATACCAAGTGTCCATCTTTCTAACTAGATGTATATTTGATAAAAGTACAAAAAATAGTTCTTATCTTGAACTTTGTACTTCAACTTTTATAGAAATCCTTATAAAAAGGAATAACAAAATTATCAGACACTGGAATTCTAAAACAAATTCTAAAACGAGGGCCAACATGATTACAACACACAAATTGGAAAAAACTATTAAAAGTCTGGTATGACGACATTGACACAAAAAGTTGATTCATAACAAAGGTTGAAACTTGATTTTCTTTTTAATCGAGTTCGTGGGAAATTCATTAATTCATAAAGTTATACATTAGAACTATAAACTCCTATGAGGACTTTCATCGAACACCTAGTGTTCAGTCTCCTACTTCAACAATAAGATAAATTTCCCATTAAAAGTGCCAGAAAAAAGAAGATAAACCAAGTCAGACAAACTTGTTGTTGAGTACTGAACAAAAATTGGAAAAACTGAACTAACCAACAAGTTCCCAGACTATAACATATACTTCACAACTATGAGACTCCTCAGAGGACTTCCATCGAACATCTAACCTTCACTTTCCTACTTCAACAATAAACAAATAAATCAAATTATTTCTGGCAGTGGTCGTCATTTCTGAAGAGATCTCAATTCACTCGCAGGTGACGAAGGAGATTCAGAGCTTGTGAAGCAGCGGTTTGAAGAAAATCAAATTATAAATAAATGAGAAGAATGAATAAAATGAATGAGTGGGCAAACCCCTTCTCGCCTGTAGTTCCGCCATCCTCGTCGCAGACCTCAGCCCGTCGCCGACCTCAGCCCAGATCCGGCGACCCACGCCAACCGTCGCTTTTCCTTTCTCTTCCCGTCCTATCCGACGCAATTATCGTGGCCTCTCCAGCAACCACTTACAGTCACCACCCCGTCCGCGCACCTCTTTTCGACAGAGAAGTAGCCGCCCGCCTCAAATCCGGCCGACCACCGCCTCACGACCACCATCTCTTCATGAAGAAGACGAAGAAGAAAGGTTTATCGGATCGAGAGAAGAAAATGAAGAAATGAAGAAAATAAAACAAGGGTTTATAGAGAGAGAAAAATTTTGGGTCATTTTTGTAATATGTCAAAATTTGGGGATCAAAATAAAAGATCTAAAAGTAATTATTGGTGATAACTATTAAAAGGGTTATCTATTAAGCAAATTGAAACTTGAGGGTCATTTAATTTAATAGAAACTTAAAAGGTCTTTTTAATAGAATCCCCCGGCAGTTAGGGTGTGTTGTGGAGAGTAAACAGAGGTAATGCTGGAAGATGTTTAAATCGTCCCAAACTTTTCAAGTTTTTATCAAACCATCCCCGAAGTTTTTCAATCTTATCAATGTTGCCCCTGCTGAAACGTACTTGTTGATCGTATTATAAGAATTTAATATAATTGTTTGAAATTTTAGAAGAATGGTTATGCTACTTAAAAGTTAGTACATTTTAATTTTCATATTAAATAATTTAGTCATATGTTCAGATAAGCCTTGAGTCATAAAAAAAGAATATACGAATGATAAATATAAAATTTTCATCTAAATGAATATTATGTACAAATGTTTATAATCTTATCTACACATTATCCATCAATATCTGATTAAATAGTGTAGTATTGGACAATTAAGCTAGCTAACTCATGCTTCTAATAACAACTCAGTTTGTTTTCGTTTTCTGTTTCATTTTTCGCTTTAAGAATCTTAAGATAGGGAGATTAACTTTTGACAGGCAGGGTCAAAGAGAATCACAATTAGTCAAGTACATAATGGCTTCTGCCATTGTCGCGGATAAAGATGTTTTGGATGCAAATGTAAGTATGCCTTCCTATGAGAAAATAGAACTTTTGAAAAATTTTGTGGTTTGCCGATACAAAATGATTTACGTAGTTGCATGATATTTAATTGGATTTTTTTCCCCTAAATGTACTTTAATATAAATGAGGTTGATTTGATTTTATACCTTTCCAAGTCTCCAAACTGTATAAGAAAATTAATTTTTCAATTTGTGAAAATTATTCTTTAACAATATATGGTTCGGACATCGCTCATGTCTCTGTTATTTTTTTTTTCTTATTCATTTTTTTAATATGTTTTTTGTGTATTTTCTTTTATGAATAGTTATGATATACGGACACGATACGTAAATTATTGTAATTGGAGCTATATAAATTCATATCAAGCAAAAGATGGATGTTGATTCTGAGTGAAAGGAAACATGATGGGTATTGAGTTCCTTAAAAGATGTAGGCCTAAAGAATCACAAAACACAAAACAGGAAAAAAAACAATAAAAACAAAAACAAAAACAAAATGAATATAGTTAAACCCTTAGACCTTGTTTACCTTCTATGCTATGTTTCGAGAGGTTGTATACATGCCAAACAAACCAGTGATGATGCATGACTAGTATGAATAAACTAGAAAAGAAACGAGTTCTTAAAACAACAAAAAGAATAAACATAACTCAAGTCATTGCCGCTCGAAAATTATGAAGTTCACAAATTACAAATAAAAATGGGAAACAGGTTCAACAAATTACAAACTCCCAATCAATTACAAAATCCGAAAAACTGCAATAGCTAGAAGTGAATTAAATAACACAATTCAAGTCATTGTTGCTCGAAATTTATTCAAAACATGATTCAAATAACAGCAAAACAAAGTTCAAAGAACACTGCATAAGAAATCCAGGACATTCTCCAAGCTAGCTAGTATGATCCTCGACAGCAACCAGATCAGTCTCTGTATCTGGAAGAAAGTAAAAAAGCAATTGGAATTGATTTGAGAGTACTAAAGGAGCGCCTGTAATGATGACGGACTCACAAATAGTTTTGTATCAGCAAAGTATTGTAATTCCTAATAACCAAGATCAACTTCAACATCACCATATATACCCTTATGAGTTGAATTATAATGTCACTACTTACCATGACGATAGAGATTTAATACTTCTATTCTTTAGTATCACTCTGCAATTCTTCAGCAAGCATTCTGCAATAAGAATAAACATAAAATTTCAACAATTCGTGCTAAATGAAAGAAAATTTTAAATTGATTAACCATAAAAAAATAGTTTATAGTATGTAAATTAAACTTCTGGAAATAAAAATGCTTAAAAATCCCATGTTTTAAAGTTTTGAATTGGGTGTGACTCCTAATTATTAAAATCCCAATTAATGTGGCTATCACTCATTATTAACAGGCTAAATTTATGTGTGAAGAATATTTTGGTAAATTTCACATCTTGGTCAGAGGATTGAATTTTCTATTTCAATGATATATTTCATCTCCTATTCCTTAACCAAAACACGTATGCTATGTGTATTTTTAGATGGATTGAGATTACGAAATAGAATCTTTTAATTTTTATTTTTTTCATATCATAACAATTTTACTCTATTAGTAATGCACTTGATATGTGTGGGTAAATGGAATAAGAGATAAAACACATAATTGAAACATGAAATATTCCATGTCGTTATGGGACCAGGAGAAACATGGAACAATATATCAATGACCAGAGACAGAACCAAAATTTTAAATAATGGGGGACGAAGACAAATATTAAAAATATGAATAATATATCTAAAATATAAACATTATTTTATTAAAAATTATAAATATTATTTTATTTGATTATATAAATAAAACAGCTGTAACTTAAAATTTTAAAACTTAAAATAACCAAAAAAATTATCGATTAATGTCAATTTAATCTGACTTAAAACAAAATAGTAAAATATCATAAAATAAAACAAAAAAATTATTATCTTTAAGAAGGATCCATCATTAAACTTTTTTTTTTTTTTTTTAACACATACACCCCCAAGCGCCCAATAGGATCATTGCATTCGAGAACTAATCCTTTAACTACTTGGGGGTTGGACCCATCATTAACCTACCGGTCAAGAACTCACTATCATTCAAAATTAAACACAATTATTTTGACTTATTCTCATTGAGATAATTATATGATCTCTCCTCAAAATATTGAACTAACTCACAATTAACAAATTAATCGTAAATTTTGTCTAAATAATTTATTAATAATAGAAGAAAATTAAAATTAAATATAAATTAATATTATTTTTCTTTTGACTTTATTTGATAACTAATTTGAACTTGGGATCAACTTTTTTGTCCAACAAGTGTAAATTTTGAATATTATAAAATTAGAAAATAGAAAGAATAGAAAAAGAAAAGAAGAAAAAAATAGAGAATAAAAAATATTGAGTTGAGATTTTTCGTTATTTGGAAAGAAAAGTAAAACACTTTTATCGGAAAAAAAAGATATAAAAAGTGAATTTAGATCGGAAAAGATCTTCGAAGCAAATTAATGGAAAATTTTAAATTAATTTAAAAGTAAATCCTAATTATTATTAATAGTGAATTGTATAAACAATATTTCAACAAGCGTTAAATACGGGAACAAAATAAATTTCAACAAATATGAAGATAAGCAGTAGTTATTGAACCTGTTTTGGACGCACAAAGACATAAGAGAGATGAGAAATCTTGTGCCACTCGGAATTATCATCCTCACTTCGCATGTTTAATAGCGGACAATCATAAATCCCTAATTGAGTGAGGCGTTTCATGGCTTCTTTAGAGGGCAGACTCCTTAATTTTGGGCAACGACATAGATGTAATTCCTGGAGAGATGACAATTTCCCTAACAATTCAGGCACCGCTTCTATTTCCATCCATCTCAACCATAAACTCCTTAGATTAGTGAGATGCTGAAGCTGATCCTGCACACCCTCCCAATTCTCCATTCCGCATCTAATGTCTAAATCACGCAGGTTACGTAAAGAACCAAGCTCTATTGGAAAATTTTTATTATCCAATGCTGGAATATATCTAAGATCAAGGTCCAACTTAGTGAGGTGTGGCATATTCTGCAAGCAACCAACAAACTCGACCAAATTCGTTACATTTGGTAATTCACACAACTGCAGATCCTCAAGCGATGTACATAGCTCTAGCATTCCACTTGGCAGTTCTGTCAGACTATAGCACCCATAGACGCTTAGTTCACAAAGCAAAGTGAAGCCTTGTACTGGTTCATGTCCTTCGCTACTTGGATTGTATGGTATTGATTTGAGATTTGGGCAACTTTCTATCCACAATGTCTCAAGAGAATTTAGACAGTGTAGATTGTTTGGCAATTCTTCCAAATTCTCGCGGCCATGTATCTTCAAGTCTGAGAGATGTTGGTTCCTGCTGAACAACATATCAGGAAGATAAACTAATCCTTCTACCCTATAAATAATGATTCTTGTAAGTGAGGTTAAGTTGAGCAATAGATTATCCAAAAATACGCTCATGGCCATACAATAGATTTCCAATTCTTTGAGGCATGGGAAATGACTTGGACCACTTGACAATTCTTTGCAGGAATAAAGCTTCAAGAACTCAAGATGAGGAAACGCCCCCATTTCACGGTCTAATTGGCTTTCACCTACAGTTACCAGCTCAATCCATTTTTCTTCTTTCATTCAAAGCCTCCTTGAAATATCAACTAAGAGAGGAGAAAGGATATTAGACAACTCCCCCCCTTTCTTTTTTTTTTTAAATAGGAAGGGTTTCGGATCCCGTTTGGATATTAAAAGGATTACCATATATAACACAAAATTTCTCCGCCGATTCCTTCTAGTCGAGCCTCTCGGTCTGTCATTATCCCCCGAGAAGTCGAAAGAATTACAATCCCCATCCCACCTAAAATTCTAGGAATTCGTTGAGAGTTAGAATAGATTCGTAGACCGGGTCGACTGATTACTGTAGTTCTGTCATTGAGGACATTCCCCTCAATGAAAGACTTTTAAGAGAAGGAAACATAATAATCTTGTCTCTGCCATCTGATGAAGCACCTATGGATCTCACATTTTTTAGAAATTCCAAACGTAGAGACTTAAGATGTGGCAGGTGTCCTAGCATTGGGAGTTCTTCAATATTAGACTCACGTACGTCTCCTTCTGAATAGTATTGATTTAAAATGTGAAGATGCCTCAAGTTTATTAGTTTCTTTAATGTTTTTGGAATCTCATTCAGATAACTGCTTGCCCGTAATGTCTGCAGATGGTAGAAATTGCAGATCGAGCTTGGTAAATATTCAACTGCTGTCTTTGAGACATCAAGATACCTCAAATGTATTAAGTGCTCCACCTTTGGCAATTCTTTGTTGTCATGACCAATGAGAACTAACCCACGGAGATATTTGAGGTCTACAAACGTGTTTTCTGAAACTCTACCATCGATGATTAACGAATGCAAATTCGCAGCTTTTTGTTTTGAAAGATCTGTAACAGATTTTATGTACATGAACCGAACCGGACCAGATTCATGCGAAACTGAGGACGCTAGATCATGCACAAGGTCGTGCATCATACAAATTCCATCATATCCTTGATACCAACTTTGTAATAAGGAGTTTTGTAGAAGGAGCTGAAAATATTTCTGGCCCATGGTCTCCATATCATTTCCTTGATCACTCTGAAGAAATCCTTCCGCCATCCACAGGTAAATTAGCATGTCCTTTTCAATTTCAAAACCTTTGGGAAAAATTGAGCAGAATGCAAAGCACTTCTTGAGTGATTGCGATGGCAAATTATCAAAACTCAATTTTAAAATTTTCATGACGGAGTTTCCATCTTCCCTCAAGTCTGAAAGCCTCGTCTCTTCCATGGAATGCCAATCGTCTTTTGATTTCCCATGCAACAAGCCTCCTAGTACGCTTGCTGCTAATGGCAATCCGTGGCATCTTTCTGCTATCTTTCTCCCAATGGTCTCAAACTCTAATGGAATAACACTTCTTTTTGGGAAAGCTTTCCCTTTGATTATAGACCAACATTCTTCATTGATAACTTGCTCAATTCAGGACCACGAATTGTTCCCACAATTGAAGCAACAGTGTCACTACGCGTGGTAACAATGATACGATTTCCCTCTGCGGAGCTAATATTTGACAAGGTTTTTCGAAAATCACCCAATTTCTCCGTCTCTTCTGTCCAAACATCATCGAGAACAAGCAAATACTTTTTATGTTGCTAATTTTCTCGAATCTTTCTCAAAATAACGTCTTTACTTTCAATATCAACCTTTTGTCCCGTTAACGATTCAAGAATCTTCTTGAAGAGATCCTTCGCATCAAAATTTTCGGATACATATACCCAGATCAACTCGTCAAAATGCCTCTTTATCTTTTCGTCCTGGAATACTAACTTTGCCGTTGTTGTCTTCCCAAGTCCGCCCATACCAACAATGGGAAGGACAGAGAAAATTTGTTGTTCATCATGGGTTGAGTTATTAGAACTTAATACATCCACTATTCTCGACACGTAATCTTCTCTTCCCACAACAATTGGATCAATAGAGTATGAATCTGTTTCCCTTGAACTATCAAAAACGAAAGTAGGAGCATATGCACGCAACTGACTTTGAAGACCAAAGGCCGTTGCCTCTTCATTAATTGATTTCAAATTCTCTTTGATATTCCTGATTTTACGACCCATTTTTCTTCTCCAGAAGCATTTTCGTACCTTTTTCTTTATGTTGTTTCCAGTCTCAGTCTCGATTTTATTGCGAAGAACTTCGTAGCCGAGCTCATCAAGAACATTGTCGGCATCGAAAGCCACGGCTTCAAGCTTTTTCAGCCAACGTCTGACAGCTTCATCGGTCACTTGCTTCTTCTCGGCATCATTCAAGAAAGATTGAATCATGTCCAGAGATGTTTTTAGTTTTCCCAAGTCTTTTTTGAAATTGCGGATGAGGCTGATCTCTTTGGCACAAAGTGAGATAAGATTTTGAAGGAGAAAGTCAACGGCAGAACCAGCAACGGATCCAACCACATCTCCCATCTTTTTCTGAGATATTGATATAAGAGAGTGCTGCACGTCTGTGAGGGGACGAAAGAGAGAGAGAGAAAGAATATTAGTTGTTGAGATTGTCAAAATGGTGAAGAGATGAGTGAGTGTACACACAGAGAGAGAGAGAGAGAGAGAGAGAGAGAGAGAGAGAGGTTCCAAAAAAGGTGAAGAGCTGAGTGTGTGGTGTGTGAAGGAGGACTTGAAAAGATTGTTGGAGAGTTGAGAGAGAGAGGAGAGACTTTCTGAGATTGGTGAAGAGCAGTGAGAGAAAGAGAGAGGAGTTGCTGAGAATGGTGGGAGAGTTGAGAAAGATGAAAGACTAGAATTTCATAATTCATTCAAAAATTTGCAAGGAAGAATATACTATTCCAGCAGCCTTGCCCCTTGAGAATTAAACAATTTGCGCTCAAACTAATCGCTTTATTCAAAATAATATATTTTCTCAACTTTGGTCTAAAATTGGATCCAGATTGTCTATATATACATTAACAAATTCCAAGTTGCTTCATTGTCTTTTGAACAAACATGTCATTGGTTGTTCCTCGCCTATGTTATCAAAGTCGACAAATCTGGAACAATCATGCATGTATATTATAACATCATATTGGTTGTTAGAGGAATAGATTCGTCATGCATGACCTAATTAACTTAATACTTCTCTTTAGCCCCCAACGAAAATGGGATCGGTCCCGGGCTATTTATGCACGCGATAGTTTTCAAATTACTATTTTGTAGTGCTGTACATGTCTCATTGTATCAGACATTCGAGTCAGAAACTGCGTTGAACACCTCTTACTTAGTAACTAGCCCACATCACCCACCCATTATTTTAGATCAATTTCAGTCTGACCTCATTTGATCCGAACACGAACCCTAACCTGATACGTTATCTAGTGGGTCAGGTCGGACTTGGGTTGGCGGCTGAGGTCGTCAATTGACACCTCTAGTTAATGGTGAGGAATTATGGGTTGCTGTTTCAAAGCTTAATTGCTAATTCTGTTGCAAAGCCTCTGTTTTCTATCCTGGTTCTTGCCAGACTTGACACTCAAGGCGTGCAAAAGAGATGGAGGGTTATAACTCATGTGCAATCAATGGAATTATGACCATGTTTTTCTTTTTTATAATTTCCCTCTTCATGATACGTAATTGGAGAAAATTGTACAATTAATTCTTCACAAATCAAAATATTGAGCTTTTAAGACACTACTTTCGATAATTGCAATGTCACCCCACACCTTTCAGTTTTTTAACAATTTTAGGACAATTTAGACAGAAAATAAAAAGTAAAAATGAAACACAACAAATTATTGTTGCTGGTAGAGCCAATCAAGGTAAAGTATTGTTGGCCCAAGAGATGGTTCACACTATAACAACAAATCCATAGGTGAAAAAGTCATAAATGAAGTTAGTCAATGGCTAAAGCGTATGATAGAGTTCAACGGGAATTTCTTTGTGATGTGTTATAAAATTTTGGCTAATTAGACATTGTATGACATGCTGTTATTTCTCCTTATTAATTAATGGATACTTTCCAGTCCCTCTCACCTGCTCTGTTTATCCTCTCAGCTGAATGGTTCTCAAGAAATAACTTGGAAAGGCTTAGCGATCAATAACTCCTTTTGGGGGGCATCAAGGAAATGTCCATTGGTACTCTCGGCATGAATCTTGCTTTCCAACAAAGAAGGGGGGTTTGGGAGCATTACTTTTTCGTGTGACCATTCGGTGGGAGAAGGGCCGTTAAAATCATCACCTATAATTTATACATGACTCTACTGCTGTCTTTTTTTCAAGTATATGTTTAAAAATTATACTAATATACCCAACATGTATTCATACACATACAAATTAAACAAAATAAAGGGTCCCCTCAAATATTGAAAAACAAGCATTCATAAAGAATTTTGTAAAATTACATATTCCACCCTCCTAAAACGATAAACGTGACATTCCATCCATCATCCCTGTTTTTCAAATCAATCTAAAACACCACCGCCAGCAGCCTTCATCCGCCGCACTCCAATGCCAGCAGGAAATAGCAGTTGTTAACTGCGGATCCTTATCCACCATCTTCGCCTGCCTTTCGAAGTTGCATGACTCCCATCCTGATTGTTCACCTGGAAATAGCTATTGAAAGCGTACGAGAATTTCTAAGATTTGCTCATTTTCCCGCAACTCAAGTTGTGCTCCGTCGCCGTGCAATCGGTTCTTGAACACGCATAGTTCACACTCGCCTGCACCTAATCCAGCATCTTCACGTCGGTGTTGAACACGCACCATTTCTTGTCCATGTACTATCATGCGTAGTTTTTACAGTAGAAACTTTTTAATACTTTAGTCATCTGTCATCACCAAATACAAATATATCATCTCAAAACTGTATAAAGGTTACAAACAAGGGTCATACAATATGTTGAACTTTCAATTATTGTGCTCAATTTGAAAAATAACCCCATTTCCATGATTTAACTATGATTTGCAACATGATTTAACAATGTGTAATAATTGAACAAGGGAATATTGTACATAAATACACTAAAATTACATTTCAATTAAATGTTACTATGTGTTATAAGCAATCGATTTGCAAACACGACAGGAAACTGATGTCACGCAGAAGTAAGAACAAAATGACATTTCTTTTTTCAATCCATGTAACTATATCTATCGTCTGTACAAAAGCTGTATATGTTAATATGAAACAAGAGCCGATTTAGAACACGATGCAACTGAAAGGCCTTGAAGCAGGTAATATTTAGCCATACTAGGTTTTTTCCTGACGGCACAGGCGAAAACCTCAACCATTTCCGGCAACAAACGGTCTGCAACATAAGTTGCGCCAGCCTCAAACATGTCCTCGTCGGACCGGTCATCACCTATGCACAAAATCGAATCTGTATTCCTCATGCTTTCCATCAAATTCTTTACAACCAAGCCTTCACTCACACCCTACTGAATCATATCAATTGATATAATATCAGGGACAAAGATTTTAATTTTGAATAATTTGTTAGGGAAAATTATAACGGCAGATCCTGAGGTTTGACTTAATTACACAAACTTCCCCCGAAATTTTTGAATTTACAAAAACAACCCTGCATAATCTGAGTTTTGATGGGAAGCATGCGTGCCACTAGGGTCATGAATAGGCTATTTGTGAAAATAGAATATGATATAATCAAGATTCATGAATTCAGGTGTAACATAAATTCATTGATGCTGGAAATTTTCATAATTTCTCAATCTTCAAGGGATCGTTGTAATTAGGCCAAAAACTATAAATTATCTATAATCCTAAACTAATTCTTTATTAAGGCACGAACTTTGTTTGCTACATTAAGTATTCATTATAGAAAGATAAATAGCATGTGTGAGCGATACAAAGTCACCTTCAGCATTTCTTTCGCTCCCTTATCAGACATTCAGACTGTCCACTCTTGATGAGCAGCCAAAGACAAGTATCATGCTGGTTATTTAAGTGACCTGTCAAAACGATAATGAGTTCCAATTTATCAATGTAAAATCACTTCATCTGCTGATAGATATACCTTGTAACACATTAATGGAATTTCTTACATAAACGATAATGTATAGTCAAAGGTCTATCACCACTGGAAGGAGATCAAAATAAGCTTACATTCATATTGTCTCCACGCAAGATGTGCTTGAAGAACCTTCAGAGATGCACAGCAAATAACTCGTGACCGAAATGAAGGGGCATATCTCAAGTCTTTCTCAGGGAAGAACAACTTCCACTTGGCCACATAAACCGGTGCGAAGAAAGATACAATGAGGGAGTGTAACTAGCTGCAAATCATTTTTGAAATCAGCAATCTAATTGAACAGGAAAAACAGAATTACCTAGCTCGTGTTTCAGACATGATTTTTAAGTAAGAGCCTATTTTTTTACCAAGAAATGTACTCAAGATCTCAAATTTAAGTAGACTTGCCTATGAGTAATATCTTCATTCTTGACATGAATCAGAATCTATTTGCAAAATTTACCATACTTCATCAAAATTACAAAGGCATTCAGGAGGGCAATGTCGCTGGGGCAAATCGGAGAGGGGCTCAAGTTGATGTAGTTTAAAATTTCCGCTATGGGAGAAGGAATGGGGAATCTCAAGCCGTCCATGGACACAACATCCTTGTACACCGTCATCATGCCAGGAGGAGGGTTGTTGGCACGCTTGTGCGGCTCAGGGTGACGATAAGTGAAAGCCTCATTCCAATATATTGTAGCCCTCATGGCAGCCATCTCCCCGATCGTCAAGCTACTGGGGATTTCTTCTGGAGGCTTATCCATCTTATGGGGATCAGAGCCCTCTCCTCGGATTTTGGACTTCTTCCCTAGAGCAGCTGGTTCTTTTTCCTTTCGACGGCGTTTACGAGGAGGTTCCTCCTCCACACGACTCTCAGAAGTCCCCATTTCCCCTTGGGGGGCAGCAATCGCCACCGTGACCTTATGATCTTGGGGCCTAACTGCACTGTCCAGTATTGGGAGCACCCTCTCACCTTGGGACTCCATCTCATCTATCAATGCCATCTCCTCGAAGATCTGTTCAACCCCCCTAGGATTACGCTCGTTCAATCCTTGAACTGCAGCGTCGAGATCCTCATCCTGGGCCTCTGCTGGAACCTTCGTCATGGGAATAGCGTACAGAATATCATGTTGGGGAGGAGACGTTGTAGGGGACATTTCATCAATCTCTCTCACTGTCTGGTTAATAATTTCATCCGTCAGGATTTCTTGTTCTTGGAGATGAGAGCCTTTTTTCAGGAGAAATGTGGAAAAGCGAGGAGTTTTAGAAAGGACCTACGGTGAAAGAGAGGCTTTGGAACCTAAATCTATTGGTTAGAATGCAAAAGTTAGAAAGAAACCAAGTTTACCTAGAACGGAGAAGAAGAGAAATTCGCCGGAAGTTTGCCAGAATCTGCAGAAAACTCTGCAACTTGTTATTTGCTCTGAAGGTTCTTGGATGCGTAAAAGAACAAAAGTGATATGCAAATCCCTATTTATAGGGAAGAGATTTACACATGATTGGCAGTAAATTCAAAAACGTAATCATTCCCGCCTTGGTAACCACCCACTTTTGGTAATCGTCACACGGTTACCAACACTCACGCGCCGTTTCCTTGATACATGCGACCACACTGCCACTAAGCATTAAATGCGGAGGTACACAGGATGTCAAAAAGGCAAGGCCGCATTAAATGCGGTGTCAGAACTATCACAATGGGGATTTCACGAGCGTTACTTCTCAGCAAGCTGCCAGACCCTCAGATATCCAAAGCCGGGGGGCAAAATGATGGGGCCAAATCACGCTCGGATCAGATCTGTACATGTGTTATAATCCAGGCGACTTATTCCAATGACCCAGGAATCACCTGAGCTTAGACGCTCGCGCACGTGGGCTCGTGAAGCAGATCCAACCCATATGACCCACTATCTTAATCCCTAAGGCCTGCCCGTCAAGGCCCATACTTCGAGCGTCGGGTTCCCCACTAATCCCTCTCAGCGCTCGCATGGAGGCCTCAAAGATGATCATTACTCTCATGAGGGCCTTCCTCTTCGCACAGTTCAGCCCTCCCTTGAGGACCTCCCGCGGTCAGGTGCCTTACCCGTCTCGAGAGTCCCAGTGCTCTGATAAAGTCATCGGAGGAATCTTCCCCTCGAGCGCTCCAGTGCTTGGTTAATTCCTCCAGAGCCTATCTGCGCTCAGACCTCCTTTGACGTCCATACCGTCACTACAGCGAGGCGTTCATGATTTCTGGAGGCCAGTCCCCTCCTCGACAAAGGGTTCCTAGCGAAGGCACACCCAATAGCGAGATGAGCAAACTATCCTGAGCTCCCCGACGCTATTTGACAGCTTTGTAACCGCCTCTGACACACAGAGGTAGTGCGCACACATTCCTCTGACACACCGTTGCCACCTATCCGTAGGTATCTTTCAGGAATGTCCCTTTCAGGCCATCACACAACGCCACGTGCCTAGGGCAACATTGGGTTTGAGACCACTTAGTTGCATTTATAAAATCACCCTCACCCTCAACCTATAAATATGGGAATTCGTACACACATTTCCTAAGTCATCTTCTACACTTGCATTATACACATAACTGGGCACAATCTCTGGTTCTCCTTCCCAAGCTTCAAACACTAACTGCACATTTTCTGGTGTTATCCTAGCTGGAAGAACTCACGCATTTCTGGAAACCCAGTTCCTGAGGCTCATACTCCTGTGATGGTCTTCCCCCTCAAATAAATCTTAAAGTGTTGGTGATTTAGTACATTTCCGGTATTTACACCATCAGTTGGTGATATTTGTAATAAATATAGCAAACTTACAAAAAATATGTACTTGATCCTGTGGCAAGCCTAGTAAATATATTAGAAAATTTTAGCCCGAACTCGACTTGGTCAAAACCCAACCAATTAAAAGGGTAAGTATATTACAGTTACTATATAACTTATCACTCTTCCATCGACCACAGGACAAGTATAAAACATTACACTCCCCCTCATTACATCGGTTTGGTGCTCGGGCTAGAATTTCCCATATAATTTGTCCAGATTGGTATGCTAGCAATGGGATCAAATGGAATTTACGTGATTCGAGGATAAATAAACCATTGATTGCTATCCATACTATCTGAATTCTTTTGATCCAAATTTGTACATATGATTTGGACTTTCTGAGTATTATTTTGGAATCAATGTTCCATTTTGAGCTTGATTTGAATTATAATTCCTTCTCACATGAATCATTGAGGAAAGTATTGTCGATTGGAGGATTATAGAAATTTTAGAACGAAAAAGCAGAGTGTGGAAGCTTATATTGATGAATGCGAAGGCAATGTGAACCTTGATGCATGGTTCCACGTCATGGGGAGCAGAATGGAGGCCACCGTTCCGGTTCTGTTGCAATTGCGTGGAATGTCACGGCAAATTCGGGGCCACTCCCTAAAAAGATTTGGTAAAAAAAGGTTAAGAGGATGAAAGTTTCGTTCCGATCGGTTCAAGTCCCTTTCCAACCGAGTAAACTCTGTTCTGGCTGTTATCGCGGCATTCCACCCATCCACTCCGTCAAGCTGGAACGACAATGGCTGTTCCAACAAACCATGCGTTGATGTCATTTGAAAAGAGTAATCTATCCGTATTGATCGACTCTGAAGCAGCAATCTTCATAATCCATCTTGAAAAACTCTTTGATCCTGTTTAGAAACATGCAACAGAAACGGATTTGGAAAATCGTATCCAGAATCCAGATTTGATTCACATTGTCATTTTCTGCATTTCGTTATTGTTATTTTGTTTGTAATTTCTTGTAAAGAGTTCCATGAACTTGATAAGAATGCTATGGCTGGAGATGAACACGGTGGTATGTGGAATCTTGTGCTATTCAGAAATATACTCATTGCTTCTCAGGTTGGACAACGGACAGTTAAAAACCGTTAATTTAGTCAGGCCTCCGGGCATGTAGTTCCCCTGGGAGTTTTTCCGATTTCCGGCATTTTATTATCTCTATCTCTCGAAGGAAGCTCCGGAAAATGGAGATAGATGTGTTAAGCTGTCACAATCCCTTAAATTCAAGTACTTCATAGGTTTTGATTGTTACCAAAGAATTCGTTTGGGAGATCCACAAAACTGCTTGAAGATCCTATGAAGTTGTTGTATCTAAAGTGGAAAAATATACGCAAGTTTTTTATATTGTTATAAAAGATCGAGAACATATCGACAACCTAACTTTGAATTCATAAACTAATACTATCAGATTCAATTACTCTTAGTCGGAAAAAAATTAACATCGCACATCTAATCATAATTCTATTTCCATCGTTGTATTACAGGTTGTCGTTTCTCTGTTTTAATTAAAGGATACTTGCAGTCTCTCAGCTGCTCTGTTTATCCTCTCAGCTAAATGACTGACTTGTACAATAATGTGCCCACACCAGGTATGATTCTTCAACTTCCTTTGCAATCTCACACCTTGGATACGCTGACGGTCTCATTCTCTTTGCTAATTCTATTGGTGATAGTCCCAGTTTAGCCATGGATGTGTTCATTGGTGCTCTTGGCATGAATTTTGTTTTCCAACAGAGGAGGTGAGAAAAATTCTTGTAAATTGTGGTTTAAATTTAGAGAGCAGCAATCAAAGTTGTCTCATTTTGCAAGGCAATTAAGAGGTGCCAAAGGAGTTAAAAGGTATGACCAAAATTGATCAATGTGGTTTCACAAATTTCAGATTCAGGAGTTAAAAGAGAATCATGATATAATTGGTAATGAGTATATAACAAATAATTGTGATATAAGACAATTTACAATTTATTGAGAGTCATGATGAAACAGAGGATTTAAAATAAAAATGACAATGGAATTAATACATAACAATCTTTTCATTTTAAAAAATAGGGATAATTACCAACGCCCCCCTGAGGTTTGGCGTTATTACAAAATACCCCCTGAGGTTTCGGAAATTACGAACTCCCCCCTGAATAGTACACCCTCGCTTACAAATAGCACCGGCCGTTAATTACACCATTAAATTCAAATTTAAATTCCAAAAACACCCGTAGGGGGTATATTGTAATTTTACTTAGAGTTTAATGATATAATTGTAATATTAGTTAATTTTGGATTTTTTGTATTTAAAAAGTTGTTATTTAATTTAATATTTTATATTTTATCTATAAATATAAATTGAATTAGATATTCCATGCATATTAATTTCTATAAAATATGATAAGTTATAAATTTCCTTTCATATTTATTTCTTAGTTTTAAATATATTTTGTACAAGTCCATTTAAAGTTAATTTAAAATAATTTATTTACAATTATAACAAATTTTCCCTCAAAATAAAAATTCATATAAAAAAAACCCGCACAAAGATCAACTAGTGCATTATCAATTTTTTTTCCTCAAAATTGAAAATCATAACAAATACACTAATATCAACAAATACATTAGTAAATTCACAAAAATATCCGCCAGCCATTTAAACAATTATTTCAAACATTGAAGATGTATGGTTAATATCTACATAAAATATTAAACATCCATAAACTGTAGGTATGAAATTAGTCTATCATAAAAATATTAAAATAACATTAAGTAGCATTTTATTAAGAAAAAATTCTAGGTAGACACAAAACTCAAGTACTTACATCAAACCCCCTTAACAATTTCAGTCCTTGCATTAGCCCCCTTACCTTTGTCTCTTTATTACATATAGCCCCCTGAGTTTCAACATAGTAGGGGTAAAATAGTAAATTTCACACAATCCGTTAAATTTAACGGAGGAGATAACGGTCCAAGGGGGAGTTCGTAATTTTCGAAACCTCAGGGGGTATTCTGTAATAACGCCAAACCTCAGGGGGGCGTTGGTAATTATCCCTAAAAAATACTGTTAAAGTCCAAAATGAAATAATGTAAAAATAAATAATTATGAAAAGACAAGCTTTGCTGGGAAAAAAATTGGTTAAAAAAAAAAAAAAAAAAACGAGGCAAAAAGTTGAATAATGAAAAAAAATATTCGCAAAAATTATATTAGAGTTTCTTGTGCTTAGTTTTTTTTTTTTATATATATTTAATGGTAAATTAATTTTATTTAACCATGTCAATTTACATCTAAGATAATCTATTTATTAATATTTTATTATTTTTATTTCATTAAAAATGAAAAATATCTTAATTATGATTTATATATATTATCCAGGTTTTTTCTTAGGTCGTATTATGCATTTAGTGGAGTGTTATATGTTGTTCTTCTCCTCTGGTGGTTCTTGCTTTCTCAATTGGTGGCATGATTGATTTGTCTAATGCTTGCTTTTATAGCTATTACTTCAAAGTGCTTCAGATTGTGTATTGCCATATGTATTGTGATAAGGTTCTGATGTGCGTTTGTATTCTTGCTGTAATGGTGGTGTGTGGCTCTTGGTTTGCTCCGATAAAACAGAGTCTTGGTTCCAATTTGGGTGCAAAAAACTATGATTTTCAAATTACACATTCCTCCCTTGCTGAGGCAGGATATTACACTAACCTCCCATCTTCTAGGTTTCTATTTTTCACACAAACCTCCCTCCCTTGAATGGCTCAACTGTCTTGAGCAACTCACCAATGACCGTAAGGGAGGAGGGTGTGTTTTAACTTTCATGTCAGTGAAGATTTGTTCCCGAGATGTGTACATTATTTATGTGCAACTGTCTTGGTTGAGTGAGAAGGAATTGAAGGTGTGAGGGTCGGTGTTTGTTAAGAGTGGTAATAAACTTAATAGTGACGGAGTGGCCCAAAACCAAGAGCCCCTAACTATTGCTTCTTGAATGTCGTTTTGCTGATAAAAATTGATTCTTGAATGATATTGCTGCTGGGATAATTACCAACGCCCACATGAGGTTTGGCGTTATTACAGAATATCCCCTGAGGTTTCGGAAATTACAAACTTCCCCCTGAATAGTACACCCTCGCTTACAAATAGCACCGACCGTTAATTACACCATTAAATTCAAATTTAAATTCTAAAAACACCTTTAGGGGGTATATTGTAATTTTACTTAGAGTTTAATGATATAATTGCAATATTAGTTAATTTTGGATTTTTTGTATTTAAAAAGTTGCTATTTAATTTAATATTTTATATTTTATCTATAAATATAAATTGAATTAGATATTCCATGCATATTTATTTCTATAAAATATGATAAGTTATAAATTTCCTTTCATATTTATTTCTTTGTACAAGTCTATTCAAAGTTAATTTAAAATAATTTATTTGCAATTATAACAAATTTTCCCTCAAAATAAAAATTCATCTAAAAAACCCACACAAAGATATATCAACTAGTGCATTATCAATTTTTTTCCTCAAAATTGAAAATCATAACAAATACACTAATATCAACAAATACATTAGTAAATTCACAAAAATATCCGCTAGTCGTTTAAACAATTATTTCAAACATTGAACATGTATGGTCAATATCTACAGAAAATATTAAACATCAAACTGTAGGTATGAAATTAGTCTATCATAAAAATATTAAAATAACATTAAGTAGCATTTTATTAAAAAAAAAAATTCTAGATAGACACAAAACTCAAGTATTTACATCAAACCCCCTTAACAATTTCAGTCCTTGCATTAGCCCCCTTACCTTTGTCTCTTTATTACATATACCCCCCTGAGTTTCAATATAGTAGGGGTAAAATAGTAAATTTCACACAATCCGTTAAATTTAACGGAGGAGATAACGGCCGAGTTCGTAATTTCCGAAACCTCAGGGGATATTCTATAATAACACCAGAACTTAGGGGGGCGTTGGTAATTATCCCTATTGCTGCTTGAGTTAGTTTTGTTCATCTTACCCTTATTTTCTTTTGGAAGTGAGGGTTAGTTAAGTTGTATTACAGTTTTGATGATGTATTGAAAATTACATCTGAAGTATGTTGGTTGTTGAGGACTTCTGCTTTTCAGTTGTATTTAATTGGCATTATATTGTATGGTGTGTGTGTTCTGACTTCTGATGGTGTGATTTTTCTTGGGTTTAGGCTCTGGTAAGCTGTTGAAGCTTTAGAAATATTTTAGGAAGTTGGTGGAGGAATCTGGGCAATTAGCAAATGGTGAAGAAGATGATGAAGAAATACCACTCATTGAGTCCTTGACTTCTTTAATAGAAGGTCAGTTGATTTTGATTTTCGGTTATGTGCCGATTTATTTTAGTTTGCTTGAGGATTGCTGCTTCATAGATTTGAGTGCCTAAACTTTGTGAATGTTTTGCTGTTGGGAATCTTGTTTATGCTTTACGTGTATGCAGTTTCGTATCTTGCAGAGTTGTGCGCTATATGGCGTAAGAGAACTGTCAAACCCTCGAAAATTGATGCTTGCGATGTGTAGTTCAAGAGGGGGTGAATTGCTCTTATTTAACATTTTACAGTTTAGTGTTGTTCAATTCAAGTATTCGTATTCTGAAAAAAACTAACATATCGACACAGCATATCCAATCATATTTCTATTTTCACAGATAACAAAAATCATCTTTTTTCAATAGAAAATAAAAATGAAAACGAAAACACAACCAATTACGCGCGAGTTAAAGTGGGTTCGTTGATGGTAGAGCTATAAAAAGTTCTTGTAAATTATGGTTTAATTGACAAATATGTCGGACATTTGCTTCCACAATTTGCCCCTATTTAGCACTGCTGAACCCATGATATTCTGCACAATTGGAACTTTACTTTTTCGTATGACCATTGGTGGGAGAAAAACCGTTAAAATCATCACCTATAACTTATACGTGACTCCGTCACTGTATTAATACACCCAACATGCATGTATTCATACACATACAAATTCCAAAAAAATAATAAAGTCCCTCAAATTATTGAGAAACAAACATTCATAAACAATTTTATAAAATTACACATTCCACCCTCCTAAAACAATAAGCGTGACATTCCATCCGTCACCTCTGTTTTCCAAATCAATCTAAAACAACATCACCACCACGCCACCGGAAGCCTCCACCCGCCGCTCTCCAGTGCCAGCAGGAAATAGCAGTTGTTATCCCAAGGATCCTTATCCACCATCTTCACCTGCCTGTTGAAGTTGCACAACCCCACATCCTGACCGTTCACCTGGAAATAGCTAGTGAAAGCGTATGAGAATTTCTGAGATTTGTCCATCTTCCGCAGCTTGAATTGTGCTCTGTCCCCGTGCAATCGGCTCTCGAATACGTGTACTTCATGCTTGCCTGCAGCTGATCCAGTATCTTCACGTCGGTGTTGAACACGCACCATTTCTTGTCCATGTTCTATCACGCGAAGTTTTTACAGTAGAAACTTTTTAATGCGTCATCAGTCATCACCATATACAAACATATCAGCTCAAAACTGCATAGAGATAACAAACAAGGGTCATACAGTATGTTGAACTTTCAATTATTGTGCTCAATTTGAAAAATAAACCCATTTCCATGATTTAACTATGATTTGAATAACGGAATATTGTATATAAATAAACACTAAAATTACATTTCAATTAAATGTTACTATGTGTGATAAGCAATCTATTCCCAAACACGAAAGGAAACTGATGTCATACAGAAGTAAGAACAAAATAACATTTCTTTTTTCAATCCATGTAACTATATCTATCTTCTGTACAAATGCTGTATATGTTAATATGAAACAAGAGCCGATTTAGAAGACGATGCAGTTGAAAGGCCTTAAAGCAGGTAATATTTAGTCGGGCAAAAACCTCAGCCATTTCCGGCAACAAACGGTCTGGAACGTCAGTTACGATGGCCTCAAACATGTCCTCGTCTACATGTCATCACCTACGCACAAAATCGAATCTGTATTCCTCAGGCTTTCCCACATCTTTACAACCATGCCTTTGCTCACACCCTACTGAATCATATCAATTAATTTAATATCAGGGACAAAGATTTTAATTTTAATCAATTTGGTAGGGAAAATTACAATGGAAGATCTTGATGTTTGACTTAATTACACAAACTTCCCCTGAAATTTTCAAAATTACAAAACCTTTCCCTGCTTAATCTGAGTTTCGATAGAATGCATGCGTGCCACTATGGTCATGAATAAGCTATTCATCGAAATAAAATATGATATAATCAAGATTCATGAATTCGAATGTAACATAAATTCATTGATGCCAGAAATTTTTGTAATTTCTCAAACTTCAAGGGAGGTTTGTGTAATTAGGCCAAAAACTATATAGATAATCCTAAACCAAATCTTTATTAAAAGCCATATCTGTGGTTTAAGAGCAAACATCCTCAAAAATTAAGTCATGAGCTTTGTTTGCTATATTAAGCATTCATTATAGAAAGTAAGAAAGATAATAGCATGTCCGAACCATACAAGGTCACCTTCAGTATTTCTTTTGCTTCCTTATCAGACTGTCCACACTTAATCAGCTGCTAGAGACAGGTATCATACTGATTATTTAGGTGACCTGTCAAAATGACAATGCGTTTCAATTTATCAATGTAAAATCACTTCATCTAAATGTCTAATGATAATTACACCTTGTAACACATTAATGAAATTTCTTACATAAACGATAATGTATAGTCAAAGGTTTATCACCACTGGAAGGAGATTAAAATAAGCTTACATTCATATTGTCTCCACACAAGATAGGCTTGAAGAACCTCCAGATATGCACAGCAAATAACTTGTGATCGAAATGAAGGGGCATATCTCAAGTCTTTCTGAGGGAAGAACAACTTCCACTTGGTCACATAAACAGATGTGAAGAAAGATACAATGAGGGAGTGTGTCTTGCTGCAAATCATGTTTGAAATCAGCAATCTTGACTCTGATCCAAACAGGAACTTTTAAGTAAGAGCCCAATTTTTACCAAGAAACGCACTCAAGAGTGAAGATACTACGCAAAGGCAAGTCTACTTAAATACTATATCACCAACACTGATAACTAGCAAATAAGGCTGATCCTGGGGCTCTATTCAAATACTGAGATTGTAGTGCAATAATCAAAATATTTAAACTAAAACGGCAATAAGATTAAATCCCAACCCCTATATATCTTATGTGAATTTATATGACATGAAAATGATGAAAAACCTTATAGCCTCAATCAGGAAAGAAACATATAGATACCTGGCAGGCCTCTGGTAAAACTTGGTTCCCTTTTTGAAAATGAAACTGAAACCAAACAATAAGCAATCATCCAACAAACCCAACAAGAATACACAAACAAATAACACTAGAAAATGTCTGTTTGTGTGTATGCCATTCTTCACCTGTACTCTCACTTTAACCATAAGAGAATACGATATCTGGGAACTGCTCTAAAACTGCCTTTGAACAATCATTCATCAACTCTAAAGCTCTCAAATCATTTGGTCTATCAAACTCGTGCACTTCAGAGAATCTACTCCACCATAAGTAAAATATTTTTTCAAAAAAAGAGAAGGATCATACTAAATGCAGATAATTGTGTAGATATGCTGCTGCAAATCATACCTGCAGAGATCTCTGCCGTCAACATGGACGATGATGATATTGGGCGACATGATTTCATCATTTGATTATACGATCATGTTATGTGGACTGTGGTAATTACTTGAGGTATCTGCTGCAAAAGTGAAGCTTAATTCTTTATCTTGAAGTTGTTTGGATTCTTCAATTTATTAATCCATTTGCTTATACTAAAGTTCTGTGTTCATCTATTTCCTTGCTGACTTGATACTTCTAAAATTACTTACTTAATCAAACCGTCATTACGAATCCTTCTTCATATATGTGTAACCAGGCAGAAAGATTGAAATGGGTTGATAAAGGATCTGAAATGGAGGTATTTACCGACAATGTCTGACAAGCTGAAGATGAAACGGTAACTCAGCTTCGTGAGTCACTAACCGATGCAAATATTTTGATGAATGTTGCCGTTACAAATCAAGAATCAGTCGAATGGATCCAGAAAAATTCTCAGGACATCCCAAATGTCATATGCTTCGACTCCTCTCCAAGTTTAACGAACAAATTAGGCGAAGTATATTCGCTAAATTACCCTTTCCTCAAGCAAAGAAGCCAAAAGAATCTGAAGAAGTCATTCACTCTGTTTTTGAAGCTTGGGATAGACATAACTCTGATGATATAAGGTTTTCTTTGTTAGTCATAATAAACGCTTACATCAAACCGGTTCCTTTACTGAAGAACCTTAGGGCAAAGGGCTTCTCTACATTAGGCTGCATGGTAAAGAACTGTGGACCTCAAATACTCAACTGTCTACAGGACCCGAATTGTAGGAAAGCTCTTCAATGCTTGAACAAGTGCAGTCCGGTCGACCAAGTATGCAACTATAGGTGCATAGCTTCGTACGAAAGTCGACAGCTAGAAGAATTCTCGTTATGTGTGCTACAAAAGCATAATTGCCTTGAATTAGATGCCAAGATTCCCAATCTACCCCATGTCGCCCCAATGGACCAGTTTCATGGAAACAAATTGGATCACGAAGCTGCAGAAGATCTTTTTGTGGGTTGGCTAGGAAATTTAAATTGGAGTTGGCGAGTTGTGGCAGGGCAAAATCCGGCTTACGATCAATTCCCGTGCCAATTCCAGTTGTTTTCGTCTCCTGAAAAAAAGAAAGAGCTTTCATAACTTGAGCTTTGGCATGCAACATCTAGGAGTGTGTATTTATAAGGCCCTCATGTTGAGTAGCCTTACAAAATTTATCTAGGCTTTCAGTATTTAGTTGAAAAGAGTACCAAGAATCAAGGGAAACCATTCGTCAACTGCTAAGACATCAATCGAAGCAACAGAAACTAAATAATCAACAAAGAAAGCACCAGTTTCTGTGAAAACGGGGAAGAATATCTTTAGGCAAAGCCAAAAAGTGTAAATGACGGAAACCCCGAGCAAATCATATTAAGAAAAATCTAGCATTCATTTCTGTACATTTTCATTTCTTTGAACTGGGGTGCGAGGGTGGGGTTGGGGGCAAAATACCTTGTCCCAGTAAACTGATGATCCCTGCCGAAACATGAGTGGTAATGAGTTATAATAATCGACCTACCAGAGAGCTGATCTAGCAGTTCATTTTTCTCGGGAGTTTGAGTACCCTGAAAATTAGCAAATTAGAATAGGAACAAAAAATCAAAAGAGAGATTTAGAATAATCCAATCTATTGTCTAAGTAATAGTTCATAAATATTCCAAATCCTCTTCAGGTAAAATATTTCGTTAGGATGTGAATGATGTTAAGCATAATACCACAGTGAAATGATATATCAGTTCCTAGTGATTTCACTAGCCTTTAATGACTGAATGTTGAATTTCTCACAGAAAACACATACAAACGAGTAGCACCTTCAAGTAGTTTTGGGCATCACTCTTGCTCTTTCCAGATTTCAGTAGCATCCAGAAACAAGTATTGTACTGATTGTTTATGTGACCTGCAAATTTTAAGAAGTGCAAACAGAATTTTATATTTACAAAGACCGAGACACATTTCATGAAAACAGATGAATGAACTTCCCCATCTTGTCAAAAATAAAATCATCTCCAAAACAGGTTTTTTTTTAAAAAGGAAAAAGGAATAATGGACTTACAATCAACTTGTCTCCATGCTAAATAATCTCGAAGAATCTTGCAGGATGGGTAGCAAACAGCTCGACCATCAAAATATGGTGAGTATTTCATCTCCTTGTGTGGAAAAAATTCATCCCATTTCATAGTGTACATCGACGAGAAGAAGGAAACAACTGTAGAAACTATTTCACTGCAACAATACAAAAATAATAGCTCAATCAATATTATATATTCATATCACAGAATAGATTTAATTACGGTATCAAAGTTGTAATAGTCTCAGGAATTTTTTGCTGGCATACGAATATTCACGTGGAACTGCTAGAATTTTATGATAAATTTTGGATATATGAAATACCTTGCATGCCTTTCATAGATCTGAGACTCTTTCCTCAAAACAAAGCTGGAAAAGTTCCGAATTACTTGTCAAACAAACAAACAAACAAATACAATGGTTTACATAAGGGAAGCCATAATAGGTGAAAACCATCTATATTACCTGTATTCATAACTAACCCCATAAGCAAAGACAATATCCTTAAACTCTTCCAGTACGCCAGCTGCACATGAATTCATTAGATCGAGAGCTTGTGCATCGTTTGGCTTCTCAAATTCATGAACTTCGGAAAATCTACCATGATCCCAAAACATAAAGCAACTGAGTGATACTTGAATCATGACAAACAAAGGCAACAAAGATTCACTGACCACTAGAACTGATAGTGTTTCTGCTCAAAAGTAATATCACATTTCAGCATTAATCTAAATTACATTAGACAATCTATTGGCATGGAATCGCACAAAGAGCATAAGTTGTTCAACAAATAAATTGATAGTTTTCTGATGGAGAGTTTTATGAGGAGAAATACTGTCAATTTAAATCAAATACATTTGGAGATCTACTACAAGTAATCTTCAGAGAGAAAATATTATAGAACCAATCGTGAGCACCTATGACCTACCTATGAAAATGGCAACCATCTATGCGGATAACAATCCAAGTGCATGGCATTAACCTACTCTCATATTGGAAGGACTTAAGATACTCAGGTTTCGTTTTATTTAAATCTTCAGTAAATTGACCCAGCTCCTTCGAAAGACTCATCTGGTCATTCCAAAATCTTCTAGATGCAATATTTTCTGCATGAACTGTAATGACCTTTCTCCTTGGTCTTTTCACAGGACAACCATCATCTTTGTACTTCACAATATCTTCAACCTAGTCACCATAAAATATCATTGATTGGATAATACTTCATTAACAATAAACAATCAGCTTATATGTTTAAAACAAAAAGATATTATTATGCAGTCAAGGTAGCTTGTTACAAAGTCGACAAAATTTACAAGATAAGAAGTAATATGTAATATAGAGGATAATGACACCTCAGATCCAGAATTGGGTCTATAGAACTTGACTGACATTCTTGCTTTACAGATATTGAAGGAAAAGGAATGAACAATGACCTCTATTTTGAGAGCACAAGTCCCCTGACGAAAGATTTCTGGAATGTCTTCTTGTAATTGATGTTAAAACGCTGGTAAAGCAATTCATTTCTGTCTTGTTTCTGGGATCCCTGTAAAACTGAAGTCAAAATCAACCAAATGGTTTAGTGGGATAAATAGCATGAACTCAGATTAGTACAAATGAAGGAAAACAGGGGCACTAAAATTCATTTTAGAATCCATTGTCAGTGATTCCAGATTGCAGGTTACATAGAAGATGACATGAAAACTACTCACAGTTGAGATAAAATTTTATGAAGAGTTTTGGGCCTTTTGGCCTGCCAACTTAGTTCAAGTATATGACAAATCTGTAGCTTAAGTATACTCTAGAGTCTAGTATGCAGTCCAATCATGTTATATGTGAAGTTAAACAGTTACTAGGTGATGTACATACAAGTTTTTACAGTAGAAACTTTTTAGTGCTTTAGTCATCAGTCATCGCCAGACATAAATATACCAGCTCAAAATTTGTATGAAGGTAACATACAAGGGTCACAGAATATGTTGAACTTTCAATTATTGTGTTTAAAAAATCAAATCGGTGTCCATGATTTAACTATGATCTGAGTTGTAACATGATTTAACTATGTGTAATAATTGAACAAGGGGATCACCACGAGGTTTAATAAATAATTGAAGGAGTTTACTAAGTGTATGGCCTAACTCAACCCAATAGCTAGCTGACAAGGTGAGGGTCGCCCAAGCATTAAAACATAGAACTTAGTCTAGCATTTAGTTGATGTGGAACGGTTAACAGTTGTGTGTAGTTCTGCAACCAACAGGGGATATTTTTGTAACTTATATAGTTACAGGAGAAGGACTTTATTGACATAAAAAGTATTAATGCTGATGATGACCAAATGGCTTCAAAAATTAAATCATGAACTTTGTTTGGCACATTAAGCATTCATTATAGAAAGATAAATAGCATGTCTGAACAATACAAGTTCACCTTCAGCATTTCATCTGCTTCCTTATCAGACTGTCCACACTTAATGAGCTGCCAAAGACAAGTATCATACTGGTTATTTAGGTGACCTGTCAAAATGACAATGAGTTTCAATTTATAAATGATAAAATTGCCTCATATAATGATAGTTATACCTTCAAACAGACTAATGCAATTTCTAACATAAACTATAATGTATAGTCATTATCACCACGGAAGGAGACCAAAATAAGCTTACATTCATATTGTCTCCACACAAGATATGCTTGAAGAACCTCCAGAGATGCACAACAAATAACTCGAGATCGAAATGAATGGGCATATCTCAAGTTTTTCTGAGGGAAGAACAACTTCCACTTGGTCACATAAACAGATGTGAAGAAAGATACAATGAGGGAGTGTATCTTGCTGCAAATCATTTTTTAAGTCAGCAAATGTGACTGTGATTCAAACAGAAAAAACAGAATGACCTAACTCATACTTCAGGCCTGATTTTTAAGTAAGAAACCAATTTTTACCAAGATGCACTCAGGATCTCAATTTTAAGTAGATTTGCCTTTGCTTAGTATCTTCATTTTTGACATGAATCAGAATCTATTTACAAAATTTACAATACTACACCAGAAATAACTGTAAACAAGGTTGATCCAAAAGGCTCTATTAAAATACCGAGATTGTAGCAGAATAATCAAAATAGAGGAACTAAACAGCAATAAGATTAGATCCCAACCCCTATATCTCTTATGTGAATTCATATGACATGAACATTATGAAAAATCTTATAGCCTCGATCAGGAAAGAAACATATAGATACCTGGCACGCCTCTGGTAAAATTTGGTTCCCTTTTTGAATATGAAACTGAAACCAAACAATAACAATCATCCAACAAGCCCATCAAAAATAAACAAACAAATAACAATAGAAAAATCAGTTTGTATGAATGCCATTCTTCACCAGTACTCATCACTGTAACCATAAGAGAAAACGATATCTGGGAACTGTTCTAAAACTACCTTTGCACAATCATTCATCAACTCTAACGGCATGATTGGTATGAATGAATGGAATGAGGTAGGAAAGGAATGAAATTTGTAATGGAATGAACAAAGGAATGGAATGACTTTATTATGGACAATATTTTAGTGTGGGGGAGTTGTTAAGTCATTAATTCTTGCTCCTTTGAGGTTTATTTTGTGTAATTTTTGCCCAAATTTGATTGCTTATGTGGAGTTTCATGCTCTTTGTAGGTGTTTTTAACAATAGAAGAGTTAAAGGGACGAAATGGAGCAATACGACCAAAATTCAAGCTTACAAAGGAATATCTTACAAACTTTGAAATATTGCTGCCTTGATTTGGAAATCCACCCCCGTGGATTTGTACGTGTAAAATTTCCACCCTCGCGGATGTGAGGCAGTAGCTTGGTTTGCATTCTGACCAAAATCCACCCCCATGGATTTTGCAGTACAAAAATTCCACCCTCGCGGAAATGTTACAGAGGATAATATGTTTCTGCATTAAACCCACCCCTATGGATTTCGTAGTAGAAAAAAATGCACCCCTATGGATTTTTAAAAGTGTCAGTGCGTTTTTCAGAAATCCACCCCCGTGGATTTATTTGCCCATGAAAATCCACCCCCGTGGATTTTCTCCAGAAATGCGTTTTTCCTAGTTTATAACCTACTTTTCGGGGGAGGTCGATTTTTTAACCTAATTGGGAGGCGGAAGCAGCTGCGGGAAGCCTTGGGAACACCACCTTTTCTTTCCTAGAAGAAATGAAGCTCCATTGAAGATTTAGTTTGCATTTACTTTCATTTATTGCTTTCTTAGCTAATTTAGTGTAATTTCCATTTCTAGTTTGTTTAAGTAAGTTTTGGCACTTATATGAATCCTTCAACCTTGGATGCTTGATTCGAATTTTGATTAATGAATATGAGTTATTTCAAGTTTGATTCATCTTATTCTTGGGTTGATTGTGTGAATATGAGTGGCTAGATCTCAAGAGCTAGGGGGATGACACAAAGTGAGGATTAGGTGTTTGATAAAATGTCTCAATGAATGAGTTTGGTTCTTATGTTGGGAAAATGGTTTCAAAGCTTGTATGAGTGTGGCCTACTTATACTTAATCTTTAATTCACCTTCTAATTGAGAAATTGTTTGTGGATTGGGTAATATTTTCCTAACACTTGAAGTCTAGGTCTAAAGAGATTTCACTTAGCTTTGAGCAATTAAATCATGATTAATCATGCCAAGCCGCTAATTAGTTAATGATACTAACCTTGAGCTTTTGGCCTAACCTTTGTTTCAATGATCACGAGAGTGGCTTTGTCCTAGGCTAGGTACGCGCACTAGACTTTGAGAAAAGCTAGTGCATATTTAAGTGGTTAGAATTGTAAGAACAACCTCATTTGTTGAAGCATTGAGTCTATACCGAAGCTTTATGAATGTGTTATTCCCCCGACTCTCTTTAAATTACTTGAATTTCATTTAAGAGTATTTACTTACTTGCCTTAGTTTGCTTGTGTTTACCTTTCACGTTTTAATAGTTGCTAGTTCATTACCACTATTTCCCTTCCGGTCTATAGATTAACAAAAGCACTTTACAATTGACCTTGATTTCCCCTTTCCTTGGGATTCGACCCCTTTTGCTACATTGATTTATTGATGCTTGCACTTGGGCTTTACGAACTGAAACAAAGAGCATTCCAGACAAACCAATCCGGAATGACAGTGGATCAATATTATCGCACCGTACAAAGCCTATGGCACGAGATCGATTTCCGACGACCCCAAACAATGAAGTGTGTAGAGGACCGAAAATCACACAATCTAGAAAAACAAGAAGACCGTATCTTTGCTTACTTTTGGGGATTGGATGAAAAATTCGACCCCATAAAACGAGATCTCCTCAAAACCCAACAGATACCAACACTGAAGGAGGCGTACAACGCCATCCGGAGGGAAGATAGGCGACTCGCAGCTATGACCGACATCTCCGCTGGACATGGGCTTGTAGCCAAGATGCGGTCAGAGTCTAATTCATCATCCCTCGACAACAGGAAACCAACCAAGAAAGTGAGTCAAAGCCAGAAATGTGAGGTTTGTGGAGGAACGAAGCATATAAAAGAATCGTGCTTCAAAGTGATAGGCTACCCGGAGTGGTGGTCGGAGTATCAGGCAAAGAAACGAGCGGGACAACCTACCGGACGAGTCGCACCAGGTGGAGTGACTGGCAACATCGCCGACGGAGGTTCACGTGGGCCGCCACATAATAGAGCGGTCATCACCTCCGGCGGGGAGACGGATCGCGCTCAATCGGTGGGCAGAGCTACGCTCATGACGGGGTGTTATGGGTCGCACTTGGAGATAAGGTTGCGACCATAACTTGGCGGTGTTGGTTGCGGGCGATTCAGGAATATCGTCCCGCGGGTGTGGTGGAGACGAAGGCCTTAACGAAGTGGGATCGGAATACTACTTGATATGTGTATTCCTTGATGTTTGAGGATGGTCTCCACCAAGTTTGGGGTCATTCCGAGTCCGTTAGGGCTTTGGAGTTGTGGAGCGACCGGGAGGCGGTCGGCAGCGCGGGGTTGGCAAAAGTACTTTGAGCAGGCGGATCAAACGAAGGAATTTCCTTAAGATATTTTATGGGGAGCTTCCTCCATGTGTTGGGGTGCTCTCTATGAAGTTTCAAGTCATTTGGACACCGTTTGAGCAATGAACAAGCCTTGACAACAATCTGCTGTCACAAAGGGGTAGTTGCGGAAATTCAGCTAATTACGAGGGCAATTCCCAAACGATGGAGTCTCGGATGGGGCTCTAAGTGTATAGTATGATTATTGAAGTCAAGGGCTTCGTTTGAGCGAAAACGGCGGGCGATTTGGAGGTCGGATGCGGGATTTATGGAAAATCTGCGCTGCTCGGCTAGTAAGAGTGTCTAGTGGCGAGACAAAGGAAATTTTTTTTTAGAGTACTATAAGGGGGGCATGCATTGGTGAGCATCGGCCAGCCCTCCCCGTGCTGTTATGGCATTAAGCGAGCACCATGCCGGCAAGGGCTGCTAGCATGGGCCAGCACTAGGAACCTAAAAGAGGAACTTAGTGTTCTCGGGCGGTTTGGGAACCAAACGAGCGGCGTGGGACGGTGGGGTCCGCGTTGGGCATCAGTTAGGCCACAGAGGTTATGTGTGAGCTCCCGCTAAGCCCAGCGGGCTGTCCCTTTGTTGCTAGACCCGAGTAACACCTCAAGGCCGATTGAGTGATCGGGACAAGTTCTCCAAAGTCCCGTGAACTAACTCGTGGATAAGTGCGAAGGGTTCACGCACGACACGGGGGTCCGTAGGCTTAAGATATGCGATTGTTGGGCAACAACGCATAGTGGGCATGACGGCAAGTTGCCTATGAGCTTGAATGCAAGTCCTAAGCTTCGTGCGGGACAATTGTGGGTTGATGGCAAGTTGAATTAGCCTTGGACTTACGAGTTGCCCTACTCGGGCGAGAAGCAAGCGAAGGTCGCTGAGGCGCACCTAAGACCGAAGCGTCCCGAGCGAGCGACGAGCACGAGGATTGCGTGTTGGGCGCGCTAGCGACCCTTCATGCCGAGACGGAGCACGTATGCTCCCGTGCCATCAAGAGACGCATTGTTGGGACCCGAGATTATGGGACGTATGGCAAGCATGCTAGCTTGTAGAACATGAACGGGCGAGTACCGAACACGAAGTGCGGTACGAGTAAGCGTTCGGAAGCTATCGCTAGTGCGCGAATAATGCTAAGAAGAGCGAGGGTCATCATAAAGACTCGAGGATGGAAGGCGGACCGAAGGTTTTGGAGAACGTGAGGGAGCCTCACGGGCGAAAAATTGTTCCGCTGCGCAAGTAAAAGAGTCCGCCCGTGACAGGTGGTATCAGAGCCCGGATTCAATCCGGGATGGAAGTTGATTAGTGCGAAGTTGAAGATGTACCTTCCGAGAACCCGATGCCGCTTGAACTAAGGAATTGGCAAGCGAACTTTACACGAGCTAGTGAGCCGAAACCTAGACTTATGGATCGAAACATGCCGATTTGCTGCACGTAAAGTGTAGGCACATTGAAAGGGGCTTTAAAATGCCGCAATGAGCCATTGTTGGTCGCGTATGGTTTTGGGGATGCCGTGTACCAAAGAACTAATCCGTGAAGCATCTGGGATAAGCAGTGGGTGTTGCTTTCAGAGAGCGAGCTTAGTACAACAATTTAGCTCCGAAAACCTTGCAGAAAGGTTGTAGCTTGGGTGAATAATAGTAATCTGAGTTGCGATTTCGACTTGCAGTTTGGCGAAGTCTATTAACCGAATTGTTCAGTTCTTCTGTGACGGTTGAAGAGTACGATTGAAGTACGATGTTGCCGACAAGCTGTGAATTGTGTGAAGTCTAGTAACCCAGTTTGCAGTATGGGTGATTACGATTGGGTGAAGTCCAGTAATCTGATGGTGAAAACTCGTTGGTAACTACATTTCGATTGGGCGAAGTTTATTAACCCGATCTTCAGTGCTCTGCTTGTAACGTTGGTGACCAGTCTGATTTTTCTCGAGCTTGCTACGGATGAGTAGCTTGAGTTGAAGAGGATTGTTAGCCATGTTGGGGGTGGATTTCGGGAAATGTAGTGTAAGAGCGAAGAATTCATCCTGGCTTTCGATGTGGATTCGTTTAGTCAGGAGGTGATCATGGCGCGAGGCCATTGTTGTGGTAGGGACTTTACCCAGAGGGGGAGTTCCGAGTTGGTTGATTATCCGGAGTATGGATAATCGTGTAGATGTTCCTTGAGATTATTCCGAAGCCGTATATGGGCTCTATGGCCTAGGAGTTTTCGATGGGGACTTTGTGGGACTGAGTTGAGAAGGCGTTGGGTACGCCAGTTGCACGCGAGGTGCTTGTGGTTCGGGGCAGTGATTTTGAGGACTATGACGCTGCTAATTGAACGGAGTGCACGCCGGGATATCTTGTGGCCGATAAGTCGAAAGATCGAGTCCCCGCTTTGTGGGAGTGCTTGCTCAGTGGAAGGGCTTGCACGGTGTTGAGCATTCGGGTGTTCTTTGAGGGGATTTGGAAACCATATTATGGGCTCTGTGGTGGAAGAGTTTCCAAGAGGGGCATTCGTACAGTGGAGGAGCTTCGGGCTCGTGAGTTGGATTCTAAGTCGGGATGTGCCTTCACACCGCATACGACTTTCAGGCGAGAGGCCTTGTTGTTCGAGTGTTGCCGGGGCGGCAACGACTCGAGTGGGGGAGGATGTGGCGCGCGACACAGTTCGTCTACCCAATCTTTGCACACTGAGCTGTGGAGGAGCCAGTGTTTGTGCCTTGGGCGTGGAGCCAGTTTGTACCTGAGGGTACTGTGTAGCGTGTGCCAATAGCGGAACGACCGTTATGGGGTCACAGCACACTTGACTGTGAGCCGGCTGATCACCGGGCAGTCCTTGGTGGTGTTTGACGTTCGCGGGTATGCTAACTAAGGGTGGTTGCACTAAGAAGTCCCGGTCGTCCTGTGCAATCCTAGGTGGATTTGCCTTTGCCTTTTCCGGGGTCCGTGGTGGACGCCCGCAGCAGCTATTCTCCGGGGTCCGAGGTGGACGCCCGCAGCAGTGGATTCTCCGGGGTCCTTGGTGGATGCCCGCAGTGGTGAATATTGGTGGAAGTTAAACGGTGCTGTCCCTCTAAAGCGCTCCACAGGGGTGGGCGTGATTGCGACGTACAGCGGGAATGTACAGAAGTGGTTAGGCGGACGTAGCGAGCAGGAAGCCGCTACTAGCCGAATGACGTGCGTAAGGCACAAGTTTGGGGAGTGAGCTGAGGCGAACTTCCGACGTGCGGCACAGAAGGTGCCTTGGAATTGTTGTTCTGGTGAAACTCCGTCCCGTGCTACAGTGAGTTGGCACGGCGCACTTGTTGCGACGAGTGCGTGTTGACAAGGACGTCAACGGATCGAGTGGGGGAGGATGTTATGGGTCGCACTTGGAGATAAGGTTGTGACCATAACTTGGCGGTGTTGGTTGCGGGCGATTCAGGAATATCGTCCCGCGGGTGTGGTGGAGACGAAGGCCTTAACGAAGTGGGATCGGAATACTACTTGATATGTGTATTCCTTGATGTTTGAGGATGGTCTCCACCAAGTTTGGGGTCATTCCGAGTCCGTTAGGGCTTTGGAGTTGTGGAGCGACCGGGAGGCGGTCGGCAGCGCGGGGTTGGCAAAAGTACTTTGAGCAGGCGGATCAAACGAAGGAATTTCCTTAAGATATTTTATGGGGAGCTTCCTCCATGTGTTGGGGTGCTCTCTATGAAGTTTCAAGTCATTTGGACACCGTTTGAGCAATGAACAAGCCTTGACAACAATCTGCTGTCACAAAGGGGTAGTTGCGGAAATTTAGCTAATTACGAGGGCAATTCCCAAACGATGGAGTCTCGGATGGGGCTCTAAGTGTATAGTATGATTATTGAAGTCAAGGGCTTCGTTTGAGCGAAAACGGCGGGCGATTTGGAGGTCGGATGTGGGATTTATGGAAAATCTGCGCTGCTCGGCTAGTAAGAGTGTCTAGTGGCGAGACAAAGGAAATTTTTTTTAAGAGTACTATAAGGGGGGCATGCATTGGTGAGCATCGGCCAGCCCTCCCCGTGCTGTTATGGCATTAAGCGAGCACCATGCCGGCAAGGGCTGCTAGCATGGGCCAGCACTAGGAACCTAAAAGAGGAACTTAGTGTTCTCGGGCGGTTTGGGAACCAAACGAGCGGCGTGGGACGGTGGGGTCCGCGTTGGGCATCAGTTAGGCCACAGAGGTTATGTGTGAGCTCCCGCTAAGCCCAGCGGGCTGTCCCTTTGTTGCTAGACCCGAGTAACACCTCAAGGCCGATTGAGTGATCGGGATAAGTTCTCCAAAGTCCCGTGAACTAACTCGTGGATAAGTGCGAAGGGTTCACGCACGACACGGGGGTCCGTAGGCTTAAGATATGCGATTGTTGGGCAACAACGCATAGTGGGCATGACGGCAAGTTGCCTATGAGCTTGAATGCAAGTCCTAAGCTTCGTGCGGGACAATTGTGGGTTGATGGCAAGTTGAATTAGCCTTGGACTTACGAGTTGCCCTACTCGGGCGAGAAGCAAGCGAAGGTCGCTGAGGCGCACCTAAGACCGAAGCGTCCCGAGCGAGCGACGAGCACGAGGATTGCGTGTTGGGCGCGCTAGCGACCCTTCATGCAGAGACGGAGCACGTATGCTCCCGTGCCATCAAGAGATGCATTGTTGGGACCCGAGATTATGGGACGTATGGCAAGCATGCTAGCTTGTAGAACATGAACGGGCGAGTACCGAACACGATGTGCGGTACGAGTAAGCGTTCGGAAGCTATCACTAGTGTGCGAATAATGCTAAGAAGAGCGAGGGTCATCATAAAGACTCGAGGATGGAAGGCGGACCGAAGGTTTTGGAGAACCTGAGGGAGCCTCACGGGCGAAAAATTGTTCCGCTGCGCAAGTAAAAGAGTCCGCCCGTGACACGGGGGGAGCTAACTCCCATCACAAAGGCGATAGTAGCATCGACAACAACGTCGGAACTTTCGAAGCCGGCAACAACGCCGATGACGGCTACCAAGGCGAGGAAGGTAAGTTTTTTAGAAAGGGGGAGGAAGAAATGTCGTCTTTCCTACGTGAGAAAGAAAAGGGGGCTGAAATCTGCTGCCCTAATTTGGTGCAAAGGGGATCAAATTTGAGTCAGCCCATTAATGCCTCCAAGTGAGCCAACATAAATATTTGCAAAAATGCTCTGCCCAACTCCCAAACAGAATGGCTTCTTGATTCAGGAGCTACAGATCATATAGCCCATTCACTTCACGATATTAATTCCCCCACTCAGCCAAAAAAATTTGCAGTCACAAATGCAACTAGTTTTTCATATCCGGTTATCATGGCGGGCACAATTTCTTTATCAGAAAAATTAAAACTCTCTCATTGTCTTGTTGTACCATTTCTTACTTCAAAATTATTATCTGTGAGTCAAGTCACCAAAGAATTGAATTGCACTGTATTGATGTTTCCCTCTTTCTGCCTCTTACAGGATATTCGTACCGGGGAGATCATTGGGCGTGGTACTGAGAGAGAGGGGTTATACTACATCAATGATACTTCCAAACTCGGTTCTAGCAGCTTAGCTCACGGTCGGTCAGACAGACAATTATGGTTATGGCATCGACGGTTGGGACATCCATCCGCTCAGTATCTACAACAGTTATTTCCCAATTTATTTACTGCTTCTATAAAACTGCAATACGATACTTGTATGTTGGCCAAAAGTCATCGAATCAGTTTTTTACTATCAATGAATAAAGTTGATACTCCATTTGCAATAACTAATTCTGATGTTTGGGGACCCGTCCCGAGTTATATTACATCTCGATACCGTTGGTTTGTACTGTTTGTTGATGATTGTACTAGGTTCACATGGGTCTATTTCTTACAACACAAATCAGATGTCCCCACCATCACCAAACAGTTTTTTACAATGGTACAAACACAATATTCTACTCCAATCAAGATCTTCCGAATAGATAATGGTCGGGAGTACATCAATCAGAACCTCCAAGAATTCTTCAACTCTCGTGGGGTCATCCATGAGACCACTTGCCCACACACCCCCTCAACAGAATGGCGTTGCCGAACGGAAAATCGGTATATCCTGGAGAGTGCTCGAGCTTTTCTGTTTGAAGCTCATGTTCCCGAAACTTTCTGGCCAGACGCTGTTTCAACAGCAGTATATGTTATGAACCGAATACCTACACGGGCCCTACAGTTCCGCACTCCACTTGAAATAATGAAGGAATTCCATAGCATTCCGTCTGTTCTGCTACTTCCACTAAAAGTGTTCGGGTGTGTTGATTTTGTACAAGTTCACAAACACCAACGCACAAAGTTGGATCAGTGTGCAGTCAAATGTGTGTTTCTTGGGTTTAGTCTCACTCAGAAGGGCTATCATTGTTACGACCCGAAAGGTAATCGACACTATGTCACGATGGATGTGGACTTCTTGGAAACAGACTACTTCTTCGCCTCACAACCCAATTCATCCCTTCAGGGGGAGAATCGTGGTGATATTGAAGGCTTGAATTGGCTGTGTGAACCCTTGGAGCCTCTCACAGAGTATAACTTCCCGGCACCATCATCTTCTCTCTCTCCTATACCCACCAATGATCTGCCGCCGGAGCCGAATATTCCTGAGGTTAGTACTTCTGACACTGAACTCATTAATAGTTCATCTACTGCTTATATCCATCCTTCCAGGCACAATCGGGGAGTTCCTCCAAAGAGATATAGTCCTGATCGTGGGAATGGGTCTCGCTATCCATTGGCCCATCTAGTAACAACACACTTGTCACCTCAGCTTCAAGCTTTTGTACATGCCGTTTCCACTGATCAGGTGCCAAACACTACCAAAGAAGCAATGGAAAGTCCTTGATGAAAAGAAGCAATGGAAGAAGAAATGAGAGCCCTGAAGAAAAATGACACTTGGGAAGTGTGTCCACTATCAGAGGGAAAGAAACCGGTGGGATGTAAATGGGTCTACACAATCAAACACAAGATGGACGGCACAATTGAAAGATACAAGGCGAGGCTTGTGGCGAAGGGTTACACACAGACTTACGGGATCGACTATATGGAAACTTTCTCCCCCGTAGCCAAAATAGACACCATCAGAATTCTTTTGTCTATAGCACATAACTTTGACTGGCCACTGCATCAATTCGAACTTTGACTTTGACTAGCACATAACGCCTTTTTACATGGTGACTTGGAACAGGAGGTGTACATGACTCCTCCACCTGGATTCGAGCAACAAGGAAACACGAATATGGCCTATAGGTTGAAGCAGTCTCTCTATGGACTCAAACAATCCCCCAGAGCCTGGTTCGGACGATTCACTCTGGCCATGATCAAATACGGATATTCCCAGAGCAACTCAGGCCACTCATTGTTCATTAAGAGGAGAGGTGAACTCATTACTTTACTTATTATCTATGTGGACGACATGGTGATAACAGGGAATGACACCAAAGAGATAGGTGATCTCCAGAGAAACCTATCGATGGAATTCGAAATGAAGAACTTAAGGGAATTAAGATACTTTCTTGGGATCGAGGTGATGAGATCGGATCGCTGTATCTTTATCTCACAGAGGAAGTACATACTTGATTTTCTAGCAGAGGTTGGGCTAATTGACTGCAAGCCAGCAGATATTCCAATGGCCCAAAATCACCGACTAGGAATCTTCCCAGATCAGGTACCAACCGACAAAGAACGATATCAAAGGCTCGTGGGAAAGTTGATCTACTTGGCGCACACAGGGCCAGACATCGCCTATGCTGTGGGAATCGTAAGTTAATTTATGCACAACCCGAGAAAAGACCACTTGGAAGTAGTGATGAGGATTCTGAAGTCATCACCGGGAAAAGGATTGATGTTCTCAAAGAAGGGACACACTAGGATCACTGCATATACCGATGCAGATTGGGCAGGAAGCATCTCCGATAGACGATCCACGTCAGGGTACCTTACATTTGTGGGAGGAAACCTTGTCACCTGGAGAAGCAAGAAACAAAAGGTAGTCGCACTCTCCAGTGCTGAGGCGGAGTTCAGAGGAATAGCACGGGGAATTACAGAGATTCTGTGGGTACGACAACTCTTGGCTGAAATTGGTTTTCCCTCAGAAGGGAATATCGATTTGTTCTGTGATAACAATGCGGCAATTAGCATCTCACATAATCCAGTACGACATGACCGAACAAAGCATGTGGAGGTTGATAGACACTTCATCAAGGAGAAAATAGAATCCAAAATAGTGAGGCTTCCGTTTGTAAAGTCCGAAGATCAACTTGCAGACATCCTAACCAAAGCTGTAAGCAGTCAGAACTTTCACAAGATATTGTCCAAGTGGAGCATGCTTGACCCCATCCATCAACTTGAGGGGGAGTGTTAACAAGATCTCACTAATTTAGGGAAAGATGTAAATTAATACCTTACCATGTAACTAGAGCTGTAATTAGGGAGGTTATTTAGGTCTTGACCCTATTAATATGTACAGATTGTATTTCGTCTAGAACAGATCAATATAATGAATTCCTCTTTCAATTAACAAAAACTTTGCAAGGAAGAGTATATTATTCCAGCAGCCTTGCCCCTTGAGAATTAAACAATTTGCGCTCTAACCAATCGCTTTATTCAAAATAATATATTTTCTCAACTTTGGTCTAAAATTGGATCCAGCTTTTCTATAGATACATTAGCAAATCCCAAGTTGCTTGATTTTCTTTTGAACAAACATGCCATTGGTTGTTCCTCGCCTATGTTATCAAAGTGGACAAATCTAAAACAATCATGCATCTATATTATAATATCACATTGGTTGTTAGAGGAATACATTAGTCATGCATGACCTAATTAACTTAATACTTAATACTTCTCTTTAGCCCCCAACAAAAATGGGTTCGGTCCGGGGCTATTTATGCACGCGATAGTTTTGAAATTCCTATTTGTAGTGCTGTGTCTCATTGTATCAGACACTCAGTTAGAAACCGTGTTGAACACCTCTTACTTAGTAACTAGCCCACATCACCCACCCATTATTTTAGATCAATTTTGGTCTGACCTCATTTGATCCGAACATGAACCCCAACCCGATACTTTATCTAGTGGGTCAGGTTGGATTTGGGTTGGGTTGGGTTGGTTGGCGGCTGAGGTCGTCAATTGACACCTCTAGTTAATGGTGAGGAATTATGGGTTGCTGTTTCAAAGCTTAAATATTTGCTAATTCACTTGCAAAGCCTCTGTTTTCTATCCTGGTTCTTGCCAGACTTGACACTCAAGGCGTGCAAAAGAGATGGGAGGGTTATGACTCATGTGCGATCAATGGAATTATGACCATGTTTTTCTTTTCTATAATTTCCCCCCCTCATGATACGTAATTAGAGAAAATTGTACAATTCATTCCGCACAAATCAAAATTTTGAGTTTTTAAGATACTGCTTTCGATAATTGCAATGTCATCACCTATAATTTATAGGTGACTCTACCGCTGTCCTTTTTTTTTTTTTTTTTTTTAAGTATATGTTTAAAATTTATACCTATACACCCAACATGTATCCATACACATACAAATTAAACAAAACAAAATAAGGGGTCCCCTCAAAAATTGAAAAATTACATATTCCACCCTCCTAAAACAATAAACGTGACATTCCATCCATCATCCCCTGTTTTTCAAATCAATCTAAAACACCACCGCCAGCAGCCTCCATCCGCCGCTCTCCAACGCCAGCGGGAAATAGAGTTGTTAACCGATGGATCCTTATCCACCATCTTCGCCTGCCCGTCAAAGTTGCACGACTCCACATCCTGATCGTTCAACTGGAAATAGCTATCGAAAGCGTACAAGAATTTCTGAGATTTGTCCATTTTCCCTTCAGCTCGAGTTGTGCTCCATCGCCGTGCAATCGGTTCCCAAACACGTTTAGTTCACGCTAGCCTGCTCCTGATCCAGCATCTTCGCGCCGCTGTTGAACACGCACCATATCTTGTCCATGTACTATCACGCGTAGTTTTTAGTTTTTATTGTTTTAGCCATCAGTCATCACCATATACAAATATATCATCTCAAAACAGTATAAAGGTAACAAACAAGGGTCATACGTACAATATGTTACTCAATTTGAAAAATAAACCCATTTCCATGATTTAACTATGATTTAACAATGTGTAATAATTGAATAAGGGAATATTATATATAAATAAACACTAAAATTACATTTCAATTAAATGTTACTATGTGTTATAAGCAATCGATTCACAAACACGAAAGGAAACTGATGTCACACAGAAGTAAGAACAAAATGACATTTCTTTTTTCAATCCATGTAACTATATCTATATTCCGTACAAAAGCTGTATATTCTAATATGAAACAAGAGATGATTTAGAAGACAATGCAGCTGAAAGGCACTGAAGCAGGTAACATTTAGCCGTACTAGGTTTCTACCCAACGGTGCAGGCGAAAACCTCAGCCATTTCTGGCAACAAACGGCCTACAACGTAAGTTGCGATGGCCTCAAACATGTCCTCATTGGACCAGTCACCACCAACGCACAAAATCGAATCTGTATATTATCTAAAGTCCGATTTTTAAAAAAGTTCATATGTAAACTAATTAAAAAGAAAAATGTCATTTTTAAACCATATAATTGTTATCTATTTTGTCGTATTGTAAAGAGTGACTAAATTGTGCTTAAAAAAAAAAGGTGACAAATTTGATAAACCCTTTGCCAAAATAATTTTAATAATGGCCGTTTATATATTCTTTTAATTTAATATTTGTATAAGCTAAATAAAATATATTTATTTAGCAAGAGACCTCATTAATCAAATGATGCAATGAAAACTATATTCATAGAATCATACTACATAATTTAGTGATAAAATCAATATTGTATTACTCAAAACACTTTGTTAATGTGTGTTAATAATGAATAACAAATTTTCAATGGTATAAATTCATGATTACAAATTCATAATAGACAGTGATATAATACCTCATATTCAATAGTAAGGGATGAACTATAAGTCTGATACAATACCTCTATTTTGAGAGCACAAATCCCCTAACGAAAGATTTCTGGAAGGTCTTTCTTGTAGTTGATGTTTAAAAGCTGGAAAAGCAATTCATTTCTGTCTTGCTTATGAGATCCCTGTAAAAAAGAAGAGTCCGTAGTCGGTGATTCCAGATTGCAGGTTACATAGAAGATGACATGAAAAATATCTCACTGCTTAGATTAAATTTTATGAAGAGTTTTAGCCTGCCAAATTTGTTCAAGTATACGAAAAATCTGTAGCTTAAGTATACTCCACAGTCTTGTATTTCCTTACAAATCAAAAAATTTAGATGCTGTTAACTGTTAATTTGCAGTCAATCATGTTACATGTGAAGTTAAATGGTTACTAGGAGATGTACATACAAGTTTTTACAATAGAAACTTTCTAATGTTTTAGTCATTAGTCATCAGTCAACACCAGACATCAATATACCAGGTTAAAAGTTTATAAAGGTAAGAAACAAGGTTTACACAATATGTTGAACTTTCAATTATTGTGTTTAAAAAATCAAATCCGTTTCCATGATTTAACTATGATTTAAGTTGCAACATGATTTAACTATGTGTAATAATTGAATAAGGGGATCAACATGAGGTTTAAAAAATAATATAAGGAGTTTGTTCAGTGATATGCGCATGACCTAAATCACCCCAATAACTAGCTGACATGGTGAGGGTTGCCCAAGCATTATCCATACCATAGAACGTAGTCTAGTATTTAGTTGATGTGGAATGGTTAACAGTTATGTGTAGTTCGGAAACCAACAGGGGATATTTTTGTGATTCTATGTAGTTACATGAGACGGATTTTGTTGACATAAAAAGTATTAATGCTGATGATGACCGAACATCCTCAAAAATTAAGTCATGAACTTCGTTTCCCACATTTAGCATTTATTATAGAAAGATAAATAGCATGTCTGAACAATACAAGTTCACCTTCAGTATTTCTTTTGCTTCCTTATCAGTCTGTCCACACTTAATCAGCTAACAGAGACAATTATCATACTGTTATTTAACTGACCTGTCAAAACGACAATGTATTTAAATTTATCAATGTAAAATCGCTTAATCTAATTATAATCATACCTTGTAACACATTAATGCAATTTCTTTATAAACGATAATGTAGTCAAAGGTTTATCACCACTGGAAGGAGATTAAAATAAGCTTACATTCATATTGTCTCCACACAAGATAGGTTTGAAGGACCTCCAGAGATGCACAGTAAATAACTCGTGATCAAAATGAAGGGGCATATCTCAAGCCTTTCTGAGGAAAGAACAACTTCCACTTGGTCACATAAACCGATGTGAAGAGAGATATAATTAGGGAGTGTATCTTGCTGCAAATCATTTTTGAAATCAGCAATCGTGACTCTGATTCAAACAGGAAAAACAGAATTACCTAACTCGTGTTTCAGAAATAATTTTTAAGTAAGAGCCCAACTTTTACCAAGAAGCGCAACTCAAGATCTCAAATTTAAGTAGACTTGCCTTTGCGTAGTATCTTCATTATTGACATGAATCAGAATCTATTTGTAAGTTTTATAATACTGTACCAACCCCATTGATAACTAGTAAATAAACCTGATCCCTGGAGGCTCTATCCAAATACTGAGTTTGTAGCACAATAATCAAAATATTTGTACTAAAACAACAATAAGATTAAATCCCAACCCCTATATATCTTATGTGAATTCATATGACAGGAACCTGATTTAAAATTTTATAGCCTCAATCAGGAAAGAAACATATAGATACCTGGCACGCCTCTGGTAAAACTTGGTTCCCTTTTTGAATAAGAAACTGAAACCAAACAATAACCAATCATCCAACAGAAAATAAACACTTGAAAATGTCTGTTTGTATGTATAACATTCTTCACCTGTACTCATCACCGTAACCATAAGAGAATATGATATTGTCAAACTCGTGCACTTCAGAAAATCTACCCCACCATAAGTAAAACATTTTTCGAAAAAAAAAAAAAAAAAAAAGGGTCATACAAAATGCAGATAATAGTGCAGATATGCTGCTGCAAATTATAACTGCGGAAATCTCGGCCGTCGACACGGACGACGATGATATTGGGCGGCATGATTTCATCCTCCACCTCAAACGACTTCACGTACTCGTACTTGCTGTTTGCCATGTCATTAATTTGTACAATAATTGCCGCTCTGGAGAAATTTCTCGGATTTCTATGTATCTAATTAGGGTGTTTTGCGCGGCGGGGTTGGGTGGTTGCGCGGCGGAGCAGCGGTGGCACAGGTGGTAGGGGCACTTAGGGTGTTTTGTGGAGAGTAAAGAGAGGTAATGCGGGAAAATATTTAAATCGTCCCAAACTTTTCGAGTTATTATCAAAACAATCCCCAAAAATTTTCAATCGTGTCAATGTTGCCCCTGCTAAGTGCCAAATCGTACCATTAATTAAAAACAATTTATTTTCATAAATATAATTAAATCATATATCTAGATAAGCTCTTGAATTATATGAAAGTGGTAAATATAAAATTTACACCAAAATAAATATTATTTTCAAATGTTTATAATCTTATGCACACATTATTTATCAACTTAAAAGTAAATATGCATAGTATTGAACAATTAACATGCAACTAGACTCATGCTTCTAATAACCACTTGATTTTGTTTTCTTTTTCTATTTCATTTTCGGCTTTAAGAATCTCATGATCGGGAGATTACTTTTTGATTGTTATGAAGAATCGCCGGTAGTTAAATACCCACCGACCTCCACCATTCGCATTACATGTATGTAAATATTATAGGGGTTATCTGTATTTCTCTAATGCTATTTCCCCTGTGTTATGGGTCGCACTTGGAGATAAGGTTGCGACCATAACTTGGCGGCGTTGGTTGCGGGCGATTCGGGAATATCGTCCCGTTGGTGTGGTGGAGATGAAGGCCTTAATGAAGTGGGATCGGAATACCGTTCTACAAGGGTATTCCTTGATGTATGAGGATGGTCTCCACCAAGTTTGGGGTCATTCCGAGTCCGTTAGGGCTTTGGAGTTGTGGTGCGACCGGGAGGCGGTCGGCAGCGCGGGGTTGGCAAGAGTACTTGGAGCAGGCGGATCAAACGAAGGAATTTCCTTAAGATATTTTATGGGGAGCTTCCTCCATGTGTTGGGGTGCTCTCTATGAAGTTTCAAGTCATTTAGACACCGTTTGAGCAATGAACAAGCCTTGACAACAATCTGCTGTCACAAAGGGGTAGTTGCGGAAATTCAGCTAATTGCGAGGGAAATTCCCAAACGATGGAGTCTCGGATGGGGCTCTAAGTGTATAGTATGATTATTGAAGTCAAGGGCTTCGTTTGTGCGAAAACGGCGGGCGATTTGGAGGTCGGATGCGGGATTTATGGAAAATCCGCGCTGATCGGCTAGAAAGAGTGTCTAGTGGCGAGACAAAGGAAATTTTTTTTAAGAGTACTATAAGGGGGGCATGCATTGGTGAGCATCGGCCAGCCCTCCCCGTGCTGTGATGGCACTAAGCGAGCACCATGCCGGCAAGGGCTGCTAGCATGGGCCAACACTAGGAACATAAAAGAGGAACTTAGTGTTCTCGGGCGGTTTGGGAACCAAACGAGCGGCGTGGGACGGTGGGGTCCGCGTTGGGCATCAGTAAGGCCACAGAGGTTATGCATGAGCTCCCGCTAAGCCCGGCGGGCTGTCCCTTTGTTGCTAGACCTGAGAAACACCTCAAGGCCGATTGAGTGATCGGGACAAGTTCTCCAAAGTCCCGTGAACTAACTCGTGGATAAGTGCGAAGGGTTCACGCACGACACGGGGGTCCGTAGGCTTAAGATATGCGATTGTTGGGCAACAACGCATAGTGGGCATGACGGCAAGTTGCCTATGAGCTTGAAGGCAAGTCCTAAGCTTCGTGCGGGACGATTGTGGGTTGATGGCAAGTTGAATTAGCCTTGGACTTACGAGTTGCCCTACTCGGGCGAGAAGCAAGCGAAGGGCGTCGAGGCGCACCTAAGACCAGAGCGTCCCAAGCGAGCGACGAGCACGAGGATTACGTGTTAGGCGCGCTAGCGACCCTTCATGCCGAGACGGAGCATGTATGCTCCCGTGCCATCAAGAGATGCATTGTTGGGACCCGAGATTGTGAGACGTATGGTAAGCATGCTAGCTTGTAGAACATGAATGGGCGAGTACCGAACACGAAGTGCGGTACGAGTAAGCGTTCAGAAGCTATCGCTAGTGCGCGAATGATGCTAAGAAGAGCAAGGGTCATCATAAAGACTCGAGGATGGAAGGCGGACCGAAGGTTTTGGAGAACCTGAGGGAGCCTCACGGGCGAAAAATTGTTCCGCTGCACAAGTAAAAGAGTCCGCCCGTGACAGGTGGTATCAGAGCCCGGATTCAATCCGGGATGGAAGTTGATTAGTGCCAAGTTGAAGATGTACCTTCCGAGAACCCGATGTCGCTTGAACTAAGGAATTGGCAAGCGAACTTTACACGAGCTAGTGAGCCGAAACCTAGACTTATGGACTGAAAACATGCCGATTTGCTGCACGTAAAGTGTAGGCGCATTGAAAGTGGCTTTAAAATGCTGCAATGAGCCGTTGTGGGTCGCGTATGGTTTTGGGGATGCCGTGTACCAAAGAATTGATCCGTGAAGCATCTGGGATAAACAGTGGGTGTTGCTTTCAGAGAGCGAGCTTAGTACAACAATTTAGCTCCGAAAGCCTTACAGAAAGGTTGTAGCTTGGGTGAATAATAGTAATCTGAGTTGCGATTTCGACTTGCAGTTTGGCGAAGTCTATTAACCGAATTGTTCAGTTCTTCTGTGATGGTCGAAGAGTACGATTGAAGTACGATGTTGCCGACAAGCTGTGAATTGTGTGAAGTTTAGTAACCCGATTTGCAGTATGGGTGATTACGGTTGGGTGAAGTCCAGTAATCTGACGGTGAAAACTCGTTGGTAACTACATTTCAATTGGGCAAAGTTTATTAACCCGATCTTCAGTGCTCTGCTTGCAACATTGGTGACCAGTCTGATTTTTCTCGAGCTTGCTACGGATGAGTAGCTTGAGTTGAAGAGGATTGTTAGCCATGTTGAGGGTGGATGTCGGAAAATGTAGTTTAGAGCGAAGAGTTCATCTTGGCTTTCGATTGGGATTCGTTAAGTCAGGAGATGATCATGGCGCGAGGCCATTGTTGAGGTAGGGACTTTACCCAGAGGGGGAGTTCCGAGTTGGTTGATTATCCCGAGTGTGGATAATCGTGGGGATGTTCCTTGAGATTATTCCGAAGCCGTATGTGGGCTCTGTGGCCTAGGAGTTTTCGATGGGGACTTGTGTGGACTGTGTTGAGAAGGCGTTGGGTACGCCAGTTGCACGTGAGGTGCTTATGGTTCGGGGCAGTGATTTTGAGGACTATGACGCTGCTAATTGAACGGAGTGCACGCCGGGATATCTTGTGGCCGATAAGTCGAAGGATCGAGTCCCCGCTTTATGGGAGTGTGCACTCAGAGGGAGGGTACACCGAGCTGAGTTTGAATGTTCCTTTAAGGAATCCCGAGGCCGGTCGTTGAGACGCTTAGGGACTTTCCGGGTGGAACAACTTTGGAAATGTGGTATGCCGTGCTTGCTCGTTGGATAGGCTTTGCACGTTGTTGAGGACGCGGGTGTTCTTTGAGGGGATTTGGAAACCATATTATGGGCTCTGTAGTGAAAGAGTTTCCAAGAAGGGCATTCATAGTGTTGGTCGGGATGCGCCTTCACACCGCATACGACTTTCGGGCGAGAGGCCTTGTTGTCCGAGTGTTGCCGGGGCGGCAACGACTCGAGTGGGGGAGGATGTGGCGTGCGACACAGTCCGTCTACCCAATCTTTGCACACTGAGCTGTGGAGGAGCCAGTGTTTGTGCCTTGGGCGTGGAGCCAATTTGTACCTGAGGGTACCGTGTAGCGTGTGCCAATAGCGGAACGACCGTTATGGGGTCACAGCACACTTGACTGTGAGCCGGTTGATCACCGGGCAGTCCTTGTTGGTGTTTGACGTTCGCGGGTTTGCTAACCGAGGGTGGTTGCACTAAGAAGTCCCGGTCGTCCAGTGCAATCCTAGGTGGATTTGCCGTTGCTTTCTCCGGGGTCCGTGGTGGATGCCCGCAGCGATTTTTCTTCCGGGGTCCACGGTGGACGCCCGTAGCAGCTATTCTCCGGGGTCCGTGGTGGACGCCCGCAACAGTGGATTCTCCGGGGTCCTTGGTGGACGCCCGCAGTGGTGAATATTGGTGGAAGCGAAGGTCCCTTCAACGGTGCTGTCCCTCTAAAGCGCTCCACAGGTGTGGGCGTGATTGCGACGTACAGCGAGTGTACATAAGTGGTAGGCGGACGTAGCGTGCAGGAAGCCGCTACTAGCCGAATGGCGTGGGCGAGGCACGAGTTTGGGGAGTGAGCTGAGGCGAGCTTCCGATGGGCGGCACAGAAGGTGCCTTGGAAATGTTATTCTGGAGATACTCCATCCGGTGCTACAGCGAGTTGGCACGGCGCACTTGTTGCGATAGGTGCGTGTTGACGAGGACGTCAACGGATCGAGTGGGGGAGGGTGTTATGGGTCGCACTTGGAGATAAGGTTGCGACCATAACTTGGCGGCGTTGGTTGCTGGCGATTCGGGAATATCGTCCCGCTGGTGTGGTGGAGATGAAGGCCTTAATGAAGTGGGATCGGAATACCGTTCTACAAGGGTATTCCTTGATGTATGAGGATGGTCTCCACCAAGTTTGGGGTCATTCCGAGTCCATTAGGGCTTTGGAGTTGTGGTGCGACCGGGAGGCGGTCGGCAGCGCTGGGTTGGCAAGAGTACTTGGAGCAGGCGGATCAAACGAAGGAATTTCCTTAAGATATTTTATGGGGAGCTTCCTCCATGTGTTGGGGTGCTCTCTATGAAGTTTCAAGTCATTTGGACACCGTTTGAGCAATGAACAAGCCTTGACAACAATCTGCTGTCACAAAGGGGTAGTTGCGGAAATTTAGCTAATTGCGAGGGCAATTCCCAAACGATGGAGTCTTGGATGGGGCTCTAAGTGTATAGTATGATTATTGAAGTCAAGGGCTTCGTTTGAGCGAAAACGGCGGGCGATTTGGAGGTCGGATGTGGGATTTATGGAAAATCCACGCTGCTCGGCTAGAAAGAGTGTCTAGTGGCGAGACAAAGGAAATTTTTTTTAAGAGTACTATAAGGGGGGCATGCATTGGTGAGCATCGGCCAGCCCTCCCCGTGCTGTGATGGCACTAAGCGAGCACCATGCCGGCAAGGGCTGCTAGCATGGGCCAACACTAGGAACCTAAAAGAGGAACTTAGTGTTCTCGGGCGGTTTGGGAACCAAACGAGCGGCGTGGGACGGTGGGGTCCGTGTTGGGCATCAGTAAGGCCACAGAGGTTATGCATGAGCTCCCGCTAAGCCCGGCGGGCTGTCCCTTTGTTGCTAGACCTGAGAAACACCTCAAGGCCGATTGAGTGATCGGGACAAGTTCTCCAAAGTCCCGTGAACTAACTCGTGGATAAGTGCGAAGGGTTCACGCACGACACGGGGGTCCGTAGGCTTAAGATATGCGATTGTTGGGCAACAACGCATAGTGGGCATGACGGCAAGTTGCCTATGAGCTTGAAGGCAAGTCCTAAGCTTCGTGCGGGACAATTGTGGGTTGATGGCAAGTTGAATTAGCCTTGGACTTACGAGTTGCCCTACTCGGGCGAGAAGCAAGCGAAGGGCGTCGAGGCGCACCTAAGACCGGAGCGTCCCAAGCGAGCGACGAGCACGAGGATTGCGTGTTGGGCGCGCTAGCGACCCTTCATGCCGAGACGGAGCATGTATGCTCCCGTGCCATCAAGAGATGCATTGTTGGGACCCGAGATTGTGAGACGTATGGTAAGCATGCTAGCTTGTAGAACATGAATGGGCGAGTACCGAACACGAAGTGCGGTACGAGTAAGCGTTCAGAAGCTATCGCTAGTGCGCGAATGATGCTAAGAAGAGCAAGGGTCATCATAAAGACTCGAGGATGGAAGGCGGACCGAAGGTTTTGGAGAACCTGAGGGAGCCTCACGGGCGAAAAATTGTTCCGCTGCACAAGTAAAAGAGTCCGCCCGTGACACCCTGGCACTGTAATGCTAGCATTCTTCTCAATACCATTTTTAAACTTAATTCTCATATATCGTTGGGTCCAGCCCATATGGTGTTTGTTAGCCCATGATTTGAAGCCCATTAGTCATTATCTTAAGTAACGCAATCAAATTGGCTACGTCTCAGTTTTTTCTTGATCCTTCTATTTTGGGCTGATCATAAAAGGCGCAGCAGCTGTAGCATTTCCTTTTTTTGGCATGCAAAAAACATTCTTCACAAAAGAACAGAAAGTATTCTGCACAAATTTCTGCAGAATATTCAGAGGCGGCAGATTCATGGGAGGGATGATCGGAAGGTCATTCGTGGTCCGATTTTGGTGAAATTTTAACAGCATCAATCTTCAATCTGAACGGTGAAGATCGAATTTGAAGTACCGTAGGTTAGTTTTTATGAGTGAACAGTAACACGGATTTTAGCTTATTTTGTGTTCTTATTATTTTGTGATTCTTGTTTGATATATTTTGGAGAATCGGTTTGTTCGGATTTAGAATAGCTTTTGTTGGTGTTGGAATTGCTGTAATTTGTGCCTTGTATTTATAGTGGAGATTTATTTTGGGTCTCATAGGTCCCGTGGTTTTTACTCTTCGATTTGAAGGGGTTTTTCGCATTAAAATCGCGTGTCTCTATTGTTGTTGGTTGATTTGATTATTTTATATCCGTTGGCACATTTGGTAAATTATTTGGTTGAGTATTTGCTGGGTATTTGGAAAGGAGAGGCTTGATTTCCGATGCGTGTATTCGCTTTGTTTGATATCCCTTTCCTAACAGAGTGGTATCAGAGCCACATTGGTTCTGTTACCGGTGTGGTCATGGATATAAATACAAATAGGGTGATTACTTTGAATGGGAGTCTTTTCTAAAAATAATATTAGAATTTTATTTTGTTAATAAAATAATATTTTTTATAAAAGTATTAATATTCTGGTATAAGCCGTGGATGCTTCTTGCAACTCCACTAAAATTTTTTTAATATTTTCTTTTATTGCTATATACTTTATGTTATTTATAGGTTTGGCCCTAAAGTTTTGAAAATATTTTAATTAGGTATATAAATTATATTTTTATTCATAATATCAAACATAAGAGCATAGATATTGAAATTAATCATGCTTAGTGAATAGAAGTACTCTAAAATTCATCCTATAATTCATAAAACACAAAAATAATTTGTAAAAATTTTATTACCTCTCTTTATCTCATTCCTCTTCTACAATTCTGATTTATTGATCCTCTAAGACTCGTCTTCGTTTCTCCTTGGTTAGCCCTTCTTGTTCCAAAAGTTCTCACAGCTTCATGCTTTCACGGACATCAACTGGAAACAAACTTCAACCTCCAACGGAAAACCTCACTACGGCTTATAAGTTTCAATAATAGGTTTGTAGGGATAAACTGGAGTAAAAAGATTTAATAAAATTCTTAACAAAGTATTTATCTCGTGTATATGAAAAGGAGAATTTTATTTCCTTCAAAAGAGGTTTATACAAACATTATATATTCTGAAAAGAGGATTTATTCTGAAAATACAACACTCAAAGCTCAAAAACTGAAAGACTCAAAGGTAGTTTTACATATATCTTTTGGAATTCAAGACATGGAGTTTATCACCATACAAGAGGACTCTATTTATAGGCTATATTTTTTCTACTGTTCGGACTTGAAATTTTTATTTGAGATCCACTGCTTTATCCTTCAAGGGTCCAGATCTTGCCGATATTTTTTTATGGTTGAGATGCTGCCGACACTTTTATTTGCCACTTGATGAATGGAGTATGACGTCATGGCGTTCGTCACTTCCTTGCTGATGTATGCGCTTACATCACTGATGGTTACAACCCATCATCTTGCAAGCTTCTCGTCTGGTCTCTGCAGTACAGAAAAATTCATGTTTTTCAAATTTATTGATGAATTCCATTAAAAGAGGAGAGCTTATTTTTCCTCCTTTGGTGAGTAGAATCCAATTTCCTTTACTCATCAAGGTTTCGAATTTATATTTGTACAGATTTTCTGCAACACTGTGAATAGCTTTTATTCACAAGGCACGCCTTTGGACAATCCATTCTTTAGTAACTTGGACCTTCCTTAAAGGTTTATTTCCTTTCTCAATCTTTATGGTGTCAGAAAGGTGATCTGCAGTGATCATAAAGAAGGCTTTATGCCATATATGCTTCTCTGGTTCTGGAGATATGGTGTAGAACTTGAGAACCACCTGCCTTCCTCTGGCAAATTTACTGATTTGAGATTTTAGAGTATCATAAAATCTGGAAATTTTCTTGAGATCTTTACTTGGGTAGATTATATCAAGGAACCTAAAACAAGCATATCTATAAACTGCTTCGGGACAGGCTCCCATAATGTAAGTCAATCTTGGATATATATTTTTGCTTTTGGAGAAAAATATAGTATCCGTATTTTCCATACTATATACTTCATCAACTGTATGAACATATAAATGTTCCCATTCAGTGCTAGGAACATATTTTTCTATTTCAATCTTTATCGCCTTTGGAGAAGACTCTTTTTCCAGTTTTATTTCAATGACTGAAGGAACTTTATTTTTGACTTCTTCTTTATTTTTCTCACCAGATGACTCAGCCTCTTCCATTTTTATTGACTCAAAATTTTCAATATATTTTTCTAATTTTTGAGTCACTTTATTTACCTTTTCCAGGTTTTCTGTGACCAAATCTACTAGTGGAGGGAGATTTTTATACATATATTGTTCTAGAAGAACAACTCCTTCATAGAGATCTTTTGCCATAATGTTGATATGCGAGATCTCTTCTTTTATTTCTGAAATATTAATTTATCCTCCATCTGTAAATGGGAGAAAAGTTTATTAAAATCTTCTTCAAAAATTTTTATAAGTGATTTTTGGGAAATCACCACCCATCAACGGATTTGATCTTGTCTTTACCATCTACCGTTTTGAGATGGACTAGATATATGCAAACCCATATATTGGTCTTCTAAGTGATTTTTGGAAAATCACCACCCATTAATGGACTTGATTTTGTCTTTACCATCTACCGTTTGAGATGGACTAGATATATGTATACACATATATTGGTTTTCATTCTGAATCAAAATCTATATTTCTGGATAAAAAGTCTGCTAGAAAATTATCAGTTCCTTTTATGGGAATGATTTTGAAATTATAGAGAGATAGAAAAACTTGCCATCTATGTAACCTTCTATAATTTGGTTCACTGGGTAATTTATTGTTCGCAAGACTTGGAACTGAGTGTTATCAACATGAACAATGAAAGATTTTTGGAGTAGGAAAAGTGAAAACTTTTTAATCCCATTTATTACTCCTAATAACTTTTTTTCATGTGTAGTATAATTTATTTCTGCTGATTTAAAAGTACCACTTGTATATCTACAAATCTCATTAAGATCTGTTTTCAAGATTGCAGCCCAATATAAATCAGATGCATCAGTTTGAAGGATTAAGTTATCATTTTTATCAGGAAGCCTTAATTCTGGAAGAGTTTTACATTCTTCCTTTAACTTTATGACAATTTTTGTATGTTTTGGCGTCCAACCTTTAGTATTATAATAACTTTTGTATTTCATGTCTTTTCTTAGCTAACTCAGGTATGAAACCTTCAGCATAATTAAGACATCCTAAAAACTTTTCTATTTGTTTTCTATTTTCTAATTTATCAGGAAACTCACTAATTTTCCTAGATATATGAGGTTACAATTTTATACCTGCAACACTTAGTTTTAATCCTAAGAACTCAATTTCTTTAGTTACTATCACTGCTTTTCTTTCAGATAGAGTAATATCATTTCCTTTACATAATTTAGCAAAGAGTAGAAGATGTTTTCTATGTTCTTCTATGGTATTCGAACAAATAAGAATATCATCTATATAAACAACCATGAATTCCCTATATTTACCAAATATATCGTCCATCTTTCTTTGATATATCGATGGAGCTTTTTTTAACCCAAATGGCATTACTAACCATTCATGATGTCCTTGAGGGGCACTGAAAGCTGTATATTGGATACTATCATCTTCCATTTTTACTTGCCAAAATCCGGATGTACAATCAAATTTTGAGTAATATGATTTATTCTTTACTAGATCTATTAATACTTCTTTATTGGGTAATTGGTAACTATCACCCTTTGTGAAATGGTTTAATCTTTTATAATTTATTACCATTCTTGCTTTATTGCTTTTCTTTTCAGCTTCTTTCATTACCATGAATGCTGGACTAGAAAAGGGGCTAAAACTTTTCCTATTTAATCTTTTATCTAAAAGTTTTTTAATTTGTTTTTTAAATTCATCTTCTTCACTTAAGGTATATCTCATGGGTCTTTCTTTAATTATTATATTATCTGTTAATTCTATCCTAGGTTTTGGGTAATCTTTTTTCCAAAAAGTCAATGGATGGTCACTATAGTTTTCTTTTATTTTGCTAGTAACCGTTTCTAAGTTTATTCTTTTTATAACTATTTTATTTATTGGTATTTGTATTTTTTCATATATGGAGTGTCCACCACGCTTAGCTGGCTGAACTCTGAAAGGATGGTTTAGTCGTGGTAATTTTAACAAATGATCACACTTTGTTTTAAGCACAATAGAATATGTATTTTGCATATAATATTGAAATTGTTGTAGGAAATCATTTCCTAATAATATATCAACTTCTAGTTCATTATATTCATATATTCTATGAACCGTTATTATTTTACTTCCTAGGACAATATCAACATTTATTGCTGATCTGTTTATATCCTGTGATTTTCCAGTCACACCTTTTATTCTGATTTTCTCATCTTCTTTTCATTTATTAATCAAGAAGGTTTTGAAAATAGTTATTTCAGATCCAGTATCTATTAAAGCACAAGTTATTATTTCGTTTTCAAGGGTTTCTCTTATTCCTACCTGAATGAAAACACTAACTGTAAAGTTATATCCTTTCATTTTATTCTTGGACAATATATGACTTTGTCCTCTATGCAGAGTGTTACTCCATCTTTTTCTATTTTATAGTAATTACAACTATTTAGGAAAGCATTTCCTAAGATTATGTCATAGGAACTTCCTGTCATATTTTCATCTAGATAACATTTAACAATTATTCTAGATTTATCAATATTTATTGGAATAGATATTTGTTGGTTGCATGCAACTATCTTTTCTTCAAAATTTTCATAATAGAAACTCTCATTTAAGGTTTCTATCATTAACCCCTTATTTTTTATTTTAGCAAAGTGATTTGCACTTGCTCCTGTATCTATCAATATTTTTGGTTCTTTAATATATTCTTGACCATTAAAATATTCTCCTAAAATAATCATTGTTTTATTTACTGAATTTTTATTTATACTTAAAGTTCTGGTTATATTCATTCTTTGATTTCTTCTAGTTATACTATTTTTCCCAAATTCTATTTGAGGAATTTTACTAGAAGATCCTTCTTCTATCAAAGGTTTATTTATGATTTCTAATTCATAATTTGTTATTTCTTTAGGGTCTTCAAGAAAAGGTAATTTAGCTGAAGCTATTTCCCTACATTCTTCATCTATCTCTAAATGTGGTTTATCTTGATAAATTTTTCCATAATTGCTATTACTTAGAACATATAATGCTCTATAGTAAATTGAGAAAGCTTTACTTTTATCTTTCAATCCTATATCTTTTATGAATTTGTAATGTAAACTTAAAGCTTCGTCTATATTATGATCATTTATATTCACACTATATTTAGGATATAAATCAAATAATATTTGTTTATAACACAAATTTCCGTCTATAGTTCCTAGGTGACTTCTCTTTGCATCTGTAAATCTTTGATCATGAAGAGAAAGTACTATTGGACTATCTATTCCTTCTCTAAATAGTGATTTTACCAGGAATTGAACTCTTCCTAAATATATATATATTGTATTTTACCTTTTTCCTTTTTATCTTTTATTTTGTTCAAAACTTGATTTATATAGTATTTCTTGTTGACAAGTTTATCTTAACCTGCCCTGAAGTATGTTCAATATTTATAGATTTTTCTACCTCATGGTAGTCATATATATTTATTTTATTTCTTTTTATAAGACTTGAAATCCCTTTAAATATACTCTGACTAGGATTTGTAGCATTTAATTTTAGTTTCTTTATTTTATCTAAAGTTTCTTTATTGAAGGTAATGCGTTCTGCATATCCTTCTGGTCCTTCATAAATATCTATTTCTTCATCAGATAATTCTGTTATTTCAGAACTCATTCTGATTCAGTATATGATTCTGAAGATATTTCATTTTCTGATAGATCGGATTCTTCCATATATATTTCTTTTCCAAAATATTTTTCTATGTCAGAAACTTCTTCAAGTTCATCTCTTATTCTAAAAATTCAATTTCTATATTTTTAATATGTTTCGCTTTAGGTTTTGAACATTCAGGTGATTTATGACCTTCTTCTCCACAATTCCAACATTGACATTTAGTTAATTTTTTATTTCTTTCCTTATTAGATTTGTTTTCACATCTATTTCTTTTAAAAAACTTTCTTCTAGGTTTAATATTTTTTCTTTGAAAATTTTTATATTTTTTATATTTTTTCTTATAAAATTTTCTTTTATTCTTTTTAGGGTATGTCTTTTTATTACTTCCCCATTGTGTAGTTAATTCTATTGTATCACAAAAGAGTTTAGTTATTCTTTTAGATTTTTTATATAATTGTTGTTCACCACAGATTTTTTTAAGTTCTAATGTTAATACTTTTATTCTTCCTCCAAGATTTTGAGGATACCCATCTTTCTTCTCTTTCCATACTTTATTCATATGATTATTCCAAGGATAAGGAAGTTTAGTGTAAAACATATTTAGCATTATTTCTTGAGATTCTGTACTATAATATTGGGTATAATAATAATCTCTAAATTCACATACATAATTTTTTATATTGCACATTGAGAATATACTTAGGTTTATTAGATTACTCCTTGCTTCATCTTTTTCTCTTTCTCTTTCTAATTCTTTATTAGCTATCCATGATTCACCTAAAAATTCATCAGATATATTTGCAACTATACTTTGTACTCCTGTTCTTATATCTATATCAACTCCAGTTTTCATTCCAACTTTCATTATTCCTTGTATATCAGGAGATACTCCTTCCCACCATTTAAGAACTATTCCATCAAACGTAGTTATAATATATTCACTCTTTTTACTAGCTCCCCAATATATATCATCTTGGGTTAATAAAAAGGCTATCATATCGTTTTGCCACTTTACTATAGCTTTTCTATTATCTACTTGACAATCTAGATTTAATTTACTCCCTTGGAGATTTATAGGTTCACTATATTGTTCAGTGGGTTGATATTTTGGATTATAAGATATATTCTTCTTACTTTGTTCTTTATTTTTCTTAGGTCTATAATATGTTTTAGGGTAATTATCGTTAGAACCCATAGAGGATTCTGGAGTTTCATTAGTTACTCCTGAAGGTCCTCCGGTTGTATTCATTGTAACTTCATATTCAACTATATCATCTAGATTTATTTTTTCAAATTCTTCTATTAAATCATTTACCTTATTAATTGTTCTCAGTATTTTCTTCTAGTTTAGCTTCTTCTATAATTTCCTTTAATTTTGATTCTTCCTTAATTTTATTTTCTCTATCATCTTGTTCTTTTAATAATCTAGGAAGGTATATTGTATACATATATTCATCAAATGATCCAGGTTCATATTTTTTTTTTGTTGGTATAGTAATGATCTTTGTAGGTGTTTTTATTGTTCTTTCTATTTCTTTTTTCTTATCCAATTTTGTCTTTTTAATATTGTCTTGAATAAGGTTATTTAATTGTTTTATTTCAATTCTAATAACTTGGATTTCTGTATTTATACTCTTTATTTCAGATTTTAATTTTACTATTTCTTCTAATAATGTATTTATAGCATTTGCAACTGATTCAATATGATTCATTATGGTGAAGCAAGTTGCCAATCTGTATCATCGTAGGATTCATACCCTCCTTCTGTATATGTTTCATTTTAATTCCATTTATCTGAGCAAAAATTTAAATATATTAAAGCTGTATGTATTAATATTCCTATTATATAACTTTCTATTATTGTATTTTTAATTTTTTCCATTTTTGCCAATTTTTCGTGGCTTCTTCCTTTTGTTTTATTATTTTTTGTTTACATAATTTTATTTTATTTTTTATTTCTTTATTTCCTTTATTACTTTTAATTTCTCTTTTATATTCTTCTAGTATTGTTCTTAATCTTAAAATGTTATTTATATTATTAATCGATTTGTTTAAATGGGTTACTTGATTAGTTTTTAATGATCTTACCATTTATATTGTCAAAAGATTTATATAGTGATCCCTATCTTTTTTATGATTATTCATTCTATCATAATAACATTTACTAGGATATTTTTTATATTGGTTTTTGTACCATTTATGCATTGAATCAAAGTATTTTATAGATTCGATTATTTTTCTTTTATCAAATATTTTTATTTTATTTTATTATTTATTTGGATTGTATGGCTCTGATACCACTTAGACGCGTATATATTTTGTATTAGGATGATATTAAACATGATATTAAAGGTGATATTAAACATTATTATTTATAAATTAGATTATTGCCTTTTCAATATATTTTAATCTCCTTATTTCAGAAGCTAACATTGCTTCATGGAATTCTATTTGTTTAATGATATGATATTCTTCAATATTAAATAAATTATCTTTATTAATAGTTCTAATAAGTTGTAATTTTTCTTTCTCAAGATTTATTCTAGCTTGTTGAAAATCTATATTTATTTATATATTTTTTGTTAATTCACGAATTCTTTTATAATATCTACTCGGCATTTTTATACTTATAAATTGTGCCAAACAAAATCTAAGTAAAAGCAAAATGATAATTCTTCAATTGTTAATGAACGGATATATTGTAACTGTCTATATGCATCTAAAATATTAAAAATCATAGCTCTGAATGTTTCTTCATTAATATTATTCATTTATCCAGTTTAATTTTCTTGTTCATAAATTTGTTCTATGGCTATTATAATTTTATTTATAAAATTTAATTTTTTATTTGTTTTTGCGCAATCTTCATCACAATCTATTTGATTTATATTATGCTTTTCTGTATGTTCTCTTCCTAGCATTCTCATTCTATCAGTTAGGAATCGTTTTACATAATGCCTAAAATGTCTATTAGATGTGTCTCCATGAAAACATTTACAAAAATTACACGCAAGTAGTAATTCTTTACTAAAATCACCATCCGAATCATTATTCATGATGTAATCTATAAGTTTTTTATTTTTTGGGGTTTATTTGTGATTTTTATAAAATATATAGGCCCTTTTATAAAAAGAGTTGGGTTGAAAATTCAATTTTTAGAAAGTTGTTGTATTATTACTATTCATGAATAGTAGGAAAAAACATCAAAGGTTGATTGAATTTTGGAGTCGTGGATGAGATATGCAACTTTTATTGGAGTTGTGGATGAGATATGCAACTCCTACCATTTTATTAAAGAGTAAAAAAGGGGTATCATTTTCTTAATATATTTTAGAAAAAATATTATTTTTGAAAATGGCTCCTTTGAATGGATTAAACTATCATCTATGGAGTAATAAGATGAAAGATCTCCTATTCGTGAAAGCTTTACACTTGCCTGTTTTTACGACTCAAAAGCCCGAGTCTAAAACCGATGAAGAATGGGATTTTGAGCAAAGACAAGTTTGTGGATTTATTAGACAATTTGTTGAGGAGAATGTTTACAACCATATTCAACATGAAACACATGCCCGATCTTTGTGGGAAAAGTTGCAGAATTTGTATGCATCTAAGATTGGAAATAATAAGCTATTTTTGCTTAAAAAGATGATGCAGTTGAAATACAAAGAAGGCACATCTATTGCTGATCACTTGAATGAGTTTCAAGGTGTTCTTGATCAGTTGACAGGTATGGGCATTAAATTTGACGATGAAATTATCGGACTTTAGATCCTTGCCACTTTGCCTGATTCTTGGGAAACTTTTCGTGTTTCTCTTGTTAACTCTTCGTCTGATGGTGGTGTAACCGTTGAGCTCGTGAAGAGTAGTATCTTGAATGAAGAAATGAGACAAAAAAACTCAGCAGTCGTCTCAGCCGGAGTTGTTGGTTTCAGAAAATAGGGGGAGAAGCTAACATAAATACGAAAAAGGTAGAAGTAAAAATCGAAGCAAGTCAAGATCAAGATAGAAAGAGTTTAAGTTCGATCATTGAGGTGCACTGGGTCATATTAAGAAATATTGTTTCATATTGAAGAGAGAGCGCAAAGCTAATCGTGATGGGCACGACAAGAAAAACCAGGAAAATAATGATCGTGTTGCTGCTACCACTTCCAATGATGATCTTATTCTTACTTATAATGATAATGTCATTGTTGTTGCCAATGATGATTCCAGTTGGGTGGTCGATAGTGGTGCTTTATTTCATGTGACATCGAGGGAATATTTCTTCACTTCTTATACTTCCGGTGACTTTGGAGTTTTGAAGATGGGAAATGATACGGTGGTACCTGTAGTAGGCACTGGAACTGTTTATTTGAAGACTAATTGTGGAATAAATTTGGTGCTTCATGATGTCAAGCATGCACCTAGTGTTCTTTTACATTTGATCTCAGCTGGGAGGCTTGATGATGATGGCTATTGTAACTTCTTTGGTAATGGCCAGTGGAAACTCACGAAAGGGAATCTGATTGTGGCCCGAGGTGATAATTTCCATAACTTATATAAGATGAATGCTTCCATTTGTGTGAGCTTAGTTAATGCAGTAGAGAATGACAACCTTTCAGAGTTATGGCACAAGAGGCTTAGTCATATTAGTGAAAAAGGACTCGATTGTTTGGCCAAGAAGAATTTGTTATCAGGGTTAAAAGCTACAAAGTTGAGAAGATGTGTTCAGTGTTTGGCCGAGAAGCAAAAGCGAGTTTCATTCAAGAGTCAACCCCCTTCAAGAAAGACAGAGCTGCTTGAATTGGTACACTCAGATGTTTGTGGACCAATGAAGGTACGAACTCATCGTGGTGCACTTTATTTTGTCCCCTATATTGATGATTGTTCAAGAAAGCTGTGGGTTTATGTCTTGAAAACCAAAGATCAGGTACTTGATGTGTTTAAAGTTTTTCAGGCATCAGTTGAAAGAGAAACTGGTAAGAAGTTGAAATGTATTCGTACTGATAATGGTGGCCAGTATTGTGGCCCATTTGATTTACATTGCAGAGAGCAGGGTATTCGGCATCAGAAGATGCCTCCTAAGACCCCTCAGTTAAATGGCTTGGCAGAAAGAATGAGTAGGACCCTAGTGGAGAGGGTCAGATGTTTGTTTTCAGGGGCAAAACTACCTAGATCTTTTTGGGGTGAGGCTTTACTTACTGCTACTCATGTAATTAATTTATCTCCTTCTGTTACATTGCAGACTGATGTCCCTAATAGGGTATGGCATGGAAAAAATGTCTCCTATGATCATTTACGCTTGTTTAGTTGCAAAGCTTTTGTGCATATACATAAGAATGAGCGGTCTAAGTTAGACACCAAAGCGAGGGAATGTATATTCCTTGGGTGTGGGCAGGATGAATTTGGTTATAGGTTCTATGACCCAGTTGAAAAGAAGCTTGTCAGAAGTTGTGATGCAGTCTTCATGGAAGACCAAACCATTGAAGATATTGGTAAATCAAGTAATTCAAAATCTCCAGGTGGTGATGACTTGATTGATTTGGATCCGAGACCTATTACAAGTTCTCCTGATGCAGTTGGTTTCAACAATCAGAATAATGTGGAGACAGGGGTTGATCATGATCATGTTGAGGAAGATCATGAAATTGAATATGGAGAAGATACTCCAATTATTGAGCAACCCGAAATCCAACTAAGATGATCTACCAGAAATAGAGTGCAATCTGGTAAATACCCATCTAGTGAGTATGTTCTTTTGACAGATGGAGGAGAACCCGATTGTTATGAGGAGGCTATGGAGAGTGAACTCAAGGAGAACTGGTTTGAAGCAATGAAAGAGGAAATGAAATCCTTATATGACAATCACACTTTTGACCTTGTTAAGTTACCGGAAGGTAGAAGGGCTCTGAAGAACGGATGGATTTATCGGGTGAAACAAGAAGAGAAAACTTCATAACCACGAAACAAAGCCAGATTAGTTGTTAAAGGCTTTAGTCAAAAGAAAGGGATTAATTTTGAAGAGATTTTCTCACCTGTTGTGAAAATATCATCAATCCGTCTTATTTTGGGCTTAGCAGCTAGTCTTGATTTAGAAGTCGAACAGATGGATGTGAAGACTGCCTTTCTCCATGGTGATTTGGATGAAGAAATTTATATGGAGCAGCCAGAGGGTTTCGTTGTCAAAGGAAAAGAGAATTTTGTATGCAGATTGAGAAAGAGCTTATACGGTTTAAAACAAGCTCCTAGGCAGTGGTCTATGAAGTTTGAGTCAGTTATGCTTCAAAAGGGTTATGTGAAGACTACTGCTGAGCACTGCGTATTTGTTCAGAAATTCTCTGATGATGATTTTGTCATTTTATTGCTTTGTGTTGATGATATGCTCATTGTCGGTCATAGTGCTACCAGAATTGGTAGGTTCAAGAAAGAGTTGAGCAAGTCTTTTGCCATGAAAGATTTAGTACCAGCGAAGCACATTCTTGGCATGAGCATCTCGCGTGACAGAAATGCCAAGAAGTTATGGTTGTCTCAAGAGAAGTATATTGAAAAGGTTATTCAAAGGTTTCACATGGATAAAGCTAAACCTGTAAGTACTCCTCTTGATGAACATTTTAAGCTAAGTAGTGCACAGTCTCCTTCTACTGAGGAAGATAAGAAGGATATGCAATGTGTCCCCTATGCATCAGCCATTGCAAGTTTGATGTACGCTATGGTTTGTACGAGACCAGATTTGGCTTATGCAGTTGGAAAAGTTAGCAGATTTCTCTCAAATCCAGGCAGAGAGCATTGGAATACTGTGAAATGGATTATGAGATACCTCCGTGGCACTACGAATTTGAAGCTTTGCTTTGGATCTGAAAAACCGATGTTGTTTGGGTATACATATTCAGATTTGGCTGGAGATTTGGATTCGAGAAAATCCACTTCTGGTTATTTGATTACATTTGCAGGGGGAGCAGTGGCGTGGCAATCTAGATTGCAAAAATGTGTTGCTTTGTCTACAACAGAAGCCGAGTTTATTGCAACCACTGAAGCATGCAAATAATTGATTTGGATGAAGAAGTTTGTTCATGAACTTGGGTTTTCTCAACCGAGGTATGTGTTGTTTTGTGATAATCAGAGTGCAATCCATCTTAGTAAGAATCCGAGTTTTCATGGTAAATCGAAGCATATTGATGTGAGATATCATTGGATTCGAGATGTTTTGAATTCCAAGTTGATTGAACTTGAAAAGATTCATACTGATTACAATGGTGCTGATATGATGACGAAGGTGGTAAGCCGTGAAAAACTTGAGTTTTGTGCCGGGTTGGCCGGTCTCAAGTTTAACTGATTATATTGTGTTGTGTCTCCCTCGTCACATGGGCTGGAGGGGGAAATTTGTTGAGTCCAGCCCATGTGATGTTTGTTAGCCCATGATTTGAAGCCCATTAGTCATTGTCTTAAGTAACGTAATCAAATTGGCTACGTCTCAGTTTTTTCTTGATCCTTCTATTTTGGGCTGATCATAAAAGGCGCAGCAGCTGTAGCATTTCCTTTTTTTGGCATACAAAAAACATTCTTCACAAAAGAACAGAAAGTATTCTGCACAAATTTCTGCAGAATATTCAGAGGCGGCAGGTTCATCGGAGGGGCGATCGGAAGGTCATTTGTGATCTGATTTTGGTGAAATTTTAACAGCACGTTCCCAACACATCAATCTTCAATCTGAACAGTGAAGATCGAATTTGAAGTACCGTAGGTTAGTTTTTATGAGTGAACAGTAACACGGATTTTGGCTTATTTTGTGTTCTTATTATTTTGTGATTCTTGTTTGATATATTTTGGAGAATCGGTTTGTTCGGATTTAGAATAGCTTTTGTTGGTGTTGGAATTGCTGTAATTTGTGCCTTGTATTTATAGTGGAGATTTATTTTGGGTCTCATAGGTCCCGTGGTTTTTACTCTTCGATTTGAAGGGGTTTTTCGCATTAAAATCGCGTGTCTCTATTGTTGTTGGTTGATTTGATTATTTTATATCCGTTGACACATTTGGTAAATTATTTGGTTGAGTATTTGCTGGGTATTTTGAAATGAGAAACTTGATTTCCGCTGCGTGTATTCGCTTTGTTTGATATCCCTTTCCTAACATATATAAGTTTGTGCTTCTTGATTGCAGGTGGACGTTACTTCTCCTTCGTCACCATATCGACATCAAATGTATTGTCTCGTTTCTATTGTGGTGCACTACGGAAGCTGTAGGAGTGGGCACTAGACGGTTTTCAGAAAAGTGACAGCAAAAATTGACGATGATTATCTTGTAGCTTCCTTGAATCGGCTATCAAGCATTGATTTTCTATTTTGGACTTGAATGTGCAGACTATCATCGAAAAAGATGTCTTGGATGCAAATGCAAGTATGCCTTTCTATGAAAATACGTTGATTTTTGGAAAAATTTGTGGTTTGCTGATATAAAATGTTTCACGTGTGTTACAGAATATTTAATTGATCTTTTTTTTTTCTTTTCTAAATGTAACTAAATAGATATGATATTTACTTTCTATGTTATGTTTCGAGAGATTGGTAGCAAATATATAATTTGACGTGCGATCTATAAATGTCAAAAATATGTCTTTAGTTAGAGGCGAAACTATATTTAATATACAGGGAAACAAAAATTAAAATATAAAAAATGGAGGAGGAAAATTTTCTAACTAGGGAGATAAAAATATGAATATTTCAAAAAATTTATATAAAAATAAGAAAAATTTAAAATTTAAGGGGGACGAAAGCTATCATATGCCTTCCCGACCTTAGTAAGGACTTACCTCTACCAAGACTTATATACATGCCAAACAAAAGCGTGATGATGCATACTAGTATGAAAAAACTAGAAAAACAAACAGAGTTTTGAAAACAACAAACAGAATAAAGCAAGTTGAAGTTATGAAGTTCACAAATTACAAATACAAATCAGAAGCAGGCTCAACAAACTCCCAATCAAATACGAAATCCAAGAAACTACAGTAGCTAGAAACCTAGAAGTTAATTAAACTAGGGACAATTTTCGAAAACTCCCCATGGGTTTGAAAAGTTCCTTTTAGCTCCCCATTTTCAAATACATCATTTGGGGTTTTAGATACGCGATTCTGGGATTTAGATACGCGATTCTGGGATTTAGATACGTGATTTTTTTCTTGTATTTCAAATACATCATTTGGGGTTTTAGATATGCGATTCTTCAGTTTTAATACATCATTTTTGAAAATGGGGAGCTAAAAGGAATTGGACTTATCATTTGGGGAGTTTTCGAGAATTCCCCGATTAAACAACACAACTCAAGTCATGGTTGCTCGAAATTTATTCAAAACATAAGTCAAATAAAAGCAAAATAAAGTTCAAAGAATACTGCATAAGAAATCCAGGGCGTCCTCGACAACAACAAGACAACCTCTATCTCTGGAAGAAGGTAAAAAAGTTTTTCGATTCGGTTAGTAAGTATTAAATGAGCTCATAGTTTTGTATCAACGCAAATATGAAAGAAATAATACTATTTCAAAATATCAAAGTCCTTGAATAACCAAGAACAACTTCAACATCACCATAACCTTGTTAGTTAAATTATACAGTCACTACTTACCATAAACATAGAGATTTAACACTTCTATTCTTCGGCAACATTATGCAATAAGGATAAACATCAAATTTTAACAATTCGTGCTAACTGAAGGAAAATTCTAAATTGATTAATGATAAAAATAGTTTATAGTATGTAAATTAAACTTCTGAAAATAAGTAGAGGAACAAATCTTTAAATTGAGGGGGACAAATTAATAAATATATTAAAAGTTACCATCAATGATTAACCAACGCAAATTCGAAGCTTCTTCTTTTGAAATATCTCTATCAGATTCAATGTACACGAACCGAGCGGGACAAGATTCATGCAAAATTGAAGATGCTAGATCATGCACAAGTTCGTGCATCTCACCAAAACCATCTCGCCACGAATTTTCTAATATGGAGTTTTGTGGAAAGAGCTGAAAATATTTCTCGCCCATAGTTTCCATATCATTTCCTCTATCACAGTGAAGAAATCCTTTCGCCATTCACAGTGACAAAAGAGATATGAGAAATCTTGTGCCATTCAGAATTATCATCGTCACTTCGCACGTTTAATAGCGGACAAAACCAAATACGTAATAGAGTGAGGCGTTTCATGGCTTCTTTAGAGGGCAGACTCCTTAATTTTGGGAAATTGTCTATAATTAATGTCTCCAGAGATGACAATTTCCCCAACCATTCAGGCACTGCTTCTATTTCCAAATACCACAAGTGTAAACTCCTTAAATTAATGAGACGCTGAAGCTGATCCTGCACACCCTCCCAATTCTCCATCCCCGCAACTAATTGTTAAATCACGCAAGTTACGTAAAGAACCAAGCTCTATAGGAAAATTATTATTATCCAATTCTGGAATAAATCTAAGATCAAGGTCCAAATAAGTGAGGTGTGGCATATTCTGCAGGCAACCAACTACCTCGACCAAATTCTTTACACTTGGTAATCCCCAGAGCGCCAGAGTCTCAAGCGATGTACATAGCTCTATCATTCCACTTGGTAGTTCAGTCAGACTATCGCACCTTTTGATGGTCAGTTGACGTAGCGAAAAAGCCTTGTACTGGCTCATGTCCTTCGCCACTTGGATTATATGGTATTGATTTGAGATTTCGGCAACTATCTATCTGCAATCTCTCAAGAGAATTTAGACAGTGTAGATTGCTTGGCGATTCTTCCAAATTCTCACAGTTGCATATCTGATGAATCTCTCTGAGGGAAGAGCCAAAGAGCGGAGGCAGATGCTTTAAGTTGTTAAAAATATCTATCTTCAAGTATAAGAGATTTTGGTTGTTGCTGAACAACATATCAGGAAGACAAACTAATCCTTCTACTTCATTAATATCGATTCTTGCAAGTGAAGTTAAGCAAGAGATTTTCCAAAAATAAGCTGATGGACATGAAACTAATTTTCAATTCTTTGAGGCATGGGAAATTGAAAAGTATTTAGTATCTACTGTAATCTTGAAGTATATTTTTAAGACTTAAGTGTTTTATTATGTTAAGACTTTTAGTTTTAGTAGATACGTAATAGGAAAAAATTACTTTTTTTTAGGAGTTGAATTCTTTACATGTTTGGATTAGTATTGACCGGTCTATAAATACCTTTTGTAGCCACTTCTTTTATGATTGAATATAGTGAATAAGATTTCTTCCCCAAATAAGTTTTTACCTTTCTGCAAATTCTTTTGCTTTCTTCATGGTATCTTGAGCGGTTTCGATCCAACGAACTCGAGCTGTTTCTCAAGAATATACTCTACTTTTGTTAATTGCTTCTTTATCGCTATGTGAATTAGATCAAATGGCTTAGAGGTTTGGATATTGCTTTTAGGAAAGGGTAGCCAATGTCGCTTAGCCCTTTGACATGAATCACATGGGGTATGTGTAAGTTTAGGGAATTTAGATATAGCAGGGATATGATCAATGGTAGAAGCAGAAACATGTCCAATTCTGGGGAGATGCTGTTTTAACAACCACACACTTGATCAATAGAATTCCAAACGTTGTTTTGTCCTGGAAGTCTCCTTTAGAAAAACTCGTGAATAAAACACCATCTTATAAGCATTTGAGATCGTTTAGATGCTTATGTTATGCAGTAAACATACTGCCTCATAAGGATAAGTTCGCAGCAAGTTCTAATAAATGTGTTTTTATTGGATATGGATCAGGAAAATGGGTTATAAGCTTTTTGACTTGGACACTAACACTATTTTTGTTTCCAGGATGTAAAATTTTATGAGAATATCTTTCCCTTCTCTCAACATATATACTTCTGATAAAGTACCACTTCCCATCACAGAAATTGAACAAGTCACACCCTTTCAGACTTTACAAACTGATTCGCAACCTGTTCAACCAAGCATAGTCACATGTGATAATGAAACTCTTGATCCACCCATTGATGCTTCTCCTATGTCTAAAGTCAGCTATAGAATTAGAAAACAATCTGTTTGGTTACAAGATTATGTTTGTACTTCTGCTGCACAGGGCACACCTCAGATAAATTCACATTCCTCAGCTATTCAAATTACAGATACCTCCCCTATTTGTTTTCCTGATAGCTATTTGTCTTTCATGGCAAATATTGCTTCTGTGTCTGAACCGACCACCTACAAAGAAGCCATCAAACAAAAAGAGTGGATAGAAGCTATGAATAGAGAGCTAGATGCTTTGGAAAATAACCACACATGGGAATTAACAACACTTCCAAAAGGAAAAAGGGCCATTGGGTCAAAATGGGTTTACAAAGTCAAATTTAACCCGGATGGAAGTGTGGAAAGGTATAAAGCTAAGTTAGTCGCAAAGGGCTTTAATCAGACTCTAGGAGTTAACTACTTTGATAGCTTCTCACCAGTACCAAAATTGGTTACTGTTAGAAATGATTTTAAGTATTGCAGCAGCAAGAAATTGGCCTTTACATCAGTTGGACATCAATAATGCATTTCTTCATGGGTATTTGGATGAAGATGTGTATCTCACTCCTCCATAAGGGTATCGTAAGGCTCAACCGGGTCAGGTATGTAAGCTAAAAAAGTCTTTATACGGACTAAAACAAGCATCCAGGCAATGGAATTATGAGTTTACGACTACACTGCTTTAATATGGTTTCATAAAGAATGTTCATGATTCCTGCATGTTTACATTAGAAACTGCATCTTATTTTCTGATCTTACTGGTATATGTTGATGATGTGCTGATAAGTGGTTCAAGTGAGGAAGCTATCATTCTTGTTAAAGAGTTTTTACATCATAAGCTTACAATAAAAAACTTAGGTAATGCAAAGTATTTTCTCGGACTTGAGATTGCAAGAACAAACAAAGGTTTGTACATTACACAAAAGAAGTACATCACTGACATATTGAAAGATACTAGCTATCTAGCTACATTCCAGATCAGTAAGTACACCATTGGAGCCTGGACATAAATTTTCTGATAGTTCTAATAAATTTGCTGATTCTGGATTATTTCGGAGGATGATTGGTAAACTACTTTATTTGAATCTTTCAAGGCCTGATCTCAGCTTCTCCATACAACAGCTCAGTTAGTTTGGAGGTGATCCCAGAGAAGAACATTGGGTAGCTGTGGTGCATATCCTAAAATATTTGGCTGGAACAACTTTTGCTGGCTTGTTCTATCCGATTCAAGTAGATTTAGAGGTTCTAGCATTATGTAACGCAGATTGGGCCACGTGTCCCCTCACTAGAAGGTCTGTAATGGGGTATTGTGTGTTTTTTAGTTAATCACTTATTTCCTGGAAGAGTAAAAAATAGAAAACAGTGAGTAGATCATCATGTGAGGCTGAGTACATAAGTCTTGCTTCCACTGTGTGTGAACTTCGTTGGATAAGCTTCATGCTTCAGGATCTTCATGTTCCTTTAAAGTTACCTATCAATCTGTGGTGCGACAACCAAGCTGCAATTCATATAACTCAAAATCCAATTTTCCATGAGCGCACCAAACATTTGGAGATCGATTGCCACTTGGTCCGGGATAAATATAAAGAAGGTTTTATGTACCCTAAACACATTGTTTCCAAGCAACAATTGGCCGACTTATTTACTAAATCCTTGCTTAGTCCAGCATTTAGAAGTTTTCTTCTCAAGTTGGGCTTTTATCTACATCCAGCACCAACTTGAGAGGGGTGAAAACTATTTAATATCTACTATAATCTTGAACTATAATTTTAAGACTTAGTGTTTTATTATTGTTGACCTCTTTGGAACTTCAATGGTAAGTTTTGATGCTTCCAAGATATTTGTGCATCTTTCCATATGTCTCTATTCTAGCATGGAAAGATTATTTGAATTGCTTAAAATCATTCCTTAAATTACCTTGATTGTCAATCACGTTTTTATGCAGCCCATAATTGATTTATTCCATACTTATATTTGCCACATGCATAGAATCCTTATTGGTATGGAAAGTGTTTGACTTGATACTTTTGAATTTCTTCTAGAACTTAGCTGTAAATCTTTCCTTTGGTTCCAGAATCAATCCCAAACGGCTCCTACCTTATTTTACACTCTTTAGCTGTTGTATTACTTGTATTTAAGAGAGAAATTCGTGAGAAATAAAAAAAGGGAGAAAAGATTTCTAAATCAACATAGTGAAAACGAGAATATTGAGTTTCATATACGGTTTGGTGTTTTCTTCTAATTCTTGTTTGCTTGTTTGTTGTCTCGAGGGACTTTGGTGGTGAAGAGATCAGATTCAAGCTCAAGAATCACTTGGAGCAAGTTGAGTTGTGCAGGGTTGCTGGGTCGTGGAAGTAGTCGGTCGATAGCTAGTTCCAGCTAGGTGTGAGTGACGTTAAGCGTACTACACTGAGGTCGTGGAAGCTGAGTGGTCGCGATACTACCGCCAGAACGAGTCACACTATCTTGTTGCCAAGATTGGTGATCGGTTATATTGTATCAACTCTCTTAGGGAGTTTTTCTAACTCTCTGGAATTTACTGTTTTACTCTTGGAACTTTATTGTACTTGTGCTAATCATTTGAGTGAAACAGGTTTCAAATCCTAAGTGAAAACTTGGGGACAGGACGTAGGTCTTCGGACTGAACCTGGATAAATAGCCGTGTCATTTACTTGCTTTGCATATCTTCATTATTAAACTGTCTGGTACTTTGTTATTTCGTACCAGTAACTGTCTGGTACTTTGTTATTTCGTACCAGTAACTATTTCAAGCAAAGCACGCGCTCAACTCTGATAAACGGTTTTTCTTAAAACCTTAATGATTCCGCTGCACTTCATAAAGTTTCATACAAATCTTAAAAAGGTTTTAAGGCCTAATTCAACCCCCCTTCTTAGGCAAACTCACATTCATCAATTGGTACCAGAGCCTCGTGCTCTATATATTTGGTTTAACAACCTTGAGTTAAAGATCTAATGGCTTCTTCAAGTTTTGGTGTGTTTGCAGAAGGAATGTCAAATACCAGGCCGCCACTCTTTGATGGAACCAACTATGCATCATGGAAACATCTGATGCAAGAGTTCATTATATCATTGGATTATGCTATATGGATGATTGTGGAAGATGGACCGTTAGTTCCAATGAAAGGAGAGGGTGATAAGCAAGTACCAAAGACGAAAAATGAGTATACCGCGGAGGATATGAAATCTCTTGTAGCGCCCCCTAACACTACAACTCCCGCACCGTACTACCCTCGAGTGGATGTGAGACCTAGCACCCCGAGAAATACTACGGCGAACGGTATAGACAGTACTTAAGCAGAGCGTAGGGTAAAATGCAGCGGAAGATAAAAGAATTTGAAATTTGCAACAAGCAACATGATAACACACAAAATAGTGCATGATATTGTAAGGGGGTAATATAATAGCGTAGTGTACGGAGTTATTGTATAAGAGCAATTTATTAGCAATATATACATGATCAGGATTAAATGCTCTTAATCTAAGCCTGATCTAATAAATATGACACCTATAGCTTCAAGATACCTCTAGGTGTCGTTTATCCTCGCTTCCTGAAATCATGTATTTAAAACAGGCGAGGAATTAGTCAAAGTGACTAAGTGTAGGAAGATTAGATTTAGATATATATATGATTATATACATAGATATATATATATATATATAAGAAATGATAGCAATAGGATATAACAAATATGATACGGTTCATAAGTGAGAAACCGGGATAGGGGGTATTTGGAGTTTATTTATAAATGATGAACCGTTTAATAAAAGGTTTGTACCGCCTGCAAGTAAGGCGTCTCCCTCCGATCTCCTTAAAATATTTGTAAAATAGTACCGGGCTGATCAAGGCACCAGTACTTTAATAAAACTAAATATGATAATAACTCCGCAACACCGTAGTGTCAGTAGGGGAGCAAACCCTACCGACGATATGTATATATGTGGGAGGAAGCTATCTCTCCCAGGGAGGTTATTCTCCCTTGTAAGTCTCTTGGCGTGGAGTAACTAACCTCCAGCTAAACCACTACCAAGAGTTGGTGGCGGTCTGTGGCACCAACAATACTCTCGGCCCGTTACCTTCTGAGTATTGCTCGACACAGCTGCACGCCGGGCCCATTTTTGATAAATAATAATGATTTACTTGCTTAGTCAGGAATCAATTCTTAATATTAATAGGACTGAAATATATAATGTCCGGATAAGATCCTGATTCCGACTTATTGACATTTTCCTCATAAAGAGGAATATATATAATATTAATATATATAGATAGGAAATCAAATAATAAATTGGTATGGAAATCATTTTATAATTAGATATAGATATAAACATGATTTCAGTTGAAAATGTTTTAACCCTCACCTAGTATTAAAATTCAAACAGATTGGAACGGATCCCACTGTTCAGTGCAATTGTCGCCTGAAAATAATTACTACTGACTTAGAACTAGGTTCTTATTATTCTCATCATATAATCACATAAGGTTTAGGAAATATAACATACTAGGAAATTCTTATAACATTTAGAAATTATTTTCCCGGTAAAATTTAATTTTAACTGTTTAAGGAAAATTAATTAATTAATTAAGTTTCAAAAATTCTTTAACCATTTAAATATTTATTAATCATGTTGTGACCTTAATTATAGCATTAGAAATTAAATTTAGAATTTAATTCAACAATGTAGGTTGATTTTGAAATTATTTTATAATTTTATTAATTTTTTGAATTAATTTGGAAAAATCTTTATTTAAAATTCCAAAATCCTATTTTATAATTAATTTTAAATAAATTTCGAAATTATTAATTAAATGTTGACCAAAAAGTCAAAATTACTATTAAAAACATTTACTATTCAATTTCTTATGAATTAAACACTTTATAACACAAAATTAAACACACATATACACACACTATCACACTTGCACATGAATTTGGTTCAAGAACATTATGAAGGTGTTCTTAAGCTTATGAAGATGTTCATACTAGTTCATGATCACATTCAACAAAATTTTGAATTCATATCATATAATTAAATTCAAATGTAACACTTTAATAATAAATTAAATCCAATTAAATTATTCTAAGCATAAATTTAATCAAATAAGAACATAATTATTTAAATACATACTCATGCTACAACATATCATAATTCATGCAATTAATTAAATAAAATTCCATAATGTAGGCACATTAGACATAAAACTAACAATTATGCATATATATTATAAAAATAAACTCCTAAAGCATAATTTTATTATTCCTAAGCATGCTACTAATATTATAATATTAAAAACATAACATAAAGCATGAAATAATAAAATAAAATTTCACCTTAGAGAGAAGAGAGGGTTTGGCCGTGACTTTTGGGAGCAAATGTGATGATTTTTGTGTGAATTTTATGTTATGCTTCTAAAGGTATTTATAGGTATGTCTTGGGGGCTTATGTTGCAATTAATTAGATGAATCATGTAGTGAATAAGCTAGGTTCATTTATTAGGGGGGTTAAGTGTATACTTAGGTGTTTAGTTAAGAAATAATTAATTACTTTAGTAATCATGACAAAATAAAAATAATTCTAAAATAGGATGAAAATGGTAATAAATTCGTAGAAGAACGTCTAGGGTTTAGTTTGAAATGATAGAAATTGCAAAAGAAAGAGAATCGAAAGAGCTTTCTAATGGTTATAAATACTTAACGTTTGAACGTCTACATTTAAAGTAGTAGTCGTTCGGGAATTTTGAAAAATACAATAAAATTCATAAACGAAGCTAGAATGTGAATTGATTTCCAAGAAAATGTCCATGATTCTTGAAATAATTCAAGGATCATTTTGACTGTAATATTGTATACCAAATGTTGGACGGTTTGAAAATTAGTTTTTACAGTAGAAATAGTACTTTAGGAAAATAAAGAAAAATTTATAAATCGAGTTAGGGTTTGAACTAGAGTTTGGAAAAGATCCTAAAATTCATAAAATAATCCAAGGATCGTAATGGTTATAATATTGTATAGGAAAAACGTTGAAATTCAGAAATTTCTAATTTAGGGCAAAATTAGGGTTTTTCGGCCGGTTTTGATTTCTATGGAAGCTTCGTTAAGAATTAGGGTTTGAAAATCATACCATGGTTCATAAAATTTTTCAAGGATTCTATCGAGCCCAATATTGAATAGGTAAAAGTGTTTCGAAAATTCCTACAATTAAAGATGAATAGTAACTAGGGACCTAAATGGAATTTTTAACAAACAATTTTTTAAAATGTATTTTAGAATGATGAAAGCTATCGTATGAGTTTGGAAAATGTGGAAATGAGCTTTCTAAGGTTTCTCAAGGTTTAGGTAAAGGTTTAGGGTTCGGTGAATGAATAGTGATATGGTTCTCTTAAAAGGCACAAATCATAAATCGAAACATAGATGCACATAATTCACATAGAATAAAATGTATAATGGATTAAGGTTATAAACGCTTTCCTCTTAACCCTTTACTTACCCGTGCTATCCTGATCTCAAAAATCCGGGCTGTTACAATCTTCCCCCCTTAAAGAGAATCTGTCCTCAGATTCTATTCCTGTTTCGGAACAACTCTGGGTAATGTTCCTGCATCTTTTCCTCAGTTTCCCAGGTTTGTTCTTCTGTTCCATATCCTTTCCATAACACTTTAACAAGGGGGATTTTCCGATTCCTGAGTTCTTGGAATTTCCTATCCAAGATTTCGGTTGGTCTTACTGTATAAGTTAAGTCGGACTTTAGAGGAACTTCTTCTATTGGCAAAATGTGGGATTCATCCGCAAAATATTTACGAAGCTGAGACACATGGAATACGTTATGTATTCCAGTGAGGTTTGCCGGTAAATCTAGGCGATAGGCTGTCGGTCCAACACGTTCTATGATCTCAAAAGGTCCTATATATTTGGGATTCAGTTTTCCACCTTTCCCAATACGGGTGAAACCTTTTCTTGGTGATGCCTTTAAAAACACTTTATCGCCTACTGTAAATTCTATATCCTTTCTCCGGGTATCAGCATAACTCTTCTGCCTATCTTGAGCTGCTTTCATTCTTTGACGGATAATTTCAATCTTTTCTGTAGACTCCGCTATCCATTTTCTAATGGTTTTCTTGGTATCCCCTCTTTCAGTTGTTTTAGTTTCTTCCATATCCCAGTATAACGGAGACCTACATTTTCTCCCGTATAAGGCTTCATAAGGTGCTGCTTGGATCGATGCCTGATAACTATTGTTATATGCAAATTCCACAAGAGGCAAACATTCTTTCCAGTCCTCTTGAAAATCCAAGGCACAAGCTCGCAACATATCCTCTAGATATTTGATCGTTCTTTCTGATTGACCATCGGTCTGAGGATGTGCGGCTGAACTGAAATTCAGCTTAGTCCCCATTGTTTCTTGAAGACTTTGCCATAACTGTGAAGTGAATTTCGGATCTCTATCGGAGACTATACTAATGGGTACACCATGTAACCTTATAATCTCTTTCTGATACAACTTTGCTAAAGAACCGACCTTATCAGTAGTCTTGACCGATAAGAAATGTGCAGACTTAGTTAATCGATCAATGATAACCCATATACTATCATATCCTCCTTTAACTTTTGGCAAGCCCGTGATGAAGTCCATAGTGATTTGTTCCCATTTCCAAGTAGGAACTGGTAGTGGCTGTAACTTTCCTCCGGGTTTCTGGTGGTCCACTTTGACTTGCTGGCACGTTAAGCATCTTTTGACATAGCTAGCAACATCTCGTTTCATTCCATTCCACCAGAAATGTTTCTTGAGATCATGATACAGTTTTGTTCCTCCTGGATGTATCGTGTATCGAGTTTTGTGTGCCTCATCCAAAATATCTTTCCGAATTGCAGGAGGTACACAAACTCGGCCTTTATATCTCAAGATTCTATGATCATCTGTTGTGAATTTGGTCTCAATGTCCTTTTCATTGGAATTAAGACACTTCTTGATCCACTCATCCTGTGCTTGGGCTTCCCTAAGTTTTTCTTTTAATGGCGAGGATATCACTATATTGGCTAGTCGGGATTTTGAAATGACAGTTATGGGTTTGTCCTTTCCGTCTAATGCTAATAGACTGGATTTTCGGCTTAAAGCATCTGCCACCACATTGGCTTTTCCTGGACGGTACTGAATTTTACAGTCATAGTCTTCCAGAAATTCCATCCAACTTCTCTGCCTCATATTCAACTCCTTTTGAGTGAATAAATATCTCAAACTTTTATGATCAGTAAAAACTTCAAAAGTTACCCCGTACAAATAATGCCTCCATTTAGATAAGGCGAATATAATCGCAGCTAGTTCTAAATCATGTGTGGGGTGATTCTCTTCATAAAGTTTAAGTTTTCTTGAGGCATAGGCTATAACCTTACCATTTTGCATTAGGACACACCCTAATCCTTCTTTGGATGCATCCGTATAAACTACATAACCTTCTTTTCCTTCTGGTAAGGTTAATACTGGGGCAGACGTTAATCTTTGCTTCAATTCTTGAAAACTCCGTTCACACTTTTCTGTCCATTCAAATTTCCTTGTTTCTAGGTTAACTGAGTAAGAGGCGTTGCTACTTTGGAAAAATCTTTTACAAACCTCCTGTAATATCCGACAAGTCCTAGAAAACTTCTCACTTCTGATGGGTTCTTTGGTGTCTGCCAACTCATTACAGTTTCAACCTTTGAAGGGTCTACCTCTATTCCAGAATCGGATATTATATGTCCAAGGAAGGACACTTTTTCCAACCAAAATTCACACTTGCTGAACTTCGCGTATAACTTATGATCCTTTAAAGCTCTTAACACTTTACGAAGGTGTTCAGCATGTTCTTCTGGGGTTCTTGAGAATACCAGAATGTCGTCAATAAAGATGACCACGAACTGATCCAAATATGGTCGAAACGTTCGGTGCATTAAATCCATGAATGCAGCTGGGGCATTGGTTAACCCAAAAGGCATTACTACAAATTCGAAGTGGCCGTAACGGGTATTAAAAGCAGTCTTTGGAATATCCTCCCTTCTAATCCTCAACTGATAATACCCTTGCCTTAAATCCAACTTGGAGTACACTCGTGATCCTTGAAGAATATCGAACAGTTCTTCAATATGGGGAAGAGGGTATTTGTTCTTGACAGTCATACAATTGAGTTCTCGATAATCAATACACAATCGTAATGATCCGTCTTTCTTTTTGACAAATAGCACAGGTGCTTCCCATGGTGATGTGCTAGGACGGATGTATCCTGAAGCTAACAACTCATCAAGTTGTTTTCTCAACTCTTGGAGCTCGGCTGGAGCTATTCGATAAGGTGTTTTAGAGAATGGCTCAGCTCCAGGGACTAAATCAATTACAAATTCTAGTTCCCTGTCAGGAGGTAATGAATTCAGATGCTCAGGGAAAACATCAGTGAATTCTTTTACCACCTCTACTTCCTCAATTTTCAGCTGATCTTTAGGCCTATTTAACAGATAGGCAATGAATCCAGTAGCTCCATTACTCACTAACTTCTTAGCTTCGGCAACTGTAACCAATGGCATCGACTCATATTTTCCTTTCGATCCAGAGCTATCACCTTTCCCTAAGGTGACTTCTTTCTTGAAACAATCCAACTTAGCATGGTACTTACTAAGCCAATCCATTCCCAAAATAATCCCATATCTTGACATCGGTAATTCTATAAGATCTATTGGGTAGTATTGGGTACCAATCTTTATAGGACAGCGTTTACATCCTTTATCCGTAGTAAAACAAGCTCCCAAAGGAGAACTTATTTCAAGCATATAAGGAAATGATTCAAGTGGAAAACGGAAATGCGCACATAATTGAGATGCAATAAATGAATGCGTGGCGCCAGGGTCATATAAAGCAATAACTGGCGTGTTTAGAATGTGTACCGTACCATCAACGACCTTGGTAGGATCAGGATCCTCACTGCCCTCTATAGCATATGCACGTCCTTTAACCACTGGTCTTCCAGGAGTCTTAGCTGGAACCTTTCCTTTATTCCACTGTTTTGGTCCTTTTGGACAGTCAGGAAATTGATGATCAGGATTTCCACACCAAGTACATACTCCAGCTTTCTTACGACAATCCTTCTCAGTGTGCCCACGCTTCTGACAATATTCACAGACAATCTCTTCTTGAGGTTTTGGGAATGTTTGTTGAGGTCGGGACCATGATTGCATCGGTTTCTTTCCTGGATTTGGCTTTGCTGGTCCAGCAGGTCGTTTAGATCCTTAAATTGGCTTGTAGAAAGATCCAGGACGGCTATTAGCTATACGAACCTCTTTATGTGTAGCCTCTGTCTTCATAGCCGTTTCCACAGCCTTAGTATAGATTTCCAACTCAAATGGAGCTAAAGCCCACCTAAGATCCGACTTAAGTCCCATAATGAATCGCTGAGTCTTCCGACGTTCATCATGAAGGATGTGTGGTGCATATTGGATCAATCGGATGAACTTGGCCTCATACTCGGCTACAGACATATTGCCTTGTACTAATTCCATGAATTCTGCCTCTCGAGCATCCCTAACTATCTGAGGGATGTATTTGTCTTGAAACACTTTGACAAAGTTTACCCACCTATAATTAACTTGATCTTCTGCCCAAACACGCTTGATATAATTCCACCAACTTAATGCTGCTCCTTCTAACATAAAAACTGCAAACTGGATTCTTTCTGGTTCTCCTGGGGAAATACCCATGGCTTCGAAGATCTTTTCTATACTAGCTATCCAACTTTCAGTTTTTACATCACTAGGTTCTCCAAAGAACTTTGGCGGGTTCATTCGTAGAAATTTCTCCAGAGTCTTTTCATTATTTCCCTTTGTTCCATTAGCACAAGTTTGCACTATCTCTTTCAAAGCATCTACTAATTCAGAGTTTCCTCCTGCCGAGGATGCACCTTCGTGTGGGGAAGTGTTGTCTTGAGCAACTCTTCGAGGAGACATATTGATTTGCAGTTGCTTTATGAAGAATATAATGCATGATGGTTAAGAATGTGTTGCATATAATCACATAAATACATGTTTCAGATAATATCAAGCAGTAGATATCATATCACACAGATTTAGTAAAACACAAAATTAAATAGAACAGCATTTAAAAGAGTGCAGAAATTTAAACATAATAACAAGTAAAGGTGCAGGAAAATAAAATACTCACTCACGGTCCTGCTGGTATCTTGAAGCAATTCTAACTCATAATGCAATAAATATGAAAGCAGTAAATGTGAGGTAAGAATATAGCTGCAAAAGTGGGTTATATATATGCATCAAGTTTGAGAGCTATAGCTACAACTACAAAAAGACAAAATGGGGTGGACTTGATCTAAGTCAAGTTACACCCTACAAAGCTCTCAACTCACTCATCTCCGTCAGGCTAGCTGCATCAGCTGCTACGTCAAAAGGGGAAGGTCCTCTACTGATTGATCTGTACAACCTCCCACTGATACTACTCCTGTATATATACCAAGCTCCATAATAATCTCAATCTAATCATGCTGATCACTGTCCACAACCTCACCTCGAATAGGGCTCCAACCGTCACCCTGCTGCTCCTCCTCTGAACCTTGTTCATCCTCCTCAGGCTCCTGCTCAGCCTCTGCCTCACCTCCGGGCTCCTCCTCAGGCTCAGCTGCTGCACCCTCCTCCTGAACAGCCTGTACGCCAGATAAATGATAGGCACCGGCCAGGCGGCTCCGAATACAAGAGCGGTAACGCTGATATAGGGTCCGGGCGGCATTCCTGGAAAGAGTCGTAGTAGCTAGATCCTGCTGTAAAGTCGCCAACTGTGCGACAAGATCGGCGTTCTCCTGCTCTAACGTGGTTGTCTGCTGCTGAGCAAAGTTCCTACTCACAGCATTCTGTAAAGCTAAATCAAGATGTCTAGCAGACTCCAGCTGATACTCACGAGCCATCTGTGCCTCCATATAATATGCATCTCGCTCCGACTCGAGTATATGCACTAAGCGGTTCGGATAAGCATGCCCAACTCTACCTGCTCTACCTCCCCGAACTACATGTCTCGCCCTCTGCCAAGTGTAATAACGTATAGGGTTCTCACGACGAGATACTGCTATAGTGTGTGGGGCCTCGTACTCCTCAAGCCAGATATGATGTGGGTTCCCGGGTTCCTGATTCTCCATTGCTATATAAAGAAACACTTAGAATGAATTCTAAAGTTCAAGTATAAAATGAGCATTCTCCCAGCATTTATAGGTTAAGTCTCTTCTTAACCAAACCTAATGCTCTGATACCACCTTAAGCTATAGCGCCCCCTAACACTACAACTCCCGCACCGTACTACCCTCGAGTGGATGTGAGACCTAGCACCCGAGAAATACTACGGTGAACGGTATAGACAGTACTTAAGCAGAGCGTAGGGTAAAATGCAGCGGAAGATAAAAGAATTTGAAATTTGCAACAAGCAACATGATAACACACAAAATAGTGCATGATATTGTAAGGGGGTAATATAATAGCGTAGTGTACGGAGTTATTGTATAAGAGCAATTTATTAGCAATATATACATGATCAGGATTAAATGCTCTTAATCTAAGCCTGATCTAATAAATATGACACCTATAGCTTCAAGATACCTCTAGGTGTCGTTTATCCTCGCTTCCTGAAATCATGTATTTAAAACAGGCGAGGAATTAGTCAAAGTGACTAAGTGTAGGAAGATTAGATTTAGATATATATATATGATTATATACATAGATATATATATATATATAAGAAATGATAGCAATAGGATATAGCAAATATGATACGGTTCATAAGTGAGAAACCGGGATAGGGGGTATTTGGAGTTTATTTATAAATGATGAACCGTTTAATAAAAGGTTTGTACCGCCTGCAAGTAAGGCGTCTCCCTCCGATCTCCTTAAAATATTTGTAAAATAGTACCGGGCTGATCAAGGCACCAGTACTTTAATAAAACTAAATATGATAATAACTCCGCAACACCGTAGTGTCAGTAGGGGAGCAAACCCTACCGACGATATGTATATATGTGGGAGGAAGTTATCTCTCCCAGGGAGGTTATTCTCCCTTGTAAGTCTCTTGGCGTGGAGTAACTAACCTCCAGCTAAACCACTACCAAGAGTTGGTGGCGGTCTGTGGCACCAACAATACTCTCGGCCCGTTACCTTCTGAGTATTGCTCGACACAGCTGCACGCCGGGCCCATTTTTGATAAATAATAATGATTTACTTGTTTAGTCAGGAATCAATTCTTAATATTAATAGGACTGAAATATATAATGTCCGGATAAGATCCTGATTCCGACTTATTGACATTTTCCTCATAAAGAGGAATATATATAATATTAATATATATAGATAGGAAATCAAATAATAAATTGGTTTGGAAATCATTTTATAATTAGATATAGATATAAACATGATTTCAGTTGAAAATGTTTTAACCCTCACCTAGTATTAAAATTCAAACAGATTGGAACGGATCCCACTGTTCAGTGCAATTGTCGCCTGAAAATAATTACTACTGACTTAGAACTAGGTTCTTATTATTCTCATCATATAATCACATAAGGTTTAGGAAATATAACATACTAGGAAATTCTTATAACATTTAGAAATTATTTTCCCGGTAAAATTTAATTTTAACTGTTTAAGGAAAATTAATTAATTAATTAAGTTTCAAAAATTCTTTAACCATTTAAATATTTATTAATCATGTTGTGACCTTAATTATAGCATTAGAAATTAAATTTAGAATTTAATTCAACAATGTAGGTTGATTTTGAAATTATTTTATAATTTTATTAATTTTTTGAATTAATTTGGAAAAATCTTTATTTAAAATTCCAAAATCCTATTTTATAATTAATTTTAAATAAATTTCGAAATTATTAATTAAATGTTGACCAAAAAGTCAAAATTACTATTAAAAACATTTACTATTCAATTTCTTATGAATTAAACACTTTATAACACAAAATTAAACACACATATACACACACTATCACACTTGCACATGAATTTGGTTCAAGAACATTATGAAGGTGTTCTTAAGCTTATGAAGATGTTCATACTAGTTCATGATCACATTCAACAAAATTTTGAATTCATATCATATAATTAAATTCAAATGTAACACTTTAATAATAAATTAAATCCAATTAAATTATTCTAAGCATAAATTTAATCAAATAAGAACATAATTATTTAAATACATACTCATGCTACAACATATCATAATTCATGCAATTAATTAAATAAAATTCCATAATGTAGGCACATTAGACATAAAACTAACAATTATGCATATATATTATAAAAATAAACTCCTAAAGCATAATTTTATTATTCCTAAGCATGCTACTAATATTATAATATTAAAAACATAACATAAAGCATGAAATAATAAAAGAAAATTGCACCTTAGAGAGAAGAGAGGGTTTGGCCGTGACTTTTGGGAGCAAATGTGATGATTTTTGTGTGAATTTTATGTTATGCTTCTAAGGGTATTTGTAGGTATGTCTTGGGGGCTTATGTTGCAATTAATTAGATGAATCATGTAGTGAATAAGCTAGGTTCATTTATTAGGGGGGTTAAGTGTATACTTAGGTGTTTAGTTAAGAAATAATTAATTACTTTAGTAATCATGACAAAATAAAAATAATTCTAAAATAGGATGAAAATGGTAATAAATTCGTAGAAGAACGTCTAGGGTTTAGTTTGAAATGAGAGAAATTGCAAAAGAAAGAGAATCGAAAGAGCTTTCTAATGGTTATAAATACTTAACGTTTGAACGTCTACATTTAAAGTAGTAGTCGTTCGGGAATTTTGAAAAGTACAATAAAATTCATAAACGAAGCTAGAATGTGAATTGATTTCCAAGAAAATGTCCATGATTCTTGAAATAATTCAAGGATCATTTTGACTGTAATATTGTATACCAAATGTTGGACGGTTTGAAAATTAGTTTTTACAGTAGAAATAGTACTTTAGGAAAATAAAGAAAAAATTATAAATCGAGTTAGGGTTTGAACTAGAGTTTGGAAAAGATCCTAAAATTCATAAAATAATCCAAGGATCGTAATGGTTATAATATTGTATAGGAAAAACGTTGAAATTCAGAAATTTCTAATTTAGGGCAAAATTAGGGTTTTTCGGCCGGTTTTGATTTCTATGGAAGCTACGTTAAGAATTAGGGTTTGAAAATCATACCATGGTTCATAAAATTTTTCAAGGATTCTATCGAGCCCAATATTGAATAGGTAAAAGTGTTTCGAAAATTCCTACAATTAAAGATGAATAGTAACTAGGGACCTAAATGGAATTTTTAACAAACAATTTTTTAAAATGTATTTTAGAATGATGAAAGCTATCGTATGAGTTTGGAAAATGTGGAAATGAGCTTTCTAAGGTTTCTCAAGGTTTAGGTAAAGGTTTAGGGTTCGGTGAATGAATAGTGATATGGTTCTCTTAAAAGGCACAAATCATAAATCGAAACATAGATGCACATAATTCACATAGAATAAAATGTATAATGGATTAAGGTTATAAACGCTTTCCTCTTAACCCTTTACTTACCCGTGCTATCCTGATCTCAAAAATCCGGGCTGTTACATCTCTCACCATGAATGCCAAAGCAAAGAACGTGATAGCATGTGCATTGGTGAAAGAGGAATACGATCGAGTAAGTACTTGTGAATCGGCCAAAGATATGTGGGACACATTACAAGTCACCCACGAAGGTACCAGTCAGGTCCGTGAGGAAAGGATTGCTTTGTTGCTGCACCAACTCGAATTGTTCACCATGAAACCTGATGAAAATATTAGCCTAATGAATGCAAGATTCATGGAGATTGTGAACACGCTTCATGCTCTTGGGCAACCAATTTCGGAGAAAGAAAAGGTGAGGAAGATCCTTAGATCACTCCCTCAAGAATGGACACCAAAGGTGACTGCCATCCATGAAGCGAAAGATATCAACAACATGAACATGGGAGAACTCATTGGTTCTCTCACTGCCCACGAACTGGTACTTCTCAACAAACAGGTTACTTCCGGATCAAAAACCAGACAGGATATTGCTTTTAGTTCTAATCAAGAAGAGGATGATGATGATCTGGATGAACAAAAGATCGATGATGAGATGGCCATGATGGTTCGTAGAATGAAAAGACTTGCTGGTTTCAAAATGAAGTTCCAGAAAAATAAAAATCAAAGAAGAACCAGCCAAGAATCTGAAACAAGTAAGCCAATTATATGCTTTGAATGTGGTGAAATTGGACACAAAAAATCAGATTGTCCAGCACTCAAAAAGGCGCCCAATTCAAACAAATTCACAACAATCAAAGGCGTGAAATACATTATTGAAGAATCGGACAACGATCTATTTGATGAAGAGGAACTATGTCTAATGGCAAACAATGAGGTACATTTAAATTCCGATATTGATTCTGATAATGATGATGTTTATGAATTATTAGATGAATGTCATAAAGATATGGAGATACTTATGTCTTCCAATACTTCATTGAAAAATGAATTAAGTAAAGTTCTTGACGAAAAGAAAAAATTAGAAGAAGAAATCAATTTTTTGAAGAAATCAATTTTTTGAAGGAATCAAATAAAAAGGATAAAATTGCTTTTGAGAACAAAATTGAAAACCTTCAAAATGAAAAGGCAATTGTTGAAAAGGAAAAGATAGTGTGTGAAAATGAAGTTTTTAATTTGAAAAGACAAATCAAAGGCAAACCTACTGTGAATGATTCTTCAACTAGTAGAAAATCTGTTTCTGGTATTAAGAATTCCAAACTGGAATTTCGTCCCCCTTTCAAAAAACCAGTCACTGGAACTGCACCAAAGAATACTGGAACTTTTCATAAAACGTGTTTCTTATGTGGTAGATCTGGTCATATAAATAAGAAATGCCCTATTAAGAAACATATTGGTACAAAGTTCATTTGGGTGCGTAAATCTCTTGTCACTAACCATGAAGGACCCAATAAAGGTTGGGTACCTAGGTCAAACTGCTAATTTTTGCAGGAAATGCCTAAGGAACAGTCCCAAAATTAGAAGTGGTACTTGAATATCGGATGTTCCAGGCACATACAGGTGGTACGAAATCTGGTACTACCATTGAAACTGTTTGGCTTGTGGAAGAGAATGATTTGGTTAGAGTTATACCAAAACTAAGTTACTTGAAAGACAAAATTTGTGATGCATGCCAAAGAGGCGAGCAAATCGGATTCTCATTCAAATCGAAGAAGGAAATCACAAGTTCCAGTCCGCTGGAACTTCTACATGTTGACCTCTTTGTTCCAATGAGAACCGCAATCTTGGGAGGTAACAAAGTATTGTTGCATTACCACTACTGAAGCCGAATACATGTCACTTGGAAGTTGTTGCACTCAATTGTTGTGGATGAAAAGAGTTTTATGTGATTTTGGTATTACATTGCATGAAATTCCAATTCTATGTGACAATACAAGTGCCATTTGCATTACAAAAAATCCAGTACACCATTCACGCACAAAGCACATAGAAATTAAGCATCATTTCATTCGTGATCATGTGAAAAAAGGTGATGTGTGCATTGAATTCATTGATACTGAGCATCAATTAGCTGATATTTTTACTAAGGCATTAAGTGAAGAACGGTTTTGCATGCTTAGAACTGCATTAGGGATAAATGAATGTCCTACACTTGCAAAAAGTTAATTTTTCAGCATGATGCATGAGTTTTTAGCTTCTGGTATTTACCCTCTTTGATGATGAAGGGGGAGAGGTAAAGATTTGATATGCTTATGTGACATACTTATGTAATCCTTACGTGATTCTTGATTGTATACATGAGTGTATATTGTTCTGATACACTGGAAGTTATACTGGAATTTTGGAATTATGCTAGAATTTCGGAACTAATCCTCTATGTTCAAGAGGAAGCACTTATTCAGGGGGAGAACTTCAAAAATCTCCATCACACATTCAGGGGGAGCTCAGGTAAGTTCTCTATTTCAAATATCGCATCAAATCTCTTGTCATCATCAAAAAGGGGGAGATTGTTGACCTCTTTGGAACTTCAATGGTAAGTTTTGATGCTTCCAAGATATTTGTGCATCTTTCCATATGTCTCTATTCTAGCATGGAAAGATTATTTGAATTGCTTAAAATCATTCCTTAAATTACCTTGATTGTCAATCACGTTTTTATGCAGCCCATAATTGATTTATTCCATACTTATATTTGCCACATGCATAGAATCCTTATTGGTATGGAAAGTGTTTGACTTGATACTTTTGAATTTCTTCTGGAACTTAGCTGTAAATCTTTCCTTTGGTTCCAGAATCAATCCCAAACGGCTCCTACCTTATTTTACACTCTTTAGCCGTTGTATTACTTGTATTTAAGAGAGAAATTCGTGAGAAATAAAAAAAGGGAGAAAAGATTTCTAAACCAACATAGTGAAAACGAGAATATTGAGTTTCATATACGGTTTGGTGTTTTCTTCTAATTCTTGTTTGCTTGTTTGTTGTCTCGAGGGACTTTGGTGGTGAAGAGATCAGATTCAAGCTCAAGAATCACTTGGACCAAGTTGAGTTGTGCAGGGTTGCTGGGTCGTGGAAGTAGTCGGTCGATAGCTAGTTCCAGCTAGGTGTGAGTGACGTTAAGCATACTACACTGAGGTCGTGGAAGCTGAGTGGTCGCGATACTACCGCCAGAACGAGTCACACTATCTTGTTGCCAAGATCGGTGATCGGTTATATTGTATCAACTCTCTTAGGGAGTTTTTCTAACTCTCTGGAATTTACTGTTTTACTCCTGGAACTTTATTGTACTTGTGCTAATCATTTGAGTGAAACAGGTTTCAAATCCTAAGTGAAAACTTGGGGATAGGACGTAGGTCTTCGGACTGAACCTGGATAAATAGCCGTGTCATTTACTTGCTTTGCATATCTTCATTATTAAACTGTCTGGTACTTTGTTATTTCGTACCAGTAACTGTCTGGTACTTTGTTATTTCGTACCAGTAACTATTTCAAGCAAAGCACGCGCTCAACTCTGATAAACGGTTTTTCTTAAAACCTTAATAATTCCGCTGAACTTCATAAAGTTTCATACAAATCTTAAAAAGGTTTTAAGGCCTAATTCAACCCCCCTTCTTAGGCAAACTCACATTCATCAATTATGTTAAGACTTTTAGTTTTAGTTGAAACGTAATAGGGAAGAATTTTGTTTCTTTTAGGAGTTGAATTCTTTACACGTTTGGATTACTATTGACCGGTCTATAAATACCTTTTGTAGCTACTTCTTTTATGATTGAATATAGTGAATAAGATTTCTTCCCCAAATAAGTTTTTACCTTTCTGTAAATTCTTTTGCTTTCTTCAGAAATATCTTGGACCACTTGACAATTCTTTGCACCAATCAAGCTTCAAGGACTCAAGATGCGGAAACGCCACCACTTCAAGGTCTAATTGGTTTTCACCTACAGTTAGCAGTTCTGTCATTGATAGTGATAACAATGAAAGACTTTTAAGAGAAGGAAACACAATATCTTGTCTCTGCCAGCACCCTCACCGTGAATCCTATGTGATGAAGCACCTATTGTTCTCACATTTTCTAGAGATTCCAAACATAGAGACTTGCGATGTGGCAAGTGTCCTAGCATTGGGAGTTCTTCAATATTAGACTCATAACCATAAAAGGATTCCAAAATGTGAAGATGCCTCAAGTTTATCAGTTTCTTTAATGTTTTCGAAATCTCGCTCAGATCATTGTTTGCCTATGGTAGAAATTGCAAATCGAGCTTGATAAATATTCAACTGTTGTGTTTGAGAAATCAAGATACCTCAAATGTATTAAGTGCTCCACATTTGGCAATTCTTTGTTGTCACCAACGAGAACTAACCCGCGGAGACATTTGAGGTTTGCAAACATGTTTTTTGAAACTTTACCTTCAATGATTAGCGAACGCAAATTTGTACCTTCTTTCTTTGAAATATCTCTATCAGATTTATTGAATAATGAGCTTTGGCCTTACTCACCCCCAAAAGCTAGTTGTTGAGAAAAGGTTTACCAAGCCATTATATATTGAACAACACATCATTAATTATTTGATGTGGGACATTTAACACACCCCTGTCACGCCCAAACTGGTGCGTGAACATTGCAGGAATGAACATCTGCAAGCCGCAAAAATGAAACATCTACAAGCCGGGTGAAGAGAAGAGACAGGCACAGGAATCGAACATCTGTGAACCCGCTCTAATACCATATTAAATAATGTGCTTTGGCCTTAAGATTCTATGCACATGAACTGAACCAGACAAAATTCATGAGAAACTGAAGACGTTAGATCATGCACAAGGTCGTACATCTTACAACATATTATGTCTCCATCACCATCTTTTAAGGCAATTTGTAATAAGGAGTTTTGTAGAAAGAGGTGAAAATATTTCTGGCCCACAGTCTCCATATCATTTCCTTGATCACTCTAAAGAAATCCTTCCGCCATCCACAGGTAAATTAGCATGGTCTTTTTAATCTCAAAACCTTTGGGAAGAATTGAGGAAAATGTAAAGCATTTCTTGAGTGGTTGCGATGGCAAATTATCAAAACTCAAATTTAAAATTTTCATGATAGAATTTCCATCTTCCCCCAAATCTGAAAGCCTCGTCTCTTCCATGGAATGCCACTCGTCTTTCGATTTCCCATTCAACAAGCCTCGTAGTACGTTTGCTGCTAATGGTAATCCATGGCATCTTTCTGCTATCTTTCTTCCAATGGTCTCAAACTCTGATGGAATAAAACTTCTTCTTTGGAAAGCTTTTCCTTTGATTATGGACCAACAATCTTTATCTGATAACTTGCTCAATTCAGGAACAAGAATTGTTCCCACAATTGAAGCAACATTTTTGCTGCACGTCCTAATCGTTCACCTGGAAATAGCTATTGAAAGCGTACGAGAACTTCTGAGATTTGTCCATTTTCCCACAGCTCGAATTGTGCTTTGTTGTCGTACAATCAGTTCTCGAATATGTGTAGTTCACGCTCGCCTACACCTGATCTTGCATCTTCAAGTCGGTGTTGAACACGTACCATTTCTTATCCATGTACTATCCCGTGTAGTTTTTACAGTAATGCTTTAGTCATCAGTCATTACCATATACAAATATATCATCTCAAAAATGTATAAAGGTAACAAAAAATATGTTGAACTTTTAATTATTCTGCTCAATTTGAAATATAAACCAATTTCCATGATTTAACTGTGATTTGAGTTGCAACATGATTTAACAATGTGTAATGATTGAATAGGGGAATATTGTATATAACTAAACACTAAAATTACATTTCAATTAAATGTTACTATGTGTTATAAGCAATCGATTCACAAACATGAAAGGAAACTTTGATGTCACAAAGAAGTAAGAACAAAATAACATTCCTTTTTTCAATCCATGTAACTATATCTATCTTCTGTGCAAAAGTTGTATATATTAATATGAAACAAGAGCCGATTTAGAAGGCCTTGAAGCAGGTAATATTAAGCCATACTAGGTTTTTGCCCGACGGTGCAGGCGAAAACCTTACCCATTTCTGGCAATGTAATTTGCGATGCCTCAAACATGTTTTTGTGGGACCTGTCATCACAATGTCCTTATTGGATCTGTTATCACCTACACATAAAATCAAATCTGTATTCTTCATGCTTTCCCTCAAATTCTGTATAACCATGCCTTTGCTCCACACCCCACTAAATCATATCAATTGATATAATATCAGGGACAAAGATTTTAATTTTGATCAATTTGTTAGGGAAAATTACAAGGACAGATCCTGAGGCTTGACTTAATAACACAAACTTCCCCTGAAATTTTTGAAATTACAAAAACTTCCCCTGCATAATCTGAGTTTCAATGGAATGCATGCGTGCCACTATACCCATGAATAGGCTGTTCGTCAAAATAAAATATGATATAATTAAGATCCATGAATTCAAATGTAACATAAATTCTTTGATGCCGAAAATTTTTGCAATTTCTCAATCTTCAAGGGAGGTTTGTGTTTTTAAGTAACTTGTCAAAACATTAATTCAATTTCTTACATAATTGATAATGTATAGTCAAAGGTTTATCACCACCGGAAGAAGATCAAAATAAGCTTACATTCATATTGTCTCCATGCTAGGAAATAAATTAATAATCCTATTTTCATAGGATTTAGTGGTTTGTTATTTACCAAGTCTTTAGGAGTTTGTTAGAGTCATTGAATTAGTCTTGTTCCTGTACGGTAGAAGTAGTGGTGTAGTGGACTTATTTTTCTGATGGTTTTTTAGGAGTCTTCTTTATAATACAGGAGTCTTTGTAAATTTTTTCTAAAGTCAATAAACGAAGTATTCTGAGTTATCTTATTTTTCCTTCTCTTTGGCATTATTCTTTTTATGACAGTGGTATCTAGAGCCACTTGGTGAGCAAGAAAGGTGAGAGTTTTGAGTGAGGAAATAGTAGTGAAATCATAGCATCTGATGTAGCAGCAATATTTGTTCAAGCAGCCGTTCCATGCTTTGATGGTCACTATGATCATTGGAGCATGTTGATGGAAATTTTTTGAGATCAAAGGAGTTTTGGCAGGTCGTTGATTCTGGGATACCAGTATATGGAAATGGAGTCCAACTCATTGATGGACAGAAGACCGAACTTGAAGCAATGAAGCTGAAAGATCTCAAGGCCAGAAATTACCTCTTTCAAGCGATTGACAGATCAATCCTGGAGACAATTCTTTGCAAAGACACCTCCAAGCAAATATGGGATTCCATGAAGAAGAAATATGCAGGGAATGCAAAGGTGAAACGCGCCCAACTCCAGGCCCTTCGGATAAGTTTCGAGACATTACGGATGACGAATGGAGAGTCAGTTTTAGATTTCTTCTCAAGAGCGATGGAAATCATGAATAAAATGTGCATCAATGGTGAGAAAATGGAAGATGTGTCGATCATTGAGAAAGTTCTTTGCTCAATGACTCCAAAATTCAACTATGTTGTTTGCTCTATCGAGGAATTAAATGACATAGACTCTCTTTCGATTGATAAGCTACAAAATTCATTGTTGGTCCATGAATAAAAAATGAACCAACAAGAGCAAGAGGAGCAAGCACTACAGGCCTCATCAAACAATCACTTTTCTACACCAAGCAAGGAAGATAGAGGAAGGGCAAAAGTATATAACGGTGGAAGACAGCCATATCAGAATTCTTATGGGAGAGGAAGAGGTCGTGACAATCAACATTCATCAAATTTCAAGCCAAGGTCAGCAGACAAATCAGAAATCGAGTGTTTTAGATGTCACAGGAATGGTCACTACAAGTATAAATGTAGGACCAATTTAAACAAGCAACGTGGAGAAAGATCAAATTTCACAGAAAATGAAGACGAGATTTACCTCCTAATGGCGCGCCATTCAAATGATGGAAACCACCAAAATTTGTGGTACTTGGATACAGGCTGCAGTAATCACATGTATGGAGATAAGTCTGTTTTCTTGGACTTGGATGGATCATTTCGCAGCACTGTGACTTTTGGTGACAACACTAAAGTTTCTATCATGGGCAAAGGAAATGTAACAATTGAAACAAAAGAAAATTCTAATCAGGTTATTTCTAATGTTTTCTTTGTTCCAGATCTAAAAGCTAATCTGCTTAGCATTGGTCAGCTCTAAGAGAAAGGAGACAAAATTTCTATAAAAAATGGAGTCTGTCGTATTCAAGATGAGAAGTTGGGATTAATTGCAGAGGTTAACATGACGACAAATCGAATATTTCTGTTGCATCTAAACAAGGCCATTCAACCATACTTCTCAGCTAATTTGAAGGATGAGACATGGTTGTGGTATTTTTGCTATGGCCATCTAATCTTTGGTGGATTAAAGCTTCTACAACAAACGAACATGGTTAGGGGGCTACCGCAGATTCAGATTCCCTCACAGATTTGTGAAAATTGTGTTGTTGGTAAACAACACAGAGACTATTTTCTTAAAGGAAAATCTTGGAGAGCAAAAAAGATTCTGGAGTTAGTTCACACTGATATCTGTGGGCCCATCAATCCGACAACAAATGGGGGTATTTATTGATGATTACAATCGAAAAAGTTGGGTTTATTTTCTACAGGAGAAGTCCAAAACATTTTTGGCCTTCAAAACCTTTAAGTTGAGGGCTAAAAAAGAATCAGGCATGTCAATAAAAATTCTTAGGAGTGATCATGGCGAAGAATACAACTCACAAGAATTTGTAAATTTTTGTGAGGAATATGGAATTCAAAGGCAACTTACTGCAACTTATACACCTCAACAAAATAGCATTTCGGAGAGGAAAAATTGTACAATTTTGAACAAGGTGAGGAGTATTTTATCAAGAAGCAGTGTTTCTAAGAGTTTTTGGCCTGAAGCAATTAATTCGAGTATCCATCTATTGAATAGAAGTCCCACACTTGCTATTTGAAACATGATGCCGGAAGAAGCTTGGAATGGGCATGTACCAAGTGTTTTTCATCTTAGGATCTTCGGTTGTATAGCTTATACACACATCCCAGATCAAAAGCGGAAGAAACTTGACAATAAAGGAGAAAAATACATTTTTCTTGGTGTTAGCTATCATTCAAAAGCCTACAAATTGTACAATCCTATCACCAAAAAAATTATCATTAGTCATAATGTGATGTTCGATGAAGAGAAGTTCTGGAAATGGGATGAAAACAACAGATCCGGACAGCAAATAGAAGTGGACCTTGATGGAGAAAATGGAGAGTTAGAACAACCGGTGGATAGAGAGCCATCATCGGTTAATGAGAGCAATACAATAGCTGAAGCTATTGATGAGCAACGGCCTCAACGAGTCAAACAGAGACCTGCATGGATGAGAGATTATGAGGTACAAGGTGTTGCTAATAATGAAGAATTAATTACTCATTTTGCTCTATTCTCAGATTATGATCTTGTAGCCTTCGAAGAAGCAGTGAAAGAATCGAAATGGCGAAAGGCTATGGATGTTGGAATTGAGGCTATTGAGAAGAACAATACTTGGGAGTTGATAGAGCTTCCAAAAGGACAAAAGACCATCGGCGTAAAGTGGGTGTACAAGACAAAATTAAATAAAGATGGTGAAGTTGATAAACACAAAGCACGGTTGGTGGTTAAAGGTTGTATGCAAGAGTTTGGAGTTGATTACAGAGAAGTCTTTGCTCCTGTTGCATGGCATGATACAATCAGATTGGTGATAGCATTGGCGGCAGAGAACTCGTGGCCTATCTTTCAGTTAGATGTAAAATAGGCCTTCTTACACGGTGATTTGGAAGAACAGGTATATGTCGATCAAACTTCTAGATACATTAAGAGTAACAATGGGCATAAAGTGTATAAGTTAAAAAAGGCTATTCACGGACTGAAACAAGCCCTCCGTGCTTGGTATAATCGTATTGAAACTTATTTCTTGAAGGAAGGATTTCAAAAGTGTCCATACGAACACACACTTTTTATTAAATTTGGAGATTTTGGAAAAATGCTCATTGTCTTCTGATATGTGTTTTTTTTTTTTGAAAGGCATTGTCTTCTTGTATGTTGATGATCTTATATTTACGGGGAATGATGATGACATGTTTGAAGAGTTTAAGAAATCAATGATGGTGGAGTTTTCTATGTCTGACCTTGGATTAATTCATTATTTCCTTAGTTTGGAGGTTGTTCAATCTGATATTGGCATATTTGTTTCTCAAAGAAAGTATGTTGGATAAATTTTAAACAGGTTTGGGATGAAAAATTGCAATCATGTTTCTACACCAACAGAAACGGGGCTGAAGCTTGGTAAAGATTCTTATGGTCAAAGTATCAATAGCACTCTTTACAAGCAAATTGTAGGGTGCTTAATGTGCCTTACGAGTACAAGGCCTGATATGGCATGTTGTGAACTTATATAACCAGATTTATGGAGTGTCCAAAGGAGGTTCATTTACTTGCTGCCAAAAGAATTTTTCAATACATAAGCAATTATGGGCTACTCTATAAAAGGGGAAAAGGTTCAAATTTATTTGGCTACACGGATAGCGATTACGCCGGTGATCTAGATGATCGAAAGAGTACGTCAGGTTATGTGTTTACGATGGCCTCAGGTGTAATTTCTTGGTTTTCGAAGAAACAACCTATTGTGACATTATCATCCACGGAAGCTGAGTTTGTAGCAGCAACAACGTGTGCTTGTCAAGCAATTTGGTTAAGAAAGATTCTTGATGAACTTCGTTTCAAGCAGCAAAAGCCTACTCCTATTTTCTGTGACAACAATTCTGCAATAAAAGTCTCTAAAAATCCAGTTTTGCATGGGAGAAGTAAGCATATTGATGTCAAATACCACTTCTTGAGGGACTTGACCAAGGATAGAACAATTGATCTCATTTTCTGTAGAAGTGAAGATCAAGTTGCTGACATATTTACTAAGCCCCTCAAACTGGTCGTGTTTCAGAAGTTGAGAAATATGTTGGGAGTTTGCATACTGGAAAATCAAACTTGAGAAAAGATATGCTGCTGTAAGTTGGAGATAAACTGAATGTGTCTACACATGATCAGTTTAAGGGGACGAATGTTAGGAAATAAATTAATAATCCTATTTCCATATGATTTAGTGGTTTGTTGTTTACCAAGTCTTTAGGAGTTTGTTAGAGTCATTGAATTAGTCTTGTTCCTGCACGGTAGAAGTAGTGGTGCAATGGACTTATTTTTCTGATGGTTTGTTAGGAGTCTTCTTTATAATATAGGAGTCTTTGTAAGTTTTTTTCTAAAGTCAATAAACGAAGTATTCTGAGTTATCTTAATTTTCCTTCTTTCTGGCATTATTCTTTTTATAACACTCCACACAAGAAATAGTTAAAAACCCCCAGAGATGCACAACAAATAACTCGTGATCGAAATGAAGGGGCATATCTCAAGTCTTCCTGAGGGAAGAACAGCTTCCACTTGGTGATAATGTACAATGATCACCATCGGGGAAATCATCTTTGAAGTTAGCAATCGTGATTCTGATTCGAACAGAAAAAAAAAAAAAAAAAACAGAATTACCTAACTCATGTTTCAGACATGATTTTTAAGTAAGAGCGAATTTTTACCAAGAAACGCACTCAAGATCTCATATTTAAGTCGACTTGCCTTTGTGTAGTATCTGTTAGGAATAGTGCCCTAGAAAGCCGATTGTATATCCGCTTTGTGCTTTTCCTTATTGTAATCACAGACAATCTTTGAATGAAATAACGAATTAAGGCAACACTTCCTTATATGCTCTTGTTTGGTATGCGATTACTTTATCTGTGCATGTATAAGAACTCCCCTAATCCTGATGACTTTAGGACTATACCATTTAGGTGAAATGGTTCATGAAACGAGCCCTATATCACATAAGTCATGATTAGTACAATACTCCAAGCCGATGAGTCCTACAGACAGTGGGAGTGTCAACCCGACTCCTCTAAGGCTTGCTTGTGGGATCACACCCTTAAGAAGGACCACCTTGTTTCATGGAGGTGCAAAGTGTATAGTTAATACGTGCGTGATACATGAGGGTGCTTACTTTAAATAAGTAAGTTCACTGAGGTGCCCCGTGTGAGAACATTCCTAAATGGGAAAGGAAGTTTCTATTTCAGGAAATAGAAACTTCCAGATTAGGAAATATCTCATGAGTCATTGATGTGATTAATTGATCCTTAGACTTGAGGTTCCTTGTCACTTTATGAGTTAACTCTGTAGTCTTAGGTATAAGCTTTAAAGGGTGTCGCCTTAGACAACTGATTCAAGGCTTATGCTGGGGCTGCACAAGTGACTCATGAAAGTGAATGAGAATCAAGAAAGGACCTATACTTGCATTTGCAAGGTGATCTCCTATTGTGTGAGTCATTCATATGCCATATGGAGTCCTTGGCCAAGGCAGTAGATCAAGACATCAAGAAAAGGGTTTCTTGGATTGAGATCAAATGGATATGAAATGCACTTAGCTTTAAGACCGGATTATTAGGGTTTTGATTATTCCCTTGCCCTAGATCTTGGTTGAGAGATAGTAAGTAGGAGGATTGTATCTCACATGAATCAATGACTTAAAGGTTCTATCGAATCCGAACATTCCAATTCAGCTAGGGGTTAAACACCTGTTGCTAGACTATGGTCGTTTAATCTGTGGACTGATTAATTAATTAGTGAATTAATTAATTAGGGTCACTGCTAATTGAATTGAGAACCTAGAGGGTCACACACAACAACTTGGTTACATGAGTTGAGGCTTAAAAACGATTAAACGAGTTAATCGGGCCAAGAGGGTTCCACACGTGTGAAATCACACGTGTGGCTCACGTGAGTGACACGTGTCACACACGTGTGAATATATATATATTGTATATATATGTATTAAATAATTAAATGTGTTAATTATTTAATAGACTTTGGTTTAATTTTGAATTAAAAAGAAAGTCTTGTTTTGGAGAAAATGATCTAGTTAATTAATTATGAATTAATTAATTAGATAAAATAAGTTATTTATTTTAAATAAATAAAGTATAAAATAATCCAAAAATAGTTTGGATATTTTTAGCTCTCTTGAAAGTTGATTTGAATTTGAATTCAAAGTCAAAGTCAAATTACTTGATGATCAAGTAATAGGAGAGAGAGAGACCAAAATCCTAGCCCATAAAGGACTAGGAATTTCGGCACTCCCCTCTCTATAAATAGGGGAGTTCGAGCTCCTTATGGAGCTAATTGAGAATTCTTTTGGTTCATGTGTTGAACACCTTCCTTTCTCCAAGATCAAATAAACCCTAGGTTAAGCCTAAACACTAACTAGAGAACTAGCATCCTTACTAGTTAGATTGTAGTCAAGTTGGTGGACTTTCTCTAGAGACTTCAAGTTAGAAGTTTGAAGATTCGAGCTTTACCAAGGAGAGGGGATCAAGCCGCGAGAAGAGCGTTCTTGGGTGGCTTGAAACGCTTCAAGAAAGAATAAAAGAAAAGTAAATTTTCTTATCTCTACGAATTTGGATACACGATTACGAGTATTCGATCCTTTTGTTGGAAAATTTTTTAAATTCCGCTGCTTTCTGATTCGTGTTTTCCAACAAGTGGTATCAGAGCCACCTCGTTAATCGTGTTTCTGATTCGTCTCAATTATACTGAATTTGGTAGAAATTCTTAGGCTTGATGCGATTGAGTATTTGTAATTGTTTTAGAAAGCCTGAATTACGAAACTGTATTTTTTCCTGAAAGTTTCTGAAAATTGGTTTTTGCAAAATTTAATTTTTGAAAACTATTTTAGATTTGAAATTGTATAAACTGTTTTTGGATTTCTTGGATTGGTTTTGCTTTTGAACGAAAACACGATACGAAAATACGGAATACGACGAACACGCGAAACCGCCGAGACTGGCGCCCACCGTCACCCGCACCGTCTAGGCAGAAGCTGCGCGCGCACGCCGCGCGCGCGCTTGGGGCGTGCAACCCCTTTTCGTGCACGGGTCCCGTTTTCGTGATCCGATTTTTTGTATTTCGTGTAATCTAGTCCCAAATTTTATTTTAATTTTAAAATTTTATTTTTTGAATATTTATTTTAATTTTTGAATAAAACTTAAAATTGGGATTTTTTGAGAAATTGAAACAGTTTATATTTTGGGAAAATACAATCTTTGATAAAATTATTAATTTTCAGAAATTAATTGGAATTTTATTTGTTTTGGTAATTTGGGATTTATTGAAAACTTTTTATAAATAAGACTCGCATCAAGTTGTGTTTTAAGTCATTAGGACTTGAAATGGGAATTTTAATTTATTGGCTAAATTTAAATTCTCGCAAAAGCATGTTAGGTGATCATGGGTTTAGACTTATGTATGGTTTTAATTTATGCACATGGATGGTTTAAATTGGGGTTGGAGCCCTATAGTTGCGTTTTTCAATTGAGGTTGGAGCCTCACTTATGTGCGTAGTGTTATGTGATTTATTATGTGGCTTTCCATATTACTGTTTTTTAGGCCGGGGTATGCCCCGTGTAATTGTCTAAGGCCAATATGAAGATTGAGCCTTATTACTTTATGTCTTTTTCTTTTTATTGTAATTTGAGAGTAGAGATAGGTGGTGAGGTTTTATTTTCATTTTGGAGACAATGCACCCATGGAGTAAGATGGACCACATTCAAGTAACAAGGAGGCCATAAGTGAAGACCCCTCAAAATGTTGGGGAGGGGAATCTCAATTGTTAAATGTAATAGAGATAGGGCTCGTATTTTGTTACCGCTTTCCCTTATGTGATTTAAACTGTTTATGTGGCATGTATGTTAGAACTTGTGATTGTGGAGTGGCTCCCACATATCACGCATAAGATAGGTAGAACCCATGATCATTACATGTTAGTATCATGCTAGGACATGTTATCTATTTATGTGCTTGTTTGAAATGCATTTAAGTGTACTTGCATTAATCAAGACTAATAAAATTGGATAACATATATGTTGGTGAGGTCGAACCGGACAACTCTTCGGTTAATTCGAAAATTCCCATTAAATATTAAGCTAATTTCGAATAAATAGGTATTTAATTCGAGATGCAAATTTTGGATTAAATTCCTAGCATTCCATCAATAGGTTTTAAGTTTAGTAAGTGAAGCTAGTTATTGTCCTCGAGTCGTGGGATAGCTAGTGGAGCTTATTAGTTCTTAGTTACCTAATTGATCATTTTTAAATGATCAATATTTCATGGTCAATTTTAGCAAGGGCGATGTCCGCGAGTCGTGGGTCGTTCGAACTAAGTTTTGATCATGATCTTATGATTGATGGGTCTGGCTTAACGCCTAAGTAAATATGGATGTCGCACGAGTCGTGGGTCCATATTGAAAGATAGGTGATGCAAAAATAATTACTAAAAGTTCTAAAGGTGTTAGAATTGGTAAGTTGTACCTACATAGGGTTCTTACTTAGAATGTCCGCGAGTCGTGGGTTCGAGGTAAAATGCCTGGGATCTTAGTACCCATTGGGAAACGTGTTCCTCTTAGATCTTTGGGAATTCTAGATCTTTGAAAAACAGTGGGAGCTACATTAGATTAAAGACCTTATCTTATGTATATCGTTATAATTCAGCATGCTCACTAGTTCTCTGTTTTACCATTTAGGTCGTAGATTCTGTGATTCTCTACGTGTTTTGAAATGACAACCAAAAACCCTCTTGTATCGATCCTCGAGTCAAATAAGTTGACTGGCCCCAACTATTCTGATTGGCTGAGGAATCTGAAAATTATTTTAGATTCTGGGAAGAGAACTTATGTTCTCTTCGAAGGGGAGCCTAGTCCCGAAGGGGAGGCTCCCACTCGGGCCGAGCGGGACGCGATTCAGAAGTGGAAGGATGATAATCTCCAAGCCCATTGCCTTATGTTGGCTAACATGTCTCCGGACTTGCAAAGACAACATGAGGCCATGGAATTCGCTTGGGAGATTTACGACCACTTAGAGCAACTTTATCGCCCTCATGAACGTGTTACAAGGTATAACACTTCAAAGGAATTGTTCCACTTGAGAATGAGGGAAGGTTCAAGTGTCCATGAATATGGACTCAAGTTTCTCGCCCTTACTGAGAAACTTGCTTCCATGGACATGCCACTGAAAGATGAGCTTTCAGTGGATTTGTTGCTAGCTTCGCTCCCACCATCATTCAACCCATTTGTCCTTAACTTCAATATGAATCATGCTGGTGCTACTGTAGCTGAGCTGATTAGTCAGCTTGTGACTGCTGAAAGCACGATCAAGAAGGACAATAAGGTTTTGATGGTGAATGCTCCATCTTCCTCTTCTGGGCCTTCTAAAGGTAAGGGCAAGAAAGCCCAAAAGAAGAAGAAGAAACCCCTTAGGCCCACTGGTGGCATTTCGAAGGGGAAGGCCCAAAAGAAGAAGCGTGATCAGAAAGAGGATGTTTGCTTCCATTGTGGCAAAGCGGGACATTGGAGGAGAAACTGCCCAGAGTACAAGGCTACTCTAAAGAAAGGTATCTTTCTCGTTGAAATAAATCTTTCTATTAATTCTAGTTCTTGGGTACTTGATACCGGTTGTGGAACTCATATCTGTAATGATGTACAGATGCTAAGTGATGTTCAACAACTCAAAGAAGGAGAATGTGTCTTGAAAATCGACGATGGCTCAAATGTTGAAGCTCGAGCTTTAGGCACAATTAGATTAGATTTGGGTAGTTTTGAGTTAGTCTTAAATAAAGTCCTCTATGTACCGAGCATTATTCGTAATATAATTTCAGTTCCAATATTAGATTGTGAAGGTTATGAAACTTATATTAAGAATGGTAAATACTTTATCAAACGGAACAACTCTTCCGTTCACATCGGTACTCTAAGTAATGGACTTTATTTAACTCAAAATATCAATATTATGAATATACAACGAGAAACGAAGCGTAAGAGAGATGATAAAGTTTCAGCTCGCTTATGGTACGCTAGATTAGGACACATTTCCAAGAACAGAATTAGCAAGATAAACACTTTAGGATCATTCTCTGAAAATGATCTTAAGGAGTTAACTTCTTGCGAATCCTGTCTCAAAGGAAAGATGTCCAAAGCTCCTTTTAAAGGGACTGTGGAACGTGCCACTAAGGTTCTGGATTTGATCCATACTGATGTTTGTGGACCGCTTAGTGTAAGCACAAGAAACAATCATCAATATTTCATAACCTTTACCGATGACTTTAGTCGGTATGGTTATGTATACTTAATGAAGTATAAATCTGAAGCTTTTGAGAAATTCTTAGAATTTCAAAAGGAGGTCGAGAACCAAACTGGTCACAAGATCAAAGCACTTCGATCTGATCGAGGAGGCGAATATCTTAGTGAAGAATTCCTTAATCATCTCAAAGATAATGGGATTATCTCTCAGTGGACTCCTCCGGGAACTCCTCAGCTTAATGGAGTTTCTGAGAGAAGGAATCGAACCTTACTTGATATGGTTCGTTCCATGATGAGTTTCACTACTTACCACCTTCTTTCTGGGGTTTTGCCCTAGAAAGTGCAGCAAAGATTTTGAATCTTGTTCCCTCTAAGTCAGTCCCTAAGACGCCCTATGAAATGTGGCATGGTAAAATCCCTAGTTATTCTTACTTAAGAATTTGGGGTTGTCCTGCTTACGTGAAGAGGACAGTGGGAGATAAGTTAGAATGTCGTTCTAACTTATGCTACCTTGTAGGTTATCCTAAGGAATCCATAGGATACTACTTCTATGATCAATCTAAGCAAAAGGTGTTTGTTTCTAGAAATGCTACTTTTCTGGAGGAACCATTCCTTAAAGAAAAGAAAGGCAAGATCATAGAATTAGAAGAAGTACAAAGTGACCCCACACCACCCACTGAAGAAACGTCCCACTCTGATCAACCACAACCAATCACGAATTTTGATACACACGAAAATCCTCCTCTAAGGCGTTCTGAACGCACTCCTAGACAGCCGGAGAGATGGTATGGATTCTTCTATGAAATCTCTCAAAAGGATAATGATCCTTTATCGTATGAGGAGGTACTTTCAGATTCTGACTCTGAACAGTGGATAGAAGCCATGAAATCCGAAATGGACTCCATGAACTCCAACCAAGTTTGGACCTTGGTAGATTTGCCTGATGGGGTCAAACCCATAGGTTGCAAATGGATCTTTAAGAGAAAGCTTGGAGTTGATGGAAGCATTGCAGCCTACAAAGCAAGACTGGTTGCAAAAGGATTCACTCAAAGACCCGGCGTGGACTTTGATGAAACCTTTTCGCCAGTTGCAATGCAAAAGTCTATTCGGATCATGTTTGCCATTGCTGCGTATTATGACTACGAGATATGGCAAATGGATGTGAAAACTGCCTTTCTCAATGGTGACATTGATAAAGACATTTATATGGAGCAACCCAGAGGTTTCACATTCAGTGGGAGTGAGCAAAAGGTTTGCAAACTCCAAAGGTCAATCTATGGATTGAAACAGGCTTCTAGGAATTGGAACATTCGATTTGATGAATCAGTCAAAGCGTTTGGCTTCATTCAAATCTCGAATAAGTCCTGTGTGTATAGAAAGGAATTGGAGACCTCAGTACAATTCTTAGTACTTTATGTTGATGACATCCTTCTTATTGGGAATTCGAAGGATGACATGAAAGTAACTAAGTTATGGTTATCGAACCAATTCGAGATGAAAGATCTTGGTGATGCGTCCTATATCCTTGGAATTAAAATCTATAGAGATAGATCTAGAAGGTTAATAGGACTATCACAGTCGATGTACATTGACAAAGTATTGAAAAGATTCAATATGGAGTCAGCAAAGGTTAAGAACCTTCCTATGAGTGTAGGAACATGTCTTTCAAAGAAGATGTGTCCTAAGACTAACCTTGAGAAGGAAAGAATGACTCATGCACCTTATGCATTAGCAATAGGTAGCATAATGTATGCAATGTTATGTACTCGACCGGATGTGGCTTATGCACTTAGTGTGACAAGTCGATTCCAATCTGACCCTGGAGATAGTCACTGGGCAGCCGTGAAGAATATTCTTAAGTATTTGAAAGGTACTAAAGATTTATTCTTATTTTATGGAGGTCAGAAAGATCTTACTGTCGAAGGATACTACGATGCAAGCTTTGCATCTGACTTAGATGATTTTAAGTCAATGTCAGGATACATTTTCTGCCTAAACGGCGGAGCAGTGAGTTGGAAGAGTTCCAAGCAAACAACCACTGCAGATTCGACCACTGAGGCCGAATACTTAGCTGCAAATGATGCAGCTAAGGAAGGTGTTTGGATTAGAAACTTCATTCAAGAGTTGAATGTTGTTCCTAGCATGAAAGACCCCATTACTGTGTTTTGTGACAACACTGGGGCGGTTGCTCAAGCAAGAGAACCAAGATCTCACCAACGGACCAAGCACATTATGAGAAAGTATCACCTAATCCGTGATATTGTCAAAAGAGGAGATGTGCAAATTGAGAGGGTCGCATCAGCAGAGAACGTGGCAGATCCACTTACTAAACCCCTTAGTCGAGAAGCTTTCCAAGGTCATCTTGAGAAGATGGGACTTAGATTTGCTTTAGAATGGCTTTGACGGGCAAGTGGGAGATTGTTAGGAATAGTGCCCTAGAAAGCCGATTGTATATCCGCTTTGTGCTTTTCCTTATTGTAATCACAGACAATCTTTGAATGAAATAACGAATTAAGGCAACACTTCCTTATATGCTCTTGTTTGGTATGCGATTACTTTATCTGTGCATGTATAAGAACTCCCCTAATCCTGATGACTTTAGGACTATACCATTTAGGTGAAATGGTTCATGAAACGAGCCCTATATCACATAAGTCATGATTAGTACAATACTCCAAGCCGATGAGTCCTACAGACAGTGGGAGTGTCAACCTGACTCCTCTAAGGCTTGCTTGTGGGATCACGCCCTTAAGAAGGACCACCTTGTTTCATGGAGGTGCAAAGTGTATAGTTGATACGTGCGTGATACATGAGGGTGCTTACTTTAAATAAGTAAGTTCACTGAGGTGCCCCGTGTGAGAACATTCCTAAATGGGAAAGAAAGTTTCTATTTCAGGAAATAGAAACTTCCAGATTAGGAAATATCTCATGAGTCATTGATGTGATTAATTGATCCTTAGACTTGAGGTTCCTTGTCAATTTATGAGTTAACTCTGTAGTCTTAGGTATAAGCTTTAAAGGGTGTCGCCTTAGACAACTAATTCAAGGCTTATACTGGGGCTGCACAAGTGACTCATGAAAGTGAATGAGAATCAAGAAAGGACCTACACTTGCATTTGCAAGGTGATCTCTTATTGTGTGAGTCATTCATATGCCATATGGAGTCCTTGGCCAAGGCAGTAGATCAAGACATCAAGAAAAGGGTTTCTTGGATTGAGATCAAATGGATATGAAATGCACTTAGCTTTAAGACCGGATTATTAATGTTCTGATTATTCCCTTGCCCTAGATCTTGGTTGAGAGATAGTAAGTAGGAGGATTGTATCTCACATGAATCAATGACTTAAAGGTTCTGTCGAATCCAAACATTCCAATTCAGCTAGGGGTTAAACACCTGTTGCTAGACTATGGTCGTTTAATCTGTGGACTGATTAATTAATTAGTGAATTAATTAATTAGGGTCACTGCTAATTGAATTGAGAACCTAGAGGGTCACACACAACAACTTGGTTACATGAGTTGAGGCTTAAAAACGATTAAACGAGTTAATCGGGCCAAGAGGGTTCCACACGTGTGAAATCACACGTGTGGCTCACGTGAGCGACACGTGTCACACACGTGTGAATATATATATATTGTATATATATGTATTAAATAATTAAATGTGTTAATTATTTAATAGACTTTGGTTTAATTTTGAATTAAAAAGAAAGTCTTGTTTTGGAGAAAATAATCTAGTTAATTAATTATGAATTAATTAATTAGATAAAATAAGTTATTTATTTTAAATAAATAAAGTATAAAATAATCCAAAAATAGTTTGGATATTTTTAGCTCTCTTGAAAGTTGATTTGAATTTGAATTCAAATTCAAAGTCAAAGTCAAATTACTTGATGATCAAGTAATAGGAGAGAGAGAGACCAAAATCCTAGCCCATAAAGGACTAGGAATTTCGGCACTCCCCTCTCTATAAATAGGGGAGCTCGAGCTCCTTATGGAGCTAATTGAGAATTCTTTTGGTTCATGTGTTGAACACCTTCCTTTCTCCAAGATCAAATAAACCCTAGGTTAAGCCTAAACACTAACTAGAGAACTAGCATCCTTACTAGTTAGATTGTAGTCAAGTTGGTGGACTTTCTCTAGAGACTTCAAGTTAGAAGTTTGAAGATTCGAGCTTTACCAAGGAGAGGGGATCAAGCCGCGAGAAGAGCGTTCTTGGGTGGCTTGAAACGCTTCAAGAAAGAATAAAAGAAAAGTAAGTTTTCTTATCTCTACGAATTTGGATACACGATTACGAGTATTCGATCCTTTTGTTGGAAAATTTTTTAAATTCCGCTGCTTTCTGATTCGTGTTTTCCAACAGTATCTTCATTCTTGACATGAATTAGAATATAATTGCAAAAATTCACATTGCTATACCACCAACACCAATAACTAGTAAATAAGGCTGATCCTGGATGCTCTATTCAATTATTGAGATTTTAGCATAATAATTAAAATACTGGAACTAAAAACAACAGTAAGATTAAATCCCAGCCCCTTATATATCTTATGTGAATTCATATGACATGAACATTATGAAAAATCTTATAGCCTCTACCAGGAAGGAAACCTATAGATACCTGGCAAGCCTCCGGTAAAACTTAGTTCCTTTTTTGAATATGAAACTGAAACCAAACAATAACCAAACATCACTGTAACTAAATTTAGATAATTGTTTAGATATCCTGCTGCAAATTATACCTGCAGAAATCTCGTCCGTTGACACAGACAACGATGATATTGGATGGCATGATTTCATCCTCCACCTCAAAAGACTTCACGTACTCGTACTTGTTGTTTGCCATGTGTTAGTTATACAGAAATTAGTAAAATTACATGTATTAAGAGTTAGTTAAGTGAAGTCAGCTTATACTAACTATATTGGGGTTGAGGAGTAATCCTCCCACGCCACGTGTAGCATTATAATTGCTCACATGTATGTATATATACCTGTACGAACAGTATAGTATGCATAATTCTGAGTTCTCTAATACAATTTTCAGTTTTTCCCCAAATCTCTCAATCTCCCTTGTGATTTCATACAATTATCATGGTATCAGGAGAATATCCACATTAGATTCAGTCGTCGTCTTTGTTGATTTCCTTTTTCGCTGCATTTCTTGTCGATCATGGCTACTGTTGACGCCATTGTCACTGCTGAATTACGTTTAACAGCCTCCAATCCTCTAGTTATTCATGCCAACGAGAGCCCTGGACTCGTTCTTATCAATCCACTATTGGATGGCGTAAATTATCACACCTGGGCATGCGAGATGAAGATGGCGTTACCTTTCAAGAATAAATTTGGCTGGTGAATTACAGGTACCCATGGTCACTGATCCCCTTTACCCCATTTGGTTGCGCTGTAATACCATGGTTTTATCTTGGATTTTAAAAGTTGTTATGCTTTCAATCGATTCTTTGGATGGATAAGGCTTCCGATGTGTGGGTCGATCTTCGTGATCGGTTTTCTAGGGACAATGCCTTTCGTATTGCAGAGTTACAAGAAGAAGTCCATGTTGTCAAGTAGGGTGATGAATCGGTATCTGATTATTTCACCAAACTCAAGATATTGTGGGATGAATTCTTTAATTTCTGTCCTCTGCCTATTTATTCTTGTGATATTCGTTGTTCTTGTGGTTCACTTGAAAAATTCAAGGATTATCAGCAACAAGATTGTGTAATTAGGTTTTTGAATGGACTCAATGCTAAGTTCTCTGGTGTGAAATCTCAGATAATGTTGCTTGATCCACTGCCGCCTTTAACTAAGGTGTTTCCATGGTAATCCAGCAAGAATGCCAGTTTTCGTCTGATTCTGATCATAAGTCTTTCACAGCTCAGTCATCCAGGCATCTTGTGTCTAAACCTCCATTTAATCAAAATGGTGCAAGTTCATCTAAATCTGGTTATGGCTGTGGATTCATTAAATTCCAGAATTCAAAAGCTCCAGTCACTTCCGGCAAATCTTGTTGCCATTGTGGAGGGCCTAATCATAGTTGAGGCCATCTGTTACAGAAAGTATGGATTCCCACCTAATTTCAAATTCAAGAATCCTATGGCAGCTGCTCTTTACTCTTCATCTGCTGAAGTTCAGCAAGAGATCTCTCAGGATGATCACTCTACAGAGGAGCCTTGCTTGACCTCTGTTCCTTCCTCATCCTCACTTGTTCCATCTGGAAATTCTTCTTCTGTGTCACTCACTAGTGAACAATTTCAAAGGCTTGTTAGTCTACTTCAGGCATCTTCCCCAGGACAGCAGGACAGCCATCATGTCAACAACATTTCCACTGCTTCTTCATCTTCCCAGGTTCTCAAACCAGCATTTGAGTCAGGTAGCTTTTGTATGTCAGCTAATAGCTTTTTGCGTGATTCCTGGATATTTGACACAGGTGCCACTGATCATATCTGTCATTCCTTGTCTATGTTTACTGATGTCACTTGTATTGATCCTATTTCTGTCAAATTACCTAATGGAAACATGATAACAACAACAAAAACTGGTAGTGTTAAAGTCTCTGAAAATCTCATACTGAATAATGTTCTTTACATTCCTAATTTCAAGTTTAATCTGTTATCTGTTCCTCAATTGACAAAATACATTGGTTGCTACTTTCTGTTTCAAAAAGATTTTTGTGCTGTTATACAGGATACAAAGAATTTGAAGATGATTGGTTCAACTAGACTGCATGCAGGACTTTATGTCTTACTTGGATCTATATCTTTTCATGCTAGGGACTCTGTGGTCAATATTGTTGATTCTTGTTCTGTCGCAGATGCAAATGTATGACATTTTAGACTAGGCCATGTGTCTGAGTCTGTGTTGAAAACTCTTGCTTCATTTGATTCTTCAATTGCTTGTAAAGATAATGTATCTCATTGTGATATTTGTCACTTTTCAAAGCAAATGAAGTTACCATTTACATCAAGTACCACTGTATCTCATTCTACTTTCAATTTGTTACACATTGATATATGGGGACCATACTCTATTCCTTCTATTCATGGTCACAGATTCTTTGTTACTATAGTAGATGACTTCTCAAGATTTACATGGGTTACTCTTATAAAGTAGAAGTCAGAGGTAAGACAACAAATTCAAAACTTTGTTGCCTTGATGGAAAATCAATTTAACACTAAGGTAAAGATCATACACACTGATAATGGTCCTGAATTCCTCATGCATGATTATTTCAATTCTAAAGGTATCATACATCAAACTTCCTGTGTTGAGACACCTCAACAGAATGGTATAGTTGAGAGGAAACATCAGCATATCCTCAATGTTGCAAGGGCTTTACTGTTTCAATCAAAAGTTGACAAAAATCTATGGTCTTATTGCATCATTCATGTTGTACATTTGATAAATAGACTGTCATTTCCACTTTTGAATAACAAGACACCTTTTGAATTGTTATATGGCTCCATTCCCACTTATATTGATCTCAAAGTGTTTGGTTGCCTTGTCTTTGCTTCCACACTCACTGCACATAGATCTAAGTTTGATTCAAGATCTAGAAAGTGCATATTTCTTGGTTTTAAATCTGGCACAAAGGGCTTTGTCATACAAGATATTGATACTCATGAAATATTTGTTTCTAGAAATGTGAAATTTATAGAGACCATTCTTCCATATAACACACTTTCTGCACCATCTCCCTCTTCAATTTCTTTATCTAAATCATCTGATGTTCATTAACCAGATTTTCCTAGTATACCAGAATCTCCACCTCATATTACAGCTTCTAATCCAGATATCTCTGCTCAACTTAGTGTTGACATATCTATTCCAGCTTATGCTGCTAACATTCCAGATGTTGCTATAGTGCAACCTACAAGTGTTGTTCCACCTAGACCAGCAAGGAGAAGGAATGCACCCCAGTATTTGAAAGACTTTCATTGCAATCTCACTGAAGCTCCCACAGACAACACAACATCAGCTGACTTATCAGGTGTATCTTCTCTTTATCCCATCTCTGCTGTACTCAACTATGATAACATAACATCTTCCCACAAACACTCCCTCACGAGTATATCTACTCAAACTAAGCCTAAAACATATAAACAAGCTGTCAAACATAAAGAATGGCAAGATGCTATGAACAAAGAAATAGAAGCTTTACAACTCACTAAAACTTGGGAAATTGTTGATCTCCCTCCTGGTAAGAATCCAATTGGTTGCAAATAGGTTTATAAAATCAAACATAAAGCTGATGGGAGCATAGAACGTTATAAAGAAAGACTTGTAGCTAAAGGCTACACTCAAACAGAAGGTCTTGATTATTTTGATACTTTTAGTCCTGTAGCTAAAATCACAACTATTAGAGTACTTCTTGCTTTGGCTGCTCAAAATGATTGGATCTTGCAACAGCTAGATGTTAACAATGCTTTTCTGCAGAGCTTGATGAAGAAGTTTATATGATTTTACCTCCAGGATTCACAATTCAAGGATCAAACAAAGTCTGCAGGTTGACAAAATCTTTATATGGCCTAAAACAGACATCTAGACAATGGTTTTCCAAACTATCTACTTCATTATTATCTTTGGGATATACACAATCTCTATCAGATTACAATCTCTTCATTAAACAAATACATGGCTCATTTATTGCTTTACTTGTCTATGTAGATGACATCATTCTTGCCGGTATTGATCAAGCAGAGATCAATAGAGTCAAGGAGTTTCTTGATCAATCATTCAAAATCAAAGATTTAGGATCTCTTAAGTTTTCTTTAGGACTGGAAATTGTAAGAACAAAGCAAGGGATATCCATGAATCAAAGAAAATATGCCCCTAATTTGCTTGCAGAAATAGGGCTCTTAGCTGTAAAACTAGCCTCCACTCCAATGGAATCTAACATTCAGATTACTTCACAAGGGACCAAGTTTGAAGATATTGGTTCTTACAGGAAGATAATTGGGAAATTACTATATCTATGTACTATTAGACCTGATATTTCTTTCAGTGTTCAACAACTTAGTCAATTTCTTTCCTGTCCAACTATCCAGCATCATCAGGCAGCACTAAGGATATTAAGATACATCAAGAATCCCCAGGACAAGGACTTTTCTTCCCTGTAACAACGAATTCCACTCTCAAAGCCTTTAGTGACTCTGACTGGGCAGGCTGCAAGGATTCAAGACGAAGCATAACCGGTTTTTGCATTTTCCTTGGAGACTCATTGATAAGCTGGAAGTCAAAGAAGCAGACAACAGTGTTACGGTCATCCTCTGAAGCTGAATACAGAGCTTTGGCAGCTACAACATGCAAATTGCAGTGGATAAAATACCTCCTAAAAGACCTCTGCATTCCTCATCCAGAGCCTGCACCAATCTACTGTGACAACAAATCTGCGTTACACATTGCTGCCAATCCTATCTTCCACGAAAGAACAAAACACATTGAAATAGATTGCCATGTCATTCGTGCGAAACTTCAACAAGGTGTCATCCCTCTGTTACCAATCCATACATCAGCACAGACAGCCGATATATTGACAAAGCCATTGGGAAACAATCCTTTTCAAACGCATCTACGCAAACTTGGCCTCCTCAATATCTTGGCCTGCGTTTGAGGGGGGGTGTTAGTTATACAGAAATTAGTAAAATTACATGTATTAAGAGTTAGTTAAGTGAAGTCAGCTTATACTAACTATATTAGGTTGAGGATTAATCCTCCCATGCCACGTGTAGCATTATAATTGCTTACATTTATGTATATATACCTGTACGAATAGTATAGTATGCATAATTCTGAGTTCTCTAATACAGTTTTCAGTTTTTCCCCAAATCTCTCAATCTCCCTTATGATTTCATACAATTATTACCATGTCAATTATTTGTACAATAGTTGTCTCTCTGGAGGAATTTTTCGGACTTCTATGTATCTAATTACAGTTTTCCCTAGTTGAGAAGGTGGCGCAGCAACGGTGGCGCAGGTGGTAGGGGCGTTTAGGGTGTGTTGTGGAGAGTAAAGAGAGGTAATGCGGGAAAATATTTAAATTTTCCCAAACTTTTCCCGTTATTATCAAACAATCCCCAAAAATTTTCAATCTTGTCAATGTTGCCCCTGCTGAAACGTACCATTAATTAAAAACATTTTATTTTCATAATTATATTAAATAATTTAGTCATATATTTAGATAATCACTTGAACCATATAAAAGAATTTACGAATGGTAAATATAAAATTTTCATCAAAATGAGTATTATTCACAAATGTTTATGATTTTATCTACACATTATCGATCACCATCTAATTAAATTAGTGTAGTATCGGAGAATTAAGATGGCTAACTCAAACTCAATTTTTTTTATTTTTTTTTTGTGTTTTCGATTTCATTTTCCACTTTAAGAATCTCAGGATTGGGATTTTTTTTTTTTTTTTTTTTTTTTTTTTACTCAAGGTCACGAAGAATCACAGGTAATCAAGTACTCACTAACTTTCGTCACTATCACCAAGAAAGATGTCTTGAATGCGAATGCAAGTATACAAAATGTGATTTGCATATATTGAATGATTTAGGTATGTTATAGATTATTTAATTGGATTTTTTTTTCTAAATTTACTTTAATACAAACGAGGTTGATTTGATTTTAACCAACGAGAGTTTATTCAAGTGGTTAACGGGTTCATTCTCCAGAGCAAAATCCCAGATTTGAATTCCACTTGGGTGTGAGTGAGTAAAAAAAAAAAAAAACAGAAAAGAGATTGATTTGATTTTATACCTTTTAAAGATTCCTAACGGTACAAGAAAATTAAAATTTCAATTTGTGAAGATAATTCTTTAACAATATTTGATTTGGACAGCGCTCATGTCTCCTTTTTTCCCCTTATTTATTGTTTTCGTATATTTTCTTTTGTGAATAGTTATAAAATACGAACATGACACAATATGACACACAAATTATTGTAATTAGAACTATTTAAATTCATATCAAGCGAACGATGGATGTTGATCGGAGTGAAAGGAAACATGACTATTAGTATTAAGTTCCTTGAAAGATGTAAACCCAAAGAATCACAAAATCAAAATAGGGAAAAAAAATGAATAGTTAAGCCCTCACACCTTGTTTACTTTATCTGTTATGTTCCGAGAGGTGGGGATATTGTCATATTTTGTTATACTAGTAGGGTGCACTTGCGTTAGCACGTGTTATACAGTTTAACTTCATTTTTCATGGATGAATTATTTTTTATGTTAAAGTTATTTTACGCTGTCGCACCTTTTTTGCCTTTGAGTATGCAATCATATCTATCTATTTTTTTGTACTCTGATTCTTTGAAGATCATAGGAATTGTTACGTGTCCTTGCATCTGTAGCTAATAATGTTCTTTATTTTAGATATTATTTTTGGGTGATTGTACTTCTCTAACTTTGTCATTTCCACAATGGAATTAATGCTTTGGATTAATCCCTCCAGCTCACTACAAAAGCTCGGGTTGCTAATTTTCGCTTTTGACGAAAAACGAGTGAGCCGATGGCATGTGGGAGTCGAGGAAGTCTTCTGCTTCGTAAATGGCATCTCGGATTTGGATTTCGAATTCTCTTTCAACATCTCTCTTATCATCAAGAAAACATTGCAAGTTATAGAGTCCAACGTCGAGATCTCTGATTTGTTGGTTGCTGAGGAGTTGAGATAGAGTCTTCCTAAGAGAAACAGCAGCACCATAGGCAGCGATGTTTTAGATCTGAATTATTTCTTGCAAAACAAAGTTCAAGTGCAAGGAAAATAAGAAAACTTCCAAGTTGAAGCTGCATAATGCTAAGGATGGTCAAAGTGAGAGAAAATAACAGACAAATGGCAAATTGCTACTTGTTAATTAATATAAATCTTCAGTAGTTGACTAACGATAATTTTTGGTATAAAATAATAATGTTAGTCCGAGACAGCAGTCATAAGATATGAAGAAAAACAAAGTTAAATACAATAAATCTCGATACATCCATACTAATATTGAAAATTAAAAATTGTAGTTCTTATTGTGCAAGGATACTCCTTTATTCCTTTTCTTCTTTTGTTTGCATCAGCAATTTTGTTTTTCCAGCCTTTTTCTTTAATAGTTTCTCTTGTAAAATGATGCTAGAATTTCGTCATCTTCATCCACATTATTTCCATCGCTATCGACAATTTCTATCTCCTTGTTTTTCTTGCCTTTTTCTCTTTTCGCAATATATTTTTTTGTTTGTTTGTTTCCTTTCTTTTTGTTTCTCTTGTTGCCTTTGGTTTTGTTTTCTCTATGTCTCTTGCCTCACTCTGCCCTAATTTCATTTTTGCTTCTTGTTTTGTTTCGTTTGCCTTGTTCTTCTGATTTGGTTTTTTCCCCTTTTTTATTCTTCCAATTTCTTATCATCGGTCATTACTCATTTTTCTCTCTGTTTTGTTGTATCCTCAAAAGCTTCTCCAACTACGAACTAAATTTTGTTTCATATTTCCACATTTTTGTCGAGTTTGATAAGAAATTTGTAATGTTTCTCTACCTTGGGCCAAAGCGTTGTAGTGAAATGATGTTTCTTGTTCCTGCAAGTTTGTACCCCTTATAATTGTTTGTTTTGCTTTTTCACGTTGAGTGTGTAAGTTTCTCTTACCTCGGTAAATTGCATCAATATATTGAGCTACCGGACATCCAATGTATGCCGAAGCAACTTCTTCAAATAGTGTGATTCTTGCTTGTACAATTCCATCTCCCACGTTTAGGGTAACCCTATATCTATATTTTTTTTATCAAAGTATTTTAGTTATTTGCATATCAAGGTTTTAAATTTTTTGTGTTTTCAGATTTCATACCTTGGTGATGCTTCCACTTCGTCATCCATGCAATTTCTGCGTTATATTCCTTTTATTGTTTTGATATTGATCTTGTGCACTTTTTGCAATCGTCATACCATGGCGTGAATATGTTGTCTATTGAATTGACCTTTGCTTTGAAGTAATAGTGTTGGTTTTGCGAGTATTAGTGGAGCTTGTGTTTCATTTTGACATTTATTAAAAATTTATGTTAATTAAAAAAGCATATGTCCATTCCTGTTCATAAGATCACTATAAATTAAAAAAAAAATGGCATACATTGACAAAGGGCAAGCCTTAAACATTCCTTGAAGTAACTACAATAAAAATGCACAAAATTTATTTATCTTTCAGTTTGCACTATGTTGCGAATAGCACTACTACTATATCCTAATCAATGATAATGATGAACAATTGAAATGGCACGGTAACAGTAAAGAAAAAACCCATCATAGTAACAATACAATATTAATATTTATTGCGTTATGTTGCACTTAAGATATTTCTTTCTAATATTAAAAAGTACATATAGCGATAAGGTTCGTTTCATTTGTCCACATTACCTCCTGTAACTTATGACAATAATGAATCACTTCTGTGATGGTTATTTATTTGGTGCTTTTCATTTTTTGGGACATCCACAATTCCTCTAACTTTGTTAGTTTCGATGATGCCAACCTGTTCATCATGTAAAAAATTATATAGATCACTAACTTTTTTATTTCATTAATATTAAAGTATTACAGCATTGTGGCCCTCTTTGTCCTCTTCTTTTGTTTGGGGTTTCATGGCATACCTTGGTATGCTTACTTTTTCAATCCCAAAATCTTCACAATTACTCTCTTATTTTTCATTTTCTGTAACCATTCTCCTTGTGCCATTGCTAGGTCATCCCAAAAATTAATCATGATAGTTTCCAACCTTCACCAGAATGTTCAATTTGAATTAATAACAGTTGTATCATAAATTATAAATGGTTAATTATTTCCTTACTCGTTGCTCATAATTATCACTTCTCTTCCGTAGCCTATACTTTTGTTGCTTCTTCAAAATTGAAACGGTTGTTTCACTTTCTTGACAAATCCAATTACATCTACTATTTTTCTGTGTTAGATATTTTTTTTAATATAAAAAAAAAATCGAAATAGCTAGTTCAGTAAGTAAAGATAATTCTAATTTTACCTATCAATTGATTTTCATCAATACTAGCAGTGATCTCATTGAATTTTGTATATTTGGAAGTTATTTATTTATGTACAAGCTTTTCGTCGGCTTCGTTCACAATAATTGCCCGCCTTAATAACCAATTCAATTTGCGGATTGACATTGATATAATTTTTGTTTATTTTCTTCACCATTGGATTCTCTATTATATATGTAAGTCTTATTGAAAACCAAATAATCTTCATAGCGTTACTTCATATCCATGATTACAAAGTCATGTATCTTTCTCCCCTTTAAATGTAACACTGAACAAATCAAATTATTAATTTCCTCTATTTTTTATAATAATTATTTCAAGCAAAAAAAAAAAAGTACAAGTAACAATGTATAATTATAAATAAAATGTAAGAGTATATTGGATGACCGTCCATTAAACATACATCTAAACACATATGCAAATAGTTTCATTTAAATTTATACCTCCTAAACAAACACATATTTCAGTAAAAGCAAACTATCATCCAACTCTTGGAATAAAAAGAAGAAAGAAAAATAATTTTTGAAGGGGGAAATTAAATCCTAATTGTTAACATAAACAAAATATGTCACATATTATATTTTCTTAATGTAACAATAATATTCAGGACACCATTTTGTTGTTTCTCTATTAACACCTATATTAGCAAAAGATTTAATATTAATTTAACTAATATCATATTGAAAAAATACACAATTCATGTAATACGAGTAACATAGGATAAGGAATATGATCAATAATAAAAGAAAAAAATAATAAAAATACCTTGTTGTTCCTGATTGATGATGTTATTCATTGAAGAGAAGTTTGTTGAAGTATTGCATTGAAATGCGCTACCATTTTCACAACCACCACACTTTGGGATGTTTTGATGGCAAATATTTTCTCCGTTGGGAAAAAGAAGCGGATATTGCAGTGGATCGTAACTACCAAAGTAATGTTTGATTTTGTGGTGTTGTTCGTTTCTCGTATGAATAACAATGTCTCTTTCATAAGGTATATTTATATTCCTTCTACCCATATGGCGGCAACTTCATCAGTTGTTGGGGAGTTATACCGACGTTGATCCAATCCAGCATTTTTACTTGTTTGCAATGTCACTTCATCAATTGATGAAAAATCATTATTTCTTCTTAATAACATGAAATCTGGATTTTCTTCCATGATTTTCATCAAATTCTTTATTGTATCTTCATTAATATCCGCATTATCCAATATCCTCATTCGATTACGTAATTCATTGTTAACATCCCAAAAGTATAGTTAAAAGTAAGGGGGTCAATCTTCATCAAGGATTAATACAGGAAGATTGTGACAAACTTGCCCCAATGCTTGAATGTGTAAATTCCTCGAGTAGAAGATGCAAGGTCCTTATCTATCTTTAGCCCCAAAGGAGGTAAAAGAGAGGAGACTATTATAAACTCGACCATTTTTTCGAAATTTTTGGGCTTTAGCTAATTGACTTGTAAATAACTGAAGAAGATCGGGTGGAATGATAGTGCCTGCAAGTTGAATATTTTCATTATCGCAACAAAACGTTGGAGGTTCATTTTGAAATTTCTTAGCACTACAATGTCGACAAGAAAACATAGGTGGGGGCTCATGTGGCTCAAAACATATAGGATCATATATCAAGTTAACTGTACATAGAATGTCCAATGGATAATCACATCAATTCACGATATAACTTATAATACATATTTCAGTGAGTTTTATCACAAATAATCACCTTCACATATATTGGTGGGGACGTAATAAAGCTTTTAATAGCCAAGGATCACTGCAAAACTGCTTTTGGGATGTATTAGATTGAATCTCCACACTTTTTTCTTTCGTCCTTGCTTCAACTCTCGAATTGATGTTTTGACAAAATAACATTCTGTAAAGTTGACAATAACACATAGATGAAAATATCGTCATATTATGAAATAAATAATAATTTAAAAAATAATAAAACTAAACCTCAAAATGTTACCTTTTGGTAGATGAGGATGCTTTTTTAGGCATATAAATTTCATCTTTCTAATAGTCTCCTTCAGAGGTTGCATCAATGAATCTAAAAATCTCTCAAATGAGACAACATATTAATATTATTAATTTTAGGTATTGATAAAATAATATAATGTATAAAATTATAAATAACACCAAATTATTTAGGAAATATATGTACTTTAATTTACAATCGTATGAATGTATTGCAAAACTTACTTTTGAAAGAAATAAAGAATGATAATATATGAAAAATGTGTGTTGTCATCAAATATATAATTTCTAGACAAGATTTCCTCCCAACTCATTAGATTCTCTAACAATTTTTTAAAAGCATATGTAAGTTGTATAACTTTCAGACATGAGCGATTCTCTAACAAATTTTTAAAAGCATATGTAAGGTGTATAACTTACAGACACTCTATCTACGCTCGTGTCGTTTCAAAGAGATTCCAAGGAAAATCAAGAATTTTGTTAATTTGACACTTAAACTTATCATTGACATGTATAAAATAGCTTTCAGAAACTACATGCAATTTATATCAGTTGCGAATCTTGATATTGGATTTTGAAGATATCTTTCTAGGCTTCCTAAAGGGATCCATAATCTCACAAACCTAAGACATCTTTGCAATGTAGAAACTCCATTCCTCTACGGGACCTCTCAAGGATTTAAACAATTAACTTAGGCTTCAAAAATTGAATTATAAAATTTTATAAATTTAATACCCAGTAATGAAACCAAAAACATTATATAAAAGACAACATATAAATATTATTAAATCAAATTAAGTTTAGTGTACCTCATGTACGTTTAAATGAATTGTTAGATGGAATTTGTAATATTATGAGGTTTTAGAATCAATTTATTTATATTTAATATTCGTGTTAAAGCATGGTATATGAGAAAGAAATATTGTATTGTATTCATTGTATTCGTATTTTCTATGATACATTATTTATCCCTAGCAAAGGATATATATAAGACCCAACACAATCTCACAGAATCAACTAATTATAGGAATTACGGGACTAAACCCGATAAGTCAACCTTTCCTTTAGCTAGATATTCTAACACTTGCCCTCAAGCTAAGTAACGGAATCCCCGGTGCTCAGCTTACCCAACACAGTTCAGAAGATCTGACTCGTAACAGCCTTCGTGAGTATATCGGCTAGTTGATCTTCAGACTTAACGAATGGAATGGATATCGTGCCCTCCTCCAACTTTTCCTTAATGAAGTGCCTATCAACCTCCACGTGTTTCATTCTGTCGTGCTGAACCAGATTTTCCGAGATGCTGATTGAAGATTTGTTGTCACACTTTAACAAGCTAGGTCCGTTTTGTTTAATTCCAATTTCAGCCATCAGTTTCCTAAGCCAGATAAGATCAGTAACTCCCTTCGCTATTCCTCTAAATTCAGCTTCGGCACTTGACAATGCCACAACCTTTTGCTTTTTGCTTCTCCAAGTTACAACATTTCCTCCAACCAGTGTAACAAATCCAGACGTGGATCTCCGATCATTTGGATTTCCTGCCCAGTCAGCATCTGTATATGCCTCGATATCAAGGTGGTCGTGCCTCCCAAACATGATCCCTGTCCTTACGGTACCTTTGAGATACCGAATGATACGAATGACTGCCTCCATGTGTTCTTTTTGTGGCTGGTGCATGAACTGACTCACAATACCTACCGAGTAGGCAATGTCTGGTCGAGTATGAGCCAAATAGATTAGTTTTCCAACTAGTCACTGATATCGTTCTTTATCTGTTTGTTCCCCATCTCCTTCTATTCTGAGTTTGTGGTTAACCTGCATTGGAGTGTCAACGGGTTTGCAATCAACTAACCCTGTTTCTGCCAACAGATCAAGAATGTACTTCTTTTGTGATATAAAAATCCCTTTCTTAGACCGAAGAACCTCAATGCCCAAGAAATACTTCAATCCTCCAAGGTCCTTCATTTCAAACTCTCGAAATAAATTTTCTCTGAGCCTCTCCATTTCTTCACTGTCACTGCCTGTAATAATCATATCATCAACATAGATTATAAGACACGTGATCAAGTCTCCTCGTATCTTTAGGAACAGAGTGTGATCAGAGTTACTCTGTATGTATCCATGGCGTCGCATAGCCACTGTAAATCTGCCAAACCACGCCCTAGGTGACTGCTTGAGCCCATATAGTGCCTTCCGAAGTCTACAGACTTCATTCTTCCCAAAACCTTCTGTGAATCCTGGTGGGGGTTCCATACAGACCTCCTCGTTCAAATCCCCATGCAAAAAGGCATTTTTTACATCGAACTGATGAATTGGCTAATCCTTATTTGCTGCAACTGACAATAGGACCTGAATAGTATCGAGTTTCGCCACTGGTGAGAAGGTTTCAGAATAGTCAATTCCAAACGTCTGAGTGTACCCCTTCGCGACCAGTCGGGCCTTATATCTTTCCACTGAGCCATCAGCTTTATGTTTAATTGTGAAAACCCACCGACAGCCAACTGGTCTCTTCCCTTTAGGTAACTTGTACTTCTCCCATGTATCATTTTTGGCTAATGCTTCCATTTCAGATTCCATAGCTCTCTGCCATTCCTTGCTCTGTTTGGCTTCCTGTACTGTTCTGGGAACCTCCTCTTTGTAGAGGTTACTCAAGAAGGCCTTTGCTGTGTGGGATAGACTCCCCCTAACCATATTTCCCACAGGGTACTTGACGGTCCGGGATGTTGTTAGGAATAGTACCCTAGAAAGCCGATTAGTCATAATCCGTTTTGGGACTTTCCTAGTATCACGGACAATCTTTGAATAAATATACGATTGATTAATATCATAGGCAAACACTTCTTTATATGCTCTTGTTTGGTATGCGTTTACTTTAGCTGTGCATGTATGAGAACTCCCCTAATCCTGATGACTTTAGGACTCTACCATTTGGGTGAAATGGTTCATGAAACGAGCCCTATATCACATAAGTCATGATTAGTAAAATAATCCAAGCCGATGAGTCCTACAGACAGTGGGAGTGTCAACCTGACTCCTCTAAGGCTTGCTTGTGGGATCACGCCCTTAAGAAGGACCACCTTGTTTCATGGAAGTGCAAAGTGTATAGCTGATACGTGTGTGATACATGAGGGTGTTTACTTCAATAAGTAAGTTCACTGAGGTGCCCCGTGTGAGAACATTCCTAAATGGGAAAGGAAGTTTCTATTTCAGGAAATAGAAATTTCCAGATTAGAAAATATCTCACGAGTCATTGATGTGATTAATTGATCCTTAGACTTGAGGTTCCATGTCACTTTATGAGTTAACTCTGTAGTCTTAGGTATAAGCTTTAAAGGGTGTCGCCATAGACAACTGATTCAAGGCTTATCCTGGGGCTGCACAAATGATTCATAAAAGTGAATGAGAATCAAGAAAGGACCTACATTTGCATTTGCAAGGTGATCTCTTATTGTGTAAGTCATTCATATGCCATATGGAGTCCTTGGCCAAGGCAGTAGATCAAGACATCAAGAAAAGGGTTTCTTGGATTGAGATCAAATGGATATGAAATGCACTTAGCTTTATGTTAGGAATAGTGCCCTAGAAAGCCGATTGTATATCCGCTTTGTGCTTTTCCTTATTATAATCACAGATAATCTTTGAATGAAATAACGAATTAAGGCAACACTTCTTTATATGCTCTTGTTTGGTATGCGATTACTTTATCTGTGCATGTATAAGAACTCCCCTAATCCTGATAACTTTAGGACTCTACCATTTAGGTGAAATGGTTCATGTAACGAGCCCTATATCACATAAGTCATGATTAGTAAAATACTCCAAGCCGATGAGTCCTACAGACAGTGGGAGTGTCAACCTGACTCCTCTAAGGCTTGCTTGTGGGATCACGCCCTTAAGAAGGACCACCTTGTTTCATGGAGGTGCAAAGTGTATAGTTGATACGTGCGTGATACATGAGGGTGCTTACTTCAATAAGTAAGTTTACTGAGGTGCCCCGTGTGAGAAGATTCCTAAATGGGAAAGGAAGTTTCTATTTCAGGAAATAGAAACTTCCAGATTAGGAAATATCTCACGAGTCATTGATGTGATTAATTGATCCTTAGACTTGAGGTTCCATGTCACTTTATGAGTTAACTCTGTAGCCTTTGGTATAAGCTTTAAAGGGTGTCGCCATAGACAACTGATTCAAGGCTTATGCTGGGGCTGCACAAGTGATTCATGAAAGTGAATGAGAATCAAGAAAGGACCTACACTTGCATTTGCAAGGTAATCTCTTATTGTGTCAGTCATTCGTATGCCATATGGAGTCCTTGGCCAAGGCAGTAGATCAAGACATCAAGAAAAGGGTTTCTTGGATTGAGATGAAATGGATATGAAATGCACTTAGCTTTAAGACCAGATTATTAGGGTTCTGATTATTCCCTTGCCCTAGATCTTGGTTGAGAGATAGTAAGTAGGAGGATTGTATCTCACATGAATCAATGACTTAAAGGTTCTGTCGAATCCGAACATTCCAATTCAGCTAGGGGTTAAACACCTGTTGCTAGACTATGGTCGTTTAATCTGTGGACTGATTAATTAATTAGGGAATTAATTAATTAGGGTCACTGCTAATTGAATTGAGAACCTAGAGGGTCACACACAACAACTTGGTTACATGAGTTGAGGCTTAAAAATGATTAAACGAGTTAATCGGGCCAAGAGGGTTCCACACGTGTGAAACCACACGTGTGGCTCACGTGAGTGACACGTGTCATTGTGACACGTGTCACACACGTGTATAAATATATGTGTATATTTATTTATGTGTTAAATAATTAATGTGATTAATTATTTAATAGACTTTGGTTTAATTTTGAATTAAAAAGAAAGTCTAATTTTGGAGAAAATAATCTAGTTAATTAATTGTGAATTAATTAATTAGATAAAAATACGTTATTTATTTTAAATAAATAAAGTATAAAATTATCCAAAAATAGTTTGGATATTTTTAGCTCTCTTAAAAGTTGATTTGAATTAGAATTCAAAGTCAAAGTTGGAAGATACTTGATGATCAAGTAATAGGAGAGAGAGAGACCAAATCCTTGCCCAACAAGGATTGGGTTCGGTCGTCCCTCCCCTTACCTATATATAGGGGAGCTCATGCTCCCCTTTAGAGCTAATCGAATTCTTTTGGTACATGTGTTGAACACCTTCCTTTCTCCAAGATCAAATAAACCCTAGGTTAAGCCTAAACACTAACTAGAGAACTAGCATCCTTACTAGTTAGATTGTAGTCAAGTTGGTGGACTATCTCTAGAGACTTCAAGTTAGAAGTTTGAAGATTCGAGCTTTACCAAGGAGAGGGGATCAAGCCGCGAGAAGAGCGTTCTTGGGTGGCTTGAAACGCTTCAAGAAAGAATAAAAGAAAAGTAAGTTTTCTATCTTTACGAATTTGGATACACGATTGTGAGTTCAAGATCCTTTTGTTGGAAAAAATTTTAAATTTCCGCTGCTTTCTGATTCGTGTTTTCCAACAAGTGGTATCAGAGCCACCTCGTTAATCGTGTTTCTGATTCGTCTCAATTATTCTGAATTTGGTAGAAATTCTTAGGCTTGATGCGATTGAGTATTTGTAATTGTTTTAGAAAGCCTGAATTACGAAACTGTATTTTTTCTTGAAAGTTTCTGAAAATTGGTTTTTATAAAATTTAATTTTTGAAAAACAAATTTAGATTTGAAACTGTATAAACTGTTTTTGGATTTCTTGGATTGGTTTTGCTTTTGAACGAAAACACGAAACGAAAACCCGGATCACGACGAAAACGCGCACGCGGGCTTCGCACGCCACCGCCCGCCTGGCCTAGGCGTGCGCAGGGCATCCGCCCAGCACCCTCCCGCAACCGCGCGGGAGGCCCTTCCGGGCACGCCTAGGCGTGCCCGCCTAGGGCGGCCGAGACTGGCCGCCCATCGCCCACCCGCACTTGGCCGGGAGGAGCCGCGCGGAGCAGTGCGCGGCGTGCGCGTGCAGCGGGCGCACTCGAGCGGCTGCACGCCCGCTGCTCACGCTCGCGCGCGCCTGGATCGCGCATGGCCCCTCTTCGCGTACAGGCCCCGTTTTCGTGATCCGGCCTTTTCGTATTTCGTCCAATCCAGTCCCAATTTTTTATTTTAATTTTAAAAATTTTATTTTTGAATATTTATTTTAATTTTTGAATAAAACTTAAAATTGGGATTTTTGAGAAATTGAAACGGTTTATATTTTGGGAAAATACATCTTTGATAAAATTATTAATTTTCAGAAATTAATTGGAATTTTATTTGTTTTCGTAATTTGGGATTTATTGAAAACTTTTATAAATAAGACTCGCATCAAGTCGTGTTTTAAGTCATTAGGACTTGAAACGGGAATTTTAATTTATTGGCTAAATTTAAATTCTCGCAAAAGCATGTTAGGTGATCATGGGTTTAGATCTATGTATGGTTTTAATTTATGCACATGGATGGTTTAAATTGGGGTTGGAGCCCTATAGTTGCGTTTTTCAATTGAGGTTGGAGCCTCACTTATGTGCGTAGTGTTATGTGATTTATTATGTGGCTTTCCATATTACTGTTTTTTAGGCCGGGGTATGCCCCATGTAATTGTCTAAGGCCAATATGAAGATTGAGCCTTATTACTTTATGTCTTTTTCTTTTTATTGTAATTTGAGAGTAGAGATAGGTGGTGAGGTTTTATTTTCATTTTGGAGACAATGCACCCATGGAGTAAGATGGACCACATTCAAGTAACAAGGAGGCCATTTAAGTAACAAGGAGGCCACATCGCGTCCGCCCAGTCTGTGCGATCTCCCGCACGCTTGCGGGCGGATGTGACGCGATGCGACTTTTCGTGTTTTTGGCCCAAATTTTATTTTAAAATTATTTTAAAAATCTTTTTTACTGAAAAATTTTTAATTTTGAAATAAAATTATAATTTGGGAATTTCGGGAATCAAAGTCAATTTTAATTTTTCGGGAAAAGTATAATTATTATTTTTGAAATAATGATTTTAATAAAATTGTTAATATTTGAATTAACTTGAATTTTATCAGATTCTAGCTTTTGATTTTGAAATTATTCTTGAACAAGGAACTGTTTTTCAGATTACTTTGAGTTAGTCGAACTTAAAGTTAAAGGAATTTTAAATTTATTGGTAAATTTAAATTCTTGCATTTTAAGCATGTTAGGTGATCATGGGTTTAGATCTATGTATGGTTTTAATTTATGCACATGGATGGTTTAAATTGGGGTTGGAGCCCTATAGTTGCGTTTTTCAATTGAGGTTGGAGCCTCACTTATGTGCGTAGTGTTATGTGATTTATTATGTGGCTTTCCATATTACTGTTTTTTAGGCCGGGGTATGCCCCGTGTAATTGTCTAAGGCCAATATGAAGATTGAGCCTTATTACTTTATTTTTTTTTCTTTTAATTTGAGAGTAGAGATAGGTGGTGAGATTTTATTTTCATTTTGGAGACAATGCACCCAAGGAGTAAGATGGACCACCTTCAAGTAACAAGGAGGCCATAAGTGAAGACCCCTCAAAATGTTAGGGAGGGGAATCTCAATTGTTAAATGTAATAGAGATAGGGCTCGTATTTTGTTACCGCTTTCCCTTATGTGATATAAACTGTTTATGTGGCCTGTATGTTAGAACTTGTGATTGTGGAGTGGCTCCCACATATCACGCATAAGATAGGTAGAACCCATGATCATCTCATGTTAGTATCATGCTAGGACATGTTATCTGTTTATGTGCTTGTTTGAAATGCATTTAATGTTGGAAAACAGAATCAGAAAGCAGCGGAATTTTTAAAATTTTCCCAAAAAAAGGACCGTGGACTCGCAATCGTGTATCCAAATTCGTAAAGATAAGAAAACTTACTTTTCTTTTATTGTTTCTTGAAGCGTTTCAAGCCACCCAAGAACGCTCTTCTCGCGGCTTGATCCCCTCTCCTTGGTAAAGCTCGAATCCTCAAACTTCTAACTTGAAGTCTCTAGAGATAGTCCACCAACTTGATCACAATCTAACTAGTAAGGATGCTAGTTCTCTAGTTAGTGTTTAGGCTTAACCTAGGGTTTTATTTTATCTTGGAGAAAGGAAGGTGTTCAACACATGAACCAAAAGAATTGCCAATTCGCTCTAAAGAGGAGCATGAGCTCCCCTGTATATAGGAAAGGGGAGGGACGGCCGAACTCTTCCTTGTTGGGCAAGGATTCGGTTTGTCTCTCTCTCCTATTACTTGATCATCAAGTATTTTCCAACTTTGACTTTGAATTCTAATTCAAATCAACTTTTAAGAGAGCTAAAAATATCCAAACTATTTTTGGATAATTTTATACTTTATTTATTATAAAATAAATAACTTATTTTATCTAATTAATTAATTCATAATTAATTAACTAGATTATTTTCTCCAAAATAAGACTTTCTTTTTAATTCAAAATTAAACCAAAGTCTATTAAATAATTAACACATTTAATTATTTAACACATATATATATATATATAATATATATATATTCACACGTGTCACAGTGACACGTGTCACAGTGACACGTGTCACTCACGTGAGCCACACGTGTGGTCTCACACGTGTGGAACCCTCTTGGCCCGATTAACTCGTTTAATCATTTTTAAGCCTCAACTCATGTAACCAAGTTGTTGTGTGTGACCCTCTAGGTTCTCAATTCAATTAGCAGTGACCCTAATTAATTAATTCACTAATTAATTAATCAGTCCACAGATTAAACGACCATAGTCTAGCAACAGGTGTTTAACCCCTAGCTGAATTGGAATGTTCGGATTCGACAGAACCTTTAAGTCATTGATTAATATGAGATACAATCCTCCTACTTACTATCTCTCAACCAAGATCTAGGGCAAGGGAATAATCAGAACCCTAATAATCTGGTCTTAAAGCTAAGTGCATTTCATATCCATTTGATCTCAATCCAAGAAACCCTTTTCTTGATGTCTTGATCTACTGCCTTGGCCAAGGACTTCATATGGCATATGAATGACTTACACAATAAGAGATCACCTTGCATATGCAAGTGTAGGTCCTTTCTTGATTCTCATTCACTTTCATGAGTCACTTGTGCAGCCCCAGCATAAGCCTTGAATCAGTTGTCTAAGGCGACACCCTTTAAAGCTTATACCAAAGACTATAGAGTTAACTCATAAAGTGACATGGAACCTCAAGTCTAAGGATCAATTAATCACATCAATGACTCGTGAGATATTTCCTAATCTGGAAGTTTCCATTTCCTGAAATAGAAACTTCCTTTCCCATTTTGGAATCTTCTCACACGGGGCACCTTAGTGAACTTACTTATTGAAGTAAGCACCCTCATGTATCACGCACGTATCAACTATGCACTTTGCACCTCCATTAAACAAGGTGGTCCTTCTTAAGGGCATGATCCCACAAGCAAGCCTTAGAGGAGTCAGGTTGACACTCCCACTGTCTGTAGGACTCATCGGCTTGGAGTATTTTACTAATCATGACTTATGTGATATAGGGCTCGTTTCATGAACCATTTCACCTAAATGGTAGAGTCCTAAAGTCATCAGGATTAGGGGAGTTCTTATACATGCATAGATAAAGTAATCGCATACCAAACAAGAGCATATAAAGAAGTGTTGCCTTAATTCGTTATTTCATTCAAAGATTGTCTGTGATTACAATAAGGAAAAGCACAAAGCGGATATACAATCGGCTTTCTAGGGCACTATTCCTAACATTTAAGTTGTACTTGCATTAATCAAGACTAATAAAATTGGATAACATATATGTTGGTGAGGTCGAACCGAACAACTCTTCGGTTGATTCGAAAATTCCCATTAAATATTAAGCTCATTTCGAATAATAGGTATTTAATTCAAGATGCAAATTTTGAATTAAATTCCTAGCATTCCATCAATAGGTTTTAAGTTTAGTAAGTAAAGCTAGCTATTGTCCGCGAGTCGTGGGATAGCTAGTGGAGCTTATTAGTTCTTAGTTACCTAATTGATCCTTTTAAATGATCAATATTTCCTGGTTAATTTTAGCAAGGGCGATGTCCGCGAGTCGTGGGTCGTTCGAACTAAGTTTTGATCATGATCTTATGATTGATGGGTCTAGCTTAACACCTAAGTAAATATGGATGTCGCACGAGTCGTGGGTCCATATTGAAAGATAGGTGATGCAAAAAACAATTACTAAGAGTTCTAAAGGTGTTAGAATTGGTAAGTCGTACCTACCTAGGGTTTTACTTAGAATGTCCGCGAGTCGTGGGTTCGAGGTAAAATGCTTAGGATCTTAGTACCCATTGGGAAACGTGTTCCTCTTAGATCTTTGGGAATTATGGATCTTTGAAAAACAGTGGGAGCTACATTAGATTAAAGACCTTATCTTATGTATATCGTTATTATTCAGCATGCTCACCTAGTTCTCTGCTTAGCATTTAGGTTGTAGTTCTGTGATTCTCTACAATATGAAATGCAAACCCATTCGTATCCATCCTTAAGTCAAATAAGTTGACTTAGTCCTAACCAACTCTAATTGGCTTCGGACCCTAAAATTCATTTTAGATTCCGATTAGAGAAAGGCGTTCTCTAAAGGGCGAAGGTTTCAATTGTGAAAATTCGACCAGGGCCAAAAGAGAAGCGATCTGAGGTGAATGGATTTCTCCAAACCACTTAAGAGCAATTGAACTACCTCATAGAAATGTTACAAGGTATAACATTATGGAATTATTCGATATTCCAAATGAGGAAACAAGTGCACACGAACAAGGTCTAAAGATCTTATTTGAAGATCTTATGGTCTCAATCATCAACCGAGAAAAGAGTTCTCAATGCACTGATTGCTTACATTGCTTCCACCATCATTCAAACCCTTTATGCTCAACTAGAATGATGCTAATGTAGCATAGTTAATCATTTAGTTGATAGTGGTTGAGAGCATCTTTAAGAAGGAATAAAAGGTTGAGATGGTTAATTCTTCTTCTAAACTCCCTAAGTTAAAGGCTTGAACGCCTAAAGAAGAAGAAACCCTTAAGAGCCCAATGGAGGGGCATGTAAGGGGTGCACCCAAATGACACTAGAGATCAAATAGGACGTTTTCTTCTATGGTAGCAAATAAGGACTTTGAAAGGGAACTGCATAGAGTATGAGTACTCTGAAATGTTACCTCGTTTAGTAATTCTACTAGGAATAGAATTCACTAGTCTTCAGTCAATTCTGCATAATCCATTGTGCAAAGACTCAAGGCACTAATGTTCTGAACATGCAACGAGATAACAAAAGTAAGTTAGATGACAAAGCTTCGAATTACTTTGGAACGTTGAGAGACAAAAGGATTAGCAAGTTAGACATCTTAGGATCATTTTACGAAAATGAACCTAGAGACTTAATTTCCTATGAATCCCGTCTTGAAGGGAAACGTTCCCGAAACATAGTTTGCGTGAAACGTGGAACGTGCCAAAATTCTAGTGGATTTCGATCCATGCTGATGAGTATAAGATGCTTAATGTAAGCACTAGATACAATCATCAGTTTAATCATTATGAATGAATGTACTTGTTGAAGTACAAATTCGAAACTTATATGAAATTCTTAGAATTTCAAAAGGAGGTTAGGAACCGAAGTAGTCATAAGTTATAGGTAAATCGATATGATCGAAATAGCCAATATCTTAGTAACTAATTCCTTAGTCATCTTAGAGATAATAGGATTATCTCTCAGTAAACTAATTCGAGAACACCTTAGTGTTTCCGAATGAGGGAATGAAGCCTAATGCAACATGGTCCATTTCATAGCAAGCTTTACTGACTTATAATCATTCTAGGAATAAACTCCCAGAATATGCAATTAGAGATTTTGAATTTAGTACCTTCCAAAAGGCAGTCCTTTAGTTGCACTATGCAATGTGGCATACTAAATTCCCTAATTATTCTTGTCCAAGAATTTAATGGAATCCTCTTAAGTGAAGAGGATAGTGGGAGATAAGCTTGAAATGAGTTCAAGTTTATACAATGATATTGGATATCAGTTTTGCGATTCCCTTGCACAAAGGTTGTTTGTCTCAAAGGAATGTACCTTTCTTAAGGAATCGTTCCTATAGAAGAAGAAAGGCAAGCAAGCAGACCTCAAAGAAATTTGAGGAAAAATATCCATGCCACATATAGAAGAAACGAGCCCATCTGATAAAACTTAGCCAAATTTTAGAGTATGTACACGTGTGAAACCCTTCTCTTAAGATGCGTTTAGAACGCGTTCCTAGATAGCCAAGGAATTACTTGAAGAGGAGACACTGTCAGATTTGGAATCTGAGTAGTGTAAGCAAGCCTTGAAATCCAATATGGATTCCATATACTTAAACCGAGTTTTGACCTTGGTTGATCCACCTGATAGGATCAAGCTCCTAGAGCTTCGAGTAAATGGAAAGCATTACAACCTTCTTGACGGTTGAAATGCAAAAGTCCATTTGGATTGTGTTTACCATATCCTCATATTCTGACTATGAGATATGATAAATGAATATGAGAACTATCTTGTTCAATATGAGATTGAAAGAGATTGAAATAAGGTATTTCTATAAATCTCATATTCAGTGGGAGTATGCATAAGGTATGCAAATCCCTAAAGTCAATCTGTGGATTGATAAAGGCTTCTAGGAGTTAGACAATTCGATTCCATAGGATAGTCAAATCGTTTGACACAGATAGAAGTCGAATAAGTCTCAAAAGTGTACATATGATAGTTAGTGATGTAAGAGTCAATTTTGGTTCTTTAGAAGACGATGTCCTTCTCATTAGGAATGTCAAGGATGACGTGAAAGTTACCAATTCTTATTTAAGAAACAATTTGACATGAAAGATCTTAGTGATTATCCTAAATTCTCAACATTCAGATCTATAGAAGATAGATCTAAGAGCATAGATGGATTATCACAAAACGAGTACATAGCCACCGTACTAAAAGGAGTTTAGTATGGACAATGGAACATCTCTCTTGAAGAGTATGTGTCCTAAGATAACTTTAAGAAAGTTAGAATGTCCAAAATCCCTTTAAGTGAAAGGGTGCATAATGTATGAAATGTTATGTACTAAATTAGATATGGCGCAACACTAAGCGTAGTGGGCTGAATCTAATATGACCTCAGAGAAGGTCATTAGATCTCTGTAAAGGATGTCCTCAGAGTACTTGAGAAGAAATGAGGATATGTATTAGTTTACAGAGCCCAAAAGATCTTGTTGTTAGAAGGATATTTGATGTAACCGTTCATCAAACATAGATGATTATAAAATCATTGAAAGGATACAACTTCTACCAGAATTGTAATGCAATATGTTGGAAAGGGGTTCCAAGGACGGACATTGCAAAACTCGACTATCGTAGTTGAGATCTTAGCCTTATTATATAACACTAAGTAAAGTGTTTGGGTAAGAAACTCCATCTAACTAGTTAGATGAAGTTCCTAGCATGAAACAACACCATTATCATATCGTGTGATTAAATGGATGGTTGCTCAAGTAAGAGAACCAAGACCTCACCAAGAGACTGAACACGTGATTACGAATCACTTTATAAGGAAAAGGTGTTTCCTAAGAGATGTGTAAACAAGAGGGTCACATCAGTAGAGAATATAGCAGATCCACTTTGGAAACGCCCAAAGTCAATAGGCTCTCAAAGTGCATCTTGAGAAGATGGGAGTTAGAGTACCTAAATGGCTTTTACGGGCAAGTGGGAGATTGTTAGGAATAGTGCCCTAGAAAGCCGATTAGTCATAATCCGTTTTGGGACTTTCCTAGTATCACGGACAATCTTTGAATAAATATACGATTGATCAATATCATAGGCAAACACTTCTTTATATGCTCTTGTTTGGTATGCGTTTACTTTAGTTGTGCATGTATGAGAACTCCCCTAATCCTGATGACTTTAGGACTCTACCATTTGGGTGAAATGGTTCATGAAACGAGCCCTATATCACATAAGTCATGATTAGTAAAATACTCCAAGCCGATGAGTCCTACAGACAGTGGGAGTGTCAACCTGACTCCTCTAAGGCTTGCTTGTGGGATCACGCCCTTAAGAAGGACCACCTTGTTTCATGGAGGTGCAAAGTGTATAGCTGATACGTGTGTGATACATGAGGGTGCTTACTTCAATAAGTAAGTTCACTGAGGTGCCCCGTGTGAGAACATTCCTAAATGGGAAAGGAAGTTTCTATTTCAGGAAATAAAAATTTCCAGATTAGGAAATATCTCACGAGTCATTGATGTGATTAATTGATCCTTAGACTTGAGGTTCCATGTCACTTTATGAGTTAACTCTGTAGTCTTAGGTATAAGCTTTAAAGGGTGTCGCCATAGACAACTGATTCAACGCTTATGCTGGGGCTGCACAAGTGATTCATGAAAGTGAATGAGAATCAAGAAAGGACCTACACTTGCATTTGCAAGGTGATTTCTTATTGTGTAAGTCATTCATATGCCATATGGAGTCCTTAGCCAAGGCAGTAGATCAAGACATCAAGAAAAGGGTTTCTTGGATTGAGATCAAATGGATATGAAATGCACTTAGCTTTAAGACCAGATTATTAGGGTTCTAATTATTCCCTTGTCCTAGATCTTGGTTGAGAGATAGTAAGTAGGAGGATTGTATCTTACATTAATCAATGACTTAAAGGTTCTGTCGAATCCGAACATTCCAATTCAGCTAGGGGTTAAACACCTGTTGCTAGACTATGGTCGTTTAATCTGTGGACTGATTAATTAATTAGTGAATTAATTAATTAGGGTCACTGCTAATTGAATTGAGAACCTAGAGGGTCACACACAACAACTTGGTTACATGAGTTGAGGCTTAAAAATGATTAAACGAGTTAATCGGGCCAAAGGGGTTCCACACGTGTGAAATCACACATGTGGGTCACGTGAGTGACACGTGTCTCACGTGATTATATATATTGTATATATATTAAATAATTAATTCGTTAATTATTTAATAGACTTTGGTTTAATTTTGAATTAAAAGGGAAGTCTTATTTTGGAGAAAAATAATCTAGTTAATTAATTATGAATTAATTAATTAGATAAAATAAGTTATTTATTTTAATTAAATAAAGTATAAAATTATCCAAAAATAGTTTGGATATTTTTAGCTCTCATGAAAGTTGATTTGAATTTGAATTCAAAGTCAAAGTCAAATTACTTGATGATCAAGTAATAGGAGAGAGAGAGACCAAAATTGTAACACCCGAGCGCAAGGTGTCACTTCCCCCGCACCGAGACCCGACCCGAATATGAAATGAACGATCCATACCCTAGCTAAATCACGGCGAACGGGGACAAACACACCCTCTATGCTAGGCGGGCTAACCCTTAAACCATACGAATCAGAGAAAATCATTAAATCGGAAGCAATAAGTGAACGAAGCATATCATATATATATATATCATGAGCATGTGAGCTCCAAAAATAGTTCACATACATCATTGCATGCCATCACGGCCCAAAACAAGTACGCTCCATAACAATATTCATATACAATAATCAAAAGTGTGAGATGCAAGTGTAAGACCAAAATACAGAGCTAGAGACGAATGCAAGACCTAGGACTCGTATTCCCGCCTAGCTCCCTCGACACCTGCACCAAACAGCTGAAAACCAAACGGGTTCAGTCCAAAAGGGACTGGTGGGTATAAAACATTGTCATAATTATAATATATAACGGAATTTAAACAATCACATGCAAATTATAATCCCAAGCGAGGTTTTGGAAACGGTACCCAAGTAGGTAAAATAGAGGAATCATCGGAAGGGATTATAATGATCATTTTTACAATAGGTCATTAGTGGCCCGGCGAGTGGGCGTGCATCAACTCCAACCAACACCATGTGTAATTCAATAATCATTCATTCATTAAATCTTTCATGCATGTCCTTCTTTTGTGCACAATCAAACGATTCTAATCAATCGGTCATATACACCTTCTTCCTCCGGGTTGGTGGTGGGTTTGCAAGGCCCGACCACCCAATCATTGGCCAAAAGGGGTTACATGACTCCCCAGATGGCACTCAGCTCCCTTTCCCCGTCAATCTCCTGACGAGGTCCGGTACCGCTGTAGTTTGGTGGGAATTAGTGTGAGGGATCACCGTCAGCCCATGCTTCCTCGGATAGCCACTCACACCAAGAACCCCGGGCCCCAATCAGTGCAATCAATCAATCAATACTCGCCAAAACAATCGGTGGGATATTAAAAGAAAAAGGGATCATACGTTCGAAATCATTTACCCGAAAGTGACTCGTTATATAAATAGATAATTCTAACTTTGAATAAAACTTTGCACATACGGATATATTGGATATTTTTATCTAAATAGCAGAAAAACCCACCTTAAACCGTCAAAAGAAGACACAAAAGCCTCAAGGATTGGCCTCGTCTCCAACGGAATCAAAATCTGTGCAAGAAAGGTGAAGTGAGGCTCAAAATGACCAATTAAGACGCTCGGCAATGAAATGATCATGATATGAATGCATAAAAGAATATGTTATGTAGTAAACAGGTTCATGTGCACTATTAATGTCTTAAAGACCTATAAATGTTCATTTCATTCATTACGAGAATCATTTAAAAATCATTCAAATACATAACCTTCACATTTAAATCAACTTGATCCAAGAATTTTAAATAACGAACATAAAACGTAGTATAACATTTGCACGTATTATACAAGTCGTAAAATAAGGAATACATAATAATTAGGGTTCAAACTTAAGAGCAAAATCCATGCATACACACCTTAGGAGCAAAGAAGACACGTTGAAGCATATCTCGGGAAATATTCCACGAAAAATCAGAAAATTTCATAACACTCAAGATAATACATGTTAGCATAGCATAGAAGTCATAAAAGAGGTGGAGGAATATAAAACAAGCGAAGAAAAACAAGAAAAACGAAACCGGAGCAATAAAAAAAAACTGGACAGAATCCACCCCCATGGATTTTTCCAAAGGGAAAAATCCACCCCCATGGATTTGGTCCAGACCTACTGACTCAAATCCACCCTCGCGGATTTTTTCTAAAGGAAAATTCCACCCCCGTGGATTTGAGTCAGAAGCCAAAAAAAAATAAAGAAACGCAGCAGAAAAACAGAGCAACACCATTCCATCTCTAACCAACATACTCAGGTAGGTTGAGATGACCAATATGCAAGAAAACCACTCCACAACAACACACAAACATGCTCCCAAAACATTAAAACGTGAAATGGAGGGTGTGATGATCAATTCATGATATATCTCTAACATTCCATTAATGATACCTCATGAATGCTTCAACTATCAGCTAAAACTTCACCATAAATGCAAAGAAGAGATCAAGACAATCATATTCATGCTTGGAATCAACCAAATACCTCAAGAATTGAAAAAGATCAACATATGTGCTTAAACCTAGCTATTTCTTCAAAGCAGCCATATATCCATGAAACCATGATCAAAATTAGGGATGAATGGATTAAAATGACTCATAATGAATGTATATAACAACCCTAAGCTTACCTTTTGGATTGGATGGAAGATGGAAGAGATTTGAGCTTGAATCTCCAAAGGTGTGAAGAGCTACGGGATTTGTGGAAAACAGAGGAAAGAGGGCTGAATTTCTCTAAGTGAGAGAGAGTATTTCGGTTGGGGAGGATAATGATCAGCTAGATGGTTGAGTTAGGGTCCCATAGGTTCAAACCATGGTTAATTTGGTCAAGTATGGTAAGAGATATGACTATTTTGGTGAAATGTGGCAGTTTTGGCGCCGTGTGGGTTTTTCGGTTAGATTTCGGAGGTTGAAATGAATCGGGAAAAATATGTGGCTAAGTTTACTAAACTCGAATTTTCGTTGCGAGTTCAGCGAAGTTGAAGAAACTCGAATCCGAGTTTCCTAGCTCAAGATATTAAATACGGAACCAAGGGTGCGCTAAGTGCTCGTTAGCCCCCGACTTGGATTCCAAAAATCAAATTAAATTCGTGAACATGTCAAATGAATTCGAAAACATAAACCGAGAATATAAGCATGTTCATAACACACACATTTACGCCATATTACAATTGCGCGATATTTCGATATCATTTCATATAAGAACGATACGCAAAATGAATAATCAAGCACATATTAAGGCAATGCTTGCACATTTCATTCCAAATCCATGCATAAATAGAATTTTAAATAAATAAATCAAATTAGAATATAAACAGATATTAAAGTCTCGTAATTAATTAAATAAATTAGTTAATATAGTTAAGCATGATTAATTAGCATAATACTTAATTAACATTAATTAATAAATTAATCAACAATTAACGAATTATAAATACATATATATTTATATATATTTAAAATACAAATTATTTTAAAATAATATTGAATTGAAATAAGTTATAATAAAATAAAATAATAACAATTTATAATAAAATTAAATATAAAACACGTAAAGACAATTATTTCTCGCAAATTTGTAAACACAAACGTCATACCTTTACATCTGAAAAGTCGGGGCGTCATAACCTCTCCTCCTTAAAAGAATCCGTCCTCGGATTCACTGATCGCCCGGAAATAATTCGGAATGAAACTTTCTCATTTTATCCTCCGTCTCCCACGTAGCCTCTTCTGTCTTATCACTTCTCCATAACACTTTAACTAGTGGGATTTGCCGGTTTCTTAATTCTTGAAATTTCCGATCCAAAATCTTAACCGGTTTCTGAACGAAGGTGAGATTAGGCTCAATTTCTACCTCTTCCTCGGGTAGGATTTCGGACTCATCCGGATAATACTTGCGAAGTTGGGAGACATGAAATACGTTGTGGATTCCCGTCAAACTCGGAGGTAGATTCAAGCGATAAGCAGTATCTCCAACTTTCTCTAGAATCTCATACGGACCCAGATAACGACGATTCAACTTACCTCCTTTTCCAATCCTCGAAAATCCTTTTCGTGGCGAAGCTTTCAAGAACACCCTATCACCAACTTCGAACTGAAGATCCTTTCTCCGTCGATCCGCATAACTTTTCTATCTATCTTGAGCCGCTTTCATTCTTTGTTGAATTACTTGAACCTTATCAATTGCAGCTTGCACGTCTTTAGAAGGCTTCTCCTTCAGTTCTCCTCGTTTCACTCCCTCTTGTTTCGTCCAATTCCACTCTTCAAGGTCCAAAAATAAGGGAGATCTACATTTTCGTCCGTAAAGGGCTTCATAAGGTGCCATTCCTATCGAAGCCTGAAAACTGTTATTATAGGCGAACTCAATCAGAGATAACTACTCATTCCACGAACTCGAAAAATCCAATGCACAAGCCCTCAACATATCCTCCAAATATTTGATTAATCTTTCCGACTGGCCATCTGTCTGAGGATGGAAAGCTGTGCTGAATTGAAGCCTTGTTCCCAGATTTCTTTGCAATTCTTGCCAAAACCTAGAAGTGAACCTCGGATCTCGATCTGATACAATACTGATAGGCACACCATGAAGTCGGACAATTTCATCAACATACTTCTTAGCTAACTTAGGTACCTTATCCGACATCCGAACAGCCAGAAAATGTGCCGATTTCGTTAGTCTATCCACGATCACCCAAATCCCATCAAGACCACCCTTCACTCTAGGAAGACCCGAAACGAAATCCATCGCCACCTGTTGCCATTTCCATTCTGGGATAGGTAGTGGTTGAAGTAGCCCCGATGGCTTCTGATGCTCGGCTTTCACGGTTTGACAAGTCAGACAATGTCTCACAAAATTAGTTACATCCCTTTTAAGTCCATTCCACCAATAGAACTGCTTCAAATCCTTGTACATCTTATTACCTCTGGGATGTATCGAATACCCTGATTTGTGAGCTTCTTCCAAAATAATCCTCTTCAATTCATCCGGAACCACAATCCTGTTCTTAAACCTTAAGAGTCCCGTGTCATCGAACCCAAATGGACATTTGGGATCATCTCTAGCTTTCTGAGCTAATTTCTGAACTTCGGGATCTCTTCTCTGAGTTTCAAATAATCTTGGTTGAAGATCCGGTTGTACTGTAATATTCCGAATACTTGCTCTTAACTTGAAAGACTCGGATTCATATCCAACTTCCACTTTCACACGAGACACACTAGCCTTCCTGCTAAGTGCATCCGCGACCACATTAGCTTTTCCGGGATGGTATCGGATTGTGCACTCGTAATCCACTAAAGTCTCCATCCATCGCCTTTGTCTCTTATTTAACTCCTTCTGAGAAAACAAGTATTGAAGACTTTTGTGGTCAGAAAAGATCTTGAAAGGAATTCCATATAAGTAGTGTCTCCACTTCCCCAAAGCAAAGATCACTGCCGCTAGCTCGAGATCATGAGTGGGATAATTCTGTTCATGATCCTTCAGTTTCCTTGAGGCGTAGGCTATCACCCTACCCTTCTGCATCAAAACACATCCCAGTCCCTCTTTCGAGGCATCCGTATAAACCATGTATCCTTCAGTTCCTTCAGGGAGTGCTAATATCGGTGCAGTGGTCAACTTCTCCTTTAAGAGTTGGAAACTTGCCTCACACGCCTCATCCCAAGCAAACTTGACTTCCTTCTTTGTCAAACGAGTCAAAGGAACTGCAATCTTAGAGAAGTCCTTAACAAATCTCCGATAATACCCAGCCAAACCCAAGAAACTTCTAACCTCGGAAGCATTTTTCGGACTCTGCCACTGAATAACTGTCTCGATCTTTGAAGGATCTACTTCCAAACCCTTACTTGAGACAATATGACCCAGAAAAGCCACCCGGTCGATCCAGAACTCACACTTACTAAACTTCGCATACAACCGGTGCTCCCTCAATGTCTCCAATACCAATTCGAGATGCCTAGCATGATCTTCCGGAGTCTTGGAATATACGAGAATGTCATCAATAAAGATTACGACGAATTTATCCAAATACGGCCGAAAAATCCGATGCATCATATCCATAAATGCTGCAGGGGCATTTGTCAAACCAAAGGGCATCACTACAAACTCATAATGCCCATACTGGGTATTAAATCCTGTCTTTGGTATATCCTCTTCCCGGATTTTCAATTGGTAGTAGCCTTGCCTTAAATCCAATTTCGAATAAACTCCTGAACCTTGCAGCATATCAAATAAATCCTCAATGTGGGGCAACGGGTACTTATTCTTGATAGTCATCCGATTAAGCTCCCAGTAATCTATACACATTCTCAACGATCCATCTTTCTTCTTGACAAAGAGAACCGGAGCACCCCACGGAGATGAACTTGGTTGAACATATCCAATCTTGAGTAATTCTTCGAGTTGAATCTTCAACTCCTTCAACTCGGCCGGAGCCATTCTATAAGGCGTCTTAGAATAAGGTTCTGATCCCGGATATAAATTAATAACAAATTCGATCTCCCGATCCGGTGGTAAAGAGCCTAAATTTTCCGGAAATACGTCGGGATATTCCTTTACCACGTCCGTATCCTCAAAACTTGATTGATCCTTTGGTTTGTTAAGGAGATAGGCAATAAATCCCGTGGCTCCATCTTTCACTAACTTGCGAGCTTCCATAAACGATAAGAGAGGTACATTCTTCGACCCAACTTCTCCAATCAACTCTGCTCCCAATTTTATCTTTTTCCTAAAACAATCAACCTCGGCCCGGTGCCGATATAACCAATCCATCCCGAAGATTACCCCATACTTCTTCATAGGCATAACAATGAAATCTGCCGGATAATCTTTCCCCTCTATCAAAACTGAACAACCTCTAACAACCCGGTCTGTCTGCAAACTACCTCCAAGAGGCGAACTCACATAATAACAAGAGTTTGAGCAAATAACAGGTAGGCACAGAGAGGCACATAGATCAGAAGATATAAAAGTATGCGTGGCACCCGGATCAAATAATGTATGAATGCTCGTGTTATGAATGCAAACGGTACCTTCCACCACGGCATTTGGATCAGCTTCCACATTTTGTTCCTCGCCCTCAAGGGCATAAGCACGAGCCTGGATCATTGGCCTTTGTACCCCAGCTTGAAAGCCCGGTTTCTTATCAGGACATGCGAAAGCCATATGATCTCCTTTCCCACAAATCAAGCACAACTTCAATCATATTCTGCAATTGGTATAAGAATGGGTCGGTCCTCCACAATGAGTACACGGAGGTATATCTCGTCGATCCCTCGTAGGAGCTGGTAATGCCTGAGGTGCTCGAGTAGCCTGAGGAGCATGCTGACCTCCAGTTCGTGGCTTCTTGAAATATTCTTTCTGAGGAGGAGCAGCCGAAATCATAGGCCTTTTTCCCGGATTGAATCTCATGCTCGATCCCGAAGCTGAGCCTCTACCTTGTCCCATTGGGGATTTGAAGATTGGATCCCTCTTTTTATACTCCTCTTCTTGCCCTAAGGCCCTTTGCACCGTGTCTGAGAAAGATATAAAATTATGGCCCGCTTGACCGTGTCTCAAATCCTGCCTCAACCCAGCAATAAACTTCTTCGCCTTCCTTTTCTCATCCCGGGTAATATGTGGAGCATACTTCCCAAGTCGGTTAAAAACTGCAATGTACTGAGCCACAGAACGATTTCCTTGCTTCAGATCCATAAATTCTTGCTCTTTCCTCTCCCGGACAACCTCGGGTACAAAGCACTCCCGAAATTCCCGTTTAAATACATCCCATGTAATCTCCTCTTCATTAGCCTCCAACTTTTCCTTTGTTCTCTCCCACCAATCATACGCCTCTCCGTCCAACTGGAATATAGCAAACTGAGCCCTTTCCTGTGTAGTAAACTGCCGAACCCCATAGATCCTCTCCAATCGAGTCAACCACCCCTCTGAAACCGCATCATCAATAGAACCTGAGAACCTAGGGGGATTGTAACTCAAAAACACCCCATGAGGATCCCTATGATTGTTGTTTGGTGGAGCCGGTTGCTCAACGGGTTGTGGTGGTGGAGCTTGAGCTCTCCTATGCTCAACATAATTGAAGACCGCTTCCATAAAGTTTCCCATGTCCATCGGTGGCGGCTGTGGTTGTTGTTCTGGTGGTATAGGAGAACGATCACGGTGTCCTTGTTGTCCCGGTGATCTCTCACGATGTCTACGTGGAGGCATCCTGATCAAGAAACACTGAAATGCATGCTTCTTTTAGTCCATGCATGAAAATGCAATTAATTCACTCAAACTTCAACAATTAGAGCACAGAAGCACCAAAATGATGCATATGCAATCACATTGTCAAGTAGTCCCTAAAACCGAACGACTTAACTGACTCAACTCGACACTAGAGCCCGGGTTTTGCAACCCTAAGCTCTGATACCACTTAAGGATGTAACACCCGAGCGCAAGGTGTCACATCCCCCGCACCGAGACTCGACCCGAATATGAAATGAACGATCCATACCCGAGCTAAATCACGGCGAACGGGGACAAACACACCCTCTATGCTAGGCGGGCTAACCCTTAAACCATACGAATCAGAGAAAATCATTAAATCGGAAGCAATAAGTGAACGAAGCATATCATATATATATATATCATGAGCATGTGAGCTCCAAAAATAGTTCACATACATCATTGCATGCCATCACGGCCCAAAACAAGTACGCTCCATAACAATATTCATATACAATAATCAAAAGTGTGAGATGCAAGTGTAAGACCAAAATACAGAGCTAGAGACGAATGCAAGACCTAGGACTCGTATTCCCGCCTAGCTCCCTCGACACCTGCACCAAACAGCTGAAAACCAAACGGGTTCAGTCCAAAAGGGACTGGTGGGTATAAAACATTGTCATAATTATAATATATAACGGAATTTAAACAATCACATGCAAATTATAATCCCAAGCGAGGTTTTGGAAACGGTACCCAAGTAGGTAAAATAGAGGAATCATCGGAAGGGATTATAATGATCATTTTTACAATAGGTCATTAGTGGCCCGGCGAGTGGGCGTGCATCAACTCCAACCAACACCATGTGTAATTCAATAATCATTCATTCATTAAATCTTTCATGCATATCCTTCTTTTGTGCACAATCAAACGATTCTAATCAATCGGTCATATACACCTTCTTCCTCCGGGTTGGTGGTGGGTTTGCAAGGCCCGACCACCCAATCATTGGCCAAAAGGGGTTACATGACTCCCCAGATGGCACTCAGCTCCCTTTCCCCGTCAATCTCCTGACGAGGTCCGGTACCGCTGTAGTTTGGTGGGAATTAGTGTGAGGGATCACCGTCAGCCCATGCTTCCTCGGATAGCCACTCACACCAAGAACCCCGGGCCCCAATCAGTGCAATCAATCAATCAATACTCGCCAAAACAATCGGTGGGATATTAAAAGAAAAAGGGATCATACGTTCGAAATCATTTACCCGAAAGTGACTCGTTATATAAATAGATAATTCTAACTTTGAATAAAACTTTACACATACGGATATATTGGATATTTTTATCTAAATAGCAGAAAAACCCACCTTAAACCGTCAAAAGAAGACACAAAAGCCTCAAGGATTGGCCTCGTCTCCAACGGAATCAAAATCTGTGCAAGAAAGGTGAAGTGAGGCTCAAAATGACCAATTAAGACGCTCGGCAATGAAATGATCATGATATGAATGCATAAAAGAATATGTTATGTAGTAAACAGGTTCATGTGCACTATTAATGTCTTAAAGACCTATAAATGTTCATTTCATTCATTACGAGAATCATTTAAAAATCATTCAAATACATAACCTTCACATTTAAATCAACTTGATCCAAGAATTTTAAATAACGAACATAAAACGTAGTATAACATTTGCACGTATTATACAAGTCGTAAAATAAGGAATACATAATAATTAGGGTTCAAACTTAAGAGCAAAATCCATGCATACACACCTTAGGAGCAAAGAAGACACGTTGAAGCATATCTCGGGAAATATTCCACGAAAAATCAGAAAATTTCATAACACTCAAGATAATACATGTTAGCATAGCATAGAAGTCATAAAAGAGGTGGAGGAATATAAAACAAGCGAAGAAAAACAAGAAAAACGAAACCGGAGCAATAAAAAAAAACTGGACAGAATCCACCCCCATGGATTTTTCCAAAGGGAAAAATCCACCCCCATGGATTTGGTCCAGACCTACTGACTCAAATCCACCCTCGCGGATTTTTTCTAAAGGAAAATTCCACCCCCGTGGATTTGAGTCAGAAGCCAAAAAAAAATAAAGAAACGCAGCAGAAAAACAGAGCAACACCATTCCATCTCTAACCAACATACTCAGGTAGGTTGAGATGACCAATATGCAAGAAAACCACTCCACAACAACACACAAACATGCTCCCAAAACATTAAAACGTGAAATGGAGGGTGTGATGATCAATTCATGATATATCTCTAACATTCCATTAATGATACCTCATGAATGCTTCAACTATCAGCTAAAACTTCACCATAAATGCAAAGAAGAGATCAAGACAATCATATTCATGCTTGGAATCAACCAAATACCTCAAGAATTGAAAAAGATCAACATATGTGCTTAAACCTAGCTATTTCTTCAAAGCAGCCATATATCCATGAAACCATGATCAAAATTAGGGATGAATGGATTAAAATGACTCATAATGAATGTATATAACAACCCTAAGCTTACCTTTTGGATTGGATGGAAGATGGAAGAGATTTGAGCTTGAATCTCCAAAGGTGTGAAGAGCTACGGGATTTGTGGAAAACAGAGGAAAGAGGGCTGAATTTCTCTAAGTGAGAGAGAGTATTTCGGTTGGGGAGGATAATGATCAGCTAGATGGTTGAGTTAGGGTCCCATAGGTTCAAACCATGGTTAATTTGGTCAAGTATGGTAAGAGATATGACTATTTTGGTGAAATGTGGCAGTTTTGGCGCCGTGTGGGTTTTTCGGTTAGATTTCGGAGGTTGAAATGATTCGGGAAAAATATGTGGCTAAGTTTACTAAACTCGAATTTTCGTTGCGAGTTCAGCGAAGTTGAAGAAACTCGAATCCGAGTTTCCTAGCTCAAGATATTAAATACGGAACCAAGGGTGCGCTAAGTGCTCGTTAGCCCCCGACTTGGATTCCAAAAATCAAATTAAATTCGTGAACATGTCAAATGAATTCGAAAACATAAACCGAGAATATAAGCATGTTCATAACACACACATTTACGCCATATTACAATTGCACGATATTTCGATATCATTTCATATAAGAACGATACGCAAAATGAATAATCAAGCACATATTAAGGCAATGCTTGCACATTTCATTCCAAATCCATGCATAAATAGAATTTTAAATAAATAAATCAAATTAGAATATAAACAGATATTAAAGTCTCGTAATTAATTAAATAAATTAGTTAATATAGTTAAGCATGATTAATTAGCATAATACTTAATTAACATTAATTAATAAATTAATCAACAATTAACGAATTATAAATACATATATATTTATATATATTTAAAATACAAATTATTTTAAAATAATATTGAATTGAAATAAGTTATAATAAAATAAAATAATAACAATTTATAATAAAATTAAATATAAAACACGTAAAGACAATTATTTCTCGCAAATTTGTAAACACAAACGTCATACCTTTACGTCTGAAAAGTCGGGGCGTCACAAAAATCCTAGCCCATAAAGGACTAGGAATTTCGGCACCCCCTCTTATAAACTGGGGAGCTCGATCTCCCCTTTAGAGCTAATTGACAATTCTTTTGGTTCATGTGTTGAACACCATCCTTTCTCCAAGATAAACGAAACCCTAGGTTAAGCCTAAACACTAACTAGAGAAGTAGCATCCTTACTAGTTAGATTGTGATCAAGTTGGTGGACTATCTCTAGAGAGCTTCAAGTTAGAAGTTTGAAGATTCGAGCTTTACCAAGGAGAGGGGATCAAGCCGCCAGAAGAGCGTTCTTGGGTGGCTTGAAACGCTTCAAGAAAGAATAAAAGAAAAGTAAGTTTCTTATCCCTACGAATTTGGATACACGATTGCGAGTCCACGGTCCTTTTGTTGGGAAAATTTTTTTAAATTCCGCTGCTTTCTGATTCTGTTTTCCAATAGATGTATAATCAGGAGAGTATCTGTTTGGGGGAATCCCTCGAGTGCTTCTCTGTGGTAGATTATATTTAAGGTTTACTGCATTCTCAGGCACAATATCAGGAGCACTTGGAACATCAACAGTATCAGAAATAACAACAGAAGGAGCATAAGAATCAGGAAGAATAGAAGATTCAGTTACCTCATTTTGGACATCATTCGGAGGAGAATCATTAGGCGAAGGTGTGGTACTGAGTTCTTCAAGTGCAGATAGAGGTGGTGGCGGTGATGCAGGCTCCATAAGATCTGTATAGCTCAACCAGCTCAGAGATCTATCACTATGAGTCTCCCCCTGATCGCTGTGCTGGGATAAATAGAAATACTCTGTTTCTACGAAATTACAGTCCATGCTGATAAGGAACTTTCTGGTACCAGGATTGTAGCACCGATACCCCTTTTGACTTGGTGCATAGCCCATAAAGACACATTTTTTGGCATAAGCATCTAACTTGGTAGGGTCTGACTTTGGTATATGAACGAAGACTGTGCACCCGAAGATCCGTGGAGGTAAAGTAAAATGAGGTGGAATTGAAGTCTGGGTTTGAAGAACGTCCAATGGTGTCTTGTGGGCCAGGATCTTAGTGGGCAGTCTGTTGGTTAAGTAGACCGCAGTGCTCACTGCTTCAGGCCAGAAGTGTGTCGGGACATGTGCTTCAGTGAGTAAAGCACGGGACATCTCAAGTATGGTCCAATTTTTCCTTTCTGAAACCCCATTTTGTTGAGGAGTATTCGGGCAAGAGGTTTGGTGGATGATCCCATGTTCCTGGAAAAAAGCATGCATGTCGTGATTAACATACTCGCATCCATTATCTGACCGGATTACTTTAATTGTCTTGTCAAACTGTGTTTGTACCATCTTAAAGAAAGCCACAAAGGTACTAAACACCTCAGATTTATATCGCAGAAAGTATACCCAAGTCGTGCGAGAGTAATCATCAATAAATAACACAAAATACCGAAATTGATTCTGATTAGTCACCGGGGCTGGTCCCCAAACATCTGAGTGTACTAACGAAAAAGCAGATTCAACCCGAGTATTGTTTGACTTGAATGAAGTTCTATGTCTTTTAGAAGCCAGACAAGTTTGACATGACAAATCCACAAACTGATTGTTTTGAAGAAGAGGGGGAAATAACAACTTCAAATACCCAAGTGAAGGGTGGCCAAGTCGCCGATGCCAGAGCCAGAGTTGTGTGGTTCCGGTTCCTTGTGAAAGAAGGGCCTTGGACTGGTTCTCAACTTCATCCACATAATACAATCTACCACGCTCAGTACCACGCCCAATGATCTCCTTCGTATGAATGTCCTACAATATACAGAAATGAGGATATATGAGAACCACACAGTTCAATTCTTTTACCAACTGGCTGATGGACACTAATTTGCAAGATAGAGAAGGAACATAGAGGCAGTTGTTTAGTTTCAACATTGGAGAAATAGAAACAGAGCCCTCCTTTTCAACCGGCATTCTGTCCCCACTAGCAGTCAAAATATGGGATTGTTTCGGAGTGATGGGATTAATAATGTCACCTGGGTCAAAGGTCATGGAATCTGTAGCACCACAGTAAAAAAATCCACTGTTTTGTTTGATTAGGTAAGGTTTGAGAAAGAAATCCACATGTTGCATTAGTTTGGGGGCCCATTTGTAATTTGTCATGAGTATGGGGGTTATCAAGCAAATTATTATAAATGGAAGCCTTTACCCTAGGGTTTGGGTCATTACCCCCAAACCCTATACCTGGTAAGCCGCTGTTGGGTCTGGTTTCTCTTCCACCTATGTTCCAGGCAAGATTCGCCCGGTTGACTCAGCCTGCCGTCGCCATAGTGTCTCCTCCGACGTCGGCGACGGCTGTCTTCTCTTCTCTATTGTTTGTCGTGAAATTTGCCCATTTGTCGCCTCTCTTCGCCGCCTGTTTCTCACGCAGTGATGGCCGCCGACCTCCAATCTGTGTTCTGTCGGCGCCTTCTGAGCGTACTGACCCACACCCACTCTTTTCATTCTTTACCATTAGTCCAGATCCTGATTTTTTAGTTTCTGGATTGATGGGGGTTTCTCCGCTACCGGCCACCGTCCTTGGGATTTGGAGACGGGCGGTTTCTTGTCTCACGGTAATGTATGCTGCTTCCACCGTTGGTTTTGGGTCCTGCTTTAGTATGTCCCTCCGATTTACATCGAACTCCGCATCTATGCCGGTGAGGGATTGGAATTGATTTTGGTTGTGGTTTCGCAGCAGGTTTGCCAATTGTATTGACATGTCTGGATTCATTTCGGTTTGATTGGGTTTTGTTGGTGTTGGCATATTTGGTTTGATTTGCAGGTTATTGCCGAGTCAAGGCTGATTGGTTTGAGATTGGTTCGGGACGATGATGCTCAAAACTGAGTCCCAAAGGATCTAACCTGGCTTTGATACCATGTTAAAGCATGGTATATGAGAAAGAAATATTGTATTGTATTCATTGTATTCGTATTTTCTGTGATACATTATTTATCCCTAGCAAAGGATATATATAAGACCCAACACAATCTCACAGAATCAACTAATTACAGGAATTACGGGACTAAACCCGGTAAGTCAACCTTTCCTTTAGCTAGATATTCAAACAGTCAATGAATCGAAAAGATTTCCAACAAAACAAATTACCAGAAGAATGAGGATAATATTAAAAGATTAGGTAACAGGGAAGATAAAAGCATAATGGTGCAAGGAATATTTGAAGTTTAACAAAAATGGATATTCAAAAACCGGAAGGTATGCAATCAATGAAATTGGAGCCAGAAACTAAATAAATAAGATCAAATAATACAAATGCAAGGGTGCTAATACATACCGATTGCAATTTGTACTCATGCATTTCAAGAAGTATAGGGTCGAAATACTACATAGAATAAAGCAAAACACTTACCCAAAACTCACATATCAAACAAAGGGTAAAGTTGTAATCGGTATAACACAAGAAGTACCTGATATCTTCCCAATGAATTCGTTATTGCAACAACATCACCCTTGCAGAGCTGGCAAATGCAAGCATTAAGAAGATGTACTTTTAACTCCACAGTTCAACAAGTTATTATTGAGAGACCTTCGTGCTCTAATAGAAAAGGATATATAAGACATATTTGGATAAATATATGAAGGAAGAAAGAGCCAAAAAATTATACGTAACCAACAAATTCGGTGTAATTACTTAAGAGTAGCCTTCTTCCTCAACTGGGATTCCGAAGTAGTTGACCATTCCTTTGAATCTGTTACACCAATGGATACAGCAGCTATCTCGACTCAGCTTGACAGCTATAAAATACAAAAAGATGACGAACCAATCACATTACTGAAATCTTTATACGCAGCCTGAAGCTCGGATTTTTTAAGCTGTGGAACTCCTGAAACATTAAAACCACAAAAAGAAAATCATAAAAAAAGATTATCAGAAAGCATTCATCAAGTTAGTCAATTCAAATTTTTTCAAGAATTGAGAAGCAAAGTACCTGTTACAAATGCTCTCTAAAGCTATCCACTTAATCCAGTGACCCAATGCCTAACAGTAGCAACTTGACCACTTCGTCAAAACAAGAATCCAATTTCTAAAAGCAGAAGTAATAGAGGTCCAACAATGGCTGCAAACAACATGAGTTTACGACTTGTTCCAGAATCTTTGTTAGGGCCTTCTATTATAGACGGAACAGAAGATTGGAAATGACTCAAATTCTTGGTCTATAAAAAGAAACTTGAAGCCTTGGACGAAACATCATGAAAAATCACACACATAATTGATAATACTAAGCGTAACAAGAGAAAGAGAGAAAGGCAAAAGAGTTTAGGTAAAAACGCATCAACGTGAAATTTATTATTATTATTTTTTTAGCTCAAAACTTCTGTCTTTATATATCATCAAGCCTTCAGCAAGATATCAAGTTAAATACAAATCTGAGAACGGTTCAACCAAGACACGGACAATGAATTTCCAACATATGGGCTATTATAACGAAGCACAAAATTTCAAGAATTGAAATAATCTTAGTAACTGATAACTACTTCTCTCCGTTTCAATGTTCTGGCAAGTTCTTGATGATGTCCGAGTCGCCTGGATCGACACTCGGAAGTATATCCCACATGCTGTTCCGAGATCAACATTGTTTCCACTGTAATGGTGAACACCAACTTTAGCAATCATGGCATAGTACTCAATCTCGGATTTCCTCAAAGGCGGGCAGTTGTTAGAAATCAAGATCAACTTACCTTTGGAGCTTTTGAGGGTCTTAAGAACAGTCCTGTAACCAAGAGTGTATTTCCAACTTTTCATCAACAGAGCTACCCTGTTGTTTATGCTCTCATGGGTCTTCTTTGACAGGTGTCGAATTCGTCAAAAATAATTAAAATACCTATTTAACGACTAAACACAGAGTATAGTACAAACAGGGTCGATCCATAGAGACTGGTTGATTTATTTCTAACGATTCCAAGTTATTAACGAGAAGTAACAATTAAAAATGGGTGTTTGTAGAATTATTCTAACTAAAATATGCAATTAAACTAAAATAACAAGAATTAAAAACTAACTAAAATTATCAAGCTGGATCACGTAGGATTAAATCAATCAGAGGGAGAATTACCTAGCCAGGGATATTCGATTCGAATTGTTTTATTGATCATTGACTCGAGGATAAATTCAAGTTATTCAAACAGATTGGCTATAGTTGATAGAGACACTCGACTCAACCTCGTTTTTACTTAATTAATCGAATAACCTAGAGACACTCGACAGTTATCTTCCCTAACAAATTCACAACCGCTAGAGACACTCGACAGGATTTAATGAATTCGCAGCATTAAGAACCATAAAAACACCAACCCTAACCAACCAAGTCGTGACACGCACAAGATTTAAATTAGATTATCAAATCCCTTAGTGAACGAGGAATTCTATCGCTAGAACCCTGTTATTAATTTACCACAATTTATCAATCAACTTTACATACACTTTAAGCATCGTGAATGGCTATATGCAATTAAAACAACCTAGAGATCGTGCACTATCCCGAAATTGCCTAATCACAATAAACACGAAACACGGAGATGAGATAAATGCCGAAATAAACTTGAATTAATAAAAACATTTAGGTGTCACAATATCCAAATCGAATCTTAATCCCTAACTAAATAATTAAGAACTAAGCTATTAAAATCCATCAAAACAATAGAAGAATTCTTTAACATAAATCAACTAAAAAGCGAAAGAATTGAAATAAGAAGAAGAAATCATGACGTCGAAGTTGGCTCCCAAAGCTTCGAATTGCTGATCCTCCCTTCCTCCCCAAAGTGTTACGTCATTCTTCCCCCCCCAAAAGCTACTGTCATGCATATATATATATATATATAAGATCCAAGCCTCCAATACCGGACTTCCAATTCCATTCCAATTGAGAATTGTTACTTGCACTCCAAGACCCCACAACCTGGGCCTTTCCTAAATAATTCTAACAACACTCACGCAGCCCATCATGGCCCAATTTCAACAATTCAACAACTACCAATTAACAAGTCCACCACGTTCAAGTCACTCGCATGCATGCTGAAGTCATCAACTCCTAAATACTTCCAAGTGATTAATCTTGATGCAGCAACAATGTGCGTAGCCGCGGTAAGGCTCAACAAAGCAGTGAGAGTTCGCCCTTTTTACGAGAATTTCTTCATAAAATGATCAAGTTTGCATCGATTTTGCATTCGGGCCCCAAATCTACAATATAAACAACAAAGTATCAATTCTTTATAAATAATATCAAATCAAGCACACTTCGGGGCATAATTTAATCATAAAGATAATTAATTAACGAGTTATCAAATCCCCCCACACTAGCCCATTACTCGTCCTCGAGGAATCATGAAAATTAATAGAAATAACATCACCCATCAAACACAATCACAAAGGCAATCATCGAATTCTCGCCTAAACAAGTCTATTTCATCAACACACTACTCAATTGCACAAAATTCAACAAATTAGTATAAATAACATACCCTCGTGTAGTGTAGTGTGAATTGAACGGAAGAATGTACAAAGACTAGATTGATTAGTCTATGATTTTCGCCTAAGTACCAATTATCAACTTTGAATGCATCCTTCACTCCAATCTCCACTAATGTAGTTAACTAATGGCTCGAGATCGATAGGTCTTTTGAGCTTGTAATGTAAGGTTTGGGGTAAAGGTTAGAAAATTTTGAAATTTAGTGACTAACACACCAAGCTTGCACATTTTACAATAAAACCCGTGGTATTCCCCTTTTCATCTACCGAACTCCCCTTATTTTGCCTTATACAACTAATTTCCCTCCTTTTCACTCATAGAACTTTTGGTACTCAAAACACACTCTTACTTTCTTCTTTCTTTGCAATTTTTCTAGTCTTTTCTTCTTCAGCTCGTTTTTTTTCTTCTTTCTTTTGACTTCTTTTCCTTTCATCACTCTTTTTTCTTTATTTTCAACATTGCACAATCTCTCAACTTTTTTTTTTTTTTCTTCAGCACCAAGGATAATAAGGAGTCTAAAGACATCTAAAAATTCATACCCAAAATGAGCAAGCTAGCAAGGTGTGATTCAAAGTAGGGTAGGAAAATAATGTTGTGCATCGGCTTGTAACGCGGCTAAAAAGAAATTTTGCACAACATTCAGGCTCAGTGGGGTCAAACGGGATAATTTTATTTGTGAAAAGATCAAGAAAAGGCTTACCACTGACAACGATCGCCTAAGTCACTTCCCAAATCAATCATTAACTAAAAATTTCGCCTTGAAGGGAGCTAAGATGCATTCTAACCAACTTTTAGACCCACCTGAAAAACATAGACTTTTCTATCTAAGCAAAGCACATTAATTCGTTCAATGGTGCGTGAGAAATAAGGGCATAAGATTATACTAATTCATCAAATTTCACACAAATTTCATGCGTTTAACAAGGCTAACTCGTTCTAGCAAAATTCAACAATCAAACCTAATAGAAAGCATTCAAAATGGGGGAAAAATATCCACAATTATCATCATCCTCAAGTTCGAAGTAAAATCACAAGTTCAGTTACAAAACAAAATTTTCAAAAAAAATTCAGTTCTAGCACTAGTGGACCTAATCCCCCCACACTTAAATCATGCATTGTCCTCAAGGCATAAGCGTCTGGGCACGTAAATTTTCCATTTAATTTGAAATTCTGGAAGTGGCATGGGTGTTAGGCATGGTCACGCTTAAGGGTTACATTAGCAGAAAATTGACAGCAGTTATCAGTAGCATATCAGCATTATCTGGGCCAAGTTACGCGCTCCTGCAAGACAGAAAAGGGCAGAAAATCAACACAAACACCACGAGAACCGAAAAAAACAAAAGAAAAAGAAACTAAGGGAAGAAAAAGGCGCCTAAACTGCCAAAACTTGGGTTGTCTCCCAATAGCGCCCTTGTTTTATGTCTTAGGCTCGACAAGACTTGTTAAAGTACTACTCAAATGGAGGTACACCCTCCATACAAATCCCCTCTACTGTGTGGAGCTGACTCTTCTAGTCCATTGCGGCCTCTAGATTGGGGATGGTAAGTCGTAGAGGTTCGCAACATGACTTGATACTTCCTCATCAAATACTCCATCAATCGTTTGTAGAAACACTTACCACGATCACTAAGAGTCCTGAACTCGAAAAAGATATGAGATTTGAGGAAGGTAGTAGTTAAGCAATCAATAATATCAGCATACCAGCGCATGACCTTAAAGCGTGGCCACGTCTTACGGTCACGTATCTCAAAAAACTGCTCATCCAGAAATTCAGCTTTTTTAGGCCTTGAATCAGCAAATATTCCTCCGCCTTTGAATGTATAACTCAGATTATCCAAAAAATTCTTGAGTTCCTCAATAGGTGGCTGCAAAATGAAAGAATTTAAATTAGCCAAGTCATCGAGTAGTTTCAAATTTGAAGCCTTTATATTGAGAGGTCTAACATGCTCTAATGGTATCACCATATCAAAGATATCATCATGCAAACCAACATGTTTCGGCTTACTCTCAAAATTTTCAACTACCCAATTTTGAAGGGATTCAAAACTTAGTTTTTCCACATTGTTAGGAACAAAAGTTTCATTACTTGAGTTTTCAATCACATCAACACAGAACACACTAGATAGTTCATTAGGATGTTTCATAGCATCGTAAACATTAAATTTAACAATGTCACCGTCAAATTCAAGAGTTAACAATCCATTATGAACGTCTATTTTAGCTCTAGCAGTGCTTAAAAATGGGCGACCAAGCAAAATATCAAAAGACTTAGAGGATTTATCATCCTCCATATCTAGCACGAAAAAGTCAGCAGGAAAAGCCAAATCGTTAACTTGTACGAGCACATACTCCAATACTCCTTCCGGGTACACTACGGATCGATCAGCAAGCTGGATTATTATACCTATACCTTTCAAGGACCAAGATTAAGCGCAGTATAAACAGATAGAGGCATAACATTAATCGACGCACCCAAATCGCACATAGCTTTCTTAATACCAAGGTTACCTATTTTACACGGAATTGAAAACATACCTTGGTCTCTGCATTTCGGTGGTAATTGCTTTTACAAAACCGCGGAGACATTTTCTCCAACACTTACATTTCATTACCTTTTAGTTTCCGTTTGTTGGTGCAAAACTCTTTAAGAAACTTTGCATAGCGTGGAATTTGTTGGATGGCATCCAACAAAGGAATGTTGACCTCAACCTTTCGAAATGTATCAAGAATGCCTTGTTCCTCTTTTTGTTTACTCGTTTGGGTCGGGCGCTCTGGAAACGGGGGTGGTTCCACCCATGGTTTAGGCTGAACTTTAATTTCTGCCTTTCTGTCACGACTAGAGCCTAAGGCGTGGTCACTCTTAACGGTCAAGTCGTCTTTCTGATCAGTTTCAGCCCTGTTCTGGCGAGTTTTGATCTTCTCCACAGCTGGAGGTAGTTCCTTACCACTTATGACTATGACTACACTCACATTGTGCCTTGGATCCTCCGTTTGTGACGATAATTTCCCCTGATTCTCAATCCTGCTCAAAACCGTTGCAATCTGTCCCAATTGAGTTTCCAAATTCTTGACTTGATTTTCCAAGCTATTGAATCGGATGTCTTGGGGGTCGAGGGTTTGATTGGGTTGATTTGGTTGTTGGTTGTATTGTTGGGATTACGGAGGTAATTGGCAAACTTTTGCTACTTGTGGGATTCCTGCACTCATGTTAGATGCTAAAGCAACTATCATATTCTTGAGTTCCTCAAATTGGGAAGAATTTACCTCTTTTACCTGTCTCGTCATGTCGGACTTAGCATAGTATTTTTGTGAGGCTCTAGAGATTCTGCTAATTAATTCCGTCAATTCCGCAGGTGTTTTGATCATAATGGAACCTCCACTCGAAGCATCCAACTGCCTTTTGTCCGCAGGCATCAGGCCCCTATAAAAGTTATGAATAACTGAATTTTCCGGCAGGTTGTGATGCGGGCACATTGCAAGCAAATTCCGGTATCGTTCCCAATACTCATGCAGACCTTCATGTTCCTTCTGCTTAATGGTGATTATCTCCTGAAGGAGATCCAGGTATTGATCAGCAGGAAAGAACCTGTCCAAGAATTTATCGTGCATCTGCTGCCAAGTAGTAATGGTTGCTGATGGTAGAGAGTACAACCATTTTTCCGCTGCATCTTGCAAAGAGAACGGAAAAGCACGGAGCTCGATTTGGTCCTCGGTAACACCGTGAGGCTTGGTAGAGCAGCAAACCGTGGGGAACTTACTTAGATGTTGGTGTGGGTTTTCGTTTTCCAGACCGCGAAAGATGGGAAGTAGGTGAATTGTGCCCGTCTTCAGCTCGAAACCAGCACCCACCTCTGGAAAAGTGATACAAAGGGGTTGCTGTGTGGCGGCGGGGCGCGTCAGATCTTCCATGGTTCTGCGTTGGTCTGTCATGGTTAAGGCGTGGTCACGCTCAAAGGTCAAGTCAGGCTTTCCTTCGCTCGAACTGTCCGATTCAGTCCCCAATTCAATCTCCTTGACCAAACCTGATGTCTCAACTTGTTTCTTGCGTGATTGGGTTTCTTGCCTCCTTTTCCTAGCAGTTTTCTCAATTTCTGGATCGTAGAGAGGGATGTTCTTTCCGCGAATGCTCCTGTTCATGAAAAGAAATAAAATCGATTAGAAACATAGTCCCCGGCAACGGCGCCAAAATTTGACAGGTGTCGAATCCATCAAAAATAATTAAAATACCTATTTAACGACTAAACACAGAGTATAGTGCAAACAGGGTCGATCCACAGACACTGGTTGATTTATTTCTAACAATTCCAAGTTATTCACGAGAAATAACAATTAAAAAGGGGGGTTTGTAGAATTATTCTAACTAAATTATGCAGTTAAACTAAAATAACAAGAATTAAAAACTAACTAAAATTAACAAGCTGGATCACGTAGGATTAAATCAATCAGAGGGAGAATTACCTAGCCAGGGATATTCGATTCGAATTGTTTTATTGATCATTGACTGAAGGATAAATTCAAGTTATTCAGACAGATTGGCTATAGTTGATAGAGACACTCGACTCAACCTCGTTTTTACTTAATTAATCGGATAACCTAGAGACTCTCCACAGTTATCTTCCCTAACAAATTCACAACCCCTAGAGACACTCGACAGGATTTAATGAATTCGCAGCATTAAGAACCATAAAAACACCAACCCTAACCAACCAAGTCGTGACACACGCAAGATTTAAATTAGATTATCAAATCCCTTAGTGAACGAGGAATTCTATCGCTAAAACCCTGTCACTAATTTACCACAATTTATCAATCAACTTTACATACACTTCAAGCATCATGAATGGCTATATGCAATTAAAACAACCTAGAGATCGTGCACTATCCCGAAATTGTCTAATCACAATAAACACGAAACACGGAGATGAGATAAATGCCGAAATAAACTTGAACTAATAAAAACGTTTAGGTCTCACAATATCCAAATCGAATCTTAATCCCTAACTAGATAATTAAGAACTTAGCTACTAAAATCCATCAAAACAATAGAAGAATTCTTTAACATAAATCAACTAAAAAGCGAAAGAATTAAATTAAGAAGAAGAAATTGTGATGTCGAAGTTGGCTCCCAAAGCTTCGAATTGCTGCTCCTCCCTTCCTCCCCAAAGTGTTACGTCATTCTTCCCCCCAAAAGCTACTGTCATGCATATATATATATATAAGATCCAACCCTCCAATACCGGACTTCCAATTCCATTCCAATTGAAAATTGTTACTTGCACTCCAAGACCCCGTAACCTGGGCCTTTCCTAAATAATTCTAACAACACTCACGCAGCCCATCATGGCCCAATTTCAACAATTCAACAACTACCAATTAACAAGTCCACCACGTTCAAGTCACTAGCATGCATGCTGAAGTCATCAACTCCTAAATACTTCCAAGTGATTAATCTTGATGCAGCAACAATGTGCTTAACCGCGGCAAGGCTTAACAAATCAGTGAGAGTTCGCCCTTTTTACGAGAATTTCTTCATAAAACGATCAAGTTCGCATCGATTTCGTATTCGGGCCCCAAATCTACAATATAAACAACAAAGCATCAATTCTTTATAAATAATATCAAATCAAGCACACTTCGGAGCATAATTTAATCATAAAGATAATTAATTAACGAATTATCAACTTCTTCGTCTTTTTGCCGGAGGACACCATGGCGGCAAACTGGCAAGACAAGCGGCACCGTGACGGCGGCGGCCACCGCGGAGGAGCGCATCAACGTGAAACTTATTTTTGTCTACTATGACTTTTGACTTCTGAGTCTTTAATTTTGGAAGAAGTGGTAGGTAATAAAAATGGAAAAACGCCATGAATAAAAAAAAAAAATTTCATTCTCTAATTCTTCACATTCTCCTTTAATTGCCCTCAACTTTAATTCAATTTTTTTTAAGTAATTATGTAAATTAAATTAATCAATTTTTGGGAGTAATGATTACTAAACGAAATATATACTTACTTCTAAAGTGTGTAAATGATTTAAACTCTTATTTACATTTAAATATTGTTAATTTAATTTAATGAAATAAATAAAATAAAATAATTAAGTTGAATTATTTATTTTTGGATCACATATACTATAAATTAAATAGGAAAATAAAATTGTATGAGGGAAAATCAAATTGTAGAATACAAATTCAATTAATTCCTCCAAAGGTAAGACATGCGGGGAAAATTTTATTTTGAATGATTCAGTAATCATTGCCTGTATAAAATTAGTTAATTTAATTCACATAATTAATTAAATTAATAAGATGAATACAAAGAGTTACAGAATGACAAAAGTTGGGACTTAAATATAGTTAATTAATTTAATAGAAATAAATACAATAAAGTAATTAAGTTGAATTATTAATTTTTGACCCATATATACATATAAAGTATAAACTATAGAATATTAATTAAATAGTTAAATGAAATATCAAGCGTGAGAAAAATGCAAGGTTTTGATTAATTAAAATAATTAAATTAAAGTTAAGGACACGTTAAAGGACAATATGAAGAGTTAGAAAATTTTAAAAATTGGGACTTAAATATTTTTAATTTAATGCAAAGTAAATAAATAAAATAAAATAATTAAATTGATCAAAAAAGTTGGACTTAAATATAGAATTCAATTTAATGGAAATAAAAAAGATAATCAATATGACGAGTTTGAAAATTTCAAAAATTGCGACTTAAATATTTTTTAATTTAATTTAATGTAAATAAATAAAATAAAATAATTAAATTGATGACAAAAGATGGACTTAAATATAGAATTCAATTTAATGGAAATAAAAAAGATAATCAATATGAAGAGTTTGAAATTTTCAAAAATTGGGACTTAAATATTTTTAATTTAATTTAATGTAAATAAACAAAATAAAATAATTAAGTTGATGACAAAAGTTGGGAATTAAATATAGAACTTAAATATTTTTAATTTAATTTAATGTAAATAAATAAATAAAATAATTAAATTGATGACAAAAGTTGGACTTAAATATAGAATTCAATTTAATGGAAATAAAAAAAGATAATCACTATGAAGAATTTGAAATTTTAAAGAATTGGGACTTAAATATTTTTAATTTAATTTAATGTAAATAAATAAAATAAAATAATTAAGTTGATGACAAAAATTGGGACTTAAATATAGAATTTAATTTAATGGAAATAAAAAAGATAATTAAGTTGGATTATCAATTTTTTTAAACTATGCTCCGAAAAAATACTAAGTTGATGACATATCCGACGACTATGCGGAATATCTCGAAAGAGAGGACTAATCTTCGATCCGTGATTCCCAGGCTTCAATCTTCTCAGATGTGTTGACATGGAAGAAAACATCAATTCCACGACAAGAGGCGACAGAAACAGTACGCATGGAGGGGCGGTTCGCATTCGCAGGCATCTCTAAGGTATAAGTGACAATTTCGTAAGAAGACTCTTGTCGAGGCTGACATGTTAAGAACCTGGGATTGGTCCAAACATAAGCTAAGTTGAATCCTTTTCTGTTTACTGAGTCAACTGATATCCCAAGATTACACAAGGATCGTAAGGCAGAAGAACCCGTATTCTGAGAATGGTAATAAAGCAAAGGTACTGTCGATGATGGGACTTTTCTTTGGAATATATAAAACCAATATTTCTTGTTGTGACCTATTTTGTGTCTTTTAATGTAAAATAATACTCATCTTTATTTCTGATTCTTTGAACCACCCTCTTCTTAATTTCTAAAACTTTTGTTCCATATCTTAATTCTAATATTGAAAACTCAACATTGCAATTCTTATTCTTCCTTCCTATTAGGCTCGGACGGTCTTTTATTCTTTTTATTTTTTTATTATCTTCAACATCTTTTGTTTTTCAGCCTTCTCCTCATTTTTGGTTGGGCATTTTCTCTTGTAAAATGATGCCAAAATTTCATCATCGACATCCGTATTATTCCCATCGATATTGACAACTTCTATCTCCTCATTTTCTGTGCCCTTTTCTTCTTTCTTGATAGTTGTTTTCTTCTGTTTTTCCTTTATTTTTGTTCCCTTCGTTGCCTTTGTTTTTGGTTTCTCTATCTCGCTTGTCTCACTCTGCTCTTGTTTCCCATGTTGCTCTATTTTGTTTAGCCCGTTTTTCTGATTTGGTTTCTTTCGCCTTCTTTCTTCCTGCAATTTCTTATCAGACGTTGCTCCCTTGCGTGGTTGTTTTGTTGTATCCTCACTTCTCCCACAACGAAAAAAATTCCGTTTCGTATTTCTATATTTTGTCGAGTTTGAAAACAAATTTGTATTGTTTTGTTATTGTTGTTGCTAAAGCGTTGTAGTGAGGGGATCTTTCTTCTTTCTGCAAGTTTGTACACCTGATTAATTGTTTATTTTTTAAGTTTTTTTCATGTTCAGTGTGTAAGTTTCTCTTACCTCGGTCATTGCCTGAATGTATTTAGTTACCGGACATCCAATATACACCTCAGCAACTTCATCAAACAATGTGATTCTAGCTTGTTTACTTCCATCTCCCACGTTTAAGGTAATCCTATATGTATATTTTATGAGCAATGTGTTTTAGTTAGTACACATCAAGTTATCAAATTGTATGTGATACCTCGGTTAGGCTCCCACTCCATCATCTTTGCAAATTCTGCATTGTATTTCTTGCATTGTTTTTTATACTGATCTTGTGCAGTAGTTGCAAGCGTCATACCATGGCATGAATATGTTTTCCACCGAATCAACCTTTGCTTTTAAGTAATAGTGTTGGTTCTGTGAATATTAGTGGAGTTTATATTTCATTTTAACAGTTATACCACATTTATGTTAATTAAACAGTCAAATGTCTATTTCTATTCATAAGATCCCTGTAAGCAAAAACAAAATTGTCTACATTGATAAAGGGTAGACATTATACAATACTTGGTGTAACTATAATAAAAATGCAGAAAATTTAATTATATTTAAATGTTCACTATGTTGAAAATTCCACTACTCTTATATCTTAATCAATGATATTGATGAACAATTGTAATGGCACGGTAACAATACAGGAAAAACTCCACATATATTAACAATGCAGTATTATTATTTGCCGTATAATTATGTTGCACCCCAAATATTTGTTTTTATTATTAAAAATTACATATTGTTATAATGCCGGTTATATTTGTCTAGATTACCTCTTGTAACTTATCATAATGCATCGCTTCTGTGATGGTTGTTTCATTGGTCCCTTTTGTTTTTTTTGTCATCCACAATTCCTCCAAATCAACCTATTTCTATTCATAAGATCCCCGTAAGCAAAAACAAAATTGTCTACATTGATAAAGGGTAGACATTATACAGTACTTGGTGTAACTATAATAAAAATGCAGAAAATTTAATTATATTTAAATGTTCACTATGTTGAAAATTCCACTACTCTTATATCTTAATCAATGATATTGATGAACAATTGTAATGGCACGGTAACAATACAGGAAAAACTCCACATATATTAACAATGCAGTATTATTATTTGTCGTATAATTATGTTGCACCCCAAATATTTGTTTTTAATATTAAAAATTACATATTGTTATAATGCCGGTTATATTTGTCTAGATTACCTCTTGTAACTTATCATAATGCATCGCTTCTGTGATGGTTGTTTCATTGGTCCCTTTTATTTTTTTGGCCATCCACAATTCCTCCAAATTTGTTCTTATAGATGATTCCAACCTGTTCATCAAGTAAAAAATTATATAAATCACTTATTTTTTAATTTCATAAATATCAAATTATTATGGCGTTGTTCCACTATTTTTTCAACCATTATAATAATAAATGTCCAACTCACCATGTATTGAGTATCTCTGCCTGGTCACAAGTTGGATCGATGAGTTTCACTGTTGTAGATGTTGTCTTTAATTGTAACTCACCTTGTAAAAAATATTTCTTTTTAGTACTTGTTGCATTTTCTTTTCAAAATTTATTTGTTCTATGTCTCTTTTTTTTATGTTTGTTGTTTCGCGGCATATCTTGGAATTTGTGCTTTTTCAAACCTAAAATTTTCACATTTGCTCACTTATTTTCCATTTTCTGTAACCATCCTCCTTCTGTAATTGCTAGGTCATCCCAAAAATTAATCGTGATTTTTTCCAACCTTCACTAAAATATTAAATTTGAATTAATAATAATTGTATCATAAGTTATAAACGATTAATTAAATTTCTTACTTGTTATTCATCATTATCAATTCTCTTCTGTAGCCTGTACTTTTGTTGCTTCTCCAAAATTGAAATGGTTGTATCACTTTTTTCACGAATCCAATTACATCTGCCGTTTTCCGGCATTAGATATTTATTTTATAATATTAAACCAAAACTTGCAATTGCTCAGAAAGTAAAGATATTATATTTTTTACCTATCAATTGATTTTCATCAATACTGGTAGTGATTTCATGGAATTTTATATACTTGGAAACTATTTGTTTGTGTATAAGCTTTTCCTCGGCCTCGTGAACAATTGTTGTCGCCTGTATAACCAATTCAATTTGCGGATTGACGTTGATGTAATTTTGGTTTATTTCCTTCACCGGTGGATTCTCTATTGTGTAAGTTTTATTGAAAACTAAATAACCTTCATAGCGTTTCTCCATATCCTTGAATATAATGCCATGTATCCTTGTCCCCGACAAATGTAAAATATGAACAAATTCAATAATTAATTTCCTCTAAATTTTTTTAATAATTAGTTCATGCAAAACAGAATATTAGACATATCTCTAAATGTCTCTGTTAATAGTTTCATTACAATTTATGGCACATAAACAAACCCGTAACTATTGTCAATTATTTTATTTGAATATTTTATTTGAAACACAGTTTTATTGAACAGAATATATTCTTTCATATAAATATGATGGTTATTATTTAATTTAAAAATATATATATTATGAGACCAAGCGAACTATCATCCAACTTTTTAAATTTTTTTTTTTTTAAAAAAAAAAACCATTTTTGATGGAGCAAATCATAATTGCTAACATAAGCTAAATATGTCATAATTTTTATTTTCTGAACTATAAAGGAAAACAAATATAAAACATATTGGCTCATTTCGATAAGCCCAAAACATTATATTAAATTAAATTTATTGTATATTTAACGTAGACACCGTAGGAGTTGCAATTTTAGGCAAAATTGACTTACAAAGAATATAACGTAGAAAGCTGGCATAATCATTGAACTTAGAAACATGCAGAATTATTCTTAAATTCATTTTTTCGTGTCACTCCAAACATTATCCCATCAAAGATACCTCCTTAACTTAAGCACAACAAGCACCCTCTAAATTTTTTTAATAATTAGTTCATGCAAAACAAAATATTAGTAACATTAATCTATAACTATAAATTATTAAATATAATCGTGTAATTGATGTGCGGCCATTAGACATACCTCTAAATGTCTCTGTTAATAGTCCCATTTCAATTTATGGCACCTAAACAAACCCATAACTATTCTCGATTATTTTATTTGGATATTTTATTTGAAACACAGTATTATTGTACATAATATATTCTTTCATATAAATATGATGGCTATTATTTAATTTAAAGAAATATATATATATTATTAGACCAAGCGAACTATCATCCAACTTTTTAATTTTTTTGAAAAAAAAAACATTTTTGATGGAGCAAATCCTAATTGTTAACGTAAACTAAATATGTCATAATTTTTATTTTTTGAACTATAAAGGAAAATGAATATAAAACATACTACATTGAAAGATTACGGATTCAACCAAACCAGCACTTCTTACCCCATTTGAACAAAAATCATCTGAATTTCGTGCCTTAAAATGAAATCCAACCCAATTAACTAAAACTAAAATAAACTCAAAGAATAACATCAAGAAACAGATCATCACGAAATCCTATTCGAATATGCTACGCCGTTGAATTTCAAGCACAATATTTAGAACCGATGCTGGCAAACAAAAAGGAGTGTCCAAATCAAACCAACAAAAAGGTCAATTCGAGTCTCATTCCAGTGTCTCAAACAACAACAGCAATCTCACCAGCCGAAAGAACTTGACAAATTTGAAAGAAACAATCACGAAAGACATAGAAAACAATGAACTAAAATTCTAATGAAGGCTTTCTGAACAAAATAACAAAGAAATGGACATATTGGAGATGGAGCTTCTCTATTTATTAAATAGCATCATGGCCAAAGTTTTTGCTGCAGTTCTTTCTATAAAATTCACTTTACAAGACGATTTTGATAATTTTCTCCTAAATCCTATTCGAATATGCTACGCCTTGAATTTCAAGCACAACATTTAGAACCGATGCAGGCAAACAAAAAGGAGTGTCCAAATCAAACCAAAAAAAAGATCAATTCGAGTCTCATTCTAGTTGTTCAACTTCTCCGCCTCAATCCTCTTGACTGTAGCTAGATAGACGGACAAAATGATGTTACTTTGGAGAACCTACAAACTCTCGTGGGAATAGAAAATTTCTTGTTTAGGGAATGAATACAAAACTTTAGTGTAATGAATGTGAATTGTGTTGTTAATAGCCTATCAAGTTAATTTACATTAGAGCAAACAATGTGTAAAGGGAATTAAACAACACGACATTTAGTTTAGATTAAAAGAGAATAGGAAGAGTTAGAGAATGGGAATAGTTGGCCCTTAATATAATTAAGTTAATATATTTGAGTAAAATTATTACTAATATATCTGAGTAAAATTATTACAACATAAACTAATTGTAGAAAATGAGAATAGTTGGCCTTAAATTTTGGGTGAAATTATTAATTGTTGAACAACATATATTAGATTTTATAATTTAATGGTTAAATTATTAAATTTTATAAGTGTAGTTTATAAGGGCATAGATTATAAAAATTTATAAGTTAATAGAATAGGAATAGTAAGACAATGAGAATAATTGACCGTTAAATATAATTAAATTAATATATTTGAGTACAATGATTAAATTAATATATTTGAGTACAATGATTACGGACATAAACTAATGGTAGAGAATGGGAATAGATGGTACTTTAAAAAAAAAAAAAAAACCGTCAAGGAGCCGTAGAGTTTTTACCGAGACCTCCACCTCATATATAAACAACCAAATCCAAAATAGATACAAAGGTACATGATCCAAGGATCAGCAAGACTGTTCATGCTATGATGCCCACGAAAGTACATAAAGATAAGCAAAGTAGACCCAATGGCATAACACCAATGAAACGTTAATCTATCAGCCCCATTCAACATAGGCATAGCTTTGACAAAAGCAAGACCACCCCTATTGCCAAGTGAAATCTTAGGAATTCTAACTGGCCCCACGGGGAGGCGCCCAGACTTCCGGGCAGCGGTAATGACCATCAACATGACGACCATTTGGCAATGAGAATTCGCATCTATGTCACTCGCGTATATAGGGTGTATGATCTTTGGTTGTTGTCGGCCAGTAAGTACAAAAAAACTGTCAATTTCATAATACCAGACTTGCCTATTGTGCAGATATTTGGTTCTTCGCGCAGTTCATTTCCTTTCCTTTTCGAAATTCCTGCAAAAAAATACTATCCTCGACCAAGATCCGATCAACATTATAATGCTTAAACCAAACTCGTTCATTGATAAAAAAAATGCCACGCAAGGATATCTAAGAACGGAATACACCTGGCCACAAAATTGTTCTCCAATCTCATGTACCTCTTTCTTATAACATAGTGCCGCCCCTGTTCGTAAACCTGTGCCATATCATTAATTAAATGAACAGAGGTTAGTGGCATAATATCTAGCATGCACTTAATTGTGTACAGAAATACCACATTGACCCAAAACATTATTTCATTCTCAAATTCGGTAGACACCATTTATCCAACACAATCAAGCCTTTAGCTTTAGGCAGCATGGGTTCCTCGGGAAAAGTCCATCGGATTTGGCGCATAGCTCCGATGGTGGCCAGGCAATCTGCAAGCCGATTTCCCTCTCCATATATATGGGTTATCACTATCTCCATCCCTCTCTATATGTATGGGAATAGATGGTACTTAAATTTATATAATTAAGTAAATATATTTGAGTAAAATTATTACTAATATACTTGAGTAAAATTATTACCAACATAAACTTTCATAACAGTAACATGAAGAGAAGTAGCATAACAACGTATCCAAGTTGAATAAGACGTAGTTCAGAGCATAAACACTACATAGGATAAAACAAATCACTAACCCAAAACTAACCTATCAAATAAAGGACAAAGTAGCAATCTCTATAACAAAAGAGGTACCTGGTATTTTACCAATGTATTAGTTATTGCAACAACATCACTCTTGCGGATCTGGCACATAAAAGCATTAAGAAAAGGGTACTCAAATGTAAGATATCTACAAAATTGAATAAATATATCAGGAATAAAGAACACAAAAAATTATACGTAAGTACATAACCAACAGATTCTGTATAATTACTTAACAGTTACCTTTGTCCTGAACTGGAATTCCACACACAAAGATATATGTATGTATACAGTAACCAACAAATTGTGTGAAATTAAGAGTTACCGTCTTCCTCAAAAGAGATTCCAGAGTAGGTGATTGTTCCCCTGCATTTGGTGACAGACAATTCATAGGCAAATCATGATAAATTAGAAGAAGCGAGAAAAACAAGAGGTTGCCCATCCAAAGAAAACGAGAATTAGTGGGGTTCGAGCAACTTCAACGGTCTTAATCACATTAGGAACAATAGCTTCGCTGCCAAAATAAAATCTTTCTAGAGAAAGGGAGTGAAAATTTAAAGAACCCACAAATGGGAAACACATAAAATGAAGCAACTTAAACTAAGAAAATCGTCTAGAAATGAAAACCTGCATATCGATAACAAGAAGAGCAGTGTTCTTCCACTTCTACTCAGACTGAGGCTCAGCCGCTGCCACAAATGCTCTGTGAACCTGTCCACTTAATCCACTGACCCAAAGAAATTTCACTCGAAAATGTTACAGACAAAGGGGAAAATCAAAACACAACCGTGAGAGCACTCAATTCAGTGACGAACAACCTTCCTTCAATTCTACTAAGGTATGGTCGCACTCATGATTGACAACGAAACTATGCATAGATTACCAAAGAAAAAACATGAAAGCTACGTTTCTAATGATAGCTAGAACCCTTGGCTTTAGCACCCCTGTGTGCAACAGACAATAAAGACCTTACGATTTTTCAAATTCCCAACTCTTCACATTTTCTAACTCTTCCCATTCTCCTTTAATGTGCTCTTAAATTAAATTTAGGGAAAATCTCATTTTTGGTCCCACAGATTAACTCATTTTTACTTTTGGTCTCATTGGTTACAGGATTCTCATTTTTGGTCCCGTACATTTCAAAAAATCTCAAAATTGGTCCCCCGTTAATCATTCCGTCATTTGACTAACCGTTGACCCACATGTCCGTTTAAACAGGGGACCAATTTTGAGATTTTTTGAAATGTATGGGACCAAAAATGAGATTTTCCCCATGGTTTTAAACAGTCAAATGATGGAATGTTTAACGAGGGACCAATTCTGAGATTTTTTGAAATGTACGGGACCAAAAGTGAGAATCCTGTAATCAATGGGACTAAAAGTAAAAATGGATTAATCTATGGGACCAAAAATGATATTTTTCCTTAAATTTAATTAATTATATTAATTCAATTTGTTACTTTCGTAACGGTTATTTTGTTGGTGTTCCTCATTTTTTCGGTTATTCATAATTTCTCTATATGTATTTCCTTAGAGGAAGTTAACTTGTTCTATGTTTTTCTTGTTTGTTTTTGTGTGTTTCATATCTTGGTATATTTGCTTCTTCAACTCCGAAATTCCCACAATTGTTCTCTTATTTTCTACTTTATGTAACCATCATTGTTTTGTAATTTCTAAGTGATTCCAAAAACTAATTGTGATAGTTCCCAACCTTCACCGAAATAAAATTTTGAATTAATAATAATTGTATCATATATTGTTAAATGGTATTGATCAATTAAAATAGTGAAAATAATTAAATTGATTAAATAATTTTTGACCTGCATAAACTTTGGATCCATATAAATAGTTTAAAAAATAAAATGGTATATAAAATTGTGTTGATCAATTAAAATAGTGAAAATAATTAAATTGATTAAATAATTTTTGACCTACATAAACTTTAATTTAAATAGTTTAATAAAATTATATGAAGGGATATCAAATTGTGAAATGGGAATTCGGCCACTTTCTCCAAAAGTAAGATGCACATAGATGAAATTATTTGGAATGATTCGATAATCATAGATCTCAAAAAATAATAAATCATATTGACACAAAAAAAATAGTTTAACATGATCAATTAAGGCTGGATTATTAATGTTTGCCTTTCATAACCTACAAATTAAATAGTTTAAAAAAAAAATGGTATAAAGGGAATTAAATTGGATAAGGGTAATTCAGTCAATTCACATACAAAACCATGCTATCCACACTTTTATATAGTTATAGATTATTATTATTATTATTATATAGGTTATAGATAGATAATTCAAACAAATGTTTTTCTTTATGCGTCTTACATGTTATAGCAAATATATAATTTGATGTGTGATTTATAACTGCTAAAAACATATTTTTAGTAGAAACTCACCTCTATCAAGGCTTTTATATATGCCAAACAAACACGTAATGATGCAAGACTAGTATGAATAAACTAGAAAAATAAATGAGTTTTTTTTTTATTTTTGACATAAACTTCAACAATACAAAGAGAAATTACATCAGGGAGTTCAGAGTCCCCATCAAAGTATTAAATATCACGTAATGTATCACTTTAAATTCAGTATCCTGAAAGTATAAAAATATCAACTTGATATGATCTAATATCGTACTGAATTCGCTTGCCAAGAAAATATCATCAAATGAGAAAACATCTTCTTCCATACTCTTGGTATGACATACAACGTTCTTGCTTTTGAAATCTGCTTCATTTAAATGAATTTTTGCCCAATCCCCTTCCATCCTCTCATGATTAGGCCTATCTCTGTCTGATTTATTTCCTGAAGCAAATGCAACCATTGTAATTCCTGAAATAGATGCAATCATTTGTAATCAACTCATATTGGGCCAATGGTAACCGTTTAGATCTACGAACCTGAAAGAAAAACAAACTAAATACACTCTCATTCGAGAGAATATCTGCTCTCATGCAAGAGAATAAGTACTCTCATTCGAGAAAAACAACAATAGTACTCTCATTCGAGAGAAACAACAAAAGTAAAAGAAAACAGAAAAACAAACAATAAAAGAAAAGAAAATAGGGATCTAGATCTCAAAGAAATCTAGATCCCTAAGCCGATATCAACAAAGAAACTGACTTTTGGATAGAGAGAATTTTTAGAGAGAGAAACTGACTCTTTATCTCTTTCTTAACTTACTTTTTGTTTATTAACTACACTTTTCTCTAATAAAAAATAAATGAGTTCTTAAAACAACAAAAAGAACAAAGCATGTAGAAGTTTTGAAGTACACAAATTACAAATACAGATCGGGAATGGGCTCAACAAACTCCCAATTAAATACAAAATCCAAGAAACTGCAGTGCTAGAAGTGAATTAAATAACACAATTCAAGTCATTGTCACTCGAAATTTATTCAAAACTAGAGTCGATTAAACGCAGAACAAGTTCAAGGAATACTGTGTAAAAAATTCAAGGCGTCCTCCATGCTAGTATGATTTTTGACAGTAACAAGGTCAACCTCCATCTCTGGAAGAAGTAAGTGCCAAGCGAGCTAATATTTTTGTATCAATGCAAATATGAAAGAAATAATACTATTTCAAAGTATTGTTGTACTTGAATAACCAAGAACAACTTCAACATCAGCAGAACTTTATGAATTAAATTATAGTGACGGCTTACCATAAAGATAGAGATTTAATAACACTTCTATTCTTCGGCAACGTTCTGCGATAAGAATAAATATAAACTTTCAACAATTCGCGCTAAATGAAAGAAAATTCTACATTGATTAACCATAAGAAAATAGTTTATAGCATGTAAAGTTCTAGAAATAAGAGCGGTCAGAAATCCTATTTTTTAAAGTTTTGAATATGATGATGTATATGAAAATCCCAGTGGCTATCACTCATTGTTAACGAGCTAAATATATATATGTAAAGAATATTTTGGTAATTTCATATCATTGTCGGTAGGATTGAATTTCTTATTTCAATTATGTATTTCATCTCTTATTTCTTAACCTACACACACTACATGTATTCTTAGGCGGTTGAGATTAAGAGACAAAAATTTTCAATTTTTTTTTTTTTTCATGCCATAACAGCTCTACTTTATTAATCTCAAGTACCAACCAATACACTTGACTTGTGTGTGGGTAAGTAAAATAAGAAATGAAACACATAATTAAAAGAGGAAAGATTGATGCGGTTGTCGACCAAGAGAAACCTGGACAATATATCTATGACCGACTCAAATGTTGTACAAACAATTTTTCAACAAGTATTATATACGGAACAAAATGAATTTCAAGAAATATCAAGATAAGCAGTAGTTACTGACCAGTTTTGGATACACTTCGACATAAGAGATATGAGAAATCTTGTGCCATTCGGAATTATCATGGTCACTTTGAACATTTAATAGTGGACAATAATGAATCCATAATCCAGAGAGGCGTTTCATGGCTTCTTTAGAGGGCAGACTCCTTAATTTTGGGCAATCGCATAGTTCTAATCTTCGGAGAGATGACAATTTCCCCAACCATTCAGGCACTGCTTCTATTTCCATATCACTCAAACATAAATGTTGTAGATTAGTGAGATGTTGGATCTGATCTTGCACACCCTCCCAATTCTCCATTCCGCAGCTAATTCTTAAATCACACAAGTTACGTAAAGAACCAATTAGCTCTATAGGAAAATTATGATTATCCAATTCTGGAATGCATCTCAGATCAAGGGCCAAAGAAATGAGGTGTGGCATATTCTGCAGGCAACCAACTACCGCAGCCAAATTTTTTACCCTTGGCATTTGAGACAACCACAGAGTCTCAAGCGATGTACATAGCTCTATCATTCCACTTGGCAGTTCAGTCAGACCATCGCACTCTGTGATAATCAGTTCACGAAGCAAACTGAAGCCTTGTACTGGTTCATATCCTTTGCCACTTGGATTATATGGTATTAACTTCAGATTTGGGCAATGAACTATCCGCAATTTCTCAAGAGAGTTTAGACAGTGTAGATTGTTTGGCAATTCTTCCAAATCCAGGCAACCGTATATATCAATATCTCCAAGGGAAGGGCCAAAGGACGGTGGTAGATGCTTTAAGCCGTGACAACCAAATATCTTCAAGTATGAGAGATTTTGGTTGTTGCTGAACAACATATCAGGAAGACAAACTAATCCTTCAACCCGAAGAATATCGATTCTTGTAAGTGAGGTTAAGTTGAGCAACAGATTTTTCAAAAATAAGCTGATGGACATTCTTTCAATTGTCAATTCTTTGAGGCATGGGAAATGACTTGGACCACTTGACAATTCTTTGCATGAATCAAGCTTCAAGGACTCAAGGCGTGGAAACTCCACCATTTCACGATCTAATTGGCTATCACCTACAGTTAGCAGTTCTGTCATTGAGGACATTCTCCTCAATGAAAGACTTTTAAGAGCAGGAAACACAATGATCTTGTCTCTGCCACCACCCTCATAGTGAATCCCATCTGATGAAGCACCTATTGATATCACATTCGATAGACATTCCAAATATAGAGATTTGAGATGCGGCAGGTGTCCTAGCATTGGGAGTTCTTCAATATTAGACTCATGATCGTCAAGAAAATTTTTTGGTAAAATGTGAAAATGCCTCAGGTTTATCAGTTTCTTTAATGTTTTTGGCATCTCATTCAGACCATTGCTTGCCCGTAATGTTTGCAGATGGTAGAAATTGCCGATCGAGCTTGGTAAATATTCAACTCCTGTTTTCGAGATGTCAAGATACCTCAAGTGTATTAAGTGCTCTATCCTTGGCAATTCTTTATTGTCATGATCAATCAGAACTAATCCGCGGAGACATCTGAGATTTGCGAACATGTTTTCTGAAAATTTACCTTCAATGATTAATGAACGCAGATTCTCAGCTTCATCTTTTGAAATCTCTCTGTTAGAATTCATGTGCATGAACCGCACCGAACCAGATTCATGTGAAACTGAAGACGCTATATCATGCACAAGGTCGTGCATCTTATATTGTAATAACTTTCCATCGTCATCTCTCACCCAATTTTGTAATAAAGAGTTTTGTAGAAAAAGGTGAAAATATTTCTCGCCCACGGTCTCCGTATCATTTCCTTGATCACTCTGAAGAAATCCTTCCGCCATCCACAGGTAAATTAGCATATCCTTTTTAATTTCAAAACCTTTGGGAAAAATTGAGCAAAATGCAAAACACTTCTTGAGTGATTGCGATGGCAAATTATCAAAGCTAAATTTTAAAATCTTCATGATAGGATTTCCATCTTCCCCCAAGTTTGAAAGCCTCGTCTCTTCAATGGACTGCCACTCCCCTTTCGATCTCCCATACAGCATGCCTCCTAATATGTTTGCTGCTAATGGCAATCCTTGACATCTTTCTGCTATCTTTCTCCCAATGGTCTCAAACTCTGATGGAATTACACCTCTTCTTTGGAAAGCTTTTCTTTTGATTATGGACCAACATTCTTCCTTTGATAACTTGCTCAATTCAGGACCATGAATTGTTCCCACAATTGAAGCAATAGTGTTACTACGCGTGGTGACAATGATACGATTTCCATCTGCGGAGCTAATATTTGACAAGGGTTTTCGAAAATCACCCCATTTCTCCGAATCTTCTGTCCAAACATCATCAAGAACAAGCAAATACTTTTTATGTTGCAAATTTTCTCGAATCTTTCTCACAATAACGTCTTTACTTTCAATATCAACCTTTTGTCCCGTTAACGATTCAAGAATCTTCTTGAAGAGATCCTTCGCATCAAAAATTTCGGAAACATAAACCCAAATCTTCTCGTCAAAATGCCTCTTTATCTTTTCGTCCTGGAATACTAACTTTGCCGCCGTTGTCTTCCCAAGTCCGCCCATACCAACAATGGGAAGGACAGAGAAAACTTGTTGTTCATCATGGGTTGAGTTATTAGAAGTTAATATATCCACTATTCTCGACACGTAATCTTCTCTTCCCACAACAATTGGATCAATAGAGTATGAATCTGTTTCCCTTGAACTATCAAAAACAAAAGTAGGAGCATATGCACGCAACTGACTTTGAAGACCAAAGCCCGTTGCCTCTTCATTAATTGATTTCAAATTCTCTTTGATATTCCTGATTTTACGACCCATTTTTCTTATCCAGAAGCATTTTCGCACCTTCTTCTTTATTTTGTTTCCAGTCTCAGTCTCGACTTTGTTGCGAAGAACTTCGTAGCCGAGCTCATCAAGAACATTGTCGGCATCGAAAGCCACGGCTTCAAGCTTTTTCAGCCAGCGTCTGACAGCTTCATCGGTCACTTGCTTCTTCTCGGCATCATTCAAGAAAGACTGAATCATGTCCAGTGATTCTTTCAGTTTTCCCAAGTCCTTGTTGAAATTGCGGATGAGGCTGATCTCTTCCTTACAAAGTGAGATGAGATTTTGAAGGAGAAAGTCAACGGCGGAACCAGCAATGGATCCAACCACATCTCCCATTTTTTTTTGAGATATTGATCTAAGAGAGTGCTGCACGCCCTTGAGGGGGAGAGGGAGATTCTTTTACTAAGAGAGAGAGAGAGAGAATATTACTTGCAGAGATTGTCGGAATGGTACAGAGAGAGAGAGAGAGAGGTTCCAAGGAAGGTGAAGAGCTGAGTGCGTGTGGTGTGTGAAGGAGGACTGGAAAAGATTGTTGGAGAGTTGAGAGAGAGAGGAGAGACTTTCTGAGAATGGTGAAGAGCAGTGAGAGAAAGAGAGAGGAGTTGCTGAGAATGGTGGGAGAGTTGAGAAAGATGAAAGACTAGAATTTCATAATTCATTCAAAAATTTGCAAGGAAGAATATACTATTCCAGCAGCCTTGCCCCTTGAGAATTAAACAATTTGCGCTCAAACTAATCGCTTTATTCAAAATAATATATTTCTCAACTTTGGTCTAAAATTGGATCCAGCTTGTCTATATATACATTAACAAATTCCAAGTTGCTTCATTGTCTTTTGAACAAACATGCCATTGGTTGTTCCTCGCCTATGTTATCAAAGTCGACAAATCAAAAACAATCATGCATCTATATTATAACATCATATTGGTTGTTAGAGGAATAGATTCGTCATGCATGACCTAATTAACTTAATACTTCTCTTTAGCCCCCAACGAAAATGGGATCGGTCCCGGGCTATTTATGCACGCGATAGTTTTCAAATTACTATTTTGTAGTGCTGTACATGTCTCATTGTATCAGACACTCGAGTTAGAGACTGCGTGGAACAACTCTTACTTATTAACTAGCCCACATCACCCACCCATTATTTTAGATTAATTTCAGTCTGACCTCATTTGATCCGAACATGAACCCTAACCTGATACGTTATCTAGTGGGTCAGGTCGGACTTGGGTTCGCGGCTGAGGTCGTCAATTGACACCTCTAGTTAATGGTGAGGAATTATGGGTTGCTGTTTCAAAGCTTAATTGCTGATTCACTTGCAAAGCCTCTTTTTTCGATCCTGGTGAGGAATTATAGGTTTTTTAGCAATTCTAGGACAATTTAGACCGAAAATAAAAAGTAAAAATGAAAACACAACAAATTATTGTTGCTGGTAGAGCCAATCAAGGTAAAGTATTGTTGGCCCAAGAGATGGTTCACACTATAAACACCAAATTCAGAGGTGAAAAAAGTCATAAATGAAGTTAGTCAATGGCTAAAGCGTATGATAGAGTTCAACGGGATTTTCTTTGTGATGTGTTATAGAATTTTGGCTAATTAGACATTGTATTACATGCTGTTATTTCTCCTTATTAATTAATGCATATGGATACTTTCCAGTCCCTCTCACCTGCTCTGTTTATCCTCTCAGCTGAATGGTTCTCAAGAAATAACTTGGAAAGGCTGTTTTCCAAAAAGAAGGGGGGTTTGGGAGCATTACTTTTTCGTGTGACCATTGGGCTGCTGTCTTTTTTTCAAGTATATGTTTAAAAATTATACTAATACATCCAACATGTATTCATACTCATACAAATTAAACAAAACAAAATAAAGGGTCCCCTCAAATATTGAAAAACAAGCATTCATAAAGAATTTTATAAAATTACATATTCCGCCCTCCTAAAACGATAAACGTGACATTCCATCCATCATCCCTGTTTTTCAAATCAATCTAAAACACCACCGCCAGCAGCCTCCATCCGCTGCTCTCCAATGCCAGAGGGAAATAGCAATTGTTAACTGTGGATCCTTATCCACCATCTTCATCTGCCTTTCGAAGTTGCATGACTCCCATCCTGATTGTTCACCTGGAAATAGCTATTGAAAGCGTACGAGAATTTCTAAGATTTGTTCATTTTCCCGCAACTCGAGTTGTGCTCTGTTGCCGTGCAATCGGTTCTCGAACATGCATAGTTCACACTCGCCTGCACCTAATCCAGCATCTTCACGTCGGTGTTTAATACTTTAGTCATCAGTCATCACCAAATACAAATATATCATCTCAAAACTGTATAAAGGTTACAAACAAGGGTCATACAATATGTTGAACTTTCAATTGTTGTACATAAATAAACACTAAAATTACATTTCAATTAAATGTTACTATGTGTTATAAGCAATCGATTTGCAAACACGACAGGAAACTGATGTCACGCAGAAGTAAGAACAAAATGACATTTCTTTTTTCAATCCATGTAACTATATCTATCGTCTGTACAAAAGCTGTATATGTTACTATGAAACAAGAGCCGATTTAGAACACGATGCAGCTGAAAGGCCTTGAAGCAGGTAATATTTAGCCATACTAGGTTTTTTCCTGACGGCGCAGGCGAAAACCTCAACCATTCCCGGCAACAAACGGTCTGCAACATAAGTTGCGCCAGCCTCAAACATGTCCTCGTCGGACCTGTCATCACCTATGCACAAAATCGAATCTGAATTCCTCATGCTTTCCATCAAATTCTTTACAACCATGCCTTTGCTCACACCCTACTGAATCATATCAATTGATATAATATCAGGGACAAGGATTTTAATTTTGAATAATTTGTTAGGGAAAATTACAATGGCAGATCCTGAGGTTTGACTTAATTATACAAACTTCCCCTGAAATTTTTGAATTTACAAAAACTACCTCTGCATAATCCGAGTTTCGATGGGATGCATGCGTGCCACTAGGGTCATGAATAGGCTATTTGTGAAAATAGAATATGATATAATCAAGATTCATGAATTCAGATGTAACATAAATTCATTGATGCTGGAAATTTTCGTAATTTCTCAAACTTCAAGGGATCGGTGTAATTAGGCCAAAAACTATAAATTATCTATAATCCTAAACTAATTCTTTATTAAGGCACGAACTTTGTTTGCTACATTAAGTATTCATTATAGAAAGATAAATAGCATGTGTGAGCAATACAAAGTCACCTTCAGCATTTCTTTCACTCCCTTAGCAGACATTCAGACTGTCCACTCTTGATGAGTAGCCAAAGTCAAGTATCATGCTGGTTATTTAAGTGACCTGTCAAAACGATAATGAGTTCCAATTTATCAATGTAAAATCACTTCATCTGCTGATAGATATACCTTGTAACACATTAATGCAATTTCTTACATAAACGATAATGTATAGTCAAAGGTCTATCACCAATAGAAGGAGATCAAAATAAGCTTACATTCATATTGTCTCCACGCAAGATGTGCTTGAAGAACCTTCAGAGATGCACAGCAAATAACTCGTGACCGAAATGAAGTGGCATATCTCAAGTCTTTCTCAGGGAAGAACAACTTCCACTTGGCCACATAAACCGATGCGAAGAAAGATAAATGAGGGAGTGTATCTAGCTGCAAATCATTTTTGAAATCAGCAATCGGGACTCTGATTGAACAGGAAAAACAGAATTACCTAGCTCGTGTTTCAGACATGATTTTTAAGTAAGAGCCCATTTTTTTACCAAGAAATGCACTCAAGATCTCAAATTTAAGTAGACTTGCCTATGAGTAATATCTTCATTCTTGACATGAATCAGAATCTATTTGCGAAATTTGCCATACAATACCACCAACAATGATAACTAGTAAATAAGGCTGATCCTGGAGGCTCTATTCAAATACTGAGATTGTAGCACGATAATCAAAATATTTGAACTGAAACAGCAATAAGATTAAATCCCAATCCCTATATATCTTATGTGAATTCATATGACATGAACATGACGAAAAGTCTTATAGCCTCAATCAGGAAAGAAACATATAGATACCTGGCACTCCTCCCGTCAAACTTGGTTGCCTTTTTGAATATGAAACTGAAAGCAAACAATAAGTAATCATCCAACAAGCCCATCAAAAGTACACAAACAAATAACAATAGAAAATGTCAGTTTGTATGTATGCCATTCTTCACCTGTACTCATCACTGTAACCATAAGAGAATACGATATCTAGGAACTGCTCTAAAACTGCCTTTGAACAATCATTCATCAACTCTAAAGCTCTCAAATCATTCCGTTTATCAAACAGTGTGCTTCATAAAACCTACCCCACCATAAGTAAAACATTTTTCTCAAAAAAAGAGCCACGCTAAATGCAAATAATTGTGTAGATATGCTGCAAATTATACCTGCGGAAATCTGCCGTCGACACGGACGATGATGACATTGGGCGGCATGATTTCATCCTCCACCTCAAACGACTTCACATACTCGTACTTGCTGTTTGCCATGTCATTAATTCGTACAATAATTGTTTCTGTGGAGGAACTTTTCGGACTTCTATGTATCTATTTATAGTTTTCCCCAGTTAAGAAGGTGAGGCGGCGGAGTTGGGTGGTTGGGCGGCGGAGCAGCGGTGGCGCAGATGGTAGGGGCAGTTAGGGTGTGTTGTGGAGAGTAAGCAGAGGTAATGCGGGAAAATATTTAAATCGTCCCAAACTTTTCAAGTTATTATCAAATAAACCCAAAAATTTTCAATCTCGTCAATGTTGGCCCTGTTGAAACGTATTTGTTGATCGTATCGTATTATAAGAATTTAGTATAATTGTTTGAAATTTTAGAAGACTGGTTATTCTACTTTCCTTTTTTTTTTTTAATTTTTATTTAACACACACCCCAAGTAACAGAGGGATTCGAACCCGAATCTTTGCCTTCGAGAAAGAAGCCTCAAACCACTCGGTGAATTCATGTTGGCGAATAGTTATGCTACTTAAACGTTAGTATATTTTATTTTCATATTAAATAGTTTAGTCATATATTTAGATAAACTCTTGAGTAATATAAAAAGAATATAAGAATGGTAAATATAAAATTTTCATCTAAACGAATATTATTTACAAATGTTTATAATCTTATCTCACATTATCCATCAACATCTGATTAAATTAGTGTAGTATTGGACAATTAAGCTAGCTAACTCATGCTTCTAATAATAACTCGGTTTGTTTTGGTTTTCTATTTCATTTTTCGCTTTTAGAATCTTAAGATGTGAAGATTATTTTTTGACAGTCAGGTCAAGGAAAATTACAAGTAGTCAAGTACATAATGACCTCTGTCATTGTTGCCGGTAAAGATGTTTTGGATGCAAATGCAAGTATGCTTTCCTATGATAAAATCAAACTTTTGTAAAATTTTCAGGTTTGTAGATACAAAATAATTTACGTAGTCGCATGATATTTAATTGGATTTTTTCCCCACTAAATGTACTTTAATATAAAATAGGGTCAATTTTTTAAAAGGACCAACGATCCTTAATTTTTATCCAAAATCCCCCAATTTGATTTCTATACATTTACAATCCCTAATATACAAAACATTTTTTCTCAACCTACTAATCACTTAAAAGTCTATTTTGTCCCTATTTTTTTACTTTTTCCACACCCTTTTTGCTTCCTCTACACCTCATCTTCAACATCATTTTCTTCCTCCCTTCACTTCGTCGGAGCACCGCCACCACCACCACCGGAGGTGGTCCAAAAATTCATCGGGCATGTACTTTTCGTCCTCGTTCCATATCTTCGGTTAGTTTTTCAAAATTCGAAGTCATTTGTCCCCAATTTCAAATCTAAAAATTTTAGATCTAAAAAAAAAATGACGATAACTCTCAAACCGCTTGACAAAAATCGAATCCGTTCCTTGCAATATGTTTATCATGTCGAGAACTTCAAGATCCATACCATTTTCGTAGGAAAATGTCGCCGGACAAAAAACCCATTTTCTATTGAAATTTGCAGGTTTCCGGCGGGCCTCCCGGCGCCTTCTCCGGCCATTTTCAATAAACGTGGTTGGTACCAATGAAGTCGCATTGTCGTAATGAGTTAAAACACGTAGTCCCGTCTCCAATTAAGCTAGCTAATTCATGCTTCTAATATATAGCAACTCAATTTGTTTTGGTTTTCTATTTCATTTTTCGCTTTTATAATCTTAAGGAGAATCATAAGTAGTCAAGTACATAATCACAAGTATTGGATGCAAATGGAAGTATGCTTTCCTATGAGAAAATCAAACTTTTAAAAAATTTTGAGGTTTGCAGATACAAACTGATCTACGTAGTTGCATGATATTTAATTGGAATTTTTCCCACTAAATGTACTTTAATATAAATGAGGTTGATTTGATTTTATACCTTTCCAAGTCTCCAAACTGTATAAGAAAATTAATTTTTCAATTTGTGAAAATTATTCTTTAACAATATTTGGTTCGAACATCGCTCATGTCTGCTCTTTTTTTTTTTCTTATTCATTTTTTTAATATTTTTTGTATATTTTCTTTTATGAGTAGTTATGATATACGGACATGATATGTAAATTATTGTAATTGGAGCTATATAAATTCATATCAAGCAAAAGATGATGTTGATTCTGAGTGAAAGGAAACATGACTATGGGTATCGAGTTCCTTAAAAGATGTAGCTAGGCCTAAAGAATCACAAAACACGAAAAAAATAACAAAAAAAAAAAGAAAAGTTAAGCCCTTAGACCTTGTTTACTTTCTATGCTATTGTTCTTATGTTTTCCTACAAATATCGGGGCATGTTATAGCAAATATATAATTTAGTCTTTGTAGTCTTATAACCACCAAAAATATGTCTTTAGTAGGGACTCATCTCTATCAAGGTTTGTATACATGCCAAACAAACGCGTGATGATGCATGATTAGTATGAATAAACTAGAAAAGAAACGAGTTCTTAAAACAACAAAAAGGATAACACAGCTCAAGTCTTTACCGCTTGAAAATTATGAAGTTCACAAATTACAAATACATAGATGGGAAACAGGTTCAACAAATTCTAAACTCCCAATCAATTACAAAATCCAAGAAACTGCAGTAGCTAGAAGTGAATTAAATAACACAATTCAAGTGATCATTGCGGCTCGAAATTTATTCAAAACATGAGTCAAATGAAAGCAAAGCAAAGTTCAAAGAACACTGCATAAGAAATCTAGGACATTCTCCACGCTAGTATGATCCTCGACAGCAACCAGATCAGTCTCAGTCTCTGGAAGAAAGTAAAAAAGCAATTGGAATTGATTTGTGAGTACTAAATGAGCGCCTGTAATGATGACGGACTCGCAAATAGTTTTGTATCAGCTAAGTAGTGTAATTCTTTATAACCAAGATCAACTTCAACATCACCATATATACCCTTATGAGTTAAATTATAATGTCACTACTTACCATGACGATAGAGATTTAATTAATACTTCTATTCTTTCGTATCACTCTGCAATTCTTCAGCAACATTCTGCAATAAGAATAAACACAAAATTTTAACAATTCGTGCTAAATAAAGGAAAATTTTAAATTGATTAACCATAAAAAAAAATAGTTTATAATATGTAATTAAACTTCTTGAAATAAAAGTGCTTAAAAATCCTATTTTTTAAAGTTTTGAATCGGGCGTGACTCATAATTATTATATATATATATATATCTATATCAAATCCCAATTAATGTAGGCTATCACTCATTATTAACCGGCTATAAATTTATGTGTGAAGAATATTTTGGTAAAATTTCACATCATTGTCAGTAGGATTGAATTTTCTATTTCCATGTTTTATTTCATTTCCTATTCCATAACCAAAACACGCTATGTGTATTTTTAGACGGATTGAGATTACGAAATAGAATCTTTTAATTTTTATTTTTTTCATATCATAACAATTTTATTCTATAGCAATGCACTTAATATATGTGGGTATTGGGTAAATGAAATAAGAGATGAAACGCATAATTGAAGCATGAAATAATCCATGCCGTTATGGGACCAAGAGAAACTTGGAAAAATATATCTATGACCGGAGACAGAACCAAAATTTTAAATAATGGGGGACGAAGACAAATATTAAAAATATAAATAATATAATTTAAAATATAAACATTATTTTATTAGAAACTATAAATATTATTTTATTGATTATATAAATAAAACAGTTGTAATTTAAAATTTTAAACTTAAAATAACCAGAAAAATTATGTATTAATGTCAATTTTATCTGGCTTAAAAAAAAAAGTAAAATACCATAAAATAAAACAAAAAAATTATTATCTTTAAGAAGGACCCATCATTAACTTTCTTTCTTTTTTTTTTTTTAACACACACCCAAGCAACCAACAAAATTCGAACCTGGGTCATTGCCTTCGAGAATTAATCCTTTAATAGTTTGGGGGGTTGGACCCATCATTAACCTACTATTATCCAAAATTAAACACAATTATTTTGATTTATTCTCATTGAGATAATTATATGATCTTTCCTCAAAATATTGAACTAACTCACAATTAGTAAATTAATCGTAAATTTTGTCTAAATAATTATTAATAGTAAATGAAAAACTAAAATTAAATATAAATTAATATTATTCTTCTTTTGGCTTTATTTGATAACTAATTTTAACTTTGGGATCAACTTCTTTTTCCTACAAGTGTAAATTTTTGAATATTATAAAATTAGAAAATAGAAAGAATAGGAAAAAAAAAGAAGAAGAAAAAAAAAAAAAAAGAATGAAAAAGATTGAGTTGAGATTTTTTGTTATTTGGAAAGAAGAGTAAAACACTTTTATATCGGAAAAAATATATAAAAAGTGGATTTAGATTGGGAAAGATCTTCGAAGCAAATTAATGGCAAAATTTCAATTAATGTAAAAGTAAATCTTACTTATTATTGATAGTGAATTGTATAACGGGAAATTCCCGAAAAATCCCCAAATGGGGACTCAAATGTTTGTTTACTTCCCATTTTGAAAATTTCTTCACACCCCAAATGAAAATCAAAAGTTTCATTTACTCTCCATTTTTCATAAATGTGGTATAAAAATTCAAGAATCAGGTACTTAAATCCCCAAATGTTGTATATTTTTTGCAATATGATGTATATACTACATATTGCGAAAAATATACAACATTTGGGGAATTAAGTACGTGATTCTTAAATTTTTATAGAGAAGGGGTGGTGGGAGAATTTGATGGAATTATTCAGGCTTTTTCTTGTAAATCGTGGTTTTATTTCAAGAGCAGCAAGCGAGGTTATCTCATTTTGCAAGGTAAAGAGGTGCCAAAGGAGTTAAAAGGTTGGACAAAATTGATCGATATGGTTTCCCAAATTTCAGATTTAGGAGAAAGCTGGCTTAGGTCGTGTTATGCATTTAGTGGAGTGTTATATGCTGTTCTTCTCCTCTGGTGGTTCTTACGTGTTGATACGTACGTTCTCAATTGGTAGCATGTTTGATTTGTTTAGTGCTTCAGATTGTGTATTGGCATCTGTCACATCAACTTCACCTAATGAAACAGAGTCTTGGTTCGAATTTGGGCACAAAAACTGGCATTTGCAAATTACACATTTCTCCCTTGTTGAGGTTAGAGTATTACACGAACCTTCCTTCCCCTGGGTTTCTGTTTTTTACGCTGACCTCCCCTCCCGCTAGTGGCTCACCTCTCTTGAGCAACTCTCCAGTGACCGTAAGGGAGGAGGGTTTTCTTTCTTTGCCTGAAATCCCGTGTTTTGATGTTCATGCCGGTGAAGATTTGTTCGGAGATGTGTACACCATTTACAGGCAACCTTGTTGGTTGATTGAGAAAGAGTTGAGGTGTGAGGGTGTGTGTTTGCTAAGAGTGGTAACAAACTTAATAGTGAGTGCAGTGTTTGGTCTCCGTATCAATTTTGGGCAGGGGTGTCAATTCGGGTGGGTCGGGTGGGTTCGGGTCGGGTCGGGTTGAGGTAGGGGTATTACACGAAAATTCCCAACCCGAACCCGACCCGACCCGAATTTGAACCCGAAAATCCCAACCCGAACCCGACCCGATCGGGTTCGGGTTGGGTTCGGGTTGACCTGAACACTGTTCGGGTCACCCGATAACCCGACCAACCCGAATAACCCGAACCCGACCCGACCCGAAATAATTTTTTTTCCTTTTTTTTTTTTTTTTTGATTTTTTTAAATTCTAATTTATGTTTAAGGTATTTTAAAACTTGATAACAATATATAAAAATATATAATTTGTAAGATTTGACATAATTGCAATTAATATAAGATAAAAAAAATTAATACATAAATATTATTAAGTTCTAATTCTAATTATAATTATAACTAAGTTCTATATCAATTCTATTTAAATTCCTATTTATATAAATTCAATCAATAAGGTAATTATGTAAAATAAAAATTAGAAAAATAAACATTATTTAGATCGAATAATATATTTTCTACTGAACTAATCATAATGAAATTCAAATTTTTTATGTCCAAATAAATACATCTCTTTTTGTCCATAAACTCCGTTTAATTCTAATCATATTACAATCATATATGTCTTTCTAATGAACAAAACTATACAATTTAGACAAATTATTAATATTGATATTATAAATCACATTTTTCTCAGATAATAATCACATGTCTATAGAAAAAATATTTTACTAGCCCTTTTTTTAATATTCTATTATATTATATTATAAAAATACGAGTTAATTTTTTAATTTTTTTAAATTTATTGGTCGCCAAAATATCCTTACAATAATGATTGCCCACAAATTTGTTAGAATTGTAGTCTCGAGCCTGCGTTACTTTGATTGTCCCTTTGTGGGTAAAATGGATCCAAATGTGTAAAATTGATCCAAAATGGGTAAAATATGGATAAAATTGATTAAAATGGATCCAAGTAAGTAAATGGACCCAAAATGGGTAAAATGTGGGTAAAATAGATCTAAATGGGTAAAATGAATCTAAATGGATAAAGTGGATCCAAAATGGATAAAATGGATCCAAATAGATAAAATGAATTCAAATTGGTTAAAATGGATCCAAATGGGTAAAATAGATTCAAAATGGATAAAATATGGGTAAAATGAATCCAAAATGAGTCCAAGTATGTAAAATGGGTCCAAAATGGGTAAATTTGATCCAAATGGGTAAAATGAATCCAAGTGGGTCAAATACATCCAAGTGGTAAAGTAGATCCAAATGGGTAAAATGTTGGTAAAATGGATCCAAGTGGGTAAAATGAACCTAAATGGACAAAAATAGATTCAAAATTGGTAAAATGGATCCAAATGGATAAAATAAATCCAAAATGGGTAAAACGGATCCAAATTGGTAAAATGGATCCAAATGGGTAAATGGATCCAAAATGGGTAAATTGAATCCAAATGGGTAAAATGGATTCAAAATGGGTAAATGTGGGTAAAATGGATCCAAGTAGGTAAAATTGATCTAAGTGGGTAAAATGAATCCAAAATGGGTAAAATGAGTCCAAGTAGGTAAAATGGGTAAATTGGATCCAAATGGGTAAAATGAATCCAAATGGGTAAAATATGGATAAAATTGATTACAATGGGTAAAATGGATCCAAAATGAGTAAAATGTGGGTAAAATGGATCCAAGTGGGTAAAATGAACCTAAATGGACAAAATAGATTCAAAATTGGTAAAATGGATCCAAATTGATAAAATAAATCAAAAATAGGTAAAACAGATCCAAATTGGTATAAAATGGATCCAAATGGGTAAATGAATCCAAAATGGGTAAATTGAATCTAAATGGGTAAAATGGATTCAAAATAGGTAAATGTGGGTAAAATGGATCCAAGTGGGTAAAATGGATCTAAATAGGTAAAATGAATCCAAAATGGATAAAATGAGTTTAAGTGGGTAAAATGGACCCAAAATGGATAAAATGGATCCAAATGAGCAAAATGGATCCGAGTGGGTAAAATAAACCTAAATGCACAAAATAGATCCAAAATGGGTAAAATGGATCCAAATAGATAAAATGGATCCAAAATGGGTAAAACAGATCCAAATGGGTAAAATGGATTCAAAATGGGTAAATGTGGGTAAAATGGATCCAAGTACATAAAATAGATCTAAATGGATAAAATGAATCCAAAATGGGTAAAAGGGATCCAGGTGGGTAAAATGGATCCAAATATGTAAAATGGATACAAAATGGGTATAATTGATCCAAATGGGTAAAATTGATCCAACTGGGTTAAGTGGATCTAAATGGGTAAAATGAATCAAAGTGGGTAAAATTGATCCAAAATGGGTAAAATTGATCCAAATGAGTAAAATGAATCCAATTGAGTAAAATAGATTCAAGTGGGTAAAATAGATCCAATTAGGTAAATTGGATCTAAATGGGTAAAATAGATCCAAGTGGGTAAAATGAATCCAAATGGGTAAAATGGATCCAAAATGGGTAAAATGCATCCAAATGTGTAAACTGGATTCAAAATGGGTGAAATGGATTCAAAATGGGTAAAATGTGGGTAAAATGGATCTAAATGGATTAATTGGATCCAAAATATGTAAAATGAGTTCAAGTGGGTAAAATTGATCCAAAATGGGTAAAATGGATACAAAATGAGAAAAATTGATACAAATTGGTAAAAATAGATCCAAATGGGTAAAATGGATCCAATTGAGTAAAAATAGATCCAAATGGGTAAAATGAATCCAAGTGGGTAAAATGCATCCAAATGTGTAAACTGAATTCAAAATGGGTGAAATGTGGGTAAAATGAATCTAAATGGATCCAAAATGTATAAAATGAGTTCAAGTGGGTAAAATGGATCCAAAATGGGTAAAATGGATACAAAATTGGAAAAATTGATACAAATTGGTAAAATGAATCCAAGTGAGAAAACTGGATTCAAAATAGGTAAACTGGATCCAAATGGGTAAAATGGATGAAAGTGGGTAAAATAGATTCAAAATACGTAAATTGGATCTAAATGTGTAAATTGGATCTAAATGTGTAAACCGGATCCAAGTGGGTTAAATATGGGTAAAATGGATCCAAGTTGGTAAAAATGGATCCTAAAGTGTAAAATGAATCCATAATGGGTAAAATGGATCCAAAATGAGTATAATTGATCCAAATGGGTAAAATTGATCCAACTGGGTTAAATTGATCCAAATGGGTAAAATGGATCCAATTGGGTTAAATGGATCCAAAACGGGCCTAAAACAAGTAGAACGAGTCCAAAATAGGTCGAACAGGTTGAAAAACGGGTGAGATGGTCTTCAAATTGTTCAAAAAGGTACAACTCTATTTAAATTATTATTTATATAAATTTAATTAAAATTCTTAATTAAGATCTAGTTCTAAAAGTGTAATTATAATTAAGTTTTATATCAACTCTATTTAAATTCTTATTTATATAAATTTAATAAAATTTAATCAATAGGGCAATTATGTAAAATATAGATTAGATACATAATAATTATTTAAATCAAATGATATATATTTTACTAAACTAATCATAATGCAATTCTAATTGTTTAAGTTTAAATAAATACATTTTTTTTTTACGTGAACTCCGTTTAATTCTAATCATATTACAATCATGTATGTCTTTCTAATTAACAAAATTATATAATTTAGACAAATTATATAATATTAACATTATAAAACACGTTATTCTCAATTAATAAATTAATTATTATTTTTTAAGTATATCTAATCCTAAACCAATTATCATTTCATAAATTTTTATCTAATTATAATACACCATATAATTTAAATATATATTAAATATTTTTTTTTTATTTTCGGGTCGGGTCGGGTTGGGTCGGGTGGGTTCGGGTTGTTGGGTCACCCGCATGATTTTTCGGGTTGATTCGGGTCAACCCGAAACCCACCCGAACCCGGCTTCTCTCCTTCGGGTCCATTTCGGGTCCGACCCGATTTCAACCCGACCCGAAAACCCCCAACCCGAACCTGATATTTTTCGGGTTGGGTCGGGTCGGGTTGGCGGGTCGGGTTGGGAATTGACAGCCCTAATTTTGGGGCTGGGATTATTTGGAGTACAGTGTTAATTTGACCGGCATGGGTAGTGTAGATGTGCAGAGTGTATATGCTTTATTGGTTACGTCTTTTAGCTATTCTTTTCTGAATTTCAAGGACCCAAATTTGTGTTCCAATTTGTATTCAAATGGGTTGATTTCTTTGACTCTTGCAGATGTGTTTTTGCAATTTCCCTTTGTGAGGCGGGGTCCTCGTTAAAACACTCCTCGTTTGCATTGGCCAGGTTTACTTAAGTTGATGTTTCCAAAATTAAGAAGCAATGAATAACGCTGGATGATGCATGGCTAAATATGGCTATGTTTTAGAAAAGTAGACGAGACCTGAAAAGCATCATAATAAACTCTGTTTTGCCAAAATTTACTGGTAAGCAGAGCTAATGAATGCCAAATATAATTTTTTTTTTTTTTTTTTTTTTGGCACTATCCAAATATAAAATCTGAGAAATTCAAAATCAGACACAAAATACAAGAAACTGCAGGAGTTACAAGTGAATTAAATAACACAATTCTAGTCACTGTTGCTCGAAATTTATTCAAAACACGAGTCAAATAAAAACCAAACAAAGTTCAAGGAAAGCTGCAAAAGAAATCCAAGGCATCCTCCAGGCTAGTATGATCCTCGATAGCAACCAGATCATCCTGTGTCTCTGGAAGAAGGTAAAAAAGCCATTGGAATTGATTTTTGAGTACTAAATGAGCGCTTGTAATGACTACGACGGGCCCGCAAATAGTTTTATATCAAAGCAAATATGAAAGAAACAATAATATACCAATGTATTGTAGTTCTTGATAACCAAGTACAACTTCGACATCACCATACTCTTATCTTATATGTTAAATTATAAAGTCACTACTTACCATGAAGATAGAGATTTAACACTTCTATTCTTTAGCATCACTCTGCAGTAAGAATGAACATAAAATTTCAACAATTCTGGCGAAATGAAAGAAAATTATTAATTGATTTATAGTAAGTAAACTTCTGGAAATGAGTTAACTGCGCCAAAAACCTTGTGTTTTTCTCAAATAGCAAAAAAACCCTGTTAAAAAAAAAATAGCGCAAAAAACCCTGGGTTTTCTATTTTTTGCACACCGCCCCTGGAATCCATTTGGTCAACGAGGAGACATGATTTACCGTAATTGCCCTTCAGTCATATCACAGTTAGGGTTGAAGTTTTCTTTGATTTCCTTTCAAAACCATATTGCAAATTGGGGGGAACTCTTGGAGGGAAACATCTTCCCCTGTGCCGATACTCAAACCCTAGTTGAATGTGGGTGACATTCTGGCAATTTTTGCTACTGTATACATGTGTTGGAGAGATTACACGCTTTTGAAGAGTTGGGAGTGTTTCACTTTGTGAAATCTCTCACGCCATGGCCAAAGCTGCTATGTAAGTCAATCTACCCTCCCTTTTTATTTTTCATCCCTATCCTTGTTGCTGTGTTTAATGTCGGCATTCTTAGAGGATTTTTTTGTTTTGCTAGTATGAAATTAGGGTGTGGTGTATTGCGTGATTTCAAACTAGGGTTTTTTTTGAATGAATATGGCGGGTTGTTGACATTCTCTTTCCTTTTTGGGTTGCAGTGATACCCATTGCATAAGTTTATGGGTAGGTGGAGAATTTTTTCATATACCCAATCGCGATGTTAGGTACTTGGGTGGAAGATGCTATAGAAGCAGGGCTGTGAATCTGGACTACTTCTCTGAGAGTAAGCTTAGGGATTTCTACACTTTATGCGGTGGTATTGGGACAAATGTTGAGTTCTTTTATCTGGAGCCACATCACAACTTGAACAATGGCTTGCGGAATATTGAAGGTGGGTGGTCCATTGTCCACATGCAAAAGACCATGACAAGGAGAAGAAAGTGATCATTTATTCTGTTAAGTGCCCAGGGCCTCTTTGTGCTCTTGACAAAGATGGTAAAGACATCACATCATCAGTTACAGCTGTGGATCAAGGTCGACCTGTGCTTCTTCTTAGAGCTGAGGAGGAACCTATAATTGAAGACAATTTGATGGAAGAAGAAAATGTTGAAGAAGTTGAGGTTGAGGATGATCAGGCTGCAGATGAAGATGCACCCCTTGAAACCCAGCCTGAAGAAGGAGTAACACAAGAAGAAATTGATCCATTTGCTGAGTATGATTTCACGTTTGAAGACTTTCCCTCACCCATGGCAGAAGATGAAGATATTGAAGAAGGGGATGCTGAAGTAGCTGATTATGTCCCACCTGCAGCAGAAGTACAAAATCAACATGTTGAACAAAATGAAGATGAAATAGGTGATGCAGTTGAACAAGAGACACCTACAGTACAAAACCAAGAGCCACTTAATAAAGAAGATGATGATGGCCATGAAGCAGATGTTGAAGATGCAGACCAATATGAGAATCTTAGTGGCCTTGAGCCATGTCCTGAAATGGCTGAGGAGTTTAGACAGAATGGCCAACCAGGTAATCTGTTTATAACTTTACTTGTTAACTTGGTATTTTAACTGTGAATGTGTGTTGTGTTGTATGTATGTGAATATGTGTTGCAGAAATGTGAATGTCTGCTGTGTTGTGTATGTGTGTGGCTGAGTGTGTGTTGGTACCATGGGTATGTGAATATGTGTTGCAGAAATGTGATTGTGTGCTGTGTTGTTGAATAGGTATGTGAATATGTGTTGCAGAAATGTGATTGTGTGTTGTGTTGTTGATGTCATGTTCATGTTAGGTGATGAGGATACTGAGGAAGAATATATTGAAGCTAGTGATGCAGACAGTCAAACAGATGACCCTTCTGACTGGTATGAGGATGTGGAAGGATCACAAGAAGATGACATTTTTGTGCATAGAGATGACAACAAACAGGCTAAGAGAAAGAAATTGGGAGAGATGAGGAAGAAGAGGCTGGAGGGTAAGAGAAGAAGAGTTATCCCTGATCCTGTTCATAAGGCTGGACCTAGTGATCCACAAGGATGAAATTGGTACACTAATGAGGAGGGTGATGAGAATTTTGATGTCCCACCTGCCTCTGAGGATGAAGGGCCAAGAAGGGCAGTCTTTAGAGATGGAGATAGTGTGGAAGATCTTAAATTTTATGAGGGGTTGGAGTTCTCTGGAGTGGCCAAGTACAAAGAGGTCCTCACAGATTGGAGTATTAGAAAAGGATTCCACCTTGATTTCATCAAATGTGAGAGTACAAGAGTTACAGCTGAATGTGCAGCAAAAGGCTGCAAATGGAGGATACATGCTTCACTTAAGCAAGGTTCTCCAATTTTCCAAGTGAAGACATTGAAGGGTGAACACACATGTGCAAGAAAAGATGAAAATCCCAGGGCAACATCTGCATATATTGCAGCGAGGATGGAAAAAGTAGTGAGGGATCATCCAAATTGGAGATAAGTACTTTCTGCAACATTGCAAAGAGAAAGATTGGGTGACTGTTACCTACTTTGTGGGACTGAGGGCTAAAAAAATAGCAACTGATAAAATTAGAAGAGAAGATGAAGAGGAGTTTGGCTTGTTGTGGGATTATTGTGAAACAATTAGGCAAAAAAATCCAGGCAGCACTATCATTTTGCAAAAAACTGATGATCCAAATACCCCCAGATTTGACAGAATGTACTATAGCCTAGCTGCAATGAAACAGGGTTTTATAGCAGGTTGCAGACCATTAATTGGTCTTGATGGCTGTTTTATCAAGACCATTCACGGTGGTCAGTTGCTTACAGCTATAGGAAAAGATGGGAATGACAATTTATGGCCAATTGCAGTGGCATATGTCAAGAGTGAGAACAGCCAGACTTGGAAGTGGTTCCTGGATATTCTAATCTCAGATTTGGGTGGACAACAGGGTGGCAAATGGATATTTATAAGTGATAGGCAAAAAGGCCTATTGGATGCCCTTAATGAGATTTCCCCCGAGTGTGAACACAGGTTATTTTGCTTGTGTTTATGTTTCTTATCTGATTTATGTCTTACATATATTACTAATTTATAAATTTCATGGAATTGTAGGTATTGCTTGAGGCACTTGTACCAGAATTTCAGTGTTCGATGGAAAGGCCAATATTTGAAGTCCCTTTTCTGGAAAGCAGCATCTGCAGCCAACAGGGATGAATGGAGAGATTATATGAAGAAGATTAAGGAGGTAGATCCAAGGAATGAGCATGTACAAATGACTGCCTACGATTGGCTTATTGAACTTCATCCAGATTGTTGGTCAAGGGCATACTTTAGGACAACTTGTAAGTCTGATGTATTGGTTAATAACATTTGCGAGTCATTCAATAATCTGATCTTGCCTGCTAGAGAGAAACCTATAATATCGATGTTTGAATGGATCCGTCTTAGATTGATGAATAGAATGAGTGTGAAGAGATCAGGCATAGACAAATTTCCTGGTATAGTGTGTCCTAATGTGCTGAAGAAAGTGAACATACAAATAGGTTTAGTGGGTCTTTGTTTCCCTGTTTGGTGTGGTGGATCTGAGTATGAGGTTGCAATGAAAGGTGACCAGTTTGTTGTGAATTTGGAGGATCGTACTTGTACGTGTGGGGCATTCCAGTTGAATGGATACCCATGCTGCCATGCTGCCTGTTGCATCTTTGACAAAAGACATGTAATTGAGGACTACATTGATGACTGCTACAAGAAAGATGCTTATGCAACAACTTACAGTCATTTTATTCGAGGAGTCCCTGGGAAAAAACACTACATCAGAACTGGCCAAGAACCTCTCAAAGGGCCTGAGTACCATCCAAAGGTGGGAAGGCCAAAAAAGAAAAGGAGAAGAGGAGTTAATGAGCAGAGGCAGGGGAGCACAAGAGTTGGCCTAACACATACTTGCAGCAGGTGTTTTCGTCTAGGCTACAATTACAGGAGTTGCACGAACACCCCTCATCCAAATTCCAAATTTGTTATAGTAAGTTTAATTCGTTAGTAGTCGGTTTCACTCTATGAAAAATTGTTCTGATGCTTTTTCGTATCCCTTCCACAGGTTGGGATAACACATGTTGGATCCGGACCAAGACACAGACAAAGAGGAAATGCACAGGTACTTTAAGCTAATTGTATTAAATGTATATTGTAATTTTCAGATTAATGTTCAAGGTAATACCTTTGAATTTCCCAGGTTCGACGCAATAGAAGAGGTAGAAGAGTGTTCAACATTCGGAGCGCGAGGGAAGCAGCTACAAGAAGGGCCACAGAAGCCGCAGCACAAGCTAGAGAACATGCCAACATGCCCCCTTCCACATCAACTGATGCTCCTGCCTATCAAACTCCAGATTCTCAACCTCAGGTCAGTGCTGCTACAACTGGTGGAATACAAACTCATCATCCTCAAGCACCAATAGCAACTACTGTTCAGCAGAGACGTCGGTCATACACAAAGCGAACAACGGAAGAAGAGGTCTTTAGGAATTTGAGAGGGAGAGCAAAGGAGAGAAGAACACAAGCTTCGTGCAGGCCCTAATTCTCACTGGCTTTAGATCTAGATCTCATATTGTAATGCTTCTTTTTGGCTGTTGAAAATTCATAAACAATGTCTTTGAACACTGCGTTTTGTTGGACCACTTTTTGTTTTGTTTGGTTGCGTAGCCCCAACCCCACTTTGGCTTTAATTTATCGCAGTGGTCCATGTACTTGTGTAGGTGGGGAACAAACAATGTTTGTGCACTATTTTTAATGCTATTGAAGTAGTATCTTTGATTTATAAATTGTCTGTTAGTCATTGTGTGTCTTATCAAAGGAAAGATGCAGAAGTATTATATTACATTGCAGTTTACAGGGTGTGGTAATAAAATCTGACAGGGTTCTTTTGGCAGCATTACAATAACACAGGGTCTTTCATGTTAAAATACCAAAACACAAGGGTCATAGTAAAATTGAGCGGAAAAAGAGCAATTATATTAATTGACGGGTATAATAGTCTTTTTACCGCATAAAATCGCAAAAAACCCAATCTCAGTCGCAGTCAACGCACGTGTGCCACACTCACTGGTCGTAGGGTTTGTCATGCAACAAAAAAAAACACAAGGTTTATGGGACTAATTTTTTTTTGACAGGGTTTTTTTGGGTTTTTTCGTATTACATAGGGGGTCCCGGTGCAATTTACTCTTCTGGAAATAAAGGGGCTTAGAAATCCTTTTTCTTGAAAGTTCTGAATCGGACAATTGTGGGTGTGCCTCATAATTATTCAAATATGATATATATCAAAATCCCAATTAATGTGCTTATCACTCATTATTAACGAGCTAAATTTATATGTGTAAAGAATATTTTGGTAATTTCAAATGTAGAATATTGGGTTTGAATTATGTATTTCATCTCTTGTTCCTTCACCTACCGCGAGCATGCAATGTGCATTGTTCGGTAGTTGAGAATATGAGATCAGATCTTTTGATTTTTCTTTTCATGTCATAGCAATTTTGCTCTTAATTTCAAACATCTACTAATACATTTTGCATGTTTGGGCAAATAAAACAAGAGATGAGACACATAATTGAAACTGGAAATTTGATGCCGTTGTTGGACCAAGAGAAACTTGGACAATATATCTATGACCTACTCAAATGTTGTATAAACAATTTTTGAACACTTATTATATGGGAACAAAATGAATTTCAACAAGTATGAAGATACGCAGTAGTTATTGGACCTGTTATTAAGTCACCCTGACATAAGGTATATGAGAAATCTTGTGCCAATCGGATTTATCATCGTCACTTCGCATGTTTAATAGCGGACAACGTTCAATCTCTAATCGAGTGAGGCGTTTCGTGGCTTCTTTAGAGGGCAGACTCCTTAATTTTGGGCAATTGTGTGGAATTAATTCTTGGAGAGATGACAATTTCCCCAACCATTCAGGCACTGCTTCTAATTCCAAATTAGTCAACACTAAACGCCTTAGATTAGTGAGATGCTGGAGCTGATCCTGTACACACTCCATTCCGAAACCAATTGTTAATTTACGCAAGCTGCGAAAAGAGTCAAAACTCTATAGGAAAATTATTATTATCCAAATCTGGAATACATCTAATATCAAGGTTCAAAATTGTGAGGTGTGGCGTATTCTGCAGGCAACCAACTACCTCGACCAAATTTGTTACCCTTGGCAATTCAAACAACTCCACATTCTCAAGCGATGTACATAGCTCTATCATTCCACTTGGCAGTTCAGTCAGACTATCGCACCCATAGATGGTCAGTGTATGAAGCAAAGTGGAGCCTTGTACTGGTTCATATCCCTCGCCACTTTGTTACAGAAACGTATCTACAACAGAGATTTTGTTACAGAAACGTATCTACAACAGAGATTACCAAACGCCTAAATACAAGCTTTCCTAAGATAAGCCCTATAACAAACTCTGAGATAAGTCCTGTAACAAAATCTGACATAAGGTTTGTTCCTAAGATTGCTCAATCTCCTCAATCTTCTACAGTATTGACTTCAGATTTTGACAATGCATTATCTCCAATTTCTCAAGAGAATTTAGACAGTGAAGATTGTTTGGCAATTCTTCTAAACCCCCACAATTGAATATCTCAATCTCTCTAAGGGAAGGGCCAAAGGACGGAGGCAGATGCTTTAAGTCGAGACAAGTGCGTATCTTCAAGTATGAGAGATGTTGGTTGTTGTTGAAGAACATATCAGGAAGACAAACTAATCGTTCCACTTCTTCAATTTTGATTCTTATAAGTGAGGTTAAGTTGAGCAACAGATTTTCCAAAACTACGCTCGTTTGCATTCTTCTAATTTTCAATTCTTTGAGGCATGGGAAATTAAATGACTTGGACCACTTGACAATTCTTTGCATGAATCAAGCTTCAGGGACTCAAGATGCGGAAATGCCACCACTTCACGGTCTGATTGGCATTCACCAACAGTTAGCAGTTCTGTCATTGAGGACATTGATGACAATGAAAGACTTTTGAGAGCAGGAAACACGATAATACTCTTGTCTTTGCAAACACCCTCATTGTGAACCTCGTCCAATGAAGAACCATTATCTCACTTTCAATAGAGAACTCAAATAAAGGGACTTGAGATGTGGTCGGTGTCCTAGCATTGGGATTTCTTTAATATTAGACTCATGCTTGTCTTCTAAATAAAATTCGAAAATGTGAAGATGCCTCAAGTTTATCAGTTTCTTTAATGTTTGAGCAAATTATCAAAAACATCCCGTAAAGTGGGTCATATACGGTTTTGGTCCCAAGAGTGGTCGGTGTCTCACTTTTGGTCCCATAAAGTGACATTTGTCTCATTTTTGGTCCCATTGACCCATTTCTGTCCAAGATAACGGTTTGACCGTTAAAAAAATTACGTTTTAGTCCTTTTGGTTCTTTTATATTTTTAAAATTACCCCAAACTATTTAAATTCCACATTTTCACCCCCAAACTATTTATATTATATATTTTCACCCTAAACAAAATATAATATATATTATATATAATATATATATTATATGTATATATACACATATATGATACATGTAACGTATATATATACATATTACATACATAATATATATATATATATATATATATATATATATATATATTATAAATATTATAATACGTATAATATAATATACTATATATATATATATATATAATGTAATATATAGTATATAGTATGTATATATATCTGTATAATACGTATAATGTAATAAACTATAATATAATATATATATATATATATATATATATATTGATGCGTCTCAAAATCTGCACCACCCTATTTATACGGGAATACCGAGCAATTAAGATCTTTATTTCCTGCAAAAATGGTTAATACGAAGCAAAGGAAACCTGCGAACGAGGGATTAAATTATCGTGATATAGAACTAAATAGTATAAACGGAAAATAAACCAACTTATAAAGCAAAGAATAGCGATATGATAGAAAAGATAAACGAATAATCACGAGAATAAATTAAGTAAAGCAGGAAAGTAAGCTTATCGTCTTTCCAAATGAACTTAAGGGAAGACGATGGATTTTCGCTAATGCTCTGAGAATGAGAGAATGAAAGACTGTCTTTGTATTTTTCTGGCGTAAGATGAAAAGTGTTTTAGTACAGAAAGTATCTCTCTTTTTAAAGATACGTACATGACTTTTTTAATTAGCTAGGGCTCTTCCTATCTTTTAGGGGAGTTGAGAGATGGGAGAGAAAAATGGGGAATAGTTGGGAGATACTTATCTCCAACTACCGTTACATGGGATAAGATTTTAATTTCAAAATATGTACTAGAAAAGAACTCCTAGAACTATACCATAACTGATTTATCCAAATTTATTGGCACTAATAGTCGGTAGAATTTTGTTTTGACTGATCCCTTCACACATGTGGATCTCCTTGATGGGCTTGAACTCGTGGGGGCGGCCCGCTCTCCCTCTCGAGGCCTCTCTCCCTTGGGCTTATTCGCAAGTAGGTTGTGGGCCAGGAGTGTTGAAAATGGGACGTATCATATATATATATATATATATATATATACTATATTACACTTTTATTATATATATATATATATATAATATTATAAATATTTTATAAAATATTTATAAAATAATATATTATATATTATAAAATATTATATATACAAATATTATATATATATACATATATATATATATGTATAATACGTATAATATAATATATTGTATATAGTATGTATATATATGTGTATAATACGTATAATATAATATACTATAATATAATATATATATTATATTATACGTTTATAATATATATATATATATATACATATATATATATATATAAATATTTTATTAAATATTGCATTATATATGATAGGGCCAAAACACGCTCGTCCCACGTTTGGACATGTGGTAGCATGAGAACGTAACACGTGGCTTCCTCAAGACTGAGGCCCCTATCAACAAGCGACCCCAAAAATCTACAAGCGTCACGAGCGCTACCGTCCTTGAGGAATACGTGTCGCCTCTGTTACGTGACGCGTAACCAACATGGTCGCTCTTCTATAAGCGCTCCTCACACAACGAGACAAAAGCCCCAACTTATCCCAGAAGCCCTTTACAAGCGCTATTCCCCCTCAGGGAAGCTTTCGTTCCCCCTCATGGCACAAACCTTGGCCTTCATCCCCCTAGCGGACTCACCGGCCTCCAAGGCTCACGGTTGACACGAGCGTGCTCCTAGCCCTTATTACCAACCTCCCCAAAACGGCTCTCTGACATCCCGTACATGCCCGCGCACCTGCCACTGTTGCCAACACTAACTTTCCACAGCTTTTGCAGAAGATTCCTCCTAGGTTTCTCTCATAACGCCACGTGTTAGGGCAACATTCGGCCAGGACCACATGGTGCAAATGACCAAAGGGTCCTCGACCCTCAACTATAAATATATGAGTTCATCTCCTCCACTGTAAGCAAGCTTCCATACTTAAGCTCTGCAAATTATCTTCATCTCTTTCAGTTCTTTAACTGACTTAAGCGTCGGAGAGCCAAACTGGGCATCACCCCCAGTCCCCCCAACTTGGCCTTCTGACTATTTGCTCTTTGTGTTTGTCCCAGCAGGTAGAACCCACCTCGCTTCCGGCGAACATTCATCGGTTTTCCCACCTCAATTAAATAGAAAGTGAACGGAGTTGGACACCCCACGTTCTTACCCCATCATTTTTGGCGCCGTTTGTGGGAAACCACCTTCTTTCTTTCCTTCTCGCTGGTTGAAAAGCAAACACACTCTCTGTCATGGTTACTACACATTCCGGAACAGCAGGGGGAGGATATAACCTTCGCTGATGGTCTGCGCGACTGTTACGTGCCTCAGTAATACGGGGCCTCCATATGCGGAACCCTTATAGCTCCTATCCCCTCGGCGGTCAAAGTCCCACAAGTGCTCCTCCTCTGAGGAGGAAGTGTCTCCATCGCTCTTGGGGCCCTCCACAACCTGTTTGCCCTTGCCAGAAATGGAGAAGAATCTGGCATTCTTTTCCTCTTTCTGGAGGCTAAAGCCCTTTCTCCTTGAGTATCCCTGATATTGACGCTCGTCTGAGGCCTTGGCGGTGGAACCGGAGCGGGAATAATGGCTCCACTCGCTTGAGGAGAGACCGGGGCCCTCGGAATCACCCTTGTACCAGGGTTGGGTGCTTGATTCTTCCATCTACCTTGACTGGCGCTCGAACTTGTGGCTTGATGACCACCACGCTCGTTGCCGCGACCTGCGCCTCGGGGTAGTGGGTTTTGCTGATCTCCCTGATTGGCTTAGTGCCTGTTAGCATTGGCAAACCTAGCAGCTTTGCTAATCCCTCCACCGGCCATTATAATACCTGGTCCTGGAAAACAAAAACAAGGAAAAGCACAAGGGTTGGAAACGCTCGTTCAAATAATGTAAATCATGAAAACACATGAAAGTCAGTATCCCTATCTAAGTGTTAGTGCCCTAAAATCTAACCATCTCTATCCAAGTCTCGAGCGGGAGGGTTGCTGAGATAATGGGGGTCGTTGGTAAGTCCGCAAAGGAACATGAGTTCCACGTCATCTATCAAGTCCTTGGCTTGTATCAGCCAGCCCTCGTCCCTCAACGCCCCGGCTAGTTCTTTACCCCAGTTCTCAGGGAAAGTGGGGTCCAGGCGATTCTTCACAAGGGAGCCTTTCCCGTGCGAGACCCTCTCTCGTGATACCCCGAAATCATCATCCGCTGGGACTTTGACAAAAATGAATTTCTCCTTCCAATCGGGGCCATACGTGGAAGATGGAGAGTTGATCAGTCTCATATGGGCCTTTGCTTGAATATAGTAAAAGAAATCCCCCTCGGGAGACGAGCGTGGCGAGCTAACAACCTGGAATAGAGCTTTGAAATTCCGCATTGAAGGCTCGTAATTGGTACACTTCATGAGGATCACAAAGCAGGTGATGAGTGCGACACCGTTGGGTACAATCTGCGAGGGGCATAAGTTCAAGTTATTCAAAATATTGGCCACCGGAACCGGGATTGGAAATCTTAGGCCCCCTGACCCAATTGCATCCTTGTAGACCGCCATCTCGCCTGGGGGCGGGAGATTCGCATGCTCATGCTTGGCTGGGATTCTCCATGTATATCGCTCGTTCCAATATATTGGGGCCATAGCAGTCTTTATCTCTCCCAGAGTAATGGTGCTGGGAGTCTCGTCAGGGGTACGCTCGGTCGCCTGCATACCCGAACCTTCACCCTCATCTGTGCCTTTGGATTTCTGGGTTTTCTTGGATTTTTTAGCCCTTCTTTTCTTAGGGGACACTTCTGAGGGCCCGACCTCCTCATTCCCCTCCGGGGCCGGAGCGGGCATGGTCACCGTCACGGTGTGGCGATGAGGATGAGTAGACCTCTCTGTTAAGGCCAAAACCCTCCCTTGCCTAATCGCCTCCAAAGATGCATCTATTTCTTCAAAAAAATGCTCAACTCCGCCTGGGTTCCTCTCCTCCATGGCAGAAACGGCGGCGTGCAATTCTTCATCCCTTGGAGATGAATTCTAACTTGCCATCTCCTCACCCTCCCGGACAAATTCTTCGACATGATCTCCAGACATGGTTAAGAAGGGTTTTTGAGGAATGGAAGGGTTTCTTAAGAATCAGAAGGGGATGCAAAATTCAGGGACTATGGGAAATGAGGGAGATGTATTGAGAACTAAATCCTAATCTGTTCTAAGGTTAGCAAAGTTAAAAGATTTCACCAGAAGGTTACCTGGAATTTTCTTGAAAAAACTTGGAAGAAGGTTGTGAATGCTCTGAAATTTGTTTTGGAAAGAGTTTTCCACAAATTTGTGTTCTGAAGATTTGTTCGCGTAAAGGACGATATGGATGCAGAATCCCTTATTTATAGGGATGGGAGTTGGTACGTTTCTGGCAAGTAATTCAAAAGGCAATCATTTCCTGCCTAGGAAACCGTTCACTTTAGTGAACCGTCACGTGTATTCCCAAAGCCACGCACCTACACGCGCATCAGCATTTAATGCAAAATGTGTTTCGAGCGGTCACCTGATATGACCGCATTTAATACATGGTCGGAACAAAGGTGCTCAACGCACTATTAATGAGCGACACCCTCGTAAAGAACTGAGATATTTGAATTCTACAATTCTTATCCTAAGGACTACAGAATTGGGGGGCAAAATGACAGGGTCAAAACACGCTCGTCCCACGTTTGAACACGTGGTACCATGAGAACGTAACACGTGGCTTCCTCAAGACTGAGGCACCTATCAACAAGCGACCCCAAAAATCCACAAGAGTCACGAGCGCTACCATCCTTGAGGAATACGTGTCGCCTCTGTTAAGCGACGCGTAACCACCATGGTCGCTCTTCTACAAGCGCTCCTCACACAATGGGACAAAAGCCCCAGCTTATCCCAGAAGCCCTTTACAAGCGCTATTCCCCCTCAGGGAAGCTTTCATTCCCCCTCATGGCACAAACCTTGGCCTTCATCCCCTAGCGGACTCGCCGGCCTCCAAGACTCACGGTTGACACGAGCGTGCTCCTAGCCCTCGTTACCAACCTCCCCAAAATGACTCTCTGACATCCTGTACATACCCGCGCACCTGCTACTGTTGCCAACACTAACTTTCTACAGCTTTTGCAGAAGATTTCTCCTAGGTTTCTCTCATAACGCCACGTGTTAGGGCAACATTCGGCCAGGACCACATAGTGCAAATGACCAAAGGGTCCTCGACCCTCAACTATAAATATAGGAGTTCATCTCTTCCACTGTAAGCAAGCTTCCATATTTAAGCTCTGCAAATTATCTTCATCTCTTTCAGTTCTTCAACTGACTTGAGCGTCGGAGAGCCAAACTGGGCATCACCCCCAGTCCCCCCAACTTGGCCTTCTGACTGTTTGCTCTTTGTGTTTGCCCCAGCAGGTAGAACCCACCACACTTTTGGCGAACATTCATCGGTTTCCCCACCTCAATCAAATAGAAAGTGATCGGAGTTGGACACCCCACGTTCTTACCCCATCAATATATATATTATATATTATAAAATATTATATATATATATATATATATATACGACTAAATTATCAATTTAGTCCCACAAGATTGACCCCTCACCAATTTAGTCCCATGCTTTTGGAATAATTCAATTTAGTCCCAAATCCTAAAATTCTCAACCAATGTGGTCCTAAATACTAACGGACGTTAGAAAACTAACGGGATTGACCAAATTTTTGGACGGTAATAAACATGTGAGAGTATTATTGTGGAGAAATTTCCAAAATTTCTCCACAAATCGAAGAAAATCGAAGACGGGCTCCTAGGGGTTTTTTTTAAAAAAAGGGTAAAATATTTGGGGGAAGTATGAATGAGTAAATTGGATGTGTTAAGGTTCTGTTTTTTACCCTCCAAACTCTAAATCAGCGTGTCAAATGGTTAATTTCGTTAGTTTTCCAACGTCCGTTAGCATTTGGGACCATATTGGTTGAGAATTTTAGGATTTGGGACTAAATTGAATTATTTCAAAAACACGGGACTAAATTGACGAGGGACCAATCCTGTGGGACTAAATTGGCAAGTTAGCCTATATATACATATATATTTGTATAATACGTATAATATAATATATAGTATATAGTATGTATATATATGTGTATAATACGTATAATATAATATAATATATATACAATATAATATATGTATATATACGTATTATATAATATTATATGTATAAAATATGTTTTAACAGTAAAAGTAATTTTTTTTTAATGGAGTAAAAAGTAATTTTTTAAGAAAATAGGGTAAAAAGTAACTTTTTTAACGGTCAAACCGTTATCTTGGACGGAAATGGGTCAATGGGACCAAAAATGAGACAAATGCCACTTTATGGGACCAAAAGTGAGACACCGACCACTCTTGGGACCAAAACCGTATATGACTCACTTTACTGGACGTTTTTGATAATTTGCTCTTAATGTTTTTGGCATCTCATTCAGATCATTGGTTACGCGTAATATCTGCAGATGGTAGAGATTGTCGATCGACCTTGGTAAATATTCAACTCTTGTTTGTGAGATGTCAAGGTACCTCAAGTGTATTAAATGCTCCGTCTTTGGCAATTCTTTATTGTCACAACCAATTAGAACTAATCCTCGGAGGCATTTGAGGTCTGCGATCATGTTTTTTGAACATTTACCTTTGATGATTAATGAACGCAAATTCGCAGCCTCTTCTTTTGAAATATCTCTATCAGATTCCATGTACATGAACCGAACCGGACCAGATTCATTGGAAACTGAAGACACTAGATAATGCACAAGGTCGTGCATCTTACAAAATATTATGTTTCCATCCTCATCTTCCTTCCAATTTTGTAATAAGGAGTTTTGCAGAAAGAGGTGAATATATTTCTGGCCCACGGTCTCCATATCATTTTCTTGATCACTGTGAAGAAATCCTTCAGTCATCCACAGGTAAATCAGCATATCCTTTTCAATTTCATAACCTTTGGGAAAAATTGAGCAAAATGCAAAGCAATTCTTGAGTGAATCCGATGGTAAATTATCAAAGCTCAATTTTAAAATCTTCATGACTGAGTTTCCATCTTCCCCCAAGTCCGAAAGCCTCTTCTCTTCCATGGAGTGCCACTACTCTTTCGATTTCCCAAACAACAAGCCTCCTAATACGTTTGCTGCTAATGGCAATCCTTGGCATCTTTCAGCTATCTTTCTCCCAATGGTGTTAAACTCTGATGGAATAACACATCTTCGGAAAGCTTTTCTTTTGATTATGGACCAACAATCTTCATCGGATAACTTGCTCAATTCAGGAATATTACGATTTGTTCCCACCATTGAAGCAACATTTTCAGTACGCGTAGTGACAATGATACTATTTCCCTTTCCGGAGCTAATACTTGATAATAAGGTTTTCCGAAAGTCACCCCACTTCTTCGTCTCTTCAATCCAAACATCATCAAGAACAAGCAAATACTTTTTATCTTGCAATTTGTCTTGAATCTTTTTCAAAATAGTGTCTTTTGTTTCAAGATCAACCTTTTGTTCCGTTAGCGATTCAAGAACCTTCTTGAAGAGATCATTTGCATCAAAATTTTCGGAAACATAAACCCAAATCAAGTTGTCAAAATGCCTCTTTATCTTTTCGTCATGGAATACTAACTTGGCTGTTGTTGTCTTCGCGAGTCCGCCCATACCAACAATTGGAAGGACGGTGAAAACTTCTTGTTCATCATGACTTGAGTTATTAGAAGTTAATATCTCCACTATTCTGGACACATAATCTTCTCTTCCAACAACAATTGGATCAACAGAGTATGAATCCGTCTCCCTTTCTGTTGAACCATCAGAAACAAAATTAGGAGCTCGTGCACGCAACTGTCTTTGAAGACCAAAGTCTGTTGCCTCTTGACTGATTGATTTCAAATTCTCATTGATATCCCTGATTTTATGCGACATCCTCCATGGCGAGTAGAATTTTTGTAACTCTTTCTTTATTTTGTTTCCAGTCTCAATTTTGTTGCGAAGAACTTCGTAGCTGAGCTCATCCAGAACATTTTCGGCATTGAAAGCCACTGCTTCCAACTTTTTCAGCCAATCTCTGACAGCTCCATTTGTCACTTGCTTCTTCTCCGCATCATTCAAGAAAGATTGAATCGTGTCCAGAGATGCTTTCAGATTTCCCAATTCCTTCTTGAAATTGCGGATGAGGGTGAGGTCAGATTTTGAAGGAGAAAGTCAACGGCGTAACCAGCTATGGATCCAATTACATCTCCCATTATTTGCTGAGATATTGATCTAAGAGAGATTCTTTTGCTGAGAGAGAGAGAGAAAACTTGCTGAGATTCTCAGAACGGTGATGAGATGAGTGAGTGTACAGACAGAGAGAGAGTGAGAGAAAGTATTAAGTATTAACGGCTGAGATTTTGAGATTTTCAGAACGTTTAAGAGATGAGTGAGTATACAGAGATAGAGAAGAATTGTGAAGAGCTTGCAGGGATTGTGGGGAAGAGAGAGAGTCGTTGTAGTATACAGAGATAGAGAAGAATTCTCAATGTTGTATTTTCTGGGTTGAGTTACTGTTCAAGAGATGTCATGGCTTTTGTCCCGTTGGTGTTTTAAGGCGTAATAATGGTAACAGCTTTTGTTTGGATGACATGGGCCAAAGAGGTAGTAATTGGAACATGCAGTGTTGTTATTATAATGAAACATCTGAGAGTAGATATTGTATTTCTTTTGAATTCCTTAGTTATTGTTCAAACTTTACAAGTTTATCAATTTAAGGTATCATTTTGAAGAATTGTGTTCAAATAATTTTCCAAGATAATGAATCTTTTATCTTTAAAAAAAAAAATTTTTTTTTTTAAGAATATAAGTTTTCAATAGTTAACATTTTGTGTTACTATGAATTTCTATGTTTTTGGTTTATCATTGTTTTTTCAAAATAAATAATATGATATAAAACATTGATCTTGAAGTATTACATCATGTGGACGGTTGTTGGGTACGTATGGTCGATCAATTATTGCTTCAAAGAAATATCTCCGTACACGAAATTTTTTGGGAAGCTACAAAGCCATCTCCATTAAAATATAGCTATCTTGTTTAAGTTCATCTGGAAATATATAAACAAAAAATTACTCTTTAATCATAAACATACATTTTAAAACAAATTTTTAGAAAATTCGACCACTCAGCATTCAGCAATTCAATTTTGTTTTTTAAAACAAAATTTAGAAATCTTTTAAAATAAATGCGGTTGAAACCTCAAATTCAACTAATATATCAGCTACACTGTTAGCAATTACGTTAAATAAAAAAACTTCAGGACTCTACAAATTCGAAAATAGATAGGATTAAATTTTTTTTTTTTATGTGCATTGCACTTTAATACTCGATCTTTAAAAATTTAACAAATAAAAGTCCAAAACTTATTTTATGCTCCTTTTTTTTTTTGGGGGGGGGTTTTTTACTTTTTGAAAAAAAGGAATCACTGTTATTTTTTTAAGTGAATAGTGATTCCACTTTTTTAAAAAATGTATTTAACAAAAAAATTTATGAGTGTGTACGTTGCAATCATAATTTTTTTTTGTTAAATCCGTTTTTTAAAAAAGCGAAATCACTATTCACTTAAAAAATAACAGCGATTCCGCTTTTTCAAAAGCAGAAGACTCCAAAGTTATAATACACTCAGCAAATATACCAAAAGTACAATATCCCTAAAAAACGACACCAAATTTAGAAATTCACCCGGAAACTGAATAGCAAAGCAGATGAAGCATTTATAAATAGGGCTCTACCTAATTAATGCCATTCTACTATAATAGGACTTGATGGGGTCAAAATACGATCGTCACATGTTAGGACACGTGGCATCGCCAAGATGATGATCTCTGTCTCCCCAAGGTTGCCCCTATCAGCACCCGAGCGCTAGGCCCCACGAGCACTGGGCTCAACAAGCGCAATCCATCTTCAGGAGTTAAGCCCAACGAGCGCTGTCTCTCACGAGCGTCCTACAACTAAACAGTTGATACGCCCACGTGCCAATGGAGCCCTCTTCGAGCGTCACACTCCCTCAGAGTGGCCTTTCCTTTGGTTCGTCACCTGAACTGAAGCCTCCGCTCCCCTCAGCGGATGTCAAGGCTTCCAGTACTCTAGGTTGTCACGAGCGCGATCTCAAGCCCTCGTTACCAACCACCCACATGGCTCTCTGACACAACGTACATGCCCGCGCACCTGTCACTGTTGCCAGCCCTAACTTTTAGCCGCTTTTGCAGAAGATTCCTCCTAGGTTTCTCTCTCACAGCGCCACGTGTTAGGGCAACATTCGGCCAGGACCACTTGAGGCAAATGACCAAAGGGCCCTTGACCCTCAACTATAAATATCTAAAGTCATCTTCTACACAAGTAAGCTTTCTTCACCGCAGCAACTGTGACTGAACTTACCTTTCTTCACACATTAAACTGACTTGAGCGTCGGAGAGCCAAACTGGGTATCACCCCCAGTTCCCCCAGCTTGGCCTTCTGACTTTCCTTGTGCTTGTCCCAACAGGTAGAGCCCACCTCCTCATTTCCGGCGAAGCTCCGGTGGTTTCCTCCACTAAATACAAATCGTAAAGTGATCGGATTCGGATCAACTCATTTCCGAACCCATCATTTTTGGCGCCGTCTGTGGGAAACCAGTCCTCCATCTTCTTCCTTTCTTTTTGTTGGTAGAAAAACAAGCACACCTTACCTTTAACAGTCATGGTTGCTACGAGATCTGGAGCAGTTGGAGGGGGAGATAGTACCTCCCCAGATGCAAATATCGTTCTTCCCTCCACCGTTACTGGTGGAGCCCCGCCACCTCCTGCCGCAGGAGCGACCCCACAAGCGGAATCCTCCGTACCACCACCTGCACCACCGGTACCGCAGATTCCCACCACCGCCGGAGGAACCTCATTCTCTGTCCCTCCGCAGCTTGCGCAAAACCCCTGGGTCCATCCCCAGATGATCCCCGGAATACAGAGCTACATGATGCCCCCGCCTGGGTATGCCCTCACCCCGACTGCGATGGTGCCGCCGGTCCCGCCGTATCAGGCCGGTCAGATCCAGCTCCCGGTGGTCATCCCCAGGGAGATCGAAGGAGTGGAGTTACCTCCACTTACCACACAACAGTTAAGGGCTCTCTATGCCCAATGTGAGGTTCAGGCGGCCCAGGGGGCATGGGAGAGGTTCCACTCCATGTACTTCCCCTCTGGGCAGGCCACTCAAATTGCTGCCCCATTGGGCGGACAGCAAAACTTTCCCCTCAGAGAGGCTCAGGCTGTCATGAGGGCACCACCACCGCCACCGCCAGTCAGAGAAGTGCCCCGGCAAGAGGGCAACGAACGTCCCTCCATGGGCAGGAACAGAGAGCCCACGGAGCGAGTAAATGAAAATGAGGGAGACTCTCATGCCTCCAGGAGGGGATCACGAGCCCCCGGGCACGGAAACAAGCAAACGGAGGTAAATCCTGACATCCTCGCGGCTGTGCAAGACCAGCTGCAGGGTCTCAAGGATATGGTGGGACAGCTCTCACGAGGGCGTTCAACTCAGATCTCCCCTAGTCGGGATGAACGGGTTGACGCCAGGAGCACCCACACCAAGGACCCTCCACCAAGGGTCCCCCGCCGCAAAGAACCGGAGGAAAACTTCGGTACCTATGAATACCACCCGCTGGCGAGGGGCTCTCCCCTCGTAGAAGAAGTCCTGATGGCCCAAGCAGGCATGGCCAAAGTCCCCACTTCCATCAACCGTTACGACGGGACGACTGATCCAGCTGAACACTTGGATCATTTTGTGCATCTTATGCACCTTTACGAGCATTCCAGCAATTACTGGGCAAAGGTGTTTGTCACTTCCTTGGTTGGAATGGCTCAAGAATGGTACAAGAGACTGCCGCCGCGCTCGATCCACTCCTATGAAGAACTGGCCAACGCTTTCCTCAACCACTTTAATTCCTTGAAAGCGCCGGTCACCGCACCCACTGCCTTATACAACGTGGTGCAGGGCAAGAGCGAATCTCTGCGCTCGTTTTTCGCCCGCTTCAACAAGGAGATCCTGCAGGTGGAAAGGCCTTCGATGGATTTCTTGATCCCAGTGCTCTTTCAGGCTGTGGATCACAAACAATATGTGAGCAAAAAATTTGCTGATGCCATCGTGGAGAGGAGACCTGGGACCCTCATGGGCCTAAGGGAAATAGCCGAGCCGTTCTTTGCGCTCGAAGATATGTATGGGACGAATGGTCCCCGGCATCACAGCCCGGCCAGGAACGAGCGACCTCATCACGAGCGAGGACGAGATGTGTCTGTGAAGAAGGAGCGCCCTCAAGAGCGCAGAAGGTCGCCACCACCCTCTCGCCGATTCGAGCGCATTCCGCTCACTAGGCCCAATTCAGAAGTCTATAATCTCTCGGATAAGAAGCTCTTCAAAAGACCTATCAAAATGAGAGAAACAGACTCACTCAGGCGCTCCAACAAGTACTGCGCATTCCATAAGCAGAGAGGGCACGACACAGATGAGTGCCGACAGTTGGAAGCTGAAATTCAGAGGCTCGTCGCAGGAGGCCACCTGAAGGAGTTTGTCCGGGTGCTTGAGCGCTACGACGAACAGTGCAACGAGCGCTCCGGGAGGAGAAGGAGGAGTCCTTCCCGTTCGAAGAGCCCAAGGGGTAGGGGGCCCCCCGAAACCAGCAGCCACCGGGGCAATAAAGGGAAAGCCCCTGTGCAGGAAAACGAGCCCTTCGCAGTTATAAACATGATTGCGGGAGGCTCATCAGGAGGGGATTCAAACGCCTCCCGACGGAGGTATGTCCGGAGCTACAACCAGCGCCCAGCAGTGCCCAAACCTATTTATGCCATCCAGAGTCCGAGCGCCCAACGGTCAAAAGAAGGCGACGTAATAGGCTTTGATGATAGGGATTTGGAACACATTGTAACACCCCATGGGGAGGGCATAACCTCTGATTGTCCCATGGTGGTTAGTGTAGATGTGCATAATCATGTTGTAAAAAGGGTGTTGGTGGATAGTGGAAGCTCTGTCAATGTTTTACCTTACTCTACGTTTCTAAAGATGAAAGCTGACCTTCCGCTCGAGCCTCTCAAAACGGCCCTCATTGGCTTTGGAGGCTCGAAAGTTGTCCCACGAGGGCAGATTCGTTTGGCTACTTCATTCGGCCGAGCCCCTCAACGCAAAACACTCTTGGTAACATATGCAGTGGTGGAGATAGACATTCCGTATAACATCATTATTGGGCGCCCGGCCCTTGTGGACTTCAAAGCTATCATCTCCACCTACCACCAGAAAATTAAATTCCCCACCCCCGAGGGTGTAGGGGAAGTACTGTGCAACGTGCAGGAGGCTTGGGAATGTTACATGCTGTCCCTCAGAAAGCCAAAAGCGGAAAAAACATTCCAAATAAGTTCCACCAAAAAATCAGTGGATTTCCCCAACCTGGATGAGGACAGCCCCGCACGGAAGAGGGCAAAATTGAATAAGAAGAAGAACAAAAAGAAGAGGGGAAACGACGGGGAGAATTCCCTCGAAAGTGCTCCGCCAGGAACTGTTGGGGGATCGTCCTCAGAAGGAGACGAGCCGAGGGAAGATGAGCCAGCATCCAGTGACCGTTTGACGGGAAAGAAGAGGGCGCTCGAACTTCCTCGCCCTGAGGTAAGGATTGAGCCCTCGGAGAAATTCCTTACCATTGAACTGGAGCCTGGAAACAAAGATAAGACTACTCAGATAGGATCTAACCTCTCAGGGCCTTCTCAAATCATGATGATTGACTTCTTAAGGGAAAACAGGGATGTATTCGCATGGAGAGCCTCCGACCTCACAGGGATTGACCCGAGCGTCATCGTCCACAGGCTTAATGTGGATCCCTCATTCAAACCCATCAAGCAGAAAAAGCGGGATGTACATGGTTTTCGAAAAAAAGCCATTGAGGATGAGGTTAATAAACTCCTGGAGGCTCAATATATCGAGCCCATCTTGTACCCGGAATGGTTGTGTAATGTCGTTTTGGTACCCAAGAGCGCGAACAAATGGCGCATGTGCAACGATTTCACTGATCTCAATAAGGCCTGCCCTAAAGATCCGTACCCGCTGCCCCGGATTGACCAATTGGTGGATTCGACCGCTGGCTGCGAGCTCATGAGCATGATGGACGCTTTCCAGGGATATTATCAAATCTTCATGGCCCCGGAAGACCGCCCCAAAACCTCGTTTGTTGTCCATCTGGGGGTATATTGCTTCTTAGTCATGCCTTTCGGACTCAAGAACGCGGGAGCTACGTATCAGCGGCTCGTCAACAGGATGTTTGAGAGTGAGATTGGAAAATCCATGGAGGTCTATGTGGATGATATGATTGTCAAAAGCGAGCGCCAGGATTCCCACTTGGAAGATCTCAAGCGCACCTTTTCGATCTTGCGTCATTATGGCATGAAGTTGAATCCTTCAAAGTGCACCTTTGGAGTACAAGGGGGAAAGTTCCTAGGGTATATGGTCAGTCAGAGGGGAATTGAGGCCAATCCGGAGAAGATCAAGGCTATTTTAGAGATCCCTTCCCCTCGAAATTTGCGGGAAGTACAGGTCCTAGTGGGAAAAATCATCTCGCTGAACAGGTTTATTTCGCGCTCGGCGGACAGGAACCTTCCCTTCTTCAAAATTTTGAGGAACGCGCGTAACTTTGCTTGGACAGAGGAATGCGAAAGAGCGCTGCAAGATATGAAGACTTACTTATCGAGCGCACCATTGCTGACTAAGCCCGTTGCAGGTGAGAGATTATTTATGTATCTTTCCGTTTCTCCCGAAGCCACAACCGCTGTTCTGGTCGCTGTACGAGAGCGGAAACATTTGCCTGTCTATTATCTGAGCAAAACGTTGCAAGGAGCTGAAAAGAAGTATTTGGAAATTGAAAAGTTCGCGTTCGCTCTTATTAACGCCTCAAGAAGGCTAAGGCCTTACTTTCAAGCGCATTCCATAACGGTTCTCACCGACCAACCCTTGAAGCAGGTGTTGTCCAAACCAGATGTGTCCGGTAGATTAATCAAGTGGGCCATTGAATTGAGCCAGTTTGACTTATGCTTCGAGCCCAGGACCGCGATACAAGCTCAGGTTGTGGCGGATTTGTTGGTTGAACGCTTTGGCTTCGAGCCCACCGTTGCGGAGAATGAGGGGTTATGGGTACTGCACACAGATGGTTCCTCAACCTCACAAGGGGGAGGAGTAGGAGTGGCCCTCAGAAACCCCGATGGGATTGAGCTGGACTTTGCAATCAAACTGGATTTCCAAGTCACTAATAATGAAGCAGAATATGAAGCCCTCGTGCAAGGATTGAATATTGCTTTTCAGAATGGAGCTTCCAGAATCACCGCTTATGTGGATTCACAGTTAATAGCGAGCCAGATTGAAGGAACTTATGAGGCTCGAGAAACCACCATGGTACAGTACTTACAAAAAGCTAGAGAAATCATTGAGAAGTTTAAGGAATTCCATCTGCTTCAAGTGCCAAGAGAAGAGAACGAGCGTGCGGACGCACTGTCAAAGTTTGCATCGGCTTTAGAGGGCACTTCCGAGCGTTCTGTTACGCTCCTTAGAACTGAGGAACCATTGATCAAGGAGAGGATCACCACCCAGATGATCGCCATGATTGATCCAAACGAGCCCTGTTGGCTTGACGACATCATCATCTTCCTCAGAGATGGACTTCCCCCTGCGGATAAGGTGGAAGCTAGGAAAGTCCGGAGTAAAGCCCCTCGTTTCGCTTTGGATCCCGAGGGAAGGTTATTCAAGAAATCGTTTCAGGGACCACCAATGAGATGCCTGAGGCCCTCACAAGCGAAGGAGACGCTCGAACTCATCCACAGTGGAAGTTGTGGGAATCACTCCGGAGGGCGTATTCTGGCAAAGAAGGTCCTGAGAAGTGGGTTTTATTGGCCCACAGTTCTTCAAGATGCCATTGAATTTTCAAGAAGGTGCCCCAAGTGCCAATTTCATTCAAATCTCCCTCAATTGCCAGCCGCACAAATGATTCCAATAGACGTCTCTTGGCCATTCGATCAGTGGGGAATAGACATCGTGGGCCCCTTGCCCATAGCTGTGGGACAAAAGAAATTTGTCATTTTAGCCGTCGATTACTTCACCAAATGGGCCGAGGCCGAAGCGGTTGCAAAAATTACTTTCAAGGTTGTGAGAGACTTCATCTGGAAAAACATCATTTGCAGGTACGGCATACCGAGGGTGCTCATTTCTGACAACGGATCTCAGTTCATCGCAGCTGACACAAGAGAGTGGTGCTCAGAGTTGGGGATCGAACAGCGGTTTACCTCTGTAGGGCACCCCCAAGCTAATGGGCAAGCGGAAGTTACCAACAGGATTATCTTGCAGCATTTGAAAACCATGATTGAGAGCAAGAAAAGTGAATGGGCTGAGGAGCTGCAAGGAGCGCTGTGGGCTTATCGCACCACCCCACGAGCGGCCACCGGAGAAACCCCTTACGCGCTCGTTTACGGATCAGAAGCAATGATACCAGCGGAAATAGTAAGTGAATCCGCTCGTGTCGGCTATTTCGAGCCTCAGCTCAACGACGGCAACAGGAGCCTGGAGTTGGATTTGCTGGATGAAAGGAGAGACAAGGCCTGGGCTAAGATTCACCATTATAAGGCCTCCGTGGCTCAGCAGTACAACAAGCGTGTAAAGGAAAGGACTTTCCAGTTGGGAGACTTGGTTTTAAAGAAAGTGGAAGTATCCAGGCACGTGGGAAAGCTGGACCCCAATTGGGAAGGCCCATTCAGAGTCGTACAACTCAGAGCTAACAACACTTACACCCTGGAGACACTTCAAGGTGAGCGCTTGCCTCGCCCTTGGAACGCATGTAACCTCCGGCGGTTTTATGTTTAAAAGCTCTTTGCAAATCCTGATGTAACAACCCTCTTTGACGGGTTCTATGTACTTCCAATCACAAGTAAGTGGAAACATAATCTTATTAATTTTTCCAATGATTTTGTTTCTTTGATTGCTTGAATGGATAAGTCCCACGTCCCTCGTCTTTGCGAGCGTGGTTGGCAACCCATTCCAATTTGTATGCCGTTATCTCGTATGGGTTACGCTGGCCAGTACTCTACTCCACATGGGGGGACGCCCTCATAAGGATAGGCTGGTTACGCTCACAACCAAGTAGGCGAATTGGAAGAAGATCACGAAAGAAAATCCTAGTAGACCTTGGCTGTTTCTTAAAACGCCTTGCGCTCGAAAACGGGATTCCCCACAAAAGAAAATCCTAGTAGGCCTTGGCTGTTTCTTAAAACGCCTTGCGCTCGAAAACGGGATTCCCCACAAGAGAAAATCCTAGTAGGCCTTGGCTGTTTCTTACAACACCTTGCGCTCGAAAACGGGACCTCCTATCAGAGCAAATTCTTACTAGGCCTTGGTCGTCTCTTACAACGCCTTGCGCTCGAAAACAGAATTTCCTGCAGAGCCAGGAAAATGATAAGAGCCAGAGCGCTCGAACGATGGCCTCAGAATCAAGAGGGTGTCGTACAAATCTTGAACGAGGGCAACCGCTCATTAAGACCCTCGCACACACTCAAGGATCAGCATAATCCCCCAAGGGTGGAAGGAATGTCACAAGTCATGAGCGGGGGGCAATCTCACAATAAGACCCTTACGATCGCTCATGACTTAGACAAATTTACAATGGCGGAAATTTATACAAGTCATGAGCGGGGGGCAATCTCACAATAAGACCCTTACGATCGCTCATGACTTAGACAAATTTACAATGGCGAAAATTTATACAAGTCATGCGCGGGGGGCAATCCCACAATAAGACCCCCACGATCGCTCAAGACTTAGACAAATTTTCGTTGCATTACAGAGATAAAGCATTCACGGAATATACTACATAGTCATATTATATGATTCGCAAATGAACAGAAGAGCAAAATCATGAAAAAAGGAATTTCATTCATTGAAGAAGAAAAATATTACAAAGGAAGGGGCTCAAAGGCCCATAAACATTGTTCCAAAAGAAGACAGAAAAGCTGGAAATTACATAAGAGGGCTGATAGGGGGAAAAGCTTCAAGCGGCTGGGGCAACGTCCTCGTCCACGATCACCAGAATTGGGCCATGAACGGGGCCAGGGACTGGGCCCTCAGGCTCTTGCGGTTGAGCTTGGGGATCAACGGGCTCGTTGGCAGCGGGAGCAGGGACGTTGGCATCTTCAATAGCTGGGATAGGAGCCTCTTCTGCGGTAGGCTCTTGCGGCTCGTCCTCAGGATCATCCTCTTGACCCGCACCCCCGTCCCTATGAGCGTCGGCGTACTCATCCTGGATCAATTTAACCAGGAATTCATACTCCATTTCCGTAATGCCGTCCGCGGGATCGTTGGGATCCTCATCCACCTCTTCACAGCGATCGTTGAACAAGAGCCCCGTGCCCTCGGCTCCCTTCATTGCCGGATCCGTAAGCCCTTTGTGGATGCCCTGATCCACTGCCAAGTTGAAGGCGTTTTGAGCCTCATCCAAGCAGTGCAACGAGGCCGCGAAATTGAAGGCTTTGGAGTGGCAGAATTTGATTAAGGCCTCCTTGTTCGCGCGCTCTAGACTGCGAGGCCACTCATTCATGGTATCAGTAAACTTCCGCTCGGCCGCCAAAGCCCTCGTTCTCCAATTTTCCAGATCCGCCTCCGCTTTCTGGCACCGCTCGTTAGCCTGGGCCAGTTGATTGCCCAAATTGATGCGAGCGCCGTCGACCGCCACAAAATCTTCTTTCAGCTTCCCCAACTCCTCCTCCGATTTGTTGTATAAACCCTTGAGGGTTTCATACTTGGCGACTTCTGCGTCCAGCTCCGATTGGATATGAGCCGGATCATTTGAGCGGGCCATCTTCTTGTATTTGGCCTTGCGCTCGGCGTAAGTGGAGGCTCGCATTTGCACATTACAGAGCCGGGGAAGAACTTGCTGCGTAAACGAGAGGAAAAGTGTTAGCCAAGAAGATGGTAATTTATAGGAATCCACAAAGATAGGCAAGGAGTGAAGACTTACGGAAATTAGAGCGTTGGCCGCGTCGAAGGCCACTTGTTCCACGGACTCGTTGTAGAGGTGCCGATGGTCCGCCGAAAACTGGGCTCGGCTGTAGAGATCCTGAGCCATAGTCTCGGATAGGGTGCCGGGCCTCAGCAGAACAGGCCCCCCGTCCGTGGGACCTGAGCATTCCCTGTCCCCTCGTCGAGAGAACGCCCATAGATGCTCCTCTTCTGAAGAGGAAGTGTCCCCCTCGCCCTTGGGGCCCTCGACAACTTGTTTGCCCTTGCCCTTGATTGCGGCAGAATCGGGCATCCTCTTCCTCTTGCGGGAAGGCCTATTTGCGCTCGGAGGGACCTCTGTTATGATCAAGGCGGTTAATGGCCTCGTTTGTTCTGCGGTCACAGGGGGATGAGCATCGCCCGCTCTTTCTGAAGAAGACCGCCCTCTGGTCTCCCTGCTGACCACTCTGCGTTCCCCTCGGCCACGAGGGGGTTGTACCTCGGGTTGGGCGCTCGAACTCGCGCCGTCACGAGCGCCCCTGCGGTTGTCACGGTTACGGGGTCGCTGTTGTTCTCGCTGCTGGTCCCCCTGAGGGGTTTGGTTTCTGTTTGCATGGGCAAAACGAGCCGCTTGTCTGATTCCACCAGCCATTGCTAAGATAGCGACTCCTGCAAGAGTGAAATTTTCAAGGGTTAGGAATATTCAAATCATCTACTCAGATTACAAGTTGCAAGCACAGAAAAGAAGTTAGTATTTATTCCTATCTAAAGTTAGTGCCCTAAGAATCTAACCGTCTCTCTCTATGTCACGAGCCGGAGGGTTGTCAATGAAAAAGGGGTCATTGGAGAGACCGCACAAGAACATAAGTTCTGCATCATCTATCCAGTCCTTCGCCTGTATGAGGTGACCCTCGTCCCTCAGGGTTGCTGCCAGGTTCTTGGCCCAATCTTTGGGGAGTGCAGGTGGCAAACGACTCTTTGAAAACGAGCCCCACTCCGTGGATACCCCAAAGTCCTCTCCTGTTGGAGCCCTAACGAAAATAAATTTCTCCTTCCAGTCAGGGCCATAAGTAGTCGAGGGCGAATTGATCAGCTTCATATGGGCCTTCGCCTGGACATAGTAAAAACCGGCTTGAGGAGATGAACGAGAGGAGCTGACCACTTGGAAAAGGGCGTTGAAGTTCCGCAAGAAGGGCTCGTGGCCCATACTCCTCATTAAAATAATGAAGCACGTCAAGAGGGCTAAGCCGTTAGGCACGATTTGGGACGGACACAGGCCTAGGTCATTCAGCAAATGAGCCATTGAGACCGAGATAGGGAACCTCAAGCCTCCTGAACTCACGGTGTCCACGTACACTGCCATCTCACCAGGAGGCGGATTATTAGCACGCTCGTGGCTTTCGGGGATCCTCCACCTATACCGCTCGTCCCAGTAAATGGGGGCCATCATGGTCTTTACATCTCCCACGGTGACTGTGCTGGGAGTCTCATCAGGCGTGCGCTCGGTAGCCTGGTAGCCTGACCCTTCACCCTCGTTGGGACCTTTGGATTTTTGGGTTTTCTTGCCTTTTCCCTTATTACGGGCTCTTTCTGAAGGCCCGGTTATGGCTTCCGCCACTGGAAGTGGGTTTGCAACTGCCACGGTTACGGTGTGGCGGTGGGGATGTGTGGCACTTTGAGTTATGGGGAGAGTGACCCCTTGTCTTTCTGCCTCCATTACCAGATCCATCTCCTCAAAAAGAGGATCCGTTCCGCCGGGGTTCCTGTCCTCCACAACCATCACCGCCGCTCCCAACTCTTCATCTCTGAGAGAGTCTGGGGAAGAAGAACTGTCGATGGCCATTTCGTTAATTTCACGGGCAAACTCCTCAACTTGTTGGTCGGCCATGGCAGAAATTGGGGTTTGGAAGTTTTCCGGTGAAAGATTAGGGTTTCTTCGGAGAAAGAAATCTAAGGGGTTGTGAAATCCTAAGGCTCAAATCTACGGTTAGCAAAGTTAGAAAGTTACACTGGAGATTTACCTTGAAAGTGTTTGAGAAAACTGGAGAAGAATTTGAAGATGCTCTGAGAACTGGTATGCGAGAGAATTCTTTTTGCAAGGGATGCTTGAAAGTTCTGAATGCGTAAAGGGTGAGGAAATTTCAGAATCCCATATTTATAGGGATGGGAGTTAGTACCGTTTTCGGCAATGAATTCAAAATGGTAATCATTTCCCGCCTAGGAAACTGCCCACTTTATGGAACCGCCACATGCTTTCCAACGCTCACGCGCCCCACGCGCACCCGCATTTAATGCCCTATCGCTTCGGATGCTTCAGAATAGTACAGCATTTAATGCGAAGACGTTACAAGCGGTCAGTTGAAAAGACCGCATTTAATGGCACCATCAGAGGAAAAATTGCTCAACACGCCAAGTCCCATACAAGCGTTGTATGCGAAATATTGAACGTGTCAAAATTCTACAGTCCTTATCACTAAGGACCACAGAATTGGGGGGCAAAATGATGGGGTCAAAATACGATCGTCACATGTTAGGACACGTGGCATCGCCAAGATGATGATCTCTGTCTCCCCAAGGTTGCCCCTATCAGCACCCGAGCGCTAGGCCCCACGAGCGCTGGGCTCAACAAGCGCAATCCATCTTCAGGAGTTAAGCCCAACGAGCGCTGTCTCTCACGAGCGTCCTACAACTAAACAGTTGATACGCCCACGTGCCAATGGAGCCCTCTTCGAGCGTCACACTCCCTCAGAGTGGCCTTTCCTTTGGTTCGTCACCTGAACTGAAGCCTCCGCTCCCCTCAGCGGATGTCAAGGCTTCCAGTACTCTAGGTTGTCACGAGCGCGATCTCAAGCCCTCGTTACCAACCACCCACATGGCTCTCTGACACAACGTACATGCCCGCGCACCTGTCACTGTTGCCAGCCCTAACTTTTAGCCGCTTTTGCAGAAGATTCCTCCTAGGTTTCTCTCTCACAGCGCCACGTGTTAGGGCAACATTCGGCCAGGACCACTTGAGGCAAATGACCAAAGGGCCCTTGACCCTCAACTATAAATATCTAAAGTCATCTTCTACACAAGTAAGCTTTCTTCACCGCAGCAACTGTGACTGAACTTACCTTTCTTCACACATTAAACTGACTTGAGCGTCGGAGAGCCAAACTGGGTATCACCCCCAGTTCCCCCAGCTTGGCCTTCTGACTTTCCTTGTGCTTGTCCCAACAGGTAGAGCCCACCTCCTCATTTCCGGCGAAGCTCCGGTGGTTTCCTCCACTAAATACAAATCGTAAAGTGATCGGATTCGGATCAACTCATTTCCGAACCCATCAGGACTATACAACTGTCCAACGCCGAAAATATTCTGAGAGTTACTGAGAGTTGAACCTAATTTTACTAAGAGTTTAATGATATAATTATAACGTTAGTTAATTTTGAATTTGTTGAATTTAAGAAGTTGTTATTTAATTTAATATTTAATATTTTATCTATAAATGTAAATTGAGTTAGATATTCCATGCATATTTATCCCTATAAAGCAAGATAGAAAGTTATAAATTCCCTCTTATATTTGTATCTTAGTTTTATATATTTTTTGTATAAGTTCATTTAAAGTTAATTTAAGATAAATTATTTGCAGTTATAACATATTTTTCCTTAAAAAGAAAAATTCATATAAAAAAAATAACATAAACATCAATTAGTGCACTATCAGAATTTCTTCTCAAAATTAAAAATCATAGTAAATACATCAACATCGCCATAAATGTATTAGTAAATTCGCGTATACCCTCCTCATATATAACCGACCAAGTCAAATAAAAATACAAATATTCATGATAAAAATATATATATATATAAACCTGAAATTTAAACATATAATTAATCTCTTTTTTTTTTTTTTTTTTTTTTTGACATCAACCTTCCGGTCCTTCACTCTAGCTTCTCTTCGAATCAGTTCTAAACTTTACATTTTCTAAACACGAACTCTCATAACATATTCGTTAAACTTGAAAATGCCACCCCTAATTGAGCGTATATAAAAATATCTGTATTAGCTTTTAGAAGATTATATTTCACAATTATATTTATAAGAATTATAAGAATATTAAATAAAAAAAACTATAGAGTTGATATTATTTAACTTATTTAAATATAGCATAAAAGCTAAACTTTTTCATCTTAATAAATGAGGTTGAATTTAAATTTGGTCACAAAAGATGAAAAGTGCAGAGTATTATTTTGGAATCAACGTTCCATTTTGAGCTTGATTTGAATTATAATTCCTTCTCACATGAATCTTTGAGGAAAGTATTGTCGATTGGAGGATTATAGAAATTCTTTCTGAAAGAGTAGAAGGAAAAAGCAGTGTGTGGAATGTGAAGGCAATGTGGACCTTGATGCATGGTTTGACATCACGGGGAGCAGAACGGAGGCCACCATTCCAGTTCTGTTGCAATTGCGTGGAATGTCGCGGCAAAATTGGGGCCACTCCCTAAAAAGAATTAGAGAAAAAGAGATTTAGAGGATGAAGGCTCTGTTCCGACTTCCGATAGGTTTCAGTTCCTTTCTAGCTGCGTAAATGCTGTTCTGGCTGTTATCGGGGCATTCCACCAATCCACTCGGTCAAGCTGGACGAACTGGCTGTTCCGACGAACCATGCCTTGATGTCATTTGACGAGACTAATCTATCCTTATTGATAGACTCTGGAGTCTGGAGCAGCAATCTTCATAATCCATTTTGAAAAGCTTTTCTATCCTGTTTAGAAACATGCAACAGAAACGGATTTAGAAGATCGTATCGAGATTTGATTCACATTCAGTGCCATTTTCCGCATTTCATTATTGTTATTTTGTCTGTAATTTCTTGTAAAGAATTCCATGAACCTGATAAGAATGCTATGGCTGGAGACGAACACAAGCGGTATGTGGAATCTTGTGCCATTCAGAACTATACTCATGGCTTCTTGTTAAAATTAAAGATGATTTTTTGGATTATAACTCTAGAATAATCCAAGCCTAGATATTTTGGTAGTCTAGATATTTCTACCAAAATATCTCTCTAGATGATTCCACCATATTATCTCTATCCATTATTAGGGATCTAGAATTATCTTAGCAATTATTTATTAGGAAATCTAGAATTATGTATCAAAATATCTAGTAACTAGAATTCTCCTTTGAGTAGTATAAATAGGGGTGAGTATTTGCCATTTGTAAGAAGCCAATTTGAGAAGTTAAAGTCCTCTAATAAAAGCCTTCTTTCCTACATATTTTTCTCTTGAATCATTCCCTTTTATTTTTGAGGTTATTCTTCTTTTGGTTGTTTTCATCCACCCTTTGGTTGTTCGATCTTGGGCCAGCAGGTTCTCTCTATTTCTTTCTGCTGTGTTATTCATATATTTTTACATGGTATCAGAGCCATAGGGCTCTAGTATCGTGTGTCAAGATCCCTTGGTGGAAAAATCAACCGGTGTCTCAAAAATGGATTCAAGTGGTCGTAGTGGACTTGGTATCGAATTGTTAAACCAATCCAACTACAGGGTGTGGAGGACTTGTATGGAGTCTTATCTCATTGGTGAAGATTTGTGGGATGTTGTTAATGGCAATAATACAACATCTCCCACGGATAAGCCAGAAAATGCCGATGCACTTAAGAAATGGAAGCAGTTGAATGCAAAGGCGGAGTTCGTTTTGAAGCGGTCAATTTCTCACGGCCTATTCGATCACATCATGAGGTGTAAATCAGCCCACGAGATTTGGCGAACCCTTGACAGACTCTTCAACAAGAAGGATGAAGCACGACTTCAAATTTTGGAGAATGAGCTCGCCAACACCACGCAGGGTAATCTTTCCATTTCTGAGTATTTCCTTAAAATTAAAAATCTTTGTTCGGAAATTTCCTTGTTAAATCCAGAAGAAGCAATTTCCGAAGCTCGAATAAGAAGAACTATTATTCGAGGATTGAAGCCAGAGTACATTCCCTATGTTACGTCGATACAAGGATGGGTTCAACAACCATCTTTGGAGGAGTTCGAGAATTTACTATCTTCACAAGAGTCACTAGCAAAACAAATGGCCGGTGTCTCTATTAAAGAGGAAGAAGGGAGTGCTCTTATGGCTAGAAGGAAATTCTTTAAGAGCAAAGGAAATCAAAATAGCCCGACCCTGCGTCAACAAGGCCAAAACAGCTCGAGCTCATATGGAGTTAGTGGTGAGTCTTCTAACAACACCTCTAATAAGAAAACTTTCAAATGCTATCGGTGTGGCAGAACTGGGCATATCAAAAGATTTTGCCGAGCTAAATTACAAGAGAGTAACGTGGCCGACAAGGTTGTGGAGGAAGAAGACTGGGGAAAATGCTTCGTGGCAGAAACAAAAGCCGTAGATGCCTTGGCGTCCATCAACTTTGAAAATGACTGGATCGTGGATTCTGGTTGCGGCCATCATCTAACGGGAGATCAATCCAAGTTTTCCAATCTCCAAGAGTATAGTGGAAATGATGCAATTGTGACGGCCGACAATACAGTCCATCGTGTGGAGAATGAAGGCACTGTTGTTATAAATGGAAAGCAAGAAGATTCCATTACACTTAAGAGTGTCTTCCACGTTCCAGGTATGAAGAAAAATCTTTTCTCAGTTGCAAATGTTGTTGATGCTGGAAATTTTGTGTTGTTTGGCCCACGTGATGTGAAGTTTCTACGGAACATTAAGGAGCTCAAGGCGGATGTCGTCCACACCGGTAAGAGAGTAAATGACTTATTTGTTTTGTCGGCTTCCGGTTCATATATTGAGAAAATGAGTAACAATGACAATGCATACTTATGGCATGCTAGACTCGGGCATCTTAGCATGGATAAATTAAAGGCCATGGTAAAATTAAAATTGGTAAATGGCCTGCCTAATTTATCAAGTTTTGGTGGAGGAGAAGTGTGTGAAGGTTGTCAATTTGGAAAAGCACATCGGCTTCCTTTTGACAAATCCACTTCTCGATGTAAGGCCCCATTAGAGCTTATTCATAGCGATTTGATGGGCCCAACAAGAACTCCCTCATTTTCTGGATACTCTTATATGTTGATTTTTATTGATGATTATAGCCGATTCACATGGGTGTACTTTGTTAAGCACAAATCAGAAGTGTTTAACAAATTTTTGGAGTTTAAGGAGCTGGTTGAAGGAGTGCTTGGTTCCAAAATCAAGCGGTTGCGGACGGATAACGGAGGTGAGTTTACTTCTGAAGAGTTCCTAACTTTTTGCAGAAAACATGGCATCAAGAGAGAGCTCACTTGTGCCGAGACGCCGCAACAAAATGGAGTTGCAGAGAGAAAGATTAGGCATTTGATGGAAACTTGTAAAAGTTGGTTGCATGCGAAGAATTTGCCCAGAGCACTATGGGCGGAAGGTATGAAATGTGCAGCTTACGTGATTAATAGAATGCCTCTTTCTCCAATTAATATGAAGTCACCATATGAACTTATCTTTGGAGAAAAACCTAATGTTAAACATCTTAAAGTTTTTGGGTCAGTTTGCTATGTCCACGTACCCGATTCCCAAAGAACTAAACTTGATGCAAAAGCAAGAAAATGCATTTTTGTCGGGTATGATGAAAGGAAGAAAGGTTGGAAATGTATGGACCCAAAAACTCATCTTTTTGTTGTCTCCAGAGATGTTATCTTTGATGAAATTTCACTGTATTACGAAGGGAAGGTAACTAACCAAAGTGGGGCTAAAACCTCAAGCCCAGAAATTATAGAATTATCCGTAACAGAAAATCCTTCTGAGAAGCACGGTGAAAGGGGGAATTCAAGCACTCAACAATATGAGGGGCAACGTCCAGAAGAATCCACTGATGCGACTGGATCCGAGAGGCCTCGAAGAAATGTTGTCAAACCTGCCCGGTACAGAGATGAAAATTTTATAAGCACATATTCTTGCTTCTTTGCAGGTCCCATTGATGATGAGGAACCTCGTTCCTTTGATGAAGCAAAAGGAAACAAAGAATGGGAGCTTGCAATGGATGCTGAAATGGAGGCACTCGAGAAAAATCAAACTTGGAGTCTTGTTCCGAAGCCAAAAGATGTGCAGCCCGTTTCTTGTAAATGGGTATACAAAATCAAAAGGAAAACGGATGGGAGTGTCGAATGATATAAAGCACGGTTGGTGGCTCGAGGTTTCTCTCAAAAATATGGAGAAGATTATGAAGAAACTTTCAGCCCCGTGGCCAAGATGATTTCAGTTCGCATGGTGTTAGCGCTGGCAGCATTCCATAATTGGAAATTATGGCAGCTTGATGTGAAGAATGCGTTCTTATACGGGGAGCTGGATAAAGACATCTACATGGAGCAACCTCCAGGTTATGTTTCTAACTCTCATCCTAATTATGTGTGCAAGCTTAAAAAGGCTCTCTACGGACTCAAACAAGCTCCACGAGCATGGTATGGTAAAATCTCTCAATATTTACAATTTTGTGGCTATCATGCTTCGGATTCAGACTCTAGCTTGTTTGTTAAAAAACAAGGAAGCTTGCATCTTGTAGTGTTGTTGTATGTGGATGATATGATAATCACAGGCAATGATGCAACTGAAGTTGAAAAACTTCAAGATGAGCTTGCTATCAGATTTGATATTAAGAAGTTGGGGGAGCTGCATCACTTTCTTGGCTTAGAGGTGACGAACTTGGCAAATGGTATCTTTCTTTCTCAAGAAAGTTATGCCAAGAAGTTAGTTGAACGATTTGGAGTAAATCAAAGCAAAAGGTGTTCAACTCCGCTGGAGGCTAACATAAAGCTACGGCGTGACGAAGGATCACTTCTGGCCAATCCAGAGCCTTATCGTGCTCTTGTCGGTAGTCTTCTATATTTAACTATCACAAGACCCGATATTGCCTTTGCAGTTGGTTTGGTTAGCAGGTTTATGCAGTCACCGAGAAAACCCCACTTAGAAGCAGCAAAAAGGATTTTGAAATATGTCAACTCAACTCTGGATCTGGGCCTACTTTACAAGAAGAAAGCTATCGCCTCTCTAGTTGGTTTCACGGATGCGGATTTTGGCGGAGACTTGGATGATCGGAGGTCCACTTCAGGATATGTTTTTCTCAGTGGTGGTACAAGTATTTCTTGGTGTAGCAAGAAACAAAATTCAGTTTCCTTATCAACGACGGAGGCGGAGTACAAAGCTGCTGCTCTTGCTACTCAAGAATGCATTTGGTTTCAAAGACTTGCGGACGATCTACATTATCCTATAACTAAGCCAACTGCACTTTTTGGAGATAATCAGAGTGCTATCAAGCTCACAAATAATCCAGTATTTCATGCAAGAACCAAACATATTGAGATCGAGCATCACTTTGTTAGAGAGAAGGTTCTTGATGGCACCATCGACGCTCTGGAAGTGCGAAGTAAGGATAACGTCGCCGACATTTTCACTAAGTCGCTTTCCAAGGCCTCATTTGGATTCCTTCGTGAGAAGCTCGGGTTAATATCCAAAAAATCACTTTAAGGGGGAGTGTTAAAATTAAAGATGATTTTTTGGATTATAACTCTAGAATAATCCAAGCCTAGATATTTTGGTAGTCTAGATATTTCTACCAAAATATCTCTCTAGATGATTCCACCATATTATCTCTATCCATTATTAGGGATCTAGAATTATCTTAGCAATTATTTATTAGGAAATCTAGAATTATGTATCAAAATATCTAGTAACTAGAATTCTCCTTTGAGTAGTATAAATAGGGGTGAGTATTTGCCATTTGTAAGAAGCCAATTTGAGAAGTTAAAGTCCTCTAATAAAAACCTTCTTTCCTACATATTTTTCTCTTGAATCATTCCCTTTTATTTTTGAGGTTATTCTTCTTTTGGTTGTTTTCATCCACCCTTTGGTTGTTCGATCTTGGGCCAGCAGGTTCTCTCTATTTCTTTCTGCTGTGTTATTCATATATTTTTACACTTCTCAGGTTCAACATTGGACAGTTAAAAACAGTTAACTTAGTTAGGCCTCCGGGCGTGTAGATCCTCTTAAGAGTTCATCCAATTTCCGGCATATTATTATCTCTTTCTTGAAGAGAAGCTCCGGCAAATGGAGCTAGATGTGTTAAGCTGTCGCAATCCCTTACATTTAAGTACTTCATAGGTTTTGATTGTTACTAAAGAACTCGTCGGGGAGATCCAAAAAGCTGCTTGAAGATGCTATGAAGTTGTTGTATCTAAAGTGGAAAAGTATACGCCAGTTTTTTGTATGGTTATAAAAGATCAAGAACATATCGACATCCTACATTCGAATTCATAAACTAATACTATCAGATTCAAATATTCTTATTCTGAAAAAAAAAAATAACACAACACATCCAATCATAATTCTATTTCCACCGTTGTATTACAGGCTGTCATTTTTCTGTTTTAATTAATGGATACTTTCCAGTCTCTCAGCTGCTCTGTTTATCCTCTCAGCTGAATAGCTGACTTGTACAATAATGTGCCCACACTCGGGTATGACTCTTCAACTTCCTTGCAACCGCACACCTTGTATTCTTGCTGTAATGGTGGTGTGTGGCTCTTGGTTTGCTCCGATAAAAAACAGTCTTGGTTCCAATTTGGGCGCAAAAAACTATGATTTTCAAATTACACATTCCTACCTTGCTGAGGCAGGAATATTACACTAACTTCCCCTCCCCCGGCTTTCTGTTTTTTATACTAACCTCCCCTGCCTCTAGTGGCTCACCTTTCTTGAGCAACTCGCCAATGACCGTAAGGGAGGATGGTTTGCTTTCTTCACCATAAATTCTGTGTTTTAATGTTCATGTTGGTGAAGATTTGTTCCGAGATGTGTACATTATTAATGGGCAACCATCTTGATTGATTGAGAAAAAATTGAAGGTGCGAGGGTGTGTGTTTGTTAAGAGTGTTAATAAACTTAATAGTAAGGGAGTCGCCCTAAACCAAGAGCCTCTAACTAAGAGTGGGAAATCTCAGAAACAATTGCTTCTTGAACGTTGTTTTGCTTATAAAAGTTGATTCTTGGATGATATTGCTGCTTGAGTTAGTTTTGTTTATCTTACTCTTATTTCTTTTGGAAGTGAGGTTTAGTGAAGTTGCATTACATTTTTTATGAAGTATATAAAATTTCTTCTGTTTTTCACTGGCATTTAATTGGCATTACCTTGTATGTATCCCTGTTCTAACTTCTGATGATGTGATTTTTCTTGGGTTTAGGCTCTGGCAAGCTGTTCAAGCTTTAGAAATAATTTAGGAAGTTGGTGGTGGAAGCTAGGCAATTAACAAATGGTGAAGAAGATGATGAAGATATACCACTCATTAAGTCCTTGACTTCGTTAATAGAAGGTCAGTTGATTTCGATTTTCAGTTGTGTACCAATTTATTTTAGTTTGCTTGAGGATTGCTGCTTCATAGATTCGAGTGCCTCAACTGTGTGAATGTTTTGCTGGTGGGAATCTTGTTTATGCTTTACGTGTATGGAGATCGTATCTTGCAGGGTTGTGTACTATATGGCGTAAGAGAACTGTCATAAATCTTCGAAAATTGATTCTTGGAATGTGTAGTTCAAGAGGGGGTGAATTGAACTCTTTTAACATTTTATTTATTCAATTCAAGTATTCTTATTCTGAAAAAATCAACATATTTCTATTTTCACATATAACAAAAATCATCTTTTTTCAATAGAAAATAAAAATGAAAATGAAAATACAACCAATTACGCACGACTTAAATGGGTTCGTTGATGGTAGAGCTATAAAAAGTTCTTGTAAATTATGGTTTAAATGACAAATATGTCGGACATTTGCTTCCACAATTTGCACCTATTTAGCATTCAAATTCAAATGTTCGGAAAAGGAGAACTGCCGAACCCATGATATTCTGCACAATTGGGTCTGCGAACATTACTTTTTCGTATGACCATCGGTGGGAGAAAGACCGTTAAAATATCACCTATAACTTATAGGTAACTCCGCCGCTATCTTTCTTCGAGTATATATATTTAAAAATTATATTAATACACCCAACATGCATGTATTCATACATATACAAATTCCAAAAAACAAGAAATAAAGTCCCTCAAATTATTGAGAAACAAACATTCATACACAATTTTATAAAATTACACATTCCACCCTCCTAAAACAATAAACGTGACATTCCATCCATCACCCCTGTTTTCCAAATCAATCTAAAACACCACCAGCAGCAACCACCACGCCACCGGAAGCCTCCACCCGCCGCTCTCCAATGCCAATGGGAAATAGCAGTTGTTAACCGACGGATCCTTATCCACCATCTTCACCTGCCTGTCGAAGTTGCATGACTCCACTTCCTGATCGTTCACCTGAAAATAGCTAGTGAAAGCGTGCGAGAATTTCGGAGATTTGTCCATCTTCCCGCAGCTCGAGTTGTCCTCCATCGCCATGCAATCGGCTCTCGAACACGTTAGTTCACGCTCGCCTGCACCTGATCCAGCATCTTCACGTCGGTGTTGAACACACACCATTTCTTGTCCATGCACTATCATGCGTAGTTTTTACAGTTTTTGAATGTTTTATTCATCAGTCATCACCATATACAAATATATCATCTCAAAACTGTATAAAGGTAGCAAACAGGGGTCATACAATATGTTGAACTTTCAATTATTGTGCTCAATTTGAAAAATAAACCCATTTCCGTGATTTAATTATGATTTGAGTTGCAACATCATTTAACAATGTGTAATATATAAACACTAAAATTACATTTTAATTAAATGTTACTATATGTTATAAGCAATCGGTTCATAAACACGATAGGAAACTGATGTCACAGAGAAGTAAGAACAAAATGACATTTCTTTTTTCAATTCCTTTAACTATATCTATCTTCGGTACAAAAGCTGTATACGTTAAATATGAAACAAGAGGCGATTTTGAAAACGATGCAGCAGAAAGGCCTTGAAGCAGGTAATATTTAGCCACACTAGGTTTTTGCCTTGAAAGGCCTTGGTAATAAATTCATTGATGATGGATATGTTCGTAATTTCTCAATCTTCAGGGGAGGTTTGTGTAATTAGGCCAAAACCTATAAATTATTGATAAAATCGTAAACCAATTCTTTATTAAAAGCCATACCTGTGGTTTAAGTCCAAACAGCCTAAAAAATTAAGTAATGAACTTCGTTTGCTACATTAAGCATTCTTCCGCTTCGTTATCAGATTGTCCAATCTTGATGAGCTTACACTCATATTGTCTCGACACAACATATGCTTGAAGAACCTCCAGAGATGCACAGCAAAAATAAGCTGAGTTCTTAATACGACAAAAAGAACAAAGCAAGTTGAAGTTTTTAAGTTCACAAATTACCAATATTGATCGAAAACAGGTTCAACAAACTCCCAATCAAATACGCAATTCAAGAAACTGCAATAGCTAGAAGTGAATTAAATAACACAACTCGTCATTGCTGCGTGAAATTTATTCAAAACATGAGTCAAATACAAGCAAAACAAAGTTCGTGGAATACTGCAAAAGAAATCCAGGGCGTCCTCCGTTCTAGTGATCCTCGACACCAGGGCATCCTCTGTTCTAGTATGATCCTTGACAGCAACAAAATCAACCTTTATCTCTGGAAGAAGGTGAAAAAGTCGTTTGAATCGATTAGTAAGTACTAATTGAGCTAATAGTTTTGTATCAAAGCAAATATGAAAGAAATAATACTATTTCAAAGTATTGTAGTTCTTGAATAAATAAGAACAACTTCAACATCACCATAACCTTATGAGTTAAATTATAAAGTCACTACGAAGATAGATATTAAACATAATTTTCTTTGACTTATTCTTATGGAGATAAAGATATTCCTCAAAATTAATCTATCCATAAATTCACAATTGATAAATTCACAATTAACAAATTAATCGTAATTATATCTAAATAATCTATCCATAATAAAAGAAAAACTAAAATTAAATATAAATTAATATTACTTGTCTTTTGGCTTTATTTGATAACTAATTCAAATTTGGACCACAATCAACTCCTTTTTCCAATAAGTGTAAATTTTGAATATTAAAAAATTAGAAAAAAGAAGGAATAGGAAAAGAAAGAAGAAGAAAAATGTCTTCTTTCTTGAGAGAGAATAAGAAAGATTGAGTTGATATTTTTTTGATATTTGGAAACAAGAGTAAAACACTTTTATTGGAAAAAAGATAAAAAGAGGATTTAGATTAATGGCAAAAGATCTTCAAAGCAAATTAATGGCAAAATTTAAATTATTTTAAAAATAAATTCTAATTATTATGAATGGTGAATTGTAATTTTGTTTAAGTATGGGGACAAATCTGTAAATTGAGAGGGACAAAGTAATAAATATATTAAAATTTACATATAATAATAATAAAAATTTTCAAAATTTCTTTTTTTGGGTGTTCTCTGTCTGACCTACACCTACTCAAATGTTGTATAAATAATATTTCAACCAGTGTTAAATACGGGAACAAAATAAATTTCAACAAACATCAAGATAAGCGGTACCTGTTGTGCATAGACGTAAGAGATATGAGAAATCTTGTGCCACTCGGAATTATTATCGTCGGAATTATTATCGTCCCTTCGCATGTTTAATAGCGGACAATTATGAATCGATAAAAGAGTGAGGTGTTTCATGGCTTCTTTAGAGGGCAGACTCCTTAAATTTAGACATTGGGACAGAATTAATTCCTGGAGAGATGACAATTTCCCCAACCATTCAGGCACTGCTTCTATTACCAAATACCTCAACTGTAAACGCCTTAGATTAGTGAGCTGCTGAAGCTGATCCTACACACCCTCCCAATTCTCCATTCCGCAGTTAATTGTTAAATCACGCAAGTTATGTAAAGAACCAATTAGCTCTATAGGAAAATTATTATTATCCAATTGTGGAATACATCTAAGATCAAGTTCCAAAGTAGTGAGTGTGGCATTTTCTGCAGGCAACCAATTACCTCGACCATATTCGTTACGTTTGGTAAATAAAGCAATTTCACAGTCTCAAGCGATGTACATAGCTCTATCATTCCACTTGGCAGTTCAGTCAAACTATTGCACTCAAAGATTTCCAATTGACGAAGACAAGTGAAGCCTTGTATTGGTTCATGTCCTTCGCCACTTGGATTATATGGTATTGACTTCAGATCCCAGCAACAACTTATCTTCAATATCTCAAGAGAATTTAGACAGTGTAGATTGTTTGGCAATTCTTTCAAATTGTAGCAGTCCCGTATCTCAATCTCTCTAAGGGAAGAGCCAAAGAGCGGAGGCAGATGCTTTACGTCGTGACACCAACGTATCGTCAAGTATGAGAGATTTTGGTTGTTGCTGAAGAACATATCAGGAAGACAAAATAATCCTTCAACATCAGTAATATCGATTCTTATAAGTGAGGTTAAGTTGAGCAAGAGATTTTCCAAAAATATGCTGATGAACATACTTCTAATTTTCAATTCTTTGAGGCATGGGAACTGACTTGGACCACTTGACAATTCTTCGCAGGAATCAAGCTTCAAGGACTCAAGATGCGGAAACGCCACCATTTCAAGGTGTAATTGACTTTCATCTACAGTTAGCAGTTCTGTCATTGAGGACATTGATGATAATGAAAGACTTTTAAGAGCAGGAAACACAATAATCTTGTCTCCGCCACCACCCTCGTGGTGAATCCCATCTGATGAAGCACCTATTGATCTCACATTCGATAGAGAATCCAAATATAGAGACTTGAGATGTGGTAAGTGTCCTAGCATTCGGAGTTCTTCAATATCAGACTCATAGTTGCCTAAAATGTGAAGATGCCTCAAGTTTATCAGTTTCTTTAATGTTTTTGGAATCACATTCAGATCATTGCTTACTCGCAATGTCTGTAGATGGTAGTGATTGCTGATCGACGTCGGCAAATATTTAACTCCTGTTCTTAAGATGTCAAGACACCTCAAGTGTATTAAGTGCTCCGTCTTTGGTAATTCTTTATTGTCACAACCAATCAAAACTAACCCGCGGAGACATTTGAAGTCTGCAAACATGTTTTCTGAAACTTTACCTTCAATAATTAATGAACGTAAATTCTCAGCTTCTTCTTTTGAAATATCTTTATCAGATTCCATGTACATGAATCGAACAGGACCAGATTCATGCGAAACTGAAGACGCTAGATCATGCACAAGGTCGTGCATCTTACATCTTACTATGTTCCCATCCTCATCTTCATCCCAGTTTTGTAGTAAGGAGTTTTGTAGAAAGAGGTGAATATATTTCTGGCCCACGGTCTCCATATCATTTCCTTGATCACTGTGAAGGAATCCTTCAGCCATCCACAGGTAAATTAGCATATCCTTTTCAATTTCATAACCTTGGGGAAAAATTGAGCAAAATGCAAAGCACTTCTTAAGTGATTGTGATGACAAATTATCAAAGCTCAATTTTAAAATTCTCATGATAGAATTTCCATTTTCCCCCAAGTCCGAAAGCCTCGTCTCTTCTATGGAGTGCCACTCCTCTTTCGATTTCCCATACAACATGCCTCCTAATACGTTTGCTGCTAATGGCAATCCTTGGCATCTTTCTGCTATCTTTCTCCCAATGGTCTCAAACTCAGATAGAATAACACATCTTCGTCGGAAAGCTTTTCTTTTGATTATGGACCAACATTCTTCATGTGATAACTTGCTCAATTCAGGAATATTAGGAATTGTTCTCACCATTGAAGCAACATCTTTACTGCGCGTAGTGACAATGATACCATTTCCCTTTACAGAGCTAATATTTGATAAGGTTTCTTGAAAATCACCCCACTTCTTCCTCTCGTCGGTCCAAACATCATCAAGCACAAGCAAATACTTTTTATTCTGCAGATTTTCTTGAATCTTTCTCAAAATAACATCTTTAGTTTCAAGATCAACTTTTTGTTCCGTTAATGATTCAAGAATCTTCTTGAAGAGATCGTTTGCATCAAATTTTCTGGAAACATAAACCCAAATCAACTTGTCAAAATGCCTCCTTATCCTTTCGTCACGTACTACTAACTTTGCTATTGCCAGACCCGCCCATACCATCAATTGGAAGGACAGAGAAAACTTCTTGTTCATCATGAGTTGAGTTATTAGAAGTCAATATCTCCACAATTCTCGACACATAATTGTCTCTTCGTTTCTCTTTCTCTTGAAGTATCAGAAATAAAATTAGGATCATGTGCACGCAACTGCCTTTGAAGATCAAAGGCAGTGGCCTCTTGATCAATTGATTTCAACTTCTCATTGATATCCCTAATTTTACGAGATATTGTTCGTGTCGAGAAGAATTTGTGTACCTTTATTTTGTTTCCAGTCTCAGTCTCGATTTTGTTGCGAAGAACTTCGTAGCTGAGCTCATCAAGAACATTGTCGGCTTCGAAAGCCACGGCTTCAAGGTTATTCAACCAACGTCTGACAGCTTCATCCTCCACTTGCTTCTTCTCGGCATCATTCAAGAAGGATTGAATCATGTCCAAAGATTCTTTAAGTTTTACCAAATCTTTCTTGAAATTGCGAATGGGGCTGATATCTTCGGCACAAAGTGAGATCAGATTTTGAAGGAGAAACTCAACCGTGGAACCAGCTATGGATCCAACCATATCACCCATTTTTTGCTGAGATATTGATCTAAAAGAGTGCTGCGTGTGTGAGGGGGTAGATAGATTCTTTTGCTGAGAGAAGAATATTAATTGCTGAGATTCTCAGAATGGTGATGAGATGAGTGAGTATACAGAGAGAGAAGAATTGTTCACAATGGTGAGGAAGAAGAGAGAGAGAAACAGAGGAAGAATCTGCTGAGAAATTGATAAGAAACAGAGAAAGAGAAGACTTAAAGAAAATACATCCTTTGCCAAACATATCCGCCTATCATTTTATTTTAATTTTTTTAAAATACAAAAGATCTGGAAAAACTATTGGGTTAATTGTTTTTTTTCAACCCAACGTTTGGGGGTGTTGCATTTTAATACTCAACTTTTAAATTTTTATATTTGGATACCCAATCTTTAAATTTTGTTGAATTTAAATGCCCAATACCAATAAAAAAATAACACGTGGACCCAACCGACCAATAAGAAAATGACACGTCACTCTTGGGCACTTAAGTATAACAAAATTCAAAGATTGGGTACTAAAACGCAACACACCCCAAATGTTGGGGTGCAAAAAATAATTAACCCAAAACTATTTGAAGGCAGTTCTTCAAAATGATAGGTTTAAATTGATAAACTTGTAAAGTTTCAATAACAATTAAGGGGCAGTTTAAAATAATTCCCATCAATTTGAAATATTTTTACTTTACTCTCCATAAAATTATACAATATAATAGGATATAAATACGACATTAGAACTTTTTAATACTACATTTTGTGAAAATTATACAACATATTTTGATTTAAGTACTACATTATGTGAAAATTACACGTCATCTATCCCACATTACCACACAATTATTAAGCATTTCAAAAAAAATATCTACTCTTAGATGTTTAGTAAAATAGTTTAATTAATTTCTAACCTCAATCAATGTTATAACTAATATTATTCTTTATTTTTTTATATAAAAATGCGAGATCATTGCTCTTAACAAGAATATATATGCTTCAATGCTTAACGGGTAATTTTAGCCCAAGTCTGGCTCGGCCAAACCGGTGTAATGAGGGGGCGAGTATTTTACACTTGTTCTGTGGTTGGTAGAAAATTTAGGGAAAATGACCAATCAAATGGCAAGTGTAATACATTTGCTCTCTAATTGGTTGGGGTTCGGCCAAACCTAGTCAGGATTAGAATTTTCCTTATCACTGGGATTTACTATCAATTTATAAGTTTTTGGTTTTATTATTGTTTTTCAAAAGAAATAATATTATATAAAACATCCATCTCGAAGTATTACGTCATGTGGACGGTCGTTGGGTACGTAGGGTCGATCAATTATTGCTTCAAAAAAATTTCTCCATGCACGAGATTTCCTAGAACTTTACAAAGCCATCGCATTGAACTCTAGATAAGGAGATTTCCTAATCCTAAAAGAGTAAAAGGTTACAGTCTTTGACTCAACTTCGGACTTCCCAATAATGAAATTATGAAAGATCCATAAACCTTCCAAGCTGCCTCTCCTTATCTTCCTTTCCTATATAAATTCACCAACAGCACTTCCCCCGTTTTTTTATTAGCAGCCCTTTACTTATTCCTCCACCACTCGCCGCCGTGAGATGTCCGCTGACAACCACAGCAAAAGGGAAATCCGACTTTTCTTATTTCGCTACCGTCGTCTAAGGTAACCTCCTTCCATATAGATAAAGCAACTAATAGAAATATAGAATCATATATTCGGTATGCCGTCCCCGAAGAATCATCGTAGAGGAGGCCACGAGAAGAATAAGAAAGGGAGATTATCGGAGAAGGCGTCGTCGTTTCACGGCAGGGTTTCCGATGTGGCGGCCGAGATGATTCCCAGGCCGAGGACGGTGCCGGATTTGCTTTTGGGGAGAAGATCTGCGGCGGAGACGGCGGTGGTGATGGTAACCCCGCCGAAGCTGGCGAAGTTACTGCTGAACGTGACGATACAGAGGAGCCCCGGCGCGGTGCACGTGCTGATGCCACCGGAGGCTACGGTGGCGGAGTTGATCGCGGCGGCGCTCCGCCAGTACGCGAAGGAGGCGCGGCGTCCGGTTCTTCCATCCGCGGATGCGTCAGGCTTCGACCTCCACTACTCCCAATTCAGCTTAGAAAGTTTGGATAGGGAGGAGCAGCTAATGGCTTTGGGCTCAAGAAACTTCTTTCTCTGCCCGAAAGCGGCGGAAACGAGCGGAGCAAATGGCGGCGCGTCGACTTCAAACTGTTCAAGAGAAGTCACCGACGGTACTTCAACAAAGGGACTACCGTGGGTCAAGTTTATGGAGTTATTTGCCGTAAAATCAGGCTGAATTTATTTCCATTGACGGAAAATGTAAATGATTGAAATAGTAGATTGAAGCATTATTTAGAGGATATTAGTGAAGAAAATGAAAGGGCGGTGTGTTTTTGTCTTCCCTGTCTGTCCATGTTCAAGTGTACACTGTATGGCTATGCTGTATATAAACCACACTGTATGGCTATGCTGTCTGTCCATGTTCAAGTGTACTTAGGCTTCTGGGAGTTCTTCTAATTTCCGGCAAATGGAGGTAGATGTGTTAAGCTGTCACAATCCCTTACATTCAAGTACTTCATAGGTTTTGATTGTTACCAAAGAACTCGTCGGGGAGATCCACGCAAAGCTGCTTGAAGATCCTATGAAGTTGTTGTATCTAAAGTGAAAAAAGATACACTAGTTTTTTATATGGTAATAAAAGATCAAGAACATATCGACAACCTACATTCGAATTCATAAACTAATACTATCAGATTCAAATATTCTTATTCTGAAAAAAAATTAACATAACACATCCAATCATAATTCTATTTCCACCGTTGTATTACAGGCTGTTATTTCTCTGTTTTAGTTAATGGATACTTTCCAGTCTTTCAGCTGCTCTGTTTATCCTCTCAGCTGAATGGCTGACTCGTACACTCAGTTATGATTCTTCAACTTCCTTTGCAATCGCATTCCTTGGATACGCTGATGGTCTCATTCTCTTTGCTAATTCTATGGGTGATAATCCCAGTTTAGCCATGGATGTGTTCATTGGTGCTCTTGCCGAGTTCGCATCTTGCAGAGTTGTTTGCTATATGGCGTAAGAGGACTATCATAAATCTTCGAAAATTGATGCTTGCAATGTGTAGTTCAAGAGCGGGTGAATTGTACTCTTTTAACGTTTTATCGTTTAGTGTTATTCAATTCGAGTATTCTTATTTTGAGAAAAATTAACATATCCAATCATATTTCTATTTTCACAGATAATAAAAATCATCTTTTTTCAATAGAAAATAAAAATGAAAATGAAAGTGAAAACACAACCAAGTACGCGCAAGTGGGTTGGTTGATGGTATAGCTATAAAAAGTTCTTGTAAATTATGGTTTAAATGACAAATATGTCGGACATTTGCTTCCGCAATTTGCACCTCTTTTAGCATTCAAACTCAAATGCTCGGAAAAGGAGCACTGCTGATATTCTGCACAATTGGGTCTGCGAACGTTATTTTTTCGCATTCACCACCTCTGTTTTCATAAACAATTTTATAAAATTACACATTCCACCCTCCAAAAACAATAAACGTGACATTCCATCCACCACCTCTGTTTTCCAAATCAATCTAAAACACCACCACCACCAGCAACCACCACGCCACCGGAACCCTCCACCCGCCGCTCTTCAACGCCAGCGGGAAATAGCAGTTGTTAACTGACGGATCCTTATCCACCATCTTCGCCTGCACGTCGAAGTTGCACGACTCCACATCCTGATCGTTCACCTGGAAGTAACTATTGAAAGCATACGAGAATTTCTGAGATTTGTCCATCTCCCCGCAGCTCGAGTTGTGCCCCGTTTCCGTGCAATCGTTCTCGAACACGGGTAGTTCACGCTTGCCTACACCTGATCCAGCATCTTCAGGTCAGTGTTGAACACGCACCATTTCTTGTCCATGTACTATCACCCGTAGTTTTTACAGTAGAAACTTTTTAATGCTTTAGTCATCAGTCATCACGAAATACAAATATATCATCTCAATACTGTAAAAAGGTAACAAATAAGACAAATATATCATCTCAATACTGTAAAAAGGTAACAAAAAGGGTCATACAATGTGTTGAACTTTCAATTATTGTGGTCAATTTGAAAAAAAAAATAATAAAATAAAATATTTCCATGATTTAACTATGATTTGAGTTGCAACATGATTTAACAATGTGTAATAATTGAATAAGGGAATATTGTATATAAATAAACACTAAAATTACATTTCAATTAAATGCTACAACGTGTTATAAGCAATTGATTCACAAACACGAAAGGAAACTGATATCACACAGAATTAAGAACAAAATGACATTTCCTTTTTCAATCCATGTAACTATATCTATCTTCTGTACAAAAGCTGTATATGTTAATATGAAACAAGAGCCGATTTAGAAGACGATGCAGCTGAAAGGCCTTGAAGCAGGTAATATTTAGCCATGCTAGGTTTTTACCCGATGGTGCAGGCGAAAACCTCAGCCATTTCCGGCAACAAAGGGTCTGCAATGTAAGTTGCGATGGCCTCAAACATGTCCTCGTTGGACCTGTCATCACCTACGCACAAAATCAAATCTGCCTTCCTCATGCTTTCCCTCAAATTCTTTACAACCATGCCTTTGCTCACACCCTACTTAATCATTTTAATTTTGATCAATTTGTTAGGGAAAATCACAACGGCAGATCCTGAGGTTTGACTTAATTACACAAACTTCCCCTGAAATTTCTGAAATTACAAAAACTTTCCCTGCACAATCTGAGTTTCGATAGAATGAATGCGTGCCACTATGGTCATGAATAGGCTATTCGTCAAAATAAAATATTATATAATCAAGATTCATGAATTTGAATGTAACATAATTCTTTGATGTCGGAAACTTTCGTAATTTCTCTATCTTCAAAGGAGGTTTGTGTAATTAGGCCAAAAACTATAATTTATCGATAATCCAAAAAAAATTCTTTATTAAAAGCCATACCTGCGGTTAAGACCAAACAGCCTAAAAAATTAAGTCATGAACTTTGTTTGCTACATTAAGCATTCATTATAGAAAGATAAATAGCATGTCTGAACAATACAAGGTCACCTTCAGCATTTCTTCTGCTTCCTTATCAGACTGTCCACTCTTGATGAGCTGCCAAAGACAAGTATCTTGCTGTTTATTTAAGTGACCTGTCAAAACGATAATGAGTTTCAATTTATCAATGTAAAATCGCTTCATCTGATGATAATTATACCTTGTAACACATTAATGAAATTTCTTACATAAACGATATTGTATAGTCAAAGGTTTATCACCACTGGAAGGAGATCAAAATAAGTTTACATTCATATTGTCTCCACACAAGATATGCTTGAAGAACCTCCAGAGATGCACAGCAAATAACTCGTGACCGAATGAAGGGGAACATCTCAAGTCTTTCTAAGGGAAGAACAACTTCCACTAAGTCACATAAACACATGTGAAGAATGAGACAATGATCACCATCGGGGAAATCATCTTTGACGTTAGCAATCGCGATTCTGATTCAAACACAAAAAAACAGAATTACCTAACTCGTGTTTCGGACATGATTTTTAAGTAAGAGCCAATTTTTACCAAGAAACGCACTAAAGATCTCAAATTTAAGTAGACTTGCCTTTGTGTAGTATCTTCATTCTTGACATAAATCTGAATATAATTGCAAAATTTCACTATGCTATACCACCAACACCAATAACTAGTAAATAAGGCTGATCCTGGATGCTCTATTCATTACTGAAATTGTAGCACAATAATTAAAATACTTGAATCCCAACCCTGATATATCTTATGTGAATTAAGGAAAGGAACATATAGATACCTGGCGCGCCTCTGGTAAAACTTGGTTCCCTTTTTGAATATGAAACTGAAACCAAACAATAAGCAATTATCCAACAAACCCAAAATAAAACAAACAAAAATAAAACACTAGAAAATGTCAGTTTGTATGAATGTCATTCTTCACCTGTACTCATCACTGTAACCATAAGAGAATATGACATCTGGGAACTGATCCAAAACTGCCTTTCCACAATCATTCATCAACTCTAAAGCTCTCAAATCATTTGGTTTATCAAACTCGTGCACTTCAGATAATTGTGTAGATATTGCTGCTGCAAATCATACCTGCGGAAATCTCTGCCGTCGACACGGACGACGATGACATTGGGCGGCATGATTTCATCCTCCACCTCAAACGACTTCACATACTCGTACTTGCTGTTAGCCATGTCATTAATTCGTACAATAATTGTCGCTCTGGATGAATTTCTCGGACTTCTATGTATCTAATTACAGTTCTCCCTAGCTGAGAAGGTGGGACGGCGGAGTTGGGTGGTTGGGGGCGGAGCAGCGGTGGCGCAGGTGGTAGGGGCAGTTAGGGTGGGTTGTGGAGAGTAAACAGAGGTAAATCGTCCCAAACTTTTCGAGTTATTATCAAACAATCCCCAAAAATTTTCAATCCTGCCAATGTTGCCCCTGTTGAATCGCACCATTAATTAAAACCAATTTATTTTCATAATTATATTAAATAATTTAATCATATATCTAGATAAGCTCTTGAATTATATTAAAGTGGTAAATATAAAATTTTAAGAATCTCATGATCCGGAGATTACGTTTTGATAATCAGGAAAAATACAAGTAGTCAAGTACCCAGTGAGTCAAGTGACCTATGTAATGCCACATGTAAATATGTATATATAGATATTTATTATAGGGGTTACCTATATTTCTCTAATGATATTTCCCCTAGCATTGCAATGCCAACATTCTTCTCAGCACCATTTTTAAACTTAATTCTCATATATAAGTTTGTGTTTCTCGATTGCAGGCGGACGTTACCTCCTCTTCATTATCCTATCGACATCAAGTGTACTGTTTCGTTTCTGTCGTGGTGCACTACGTAAGCAGCGGGAGCGGACTTCGGATGTATAGATTGTCATCGAGATAGATGTCTTGGATGCAAGTGCAAGTATGCTTTTCTATGAGAAAATCGGTTGACTTCTGAAATATTTTATGGTTTGTAGATACTGACGATATTACAGTATATTTAATTGGATTTTTAAAAAAAAAATTAACTTAATATAGATGAGGTTGATCTGATTTTATACCATTCCAAGTTTCCAAACTATATGAGAAAATTAGTTGTTCGATTTGTGAAAATAATTCTTTAACAATACATGGCTCAGACAGTGCTCATGTTTCCTTTTTTTTTTTTTTTTTTTAATTTTTTTAATATGGATTTTGTGTGTGTGTGTGTGTGTTGGGTATTTAGAATGACATGACAGAACACGTAAATTATTGTAATTAGAACTATATAAATTCATATCAAGCAAAAGATCAATGTTGATTTTGAGTGAAAGGAAACATGATTATTGTTATTGAGTTCCTTGAAAGACGTAGGCTAAAGAATCACAAAAGCAAAGCAAGGCAAAAAAGAAGAAAGAAAAGTTAAGCCCTTAGAAGTAGGGATATTGCATTCAAATACTCCAAGGACTAAGTTGCAAAAATGGTTGAGTCATCATAATTGTTGGAAGACTTTGGAAATATCTATACATCTTAGCTCTCTTATTTCATTCATTATATCTCATCAAAGAATTACACACACTTACACACACCATATACCGACATTTACACCAAGGAAGGAAGGGAATTTGCATGTCATAATTCAAGCTAGAGTTTGAAGAATTGTGGAGCTAGAAGCATCATCACCATTATATCATCATCTCATCTTATCTTTCTTCCTTCTTAAGGTATAATATGAATTATTTTTGCATCTCTTGAAAACATGATTGAGTAGGATTTATGGATTAGGTGATGAATTCTTATGTATTGATGATTAGAAGCATATTTGTGATCAAAAGAAGTGAAAGCTTGCATGAAAACTTGGAATTATTTAGAAGTTGGAAGCATGTATATATATGGGGTTTTGGGGATGAATTCTTGGGAAGTTGATGCATATTTCATGGTTTGATTAATGAATAAATGAAGTATAATGTGTATTTGATGATTTGAAATAATTGTTATGGTTGGAGCTTGGTATTATTGTTGTTTTGGTTGGTTTTGGTATGAAAATACCTTGTTTTCCCCTGTTTTGTTGCTGCTGCGTATATGGTCGTGCCCGTGACCCCATTTTGGCCAACTTTCGACTTTTGGAAAATTTTCATGAAAAATTCGGAAAAACACTTGGTCGCGGCCGCGACCATTTTGTGAAGGATTTTGGTCGCGGCCGCGACCCCCGCCAGAATCTGCATTTTGCCCAACTTCGAACCAACGCCATTTTCACCTCGGTTTGAATTAGAAAACGTGCCATATAGCGTTGGAAAGGCCTTTGTGTCTAATTTCATATTCAATAAACGAAACTCAATTCTCACTTCTAGAATTAAAGATATTCCAGTTTTCCCTCAACGTGTACATTTTCTAAAATTGTCCGTTTTTGCTAAACTTCACCAAAACCTTTCATATTGCATTCTTTTCACTTCTTTGGCTCCCGTATGTGACTTATATGAATTATAAACTTGGTTTAGTGATAATTATGCTCTTAAGTGACAATCCTTAATTGTTATTGCATGATATATTGATTAGGACATTGTCGTGCATCTTAAATGGTTCATACGAGTCGAGTCTTACGTACACTTGTCCTTGTTACACAGATCACATTCCCGGAGATGAGGAGCACGCACCATAGTTATATCCTTGTTTTGTTCATCACAGGTGAGGTTTAATTTCTAGATATATAGAACCCTTACAACCCTATGTGATCTTTCGGCCAAAATGTATATATATATATCTATATATCTTTCTCAAAACCTTTCTAGATTTTAAATGATTTATCGTGACACATTGAATTTATCATGATTGATTGATTGATTGTTTTGCGAGTAAAGCATGTTCACTTTGGGCCCGAGGGTAGTGTATTGAGTAATCCGGAGAGGCATCGGGTCGACGATGATCTCTTGCACTATCCTCACTTATTGTGGGGTCACCCCTGAATCCACCAGGAGGTTTGGTGGAGGAAGGAACCCGCCGGGTGTAGGGACTCATGAACCCTATGCCCAGATTGCATGGATGGTGGGGCTTGCAATCCCACCATCACCTGGAGAAGGAAGGATTGATTGATTGAAATTGCTAATTGTTCACGAAATTGTTTGTGTGATCACCTAATCGCTTAATAATTGAATTATTGTACACTGTCGGAGAAAGGTTGGAGAATTGCCCTCACTCGTCGGGCCACTGATTGATTGAATGAAACTAATTGAATTGTAAATTGGACTAGTTGTAATCTCGGGCGAGAAAGTATATTATTCTTGATCTTATATTGTTTCTTTTATAAAATCTTACCTGGGATTATAACTTATATGATACGTGCGTTAATATTTATTTAAACCCCTCGCTCAGTCTTTCATAGACTGACACCTCACGTTTTCAGGTCTGCAGGCTGCATGCTAGGCGGGATTGAGTCAAGTTTACTTCTTTTGGTTCTAGCATTGTCTTTCTCATGTTTATGTACATTATAAATACATTATAGCTCTTAAGAACTGTTTTGATACCTATGTATATATTATGATTTATACTTGAAACTTTGAGCATGTAAATGGAAATATTGATTTGGAACATGTTAGTATGAAACGAAAAATGGGAACATGAAGTGGATGTACATTATTGATGCTTATGTATATATCTTTCTCAAAACCTTTCTAGATTTTAAATGATTTATCGTGACACATTGAATTTATCGTGATTGATTGATTGATTGTTTTGCGAGTAAAGCATGTTCACTTTGGGCCCGAGGGTAGTGTATTGAGTAATCCGGGGAGGCATCGGGTCGACGGTGATCTCTTGCACTATCCTCACTTATTGTGGGGTCACCCCTGAATCCACCAGGAGGTTTGGTGGAGGAAGGAGCCCGCCGGGTGTAGGGACTCATGAACCCTATGCCCAGATTGCATGGATGGTGGGGCTTGCAATCCCACCATCACCTGGAGAAGGAAGGATTGATTGATTGAAATTGCTAATTGTTCACGAAATTGTTTGTGTGATCACCTAATCGCTTAATAATTGAATTATTGTACACTGTCGGAGAAAGGTTGGAGAATTGCCCTCACTCGTCGGGCCACTGATTGATTGAATGAAACTAATTGAATTGTAAATTGGACTAGTTGTAATCTCGGGCGAGAAAGTATATTATTCTTGATCTTATATTGTTTCTTTTATAAAATCTTACCTGGGATTATAACTTATATGAAACGTGCGTTAATATTTATTTAAACCCCTCGCTCAGTCTTTCATAGACTGACACCTCACGTTTTCAGGTCTGCAGGTTGCGTGCTAGGCGGGATTGAGTCAAGTTTACTTCTTTTGGGTCTAACATTGTCTTTCTCATGTTTATGTACATTATAAATACATTATAGCTCTTAAGAACTGTTTTGATACCTATGTATATATTATGATTTATACTTGAAACTTTGAGCATGTAAATGGAAATATTGATTTGGAACATGTTAGTATGAAACGAAAAATGGGAACATGAAGTGGATGCATCCATTCAAATACTCCAAGGACTAAGTTGCAAAAATGGTTGAGTCATCATAATTGTTGGAAGACTTTGGAAATATCTATACATCTTAGCTCTCTTATTTCATTCATTATATCTCATCAAAGAATTACACACACTTACACACACCATATACCGACATTTACACCAAGGAAGGAAGGGAATTTGCATGTCATAATTCAAGCTAGAGTTTGAAGAATTGTGGAGCTAGAAGCATCATCACCATTATATCATCATCTCATCTTATCTTTCTTCCTTCTTAAGGTATAATATGAATTATTTTTGCATCTCTTGAAAACATGATTGAGTACGATTTATGGATTAGGTGATGAATTCTTATGTATTGATGATTAGAAGCATATTTGTGATCAAAAGAAGTGAAAGCTTGCATGAAAACTTGGAATTATTTAGAAGTTGGAAGCATGTATATATATGGGGTTTTGGGGACGAATTCTTGGGAAGTTGATGCATATTTCATGGTTTGATTGATGAATAAATGAAGTATAATGTGTATTTGATGATTTGAAATAATTGTTATGGTTGGAACTTGGTATTATTGTTGTTTTGGTTGGTTTTGGTATGAAAATACCTTGTTTTCCCCTGTTTTGTTGCTGCTGCGTATATGGTCGTGCCCGCGACCCCATTTTGGCCAACTTTCGACTTTTGGAAAAATTGCATGAAAAATTCGGAAAAACACTTGGTCGCGGCCGAGACCATTTTGTGAAGGATTTTGGTCGTGCCCGCGACCCCCGCCAGAATCTGCATTTTGCCTAACTTCGAACCAACGCCATTTTCACCTCGGTTTGAATTAGAAAACGTGCCATATAGCGTTGGAAAGTTCTTTGTGTCTAGTTTCATAACCAATAAACGAAACTCAATTCCCACTTCTAGAATTAAAGATATTACAGTTTTCCCTCAACGTGTACATTTTCTAAAATTGTCCGTTTTTGCTAAACTTCACCAAAACCTTTCATATTGCATTCTTTTCACTTCTTTGGCTCCCGTATGTGACTTATATGAATTATAAACTTGGTTTAGTGATAATTATGCTCTTAAGTGACAATCCTTAATTGTTATTGCATGATATATTGATTAGGACATTGTCGTGCATCTTAAATGGTTTATATGAGTCGAGTCTTACGTACACTTGTCCTTGTTACACAGATCACATTCCCGGAGACGAGGAGCACGCACCATAGTTATATCCTTATTTTGGTCATCACAGGTGAGGTTTAATTTCTAGATATATAGAACCCTCACAACCCTATGTGATCTTTCGGCCAAAATGTATATATATATATATATATATCTATATATCTTTCTCAAAACCTTTCTAGATTGTAAATGATTTATCGTGACATATTGAATTTATCGTGATTGATTGATTAATTGTTTTGGCGAGTAAAGCATGTTCACTTTGGGCCTGAGGGTAGTGTATTGAGTAATCCGGGGAGGCATCGGGCCGACGGTGATCTCTTGCACTATCCTCACTTATTGTGGGGTCACCCCTGAATCCACCAGGAGATTTGGTGGAGGAAGGAGCCCGCTGGGTGTAGGGACTCATGAACCCTATGCCCAAATTGCATGGATGGTGGGGCTTGCAATCCCACCATCACCTGGAGGAGGAAGGATTGATTGATTGAAATTGCTAATTGTGCACGAAATTGTTTGTGTGATCAACTAATCGCTTAATAATTGAATTATTGTACACTGTCGGAGAAAGGTTGGATGCCCTCACTCGTCGGGCCACTGATTGATTGAATGAAACTAATTGAATTGTAAATTGGACTAGTTGTAATCTCGGGCGAGAAAGTATATTATTCTTGATCTTATATTGTTTCTTTTATAAAATCTTACCCGGGATTATAACTTGTATGATACGTGCGCTAATATTTATTTAAACCCCTCACTCAGTCTTTCATAGACTGACACCTCACGTTTTCAGGTCTGCAGGTTACGTGCTAGGCGGGATTGAGTCAGGTCTTTTATTTTGTGAGTCTAGCACTTGTCGGTCTCATTTTCATGTACATTATTGATGCTTAGGTATATGTATCGTTATTGATCTTTATGAAACTTTTGGAAGTTGGTTTGTATTGGAAAGATGGGAATGAACTTGACTTAATGAAATTAATGTGTATTATGTTTTCCTTTAATTAATATGCATTGTCGTATATAATTGAGGGTTGGTCCCGCCTAACTAGGGTTTCTTTTCTCTTGTCTTCCGTTCGCTATAGTCTTAGTTCATGTACAGAATTTTCCATTTCGTATGTGGATTGAGCTATAGTGCGGGGGTGTGGCATCTTTTCGCTTCGGGTGCTACATTTTTTTTTTTTTTTTATGCATCTCGCATGTTTTTGTATGTCCCTACAAATATCAGACATGTTATAGCAAACATATAATTTAGCTTGTGATCTATAATCACTAAAAACCTATGATGCATGGACACGGACACAGGGATACGGACACGACACGACACGGATATGGCGACACTGATTTTTTCTTGAATTTCCCACGTAGGGAGTCCGACACAACACGACACGACAAAATGATATTTTTAGAAGTGTCCGTGCATCATAGCTAAAAACATATCTTTAGTAGGGACTCACCTCTATCAAGACTTGTATACGTGCCAAACAAACGCGTGATGATGCATGACTAGTATTAATAAATTAGAAAACAAACGAGTTTTTGAAACAACAAAAAGAATAAAGCAAGCTGAAATTATGAAGTTCACAAATTACAAATATAGATGGGAAATAGGTTCAACAAATTACAAACTCCCAATCAAACATAAAATCCAAGAGACTGCAGTAGCTAGAAGTGAATTAAATAACACAATTCAAGTTGTTCCGCTCGAAATTTAGTCAAAACATGAGTCAAATAAAAGCGAAATAAAGTTAAAAGAATATTGCATAAGAAATCCAGGACATCCTCCACGATAGTATGATCCTCGACTGCAACCGAATCAGCCTCCGTCTCTAGAAGAAGGTAGAAAAACCAGTGAAATTGATTTGTGAATTGTGAGTACTAAATGAGAGTCTGTAATGACTACAACGAACTCGCAAATAATTTTGTATCAATGAAAATATGAAAGGAACAATACTATTTCAAAGTATTGTAGTTCTTTATGACCAAGAACAACTTCAACATCACCGTATATACCCTTATGACTTAAATTATAAAGTCACTATTTACCATGATAGAGATTTAACCTATGATGCAAGTACACTTCTAAAAATATCATTTCGCCGTGTCGTATTCGACAACGTGTCCATGGGAAATTCAAGAAAAAATCCGTATCACCGTATCCGTATCGTGTCGTGTCCGTATCGCCGTGTCCGTGTCCATGCATCATAGGATTTAACGCTTCTATTCTTCATATCACTCTACAATTCTTCAGTATCACTCTGCAGTAAGAACAAACATAAAATTTTAACAATTCGCCCTAAATGAAGGAAAATTCTAAATTGATTAACCATAAAAAAAAAGAGTTTATAGTATTTAAATTAAACTTCTGGAAATAAAGATGCTTAAAGATCCTATTTTTTAAAGTTTTGAATCGGACGATTATGAGCGTGACTCATAATTAATAAAATATGACATATTTATCAAATCCCAATTAAATTACATACTATCACTCATTATTAATGGGCTAAATTTATGTGTGAAGAATATTTTGGTAATTTCACGTCATTGTAAGTCGGATTGGATTTTTTATTTCAATGATATATTTCATCTCCTATTCCTTAACCAAAACATGCTATGTGTATTTTTAGGGGATTGAGATTAGGAAATAACGTGTCATAACATTTTACTCTATTGATCTAGAACCTAGTAATACACTTGATATGGGCGGATAAATAGAATAAGAGATGAAATACATAATTGAAACATGAAATATTCCATGCCATTGTGGGACCAAGAGAAACTTGGAACAATATATCTATGACGAGTGACAGAACTAGAATTTCAAATAATAGGGGATGAAAACTAAAATTAAAAATATAAATAATATAATTTCAAATATAAACATTATTTTATTAAAAAATATAAATATTATTTTATTTGATTATAGAAATAAAACAGTTGTGACTTAAAACTTAAAATAACCACTTTCTATATTATGTATAAAAACTACAAATATACATATATATATATATATATATATATATATATATATATATATATATACAGTAAAAAGATAAAAAATTTATCAACTAATGTCAATTTAACTTGACATAAAACAAAATAACAAAATACCATAAAATAAAGCAACAAATCTATTATCTTTTTTACCCATCATTAACCTAGTGTTCAAGAACTCATTATTATCCAAAATGAAATACAATTATCTCTGACTTATTCTCATGGGGATAAAGATACAATCTCTTGAACTAATTCACAATTAACAAATTAATTGTAAATTTTGCTAAATAATCTATCCATAATTAAAAAAAAAACTAAAATTAAATATAAATTAATATTACTTTTTTTTGGCTTTATTTGATAACTAATTTGAACTTGAACCGCAATTAACTTCTGTTCCCAATCGCCAACAGGAGTTGGTCTAAGTGATTAATGGGTTCGTTCTCGATGGTAAGGTCCCGGGTTCGAATCCCGTTTGGGTGTGCATGTGTTAACCAAAAAAAATTAAATGTAAATTTTGAATATTAAAAAATGTTGAGAAATCTGGGCTATAGAGCAGCTAGACACGAGGGTTCCCTGTCCTTAAAGTTTCTATCACCCCTACTTCTGGGAAGTGTGCTTTAGGTTGCAGGCGATACACTTCCAGGATATATGTCAAGCTTCTATGTTTGATTTTCAGAGAAAAGCACTTCTGCAAAAACCAGATGAATGTTTTGCTGTAATTTTTTGATATGGGGGAGAGACAGCTTTATAACAACACTCAGGCAGCAAAAACTGATATTAGAATTTGAATGGGTTAATTTCAGGTGTTAATGGCCTGAAATTACACCCCATTACTGCCCTCAACCTGACTGTTACAAAGCCAAACGGATATAATTTGGATGTATCTGGACATTGGTTTTAATATTTGATTTTAGGACTGAGTCAGACCGGCTCTGGCTCAAAAAGAAAGCTTTGGGCTCGGAGGCGAGGCTCCTAGCGAAGAGCGCCATCAAACGCCACATTCGCCCATGCCCGGCCCTGGCCCCGGCCCCGTTCCCGTGGGCGTGCGCGGCCGCGGCCGGTGCGGTGCACCACACCGCGAGTGAGCCCATTAGCCCTCTCTTGGGTCCCATAATTTAATAACACATACAACATTTTAATATATAAAGCTGCCTACTTAGTGTTATTTTTCCAATGTGGGACACAAAAACCAATGCACATTTTTCCAAACAACTCTTGATATGCCTTTGCATAACTATTGATTAATTCTCCGACAATTAATCATATATATATTAATTCTTCAATAATTAAATATATATATATGCAAGGCATATTCAACAACCCCCCACTTGTTTGGAAAACTACTCTTTTGCCAGACAAGTCCCTGAAGATTTTGTCAAAGATCACATGCCTAGAGGAAGGTGTGACGAACATTGAACCTTCCCTTAGTGTAAATAACTCAAAACTGCATCGAAGTTGACGGTGTCCGTAGATTGAACCTCAACTCCTCCGTGATGCAATCGGAGTTATCACACACACGATTTCTTTCTCATACAGCAAGCACTCCACTTGATCTGGCTCAAATCCGGTCGATCTAAGGTGGACGATCTGAGGGTCAGATTTGGGTCAATTAGTCAAGAATTTGTTTAAGTGGGCTCTTTATCGACCTGAAAGCACTAACACACGTGAGCTAAGTACCAGCTTGGGGAACTTGGGGTTTTACCCAAGTTTGGTACTCCGACGCTCAAGTCAGTAATGGAGCTCTTTAGAGGGAGAATAAATGCAATTGAATGCGTATTAAAGGCTTACCAACTATTGTTCCAAGGGCGAGTATTTATAGCCATGGCCAAATGACACAGTAATGTGTGTACTGTAGGTGTGCATTAATGGCGTTGCCAGTCGTCGATCTGGATGTCGGACGATGGAACCGGCTTGAGGTGGGTCGTTTGTACCTTTTTTCCCTTTTGGGTAAAAGCAGGAACTGACGGTCATTAATGAGCCGTAGTACACCTGTTCCAGGGAATGGAAAGGACACACGTGCCCCGACAGGAGTGCTTTACGGTATTCAGGTGTCCGGTGACATATGTAATCGATCTGGAGATCGATATTGCCTTCTGGGACCCAATCCTATTTGGGTTTCCTCATAGGAGGGGAGCGAATCGATCGGATGACCTGGCAATCAATAATCGATCTGATGACCTGATGATTCTCATGAAGATCTGATGATCTGACCTGATATTGATCTGACGATTTGTCCAAAAAGGCCGTTTCGGGTTTATCCAGGTTGGAGCAAAGGTCCACATGGCACCAACTGGGGGCGGCCACGTGGCCTCGTACTATTATGCCATGTCAGAGGCCTCCCAAATTACCGGTGTGAATTTTCACGGTGGTAATTTTACCGATCTGGCAATGGGTAAGGGGACAGTTGTGGCCGTTGGGATCGAACCGCCGCCGTAATCATTAGGCGTAACTTTTGGGTGAGATCGGCCTGACACTGCATTTAATGCGACGCGACCTTCCATAGGATAGGAGTGTGCAGGGTAATTATGGCGTCGTTTCGTATCTGGAGACATTACTTTTCAACTCCTATATATAGGGGGTCACCCCCAAGCCTCATTTCACCACTTTCATATTCAGAGAATCGAACTGCTCCGATCCGATCAGCTCATTCGTGAACAGGCATTCAGAGTCCACTTTGACAAGGGAAACTTCTCCCCTTCTTCAACTTTATGGCTCAAAACAGGGTAGCGTTTACACCTTCGCCAGAACGGGAAGACGACCTGTCGGCCCCCCTTTACCAAGCGAAAGCTTTGAGTTTACGTCGGGGTCGGCTTTGGGAAGGGGCGAAGCTCTGACGGCGAATAGAGGGGGATTGGCTTCGACATCGAGAGTGCGGCGACTTATAGGACTCTTAGACGAGCCGAAAGAGGAGGAAATCGAAGAGGAGCAGGTCGGCGGGAGGCAGATCGATGGGGGGGGGGGAACCCATGGTGCAGGTCGGGAACCCTCCAGCTCGACCCCCTCATGTTTACAGGACCCTCTCGCACGTTTCTGAGAGGTTTTCTAAGATAACTTCTCAGGAGCTCACGGAGGTCGCGACGCTGTTAGGGCTAGGTCCTCAATACACGGTTCGAATGCCAGAGGAGGAGGAGACTGTCGAGAGACCGAGGGGGCTGAGATCGGTTGGATGTATTATGCCTCCATCAAATATGGATTCAGGCTCCCTCTTCCTCAGGTCATCAGGGATTTCTTGGTTCAATACAACCTGTGTCCTTCCCAGTTGACTCCGAACTCTTTCTCGCTAATGCACTGTATGATCATTACGATGAAGTGCCTTGGGTTCGAACCGGAGATCTGGGACTTCGGGGAGTTCTTCACACTTAACAGCGCCACCAAGTCCGGGGTAGGGTACTTCTACCTTCAATCGAAGCCGAACCGGAAAACTGTATCAATCCCGTCTACATCACATGGGGTGGATTGGAAGTCCAAGTTCTTCTTCATCGATCTGCCCATCGTACCCCATTTCCAGATTACTTGGGGGGACAGCGGCCCAAGGCGGCTCGTGACCAAATCGTCGACTTGGCTCCACAATCACTTCGAACTGCTAACTTATTTTGGGCTCCTAGACCATACTAACCTGTCGAGGACGGGGAACCTGGTCGAAGCGGGCATTATCCTTGGGACCCGGAGAAAGAACTTCCGCTTCAGTATGCTCTCACTTCGACCAGACCCCTACTCGTTCAGGGTCCTTAGAATTATTATGTTGTTTTTTTTATTGGTTCGATCTGACTCCTTTCGTTTTGCAGATCTACGACCGTTGATCATGTCTCGAGCTGCCAGGATGAGGGCGATAAATCAGAGGAACGCCACGCCCGACGAGCTGCGACCCGTGGCGGAGGCCGCTCGAGCCATCATCAATGCCCTTCCTGTGGCCCAACGATCTCAGCAGGAAAGGTGTTCGAAGGAGCTGCACGATCTGGATGCCGATTTGGCGGACGGGGAGCCCCTCCGCGGTCAAGAGCTCGAGGGTCACGCCGGGTCATCAGCACAGCCGACCGGTCAGATCGGGGATGACACCGAACAAGTAATAAACCTAGATCACCTCCCTTTATATTTTGATGAAGATGTTGATTCTCAACTTTAGTTTATTCAGGCGAGGCATGGGGTAGGAAAAAGACCTTTTAGAGAGTTGGTTCACGAATTGCAGGATTCCGACGAGTCCGATGAGGAGGCCTAGGTCTTGAATTTTCCCAAGACCCCACTTCCCCAGTGGCCTGCTAGCCTCGATCTCAAGAAGGCGGATGGAACAGATCGAGCGCTGGCGTTCGGAAAAGCGGATCCCGATCTCCTTGTTGCCCTGTTCAACACCGGATGTATTATCGATGAGCAGAAAAAGCTCTCTGGGCGATCTGCGAGGCAGAAGAGGTACAGGCTGCCAGAGGTCTTTTTGGGGTAAGTTTAGTTTGTTCGCTTTTATTTAAACTCCTGGAGATCGGACTCGTTCTATCTGATTGCTTATTCTCAGGACATTCTCCCGTCCTCATCAACTCGATCCATGAGGTTGCGGTCTTCAAGGCCGGCAAGGAGAAGTACAAAGAGAAGTACCAGATGATGAAGGGTCGGCTCGTCTCAGCGAGCCCCGAGAAGGTTGAACAGCTCAAGCGGGAGCTCCGAGAAGCCCGAGAGGAGAAGAGGAGGCGGGTCGAAGAGAAGCAGACCCTGGAGGCCTAGTGGAAGAGCTCGCAGGAGGCTCTTGAGAAGGCGGAGAAGGCTCATGCTGCCGAGCTGACCCAGATGATTGAAGAGTTCGCCAACCAGCTCGAAATTACCAAAGCTGCTGCGAAGGAAGAGGGTCGAAACGAGATCTATGGTCTGGCCCAGATGAAGATCAGCAAAGCCGCTGAGGAGATAAAGAAATGCAAGCTGGAGATCGAACGGTATGCAGTTCGCGAGTTTATGGAGGGCCCCGGCTTCGAAGAAGCTAGTTTGATCGTGGGTCAGAACGATCTTGCAGAGGGATTCCAGATCGCCATAAACCAGCTTAAGGCTCAAGACGCCATCGTTCCTAACTTCAAGTTCGAATCGATTGGCCCCCTGCTCCCAGATCCATGTGCTCCTGATCATCCTGAAGAGGAAGTGCCGGTCCAGATCGAGTGGTCGACCTTCAAGTATGGGCATGCCATCGAGATCGCTCAGGCTAAGAAGGAAAAGCGTCCGGTAGAGTGTGAACTCCCCCATCCGGTCGAGGTCGAAAGCTTCCTCCCAACCATTTGAGAGCTTGAGAGGGCCCAGCGTCGAACTGCTCAGGAATCCTCATCTGCCCCCGTCGAGATCGATTGGATTTCTATTTTCTGTAATTAATTGGTTCGCCCTTCCGGTCGGGTCGTGGCCGGATGAATACTTGTTTTTTGTATGTTTTTGAACATTTGCCCATCGAGCCACGTCGCGTGGTGAGCTCGAATCGCTAGGTATAATCGATCCCTGTTAATTTTTTGAGATCGTTTTTCGCATGAATGAATTATGTTCTTCATACTTGTCTTTTACTTCGCAAGTTGAGTATTTGTTCGTTCTGGCATGCGTTTGATTTATCGATCTAGGTTTATCGACCTGGGTTTTGCCCACCTCTTAGATTTTATTCGCTTTTGGGTCGATAGGTTCGTCACGCTATTCGATCTCGTTTAGATGTATATCTTCTTTTTGGGTGTTCGCGTTTTACCTTGGTCGTTTTTCAGTTTGCTGCGTTCTCGTCAGATCGATAGCGATCTCTGAGACGCGTTGATCTCTGGACCTCTATGGATCTAAATTGATCTCATCGGATCTCTGGATCATAAATTTTTGAAAAATCATTAATCTCCGGACCTTTCTGGATGTAAATCGATCTCATTGGATCTCCGGATCATAAATTTTTGAAAATCATTAATCTCTGGACCTTTCTGGATCTAAATCGATCTCATTGGATCTCCGGATCATAAATTTTTGAAAATCACTAATCTCTGGATCTCTGGATCCTAAGTTTTGGTCATTAGATATAGACCTCTAGCGATGTTTGAAAGCATTAAACACGTTAGGATTTTTAGAATTAGTTTACTTCTCTTGAAACCAATCCAATTGGATTGAATTATGGATATGCAGACTATTTTTTAATTACCCAATCTATTGTTTACTTTGCAATGTTAGAGCTTTGTATATCTAGTGTGAATTTTATGGGTTGTTTACATTGGTAGGTGTAATCCGTTGAATCCTGGTGAACTTCCAATTATACCCTCTCAATTTTATATATTTTTTGGTTCTTGCCCAACTGCTTTTTTAATCCAATTTTCCCAATAAACCAGGGGCATAAACATAAATTCGATCAGCCCACCCACTTTGGCTATTTAACAACAACTTTTTGCAGTAGGTAAGTAACCCATCACACCCCATTACATCCTAAGGCCCACAGGCCACCACAAGGCCATAAGCCTAGCAAAGTAAACGGTTGTAAATGGCACATACCCAACCTAAAACATTGTTAAATTGCAAAGTAAACTAATTCTTAGGATCTCTTTGGGTCTAAAAACGACCTCACTGGATCTCGATCTCTAACAATGATTTGAAAGCATTAAATACGTTAGGATTTTTAGGATCTCGTTGGGTCTAAAAACGACCTCATTAGATCTCGATCTCTAACAATGATTTGAAAGCGTTAAATACGTTAGGATTTTTAGGATCTCGTTGGGCCTAAAAATGACCTCATTGGATCTCGATCTCTAACAATGATTTGAAAACATTAAATACGTTAGGATTTTTAGGATCTCGTTGGGTCTAAAAACGACCTCATTGGATCTCGATCTCTAACGATCGAATGTGGGGGGCTCACTCCCTCATCGACTCATGACCGTAGGTCGAATGAGAGCTTAACCGAGGGGATAGTAACCTGGTGTGGGATTATGGATTGGCTCCAATTGGACGTCTAAAAGCAGGTATATTAATCCACTGAATAGAGATCGATTCTCAGGCGAATTCGATCTCTTTAATCATTACAAACTGAAATAATTTTGAAGGCTAAGTGTAAAATTTCTTCAAGTTGTGCGCATTCCACGGTCTGGGCAACGGCTCCCCGGCCATGTCTTCGAGCCGGTAGGCCATGTTTTTCCCGATCTCCGTGACGCGATAGGGTCCTTCCCAGTTAGGCTCAAGTTTTCCGACGTGTTGCAAGACCTCGACCTTCTTTAGCACTAGGTCGCCGATCTGAAACGATCTGGGCCGTACGTGCTTATTGTATGGCCGGGCCGCTGCCGCCTTGTACTGTTTGAGCTTCTGATAGGCATGTTCTCTACTTTCTTCAATCACATCTAGATCTTCAGCTCTGATCTCTGTATTCTGGTCGAGCTGGTACTGCGACACGCGAGCCGTTTCGTGTAATAACTCAGATGGGATAAAGGTTTCGGATCCGTAAACCAACGAGTACCGGGTTTGCCCGGTGGCCGTCCGTGGGGTAGTTCGATAAGCCCATAGTACACCGTCGAGCTCGTCCGCCCATGCTCCTAGCTTTGCGTCGAGGCGGGTCTTGAGATTCTGAATAATGATTCGGTTGGTGACTTCGGCTTGGCCATTTGCTTGTGGATGGCCAACCGTAGTGAATCTGAGATCGATCCCGAGGTCTCGAAAATAGCTCTTGGTATTTTCAGATCGAAATTGAGGACCATTGTCACTGATGAACACTCTCGGAATCCCAAAACGGCAGATTATGTTTCTCCAGAGGAAATTCCTTACCACTGCATCAGTAATTTTGGGGACTGCCTCGGCCTCAACCCACTTTGAGAAGTACTCGACGCATACTATGGCGAATTTTTTCTGTCTGGGTGTTAAGGGGAAGGGACCGATGATGTCAATCCCCCATTGGTTGAAAGGCCAGCACACATCGATCGGTATCATGGACGCTGGGTGAGTGTGGATTAGGTTGCCGTGTTTTTGGCACTTGGGGCATTTCCTGGAGTGGATCTTGGCATCCCACACCATAGTCGGCAAAAAATACCCACTCCTCAAGATCTTTTGAGCCAGAGATCGACCTCCGGAATGATTTCCGCAGCATCCCTCATGGACTTCTTCTAAGACGTCTTGGGCTTGGCTAGGTCGTAGGCACCTTAGAGGGGGACCAGTGAAGGATTTTTTGAACAACCTGCCTTCGTGATCTATCATATAGAGAAGAGATCGATACTTTACTTTCCTGGCCTCAGTTCGATTTTGGGGCAAAACTCCATTCTTTAGGTAAGCGATCAGTTCGTCCATCCAACAAGGTTCCGGCGGATCGATGGCAGCGACGTTGACCTTTCCTTCATCGATCACGCGGCCCCCCGAGACCATGAAAGAGATGGTCGCATTCTTTGTCCCTTGGAATCCATTTGCCAGTTTTGACAAGGCATCGGCTCGACCATTCTTATCGCGGGGGACCTGTTTGATTTTGAACTCTTTCAGCTTCGAGGTCAGCTCTTTCACTATTTTAAGATACGCTGCCATGGAATCTTCCCGAGCTTCGTACGTGCCGTTGACTTGGCCGGCGACGAGCTGGGAATCAGTTACTACGACTAACCTGTCGATCTGGTTCTCCGCGGCATACCTCAGCCCAGACACGAGTGCTTCGTACTTAGCCTCGTTATTCGTTGCTTTAAAATCGAGTTTAATGGCGAAATCAAGCTGGAGTCCATTTGAGCTCGATAGGGATTTGCCCACTCCCCCTCCTTGAGAGGTCGATGAGTCATCTGTGTACATGGACCAGCTAGGCGTGGTACGGGCGATCTCCATCGAGCTGGTGTTCTTTTCGACTAGAAAGTCAGCTAGAACTTGAGCTTGCTGGGCGGTCCGAGGTTGGTAGGTGATGTCATGCTGACTCAACTCGACTGCCCATTTCATCATTCGACCCGATACATCGGGTTTGGACAACACCTGCCTAAGCGGTTGATCTGTTAGGACAACTATAGGGTGAGCCTGGAAGTACGAACGTAGCTTCCGAGCCGCGTGCGTGAGAGCGAACACGAACTTCTCAATCTCGAGATAGTCCCATTCTGCACCGTGCAGGATCTTGCTTAGATAGTAGATCAGTAGGTGTTTTCGATCTCGGATGGCGACCAAGACTGAGCTGAAGGTCTCGTTAGAAAGGGATAGGTAGAGGTACAAGGTCTCGCCCTCATTGGGCTTTGCCAGCAATGGGGGAGATGCCAAGTACTCTTTTAGTTGCTCGAATGCTCGGTCGCATTCCTCGTTCCATTCGAACTTCTTCAAATTCCTCATAATTTTGAAAAACGGAAGGTTTCGTTCTGACGATCGCGATATAAACCGGTTGAGAGAGATTATCTGACCCACCAGGGACTGTACCTGGTTGATGCATCGAGGTCGGGGGATGATTTGGATCGCTTTGATCTTCGTAGGATTGGCTTCGATGCCCCGTTGGCTCACCATGTATCCTAGAAACTTTCCCCCTTCAACCCCGAACGTGCACTTGTCAGGGTTGAGCTTCATCCCTTATTGCCGTCGACGTAGGCCCAGTGACTTTTCACGATCATGTCATCGACGTAGACCTCCATGGTCTTCCCGATCTCGTCTTTGAACATCAGGTTCACCAATCTCTGGTACGTGGCACCTGCATTCTTTAGCCCGAAGGGCATGATCTTGAAACAATATATTCCCTTCACCACGATAAAGGCTGTGTGTTTTTGGTCTTCGGGAGCCATGGAGATCTGGTAATAGCCTTGGAAGGCGTCCATCATGCTGAGCATCTTGCACCCGGCTGTCGAGTCGACGAGCTGGTCGATACGGGGTAGCGAATACGGGTCTTTTGGGCAAGCTTTGTTGAGGTCGGTGAAATCATTGCACATTCTCCACTTTCTGCCTGTTTTTTTGCACGAGGACTACGTTGCACAACCAATCAACATATTGAGCTGGAGTAACGTATCCCGCGTCGAGAAGTTTGTTGACCTCGGCCTCGATTATGTCATTCCTCGCCTAGCTCTGCGGTCTCAACTTTTGTTTTATGGGCTTGACTAACGGATCAATCTCGAGCCGGTGGCAGATCACCTTCGGGTCGACCCCAATCAGATCTTTTGCTGCCCAAGCGAAGATGTCCGAGTTGTCCCTTAAGAATTCTATCATCATGATCTCGTGTTGGGGGTGCATGTTCGCCCCGATCTTAGTGGTCTTGTTGCTATCTCCGGCGACAAGGGCAATTTCCTTGAGTTCTTCGTCGGGTTCGAGCCGCTTTTTCGAGCTGTGGGGGACCTCTCGGCCTTGCTTTCTTTCACGGGGAGCTCGATTTCCCCGTCAGCGTAGATCTGGAGGTCGAGATCTCCAGCCGCCTCTTTTCCGGAGGGCTTTTTCAGAACGATGGCGTAGCAGGCCCAACTGTCCATCACATCGCAAGTCACCTCCCCGACCCCGTTTGGGGTGGGCATTTTTAGCTTTTGGTGATATGTCGCGATTATTGCCTTGAATTGTATGAGGCCAGGTCGGCCAAAGATCATGTTATACGCTAGGGGCATGTTGACGATGACGTACTCGACCTCTTGGGTCACCCTCTTGGGGGATGTTCCCATCGAGGTGAGGAGTCGGATGCGTCCTAGCGGAATAACTTTCGATCCCCCGAACCCAGAGAGTGGTGTTCGAATCGGATCAAGTTTTAGATTATACAATTTCATTTTTACAAGAGTCGAGTAAGGGATAATATTCGAGCTACTTCCATTATCGACTAGGCATTTGGTTACATCATAATTAGCCACGCCTAGGGTCACCACCATCGGACAACTAGGCGCTCCGCCTTCCCGATGGGGGCCTGGGCGGCTATCACTCTCGCTAAAGCTAACCTCCTGCCTCTCCCACTCCCTACCCTGATCGATCTGGAAGACCTCTTCGTGGGGGCCGTTGAACTCTCGAGATGCTCGCCTGATGTTTCTCTTTCGAGCTGCATTGGAGTCGCCGCCCTCGTGTCGCCCGACTATCATATAGATCTTCCCGTGGGTGGGGGGATTGTCTTCAGTCTCTCCAGCGGCAGCTTCCCAGATCGTTTCGCGGGAGACCTCGACCTGGAACGGTCACGGTCATTTGGTCGTCCCGCCTTCTCGGAGTAGTGGTCGATCTTTCGAACGAAGTCCTTCAAGTGCCCTCCCTGGATGAGTCTTTCGATCTCATCCCAGAGGGCGTTGCATTCTGCGGAGGTGTGGCCCCATTGTTGATGGTAGCCGCAGAACTTTCCCAACTTTTTAGCCTTCGGGCCCTCCCGGATGGGCTTTGGTTTCTTCAGAAGGCTCTGGTCCATGACCACATAGATCTGGTCGATGGGTTTGGTCAAGGGGATATAGTTTCGTTGGTCGACCTGGGTCGGTGGGTCAACTTTCCCCTTGATCTTCTTCAGCTCGTTCCCCTTCCGGTTATGGGGCGAGCTCGATCTGACAGCCTGCCGCTCAGATCGAGGCGGGGGTCCATGCGCTAGTGCTATTTCTTCTACGCGTATGAAGCCGTGGGCGATATCCTGTATCTCCGTCAGGTTGCGAGGCCCGGCTCTGACGATTTCGTCCGCCCATAAGCGGTTACAGAGAGCTCGATGGACCACCGAGAGCAAGGTGTCCATCGTCGGGTTCTCGACCCGAACCACTCCCCTCGAGAAGCGGGTCATGAAATCCCGCAGGGACTCGCCCTCCCTCTGATAGATGCTGTTAAGGTAAGAGGGGGGGAGCTTTTCTCCGGTCATCGAGGAGAAGTGCGCCGTAAATCGAACTACGAACCGGTTGTAGGTCGTTATGCACCGCGGCGGTAGGCGGATGAACCAATCTTGAGCGGGGCCCGTCAGCGTAGTGACGAAGAGTTTGGCCCAAATCTGCTGGGGGTGTGAGTGCAGCAGCATGCGGTTTTCAAAGGCCGTTACATGCTTTTCGGGATCGGTAGTCTCGTTGTACATGGGCAAGCCCGTTGGAATTCGATCTCCGTCACAGGTCGTGCGGAGGATGTCTTCGCAGAATGGGGAGGCTTACTCCCTGTCGATGCGGTAATGGAGAGGGCGTCGGTTCAGCCCGTCTCGAAGGTCCACCTGCCTCTGGGTGACGTGGGAGCCACGGTCACCCAGGCGGTCTTGGACCCGTCTACGCGGTGGGTCCACACAATGATCCTGCTTTCTCTCGGTATGAGCTGCCGCGATTCGGGTGGCCTCGTCCCTAGCGGATCGAGCGGGGATCCGCGTTCGGAGGTCATCGAACTCCTTATTGTCCTCGTCGACCACTCGTTGCCGCGGTTGTTACGGCTGGGGTGGTCGGAGTCCCCGTGGCCTTCGCTGGGAACTTCTTTGCTTGCTGCAGGGGGTGGCAGTGGCGGAGCGAATCCTTGGATCTGCCCCGCTTCGATCTGGGGACTGAGGCCCCAGATGATGTGGGCAGGTCGCCCATCGAGTGGTTGGAAGACATAGGGAACTGGGTTCTCGTATGCTTGGACGGAGGGGGCCAGCGCATTACCCACTACGGGGCTTGGTATGGTGGTGGTTGGGCTGGCCCTTAGTAGCTCGGGGCGCCTGGGTTCGCGGCCCTCTGTCTGGGCGTGCTCGATCTCGACCCGCCACTGGTCGAGGAAGGCGTCTAGGTCCGCCTGGGTGATCGTGATCCTGGGAGCGGCGTCAGGCGGAGGAATGGGGACGTTGGCGCTGGGCCCGATCGGAGGAGCAGTGGGGATGTTTCCAAGCGGCGCGTTGTGATCATGCCTGCCTTTGGCTACCTCCTCCATGTCCTCCTCTCGGTAGGTGTTTTTGGTGTTTACCATCGTGTTGAAAAGGGGGTGAAAGGGCTTTTATCTAGGTCGATGTGAAAAAGGTTTCCCACAGATGGCGCCAAACTGATCTGGTTCAAATCCGGTCGATCTGAGGTGGACGATCTGAGGGTCAGATTTGGGTCAATCAGTTAAGAATTTGTTTAAGTGGGCTCTTTATCGACCTGAAAGCACTAACACACGTGAGCTAAGTACCAGCTTGGGGAACTTGGGGTTTTACCCAAGTTTGGCACTCCGACGCTCAAGTCAGTAATGGAGCTCTTTAGAGGGAGAATAAATGCAATTGAATGCGTATTAAAGGCTTACCAACTACTGTTCCAAGGGCGAGTATTTATAGCCATGGCCAAATGACACAGTAATGTGTGTACTGTAGGTGTGCATTAACGTCGATCTGGATGTCGGACGATGGAACCGGCTCGAGGCGGGTCGTTTGTACCTTCTTTCCCTTTGGGTAAAAGCAGGGACTGACGGTCATTAATGAGCCGTAGTATGCCTGTTCTAGGGAATGGGAAGCATGCACGTGCCCCGACAGGAGTGCTTTACGGTATCCAGGTGTCCGGTCACATATGTAATCGATTTGGAGATCGATATTGCCTTCTGGGACCCAATCCTATTTGGGTTTCCTCACAGGAGGGGAGCAGATCGATCGGATGACCTGGCAGTCATTAATCGATCTGATGACCTGATGATTCTCATAAAGATCTGATGATCTGACCTGATATTGATCTGACGATCCGTCCAAAAAGGTCGTTTCGGGTTTATCCAGGTTGGCGCAAAGGTCCACATGGCACCAACTGGGGGCGGCCACGTGGCCTCGTACTATTATGCCATGTCACCACTGCTTTGCGCTTATAAAGCCATACGCCATATCCCGTTTCATGAACCTTTAAGAGAGTAAACCACAACTCTCTATAAGAAGTGGCTTCACTTCTTGTTCATATAGGCAAAATGTTTCTCGAGCACTTGTTGTAGTGGTGCAGCATTTTGTTAAGAGCATAGCTCAACCTCGTCAATTTGCAATTCAATGAGCTATCTTCTACTACATATGAGACCCCTTGATAGCTCTGACCAACTCGTGACTTGTTTTTACCCTTTGAACCTATAATCAGGGGAAACCTGGATTATAGGTAGGGTTACCATCACTTATGGTTCGGGTGGTTCAAGTCCCATATCTCTAGTAGTTGTAGCTACTAAGTCTCTCGTCAGAGGCTTAGTAAATGGATCGGCCAAATTCTTATTTGACCTCACATAGACAATTGTTATGATACCATCTTGTATCAATTGTCTCACAAATGCATGTCTTAGACCAATGTGTCTAGACTTACCATTATAGGTACCACTGTACGTTTTTGTAAGCGTAGCTTCGCTGTCACAATACAACGAGATTGGAGGCATTGGACTTGGCCAAAAATCTATGTCTAACAACATATTTCTTATCAAATCAGCCTCTTGTCCAGCTTGTGCTAAAGCTATAAACTCAGATTCCATGGTAGAGTGAGAGATTATTGTCTGTTTCTTGCTTGCCCAAGAAACAGCCCCACCGGCAAGAGTGAAAATCCACCCACTTGTGGATTTGTTATCTCCCACGCTAGTTATCCAACTCGCGTCTGAGTACCCTTCCAACACGCTAGGGAATTTGTTATAAAATAAACCAAAGCTAATAGTTCTCTTAAGGTACCCAAGTACCCTACTAATAGCTTTCCAATGATCAGCATTGGGACTGCTCGTGTATTTGCTAAGTTTTGAAACTGCAAAGGAGATATCTGGTCTAGTGCAGTGCATTGCGTACATAAGGCTGCCAATAGCACTTGCATACTCAAGCTGTGTAATAGCTCTACCAGTATTTTCTTTAAGTTTCAGTCCGTTATCAAACGGAGTATTCACCTCCTTGATCTCGAGGTGATTAAACTTAGTCAGAACTTTCTCAATATAGTGAGATTGGTTTAGTGAAAAACCCCCACTATGTTTTTTAACTTTAATGCCTAAAATGGTATCTACTTCACCCAAGTCTTTCATCTTAAAGACCGAGGATAGATACTTTTTAGTCTCGTTTACTCCAATCATATTCGTCCCGATGATCAACATATCATCGACATATAGACAGACTATCACCATATAGTCAGCCGTACTTTTGGAGTAAATGCACCTGTCAGCACTGTTATACTTGAATCCGAATTTCAAGATAGCAGTGTCAAACTTCTCGTGCCACTGTTTTGGTGTTTGTTTTAGACCATACAGAGATTTGACTAACTTACACATTTTGTTTTCTATTCCCGGTGCTACAAAACCCTCAGGTTGTTCCACATAGATTTCTTCTTTTAAATTTCCATTTAAAAATTTTGTCTTTAAGTCCATTTGATAAACAAACAAATCGTAAAGAGAGGCTAAGGCTAGAAGAATTCTAATGGAGGCAACTCGAGCCACCGGTGCATAAGTGTCAAAGTAGTCAATCCCTTCTACTTGTCTAAACCCTTTGGCCACTAATCTAGCTTTAAAGGCTGAGATGGTGCCATCAGTGTTTTGTTTTCTTCTGAATACCCACTTGCACCCAATGGGTTTAGAACCACGAGGTAAGTCTGCTAATACCCAAGTATTATTACCCAAGATCGAATCCATTTCATCGTTTACAGCTTCCTTCCAAAAGGAAGCATCTCGAGAATCCATAGCTTCTGAAAATGTTTTAGGATCCATCTTAAGTGAAAATACAAACGGTATTTCACTTACCACTTTATTATCTTGGTCCCCCTCCACCAAGAATAATAAAGCATCAATAGAGATAAAGTATTTATCCAAAATTTTCTCTTTTCTTGCTCTAGTACTCCTTCTAGGCTTAATTTGTTGTTTAGGAACATCGTTTTCCTCAACCGGCCTTATAGGACCTCTAGGCTCAATTTGAGGTGGCATAGATTCGTTTCCAACATCTTTTGAAAACGTACTTTCGAAGAATTCCACGTCCCTGGATTCAATTATCACGTTAGACTCCAAATCAAGAAGTCTATAAGCCTTTCTATTAAGAGCATATCCAACGAATACACTTTTAATAGCTCTGGCCCCTAACTTAGTCCGTTTAGGATCAGGAACCCGAAAGTAAGCCACACATCCCCACACTTTGAAATAACTTATGTTGGGTTTTCTGCCTTTCCATATTTCATAGGGACTAGACTTCACAACGGTACTAGGCATCCTATTTAGAATATGGCACGCAGACAGAAGGGCTTCACCCCACAAGTTGTGAGGTAAATTTGCATGATTTAACATACAATTTATCATATCCAGAAAGGTATGATTTTTTCTTTCAGCTACACCGTTCTGCTGGGGTGTATAACCGGCAGTTGTTTGATGTATGATACCACTTTCTTCGCAAAGTGTATCAAAAGCATTCAAACAATATTCCATACTTCGATCAGAACGTAGAACCTTAATCTTCTTCTCAAGTTGGGTTTCTACTTCTGATTTATATTTCACAAAAGAACTAAGAGCTTCATCTTTAGTTCTTAACAAATACACATAGCAAAAACGACTAGCATCATCAATAAAAGTAATAAAATACCTTTTACAACCTCTAGTTAAAATTCCATTTAACTCACAAATATCAGTATGAATTAAATCTAATATTTGTGATTCTCTTTTAACACTTGGAAAGGTTTTCTTACAATTTTTGATTTTGCACATATTTCACATTTGTCAAGTTCGTTTTTACCAATATCAATCAATCCCATTGCATGCATATTTTTCAAGTTCTTTGCACTAACATGTCCTAATCGACTATGCCAAAGAAATTGAAGAAATCATGTAAGCAGAAACAGAATTTATATTATTAATTGACATCTTATACATTCCATTACAAGCATAACCTTGGCTAACAAATTCACCATTTTTCATGATGATAACTTTTCCAGACTCAACAAAAACCTTAAAACCTTTCTTATCTAACAAATCAACAGAAATTAAACTTTTCCTAACATCTGATACAAATAAGACACTGATCAAAGTTAACTTCTTCCTGGAGGTAAAGTTGAGTTCAATGGATCCTTTGCCTCCAACATTGGCTTTGGAGCTATTGCCCATCTGAACCTCTTGCCTAACAGTTTCTTCAAAGGTCTTGAAAAGCCTTCGATCGTTGCAAATGTGAACCGTTGCTCCAGAATCTAACCACCAGCCAGAAAGTTCACTTGCCATGTTGATTTCAGAAATTATAGCCACATCGAGGCTAAGATCAATCACCATGGCAATTAGGTTCTCCTCAACCACATTTGCAACTCCGGATCCACTCTTCCGTTGTGGGCATTCTCTCGCATAATGTCCTGTTTCTCCACAAACATGACACTTGCCTTTTCTTTTGTTAGAAGCATTATTTGGTTTAGGTTTCTGTCCATTCTTCTTAAATTGTCCAACATTCTTTTTCACCCCGAAAGGTTTCTTTTTTGAAGAATTTCCAGTATCAACATAATTCACGCTCGATTGTCCTTGAACCAAATTCTTACCATCGCGTTTTCGAGCCTCCTCTTCAATATGCAGATGTTTTTGAATTTGTTCCAAGGACAAATCCTCAGATTTATGCATCAATCTCTTTGCATAATCTTTCCAGGTAGGAGGAAGCTTTGAGATTATAGCTCCTACCTGGAAGGTTTCTGGAAGGACAATTTTAACAATCCGGAGTTTGTTAACAATAACCTGGAGCTCATGCACTTGCTCCAGAATCGGTTTGTTATCAACCATTTTAAAATCCAAATACTTAGAAACCAAATATTTGTTTGTACCTTCTTCCTCAGCCTTGTATTTGTATTCCAAGGCTTCCCACAGTTCTCTAGGTGACTGCACATTTGTGTAGAGATCGTACAGTCTGTCGGACAAGGTATTCAGAATGTATCCACGAGCCAACTGTTCATCTTCTGCTCTCTTTCTCCTTTGTTGCTGAAGGGTTTCCACAATCTCTTGGTGGATCTGCAAGGCATTCCTTGAGGGACCTGCTGCTGCTGTGTTGGCAGGAGGCACAACACTTGTTGTAGGAGGATTAGCAGGAGGAGTAACGCCTGCTGCAGTAGCTGGTGGATCCAAATCAACGGGCTGCTGGGGAGCAGGAGGATCTTCTGGAATTGGTGGCAGACTGGGATCCAAAACATAGGCAAGCTTAAGGACAGTAAGTAGGAACTTCATCTTGTCCTGCCAGCGGCTGAAGTTGTTTCCATCGAAACGGTCTAGCTTTTGCTGGTTCATGATTCTGAAGGATTCAGACTCCATTTCGAAATAGAAACTTTAAGATTGTTGAGAAATCTGGGCTATAGAACAGCTAGACACGGGTGTTCCCTGTCCTTAAAGTTTCTATCGCCCCTACTTCTGGGAAGCGTGCTTTAGGTTGCAGGCGATACACTTCCAGGATATATGTCAAGCTTCTGTGTTTGATTTTCAGAAAAAAAGCACTTCTGCAAAAATCAGATGAATGTTTTGCTGTAATTTTTTGATATGGGGGAGAGACAGCTTTATAACAACACTCAGGCAGCAAAAACTGATATTAGAATTTGAATGGGTTAATTTCAGGTGTTAATGGCCTGAAATTACACCCCATTACTGCCCTCAACCTGACTGTTACAAAGCCAAACGGATATAATTTGGATGTAACTGGACATTGGTTTTAATATTTGATTTTAGGACTGAGTCAGACCGGCTCTGGCTCAAAAAGAAAGCTCTGGGCTCGGAGGCGAGGCTCCTAGCGACGATGCGCACGTGCGAAGCGCAAAGTGCGCCATCAAACGCCACATTCGCCCATGCCCGGCCCCGGCCCCGTTCCCGTGCGCGCACGCACTCGTGGGCGGTGCGGTGCACCGCACCGCGAGTGAGCCCATTAGCCCTCTCTTGGGTCCCATAATTTAATAACACATACAACATTTTAATATATAAAGCTGCCTACTTAGTGTTATTTTTCCAATGTGGGACACAAAAACCAATGCACATTTTTCCAAACAACTCTTGATATGCCTTTGCATAACTATTGATTAATTCTCCGACAATTAATCATATATATATTAATTCTTCAACAATTAAATATATATATATATATATATATGCAAGGCATATTCAACAAAAAATAAAAAAAGTAGAAGGAATAAGAAAAGAAAAAAGAAAAACACAGAAGAGACAAAATAAAAAAGATTGAGTTGAGAAAAAAGGATGTCTTCGTCTTGTAGGGAGAGAATAAACAGGATTGAATTAAAAGATTTTTCAATATTTGGAAAGAAGAGTAAAACATTTTATTAGAAAAAAGAAATAAAAAGTGAATTTAGATTGGGAAAAGGATGGTCAAAGCAAATTAATGGCAAAATTTAAATTAATTTTAAAATAAATTTTAATGATCATGAATGGTGAGTTGTAATTTTGTTTAAGCAGGGGAACAAATCTGCAAATTGAGGGGGCAAAGTAAAAAATATATTAAAATTTACATATTATAATAATAAACTTTTTCAACAAGTGTTAAATAAGGGAACAAAATAAATTTCAATAAATATGAAGATAAGCAGTAGTTATTGAACCTGTTCTGGATACATGGACATAAGAGATATGAGAAATCTTGTGCCACTCGGAATTATCATCATCACTTCGCACGTTTAATAGCGGACAATACCAAATCCATAATCGAGTGAGGCGTTTCATAGCTTCTTTAGAGGGCAGACTTCTTAATTTTGGACAAAGGTATAGTTCTAATTCCTAGAGAGATGACAATTTCCCCAACCATTCAGGCACTGCTTCTATTTCCAAATTCCACAACTCTAAACGCCTTAGATTAGTGAGTTACTGAAGCTGAAGCTGCACACCCTCCCAATTCTCCATTCCGCAACTAATTGTTAAATCACGCAAGCTACGTAAAGAACCAAGCTTTATAGGAAAATTGTTATTATCCAAATCTAGAATACCTCTAAGATCAAACCACAAAGTAGTGAGGTGTGGCATTTTCTTCAGGCAACCAACTACCTCCACCGAATTCGTTACGCTTGGTAAGTTCCACAACCACACAGTCTCAAGCGATGTACATAACTCTATCATTCCACTTGGCAGTTCAGTCAGTTCACGAAGCAAAGTGAAGCCTCGTACTAGTTCAAGTCCTTCGCCACTTGGATTATATGGTATTGATTTGAGATTTTTGCATGTTGCTATCTTCAATGTCTCAAGAGAATTTAGACAGTATAGATTGTTTGGCAATTTTTCAAATTCTTGCTTCCCCATATCTCAATCTCTCTGAGGGAAGAGCCAAAGGACGGAGCCAGATGCTTTATGTTGTTACAATTTTTTATTATCAAGTATGAGAGATGTTGGTTGTTGCTGAAAAATGTACCAGGAAGACAAACTAATCCTTCAACGAAAGAAATACGAATTCTTGTAAGTGAGGTTAAGTTGAGTAAGAGGTTTTCCAAAAATACGCTGATGGATGTAAAACTAATTATCAATTCTTTGAGGCATGGGAAATAACTTGGACCACTTGACAATTCTTTGCATGAACTAAGCTTCAAGGATTCAAGATTTGGAAACGCCACCACTTCACCGTCTAATTGGCTTTCACCTACAGTTATCAGTTCTGTCATTGAGGAAATTGATGACAATGAAAGACTTTTAAGAGCACAAAACACAATGATCTTGTCTCTTCCACCACCCTCGTCGTGAATCCCCTCTGATTAAGCACCTATGGATCTCAGATTCGATAGAGATTCCAAATATAGAGACTTGAGATGTGGCAGGTGTCCTAGCATTGGGAATTCTTCAATATTAGACAAATGCTTGAATTGTAAAAAGGTTTTCAAAATGTGAAAATGCCTCAAATTTATCAGTTTCTTTAATGTTTTTGGCATCTCATTCAGATCATTGCTTGCCCGTAATGTTTGCAGATGGTAGAAATTGCCGATCGAACTTGGTAAATATTCAATTCCTATTTTTGAGATGTCAAGATACCTCAAGTGTATTAAGTGCTCCGTCTTTGGCAATTCTTTATTGTCACGACCAATAAGAACTAATCCGCGGAGACATTTGAGATTTGTGAACATTTTTATTGAAAATTTACCTTCAATGATTAATGAATGCAAATTCTCAGCTTCTTCTTTTGAAATCTCTCTATCAGAATTCATGTACATGAACCGTACCGGACCAGATTCATGTGAAACTGAAGACGCTAGATCATGCACAAGGTCGTGCATCTTACATTTTAATATGTTTCCATCTTCATCTCTCAAGCAGCTTTGTAATAAGGAGTTTTGTAGAAAGAGGTGAAAATATTTTTGGCCCATATTCTCCACATCCTTTCCTTGATCATTGTCAAGAAATCCTTCGGCCATCCACAAGTAAATCAACATGTCCTTTTCAATTTCAAAACCTTTGGGAAAAATTGAGCATAATGCAAAACACTTCTTGAGTGATTGCGATGGCAAATTATTAAAGCTTAATTTTAAAATCTTCGTGATAGAATTTCCATCTTCCCCCAAGTCTGAAAGCCTCGTCTCTCCTATGGAGTGCCACTCCTCTTTCGATTTCCCATACAACAAGCCTCCTAAAACGTTTGCTGCTAATGGCAATCCTTGGCATCTTTCTCCCATCTTTCTCCCAATGGTCTCAAACTCTGATGGAATAACACTTCTCCTTTGGAAAGCTTTTCCTTTGATTATAGACCAGCAATCATCATCTGATAACTTGCTTAAATCAGGAATATTACGAATTGTTCCCACCATTGAAGCAACGTCTTTATTGCACGTAGTGACAATGATACCATTTCCTTTTACGGAGCTAATACTTGATAAGGTTTTTTGAAAATCACCCCACTTCTTCCTCTCCTCGGCCCAAACATCATCAAGCACAAGCAAATACTTTTTATTCTGCAGATTTTCTTGAATTTTTCTCACAATAACATCTTTATTTTCAAGATCGACCTTTTTTTCCGTTAACGATTCAAAAATCTTCTTGAACATATCCTTTGCATCAAACTTTTTGGAAACATAAACCCAAATCAATTTGTCAAAATAACTTTTTATCTTTTCATCATGGAATACTAACTTAGCTATTGTTGTCTTCCCGAGTCCGCCCATACCAACAATTGGAAGGACGGTGAAAACATCTTGTTCATCATGAGTTGAGTTATTAGAAGTCAATATCTCCACTATTCTCGACACATAGTCTTCTTAACCGATAACAATTGGATCAATAGAGTATGAATCCGTTTCCCTTTCTGTTGAACTATTAGAATCAAAATTAGGAGCACAGGAACGCAACTGTTTTTGAAGGCCAAAGTCTGTTTCCTCTTGGTTAATTGATTTCAAATTCTCATTGATATCCCTGATTTTCTGAGACATTGTCCGTGTCGAGAAGAATTTTCGTACGTTTTTCTTTATTTTGTTTCCAGTTTTAGTCTCGATTTTGTTGCGAAGAACTTGGTAGCTGAGCTCATCAAGAACATTGTCGGCATCAAAAGCCACAGCTTCAAGCTTTTTTAGCCAACATCTAACAGCTTGATCCTTCACTTGCTTCCTCTCGGCATCATTCAAGAAGAATTGAATCATGTCCAAAGATTCTTTGAGTTTTCCCAAGTCCTTCTTGAAATTGCGAATGAGGCTGATCTCTTCGGCACAAAGTGAGATCAGATTTTTAAGGAGAAACTCAACTGCAGAACCAGCCATGGATCCAACCATATCTCCCATTTTTTGCTGAGATATTGAAATAAGAGAGTGTTTGAGAGAGAGAGAAAAAACAGAAATTGATATGCTGAGAGACATCTAAAGAGCGAAAACAGAGAGAGAATCTGCTGAGAGAGAAAGAGATATTGATCTAAGTGAGTTTCCCAGAATGAGTAGAGAGAAGAATGTTCACAATGTGAAGAGAGTTTGAGAGATAGAGAGTGTGTGTGTGTGTGTGTGTGTGTGTTTTAGTGGATAAGAAACAGAGAAAACTGCTCACTATACGAAGAGCTTGCTCTCTGTACGTGTCAGAAACAGATAAAGAGAGGGCAGCTGAAAAAGATGACTTCTTTCTTTTGCCAAAGAAACGCAAAAGATTCATTATGTCTTAAAATTGGGAATTAACAATTTTGGTCATCCAACCATACCATTTATTCTCTTTTAGTCCCACACTTTTCAATTTAACAAGAATGGTCACTGAACTACCATATTTTTTTCAAAGTTGGCCCCGCCATCAGCATTGGCGTTAAATTTGACGGAATCCTAAATTCTGGCCTATTTTGGCGCCCTTTTTTTGCCTTTTTCCTCATTTCTTCTACCTACTGCAGCTGAGAAGTTCTCCTAGGTCACCATGTCAATCTCCACTGATCTATCTCTTCAATAATTTAGTAAATACACTTCATTACGTACACGTAGTAAATACTAAATATGTATATATTAATGAGAGATTTTAAGAATTGTTAGGCAGCAGAGTCTACTCTGCATAAATATCAATATTACCATGCGCTTGTTCAAGTGAGTGGATCTCAACCCCAATACCTACACGTAGTTTGCAGGGTACATATATGATTAGCATGTAAAATCTGTATGAAACAAATGCAGTATCCACATCTTGGTGGTTTCGTCCAAGCAAGTAAATTTGAATTTGAAGAGTGGACTCTGTAGAACGAAGGGGTGTTTGTGTAATATATCAAACTGACGTACTGTTAAGATTAGACTAATATTATGTAAATTTACACTTCAGATAATTGGAACAGTTATATTAGTTGATGACTAGCCATTGGGAATCTTGGGATATTACAGGTTTAGATAAAAGGGGATAGGAGAAGTGCTTATTAGCAATCTGTGATCTAGTACAGACAAATTAATAGAGATTAATAAAAAAAATTTAAATTCTGTTGATCACCAAGGGATTAGAACAAACGGAAAGGTGCATGAAGAAACTAACCTGTAGTGCTCGCTGTACATGTTTAAGAGCACTCCCCATCGACGCACCACGAAAACCCAGGTACTGGAGCATTCCGTAACATTCACTGTTAAGCGAATCAAAGACAGGCAAAACCAGATACGGTCCGGCACCATAACGTGCAGCATCATCTCTGAACGGAAGCTCCTTAACCGGGGCATTGATGGGTTCTGGAATGTATGGGTCCGAATCCGATCACTTTATGATTTGTAATAGTGGAGGAAACCACCGGAACTTCGCCGGAAAAGAGGAGGTGGGTTCTACCTGTTGGGACAAGCACAACAAAAGTCAGAAGGCCAAGCTGGGGGAACTGGGGGTGATACCCAGTTTGGCTCTCCGACGCTCAAGTCAGTACAGTGTATGTAAGTTCAGTCACAGTTGCAGCGGTGAAGAAAGCTTACCAATGTAGAAGATGACTTTGGCTATTTATAGTTGAGGGTCAAGGGCCCTTTGGTCATTGGCCTCAAGTGGTCCTGGCCGAATGTTGCCCTAACATGTGGCGCTGTGAGAGAGAAACCTAGGAGGAATCTTCTGCAAAAGCGGCCAAAAGTTAGTGCGGGCAGCAGTGGCAGGTGCGCGGGCATGTACGTTGTGTCAGAGAGCTGTTTGGGCGGTTGGTAACGAGGGCTTGAGAGCGCGCTCGTGACAACCTGGAGTACTGGAAGCCAAGATATTCACTGAGGGGAATGAGGGCTTCAGTTCAAGTGATGAGCCAAAGGGAGAGGCCACTCTGAGGTGACGCTCGAAGAGGGCTCCCTTGGCCTGTGGACGTGCCAACCATTTAGTATGTTGGACGCTCGTAGGAGTGATAGCGCTCGTTGGGCTTAACTCCTGAAGAGGGATGACGCTCGTTGTGCTTGGCGCTCGTGCACTGACAGGTGCAGCCTTGGGGGAGACAGATGTCATCATCTCGGTGGTGCCACGTGTCTTAATGTGAGCCGATCGTATTTTGACCCCATCATTTTGCCCCCCAATTCTGTAGTCCTTAGTGATAGGGACTGTAGAATTTTGACACGCTCAATCTCTTGCTCATAACGCTCGTATACGGCTTGGCGTGTTGAGCAATTTTTCCACTGATCGTGCCATTAATGCGGTCTTTTCAACTGACCGCTCGTAACACTTCCGCATTAAATGTTGTACTATTCTGCAGCACTCGAAACGTCAGAGCATTAAATGCAGCGCGCGCGTGGGGCGCGTGAGCATGGGGAAGCATGTGACGATTCCATAAAGTGGGCGGTTTCCTAGGCAGGAAATGATTGCCATTTTGAATTCATTGCCGAAAAAAGTACCCACTCCCATCCCTATAAGTATGGGATTCTGAAACTTTGTCACTCTTTACGCATTCAGAACTTCCAGGCATCCTTTGCAAAAAGAATTTTCTCGCACTCCAGTTTCTTTAGAGCTCCTTCAACCTCTTCTCCCGCTTTCTCAGAAACTTTCAAGGTAAATATACGGTGTAATTTTCTAACTTTGCTAACCGTAGATTCGAATTTTAGGATTTCACAACCCCTTAGAATTCTTTTCCCCGAAGAAACCCTAATCCTTTACCGGAAAACTTCCAAATCCCAATTTCTGCCATGGCCGACCAGCAAGTTGAGGAGTTTGCCCGTGAGATTAACGAAATGGCCACTGAAAGTTCCTCTTCCCCTGATTCCCCCAGAGATGAAGAGTTGGGGGCGGCAGTGATGGCTATGGAGGATAGAAATCCCGGCGGAGTGGATCCTCTCTTCGAAGAGATGAATCTGGTCATGGAGGCAGAGAGGCAAGGGGTCACTCTCCCCATAACTCAAAGTGCTACACATCCCCACCGCCATACCGTGACCGTGGCAGTTGCAAACCCACTTCCAGTGGCGGAAGCCATAACCGGGCCTTCAGAAAGATCCCGTGATAAGGGAAAAGGCAAGAAAACCCAAAAATCCAAAGGTCCCAACGAGGGTGAAGGGTCTGGCTACCAGGCTACCGAGCGCACGCCTGATGAGACTCCCAGCACAGTCACCGTGGGAGATGTAAAGACCATGATGGCCCCCATTTACTGGGACGAGCGGTATAGGTGGAGAATCCCAGAGAGCCACGAGCGTGCGAATAATCCGCCTCCTGGGGAGATGGCAGTGTACGTGGACACCGTGCGTTCAGGAGGCTTGAGGTTCCCCATCTCAGTCTCAATGGCTCATTTCCTGAATGACCTGGGCTTGTGTCCGTCACAAATAGTGCCCAACGGTTTGGCTTTGCTGACCTGCTTCATAATTCTGATGAGGAGCATGGGTTACGAGCCCTCTTTGCGGAACTTCAACGCCCTATTTCAAGTGGTCAGTTCATCCCGCTCATCCCCCGAGGCCGGTTTCTATTATGTTCAAGCGAAGGCCCATATGAAGCTGATCAACTCGCCCTCGAGCACTTATGGCATTGATTGGAAAGAAAAGTTTATCTTTGTCAAGGCTCCAACAGAAGAGGGCTTTGGGGTGATCACGGAATGGGGCTCGTATTCAAAGAGTCGTTTGCCACCTTCACTCCCCAAAGATTGGGCCAAAAGCCTGGCAGCAACCCTAAGGGACGAGGGTCACCTTATACAAGCGAAGGACTGGATAGACGATGCAGAACTCATGTTCTTGTGTGGTCTCTCGAACGACCCTTATTACCTTGACAACCCTCCGGCTCGTGACATAGAGAGAGATGGTTAGATTCTTAGGGCACTAACTTTAGATAGGAATGAATACTAACTGCTTCCTTGTATTTGTAACTTGCATTTAACAATTCTCGTCCAAGTATTTACAACCCTTGTATTTTCCTTTTTGCAGGAGCCGCTACACTAGAAATGGCTGGTGGAATCAGACAAGCAGCCCGTTTTGCCCACGCAAATAGGAACCAAGCCCCGCAAGGGGACCAGCAACGCGAGCAACAGCGCCCTCGCAACCGTACCAACCGCGGGGACGCTCGTAGCGGCGATCACGGCGCCAGTTCAAGCGCCCATCCAGAGGTCCAACCCCCTCGTGGTCTAGGGGAACGTAGAGTGGCCAACAGGGAGACCAGGGGGCGGTCTTCTTCAGATAGAGCGGGCGATGTTCAACCCCCCATCCCTGCGGAACAAACGAGGCCAGTGACTACCTTGGTGATAACTGAGGCTTCCCCAAGCTCAAATAGACCTTCCCGCAAGAGGAAGAGGATGCCCGATTCTGCCGCAATCAAGGGCAAGGGCAAACAAGTTGTTGAGGGCCCCAAGGGCGAGGGGGACACTTCCTCTTCAGAGGAGGAGCATGTATGGGCGTTCTCTCGACGAGGGGACAGGGATTGCACAGGTCCCACGGACGGGGGGCCAATTCTGCTGAGGCCTGGCACTCTATCCCAAACGATTGCCCAAGATCTTTACAGCAGGGCCCAGTTCTCGGCGGACCATCGGCACCTCTTCAACGAGTCCGTGGAGCAAGTGACCTTCGATGCGGCCCACGCTCTAATCTCCGTAAGTCTTCCCTCCTTGCCTATCTTTGTTGATTTTTTGTAAGTTAACACCTTTTTGTATATATTATATTTTTTCCTTAACACTTTCCTTTCCTCCCACTTATGCAGCAAGTTCTTCCCCGGCTCCGAAATGTGCAAATGCGAGCCTCTACTTACGCCGAGCGCAAGGTCAAGTACAAGAAGATGGCCCGCTCGAATGATCCGGCTCATATCCAATCGGAGCTGGACACAGAAATCACCAAGTATGAATCCCTCAAGGATTTGTACAATAAAATGGAGGGGGAGCTGGGAAAACTAAAGGAGGATTTCCAGGCGGTGGAGAACGCTCGGAGCGGCTTGAGCGGCCAGTTGGCTCAGGCTAATGAGCGCTGCAGGAAGGCGGAGACCGAGCGCGAAAGCTGGAAGACGAGGGCTCTAGAGGCCGAGCGGAATTTCAACGCGGCCGTGAACGAGTGGCCTCGGAGTCTGGAGCGTGCAAACAAGGAGGCCCTCATCAAGTTCTGCCACTCCAAAGCCTTCAACTTCGCGGCCTCGTTACACTGCTTGGATGAGGCCCAAAATGCCTTCAACTTGGCAGTGGATCAGGGCATTCACAAGGGGCTGACCGATCCGGCAATGAAGGGAGCCGAGGGCACGGGGCTCTTATTCAACGAGCGCTGTGAAGAGGTGGATGAGGACCCCAACGACCCCGCGGACACCATCGCCGAGATGGAGTACGAATTCTTGGTCAAGCTGATCCAAGATGAGTACGCCGACGCTCATAGGGAAGGGGGTGCGGCCCAAGGTGATGATCCTGAAGACGAGCCTGAAGCGCCCGTCCTGGAGGAGGCCCCGGTCCCGATTGCTGAAGGTGCTAACGCTCCCGCTCCAGATGCCAATGAGCCCAACGGACCTCCAGATCAACCGCAAGAGCCTGAGGGCCCAGTGCATGGCCCCGTTCTGGTGATCGTTGATGAGGATATAGCCCCAGCCGCTTGAAGCTTCTTCTTTTATAGCTTTTCTACGTGTTTTTCCGCTTTTCTGCCTTTTGTAATAGCATTTCCTGGGCCTTTGAGCCTTTTGCTTGTAAGATCTCTCTTCTGCAATGAATAATATTCCTTTTCCATGCCTTTGTTCTTCAGTTCATTTATGAGTCATATAATAAGACTGTGTAGCATATTCCATGAATATTTCACCTCTGTGATGCAACGAAAATTTGTCTAAGTCTTGAGCGATCGTGGGGGTCTTATTGTGAGATTGCCCCCCCACTCAAGACTTGTATAAATTTTGTTTTTGCTAATTTTGTCTAAGTCTTGAGCGATCGTGAGGGTCTTATTGTGAGATTGCCCCCCCCCCCTCATGACTTTGTACAAATTTTTCTTGAAAATTTGTCTAAGTCTTGAGCGATCGTGAGGGTCTTATTGTGGGATTGCCCCCCGCTCATGACTTGTGACATTCCTCCCGCCCTTGGGGGATTTTGCTGGGTCTTGAGTGTATGCGAGGGTCTTACTGAGTGGTTGCCCTCGTTCATGACTTGTGCGATACCTTCTTGACTCTAAGACCATTGGTCGAGCGCTCTGGCTTTTGTTATATTTCTAACTCTACAGGAAATCCCATTTTCGAGCGCAAGGCGTTATAAGAAACGGCCAAGGCCTACTAGGGTTTGTTCTTGTAGGAGATCCCGTTTTCGAGCGCAAGGCGTTATAAGAAACGGCCAAGGCCTACTAGGATTTTGCTCTTGTAGGTGATCCCGTTTTCGAGCGCAAGGCGTTTTATGAAACGGCCAAGGCCTACTAGGATTCTCTTCATAATCTTCTTCCAACTCGCTTAATTGGTTGTAAGCGTAACCAGTCTATCCTTACGAGGGCGTCCCCTCATGCGGAGTAGAGTACTGGCAAGCGTAACCCATACGAGATAACAGCATACATATAGGAATGGGTTGCCAACCACGCTCGCGAAAACGAGTGCCGTGGGACTTATTCATTCAAGCAATCACAGAAACAGGAATATTAGAGAAAAATAAAAAAGACTATGTGATTACTTACTTGAGATTGGAATTACATAGCACCCATTAAAGAGGCTTGTTACATCAAGGTTTGCAAAGGGCTTTTAAACATAAAACCGCCGGAGGTTACATGCGTTCCAAGGACGAGGCAAGCGCTCACCTTGAAGTGTCTCCAGGGTGTAAGTGTTGTTAGCTCTGAGTTGTATGACCTTGAATGGGCCTTCCCAATTGGGGTCCAACTTCCCCACGTGCCTGGATACTTCCACTTTCTTTAAAACCAAGTCTCCCAACTGGAAAGTCCTTTCCTTTACACGCTTGTTGTACTGTTGGGCCACAGAGGCTTTATAATGATGGATCTTAGCCCATGCTTTGTCTCTCCTTTCATCCAGCAAATCCAACTCCAAGCTCCTGTTGCCATCGTTGAGCTGAGGCTCGAAATAGCCGACACGAGCGGATTCACTTACTATTTCCGCTGGTATCATTGCTTCTGATCCATAAACGAGCGCGTAAGGAGTTTCTCCAGTGGCCGCTCGTGGGGTGGTGCGATAAGCCCAGAGCGCTCCTTGCAACTCCTCAGCCCACTCACTTTTCTTGCTCTCAATCATGGTTTTCAAATGTTGCAAGATAATCCTGTTGGTAACTTCCGCTTGCCCATTAGCTTGGGGGTGCCCTACAGAGGTAAACCGCTGTTCGATCCCCAACTCTGAGCACCATTCTCTTGTGTCAGCTGCGATGAACTGAGATCCGTTGTCAGAAATGAGCACCCTCGGTATGCCGTACCTGCAAATGATGTTTTTCCAAATGAAGTCCCTCACAACTTTGAAAGTAATTTTTGCAACCGCTTCGGCCTCGGCCCATTTGGTGAAGTAATCGACGGCTAAAATGACAAACTTCTTTTGTCCCACAGCCATGGGCAAAGGGCCCACGATGTCTATTCCCCACTGGTCAAAAGGCCAAGAAACGTCTATTGGGATCATCTGTGCGGCTGGCAATTGAGGGAGATTTGAATGAAATTGGCACTTAGGGCACTTCCTCGAAAATTCAATGGCGTCTCGAAGAACTGTGGGCCAATAAAACCCACTTCTCAGGACCTTCTTTGCCAGAATACGCCCTCCGGAATGATTCCCACAGCTTCCACTGTGGATGAGTTCGAGCGTCTCCTTCGCTTGTGAGGGCCTCAGGCATCTCATTGGTGGTCCCTGAAACGATTTCTTGAATAACCTCCCCTCGGGATCCAATGCGAAACGAGGGGCCTTACTTCGGACCTTCCTAGCTTCCACCTTGTCCGCAGGGGGAAGTCCGTCTCTAAGGAAGATGACGATGTCGTCAAGCCAACAGGGCTCGTTTGGATCAATCGTGGCGATCATCTTGGTGGTGATCCTTTCCTTGATCAATGGTTCCTCAGTTCTAAGGAACGTAACAGAACGCTCGGAAGTGCCCTCTAAAGCCGATGCAAACTTTGACAGTGCGTCCGCACGCTCGTTCTCTTCTCTTGGTATTTGAAGTAGATGAAATTCTTTGAACTTCCCAATGATTTCTCTGGCTTTATTTAAGTACTGCACCATGGTGGTTTCTCGAGCCTCGTAAGTTCCTTCAATCTGGCTCGCTATTAACTGTGAATCCACATAAGCAGTAATTCTGGAGGCTCCATTCTGAAAAGCAATATTCAATCCTTGCACGAGGGCTTCATATTCTGCTTCGTTATTAGTAACTTGGAAATCCAGCTTAATTGCAAAGTCCAGCTCAATCCCATCGGGGTTTCTGAGGGCCACTCCTACTCCTCCCCCTTGAGAGGTTGAGGAACCATCGGTGTGCAGTACCCATAACCCCTCACTCTCCGCAACGGTGGGCTCGAAACCAAAGCGTTCAACCAACAAATCCGCCACAACCTGAGCCTGTATCGCGGTTCTGGGCTCGAAGCATAGGTCAAACTGGCTCAATTCGATGGCCCACTTGATTAATCTACCGGACACGTCAGGTTTGGACAACACTTGCTTCAAGGGTTGGTCGGTGAGAACCGTTATGGAGTGTGCTTGAAAGTAAGGCCTTAGCCTTCTTGAGGCGTTGACAAGAGCGAGCGCGAACTTCTCAATCTCCAAGTACTTCTTCTCAGCTCCTTGCAATGTTTTGCTCAGATAATAGATAGGTAAGTGTTTCCGTTCCCGCACAGCGATCAGAACCGCGCTTGTAGCCTCGGAAGAAACAGAAAGATACATAAACAATCTCTCACCTTCGACGGGCTTAGTCAACAATGGCGCGCTCGATAAGTAAGCCTTCATATCTTGCAGCGCTCTTTCGCATTCCTCTGTCCAAGCAAAGTTACGTGCGTTCCTCAAAATTTTGAAGAAGGGAAGGTTCCTGTCTGCCGACCGCGAAATGAATCTGTTCAGCGAGATGATCTTGCCTACTAGGACTTGCACTTCCCGCAGATTTCGAGGGGAGGGAATTTCCAAGATAGCCCTAATCTTCTCCGGATTGGCCTCAATTCCCCTCTGGCTGACCATGTACCCCAAGAACTTTCCCCCTTGTACTCCAAAGGTGCACTTTGAAGGGTTCAGCTTCATTCCATACTGACGCAGGATCGAAAAAGTGCGCTTAAGATCTCCCAAGTGGGAGTCCTGGCGTTCGCTTTTGACAATCATATCATCTACATAAACCTCCATGGATTTTCCAATCTCACTCTCAAACATCTTGTTGACGAGCCGCTGATACGTAGCTCCTGCGTTCTTGAGTCCGAAAGGCATGACTAAGAAGCAATATACCCCCAGATGGACAACAAACGAAGTTTTGGGGCGGTCTTCTGGGGCCATGAAGATCTGATAGTATCCCTGGAAAGCATCCATCATGCTCATGAGCTCGCAGCCAGCGGTCGAATCCACCAATTGGTCAATCCGGGGCAGCGGGTACGGATCTTTAGGGCAGGCCTTATTGAGATCAGTGAAATCGTTGCACATGCGCCATTTGTTCGCGCTCTTGGGTACCAAAACGACATTACACAACCATTCCGGGTACAAGATGGGCTCGATATATTGAGCCTCCAGGAGTTTATTAACTTCCTCCTCAATGGCTTTTTTCCGAAAACCATGTACATCCCGCTTTTTCTGCTTGATGGGTTTGAATGAGGGATCCACATTAAGCCTGTGGACGATGACGCTCGGGTCAATCCCTGTGAGGTCGGAGGCTCTCCACGCGAATACATCCCTGTTTTCCCTTAGGAAGTCAATCATCATGATCTGAGAAGGCCCTGAGAGGTTAGATCCTATCTGAGTAGTCTTATCTTTGTTTCCGGGCTCCAGCTCAATGGTAAGGAACTTCTCCGAGGGCTCGATCCTTATCTCAGGTCGAGGAAGTTCGAGCGCCCTTTTCTTTCCCGTCAAACGGTCATTGGATGCTGGCTCATCTTCTCTCGGCTCGTCTCCTTCTGAGGACGATCCCCCAACAGTTCCTGGCGGTGCATTTTCGAGGGGATTCTCCCCGTCGTTTCCCCTCTTCTTTTTGTTCTTCTTCTTATTCAATTTCGCCCTCTTCCGTGCGGGGCTGTCCTCATCCAGGTTGGGGAAATCCACTGATTTTTTGGTGGAACCTATTTGGAAGGTTTTTTCCGCTCTTGGCTTTCTGAGGGATAGCAAGTAACATTCCCAAGCCTCCTGCACGTTGCACAGTACTTCTCCCACACCCTCGGGGGTGGGGAATTTAATCTTCTGGTGGTAGGTGGAGATGATAGCTTTAAAGTCCACGAGGGCCGGGCGCCCAATAATGATGTTATACGGAATGTCTACCTCCACCACCGCGTATGTTACCAAGAGTGTTTTGCGCTGATGGGCTCGGCCGAATGAAGTAGCCAAACGAATCTGCCCTCGTGGGACAACTTCCGAGCCTCCAAAGCCAATGAGGGCCGTTTTGAGAGGCTCGAGCGGAAGGTCAGCTTTCATTTTTAAAAACGTAGAATAAGGCAAAACATTAACAGAGCTTCCACTATCCACCAACACCCTTTTTACAACATGATTATGCACATCTACACTAACCACCATGGGGCAATCAGAGGTTATACCCTCCCCACGGGGTGTTACAATGTGTTCCAAATCCCTATCGTCAAAGCCTATTACATCACTCTCTTTTGACCGTTGAGCGCTTGGACCCTGGATGGCATAGATAGGTTTGGGCACTGCTGGGCGCTGGTTGTAGCTCCGGACATACCTCCGTCGGGAGGCGTTTGAATCCCCTCCTGATGAGCCTCCTGCAATCATGTTTATAACTGCGAAGGGCTCGTTTTCTTGCACAGGGGCTTTCCCTTTATTGCCCCGGTGGCTGCTGGTTTCGGGGGGTCCCCTACCCCTTGGGCTCTTTGAACGGGAAGGACTCCTCCTTCTCCTCCCGGAGCGCTCGTTGCACTGTTCGTCGTAGCGCTCAAGCACCCGGACAAACTCCTTCAGGTGGCCCCCTGCGACGAGCCTCTGAATTTCAGCTTCCAACTGTCGGCACTCATCCGTGTCGTGCCCTCTCTGCTTATGGAATGCGCAGTACTTGTTGGAGCGCCTGAGTGAGTCTGTTTCTCTCATTTTGATGGGCCTTTTGAAGAGCTTCTTATCCGAGAGATTATAGACTTCTGAATTGGGCCTATTGAGCGGAATGCGCTCGAATCGACGAGGGGGTGGTGGCGACCTCCTGCGCTCTTGAGGGCGCTCCTTCTTGACAGCCACATCCCGTCCCCGCTCGTGATGAGGTCGCTCGTTCCTGGCCGGGCTGTGATGCCGGGGACCATTCGTCCCATACATATCTTCGAGCGCGAAGAACGGCTCGGCTATTTCCCTTAGGCCCATGAGGGTCCCAGGCCTTCTCTCCACGATGGCATCAGCAAATTTTTTGCTCACATATTGTTTGTGATCCACAGCCTGAAAGAGCACTGGGATCAAAAAATCCATCGAGGGCCTTTCCACCTGTAGGATCTCCTTGTTGAAGCGGGCGAAAAACGAGCGCAGAGATTCGCTCTTGCCCTGCACCACGTTGTATAAGGCAGTGGGTGCGGTGACCGGCGCTTTCAAGGAATTGAAGTGGTTGAGGAAAGCATTAGCCAGTTCTTCATAGGAGTGGATCGAGCGCGGCGGCAGTCGCTTGTACCACTCTTGAGCCATCCCTACCAAGGAAGTGACAAACACCTTTGCCCAGTAATTGCTGGAATGCTCGTAGAGGTGCATAAGATGCACAAAGTGATCCAAGTGTTCAGCTGGATCAGTTGTCCCGTCGTAACGGTTGATGGAGGTGGGGACTTTGGCCATGCCTGCTTGGGCCATCAGAACTTCTTCTACGAGGGGTGAGCCCCTCGCCAGAGGGTGGTATTCATACGTGCCGAAGTTCTCCTCCGGTTCCTTGCGGCGGGGGACCTTTGGCGGAAGGTTTTTGGTATGGGTGCTTCTGGCGTCAGCCCGTTCATCCCGACTAGGGGAGATCTGAGTTGAACGCCCTCGTGAGAGCTGTCCCACCATATCCTTTAGACCCTGCAGCTGGTCTTGCACAGCCGCGAGGATGTCAGGATTTACGTCCCCTTGCTTGTCTCCGTGCCTGGGGGCTCGTGAACCCCTCCTGGAGGCATGGGAGTCCCCTTCATTTTCATTCACTCGTTCCGTAGGCTCTTTGTTCCTGCCCATGGAGGGACGCTCGTTGCCCTCTTGACGGGGCACTTCTCTGACCGGTGGTGCCGGTGGTTGTGCCCTCAGGACAGCCTGGGCTTCCCTGAGGGGAAAGTTTTGCTGTCCGCCTAAAGGTGCGGCAATCTGAGTGGCCCGCCCAGTGGGGAAGTACATGGAATGAAACCTCTCCCATGCTCCCTGGGCCGCCTGAACCTCACATTGGGCATAGAGAGCCCTTAACTGTTGCGTGGTAAGTGGAGGTAACTCCACTCCTTCGATCTCCCTGGGGATGACCACCGGGAGCTGGATCTGACCGGCCTGATACGGCGGGACCGGCGGCATCATGACTGACGGAGTAAGGGCGTATCCTGGTGGGGGCACCATGTAACCTTGTAATCCGGGATTCGTCTGGGGATGGACCCAGGGGTTTTGCGCAAGCTGCGGAGGAGCAGAGAAAGAGGCTCCTCCAGCGGTGGTGGGAATCTGCGGTGCCGGCGGTGCAGGTGGTGGTACAGAAGATTCTGCTTGTGGAGTCACTCCTGCGGCGGGAGGTGCTCCACCAGTGGCGGCGGATGGAGGAGGAGCTCCACCAGTAGCGGTGACGGGAATAATGGTATTTGCATCCTGGGAGGCATTATCCCCTCCTCCCACAGCTCCAGATCTCGTCGCAACCATGACTGTTGAAGGTAAGGGTGTGCTCGCTTTTCTACCAACAAAAAGAAAGGAAGAAGATGGAGGATTGGTTTCCCACAGACGGCGCCAAAAATGATGGGTTCTGGAATGTATGGGTCCGAATCCGATCACTTTATGATTTGTAATAGTGGAGGAAACCACCGGAACTTCGCCGGAAAAGAGGAGGTGGGTTCTACCTGTTGGGACAAGCACAACAAAAGTCAGAAGGCCAAGCTGGGGGAACTGGGGGTGATACCCAGTTTGGCTCTCCGACGCTCAAGTCAGTACAGTGTATGTAAGTTCAGTCACAGTTGCAGCGGTGAAGAAAGCTTACCAATGTAGAAGATGACTTTGGCTATTTATAGTTGAGGGTCAAGGGCCCTTTGGTCATTGGCCTCAAGTGGTCCTGGCCGAATGTTGCCCTAACATGTGGCGCTGTGAGAGAGAAACCTAGGAGGAATCTTCTGCAAAAGCGGCCAAAAGTTAGTGCGGGCAGCAGTGGCAGGTGCGCGGGCATGTACGTTGTGTCAGAGAGCTGTTTGGGCGGTTGGTAACGAGGGCTTGAGAGCGCGCTCGTGACAACCTGGAGTACTGGAAGCCAAGATATTCACTGAGGGGAATGAGGGCTTCAGTTCAAGTGATGAGCCAAAGGGAGAGGCCACTCTGAGGTGACGCTCGAAGAGGGCTCCCTTGGCCTGTGGACGTGCCAACCATTTAGTATGTTGGACGCTCGTAGGAGTGATAGCGCTCGTTGGGCTTAACTCCTGAAGAGGGATGACGCTCGTTGTGCTTGGCGCTCGTGCACTGACAGGTGCAGCCTTGGGGGAGACAGATGTCATCATCTCGGTGGTGCCACGTGTCTTAATGTGAGCCGATCGTATTTTAACCCCATCAGGCATCATCTCCACTGATCTATTCATCTCTGAATCGGTGGAGCCGCTTGACGTGGTGACCTTGGAGAACTCAGTTACCCCAGGTAGAAGAAATGAGGGAAAAGACAAAAAAGGGCGCCAAAATAGGCCAGAATTTAGGATTCCGTCTGATTTAACGCCAATGCTGACGGCGGGACCAACTTTGAAAAAAATGTGGTAGTTCAGTGACCATTCTTGTTAAATTGAAAAGTGGGGGACTAAAAGAGAATAGGGCTGTCAATGGGGTGGATTTTAATCCGAATTCGATCCGAATCCGATCCGAATTTTATCATATTCGTCCGATAAAAAAGTCCGATGGATCATATCCGATTATAAATATTCGTTATCCGAAATAAATGGATCGGATACGGAATTAAGGAATCCGATCCGTTAAAGATCCGAATCCGATTTTTTTTTATAATAGTTTATTAAATTAATTATTTTATTAGTAAAGAATATTAAATAGAATAATTAAAATTAAAAATTTCACATATGTTCACTATAAATAATAATAAAATTTAAATTATTTATTCTAAAAAATATGTTTTTCTTTATTAAAAATCTTAAATTAACCTATTTTATATGCATATACACAAAACCATTAAAGAATTCATCAAGTAATAATTATTTGTTAAATATTATATATTTATATTTATATTTTATTTATTTTTTCTTTATAAAAAATTTATATTTTATTGTTAATCGGGTCGGATCTTTTATCGGATCTGATCCGACCTGTTAACATACGGACTTGGTATAAATGAATCCGAATCCTATAGGATTCGGATTCGGATCCGGTTATCGGATCTTCTTGTCGGATTCGGATCCGGAATTTCCTGATCCGATCCGAATCCGACCCGTTGACAGCCCTAAAAGAGAATAAGTGGTATAGTTGGATGACCAAAATTGTAATATTCCCCTTAAAATTTTATTTTAACCCAGTTTTTCAAAATGATAGGTTTTAAATTAATATACATGTAAGGTTTTAATTATTAGAGGAAATTGCTATTTTAGTCCCGTAATGTATCCACTTTTTAATTTTGGTCCCAACTATTACCATTTTTGCAATTTTAGTCCCACATTGTGTCAATTTTCGCAAATTTAGCCCCAAGCCCCAATTTCCGTCAAGAATTAACGATGAATGCACGTGATTATCACGTGCACGTTACTTTATGCCTCCTACACGACTTCTTGCTTTTTTTTTTTTTTTTTTTTTTTTCTCTTCTTTGCAATCTCATCCTTGTCCTTTCTTCTTACACCAGATGCCCTCCCAACACCTCTTCCACAGGTGGAACTGGAGGAATACATTCACCAGTTTTCAGGGCCATTCAATGGTAAAAGTACATGATCATAAACTAGGGTTGGAAGATCATAAACTAGGGCCAAATTATTTCTGGCTTTACCTCAATCCGGTCAAAAACCCAATCGTTTTCTCCATGGTTTTCTAGTTTTAATCAAATGGAAGACGAGAAAACACCCGGTAGTACAATTGGTCTTAATTACCTTACCCCATCTCAGATCCTCCAAATCCAGGCCCAATTTCAACTCCAGCAACAACAATTGCAACAACAGCAGCAGTTAAATTACAATTTCACCCAAGTACATCCGAATCACCAGAAAAACTCTTTTTCTAGCTTTGTTGGCCCGAGGCCCATCCCCATGAAGAAGCCTGACACTCCTCCAAAGCCCTTGAAACTTTACAGAGGAGTGAGGCAATGTCACTGGGGCAAATGGGTTGCTGAGATCAGACTCCCAAAGAACCGAACCAGGCTTTGGCTTGGAACCTTTGATACAGCCGAGGAAGCAGCTTTGGCTTATGACAAAGCTGCTTATAAGCTATGAGGAGAGTTCGCAAGGCTCAATTTCCCACACCTGAGGCATCAGCTTTGCAGGGATTCCAGTGATTTCAAGCCTCTGCATTCCTCCGTTGATGCTAAGCTTGAAGCTATTTGTGAGAACTTGAAACTGGGGAAAACAGGGGAAGAAAAACCCCTATTCAGTTTCTGATAAAAAAACCCAAAATCTCTCGAAAGAAAGAAGCTCCCAAGGTTGAAAACGGCTCTGAGGATTTATCTAATGGAGAATTAGCTGTGAAGGTGGAGGCCCCAGGATCATGCACATCTTCTCCTTCACCGTCCGATGAGACATCATCGCCAGAGTCTGATATCACTTTCCTGGATTTCCCCGAACCCTGTTTCAGTGATTTGGATAATTTCGGGTTGGAAAAGTACCCGTCGGGTGAGATTGATTGGGCAGCTCAACCAAATTATTAGTAGTTGTATTAATTTTCTAGGAATGAGAGCAATATGAAAATTAGGGGTGGAAGATCTTAAAAGGGGGTAAGAATTCGTGTAGGAGGCATAAAGTAACGTGCACGTGACAATCATGTGCATTCACCGTTAATTCTTGACGGAAATTGGGGCTTGGGACTAAATTTGCAAAAATTGACACAATATGGGACTAAAATTACGAAAATGGTAATGGTTGGGACCAAAATTAAAAAGTGGGTACATTACGGGACTAAAATAGCAATTTCCTCTAATTATTATTATAGTTTTTCTTTAATCACTATGTGTAACTATCAGTTTTTAAGTTTTTGATTTATTATTAGTTCTTAAAATATAAATAAATAAATTATATTATTAAAATTCTATATTTAACATTGATCTCGATGTTGAAAGCAACATTACATGATAAAGGAAAAAAGAGAAAACACAATATTACATGATGTGAACCGTAGGGTCTATCAATTATTGCTTCAAAGTTCAAACAAAGTATCTCCACGCATTAAATTTCCTCGAACTTTTACAAAGAAATATGAATATATGATTATCACGATTGAGTTCTAGCAAACAAAATATCTCCACGCACTAAATTTCCTCGGACTCTTACAAGGAAATATGAATATATGATTGTCATGAGTTCTTTTGGAGCCAACAGAATTGATTCAAATGATTAATTTTTTTTTGATAATGAGATGTGTGTTTAAATTTTATTCTTTTATTCATTCAGAACACGTTTACTAGAGTTGATAACTCCATTCAACTTAAATAAAATGACGGTTAACATTGTTTACTTTACATTGTCCACGACCCTCTTCAATTCACCGAGCCCGTCCTTCCAATGGCTTATGAATATGGATAATAGAGCACTCAAAAAGTAGCTCTTAACTAAACCACCACATTTAATGCAAGTCTTTTTGACATATCTGTCCAAAAGTTGTCCGATATTACACCCCTTGCCACTCAAACCACTTTTTGATATTTTAAGGTATGTATCGTCTCTTCTGCCAAAATTGGACGAATTTTCTTGGTACCTTAAAAAATTATATTGTAGAGCAACAGATTTCTTCCATATTATCTCCCTCAATTCAAAAGTCATTTTTTATGATTCTTTTGTGCAATTGAGATTTCAATTGAGAAATGTAGCAGGACTTTTCAATAATCTTAACGCATATATCAGTATCATGCAAAAATGAAGGCCTGACAGAAGTTTCCAATTTCTCCATTCTTCCCTTTTTTAACATTTATTAAGGAAAAGGGTAATACAGACTTTTCTACCTATTTTAGCTTTTTATGCATTGCCAAGTAAACATGACCTTACAGGATCTGGAGTTTCTCTCTCTAGGAGAGTTTGGAGTCTCTCGTGGGGAGAGTGTTTTCTTTGTTCGTGGTGTCTGTCTCATTCTACTCCTTTCTCTCTTCTGTTTCTCACTCCATCCTTTCCTTTGTTGTTTCCTTTTTCTGTCTGTTCCCCTGCTTCACTTCTCTGTTTCCTGTCCCAGGAGATTGCTGGTTGCCCTTGCACTTTGTGGGAAGCGGAGATCAGGCGAGTTTGTTGCCCCGTTGGCTCCATAGTTTGGCAATGAGCATGGAAGATGATTTGGAGTGGGTGAGTGGAGCTCTGAGTATTTCGGCTGAGGAAGACGAAGGATTGCTGATATCAAATGAAACGTGGAAGGGAAAGAAGCAAACCGAGTTCCTTCTAGTTGGCAGAGTTTTCACCAGACGAAACGTAAACTTTGATGCCCTCAGATTTACAATAGCAAAAGCGATTAATCCAGTAAAAGGAATGACAATGACTAGGCTATCCAATGGCCGGTTCCTCATGGCATTCAATCATACCCTGGACCGACAAAGGGCCTTAGCCGGTTGTCCTTGGCACTTTGACAAATATCTTTTAGTGCTGAGTATGGTGGAAGAGGAAGAAGACCCCTTGAAGATCAACCTCGACTTCTGCGAGTTCTTCATTCATATCCGAGGCCTGCCCTTCACCAAAATGACTGAAGAAATGGCAACGTTAATAGGGAATAAGATTGGCAGATATAAGGAAGTCGATTTTGAGAAAGGAAGCAAGCGCAGAGGGGATAGCTTACGAGTTCGTATAGCGATTGATATCACGAAGCCTCTAAAGCGATGCCTGAAAATTCGAAACGAAAGGGGAGAGCAACTCTTACTGACATTCACGTATGAGAAACTTCCTAATTTCTGCTTTCTTTGCGGAGTCTGCGACCACATCGCCAAATTTTGTGAGAAGCAATTTGAAGATGGGTTCGTCGATCCCGGCCCGAGATATCCCTTTGGTCTTTGGTTAAAGGAGGAACCCATAAACGGTCCCAGAGCTTCATACGTCAATCTCAGCAATCAGTTTAGGCCTTCCCCTATTTTCCGGTCACAATCCCACCACTCCCCAGTCGGAACTAGCGAATCCGGTGCGACCCCGCTGAGATCAGACACGAATCCCATCAAAAATCCAAGCTGTACCGGAGGAACTCTGCCCAACGCTCACCAAACAACCTGCTGCAGCCACCTCCAGCCCCATACCTCAATTTACTGAATCCCATCCTACTTCTAGGCTGTCTGAGCAAATATGTCAGACTACGTCTAATCAAGAGATTAAATTGAATCTCCACAAACCTAACCCTGAAATCTCCCATACCTCTAGTCCCATAATGCAACCGACCCATTACATTCCTCCTCCCATAGCCCAGCGTTTACTACGAGAATATGAAACCCAACTAAAAGCCCAACCCACCACACTCTCTAACTCCACAAATCACAGAGCAACTAAAAGCCCAATGAATACTACTACCAACCTCAACCCAATTAAGGAAGCCCACCAAACTGTTAATAGTCAAAATGAGTCCATCAGCCCAAAGACAAAGCCCACTATCTCATTATCCTCCACAACTGACTTTGGAAGCCTACCACAGAAGACTTATCCCTTGATCACTTCTTCTACGCACTCAATCAACTCCCCTGTTCTAGTTTCTTCCCATCAACCATTAAAGAACCGACGTTCCACCTTAAACAATTTCAAGAAGACGCCTACTATCCATCCTTCTCCCATTATTCTGACTTCAATTTCCACAGGAGGAAAGCGCAAATCTCAGAACTTTTTGGAGAACGATTCGCCCATTAACAGCGTAGGGGAAGACCAGCAACGACAGTGTAAGCTACCCCGCTCATCCACTCTAGGTGACTTCACCAACTGTCCGGCGGAGGCTGCGGTGCAGCCCCGCCATGGCCAATGAGTCTTTTATGCTGGAATTGCCAGGGTCTGGGGGGTCCCTGGACAATTCAATCCCTGGAAAGGCTTATCCAGGTTCATAACCCCTCAATCGTCTTCCTTTCCGAGACGAAGTGCACAGCAAGAAGGATTGAGATCCTTAAAAACAGATTGGATTGGTTCGGTATTTGTGTGGAAGCGCGTGGAAAGAGCGGTGGTCTTGCTCTACTTTGGCGTAGAACTGTTGATGTTACTCTTATCAAATTCTCCCAGAATCATATTGATGTTATTATTAAAGGGTTAGGTGTTGAAGAGAGTTGGCGATTCTCGGGTTTCTATGGGGAACCTCTTGCCTGTAAAAGGAATTCTACCTGGAAACTTCTGGAGCATCTTAGTGGAGTGTCAAGCAGGCCGTGGCTCTGTGCCGGAGATTTCAATGAGATTCTTGCGACGAACGAGAAAGAAGGCGGGGCGCCTCGCCCTCCTTCCCGAATGATGGCCTTCCGTAACGCTATCACCTCTGCTGGGCTTAATGACCTTGGATTCTCGGGTCCTCCTTTCACTTGGTCCGATAGAAGACCGTATCCTCATACTATTCATTATCGCCTCGACAGAGCTTTAGTGAATGAAGACTTTAATCTTCTCTTCCCCAATGTGAAAGTTGAACATATCTCAGCCCTGGTGTCCGACCATAGACCCCTTCTCATCCACCTCATTCCCTCTAGTACTCAGCTGCCACATGGTGGACGTCCGTTCAGGTTTGAAGCTATTTGGGCCCATTCCGATGAGTGCGAGTAAATCATTAAAGAGAGTTGGAACGCTGAGGGTGGAAATTATGATTGGAATTATATTTCTGGGTCCATTTCTCACTGTCAGAGAAAACTCCTCTTGTGGAATAAAGATTCTAACGCAAACCCTCAGAAGGATATTGACGCTTTCATGGAGGAGCTTACCATTATCAGAAAGGGCCCTATTTCACGTGAGAGTAAAGCTAAGGAACGAGATATTCTGCTTAAGCTCGAGAAGTTGCACAAATCAAACGAGATCTTCTGGAAACAAAGGAGCAAGGTTCACTGGCTCCGTGAGGGGGACAAGAACTCTGCCTTCTTTCACCGTAAAGCTACTGTTAGACACAAAACTAATGTTATCAGGGGGCTGAGAAATGAGGAGGGAGACATGTGCACTGACCAGGAGCAAATTCAGAACATTATCCCAGATTATTTCCAAAAGCTCTTCAAATCTGACCGCCCGTCTTCGGAGGAAATTAATACAGCTCTAGGATCTATGATGCCAAGGGTTGATGATTCGATGCTTAATGATCTCTCGCGACCCTTCACGTGCGAGGAGGTGACCCGGGCTCTCTCCGATATGCATCCTCTTAAATCCCCGGGCCCGGATGGTATGCCTCCGTACTTTTTTCATAGATATTGGCATATTGTTGGGGAGTCTGTGGTGTCCTGTGTATTGAGCTTCTTAAATGAGCATCAGTTTCTTGATTCTCTTAACTTCACTAATATTGTTCTTATTCCTAAATGTAAGAATCCAGAACTTGTTACCCAGTTCCGACCTATCAGCCTTTGTAATGTGATTTACAAGATTGCTTCAAAAACCATTGCTAACAGACTTAAACCTCATATGGGCAAACTCATTTCTCATTCCCAGTCAGCTTTTGTTCCGGGCAGGCTTATTTCCGATAATGTTTTAGTGGCTTATGAGATAAATCATTTTATTAAGAAAAAAACCAAAGGGAAGGATGGTTATTTGGCTTTAAAACTTGACATGAGTAAGGCTTATGATAGAGTCGAATGGCCCTTGTTGGAATGTGTTATGATTCGGATGGGCTTTCCCCAATCCCTGGTGCGTTTAATTATGAAGTGTGTGTCCTCAGTATCTTATGCTTTTGTTCTCAATGGGATTCAATTTGGGTATGTTATTCCTGAGAGGGGTATTCGTCAGGGAGACCCCCTCTCGCCTTATCTATTCCTTCTATGTGCAGAAATTTTTAGCCATTTCATTCAAGAAGAAGAAAGACGGGGCTCGTTGAAAGGGGTGTCGGTTTGCCGGGGGACTCCTCAGATTTCGCATCTTTTATTCGCCGATGACACACTTGTCTGCTGCCAAGCCTCCCTCGAGGCAGTGTCATGCATCAATAGAGTCCTCTCGTGCTATGCTAAGATTTCGGGACAAGTGATTAACAGAGAAAAATCTTCTGTTGTTTTTAGCGGGAATGTTGAAGCTTCCAACAAGGAGGAATTGGTGAGGGAGTTGGGAGTTAATTGTGTGTCTCAACATGACCTTTATCTTGGCCTTCCTTCGGTGGTGGGACGTTCGAAATGCTCTGTTTTTGCTAACTTGAGGGACAAGGTCTGGAGCAAGATTCAAGGTTTCGCTGAGAAACTCCTTTCTATGGCTGGAAAGGAGGTCCTTATCAAGTCTGTTCTCCTTGCCATCCCTTCTTATGCTATGGGGTGTTTCCGGCTCCCAGATACTTTCCTGAGGAGTCTTGAGTCTCTGATTGCTAATTTCTTCTGGAACAATCGGGATCAAAACAAGATACATTGGGTGGCTTGGGAAAAATTGTGCAAAAGTAAGTTCTCTGGGGGCTTGGGACTTCGCCACCTTAAGTGTTTCAACCGGGCTATGTTAACGAAGCAAGCGTGGAGGATTATCAAGCAACCTAACAGCCTCTTATCTCGTGGTCTCAAAGCAAAATATTTTCCTCATTCGGACTTCTTTGGAGCTACTATTAGTCGTTATCCTTCGTTCACGTGGAGGAGCATCCTTGGAGCTCGGAACTTAATTGTTGAGGGTTCACGTTGGAGAATTGGCGATGGTACTTGTGTTAACATTACCAAGGATAGATGGATTCCGAAAAGTTCCTCTGATTGTCCTATTGTGATTGTACCGCTGCCTCCTCACATTACCAAAGTCTGCCATCTCTTTTATTCCAGAAGGAAAGAGTGGAATGCTCAGCTTCTTGACCATCATTTCTCCTCCTCTGATGCTGCGATTATTGCTACTATCCCACTCAGCCCCTCTCCTTGGCCGGATACTCTTGTGTGGAACGCCTCCAGTAACGGTATCTTTTCGGTTAAGTCTGCGTATTTGCTTGACTTGGGTATTTTGGATAGGGCTCGTGCTTCGGGCTCTGGATTTCAAGCGGAGACCCCTTGGAATTTGATTTGGAGAGTTGATATTGCCCCGAAGGTCCGTCATTTTGCTTGGCGAGTTTGCAACTTTGCTATTCCCACGGCAGCCATTCTTAGGTCCCGTCATTGTGCCTTTGACTTAGCTTGCCCTTGGTGCTCCTCTTTGGATGAAGATGTTGTGCACGCCTTCCTCTCCTGTCCATTTGCTCGCCAAGTGTGGGCCTGCACTTTCTTACGCTGGTTTTCTATTTCCAGATGGGATGGAGACCCCTATTCTTGGATCTTTAATGCGTTGCGGGTTTTGAACGATGAGGATGCGAGGAAGTTTCTTACCACTATTTGGAGTATTTGGTGGTTTCGGAACAAGAAACTTAAGGAGAATTCTAACGCGAGCCCCCTGGATGTGGTTTCTTTTGTTAATTCGTTTATTCAAGCTTTTTGTGAGGCTAAAGTGCCACCTTCAATCGGACCTCGCTCAGTCTTACCTTCTTCTTGGTCAGCCCCCCCTCCTGGCTTTATCAAGATTAATGTTGATGGTGCCTGCTTTCCGGACAAAAGAGAAGGGGGTTTTGGTGTAGTTGCTCGAGACTCCCAGGGCTGTTGTGTTGGGTGGAATTGTGGAACTAAGTCTGGGCAGCTGGATCCGATTTTGGTTGAAGCTTGGGCTGCGCTGGAGGGCCTCAAATTGGCGTGGAATCATGGTTGGGATTTCATCATCTTGGAGAGCGATTGTTTGAACTTAATCTCCAGCTTTAGGAGCAATTCCGTTGATGACTCTTTTGTTGGTAATTTGGTGTATGATGTTCGTGATCTCAGCTCTGCTTTTGTCTCTTGTTCGTTTAGCTATGTCCGGCGGGAGAGTAACCGTGCGGCTCACTCCCTTGCGAGACAAGCGGGGTCGGCCTTCCCTCGTTCCCGTACATTGCCAACTTCTGTTTCCTCTCTTGTTCAGGAGGATGCCTCTGTGCAGGCTGTTTCTGCTGTGTTGTGAGCCTTCGGGCTTCTGTTGTTTTCAAAAAAAAAAAAAAAAAAAAAAGTAAACATGACCTTACTTTTAACTTAAATAAAAACTCATTTAAAAAGATAAAGTAAACACTATACTAATTAAAGGAATCCATTGTTTACTATGCTAATTAGCCACCATCAAAACCATCATAAAAAGTGAGGTAAACTCCTCCTCAGAGATGTATGTTTAAATTTTATTAGGGATAACTACATACCGGTCCCTGAGGTTAGGCCTAATTACAAAATGATCCCTATTCTTTTAAATATTACATTGTAGTCCATAAGCTTGTTAATTTGTTAATTTTTATATACTTTTAGGGATGAATTTGCATTTTTGGTCATACATTATATATAACACTCACAAAACCTTCAAATAAATAAGTGTATTTTTACAAAATTCATTAATGGACCTCACATAAAATAAGAAATATAAGGACTACAGTGTAATTTAACCAAAAAGAAAGGGACTACAGTGTAATATTTAAAAGAATAGGGGTCGGCTTGTAATTAGGCCTATCCTTAGGGACTTGTATGTAATTATCTCATTTTATTATTATTATTTTTTGATATTTTTATCTATTCGAGTGCCACAAAATATTGGGGTTTCAAAATTAAAATTCACACCACACTCTGCTTTTATTAATTCTATTGGATGTCATTAATACTTTCACTAATTACAAATAACACCCATCAAGAATATGAAAATTAGGATAAAGAACAACATGCTCAATTTAATGACAAAATCTAATTTCAGAAATAGTGAGAATGATTTGGCTTGATGAACAGATGGGTTCATGAGCATAAGTCCTCTTTGAAGATCTTTAATTGGGACAATGGCACCAGATTCCATAGTTCCCATTCAGGAATAGAAGATTTGAGAGAATTATTGTGGAGACGGATTCTGAATCTTTTGTGGCCCTCATGCATTACGGCTGTCAAGACTGATGACGAAGGGCAATGTTATTTTGGACCGCAAACTCTCACATACATTGAGAAGTGATAACGCCTGTGTAGACGTCCTCGCGCATAGGTCATAAGGTGTGCGGGATGGTTATATTCGAGAAGCTGGATGATAACATTATTTGCGGGATGGTTATATTCGAGAAGCTGGATGATAACATTATTCCCTTAGACAGGATGCTTGTTTGCTTTGGGATGTACTTTGATAATTTCGCAATTTGGTATTTATGCATGAGGTGGGAACCTAGTGAAAATTCTAAGGTGTTCTTCATCGATTTTGCCAAAAGCAAAAAAAAGGAAAGAAAAGAAAAGACATATGCTTAAAGAGTGACCTGAGAAAATGAACAAAGTCAATAAAGCATTACAACTCTGTTTTACTTGATTAATGCATTGCACAATAAAAAGAATGGGTCCTAGGAATAAAGGAGATGATCAGAACAAATGTAAGTTGGAGCTGGATAATTAGGAATAAAATTAAGAAAGGGCGAGAAATTGAAACATCATTCATGGTGTCTACCCTCGAATAAAAGATCAAACAGAATTGGATCCAAATAAAAAGAACCTCTAATGGGAAGTTATTGTTAGCCAGTTCCTGAATGTATCTAAAACCGAGCTCCAAAGTTGTGAGATAACATAATATAACGTATATATTGTTGGCCCAAGAGAGGGCTCACGCTATAAACACAGAATCCAGAGGTGAAAAAGTCATAAAGAAGACGTTAGTCCATGATTAAAGCGTATTATAGAGTTTAATGGGAGTTTCTTCGTAATTTGGTACAAAAATTTGGCTGATTAAACATTGTATTACAGGCTTTCATTTCTCTATTTTAATTAATGGATGCTTCCTAGGATACTTTCCAGTCTCCAGAGGATTGAAGCAAGGTGACCCCTTCCAGTCTTCAACTTCCTTTGCAATCTCACGTCTTGGATACGCTGAAAATGTTAGCCTAGATAATTATGGGATTTATTAGAATCCCATAAAATCGGGAGTTAAAATAGATTGGTTGTTTAGGACTCCTAATATATATTCTGCAATGTAATCCTAGTTTCACAACACAATTACGATGAATAAAGTTCTCTTTACCGTCTTCATATATGTCTTTTATCATGGTATCAGAGCCATACGATCTTGAGAATCGATAATTGGCCTCATCATCTGCCGTACACGTGTCCAAGCGTCCGGCAATGAGCAGCGACGAGGAGGTCTCATCGCCGGCACTGTCCGAAGCGGCCACTGTCCTCTCACAACAAATCTCCAAACTCCTGCAACAACACAAACCACAGCCTCAATCAAATTCTGATAGTCAAGTGACTATAGATCTAAAATCGAACAACAACAACTATGTTTTGTGGGCAAGAATGCTTGAAATTGCTATTGGTGCGCGGGGGTGTCTAAACCACCTGACCGGACACCCTGCACCACCTCCAGAAACTGATGATGAATCATATCAGTCGTGGAAACAACGCGACCTCCAAGTTTTCGGATGGATTACACAAGCCATCGATCCATCCCTTGTTACCCAATTTATCCACTATCCCACCGCAAAAGATCTGTGGAAGGGATTATCAACTACCTATCAATCTGGCGAAGACAGCCTCCAGATTTTTGACCTAATGACAAAAGCTGACAGAATCAAACAAGAACAAACCAGTTTGGAAGAATATTACAGCACCAGCCGAAGTATTTGGGCAGAAATAGACCGCCGCCGGCCAAACCCTATGGAATTTCCGACAGATATCACCAAATTCAACCAGATTCAAGACGAACATCGTCTCTTTAAATTCTTGTCAAGATTAAACCCGGAATATGATGCAATTGTTCGAGAAATTTTAAGAGAATCAAAGTTACCCTCAGTCGACGCCGCCTACACCGTAGTCCGCCGGCAAGCCGCCAAGAAAGTCATCTTGGGACCAACGGCAGCCTTCAACGAGGCGAACCCATCACTGGGTATTGGATCGGGGATGGTTGTGCAAGGGAGAGGGTCGCGAACTCTGGGCCAGAACCGAAACCCTTACCGCCGCTCAGATCAGGCGAAAGGTCCGTCAGAATCATCCTTGCGGCAAAAATCTGAGGTCGTCTGTGACCACTGCGGGAAACCAGGCCACCTAGAGAAAGATTGCTTCGAGATTGTTGGCTATCCGGATTGGTGGGAGGTTAAGGGTCGGAAAACAGACCCGGAGAAAGAGAAAGGGAAAAATCGCGGTATGGCAGCCGTCGCCGATGGCACCGCCACCGGACACGATGATCGGAAGGTGGGAAAAGTGGCGTCGGCCATAACTCAGCAGAAGAATGGATGGGAACCAACCCGCATCACCAACCCGGTTAAAGAAGGAAATGACCCGGCGGCTCCCCATTTCGCTGAATCCACTCCAGGTATAGGGCAAGAGAGGCGTAATTTACCCTCTTGCCCTTTGACTCAACATTACCCTCATTTACAGAAATTAAACTTTGGTTCTCTAAGCATGATTGTTGATTTACACGAACTTGGTAGTCTGCCTGCTTTAAATATTGTCAACAAAGTTGATAGTTTGAAAGAATCTGCTTGGATATTTGATTGTGGGGCGACAGATACAGTAACCTATGACCCCACCGATATTATTTCTCCTCAAATACCACGACGGGATACTTTGCCAACTGCTAGTGGTGAACATGTTTCTGTTGAGGAAGGGGGTGTTATTGAACTGAGTCCAACACTGAAATTGTCTAATTGTCTCTTTGTTCCCTCATTATCGAATAAACTGTTGTCGATTAGTCATGTGACTAAAGAACTCAATTAAGTGGTTGTAATGTACCCTTCCTTCTGTGTCTTGCAGGATATCCGTTCGAGGGAGATAATTGGGCGTGGCACTGAAAAGGATGGCCTGTACTACATTGACGAGGTGAACTCTGAGGGACGGACTCTAATGGCGCAGAGGTCAGCTAATAGGCAAAGTTGGTTATGGCATCGGCGTCTCGGGCATCCCTCTGAGGGTTATCTCAAGAAACTTTTTCCTCAATTTTCTAGTAAACATCTTTCTTGTGAGACTTATGTTTTAGCTAAAAGTCACAGACAATCTTTTCCCTTGAATAATACTCGTGTTGATGTTCCTTTTTCATTAATACATTCTTATGTTTGGGGGCCAGTACCTGTTTCTGGGGGAGGGGGTTTTCATTATTTTGTGACCTTTATTGATGATTGCACCCGCATGTGTTGGCTATATTTTTTGAAACACAAGTCTGATGTTTTTGATAAGTTTCTCCATTTTTACCATATGGTTAAAACTCAATTTGATGCCCAAGTAAAAATTCTTAGGTCCGATAATGGGGGGGAGTTTGTTACTCAGAAGTTACACACTTTCTTTTCTGAAAACGGCCTAATTCATCAAACCACTTGCCCACATACACCACAACAAAATGGGGTTGCCGAGCGAAAAAATCGTTTTCTCTTAGAAATTACCCGGGCCTTAATGCTTGAGTCACATGTTCCTTCCTTTTTTTTGGCCTGAAGCAGTTGCCACTACTGCTTACTTAGCCAATCGTTTACCCACCAAAATACTCAACTTCCGCACTCCTATCCAAACTCTGAGTGACTATACCCGGGTTCCACCTGCCATAACACTCACACCTCGTATTTTTGGGTGTTCTGTTTTCGTCCATGTCCCGAAATCCAATCGAACTGAACTTGATCCTTGTGCTGAGAAATGCGTGTTTGTGGGGTATGGGGTCCACCAAAAAAGGTACCGCTGCTATAATCCCAAATCCCGTCGCATGTTTGTCACTGTTAATTGTGACTTTGTTGAGTCTGAGTACTACTATCTTGCCCCTACCCACTCTAGTGGTCAGGGGAAGAATGAACCAAAGCAGGATCCACTAGAATGGTTGGGTGCAAGTACGAGTCCCCTTATTGAATCAAGTTCGTCTCCCTCAGGCCACCTCGAAGACGAAGTGCAGGTTAACCAGAATGTGCAACAATCTCCCTCAACTGATATCCCCGAGGTTAGTACTAGTGAATTCTCTCATGTTGACTCTGCTCATGTTCCCGCTAATGATGAAACTGCAGATGAAAGTGAAAGAATAAAAGGAAACAGGGAAGATAGATACATACTTCCCCCAAGGAGTACTCGTGGGATTCCCCCAAAGTGGTATTCCCCGGAACGAGAGCCTAAGACACAGAGATATCCAGTGGCAGATTTAGTCAGGGGGAGCCTGGCGAACTTAGCAAAGGCTTTTTTAGCAGCTATCTACACAGATGACTTGCCTCGAAATATGGAAGAAGCACTGAGAGTGCCAGAATGGAAAGAAGCAATGAACATTGAGATGAATGCCTTGAAAAAGAATGGGACTTGGGAAAAGTGTCTACTTCCACCTGATAAGAAGCTTGTCGGTTGTAGGTGGGTGTACACAATTAAAAGAAAGGCCGATGGATCAATTGAGCAGTATAAGGCTCGATTAGTGGCAAAAGGTTATACCCAGACCTATGGAGTTGATTATGCAGAGACATTTTCACCAGTTGCGAAGATTGACACAATACGGGTCTTGTTCTCAGTTGCAGCTAATCTGGATTGGCCTCTCCATCAGTTTGATGTCAAGAACGCCTTTCTTCATGGTGATCTAACAGAAGAGGTATATATGGAATGTCCACCGGGGTTCTCTCATGAATTTGAAAAACACGAGGTGTGCAGGTTGAAGAAAGCATTGTACGGTCTGAAACAATCTCCGAGAGCTTGGTTTGGGAGGTTCGCAGTTGCAATGAAACGTTATGGATACAAACAGAGTAACTCAGACCATACTCTGTTTTTAAAGAGAAGAGATGGGAAAATCACATGTCTCATCATATACGTGGATGATATGGTCATCACTGGGGATGATGACGAGGAAATCAAAGAACTTCGAAGGAATCTGTCCAAAGAATTTGAAATGAAGGATTTGGGACAATTGAAGTATTTTTTGGGGATTGAAGTCATGAGATCAAACCAAGGAATTTACATTTCACAAAGAAAGTACATTCTGGATCTATTGACAGAAACGGGTATGGTAGACTGCAAACCAGCTGATACTCCTATGGTCATCAATCATGGGTTAAAAATTCTTGAAGGAGCTGAGGAGGCAAACCAAAGAAGGTACCAGCACCTAATGGGAAAGCTCATTTATTTATCACATACCCGGCCTGATATTGGGTATGCAGTGGGAGTGGTTAGTCAATTCATGCACAAACCACAGAAGGACCACATGGAAGCTGCTGTGAGGATCTTGAGATACCTTAAAGGATCGCTGGATACAGGGATTCTTTACAGGAAGAATAAGCACTTGAAAATCGATACATACACAGATGCAGATTGGGCGGGGAACGCTGTTGACCGAAGATCAACTTCGGGGTATTTTACCTTTGTTGGAGGTAATCTGGTTACTTGGAAAAGCAAGAAACAAAAAGTTGTAGCACTTTCAAGTGCTGAGGCAGAATTTAGAGGGATTGAAAAGGGGCTGTCAGAAGTACTGTGGCTGAGAAAGTTGATGACAGAACTTGGGTTTCCACCAGTTGGAGCGTGTCCTTTGAGATGTGATAACAAGGCTGCAGTTCAGATATCTGAAAACCCTGTGCAGCATGATCGTACGAAGCACGTGGAGGTTGACAGACATTTCATAAAAGAGAAGTTAGATGGTGAGATTATCACTCTACCATTTGTACGGTCCGAAGATCAGCTGTCCGACATCCTCACGAAAGCTACCACCGGTCGGATGTTTCATGATGTTTTGCGCAAGTTAGGCATTGGATATCCCCCCAGCCTAACTTGAGGGAGAGTGTTAGCCTAGATAAATATGGGATTTATTAGAATCCCATAAAATCAGGAGTTAAAATAGATTGGTTGTTTAGGACTCCTAATATATATTCTGCAATGTAATCCTAGTTTCACAACACAATTACGATGAATAAAGTTCTCTTTACCGTCTTCATATATGTCTTTTATCAGAAAATTGCAATTTAGTTATGGAAGTGTCCTTTGGTGCTCTTGGCATGAATATTCTTTTTTGTATGACTATTCGGTCGGAGAAGGAAAATTAACATCATCACCTATAACTTGTATGTGACTCGCTGTTGTCCTTTTTTCAAATCTAAATATTTAAAAATTATATTAATACACCCAACATGTATTCATACACATACAAATTCAAGAAAATAAAATAAGGGAAAATTGCAAATTTGGGATAGTAACATACCCTCATTTGCATTTTCGGACTTTAATTTGGAATTTCTCATTTCAGGGATACTAACTCTTAAAAATTTGCATTTTTGGCCAAATACCCTCCGGAATCCTAATTTTTTATCGCAAAACTACAAGTGAGGTCACGTGCTAGCTGAAATCGTTTTTATTTGAGTTGACATTATTTTGCTTATGTGGAATGACTGATTTGCCACATATGAATTAAAACTGTTTCAGGCCTGCACGTCACTTCATGTGCGGTTTTCCGATAAAAAATTAGATTTCCGGTGGGTACGTGACTTCATGTGCGGTTTTCCGATCAAAAATTAGGGTTTCGATGGGTATTTGGCTAAAAATACAAATTTTTAGGAGTTAATGTCCCTGAAATGAGAAATTCCAAATTAAAGTTCAAAAATGCAAATGAGGGTATGTTACTATCCAAAATTTGTAATTTTCCCATAAAATAAAGGATCCGCTCAAGTTATTGAAAAACAAACATTCATAATAATTTTATAAAATTACACATTCCACCCTCCTAAACACATACAAATCAAAGAAAATAAAATAAAGGATCCCCTCAAGCTATTGAGAAATAAACATTCATAAATAATTTTATAAAATTACACATTCCACCCTCCTAGAACGATAAAAGTGGCATTCCATCCATCATTCCCTGTTTTTCAAATCAATCTAAAACACCACCACCACTGTAGCGCCCCGAGCGTGGAGCCACCACATCCCCCGCACCATAGCCCGGTCCACATACGAAATGGGTAATTCTACGCACACCAAACTATAGCGAACGGGAGACAAACAAAGTTAACACCTAGCTAGGCGGCTCTAGACGGACAGTCGTCAAAGCAACAAGCTGTAGCGGAAGCAAAAGCAAACATTAAACATTGCAATGGCCATGGGGCCAACATTAATTAAAACATGAAATTCGATTTCGATAACAAAATATGTCCAGATAAGGCGCACGACTAGTAAAAACAACTACACTAGGCTCACAGGCCACAATGATATATCAATACTTAATCAAGAACATGAGTTACCCTATGTTAAACAAATGTAAGGATGAGCTTGAAGAAATCCTAAATAGACTTGACTCGAGAAGTAAAACACGACTCACACACCGCCTAGCTGACTCCAACCTGCAGCCAATAAGGTAACAAGAAACAAAAAAAGAGAGGGTCAGTCGAGCGACTGGTGAGGCGGAAGGAATATAATAGATATATACACGATGCAATAGGTAGAGAGATGCAATACAATAACAAGATGCCTCGATCCGATATAGCCCCAATTTTTGATAATAAACCATCATTTACTTTAGTCTCAATTTTCAATAACAAGACAATCATTTATTTTCAAGAACGATGGCGTACACCAGATTAAGGGTTTCAATCAATCAGTGGGTACCGAGTTATACCCTGTCTCCAACCTTTACTCCACAATCAATCAAGAACAAGAACAATAACAAGAAACCATCCTTCTGCCTCCGGGTGACGGAAGAGGTAGCTAACCCCTAACCATCCAATAACACTCGAGTCATAGCCCATTTCGGTACTATACTCCTTCGGCGTACCGGTCACAGTAGACACGCGTATTATCAACTACCTCCGATGATAATACGGACCCCCGTAGAGGTCGCGATTAAGGTTTTCCGTCGGCCCGTTGCCTCCCCGGATCACCTCGTACACGTTGCCTCGGATCCCTTCCCAATGGAATTACCATTGAGGATTCATTTAACAAGCACTCGTTCATGCAATGCATGTAAAACACTTTCGTTTCATTTGTTTGAAGTCATGAACTCACTCGAGAACATATATATATTACCCCTTTGATACTTGCAATACACTTTTAATAAAATCCATAACATGGTAATCAATCACATATCTACTATAGTATACATATACATATAATAGGCCACAAGCGAGGAGCAAAACCAATTCGTGTAGGTTGTATAGGTATAGGCTATTGGTTGCAGCAAGAAGATA